>CM028365.1:16470621-17764634 GCA_016624345.1 Platycodon grandiflorus | reverse complement strand
ATTTTCATTTAAAATACAATCAATTAACTAAAAAATTAAATAAAATAATAATTTAAGAACGAATTGAGTAAATAATATGACAAGTAGGGCTAAGTAATTGTATATATAAAGGGGTCGGAGTGGGGCGGGTTGGGATTAAATTTAGTGGTATATATCAAGTATAGCCTTTTGACCCGATAAAACAACTTATATGGCCTTTGACTAAAAATTAACACAAACTTCCTATAATACCCCAAAGCCCTTAAAACCTAACTCGCCTCACTCTCTCAAATCTCCAAACCACGTAGTCTTCCTCCCATCGTCGTCGTCTCCCCCTCCCATCTCCAACGACATCGTCGCCGTCTTCCTCCGTCTCCGACCACATCGTCTCCCTCTACTGCTATGGATCTTGTAAGTCTTCCTCCGTCTTCCTCCCATCTACTATCATGAAGCCCTATCTTTGTCTTCCTCCGTCTTCCTCTTATCATCTCCCTTTGAATCGGTTAAACAATCCTATGAATCGTTTAAACGAATCCGTTAATCATTAAACGAATCCGTAAATCGTTTAAACGAATCCGTTAATCGTTTAAACGAATCTGTTTATCGTTTAAACGACTCCGTGAATCGTTTAAACTATGTTTGAGTCATTCAAAAAAAGAGGGTATTTTAGGGTTTTCAAATAAAAAGAGGCCATATAAGTTGTTTTGGAATAAGTTAGGCCAAATAAGATATTGGAGTGTTTGACCGGGCCATTTGTGAAGAAACCCCCTTGAACTTGACCATGACCCAAAACCACCCGTTGATTTTGAAATGTCTTACCAAATTTGCCTCTTTAATACTCCTTCCGTTCCAAACAAAGAATTCACTATCTATTTTAAGATGTTTCACTTAATGAATTTACTTTTAAAAATTATGCTTACAATTTTCATATAACCTTTCATCTTTACTTTTCAACTATGTTGTAAGCATCTTAGTTGTGTTTAAGTATTTTTTTAATTATAATCAACTTCAAAGATACTAATATTTTTCTTAATTATTAGACTTTTCAAACGTAGATCTTTTGGATGGAACGGAGGGAGGGAGTAACAGATTATTATGGTTTTTGGGCAGTGTTAATATTAAATAAAGATTTTAATTTTTTAATATTGTAATTTTACTTTATTATAATTTTGGTTTTCTCGTTACTTTAATTAGTGGGTCTCACTCTCAAGTGACATCACTAGAAGATATACAACATTTTAATATTTATAGCAAAGGCAAATATATTTTCTTAATTTGAGTCAAATAAGACTTTATTTTAGAAAAATAATAATAATAAAAATCCAACCATTTGATTCCAAAAAATATTCTAACCTAATGTGTCAATCAGAGATTTTATAAATATTTGATGGACACCTTATGTTGGCTTCAAATCTTCTATCTCACTTCCTATCATACTATGTGTCTCACTTAATCCTAGTCTTACATGTGTACTTGTTATTTTAGTTTGTATTTTTTTTACAATTTTTACAAAGAAATATGTAAGGTTGAGATTTGAAGCCCCTTATGTTTATATTATTTGATGGTTAGTTGATTTCAAAATTAAATTTAATTTCAAGATATTTTGCTTATTACTGTGATATTACTCTTAAAAAAAGAGAGTACTTTTTTAAAAAGCACTGAACAATAATTACCCAAGAAAAGTTCTAAGCAAAGAGAAAAAAAAATAATAATAACCCCCACACACACCGTCGCATATTTCACTACAAATGGCCCAAAATGTATTTTACCAAGGTGGGTTATTTGCACTCTCTGAACCTCTAAATACACATCTTTTTTTAATTTTTTTTAATTATAAAAATGTCCTTAATCAAAAATTTTGTGTTGCCCTTCATCCTTCTAAATGCACCCACCCCATCGTGTCTTTCTTAAGTCTCAAAATACACCTCCAACAATTGCACCTGCCAACAAACCCCTCAACAAAACACACCCACCTTCGAAACCTTTTGTCTAATAACTCATTTGTTGTTGAAACATTCCTTCCCCGAACCTAAACCTTCCTTCACCAAACCCTAAACCTCTCATTTTATGCTTAAAATTAGTCTACACCATAGTTTTTTTTTTTTTTCAAAAATTAGAGAGTCGGCGCACAATGTTCGGCCATAGTTGAAGGAACAACGTAGTTATGTTCGGCTAAGGGTGTTGGAACATAATTGTTTCACCAGTCTTGGTGGAACAGTATAGAAGTGTGATCTTAGCCAAACAACTCAATGTTGTTCTATCAACTAGAGCCGAACAACATAGTGTGATTCTATCACCCTTGGGAACAAATCCAATGCAACTATTTCTCTAAACCCAATTTATATTCTAAAAATACATCAAATTTATATTCAAATTGCAAAGAAATTTACATACAAATTGTTATTTCAACCCTAAACAATATTTAGCATACAAATTACATTCTAACTACACACCAAAATTATATTCAAATTTCATACATGTGGTTGTCTTTTCCATTTTACATAAAAGACGAAGATTTAAGATGAAATGAGTTGGATTTAATAATGAGTGGGGCTATTAACACCCTCACTCTCTCTTAATACACCTACCATAAAAATTTTACACCAACTTAATTTATTAATACACTCCCCTATATTTCCAATTTTACCCTTCCTAAATAATTTTTTTTCTTTTTTCTTTTCTTCTAAACCTAACCCACACTCCCCCTCCCAAGCACTGCAGAAAATCCACCACCCCCAAACTCACGGTAGTCCCTCGTCTCCCTCACCTCCGGCCGGCAATATAAGTCTCCCCAATCTCCCTCCTTCCCTATTTTTTTTCCTTCTTCGACCTACCCTCCCTCATTCCCTTTTTCTTTTTTTCTTCTCCTCCAACCTCTATAAAAAATTTGAAAAATTTTGGAAATCTTTCATTCAACCATGGTTAACCAAAGAACCGAGTGTTGTTCGACTAGCCCTAACCGAACATTATTGATGTTTGGTTAACCATGGCGGAACAAGATATCGCCAAATTTTTTTTAAAGAAGAGGTGTATTGGGTTTGGTGGTCTGATCTCGAAGGGAAGAAAATAAAGGGAGAGGGGAAGGGAAGAAGGAGAGAAGGGAGAGGGGAAGTGATGAAGGAAAGAAAGGGAAAAAAAAGGGGGGGAGGGGGAGGGGGAGAACAGAGACGGTAGTAGAGGGGGATAAGATAAGGGTCAGGGGAAGGGAAGATGAACATATGAAGAAGAGAGAAGGGAGAAGGGAGGGGAAGAAGGAAAGAAAAAAAGTTAAAGGGTATTAGGGTCTTTTTATAAAATGACATTTTTGCAATTAAATTTTGGGGGGTGTATTTAGAGAGAGCGGGGGTATTAATAGCCCCACTCTTTAATAATTTTGGTTTCAAATTAGAATAGTTTAGAAAAGGCAAAATTAGAGGTGTATTAAGTTTTTGGCCAAAATATATTTTAAAAAAAAACCCTAAAGTACCCACCCAATCCCATAATGGTATCTAAAATAAAATATTCTCCACCTGGACTCACAATGTTACTAATTATCCTAGTTTAGCCCCTTGTCGTGATGGGCGTTACAAAAATAATGTTAAAGTGCTCGTGGTCTTTCACATGCTGGATATTTTCGTCATTTCCACAAAGAGAGTTGCAATTTCACGTGCTGAAAAATTTACCCCCAAATTGCAAGTCCTAGGGTTACAATTTCAAATTGCAAGCCTTAGGGTTGCAATTTCAAATTACAGAAGAGAGAGTTGTGCAATTTGGAGGTTGAGATGCCGGTCGAAATTGTGAGAAAGAGGATTGTGAAGGCTCGCTGTTGCTGTCGTGCGAGAGAGAGGGTGTACCGACGTTGATGGTGAGATTTCAGTTGGGGATAAAAATCAGAGAGGAGATCGCCGGCGCTGAGATGGAGGGAGAAAGAACCGGCGGTAATGGTGGCGACCGAAGGAAAAGAGACCGGAGGCAAAGGTTGCAATCATTGTTTGTCGGCAAAGACTCAATGTCATTCTGTTTGTTGGTCGTTGTTGTTGTCCTGTGTTTCTTTATCTAAAGAGATGGAGGTAAGTGTTGGATTGGGGATGTGATCTCACAAGAATGAGTTGGTGAGACCGGCATGATTTCGATTGCAATCAAATCTTGAAATGGGTACTGATTATATTTAAATTTAAGTCTAAAAGCTAATTTTTTGGGAAGCAAATTCTTTGCCAGAAGCGTTAGGTGGAGAAGAGTTGGTGGGTGTTGGGTGATGGCAGAGAAGGGGCGGAGATGGCGGAATGGTTTTGTTAGATCTCACTTCTGGACTCAACATATGCCCGCAATCCCTTGCCCTACTCAATGTGACTCGGTGAAGAGTGTCGTTGTCACTTTTATTTTGTAGTTTATGTTTGGAACTCAACGTTGTTTCAGGTTGCCGGAATGTTGCTCGGAGGTGCCGCCGTGTCAAAATGTTGAGGAAAGTATATGGAGGATGAGTTTGAGCAGGAGATGAGAGAGATGATGATGGTTGTGGGAGGCGTCGTGACAAACTAGAAGGGAGAGAGACAGATGGGGGAGAGAAATTTAGACCAAAGTATTCATAGTTAATGCCTTGGTGGGTCCCACATTGGAAATGACTAAAGAGTCCCGCATGTGCCATGCACATGTTAACATTTGCTAAAGTTTCTAACGCCCATCATGGCAAGGGGCTAAACTGGGATAATTAGTAACATTGTGAGTTCAGGTGGGAAATATTTCATTTTATGTACCATTATGAGATTGGGTGGATACTTTGGGGTTTTTTATATTTTGGCCTAAGTTTTTGATAGATTTTAAATAGGAGTGGCACTATTAACACCACCATTTGCTATTAATACACCCCCAAAATTAAATTACAAAAATGTCATTATTTTAAAAGACATAAATACCCTTTTTATACTAAATACACCCACTACTATATTTACACACCTACTAAACCTTTAAATACACCACCAAATAATTGTTTAATACACCCTCCTCCATAATACGATATAAACTCATTCATTTCCAAAACATACACAACTTCTCCAACTTCCTACCAACTCATACCAAACTCCCAAACCTAAAGCCTCAAGTTTCAACATCGATATTGTAATAAAAATCAGACATGGAGACTAAAGAAGTGAAGGAGACCATAAATGTAAGTATCTCTACCGTTCTCAAGTTTAAAATTCGATATTTTTAAAAATTTTCGTACATGATGGAGATGGGATTTATTCGGTACTGGTCAATGGAACACCACAGTGGTGTTCGGTCACCACTAGCAGAACATACCTGTAGTGTTCCATTAGAGGTGCCCGAATACCCTTATGTTGTTCCATCAGCAGTTACCGAACACTACTGCTGTGTTCCATCATTGTTACCCAAACACCACTATGGTGTTCCATATCTTAACTGAACAAAAACTTTTTCAACTTCTTTCTTGTTGAATTTTATTTTTTTGTTGTAAACAGGATTCAAACACGTTGTCTACGAAGGCTAGTGTTGCTCCGATTATGAACAAGATTGAACTCATTCAAGATATTGTTATGGATTACACAAATGTGTTCACGACGTATGAATTGTTTATATCTCATGATACATTGTTTGATTGGGTGCTTGCTATGGGAAAGAAGCATGTAATGGTGATAGTAATTATCAGGTCAGATAGAGGGTCGTGTAAGAAAAGAGCTTGATTACTTTTGGCGTGTGAACATAGTGGGAATTGAATTACCGTGAATTCAAGAAGGTTGGAAAGTTGTCTGAGTAAATAATGAAGAGAAACTGTTGAAAAGGACGTTGTGAGCAAACTAAAGAGGAAAAGAGAAACTGGAACTAAGAAGTGTGGTTGTCCATTTCGGTTGAGGGGTAGATAAGTATTAATTGATGGACCTTGGGCATTGGATGTGCAATGTGGTGTCCACAATCATCCAACTGCAAAGTATTTAGAGGGCCACTCATATGTTGGTCGATTATCACTGAAGGAGAAGGACTATGTCATTGATTTATCTCACATAAATAGTAAACCCAATGACATTTTGTTTGGTTTAAAATCAAAATTTGTAGATAATAAGTCTACAATAAGGACTATTTACAGTGCTCGTTTGCAAAATAGAATTGTCGAGCATGAGGGACGATCTCAAATACAGCAGCATATGTTTAAGTTGAATGAGCATGGATCGACAAGTAAGTGCAGCTCAGGTGGTAAGACGCTTCACCTACAACCGATAGGTCGTGGGTTCGAGTCATCAAAGGGGTAAGTGGGGAACCACTATTGATCCCAATTAAAAAAAAAAAAGAATGAGCATGGATATTTATATCATCACCATCGCTACGAGAAGACCGATATTTTCAAGGATATTTTCTTCGCTCACCCAACAAGCATAGAGTTATTGCGATGTTTTCTGAGCGTCCTCTTTATGGATTGTACGTACAAGACAAACAGGTATAAGTTACCTTTGTTGGAAATTGTTGGTGTGACGTCCACACAGATGACATTTCATATTGCAGCCGCCTATTTGGAGTCCATGTGGGAAGAGAACTATACGTGACCATTGAGAGTCTTAAAATTATTGATGGACCAAACCTCCCTATCCCACGTGATTGTTACTGATAGAGAAGTTGGTTTAATGAATGCAATTCAGAGAACTTTTCTCACCTTAAGAATTTTCCTCTGTCGGTGGCATATTAACAAGAACATTTTGGCAAATTGCAAGAAATTGTTCTGTGTGAAAGATAAATGTGATTGTTTTTCTATGTATTGGAATACGTTGGTTGTTTTTCTATGTATTGGAATACGTTGGTTCTCGTAGATACTGAGTCAACTTATAATGACTTACTACAAAGACTCCAATCAGACTTCAAAGAATTTTCACTTGCCGTTAAATATGTCATAGAGCAATGGTTGGTGTCATACAAGGAAAGATTTGTGACTTTTTGAACGGATATAGTCATGTATTTCGACAATACCACAACAAATAGGTATTTAACGAATAATATCATGTCATGTTGAATTCATTGTTTAATAGGTATTTTGTTAGATATATACTTAATAACGAGTGTAACTTGTATTTCAGGGTGGAGAGTCAACATGCATTATTGAAAAGACAGCTTGGCTCGAGTCAAAGTAACTTTGAGACGTGTTGGTGACAGATTCACGCCCTAATACAGACATCACACACGACAACCAAACAGTCATTTGAGAAGAGCAGAAATATTATCCAGCAGAAATACAAATCAATTGTATTTAGAGAGCTACGAGGGATGGTGTTGATACATGGATTGAACTTAATATATGATGAAATGAGTGTTATTGGTGAACATAGTGTAGACCCTCTACTGTGTGGGTGTATACTGAGAAAGAGATGTGAGCTGCCTTGTGGTCATGAGATTTCAGAATATAAGAGATTGGACATGCCAAAAGGTTGATGCCTTTTGGAGAAAGTTAGATACCATATCTCCAAAGGTAGAAGATGCCGGTATAGTCGAAGAAATTAGTAGTCTATTTAAGTAGTCAATTGTTGAGCTTTCATCCAAGTGGGAACAAGCACCTAGTTCAGAGCGGTTGTTAATTTTGAAGAGATTAAACGAAATAAATCAACCACCAACGACATCACTTAATCATCCCAAAGGATAGAAAATTCTTACTCGTGGTCGTTTTAAGTCCATAAAGGCTAAACAAGACAAATCAACCAAACGTGATCCGAGTAAGTTTGAGTATGTGCAGTCCTTTGAAGATAGCTGGTCACCATATGAAGAGATTGCCTACGAGGTTGGTCCATCGATTAAACAACCTCTTACTCTCACTACGACACCTAGGCCAAAGAAGAAGCAGGTATTTTTTTTCTCGTCCATTTAAGATTGATTGAACAACCATTTAACATTGGTTATACGCTAATGAAACATTGACTTTGATGTGTCTTATTTCAATAGGTTATCCGACAAAAGACTTGACTTGCGACTACAAGTGGTTTTATCCAACAACTACCATCCACTTGCACAATTAGATTGAAGAGACTAAAAATGTTTAAAATGATGGTCATTGCGGTTTTCGTGCCATAAAACTACTTGGCATGACTGAGGAATCTTGGGGTAGGATTCGAGGAGAACTTCATAATGAGTTGACAGCTAACCAAGAGTTATATAAAAATGTTTTCATTGAACTTAGTCGCATTAAAGAAGTGTTGGACATTCTAGATTACTATAAGGTGCCTGCACCTAAGGAACATTGGTTTTGTTTGCCAGAAATGGGTCATTTGGTAGCATTGGCTTTCAACGTTGTGCTCGTGTGTTTGGATTTACAAATTCTGATGACTTATTTACCCTTCAGAACCCCAATCTCAACTGATCTGAAGATGATATGTATTGGATTTGTGAACAATGATCATTATATTCAGGTACACACCATATCAAGGATATTATCTGTCCTTATTTATGTTATATGTATCCATGATATTGATATGTAATGTATTTGTAGGTGTTCTTACGCGAGGGGAATCCATTACCACCCGTGGCAGATAAATGGAATACATATCGACATAACTATGCAGCTGGCTAGAAAAATTTGTATAACGACTAGCTTAATTTGTATTGTGAAAGTGTAGGAACCAGTTAACTTGGTCGAAGCACTGAGACTGTATGTGTAGATTAGCTCGAGCTATAAATCAATCTTTTACTTTTTTTGTAAATTAACTTGGTTGTAGAAGCAGATCCTTAGCTTATTTTGTAAATCAACTTGCTTCCTAATCAATCTTTTGGTGTGTGTATTAAACCCAATTCAATTTGTATAAATTTAATACAAAATGCATAACATCCAAAGATATAACAGTATTAAGCACTAAGTACTACCAAGTCTCTGCATAACATCCAATATGAATAACATCTTGCCGTTAAATAATAACATCGACATTTCAACATCATAAGTGGATGTTGGTGTAAAACGCTGTCTCGATAAGACTGGAACCATGTGATCGGAAGACATGTAAGGCAAAATACATCATCCAATGTGATTGTTATTTCGCCAAAGGGTAGGGAAAGCTATTGGTCTCAGGGTGCCAGTGTTCCACAAATGCACTAACCAAGACTTTGTTAACTTCAAAGTACGATGTTCGCCTTAATCGATATAACTTGAAAGGCTTTGACAACATCCAACCACCAAGGGTCATATACATTTCTACGACAACTCCACTGAACTAGTTTCTCAATATGATTGTTACACCTGAGCACCCCTCTCTCTTCCCCCTGCCATATCTATCGTGTTGTGTGTGTCTCATAAGTAGCCAGTAGAGATAGATTAACAGGACCACTGGGAAATTAAATGGGGGTATATGTCACGTTTTCTCTCTCCTCTCTAACATCTTCTTCTCTCTCATCTCCAACACCTTTCTCTCTATTCTCTCAAAAACCAACATCTCTTTCAAAATTATAATCAACCATCTGTATAGAAGGTTGTTCTTGTTCCTGTGGGATGTGTGGGGGATCCTCAGGTTGTTGTTGTTCACGTTGTTTTTCTCTTCTATTTGAAGCAGTGAGTCTTTTCCTTTCATATATATATTTGTTACATAACCTGAACATAAGAAATATTTTTAGTTAAATCGATTAAATAAGAAATGTAAATAATCACAATATGTTATTCAGCAAAGGTTGTAGAAACACAAAAAAATTGTTCGAACAATGCTGGTGGAACGCCACAACCATTCCCGAACACCACTATGGTGTTCCTTCAACTAGTCCCAAACACCACTGTGGTGTTTCTTCCACCAGTGCTAAACATAATATAACGAAAATTAACAAAACTCAGCAAATAAAATGATATTTAACACACAAATTAAAACGAAAATGCTATTTGAACTTTAAAATAGAAGGAATTTCATACCTAGGGATTTCCTCATTGTGAAATCAAAGTTCATCTTTTTCTTAAATTTCCTTTTCTTCTTCCTTCTTCCTTCTCCAAAATTGCTAGGTTGCTTTCAGTATGGGGAGTTTGCAGAACGAAGGTTTACAAATTGTTGAGTTTGAAATTGGAAACGCATGCAATGAAGGCTCGACCACGGTCTGCGGGTTTTGCTGTTGCCGCTACCGTGTTTGAATTAAGGTTGATGTATTGATAAATGGGGGTGGGTGTATTGAAAAAGAAAGAGTGAGTTAATTGAGAGGAGTAAAATAGAAAATGTGAGAGTGGTGTATTTAAAAATTAGATTGGTGTGAAATTAGTGTAGGGGGTGTATTAGGAGAAGTGTTGTGTGTGTGTGTGTGTGTGTGTATATATATATATATATATATATATTCCTAACACTCTAAAAATAGTAAAATCTTGCCAAAACTCACTTTCTCAAAATAAAAACATTATTAATTTTGATAAAAATCTGAACTCCGCCTAGGAAATACCAATCAGATTTTCTAATATGAGTAGCTGGTCAGCCTGTTCATGCCTTGGGAACTGATTGTATAATATCATTTGTTCAGAATTAATTTACAAATTCATTGAATATGTGAACATTACCTTGGAATATGAACAGCCTCGATTTAATACACATTAACTGACTCTATTTAATATACAAATGTGTTTTCCTTTCTTTAAGTTCATTCATGGTTTGGTTTCTCTTACAAATGGTCATCCAATAGCTTACGTAATGTCAACATTAAGGTCTCATCTCCAAGATCATTGATATCTATCAAAATCGCATCATCTTCTGCTTCCATCTCATGGTAACTTTGCTTCCTTAGAAATTCAATAATATTGTCCGCTAAATCTAAGTGAATTTTCCAGCAAATTGTGCTTTTCTTCATCGGTCAGTACTGACTTAGCAGACTCAGGCAATGCTACGATTGGTGTTGAAGCATTCTTTCTCTTTTTTGAGGGAGGAATTGGATTTACCAAATCTATTTCATCATATACCTTTCTATCTGAGTTCAAAAATTTTACTTAAAGTATCAGCCATGATATGGACATCATTTCCAGGTGGATTGTAGGTCATGGCATTTGAGAAAGTAAGTCTAAAAATACAACAGTCAATAAGTAATGAAAATCATTTGGCGGTACGCCCTTTCCTTTAACTTATTCTTCATTTCCTTTTAATTCAATTGTAGTATACTGAGAAAATTATAATAAATTGAAAATCAAACAAATTAGTACAAATGGATTATTATAAAAACATTGTAAATCAAATTCAAAATTGACTGTAATTAAATAACTTTTATTTTTTAAATTTATATTGCTAAAAAATATTCAGTTATTGATACATTGTAATTGACAACAGTGTATTTACATTGTAAATGATGCTAGGCATTTTCAAGAATCATGCACCGTTTAGCAGCTAAAAAGTTAGTATGATAGTTCCCAAGTGATGATGCAGACATGACTTATATATATATATATATATATATATATATATATATATATAAGTTATAAGAAAAACAAGTTCTTCCTTTGACATGGATTTTTTCTTGAGTTATAGATTTATATCTAACAAGAAGTAATGAAGGAATAAAAAGGGCAGCAATTACAAAGAGCAATTGGTACACTTTGCATCCCGTTGTTTCTAATATATATACATGAAAATCACAAAAAGTACTGTCATCTCTAACAAGCGTTCATCTTCATCGAAATGTGAGCTTTAAGATTGTTATATATATATATATATATATATATATCAACTTTTGTTTGCTATTTTCTTTATGAATTAAAGAAAAATAGATTATAACACATTAAAATTGACATAAAAACAGTTCTATAAAAATTTATAAGCCTGTATATTTAAAAACTTAATAGTTTAAATTCAATAATATTGTCATGGTAAAAGTATTAAACATAATTTGGAGCAGCAATTCAGTGAGTTCAAGATTATTTAGACAAATTTCACATATGAGTTCAAAATTCTAGGGAAAACCACAAACAGTATAAAAACTATCACAGAAACAAAAACATAAGCATTCATGACAATTTATTTATAGAGATTATTCCTTTTAACCATGGTTAGCTTAAAAAAAATGATCTCACGGAAGGCCTATAATGCCTATGCATTCATGTGAATGCTAACTACTTTGGGCAACCTAATTTAAAATTAGGTAGCAAAATAAAGCATGCCAGAGGTATAGGACCTTATTAGATAAGACTTTCAAACAAGCATATTAAGGATTTAATGATTTATAGTACAAAATTAATCTTTGGGCTGACCGGATGAATTACCCAGAAGTAGACCACCTATGAAGTTATTGATTCTGGTTGAAGATGTGTTTTACCCCATCATTCAACTTAAATAAAGAAGCATTAAAGTAGAACAATCAAATAATTGTTTCAACTTTAAAGTTTAAGAAAAACATTATCCTAAATAAATTCTTAGGTTTAGGTTATACATGCACATTTTAGATTTAAAATATTTAGAGTTTGAAAAGTTACCATTTCGGGAACTTAAAAGGTGGTGAGCAGAGTTCACTAATAACCCATTTACTAGGTCAAATCAGCATGAAAAAAATTGAGAAAGAACAAAACAAAGAAACATTTACCCATTTCAAACTCCCTTGACAATCTTTTGGAACGACAACTCCTTTCTCTCTCCAACCAACAAACTCCGGCAGCTCCTTGCTAGCACGGAGAGCGTACTTATCACTCACTCGCCTTGGGGAGAGAGATCGTTGGGCAGAGAGAACGTTATGGAGATCGATGGGGAGAGAGATCGTTACAGGTTTCTGTGGATGACGTTGGATGAAAGATAAAATTTGAGGAGAGAGATCGTTCGATTTTTCGAGTTGTAGACGGCTGAAGAAACCCTAATGAAGAGTTAATGGACTGAGCTAACATATGAATATATGAAAATTTTTGGGTTTTCATTTTGGCCCGGTTTATTTGGGTTTTATTTTGTTTGGGCCATGTGAATGCTAGCTATTGAATTGTTTATGCCATTTTTAATTGGCTTGTAATTACTTATATATGTAATATAATTTTTAATATTCACTAAATGTTTGGTTGATTAAGACATGATGCGTCAATATTTAATTTTGGACATTTTATAGTTGAAATTAGATCATTAATTTTAATCAATTGACATGCATTTTATTTTTATTTATTTTTAAATTAATTTTAATCAAATGATTTAATTTTAATGGTTGAAATTGGATAATTTAATTTTAATCAAATGATGCTTGGCTTTTCATTAAAGTAATTTTTATTAATTTTTTTATACAGAAACATGTCGCAGTTTCTAAGCTAACAAATCATTTTAATTTGAATATGCAATGAAAAGGAAAAGTCAATTAATAAAATAAAAAATTTTGTGCATAAGAAAAAAATTCAAAATATATAATATAACCTGTGTAATAATGTATTTTTATTTAAGTAATTACCTGCACCATTATTTTTCCTTCATTTATTCTTTTAATTTTATTTTTTATGTCCATTTAGGTTGAATATAATTTATTTTAAAAAAATATTTGTTTGTGCGTTCAGCATAGGTGTAAAACTAGTTTAAGTGTAAAGTGGTCTTTGGCTCCCCTTTAAGAGGTTTGCTATTCTCACCCCCAAAATTGCTAAGTATACTCATTTACTTAGTTCACCCACCCTTCAAATATTATACCACCTATATTACTAAGTATACCCCCACTTATTTTCCTATTTTACCTTTGAACAATAAACCCCTACCAATCTAATCTACTAAATTCATCCCCCAATTCTCACCCACCTAAAACACTATCTACCCAACCCACCTGCCTCCCAAAATTAAAATACGCTCAATTTTTCTCTCTGTCATCTGCTCTCTATCTTCTCTATTTGCTTTGAAGCTTCATCTACTTCTACTTAGCTTCCTAAAAACTGCACAAAGTCAAGCCACTACAAGCTCCAAGATTTACTTCAAAGTTCAAAAATGGAACCATTCGGTAAGTATTTCGTTTAAAGTTTGGTTTTTTTTTTTAAGTTTTCTTCTCAAGCTTCTACCTAGGCTTGAAACACGCATTTTAGTTGAATTTTTGATGATTTTGAATTTTTTGGAGGAAACTGCGAATGGAGTGTGCGGCACCCCCTGACCGCACGTCCTAAGGAATGTGCGGCACTGGTCCACCGCACATACTTTAGGGCGTGCGGCCAGGGGGTGCCGCACATATCATAAAGCGTGCGGTAAGGGGTGCCACACATACCTTAGGGCGTACGGCTAGGGGGTGCCGCACAGTCCTTAAATCGTGCGGTAAGGGGTGCTGCACATACCTTAAAATGTACGGCCAGAGAGTGCCGCACAGTCCATTTTTTTTTAAGTCCTACTGCAATCAACTTGCACATCAACTGTTTGATGAATGTATGCAAGCTTACAACTTATACTGCATATCTTGCCTTTTCTCTCACATTGTAGCTCTCATTTCATTAATTTTTCCTTGTTCTTACATTACTTTGGTTTGAATGAATGCAGGAAAGACATATATGCGGAAGGTTACGGCTTTCGCTAAGAGGGCACAAAATCCCCTCGATGAAGCACAACGGAGACAGGGGCTGGTAATATCTGAGGGGGCCGGTTATGTGGGGGCTGGTTATGAGGGGGTCAGTTATGTGGGGGCTGGTAATGAGGGGGCCGGTTATGTAGGGGCCGGTTATGAGGGGGCTGGTAATGAGGGGGCCGATTATAAGGGTGCCAGTATTGGTGAAGATGAAGAAGATGGTGATAATGAAAGGGCCGGTGATCAAGGAGCCGGTGATGACGCGTTGCCTGAAGAAGAAGCCCCATTTCCAGGTGGGCCGGTTGATGGTTCACTGCTAGTTACGTACAACACGCACGTAGCCAGGTATGTTTGGAATGGGATAAAGTGACCAGTTCTGAAGATGCAAAATCACACTAATAAGTTGTTGAGTTGGTCGGTTCCGCTTACAGATGAGCAACAGCTGGAGAGTAGGTGGTAAAATATTGTGCTGAGGTCTGGACTATTTATGCTGACTAGGTGTTCTTATAAGGAGTCATCGAAAGCACTGGTTGCTGCTTTTGTTGAACGATGGCATCCGGAGACGAACACCTTCCATTTACCTTTTGGTAAGATGATAATCACCTTGGATGACGTGTTTTGTCTTACCGGTCTTCCAATAAAGGGGAGGCCTGTTGTTTATACACGGACTTTTAGATATAATACTGAGGAGCTTGGGTGGATGTTGCATTTGCAAAATGCTGAGGTGCTTGAGGGCACCCATGGTAGAAGAGGCTGCGCTTTCAAGTTAGAGTGGCTTCGTCGTAGGTTCCAATAAGAAGTTACGAGTGATAATGATGCTATGCAGACTAGTGCTGCTAAGGCATATTTATTGTACATGTTCGGTTGCACCATTTTTGGTGACAAGAATGGGAATCGAGTTCCTGGTGCCTATATGGAATTTCTGGACAATGTCGATAAGATACCAAAGTATTCATGGGGAGCTGCAACCCTTACCTATTTATATCGACAGTTGGGCATGGCATCTCGTCAGTCGTGCAGGCAGATGATGGGATATACAACGCTATTAGAGGTAACAGATTTATTTGATTCATACTTATAACGAGATATATATTTTTAGTTGTTATTAGGGGGTCGGTTATATGATAATGTACTGTATTATTTTGTTGTAGGCTTGGATATATGAGAGATTTCCTTGTTTTCAACCTCCACATAACATTGACTACGACGTTACTCAGTCACTGGCTCGAAAGTGGCAACCATTATCCAGATGCGCCGGACATAACACACTGCAGGTTTACCGAGAAAGACTTGATGTCCTAACAACCGATAAAGTGAGTTTAATTGTAATATTATAACTTTCATATTAATCTATCTATCAAGTAATGTTATATTAATTTAATTGTGTTAATGGTAATAACTTTTACTGTGTTTAATGTATGTAGGTTAATTGGACTCCGTATTCTATTTTGGTACGCGAGTCCTATCAATTTCACCGGATCGCTTATTATCATAGATGCTTATCCGCGCCAGGTGTTGTGGAGCTATACAATCCAGATCAAGTTCTTAGGCAATTCGGTTACGTCCAGACGATTCCCTTCCCTCCGATTGCACTTGGTCTAGGTTTACGACACAACAAGAACATGCCCAAGCTAATGCAGCAAATGTCATATTATCGTCAATGGCGGAACCATATTTTATCTGATAATAGCCTCGGTCAAGAAGCCATCCCATCGAGTGCGTGCTCGGATGACTATTTACAGTGGTACGCAGCATATTCACATCCGAAGATGCAAAATCTAGCTAGCTAATCTACGTATATTTCTGGCGCAGATGTACATCGTCCATTGGATTATCCCACCATGTTTAGGTCTGTGGTTGATGCAATACGAGAGCCGACATTAAGATATAGATCAGGCGATAGGAGTATCTCATACGAAGAGTTTGGGTCAGCCCTTAACCAAGCGTACGCTATTTTGGCTCCTAATATTGGGGATGTGGGTCCTTCAGATCGGGCGGGTCCTTCAGATCGGGAGGTTCCAAGTCGTCGTAGTAGGCATGCACGACAGTGAAGTGATGAGATAGGTTGTTTATGAACAAACAATTTTATGTATGAACATCTTTATTATTCTAAAAGGTGTATGTATGTGTTATGTACAAATAGTCTGTTGCACATATCTGCTCCAGACTTAGCATTTTTTCTAAGTTTTTCATATCAAGTTCAATTACATGTTCAATGATTAAACATATACATTTCCTAACAAAATGAATCTAACATAAACATACATAAACAACAACACATTTCATAATGAATGTAAATTTCATACATAAAAATTCACTTAAACATACATAACATTTAACTTAAACATTTTAATAAACTTAAACATAATGAAGTTCTAATATAAACTTTACTATTCTAATACAATAGGTGTACACTTGCTGCTAACACGACTGTTTCCTACACTTTCACTGTACTTAGCCCATCGTTCACTATAAATTTTATTCCACCCTTTAGCCATGGCTTGTTTATAATCAGTCCATCCGCTTGCGATTGGTGGTAATGGGGAATCGTCGCGCAAGAAGACCTATACAAATCCAAAAATTATATCAGTAATTTAACAATTATATTAGATAAGTGACAGCCGATATTCATACAAAATGTGAGTTTTATACCTGAATATAATGGTCTCCGTTCACGAATGCAATACATTTCAACTTTGGTTCGTCGGGGACTTCGCTTCTCAACGGTAAAAACGTCAAAGATGAAGTATTTGAAAACATAACAAAGCACACATTGTAGAATGATGCTACTAAGTAACCCATCTCCGGAGTCTGAAACCAATGTTGCTTTGGTGCAAAATCAGCGTAGCAGTGGAGCATACTTTTAACTAATGCAACTGCTCTGCGTTCCACGAAAACATCTTTCGTACAACCCATGGTATGCGTCCAACTCAATAGCTAGTTCTCCTCAAACTCTACCCCAATGTTCCTCATTGTCATATATATGTGCAGATACGACATGAAAACCGCAATGGCCATCTGCAATGACATTCTTCGTCTCGACGACAAACTCTTGAATCCATATCGGTAGTTAATCGATATAATCACTAGGCTGTCCAAAGCGGGTATTTTGGCGAACAACCTATTGAAAAACAAAGTATGTAAAGATTATCTCATAAGTGAGATTTATGTTGACCAAATAACTAAGATTTACCTGCATCTTTGTCTTTGGAATAGTAGTGAACATCGGAGGTTTATTTGATAGACCTACTTCATAGGTTACCACATCATCAACCGACGACGGCAAGCAACTGTCTTTGATCGATTCCACGTACTCAAACTTGCTCGGATCCCGTTTGGTTGACTTTGACTGTTTAGCCTTTACAATCTTAGGACGACCTTTAGGCTTCGGGCGAGTCTGACTTTCGGGAGTGGGCGTAATTAGTCCGGTTGTCATCAACCTTTTATACATTGCTAACTTCATCGACCCGGGGCTCCCTTAAACTTAACATCGACATTTTGATGAAGTACACTCCATGCTTCAACTATTTCCTCCCCAACACCAACATCATCTCCCTTGCTTGGTACGAAATATAACTTTCTCCAAAAAGCATCAACCTTGTCGAGGGGAATAGGCTCCTCCAATATGATATATTCAGATATTTCATGCGCACAAGGAAGACCACATGTCTTTCTCAATGTACATGAACACAATAGAGGGTCTACACCTGTTTCAGGAATACCAATCATTTCATCGTATATCTTGTTCAATGCATCCACCGACACCATACCTCGGAGCGACCTAAATACATTTGACTTGAATTTATGTTAGACGACATTCCTACTCCTCTTAAATGAATCCTTTATTGCAACGTGTGATGTTTCAATGAGCGTGTGAATCTGTCACCAACATGTCTCAAAGTTACCTTGGCTCGATCTGAGCTGTCTTTTCAACATTGCGTGCTGACTTTCCACCCTGAAAAATAAGATACAGTATGTAAGATTTTCAAATATGAGAAAGTTATGAAAGCTACATTTTATTTAAATATACCTATTCATTGTGTTATTGTCATAATGCATGACATTATCTGTCCAACAAGCCACAAATCTCTCCTTATACGGCAACAACCATTGGTCCATTACATATTTTGCCGCAGGCAGGAATTCTTTGAATTGAGATTGTAGTCTTTTAAGTCCGTCTTCAAATTCTGCCTCATTCACTGAAATCATTAATACATTCCAATAGAGATTAAACGCATCCCATTTCTTATTCGGGCCTAGTAGTTTCTTGCAATTCGCCAAAACATTCCTATTTATATGCCATCGACAAAGAAAATTTGTCGACGAGGGGAACGTTGTCTCAATTGCATTCATTAAAGCCTTTTCCCTATCAGTCAAAATAACAGTGGGTAGGAAAGATTGGTGCATTAGTGATTTCAATATTGTCAAGGCCCACGTATAGTTCTCTTTCCGCTCGCACTCTAAAATTACGACTGCAATTAGAAATGTCATCTGTGTAGATGTCACACCAACAATCTCTAACAATGGTAATTTGTACCTGTTTGTCTTATAAGTGCAATCCATAAAGATGACTTTCGGAAAACACCTCAGCAAGTCAATGCTCTTTGGGTGAGCCCAAAAAAGATTCTTCACACTGTTAGTCAATTCGCAGCGTTTATCGTAGAAGGTATAATCATGCTCCTTCAACTTGAACATAAGTTGTTGCATTTCAGATCGACCATCACGCTCATTAACTCTATTCTTTGTCCGAGCATTATAGATTGTCTATATTGTTGACTTATTTCCCTCAAATCTTTGTTTCAACCAAAATAATATGTCCTTGGGCTTAGTATTGCCCTTGGAAAAATCAATAACAAAGGTCTCCTCATATTTCTACAATCGACCTATATATGAGTGACCCTCCATGTGATTAGCGGTTGGATGATTGTGTTTACCACATTCAACCTCTAATGCCCATTCATCAATCGAGACTTGTTTCCCTCTCAAATGGAATGGACAACCACACTTTTTAGTTCCGATTTCTCTCTTCCTTTTCCTTTTACCCACCACATCATCGACCTGTTCAATATTTTCTACATTTTCAACCTTTTCTTCCTTTTCAATTCGTAATGATGATGGCCCAACCTTGACCTTTTCTTTATATACACCACTACGTTCACAAATCAATAACAACCGAGCTCGTTTCTTACTGGCACCACTGTCCGACCTATCGATGATGATCACAATGCCATGCTCCCTTCCTCTAGCTTGCACCCATTCAATCAATTTATCCCGAGAAATAAAACATTCTTGAGTTGTGAACACATCCGTGAAATCAACATCGACGGCTTCGTCGTTCACAACATGTTCAAATGCAACAATCTCTTCATTATGAGGATCAAGAACACTGGGCTCCGTAGTTAACGTGTTTTAATCATGTGAAACATTACAAAAAAAAATAATAATAAAACAAAAAATCTCTCCTTGGCACTGTGCGGCAGGACCCTGTTGCACATTCTATAGAGTGTGCAGCAGACCCTGTTGCACATTCTATAGAGTGTGCGGCAGGTTCAGGTTGCACACTTTTAAGAGTGTGTGGCAGGGTCCTGTTGCACACAACGACCCAGCAGCTCGAATTTTTTGAAAAAAAATTCATTTTTAGCATAAATTAAACGGTAAAATGACTATAAAATGAATTGTAGTACTTACACAATTCATCTCTTCCACTTCTTTGTGCTCCTTTTCATCAATGTGGATTGATTCATTGCTAGGTTTTAAATTTTTTCCCTCCATTTTTTGTGTTGGATTTTAAGAATTTTTTTTCAAAATGATGAAGGTGAATGAGGGTGGGAGTAATAGAAGACGGGTATACTTAGTAGTTTTAGGATTCTCAAAATCAGGAGGGGGGTGTACTAAGTAATGGAATTATTTTAAGGGTAATATAGTCTTTTAAAATTGTGGCAATTTTGTAATAATGATAAAGGGAGTATACTTAGCAATTTTTGGAGTGGGAATAGCAAACAACACCCCCTTAAAGGGACTTGCTATTCCTACCCCCAAAATTGCTAAGTATACCCATTTACTTAGTTCACCCACCCTTCAAATATTATACCACCTATATTACTAAGTATACTCCCACTTATTTTCCTATTTTACCCTTGACCAATAATCCAATAAAGAGAAAAAGAAATGGAAAAAAAATGGAGGGGCTAACGTGCCCTTCGCCGTCAGCTTGCGTCCCCCACTCCTCCTCCACTGTTAACTTCTGCCTCTTTCATTCCTCCATTACTATCCCCCTTTCTCCTTCATTTCCATTCCATTCCCCTGTACAATTAACCTTCCCCCAGTGTGCCCCCCTCTTTCTCCAGTGTGCGATACCCCCTGATCGCACACCCTAAGGAATGTGCGGTACTGGTCCGCCGCACATACCTTGGGCGTGCGGTCAGGGGTGCCGCACATACCATTAAGCGTGCGGTAAGGGGTGCCGCACATATTATAGTAATAAAATTATTTTAAGGGTAATATAGTCTTTTAAAATTATGACAATTTTATAATAATAGTAAAGGGATGTACTTAATAATTTTGGGGGTGGGAATAGCACTGCTCCCCTAAATAGGGCGGGGGTGTATTAAGTAAGGATGCCTATTTAAAGGTTTGGAGCGCAAATAGCGCCGCCCTTTATCAAATACAGTGCCCTATCGAAGCTCGAGGTAATCGCTTAGATTCCCTTGCTAATCAATCAATCAATACGCTACTCCAGAAACATCCGCAAGCAAGTCGAGATTGCATGAGTGAGTGTGGACTCAACACACACACTCACACACAAGTTCCCCTCCCTTCTGCTGCCACGGTGCTAACATGGCTAGGGTTCCGACCAAGCACAATCGCGATCAAGCTCCGGTATCTCTCTCACTCTCTCTCTCGTGCGCATCAGAATGCCCGATTGTGCTACACTGTTACTTGTGCGTTTTATGAATGCAGTTTGTTTAGTGATCAATTTTCACAGTTTTAGACAAGTGCTGGCTAATGGTAATTGTTTGAAGGCTTTAGATTTCTAGTATAACAACTATGCCCATTGTTACCATTACATTGTTTAAAGATGCTGTCTGTTGCTTGATTTACCATGGTTTCGTGGATGTTTGTATTTCCGCTTGGTCTGATTGTTCATTCCCGATCCTTTCTCAACCAGGATTTCGAGGGATTTTTGAATAACTTGCAGGACTGGGAGCTTTCCTTTAAGGATAAAGACAAGAAATTGAAATCACTATCAAGCAGCGATAAGTTGGTAACTTACAAGTTCTTTAAGTTTCAGTTTGGATTTCTGCTGACAATTGTTTTACTGATTATGCTAGTCAGAAACAAGGAATTACTCGGTAATGCACTGAAAGAAAGAAAAATAAGGGGGCGGGGGAATCAAACAAGAGTTAAATGTAAGAATAACTAAAAAGCTCTCCCCATATCCAACTAACCAACATAAGGAAAAAGAGAAGCTGACTGGTATGAGTTTTTAGGTTTCTTTTGATTCTTTAATTGAAAGCGTAGGCGAGGAAAAAGGCTAGTGGAAGCATGGTGCACATATATAATTTCTGTCCCTCTAAGTTTTGCAGCATGTTTCAATCTTGTGTGGAGATTTTTGAATACGAAAACTGAAATTTCTGCACTTTTGATGTAGGTCTTTCTCTTCCATATCGTTTACCTTCCAGCTAAAGAAAAGAAAATTCCCCTGCTTTGCCGGATACCTATCCTTCTCTATTGCAAATAACCAAAGATGGAATAAAAAAAACTGAATTAATCGGTTTTGGAACTTGTCATTCGAGGATTACAAGCTGTATGCAATATAAAAGGTGTAGGTGTGGACTTATACATATATTTGGGACTTTTATTATGGATGCTTTTAAAACAATGCAAGAATTGAAGTTACTTAAAGCTTTACCCAGTAGGTTCTACTTGCTCAAGGGTCCTATTAAAGTGTATCTCCTAGTCATGTGGCTTCATATGTACTCTAAACAATTATCGAAATCAAACTCCTTATCTTTAACCTGCTTTGTGTGAACCTCTTGTAGATGTTTGAATTGCTTTGTAGATAGTTACCATTGTACTTCTCTAATTGTGATGGTCTTCTTACTCAGTCGAATTTTCATTATTAGTTCATGTCATGAATCTAGCCACTGATATTTTACTTCACCTGCTTCCTCCTGCGCAAAGTATACTGTTTCAACTGACCTCTCTTGTGGACTTGGAGATAATGGGAGATCAGGTCAATCAAAAGAACGGGGAAGTGTGACTTCACAGGTAAGCATATAAGATTTATACTCATTTTTTTGCATTAGGAAGAGGCAGTTGGTATTCTGGTGCACTCACTCATTACTTTGGATGTAAAGTTGTGTTACTGATAAGAGGATTTGTGATGTGAAATATATGGAAATTCACTCTTCTAAATTGGTGACGATGTCAGACAGGAATAGTTGGTGAAGATAGAAGAGGGATGGGTAAAACTAGCACCTCAGTTGGTTTGACAAGTACCTCCAGACAAAAGGATTATTTGGGAAACTATGATGCATTTGGCAGTGCTTTCATGACAGAAGATAGTTCAGTTGATGCTAATTCAGAAAAAGAGTTGGTATGAGTTATACTTCAAATTTTTTAATTCATACTGTTCATGTTGATCAGAAGAACAATCTAAATATTGATGTTCCAAAATCTTGTATCTATTCATAGGGCAACGATTATTTTAAGAAGAAGAAATTCAAAGAAGCGATCGACTGTTATTCTCGGAGCCTTGCATTATCACCAACTGCAGTAGCTTATGCAAATAGAGCAATGGCTTACCTTAAAATTAAGAGGCAAGTGCTTCTTCTTCTTGTTGAACTTATTTCTTTTTATTCTTATGATGCTGGGAAATATCAGTTAGTTAAGAATCAACAAAGCAGCAAGGCACTCCACTAAAGCATGTCATTGTACAAAGTGACCCTTACAACATCCAAGACCGGTGCCACTTATCTTTTTCATGAGTTAATGGCAAATCCTCAAATTTAAAAGCATGTTCATCTTCTATTTCAAAAGCCTTTATATTCAACCAAATAAGATTTAGGAACTCATTTTATTAATAATTAAATGTTGCAGTGTATGCACCTTTTCTTCTTGTGATTCAAGTGATGGTCATAGCTTGATTAAGTATGAACATGGGAAACTCAATCCCTTAGAAACAAAGTGAACTTACGAGTTATTCCATGTGTTTAATTTTTAAAGACAGAAATAACTTCCTGCTACTGTGATGTATCAAGCCTCTTGTATTGTTGCAAGCTACAAATTTTTTTTTTGATAAGTAATAAAGATATATTAATCACTACGCCAAAACATGTGGCGCGTCCTTTGTAAACATGGAGTATACTGCCAAAAGAGCTATACGATCAAAAGACTATCTAGAATATCTACCCAAGGATCCCCTGATCTCTCAAGAGTTTCAGTGCACCAGAATTGAAGAGTCCAAAAATATTCTCCTTAACCCGGTCAATATTTAATTCCACATTCTCAAAGACCCTGCAATTTCTTTCCTTCCATATATTCCAACAGATGGCCAAAGGGGCTACTTCCCAAAAAGCACAAGCTACAACTTTTATCCTATCCCAGACCTTGAAGATATTAATTGCACGTTTGGCGTATGGGAATGGGTATCAAATACCTAGGTATTAAAAGCCGAGGAATGAGAATGTGAAACCCTTCCCACATCATTGGTTTCAAAAACCCACTATTAATGGGTATTTCGTACACTGGAAAACTGATACCCACGGCCACTTACCCATCAACTTAGGTACCAAGCATGGGTATGAAGGATATGGTAATTGAATTCCCATTTCCACCTCAAGATGCGTGCTTGCCAAACATGCCCTATAACTCTACTTTTAAATAGTTACTGGTGGTGGGCGCTGGCAATCCCCGATGCCATGTCATATTTGCGGATATAGTGTGATGAAAATCATGAAGCATGGCAATTGAATATTAGCTAATGAAGTAGCCTGTTTGTAGTTTCATATCAGATATTTTCCCTTTTAATAACTTATACCTAAGCAATAGATGCAGACATGGTACACAACATATCTTAAACGTTAAAAACATAAGACATGCATGGTGAGTGTTCAAGAAACAAGTACTTAATAAGCAAGGATTATATTTATATGTATATATATTTATTTATTTATAAAGCTCGGTTCCCTTGACATACTGAATATTCTTTTGCATCAACATGAATTCGTGATTGTGAATAGCTTTAGTTTTATACATGTGTCTACATGTGAGTGTGTGCTGTATCATTGGCACATGCAAGAAGAATATCAAATTCAAACAATCTCTTATCCTCATCTTCTTCTTGAACATATCATAAGAGTCCAAATAAGTGCTGACAATATAACATAAGATTATGATTTTAACTTACAAGCAACAACTCCTTTAAAAAAGATGTTTCTGTGGTATCTATTCAAAACGTGTGGCAGCAAGTTAAAGCCATATTGTTTTAGTTGTTTTGGAACTTATATCTGTTTTCATTCTCAAAACTCCATCTTTCTATTTCATTTATGATATTGTTAAAAGATGGCCAAAATATGTACCCCCAATGTGTTCACCAAATCCACTTTGCAACCTCGATCGAAATTTGTCCCACTTACACACTTCATATTAAATTTCATCCCACAACCCTCTTGACGGGCATTAAAAAGTTAACGCCAAGCGTCACGTGCCTTCCATGCACGGGGCAATTCGGTCATTTCCTGGCACCTAGGTCTTAATTCCAGCCAATTCCACTAAATTTTCTTCCTTTCTCTTTGTTTTCTAATCGGTCAAAGTTATTATTTAGAAATCAACAACTATTAATTATGTTTGGTTTGGGTACGTTAAACAGAGTATTTTCAATTCTTCGTACGTACGTGTATTATATGCATACTATGCGTATTTACTATCAACGGTTTTAGATAGACTAGAGAGGTAGAGAGAAAAATGGTGGGACCAATGAGAGAGAAAGATAGAAATACAAAAAATGCCTCAAAGATACACTAAACACACCCTTTCTATGTAGGCATGTAATCTATCAATGTAGAATGGATATTTGCTCAGATATTTTAATGAAGCTTCTAAGCTGTTTTGGATTTGTGGTATGCAACTCCTAGTTAGTGTGATGCCTATAATATTCCTGTAATGTGTTTTTCCTCCTTTATGATATTAAAGCTGACAAACACCTGATCAGCCATATGTTGTACCATTAAAGATCAAATCTTACTACAAGAGTGATTCTTCATTCAATCAATCTACTCAAAGTATACCAAAAGAGAGTCAAAACCGTTTGTACTATTCACACCACCCAGAACCATACCGAGCTCTCGCTTTCTTACCTTTTATGCCCTCTAAACTTTAGCAACAAAAATCAACTGTGATCACCCCCAAAAGGGTGTCCTTACCACTGTGATATGCTAAATTGGGTGCTGTAACTTGCAAAGACTAGATATTGCTTTGCCGTTTTTAGCTTACCTATTTATTTGTTGACCTTGACTTTTGGAGCTAACTTTCCATCTCAAGGTGTTACTATACGGAAGAACTAAGATTGAGACATTTATATCCTCCGATATTTTATCCCCAAAACCTGACGCAAGTCTTATCATTCTTGAATGTTTCTAAAGGTTCCTTTGATCAAAAGATGCTTGTAAATTAACTTTTATCCAATATATGTTGTCTCAGTCTCCTTATTCTCTTCTCTAGATTCCAGGAGGCCGAGGATGACTGTACAGAAGCCTTAAATTTAGATGATCGTTACATTAAAGCATACTCACGTCGTTCAACAGCTAGAAAAGAACTTGGAAAACTCAAAGGTTCCATCGAGGGTAAGTTATATATGTTCATTGATTTGGATTTCTTGAAAATATCTAGTTAATGGGTCTTTCATGATGGTATATCTTTCATTTGTGTAATATAATGAGATGATTTGCAGATGCAGAGTTTGCCTTAAGGTTGGAGCCGCAAAACCAAGAGATCAAGAAGCAGTATACTGATGCAAAATCTATGTATGAAAAGGTATGCGTTTACCTACTCTAGGTACTTATTGTTGATCCCAATTTTAATTTTTGTAGAACCTACATATCAGCTTGTTTTGGCTTTTGCCCCGGGAATGATGTGCCATGCGTAAAAGCTTTACTTTCTTCGATTTCGTTGGGTTTTACTTGGAGAAAATTGGTAGTAGTAGTAGTGGCATTATGCTGTTGCACAACTCTTTTGGCTAGGAATTATAGGGTTGACAGATGTATTTAATTTTTTACTATCAAAGTAGTTGATTTGGCCATAATCTACAGAAGATGGTGGAGGGAAGCTGGGAATACAAATCTCACGTGAGGAAGTGGGAAGGATGGAACTTTTTTTAGCTTTTTTCCTTCCTATTTCCTTGCTGCTCTATCAATCTTGTTTCAGTAAGATTTTATGTGTTTTCTGAATTTTGTCCTCTTACCATCCTCTGGGTGTGCAACCAATCTTTACAGGAGATTCTTCAGAAGGCATCTGGAGCATTAAGAGACTCAACACAAGGGGTGCAAAAAGAAGGGAAGGGAGTTAAGGGGATCCAATCTGTCCCAAATAGTTCTCAAATGACAAGCGTACCTGCAACCCAAGAAGATTGTGCAAAGGTATGACTATTTTGAGAATTTTATTTCTTTTATCATTTTGATTCCTATGAATGTTTATGTGGAACCTAATTGATAGGAAGCGACAGAGAGAAATGAAAAGAGGTGAAAGTGATTGCTTCCTTAATTAACTTCTTTTAGTCATCATTGCTAGCTGTTCATGAGGTTTTCTTGTCAATATCGAGTGTATAAAAAACTCTAAATTGTAAGCATGATGCTTAATGGTGAGTCCCACGATTTGTTGAAATAGTGCTCTGCTTGATTATTATAATTTTATTTAAGGTGCTCTGCTTGAAATTTTGGCTAGAAAAATTGTTACTCCCTCCGTCCTTTTTTGAGTGTTCCTTTTTTGAAATCTTTTGTCCCAAAATGAGTGTCCCTTTTTGTATGAAGTTACTAAATTCACCGTTGCTATCTATCATACCCAAATGTGCACTTGCAATACTATAGTGTGAACATTAAGGGCATTCATGCACATGTACTACCAAAATGGCCAAAAAGTCACTTCCTTAATTTTTGCAAAAAAACTAAAAAGAGACTCAATTAGGGATAAAGAGAATAATATTTTTTTGAGGAAAAAGATGAAGTTAGCCATTTCCTTTCTTCTTTGAGATATCTGCTTCTTGAGGTGTAAGACTAATAACTGTTTTGGGAAAAATTAGAAAACTGTTATGTGACCGTGTGGGTTAAAAATAATATGTCCCTAAGGATGGAGTAGAATTGCAATACGGGTTTTCTGTAGCTGGCCTGGATTAGAGACTTGGTTGAGATGAGTTTCATGAGAACAGTAGTAAGGTTCAGAAATTTGTATAATGAAGATGAGTAAGTATTTGTTGAGACCCTCGCTGCAAACCTGAGGGTGAAAAAGTAAATATTTATGAACAATGTACTAAATTATATCCTGACTGCGCAAGAGTTACACATGGCTGTGGAGATTGAGCGCAGTGCGTGAGAGCTTAAGGACAAGAAGTGGATCCTTCTTGTGAAGATTTTTTTTTTGATAAGTAATTATATTAATAGAGCGTCAAAACAGGTGACACATCCTTTGTACACAAGATGTATACTCAACCCGACCTAATCAAGGTTGAAGGCTTGAAGCTATTTACTAAATCAACAAAACAATGATTAGGAAAAGAGGAGGCATCCGTTGTCTCTGAGCACCAATGATAAATAGTGCGAAGGAACCTGTTTTTCATTTGATCCAAAGAGCTCGTGAAGATTTTATGGAACTCCATTTCAAAGAGTGCCAAGCCATTACGAGATCATCTAGAGTTTCTACACGGTCCAGAGGACGAATAGCTTAACATGTAAAATGTTGCGCTGGCACCTGTTGAGGTTCCTCTCTATAATGGCTGGCCTGCAATTGTTCAAATATGCCTTCGCCTATTGAAACCTTCGCTTTTTGTTGGCGTAATCGTGTATGAACTTAAGTTGAGTGCCTCCTCTCATATCTCTCTCTCTCTCTCTCTCTCTCTCTCTCTCTCTCATTTCATTTTCTTTTATACTTCGACTCTTCAAATTTTGTCGTTCAACATTTTATTAATGACTTTGTTTAGATAGATGGTTCGCTTTGTGGTTCGTGATTTTGTAACAATTAATCAAAAAGTAAGAAAAAGATGAAAAGAAAAATAGTGAGACCAAGGGAGAGAAAGTGAAAACCATATATTCGTGATTTTGTAATGTTTAATCAAAAAATTTCAGAAAGATAAACGAGAAATAATTAATCAAAGAGTAAGAGAACGATAAAGAGAAAAATAGTGAGAAAAAAGAGTGGAAACCACGATCCAAAAATGACCGTTTATACGGACACAGCCTATGTACTTAGAAAGAAAAAAATAGTCTCTAACTAAAAAGGAATGTGTACCTCTTTAATTGAGACGGAGAGAGTAGTACTTTACAGTACTTGAATAGTGGTCATCTTGACATGCAAATGGAAAGTGTCTAATTTTAGCATAAAAGGTTAGGACCACTTTCATAGAAAACAAGCATGGGTTTGACCTACTACACTCGACACGAGTGTGGATCGCTTTATCACATATTTATGGGCAATGCTTCAAGCAAAAAGGAATTATCTTCAAAAAAAATCATTATCTTTAAATTCTAAAACTTTTGCAGATATTTTTTCTTTGGACAATTATTATTAGGCTCATAGTGGCCCAATTTCCTGGCTCTGCCACTTACATTTGCAGTTGAGAATAATCACGTCATATCAACTAAATCAACTTCCAATGGTGGCCATTCGATGATAGCCTATTTTGCAAAGTTGGTGGTTATTCAGCCTTTTTCTTATTTTGTGAAATAAGTCAAAATGTACCTTCTTGAGTTGGGATGGACGGAGTAATGTACAAGTTGGATACTGTCGTATGGGTCTTTTCGTGTATTTTGTTGGCAATAATATTTTTGAACTGCATAAATCTGCTAATTCACTACCATGAATGACCCTCATCAATATGTTATTTGATGCTGCTTCTCGAATGTGTATACTAATTTTACTTCAAGTCCTTTATGTGAAGAGTGTCCTCTTTTTCTGATACCACTATTGGCAAACTGTTCAGCCTACTTCTCAGGCTAATCAAAGTAATGGCAAGAAAGATCTGAAAGCATCGGTGCAGGAGCTTGCTGCTCGGGCAGCTTCTCTTGCCACTGCTGAAGCTGCAAAAAACATCACACCGCCATCTTCTGCATACCAGTTTGAGGTTTCTTGGCGAGGATTATCTGGTGATCGCACGCTACAAGTTCGCTTATTAAAGGTCTATTTAAATGTTTTCATTGTTTCCCTCCCCATTCTTGGACGCAGCACTTGCCATTTGTAGGAGGAACGGATTTGTCTTTTGCCTGAAGGATTCAAAATAGATTAGAAAATCTGGCTTGTTCCTACTGGGGCATATTGAAGAGAGATGCAGTTACTAGCCCTGGATAATTAGCTCGTGCACGTGTCAGTTTGTAGTTTGGGCAGTAGCATCTTGTATATGGTTTTTGAATTTTCAATTTGTTCATCATGCCCTTTCTGACTGTAAATATTTTTGTCCCATTTAGGCTACATCACCTGTTGCATTGCCGCAGATATTTAAGAACGCTTTGTCTGCTCCACTGTTAATTGATATTATTAGGTGCATTGCCACCATTTTCAAGTAAGTTTTTGTGTTCCTTCTGCATTTTGAAATGAGTTTTTAACTTTCTATCTTTGGCCCATAAATTGCTTACATATTTTTTCGGTTATCTGTTTGACAGTGATGAAGTGGATTTGGCTGTAAATTATTTAGAGAATTTATCCAAGGTACCAAGATTCAACATGATAATCATGTGCCTATCATCTACAGACAAGGCTGGTAAGTAGATTTATAATCATTTGGATATTATAGTATCAAAATTGATAAATCATCTAGATGATCATTTGGTCGCTAAGTGGTCTTCCCATGTACCTATTCTTAGGTAACAGAAAATTTTTGTGAATATGAAAGAATCATGATATATATGATCCTTGAGTCAATCTCCATGTTACTAGCCATGTCAAGATATATTAGCTTCGGCAGGTAGTAGCATTAGGTATGCATTCCGACACTCCGATGTCAAGTTTATTTGTAAGGGGCATAGTTTTGGAGTGGAAAGAGCTTGCCCATTGGTTGTTGATATAATGCGAGTTTTGAAAATGTGAGGAACCTCCTTGACCTTACTTGTCTGAGGTGGCATCAAGCTGTTGAGTAACATTGCGGATTTACTATAGGAGCCTTCTCTTGGTTTGGAGCATGGACAGACTAACCTATAGACTGAACAGCCATGTCATTTTATCTGATAATGGAAGTTGAAGATGAGTAATGCTCTTCTCATGGAAAAATCGAGTACAAAAACTATAAAGAAATGCATGTGACTGGTTAGAACCTATGACCCCATCAATTAGTGATTGGACCTATAGGCTTAATCACTAAACAGCCAATCAAGTGCACTTGTAGAATTTTGTTAAACGATGCTTTGTAAGAATTGCATTACCCGTTTATGTTAGCAATAGATTGCCCAGAAGTGGTCTAAAATACATTACAGGAATTTCTTATAATAAGTACTCCCTCAATCCCATAATGATTTGTCCCTTTTTTTGAAAAATGTTTGTCCTAAAATGACTGTCCATTTTCTAGTGAAGTTACCAAATTCACCTTTGCCAACTATCATATCCTAATGTGAACTTGTAATGCTATAAGGTGGACACTATGGTTATTGGTGTACATGCGCTTCTAAAATTTCTCAAAAGTCAACTTTCTTAATTTCTGTGAAAAACCATAAATTGACACTCATTTTGGGACAGAGGGAGTAATAGTCAGTTTAGCCCGCTCATCATGCAAGAGAGCTATGTCTGTTAACCACCCCACGCTCTCCTGTTGCACCTTTTCTTGGCTACTCTCCTCTAGTTGGTAAGAGTAACACAAACGTCATGACGAACTCAAATCTGTCTTCGGTCTACCGCGTCTTTGCTGTAATGTCATAGAAGCGAGTAAAGTTTTTCCTTAGCAGTAACCACAAACACTAATCTGACTCTCAGATGCTTTGGTTAAATGCTTGCAAATATGAAGGAGAAAAGGGGTTTTCTCTAAAACTGATGCTGTAAGAAGAAATGGAGGTAGCCATGTAAATAATCCCATACCGCTTGGTATACCTAGACGAATTACCACCACTGTGAATCGACAGAGTCCAATAACTGAAAAGGGAAAGAATCCTAATTCATATTTAACATTAGCAGTTAAGCACTATGTTCTATTTACTTAATGACAGGTCCTTTGAGGAAAAACAGAGACTTGCATCAATTCTTTTGTCCAATTGAAGGAATCAAAGAAAAATACAATGAGACTGACTTAAACTAATTGAAAGTCTGTGCAGCACTCTTAATGCTGTTAACGGCTTGGGGTTTCCCTTAATTGATGCTTGGAAGATTGAAGCAAACTGAAGTAGACTCACATAAGAGAACTACATGATTTTTTTCTGAACATGCCTTTCCTTCCTCATCACTTCCCCATCAACTCCTGCCAATCCCATAAAAAATCTGAAATACGCATACACGCATAAAAGGGTAAATGGGTAATGGATAGCTAATGTTCAAATAAATTATGTTTAGAAGCAGTGTCCTGCTCACTGGGCAATCATAGAATTGGACCTCCCTTCACAGCCTGCATCAGTATACTTCTGTGTCCTGACTGAAAAGTACGTCTTTCTCATTAGATATGCTTTGAGGCTGGTTATTCTGGTATGATACCATAAACAGTTGGTCAACATCATTGCTGTCTCTGATTTTCAGTGTCAGCATTTGGAAGTGATCAATACATTAGTTGATTAATTGCGTATCTTGAACTGAATTGTTGAGACAACTGGATTATTACAATGTACTTGTATTTCCTTTTGAACAGATCTCCAGAAAATATGGGATGAAATATTCTGTAGCAAGAGGACTCCACCAGAATATTCAGAGATGCTTTATAAGCTGCGCTCACTATACTGCCATAAACTATAAAGGTTTGCCTTTTGATAGATGCATGGACCATCATGCTTTAGACTTGGATTTGTAAATGAGTAACTAACATAAGAAATTGCAATCGAGTTAATAGAAACTGTTGAAATGCGTATCACTTTCGGTTGGTATTCTTTTGGATGGACAAAGTTTCTTTCTGTATTCCTTAACATGGTAGATACTTTATACTCCCTCCGTTCCAGGCAAAGAGTTCACTTTCCTTTTAAAGAAGTCAACATAAGACTAAATCAAATAAAAAATTTACATACTTTACTTATGTTCTAAGAAATAAAATTTCATTAATTAAAAACTATCTTAATAATACTATAGATTACAACTTTAATAACTTTGTAAAAATCACTAGATTTATGTTAATTATTGGTCAAACTTTAGCTTAGTTGACCAAAAAAAGTCAAAAGTGAACTCTTTGCCTGGAACGGAGGGAGTATTACTAACGAAAAAATGAAGATATAGACACCTTCCTTATAATGAAGTGTTCCCAAAATGATAGTTGTATAGGTGAGATCTTTTTGATGATGATCATTGGTGATGGGTGTCTAGTACAAGGGAGATAGACGACAAGTGAGTTTAGTGCATCAATGGTGAGGCAATGCACTTGTTGGAACAGCGAAAGCTCAGTGTTTTCTCTCAACTTTCAATAGAAAAAGACTGGAGTTCAGAGTCCAGGAATCCAATTCATTTTGGCATCTTGGAGGCCAAGAAAGATGGGGACACGGGTTGCTCCGCCATCAGCTCACTGGTCCCCTAAATATATTCTTGTGCAGTCACAATATCCCACCAGATGTAATGATTGATAATACCCCACTAGTCTGCAACAGTTTTTTTTGTCATTCTAAAGAGCTTCATGAGAGTGCCATCCCATGCTCTAACATATCCGCTCCAGGGGTACAGCTGTGAAGTTGCTCACCAGGCGCCCTTTTTCACAACAGAGGCAATGCGGCCTTTTTTAGCCAACCTTAACACTTGCGTCGTATGTGACTCCTTGGGCTGCCCGTACCTTAGTCCAGTCTAGCTGCTTATGGAGGGTTTTGAAAGTTTTTGCGCGGTGAAATTGGTCACCAGGCATCCTTCAGGACACAGTGGCAATGCGTTCTTTCAGCCAACCTCAACCACAACCTTCATTAGTCCCAAAACACTAGCTAGAGCGACTTGTGCATGCAACTCCCAGTGCTTGCCCATGCCTAAGGCCGCTCCCCATGCCTAAGGCCGCTCCAGCGACTCGTAGAGTGTAAGTTTCAAGGTTTCCCTGGTGTTTTGACCACTCTGGAGTCGCAGATAATAGTTTAAGGGAGATGGTTACTTTATCTGGGTAGACATTTAGCCCTATGCATGGTCTGATTAGTCATGAGAAAGACGCGCGCACAAAGCTTGACTCCTTGGATATGGTTGTAATTGTGCCCACTTTTTTGAATTCCTCCTTTGGATTTCCAAATCTTGCGTCTTCAGAGAGGTTGATCGGTGAGCTCATCATCAGCGGAAGACAGGTTGATCAGTGAGCTCATCTTTAGCCCGTCGTGTGCTGCCTTTGTAGCAGGTACATCTTTTTAAAACTCTTGTAAATGGTGGGTTTCATGGTTGCCCATCTTATATGAAACTCCAGCTCTCTTATTTTAACTTCCTTTGACAGTTCAAAAAATTTTCGTTTTGGCATTTCCTCAATCAAAAACATTCTTTCCCTTTTCTGATTTCTTTTGAATTTTTAACTCAAAAGATCTTTGGTCACTGTCACAGCTTTCCTTTGAGATTGACATGAGTGATCTTGAGTGTACTTTGTTAACTTTCTTTCTTCACTTTTCATTTTTTCTAACTTTTTCAAAGTTTGCCTTAATCAGTGGCGCCCTGCGCCATATATTTCGATCAAGGGCAAAGTTTCTTCCCTCCTTCAGGGAGGAAGCATAACGTTATGTCTTACAAAACTTGATTGCACATGATTTTGTGGAAAGATTCTCTATGGGTGGATGACTCGTTCTTGGTGGAGATTAACACACTAAATGGCAGGTTGTTGAGAGCGAAATGGAGAACCACGAGGTGGTGAACCCTCTTTCTATCACATGCTTCCGAATATATGGGGTAGTTACGCATGTGTCAAGGATAGAAATTTCATTTCTGGTGGCAAGTAGATCTGCTTAAGGTAGGAAAGAGTGGGTTGGGGAAAATTTTGAGGATAGATCGTTACAAAAGTTGCTGATGATGTGACCAATTCAAGGTGTATCCCTTTTCCTTGTCAATACTTTTTGAGGTCTGTAATTTTAGATACTCCGTACACAGGAAACCAATTCTAATGTAGCTTTGGTTCGTGAATTCTAACGGAATGGAATGGTACATTTCTGTACACAGGAAACCAATTCTAATGTAGCTTTGGTTCGCGAATTCTAACGGAATGGACTGCTACATTCCTGTTGACCAACTCTGTAGGAATGTTTGGTTGAGTTTAAGAGCGGAATCTTATTCCGTGCCAATGGTCAAACCCCCCTTACGTAAGGAATGTAGAAATACCATGGGAGTGGGATTTTGAAATCCCTCCAAAATCATTCGTTGTGATTTCCACGTTCATTTTCTTTTAATCCTAACATGCCCTTGACCCTAATAACTCTAATAACTCTCCCTCCCCTAAAGCAGTTCCTCACATGTTCCTTGTCAGCGAACCATCAGGGGCATCATCGTCTTTGCTCCCTCCTTTGTGCCTGTGTTGACCAGTTGATTCCTCCACTGCGTGCATCGCATATATAAGCCTCTCTCTCTTTATCTTCTGCTCCACTTCATTGGCAATATCATCTTCATCGCCCTTCATCGGTTCATCCCCCGTCGGCAACCTTCGATTCAACCCAATTGAGACCCTTCTCTCTGTGTGTGTGCGTGTGTGTGTGTGTGTGTGATTACTCTTCAGTAAAGACAGATGTGAAAGATGGATAATTTGGGTGCAGGTGCCACACCATATTTCATAACCCTTCGTTCTTCACAATCTTGCTAACTTCAGTCGACAAGGGACAGGTGATCTGGGTAGAGGTGCAGATAAGGGTGGTGGAATCCTAATCTGCTAAGTTGAGATAGGGTTCCCTTCTCAATTCAAAAACCCTAAAACTTAATCCACGCTAATAACAGTGGATGAAGATTTTTTTAATGGTGTTTGATTTCAAGGGGAAGCCGTCAATATATGTACGAATTGGTTTGTGTTTGGTTGGAATCAGTTTATGGCTTTGGGTGAAGAAATGGTGTTTGATTCAATATTTTCGGTTCCATTTCCAGCTCTTGGTTCAGTTTTTGGTTGGTAAATGGTAATGCTGAGGGTAAAATGATATTCCTTTATCCCTCTGAGCAAGAACAATAGCTAAGAGCAAAGGGGGAGCTTAGCCAACATTTTTTTTTAAATTAAATTTATTACTAAAATACCTTCCCATAAGTTACTTAAACAACAAATTTCTTTCCAATTGTGGTACAAACTCCAATAAGTTTAAAGAGAGAGAAGAGAGAGAAGAGAGGGAAATAAAGAAAAACTAAAAAAAATTGGTTGAAAATTAATTTGATGTCCAAATGAAATAAACTCAGTCTCTATTTATAGGGAAAAATGTGTATTTTATTACAAAAAAAACATCTTTTTTTTGGGTGAAAAATGGTCAAAAATTGGAGGAGTTTTTCGTGTCGGTCCAATAGATGGGAGACACGTGGAAAGAGAAACTGTCTGGTGGAAGTGCAGGAGCCCCCTTTTTTTTTTCTTTTTTTTTTTTTTTTCAATTCCCGCCTGCCAAAAATGTCGTCGTTTTGGTTGTTTGAGAGGTTAAACGACGTCGTTTTTGAGTGGTTTCCCTCCTTTTTTGATTGCTAAGTTCCGGTAGCTTAATTGGTTACCCAAGCCGGTTGCTCCCCAAATAAACCCCCATTGTATGCCATGCTCCTTACAAGTTCCACCAAATAATTTGTGATCTTAAGTGTTTATTAAATAAAAATACAATTAGGTCATGTAAAATTAGTTTATTTATACAAAATTGGTTAGTATTTTTATTTAATTCCCATTGATTTACCTATATAACAAACATAAAATGAGCCCCGAGTGGAATGTAGATTCCATTGAATTTCGTTGGAACCAAACGTGAGAGTTTATCAGTTTGCATTCTCATTCCCATCCTACAAAATTCATTTCCTTTGACCATTCTATTTTCACTAGTTTTATTCCAAGAGTCAAACGCAACCAACCGAGTGTTTCCAATGAATGCAGTGACATGATTTATTGTACACCTACAAAAGGGAAAGAAAAAGGAAAAATAAAATTGTCCTTCCCTACAAAAGAAACAAAAACAAAGAAGAACGTAAATGTAAAAATGTAATAAGGATGATAAATGATTAAATGGCCACATATGATTCTTCATTGAATGATGCTAGTGGCTGGCCGATAGACAAAAATAAATGAGAGATAGAGAGAGAGAGAGAGAGAGAGAGATCCTTTCTTCTTTCTATTTCAATGCCTGGTCCGTCGTGGGACTCATACGCTGTGGCCCCGAATCCGATTTGTCATCTGTTCCGAGTTCCGACTACCAAACATTTGTTCTCCCCCCCCATTTTCTATTATAAAATCAACGGGCTATTCCTATTTCTTGGTTACGAAAATAAGTGACGAGTAGAATTGATTGTTTTTGGGATAATGACATTGGAAGTCCCTTGACTATGGCTGATTTCACCATTAGTCCCTTAACAAATTTTTTCATATTTTTGTCCCTTGACTATGAAAATCAGACACGGTTGGTCCTTTTGGTGGATGCCGTTAGTATTTTCCCGTTAAATCTATCACGTGCCTCTCACATGACTTTGATTAAGGGCATTATTGGAATTTCAACTTCATCTTCAACCACGCCCACACCCACACCCACACCCACACACTCTCTCTCGTCTGGATCTATCCTTTCTTTGTGAATCAAGTGTCGCCGGCATATGGCATGCTCCTCGCACCGTCATTTCCATTTTCCAGTTTAAGCTAATCCTTCGCTTATTAAAGGTACTCTCAATTTTGGACTTTAGCTTCGGCCCAGGATACGCCCCCGTGCTTTCTCCAGTGTTAAGCTAATCCTTTGCTTATTAAAGGCACTCTCAATCTTGGACCGAAACCCGTCATTCTACTACGGGTGCATGCATTTTCATTGGACCCGTGGACGAGAAAGAGCAAACCACCGTTGTTCGGTCAAGTAGCGGCGAGTATAGGGCCTTACCAACAAGCAGAGTTGCGCTAGTTCTCTTTCTATATCGTGAGTTGGGTCTTCATCTTAAACCTCAGGTTCTTTTATGTGACAATATTTTTGCATTTCATATGTCACACAACCTTGTTTTCCAGGCCCAAGCTCGCCATGTTGAGATTGATTTTCATTTTATTCGCGAATGTGTTAGCTAAAGTTTTTGTTCGTCCTTGGCTCACTCTTCTTGCCTCCAAGTTGTAGGTCCTCGAGGTTGCAGCTTGGGGGGTGGGGGTGGGGGTTATTGGGTTCTTGTAATTAATACAAGGCAATGATGTATACATTGGAAACTCTCAGTGAAACCCATTTTGATTGGGGATTCATCAATTCTGATATGTGCATTGGACTAGTTCTTCTTAATTAGGGATTCATTTTGATTGGGGATTCATCAAACCCAGATCGGATTAATTTTGATTGGGGATTCATCAAACTCTCAGTGTAATTAATTTTGATTGGGGATTCATCAAACCCAGATCGGATTGCACAGTGAGGGAGAGAGAAGGGATGTCGTGGCCAGAGAAAGGAGAGAAGCTGAAGGAGATCTGTATGTGTGTGCCGATGTCGAGGAAGAGGAGGCATGCGCTGGGGAAGGGGAGCGTGCGTCGGGGAACTTCCTTGGGTGGAGGGATCCTTCTTTGACAATGACCCTTGAACTTGTCTCCTTTGTGTGTGTCTGTGAGAGAGATAGAGAGATAGAGAGAGAGAGAGTGTGTGTGTGGGTGTGGGTGTGGTTGAAGATGAAGTTGAAATTCCAATAATGCCCTTAATCAAAGTCATGTGAGAAGCACGTGATAGATTTAACGGGAAAATACTAACGGTATCCACCAAAAGGACCAACCATGTCTGATTTTCATAGTCAAGGGACAAAAATATGAAAAAAATTTGTTAAGGGACTAATGGTGAAATCAGCCATAGTCAAGGGACTTCCAATGTCATTATCCCATTGTTTTTTAATACTCAACTTTATTTACTTATTTATTCTATTTTTATAAAATCAACGGGCTATTTCTAGGTTCCATTAGTCAATGTATCCTGATCGTGGATGTAGATCTTACTGTTAGGACTTATGTTTAGCTTAGTATTTCTATGAAGTTCAATAGGTTAGATTAATGAACAAAATTTGAGCCGGTCTCTTTTAGACAATTAAATTACAGGCCGATCCCTTTTGAACAATTTAAATTGACTACAGTACCTTATATTTTTTTTAACCAAAAAAAAGGTATTTTTTGAGCAAAAAGACGATTATGTCATTAATAAAAAAAAAATATTACTGCATCAGTAACTCAAAGCATCTCGATGCCCAATTGCGATGCCTAATTTAAGGCATCAGTTTCTGTATCGACATTTCGATGCCCAATTTAACGCATCTCATTTGCACCCATCGCTCATTTTAATCGAGTATCTTCTTTTTCTCTTTCTTCTTTTTGTCCCCACATTCTCCCTCTCTCTTTCTTTTCCCTTCCTTTCTTTTCTGTCGACCCCCACCAAGAGAGCCCCCTCCCCCAGCACAATCGACAATTCACAAAGTAAAAATCCCTCATTGCTATTTATTAATACTCTATCTCTTTCTCAGATTTCTTTCATCGCGATGTCCAATTCCTGTATAGGGATTATTAAATTGCTTCATCGCAATGCCCAATTCCTGCATAAAGATTATTAATTGCTCCATCGCGATGCCCAATTAATTCGGGCATCGGCTGAGGCATCGCGATAAACAATTTCTGCATAGGGATTATTAATTGCTGCATCGCGATGCCCAATTTGGTCAACAAAGGTTGGTCCTCTTCAATCATTCCGATCTCAAATTTGTTTGAATTTGTCTTATTTGTTTGCTTCACTTGGATTCTCTCGTACTCTTCCCATGAGTCCATCTTTGGCTAGAGTATAGACTGAGTCAGATGTCAGTTTCTATTCACTTCGAAGCCAAGCCTGCATCTTTGGTAGATCACACCGAGTCGGTTGTTGTGTATCTTTCTGCTTTGGTTGTAATTCATCCCATAGTTGGTTTGGATGAAAGAGACGGGGGCATTTTAGGAAGAAAATTATCAAAGTGTCTTTTTCTGGTTAAAAAAAAAAGGTTGACTGGAAAGAAAAAAAAACTTTCCAAAGTTACTGGCCAGTAATTTCTTGAATTTTCATTCGCTAAAGTCCAATATAATTGCTTTCAATTGCTAAAGGACATTTTTTTGCAAAATGTTGTCTATGCCCTTTAAAAATACGAAACAGTGGACGTTGTGCATCGCAAAATACAGAAGCGATGCATCGCAACACAATAGGATGCACATAAAACACGAAACGACAAAACTGTGCATCGTCTTGTGCATCGCAACACAAGACGATGCACAAACTACTTTTTTCACTTGCCATACACAACTTTCTAACAAAGAACGATGCATCAAATTGAATCAAATCACATCATATTTTTCACGTACACATTACATCATGCACAAACTACTTTTTCACTTGTGATTGCACAACTTTTTAACAAGAATGATGCATCAAATCACATCATATCTTTTACGTACGCATTACATCAGCTGTCAGAACACACAAAAAATAAACAAACCATCTTCACTTCAAAAATACAGCAATCTTCACTTCAAAAAGAGTAAAAAATCTTAAAACCCTTCGAATATTTTACAAAAACTTTTGAAAATATTATGATATTCTATTGGTTATATTCCAAATGGTTGCTACATCGTCCTCAAACCTCCAACAAGTTTGTAGGATGTTTTACGATGCCTGAGTATCAGGTTTGTATTGCTGAATACATTTTAGCAATACTAACTAACCCACGGCTTTCAGACCACAAAAATAAACTAACCATTTTCACTTCAAAAACACAATAATCTTCACTTCAAACGGAGCAAAAAAACTTAAAACCCTCCACCTCCAACAAGTTTGTAGGTTGTGTAATATCTGCTACTTCTTACGGTTGCTCAGTGAAGTCAGATCTGAGTTTCAAGAAGCACCCACACATATCTTTTAGCAAAATCTTCACAGAAAAGTTTGGATCCAAAATTTTATTTGATCTCAGGTACGTAATATATTTTATAAATGTACTTTTTGTTTAGAATTTTCTGAATAGAGTGAAATATGTATACAAACATTACATTTTTCGTGTTATTCCTTTCTAATTATACATCTGTGCTATAAACATTGCGTAATTTCTATCTTTTTTGAAATTATGTTTGCGATGCACATGTTTTGTCCATCACGATGCACATAGTTATACTATAAAAAAGTACTGTTTTCTAAACTTTTATTTCCGATGCACAACTTTTGGTGTAAAGCATGAACTTTATTCTTTTTAGACTTAACAAAGTTTTGTGCATCGTTTAAAAACATGAACTCATAATATCGTTTTCTAATTTTTGCTAAATCTTCAAACCCTTCTAAAAAGGTTGATGGAATGGAAATGGAAGCTCATCGAAAGTCATAGGAGGTTGCCAATACTGGTAGTATCTGATTGAGGAGACCCTTTTTTAGATGAAGAAAATTTGATTGTTGTACATTACAAGCCATGAAAGGCGTGGTCATGCATCTACTGCTAAAGGTTGCTCTTGCAACTGTTTATCATCCTCCAAAATTTACATTCGGGTTGTTGTAAACCTTAGTTTCTGTATAACTTATGTTCGGAATCAAAATTTGTTTGTTAATTTGGAGTTCTATGGTGGGCTCTAATCAATGTACCGAGGTGACATATCTCAAGACTAGACTGGATTGCATGGTATCAATGTTTAGAGATTGGAAATTTTAGTCTATACCACCAAATTCATACCATAGAATGTTAATTGTGTGCTATGAATTATATTCTTGATAACTTTTGTAATAACAATAGAAATTAATAAAAAATAAAATTATGACAATTGATGATAAAAATACTTCACGATGCACATATTATATTGCAAATAGTACTTTTATAATTGACGATACACAAATTATGTTTAATGATTCACATTTTTTAAACACAAAAACTGAAAAAAAAAATTACTATTATAATTGACGATGCACATAGTTATACTTGACGATGCATATAATTATACTTGATATTATACAAGTTTATGTTGGATTCATATTCAAATCCTCTGTTATAATCTCAATAATATTTTTTCAGGTACGTGGCTGCGCACTCGATCTATCTTCATTGGTTAGTAAACAAATTACTTTCCATTCTTCTTGTTTTGTAGACCTTGTTTACGCCAACTTTAAGTTTGACATTTGTGTTGATGACTTTTGTAGTTCCGTCTCCTTACTACGCGCATCGATCTGTCTTCATTGGTTAGTAAACAAATTACTTTCCATTTTTCTTGTTTTGTAGACCTTGTTTACGCCAACTTTAATTTTGACATTTGTGTTGATGACTTTTGTAGTTCCGTCTGCTTACTACGCGCATTTTGTTGTATTTAGGGCTCGCTACTACATTGAAGGTGATGCATCTGAGATCGATTCCTCAGCCGCCTTTGTTATTGGTTGTATATTGAGATAATTTTGCAAATTAGTTTAATCGTTAGCTCTGTGGCCAATGTTGAGGGAATGCACTACTTTGAGTAGTATTAGACAGCTCATTCGACGACATTAAGTTTTTTTGTGTAACAAGGTGCTATGGTTTGTATTCTTGATAATTTTTGTAATAACAATATGAATTAATAAAAAATATAATGATTACAGTTGACGATGCATAAAAAGTACTTCACGATGCACAAATTATACTGAAATATTACTGTTATAATTGACGATGCACATTTCTTAACACACAAAAAAAAAGAAACTGAATAAATAGTATTGTTATAATTGACGGTGCACAAAATTACATTGACGATGCATATTTCTTACCATAAAAAGTGATAAAGTAATGTTATAATTGACGATGCACAAAATTATACTTGACAATGCACATTTTTTACCACAAAAATTACAAAATACATTGGCGATGCACATTTTATACTTGACGATATACACGATGCACATTTTTTAATACAAAAATCACAAAATACATTGACGATGTATATTTCACACAACGACGATGCTTAAAAAACTCTTAAAAACATATGTTGATATGGGGGCAGTTTTGGAACAAATAGTCAATTTATCACTTAAAAGGGATTTAAGCGGTTGAAAACAAATATAGTGGACTTATGCGGTTGAATATTCTCTACAGGAGACCAGTCCACAATTTTTCCTAGATTAATCCCCAATGATGATTAAGAACACTGTAAAAAGAGTTTTACATCAACAAAATCGGTCATCGCGGTTTGGCTATTTCACAGTATGAAAACATCTAAGATTGAAGAACATATATGTTTCCTTAATACATAACAATTATGATTGACCCGCTAAATTGTTAGCTTACAACGGTCACATTCAAGGGTAATAAAGACTTTCAAGAATGCTACTATGCAGGAAACCCTAATTAGGGCAACACAAAAAAGCTGCGAGAGAAACATCTCCATGTGAGACAACAGACACTTCAAGCCGACAAACTGAACCTCACCAAACAAGTGGATGACACAAGGTGCAAATCCAATCATTGAGCAACATCTAGTTCTCTCAATCAACTATCTATATAAAAGACATTAAATGAAGGGAAAACACAACTTATACAACAAGATATACAACTTACACAACCTAGATTGAAATTATACTCGACCTTTATATTTTAACAAGCTCATACTCAATGTCACTCACATATCCTCGGTATACAAAGTGAAGACAATTACTTCAAGCTTGCTCAAACATCCAATTAATCGCTCAACAAACAAGCTGTCAAAGATCTACATATCGCTTCTATTAGACTAGCCATATTCACTTCACAGAAGCTTTTCTTATTTTCTTGTATTTACCTTGTGTAAACTGTAAAGTTTCTTTGTTGGAGAGTCAACTAGTAGAGAAAAGTCGATGACTTTTCTAGTCGATAATCTGTATAACTAAGAGAATTATTGTGGATTATTGTCTCATCAAGCAAAAGGGTTGTGAGGACAATGGATGTAAGATTTGAGATCTAAACCACTATAAATTATTGTGTCAATCTCTCTATCCCTTATCTCTTTACTTTCACTGCATATTACTTAGCTGCTTATTTGTGAATGTTTGATTGACTATCTTCAAAACAGCTAACCTTTCTCATACTAAACTCCTAATTAATTCTTTAAACAAAATAAGATCATAATTTGTTTTAAACACTTAAATCAATATTGCAAATATAATTTTCGCTATGCAAACTCAATATATTCACTTTTAACTGTTGTATCATCAAACTGTCTTACTTCATAACAAAACTGTTTTCTGTGATTAGTATTATTATCAGCCATTACTTACTCTTAATTATAAACTAAAAGAATATAAATCTTAGTGAAAAAGGGACCCCATACTTACAAATTATGTTGTAGAAATGAATAATCAAATTCAATCACAAGATAATAATATATAGATAGATCTTATTCCTGAGCGGTTATGGTCTCCTATTTATTTTGGTGTGATTCTTGATTTGTTCATTTAAATATGTCTTTCGACATTCCCAACACTTGCAGTTTAGATTTACATTTGAGTTAAATAGCTGGGAATATAAATTTACATATATTGAATCCATTATTTCAGGAAGTAGAATGACAATTTTATATTAGTTAACTATGGAACTAAATGGTTTAAGATGTCTAATTTATAATATGATTATAAACAAACTATTCACTAGTGAATTTATTGTAAATGAGGAAAATATGTAATTGAAGAGGTTAACGGAAATTATCTAGCTTCAATTAAGAATCTTTTTGGGAGGATTATCTATATATAATGATTAAATCAATGGACCGCTTAATATCGTAGGGTAAGATATTCTATAATTATGAGAGTGCAATTCCTAATTTATAGTGGAGTAATAACGGAATTAATAAGCTGAATAAATTAATCAAAAATTTTAATTATTTATTCAATTTATTGAAGCTTTTAATTATAGGTCCATTAGTCCATGGACCTCGATTCGTCTTCCTAAAATAAAAAAATTAGAAATATTATTTTTGGTTCCTAAAGGCTTATGGAAAATAATTCTCCATAAGATTTGTGCTAATATATAAATATCAATTAATTTCGGAAATATCTGATTTCACAATTTTTACTACATTGAAAATTAAATAAATATAAGATAGTATATATTTATATATTTACTAATTGATAATTATAGTATTAGATATTAAAGTAACAAATTCAATCTAACTTAGAAAGGTAGTATTGTTTAATAGCCCCATTCGTACTAAAATAGTAGGACCTTTTTAAAATTTTATTTTATTTTATTTTTTGTGTGTGAAGTATCACAACTTTTAAAAATGATTTGACGCGTTCAATGATAACATTGGACAGTTAAAAAACTATGCGAGGCAAAATTTGGTCCTGACCCTTTTAGACAATTTTTCTTCGCTCAAATTCACTATAATTATTTTCAATCATTAAAAGATACTTTTATTACAAAATATTATTTATACTTTAAAAAATACGAAACAGTGGACACCGTACAACACAAAATAATACACATAAAAACACAGAAGCCCACACTATGCATCATCAGCAAAAACGATGCATAAATTACTTTTTCCACTTGACTTCGAACTAAAAGAGTTGTGTGTCGACTAGAAAACAAACTAACCCCCCTTCACTTCAAAATACAGCAAAAAAACTCTCTTCACTTCACAAACAAAAACAAAAAAATTTAAAACCCTTCGAAAATTTTGCAAAAACTTTTGAACATTATGGTGAATTACTATCAAACAGAGAAAAAAATGTCTTCTCAATTAAAAAAGAACACTGAAAAGAAGGCAACAACCACCAGAACCAACAAAAACGAAGTATCAAGTTAGTATGGCTGAATACATTTTAGAGTTTCAAAAATAAAGCATAAATATTCGTGAATATCGTTTCTAGGGTTACAAATTTGCATATAAAATTTAATGTAAAACACCGTTTCTAGGTTTTCTTCATCACGATGCACAATTTTGTAGCATCGTATTGCAAACTTTTGTTATTTTTGATGCATCGCAATGCATTATTTTGATGAATCACGTTCACTGAAAACGTTAATACATCATTTTATTTTTTATTAAAAAAATTGTAAGTCGAGATGAAAAATGTTGTGCGTCCTGATTCACATATTGTCCATCACGATGCACAAAAATTTTAGGTACTGTTATACTTGACGATGCACAAAAATTATATTTAACGATGCACATATCTTAAGCACAAAATTTACAAAAATTACATTGACAACTCACATGTTATGCTTGACGATGCACCATCGAAATTTAACAAATATACTTGTTATGCAGGTATGAGGAATAGAACTGTATACATGTCAAGTATGCAGTCCCTAATTGACCAACTACAAAGTATTAGTTTCAGGAAAGACAATATAAGAGTATTGAAAAAGACACCCTTCTGAAACATGATAGATAACATCATTGGCGGAAACGTACTCCGTGATCATTCTAAGAAGGATGACAGAATTATAAGGTGTATTGCCAAGTGCTACGTTAAAGGAGTTGGACACTTCCAAATGGCTTAGGGCAAAAGATGCCAAGCTTATATTTAGAATCAAGGACAGTGTGGAGGAAATCAACATCTCCTTCTACAAATTGGAGCGTACCGATTTTCTTAAAAGGTGTTTCCCTGAGAAGATGTCTAAACAAACAAAAGACATCAAGTTCAAGCCAAAAATGATCCTTGATAAAATCAAGGAGGGGACGGACAGTATTTAACAAATCGATGTCAACTGCGTGGCAACGTTGACGACACTACTTGCCCTTGCGACGTTGCTGGTGGCTTCAAGACCTCCTATATACCTTGGGTGTACACAAGCTTTGTCTCCGACATAAACAAAATATCAAACTACAATTGGTCCAAACATATAGTTGATATGCTGTTGGAGAGTATGGAAGCAGCAACTAATCAGGGCATTGAAAGATGTGTGTTGCTGCTCGAGGTAAAATTTAAATTCATTTGATATTATTATGGGTAATTTATGTGCATGATGCATGTAGATTTGGTCATATTAGCAGTGTTCAATTTATGTATGTATGCAGTACTGGATATGTGAGCAGAGCAACATTGTGCACCCGACACGTCAAACATATATCCCAAGATTTGTCAAATGGGATTTGTCTAGGCTGTTGAGGGAACTCAGTGAATCAAATTTCATGGCTGTCATGAACAACCAGGTGAGTGGTTATATAAAAATGGCACATTAGTTTACTATTATAAATAACAACATTAAAAATTTTAAAAAAGTATTGTTATTGAGCATGACGATGCACAACTTTTTAATTGACGATGCACAATATTGTACTGATTTTTAGTTGACGATGCACAACTTTTTAGTTAACGATGCACAACATTTTATTTGACGATGCACATTATTATACTAAAAAAGTATAAAGAGTACACTTGCTATACACATTCTCTAAAAAAATTTAAATTTTTTATGTTTTTGCAGAGGTTTAAAGGTCTTTTGAAAAGAACACAAGATGAAAAAACCCTCCTCCGGAAAGAAGGAACAAATGAGATAGATATCCTTCTAGAAGCTGCTATGATGGATGCCGCCGCCCTCCAACAACACGAAGTCAATTTACCACCTCAACCAACTGAAGCTATGGATGCAAATCCACAACCTGAACAGACTGTCAGAAGTTGCAACAACAATTGACCAAGATGCTACAATGAACGTTATCAGAGCTGTTGTAGATGTGCAATTATCGACAATCGAAGCCAAAACAACAAAATTGAGATCCTTAGGTCAAAATTGGCTAAAAAAAGGATGCAAAAATTAAAAACATGGTCAAAGAAATAGGCAGCCTAAGATCTGACATAGAAAAAACACAAGAGCAACAAAATGTCAGACTCAATGAACATAATGCTCGATTTGAAGAACTCAAAAAGCTGCTATTACAAATAACTGAAGAAAATGCAATGATGAAAAATGAGAGGCAACAGGGCCTCATATCAAGTGCAGCTGCTGAAAAAATGAATAAGGATGAGATGGATGAATTAGAGGGTGTAGCAAATGAAGCGATGCAGGGCGTACAAAACTGGGCAAAACTTCTTCTTCCATAGTCAAAATAGTACAAAAACGAGATGACCAGAAAAAGATGAATCCAAATGACTCCTGTACCGACGATGCAGCAGAGCTTGTAAAAAAGAAGAAGAAAACTAACAAACCAACAAAAAAGAAGAACAACCTCCCCAACTCTATTAAACTGGATCCCACCACCAAATTGATATTGGCCAAACTTTACGAAAACGATGATGGAGACAGTAAATCAAAATTTTATATTGTCAAATTTCAATAACATAACATTGTTATCTCTATTGTGTGAATTCATTATGGTCCTCATTCTTTTGCAGGGCAACTGTTTATATGGGTGAGGATGATTCACAATTGGTTTATTATTCTGATATTCAACTCTTGTTGACACACAAAAATGCTGGAGAGAAACATATGCATTCTATGAGTAATATTATGGGTACCTAAAGAGTACCAAATTTTTTGCACCAAATGATGTGTCAGCTGATGTGGTACAAAAATATAAAAATCATAATTAATACATCACATCAACTGCTACATCATTTGGTGCAAAAAATTTGGTACTCTTTAGGTACTTATAGTATTACTTGTATTCTATTCCAATTTTCACACATTAATTTTGCTTTCACATGAAAAAAAAGATATCAAACATTACACTTGCAATGCACTTAAAAAGTGTGCATCATGATGCACAAGTTTACACTAAAAAAAGTACTAATTATGTGCATCGCGATGCACAGCCAAACCTTATGCATCCTATTGTATTTGTATGTATTGTTTATTAAATACAATGAATGAACCAGTTTCATATGCAACGTTATTTTGTTTTTCTCAGCTATATAACTTGCTTTTCTTTCTTGTTTATAGCACATAGATGTTTGGACGTTGATTCTGGAAAGTGTTAAAAAAGATCAAAATAAAGACCTTCCCAGAAAGGTTTTTAGTTCTAATTCTTAAGTAATATTATTATAATCCTAATTCTTTACTATACATGTTTTTAATTGATTATTGTAAATTAAATCTGTATACGTTACGTTATTTAGTTGTACGTGGCACGATAATCAAAAGTCGACATGTTTAAAGATCTGGTTAGAATGCACGTCGATAACAAGTTGGAAGGGGCCATGCACCATGATCTATTAATCTTCCCAATAAACATATCAGGATAGGCTGATAGTTGCTTGCATAGGACCGTGCTGGTGTTTTATGAGAATTAAAATAAATGGATCCTCTACAACTCTTCTATCAACAAAAATGAAAAAGACTGACAGTTGGAAAGGGCTAAAATACTGGTGAGTAATGTACCCCTGTCTCTATTAAAAATACAAAGTATATGTAACACCCGCTTCATTTGCATCATTTATCTTGCTCATATCATTCTTACGTCATGCACATATCATCTTGAATTATACCATTGATATCACTTGTATATGATGCATTTAAGACATAATATGTTCATGTTACATTCACGTGTTTCGTGCACTTCGAATTGTTGTTTAAATCTTGTATTTGATCATACTTAGAATGTATTGAACTTCTCGCCATGTTAACGGTCATCTCGGGAACCTTTCTCGAGTGTTTTGACCTTCCCTTAGGCTTAGAATCACCTTAGGTTGACTTGGGAGTGTTTTGGAAACACATTGGAAGACTTTAGTAGGCTTTGACCTGAGCTGGTCACTATGTGGCCGCATAGTGCGAGCTCAACCTTGGCATAGAGTTTCTGGATTCTATGCGGCCGCACAAGGCGCCCGCATAGAAGCCATGCGGCCGCATAAGGCGTCCGCATAGCGGCCAGAATGTTCACCCGAGAAATCTCATTTTTCCCAACTTTTAATTTTTATTGGCTCTTGTTGGGCCACGTCACCAGGTCGAGACCAGCTTTCTCCCAGCCACTTAAACAGCCTAGGAGTGCATTTCTCTACCTCATTTCATCCTCCAAACATCTTAGAACATAGGGAGAGCTTAGAGAGAGAGAGTAGGGAGAGTTTAGAAAGAGAAGGTGAGATTTCTTGAGATTGTGAAGGAATCTCGACGATCCGAGCACACCGTTGCGAAGGTCTTGACTAGAGGAAACTTTTCCACCGATTGGATTTCGTTTTTCTATGGTTGTTTTTGTCAAGAGGTAAGCTACTACCCCCTCTTCTTCTTGATTTATGTCTCGTATGACATCCTAGACTTCTAATGTGTGAAATTACCATGCTAGATTTGTGAATACATGATTTTTACCATGAAATGTTGTTATGGACTTGTGAAAAAAATGTTGTAGCTTGTGATATGATGTTGGGAACTCAAATTTGGGCGTTAATGTGCTAGGTTTAAAGTGCAAAACCACTTTCGTAACTCAACATCACTAGTAACCTAAAATGACTCTAACGGAGTTGGTTAGGGTTTCATAATAAATGTGACCACATGTGTGTTTTGTGAGCTCTTTGAATATTCGAGAGACCCGTTGAGTGATTGGTTACACGATACACATTTATTGGTATTGTGTTAATCTTTGATGTGGGTGTTGTATGACTATGTGTAGTAGAACCATTTAGCATACATGAATATGTTGTTGTTGTAGTCGTTATACTCCCTACTTTGGAGTATGGCTTGGTTATGTTAAATGTTGAGTAAATACCTACTTAAGCATTTTGATTGGTTTTGATAATGTGTCGAGTAAACATCTACTTGAGCATTCGTTAAGTCCATGGCATATTTTTTGGAGGTGTATTGACGCTCGGTTATTGCATGAGTCGGGGCTACGTAATAGCCGAAGGCCAATACACTGGGCCTCGCCCTACCGTTGGCCACGGTAGGGGTTATAGCGCTAAGTGTTGTACGGAATAAACGCGACCTTGGTAAGCTATACCGTGATTGTTTCTCGGGTCGTGGGGACCGAGTCTTCACGTCGACGTGAATACGGGAAACGGTTCACCATGACTCTTGGTTATTGGTTCGATGATCGGGTACGACATCAACGGTTTTTACATTGGTATTATTGGTTGGTTGGTTGGAAGTTTGTATGTCGGAGGTGTACCTCAGCGGTATCCTTTTATATGTGTTTATATATCGCTCCTACGTGAGATGCATGCTATGTGATACGTGGCTATGAGATACTTGCCTTCTATGATGCTTTGAGAATTATTCCGTTATGACGATTTTGTTATATATGATCCCTATTACTGTTCATACCTCGCATGCCATATTGTTGCATTAGTAGCTTATTGAGTTTTATAACTCACTCCGTCCATTGTTTATTTGTTTTCCTTAGATCCTGAACCGGCGAGAAACCCCTAGTGATCTTGCGTTGTTTTTGGTGAGCTCGACAGCTGTTCTTATGGGTAGTGCTCCTCGAGCCTCTATATTTTCTTTCGGTGAGGTCGAGGGTATACATGTTATTTAAACAATGTAAAGTTGGGTAGATGTCCCGCACTTGATGTTGTATTCATATTCTTTTGTTGTGCCGACATGGTTGTCAGGCCTTGTAAATACTGTTAACTCATATTCCGCACACTCTGTTATGAAATTATGTTTATCCTGAGCTATCTAACTCGCGGGTTTAATGGCTAGCTAATGTGTTTTACTCCGGCTTGTTATTTTGCCGTGAAGTTTTGTTTGTCTTCAAAAATCATACATTTGCATTACAGGGTTTTTGTACGAAAATGACTTCGAATTATGCATTTTGTATTCCCGTCTCACGAACTGGACGAGATTCCACATAGGATCTCGGGTCGGGTCGTGACAGTATAATCACCTGATACTTGTTTTTGAATAATTTTCACTACGGACATCATATGTTGAAGAAAAGATGAAGACATTGATCTCTACATCGCCATCAAAGTGTTAACAACGATTAAATAAATTACAAGATGTCTGCCCAATAAGCACATGCGAAACATCGCCCCAACAAGCAGTTGGAACTTATAACTGCGGTGTGATTTTGTGCATTTTGATAGAAAAATTGCTCCAAGCCAAACAATTGCAAACGGAATTTAACGCTAATGAGTGTGCAAAGTACAGGGCCAAAATGGCCAATGCAATAATTTTTTACCCAAAAAAGGATGATTAAGAGACAATACTTTTTTATTAATAATGTTATATTTTTCGTGTTATTCCTCTCTTTTTATGAATCTGTGCCGATAAACATTGTGTAATTTTTATCTTTTTTGAAATTACAGTTGATGATGTAAAAAAAATATACTTTACGATGCACAAAAAAATATGCTAAAAATAATACAGTTATACTTGACGATGCACAAAAAATATAATGAAATAGTACTGTTATACATTGATGATACACATTTATACTCGACGATGCATATTTCTTAGCATAAATACTGCATTAATACTGTTATACTTGACGATGCACAAAATTATACATGACGATGCAAATTTCTTACACAAATTCACAGAAATATATTACGATGCACATTTTATACTTGACGTGGTAAACAATGCATATTTTTTAATACAAAAATCACTAATTATATTGACGATGCACATTTCACAAACAGGACGATGCATAAAATACATTTAAAAAACGTAATATGTTGATGCGGGGGCAATTTTGAAACAAATAACTAATTTATCACTTAAAAGAGACTTAAGCGAATAAAAACAAATATATTAAACTTAAGCGAATGAATATTCCACAAAAAATATCGGCCCGTAATTTTTCCAATTACGTACAACTGTTCTTTTGGTGACTCAATCTTAAGGTTTTAAATCAACTCCCGATAAGTTTATGTTATTCAAAATGTGTTTATGTAAGGATTAATATATTACTCTTTTCGTTCTACCCAAAAAATTCACGTTTGAAAAATTTAATAATTAAGGAATATATAAGTAGTATTGGAGTTGATCATAATTATAAAAATATTTTAGTATAGTTAATAGGTTTGTATCACATGTAAAGAGTAAAGTTGAAAATATTATAGATATTGTAGGCATATTTTTTTAAAGTGTATTCTTTGAGTGGATATCCAAAATAATATAGTAAACTCATTACCGAAAGGAGTATTTGGTTATTGAACTTAATCTTTCTTCCTATAATTATTATTGATGTTTCACATTTCTTATATTAGTCCTTGAACTCAATTTTTGGAGACGTAACCGTCCTCAATCCGTTATCTTTAACAGAATCATTAAATTTTTTTAACTAACAAAATTGCTCACTTTTAAGTCCGAGTGAGATGCCTGGGTACAATAAACATAAATCTTTCCTAATAAATATTTATCTACCTCATTCACCATATCCCTCTCTCTCTCTCTCTCTCTCTCTCTCTGTTCTCTTCTTTGTTCTCCTTTGTTCTCTGTTCTGTCTCTTCCTCGATTTTCAAGCTTCTCTCTTCTTGCTTCTATCTTCTCTCTTCCCTTAATTGATAAAATCAATTGCTTCATCTTAATGTTTCCAAAAGAACAACAAAAATAGTAGTGGTCTGAAACTGGAACTGAAAATTAGAGACCTGTTCGGCTTTTCTTAATGGAGCATACTGCCTCCTTGTTACTCCATTCTTCATCCCCACCTGAAAATGGTAAAACCAACATAAAGTTGTTGAAGGTTGTTTCAATGTTAATTGTAATTGACTTAACCCCCACATATCCACAACAACTCAAACGCAACTCAACATTTGTCGCGATTATTAGTAGTCGGCTACATATTCCCCAATACTATACTAAACAACAAAAACAACTTGGTCAAGACCCAGAATAATAATACTCAATTTTTTAATAAAATCCATGGAACAACCAGAGATTAAAAGAAGAAAACAAAGAATAGATCTTGAGCTGCCTGCAAACATAACTTGCAAAAATGAATAAACCCATCAAAATCAAAATGTAATTGTACAAACACAAACATTGATTGATGCAGAATAATCTATACCAAGTCATGAATTCATGTTAAAAATAAAAAGAAAAATTCAAAATCTAAAATCATCAGAACTCATAATTAGATTTGTATAATGAAGAAGATGATAATGATGAACTATTCATATGTGTGTGAGGGGTGAACGAAGGGTGATGGATTTGGTGTTGAGATGGACGAGCAATTATAATCTGGAGAGAGACGTCGGCCTTTTGTTTACGACATGTTTTCAAATCCGGCAATGACGCCACTTCATTTTCAACACTGGCAGAATTCGAAGGGACCTGGGTACTCACTGGTGGTCAGTCGGTGCCGGCAATCTTCACCAAATCTGTCAAAGAAGTGAGAGAGTGTGAGTAATGGGTTTGATAAAAGCACAGTACCCAGTAATATATTTTATTTTTTTCTTTTCCTTTTCATATTTCTCTTTTATATTTTCTAAAATGATATGATTCCACTCGTAAGGGCAGTTTTGTTATTTATAAAAAAATTAACGATTCTGTTGAAGATAACGATTCGAGGGACTAATACATCACAAACAGTTGAATTCAAGAACCAATATAGAAAATGTGAAACATCTATAAGTATTATAAAAAGAAAAGGTTAAGTTCATAACCAAATTATATACTATTAATCCTTTATGTAATTACCAACTTTATAATCTTACTTAAGCTTGATTTACTGAGCTTATAACAAAAGAAAAAATTGCTCTTCGTATTAACACAAACAATGAATGGAAAGATGACTTGTGCTTCCTCCATTACAAAAATAATTTTTTTTCTTTCTTCTTTGGTTTGTCTCAAAAAATATAGTTTTATTTTTTAAAATAGTAATAATTTTAGTGTAATTCAAAAATAGTACAAATAAGTAAAACTACAATATTAAAAAAATTAACTTATCAAATGAGAATATTTTTTTAAGAACGGAGGAAATATCCGCTTTAAAGCTGAGACAATCATCGTTTCGACAAAATTTCATTAATATGATCTAGAAAATCTAACAAAGCTCATACTCCCTTCGTTTCAGGTAAAGAATCCACTTTTATTTTTTAAAGTTAAGATGTGACTAAATCAAATTAAAATTTTACATACTTTACTTATATTTTAGAAAATAAAATTTCATTAATTAAAACTACGTTAAGGATACTATCGACTATAATTTATAAAATTTTGTAAAAATAACTAAATTTATGTAAATTATTAATTAAATTGACCCAAAAAAATTAAAAATTAACTCTTTACCTTAAATTGAGTGAGTATAACATTATGCTTAATCGTACATAACGAGCTAACCTCCCTAATTTAAGCTAAGCCAAGAATGCCATAACTTTTACTCATCTCCCCGTCTCTAATTGATACTTATCAATTCGAAAGAAAATAAATTACAAATTAAAATATTTGACTTTTTTGTTGTTGTTGTTGCCACGAGGAAGTGCTCAATAAATACATAGTAGTTAGTATAATTACTACTAATTGAACTAAGCAACAATAAATACATAATGGGCCCAGTACCGTAGTACAGTGTGTGTGTGTTTTTTTTGGGTGGGAATCTCAATTAATACTTTGTTTTGCAATTAGGAGTAGCATTTTACAATGCATATGTAAAGTAATTGGTATTTTTAAAATAGTACGACCAAAATTTGAAATGTTAATAGTAGTTTTTTAAAAATAATTTTAATTACAAAATCTAAATAACATTATGACATGATTACTTACAAAACTTACATTATTATTATTATTATTTTTTTGGGATTGATCTTGAGAATTAACAGGTTATAAAGTTCTAACTCTACTATTATACTAACTTTTAAACGATTAAAATTTATACTTTAGAATATTTTTTGAATACTAAATTAATATTTACTTTTTTCTTTTGGTTCTAAGCTACGACCGCACCCATTGTTACTCACAAATCTTACTCTACCAAATTAGTATTTAATTTTTTGAACACCAAAATAATATATTATTAAACTTTATAAATTTTGAAGGAGGCTTGTTAGTACCACTTAATTACTCTACTTAGTGAAACGTATTTAAATTGGAAGAGTTTTGGCAGGAACACAAAAGAAAAAAGTCAAGCAGGGGACAGGGGTGGGTTTGGTTTAGTCTTCAAAGTTCTGACACAAAAAAGCAGCGACCTTTTTCCTTTTATCACTCCCCTCACTCTGTCACGCACGTGATCCACACTCACACACACACACACAAACACTACACTTCCCCCCATTCAATTTCCTTGAAAACTTCTTCCTCCCTTGTTCAAAGTTTAAAACGTTCTGTAAAATTCGCGGGAGGTTTCACCCTTCCTTCCCCCTCTCCTCAGATCTGCCTCTACAGCTCCAAGGTATGTATGCCCCCTTCTCTCTCTCTCTCTCTCTCTCTCTCTCTCTCTCTTCCATACTTTTTTCCTGTAATGGGTGTTCTGGGTTTCTCACCAGCAACTTATAATCTGGTTCCTCTTTCATGTGGGTTTGTAATTTTTCTATCTCTTTTTAGCTCATTCTTGTCTTCATTCTCTACTTTTAGTACAAATTTTCTTATTTCCTCGGTTTAATTCAGTTCATTCTTTCTCAGCCTTTGTCGGGTGCTCTAATTTTTTTTTTGTCTTTTTTCTGTTTCTTAGGTCTGTTTACGTTTTCGTATTGTCCCATTTATTATTGTTTCAGTTTCCTGCAATTGTTTCTTTGCAGCTTCAATTCACTCCTTGTTATCGTTTTGCTTTTGCTTGAGGTCTTTCTCTCTCTGAAGTCTGAAGTCACATTCTGGGTGTTTGTGTTTGTCTGTTTTTCTTTGCTTGCTGCAATAATAGCCTATATACTGGTGTTAGGTCTTTAAATTTGGGTGTGTGCGAATCTAATTTGTGCTTTGGTCATTTGGTTCGTACTTCATAGATATATCTAGTGATGGATATAGATGGGTTTGAAGGAAAGTCTAGGTTTAGTGTTGACAATTTTGTTTCCCTTAATGTCGAAATTTGCAGGAAAATGGGTGTGATTTCCCGGAAGATATTCCCAGCATGTGTGAACATGTGTGTATGCTGCCCAGCTCTTAGGTCCAGATCTCGACAACCAGTGAAGCGTTATAAGAAGCTGCTTGCTGAGATCTTCCCCAAATCACCTGTTAGTATCTATACATGAAATGTCGTATGATTTTGAGTTTAGGCTCCCACAAACTAAGCATCACCTGAATTTGGTTGACCAACATGTTTCACTTTTCAACATACATGTAAATGTTGGGGGAATTTCTTAATTGTGCCCTTGAAAATTTGAGTTTAGTGTCTATTTATGCTGTTTTGATCAAGTGCCACCAGGGTGAGGTTCAATTTTGGCATTTCTTGTGCAGGATGGCTCACCAAATGAACGTAAAATTGCCAAGTTATGTGAATATGCTGCAAAGAACCCTTTTCGTATCCCAAAGGTAGTGAATTGATCATTCCACTCTCATTTCAGTTCAATCAACATTTTAATATGATGTTTGAAGAAACTTTCATTCTCTATAGATAGCAAAATATCTCGAAGAAAGGTGCTACAAAGAGCTGCGATGCGGTCATGTCAAATTGGTCACTGTAGTTACAGAGGTGTACTATAAGTTGCTTTGCATGTGCAAGGAGCAAATGTAAGTAGTTGCCACCTTCCCTTTTACTTTATCTAACTTTACTTGCAATTCTTTTGTTCACATTGTCTCTAGGTCGAGGTTCGAGGGCCTGATATAGGCACATTTATGTATTGACATTTATCTTATCCTAATTTTTTCCTTTTTTAGATTGAGGTGGAAGAAGTGTTAGTGATTTTAAAGAGACGTATAGAAGTTCATCTTATCCTTATTTTTTTTTTCCTTATCTGCATGTAATTGGAAGAAAAGTTAATCACATAGCGTCTTTCGAAATATAACAGGTTCTGTATCTCTATGCAGGGCATATTTCGCTATAAATGTGCTGAATGTAGCTATTGAACTTTTGGATAACTCTAAACGAGATGCCATCCAAATAATTGGATGCCAAACGCTTACTAGATTCATCTATAGCCAGGTGATTTATGAGTCCTCTATTTCTTTTATGAAATAAAGTAGTAAAACTTATTGACTGATTGGATGATTATTATTTTGAATATTCTGCTGAAATTGGGTATCATTCATGTGTATGATGAGTCGTGCTGAAATATCTATATTTTTCTTTCCTTCAAGTGTCCAAAATGAAATACTTGATTCAAACCAATTCTTAAACAGAGGCATAAGCACCAGGAGAGTTTTGTTGTTAATGAAGTCATCAATCGAGATAACATAATTGTAAACGAATTATTGGAATATGCTCTGATTGATTTGTAGGAAATATATAAAATGCATCAACTACAATTCTTATGGTGTGCACAAACTACGTCTTCCCAGCATACCTAATTCTACTTGTTGCAAGTAAAGGATGACAATGTTTGGAGCTTGTATCAAGGGACAGATGAGACTATATGGTTCCTGAAAATTGACAGCAGGTAGACTGAAGACGTGAAGATGATAGTGATGATGATGACAACCGAAAAGTAATGTTCCACATAACATGTAGTAACTACTTAGCTAGTTACTTAACTACTTCCTTCCATTGTTTGTTTTTAGTCATATGGATCACTAATTAGAAAGGGAATAGATAAAATCTTTCAGATGGATTCATACAGTACTGATTATGTGTTTCAGTTGAATATAAGATCCTTTGCTTGTACTTAATGGAAATAAAATGTATGCAATTTGCAAGGGAAAATCTACATTTTGTTATGGCATAAATGAAGACGATCATAATTGTCTAACCATTCGGTGCATTTCTATGCTTAATTTTGTTGACTAATGATTCACACTGTTTCTAGCATCTTATTAGACTTAATGCATGGACAGGTAGATGCAACATACACGTATAACATTGAAAATCTGGTTCACAAAGTTTGTGTGCTAACTAGTGGTGCCGAGGAAGAACATCAAAAGAGCTGCTTAAGGGCTTCAGGCCTGCAGTGCCTTTCAGCCATGGTACTTGGTAGTCTGATTGCTTTATTAGTAGATCTGCTTTAGTGCTTAGAGTTTCTTTAGCTTGGGTTGTATTTGTTATTGACTTTGGATTTATATGCGACTTTATTTACTATGTTAGTTCTCTATCCGCAGGTGTGGTTCATGACTGAATTTTCGCACATCTTCATTGGTTTTGATGAGGTTGGTTATTTGTTCTAATTTTCTTGGTGCTATTTAGTGCTTTACCAAGTTTCTTAGGGTATACATATTGTTTATCCTCTGAATTTTCGCAATACGAAGAATTATTTTGTTCAAGTGACTAAACAACAACAAATGAAATCTATATTTTGTAATATGAATATCTCTTAATTTATGGCAAATTGTTATGTATTATATATATATATATATAATATATATATATATATATATATATATATATATTGGTTCAGTGACACTCAGTTCACAAATAATCTTTCCAAGTTCTTTTGCTAAATTGCATGTCATTTTGCAAAGATATTGCCATGGTGAGACACTCACAAGGGCATGCCCATTTCATATTCAATTTGCATTTTAGTAAACATTAGTTGCGATCATGCAATGTTAGATACTTAGATATAAGACTGGTTCAAATATGCAGAAAGATAGGTTCTGCCACATTCTTCAGTTAGCAAAGATTGATTTTTGTTAAGATCGATTGAGATAGTCTTCTATGGCGTGCTATGACTTATGAGGGGGAACTACTTTTTAATCTTCTCATAAGATATTGGCTTGGAGAGAGTAGGATTGCTTGAGGTGCTTCTCACTTTGTCAAAAGTTGTTCATATTTGTTATTTTGGCTAGGTCAGCGATTCTGAGTTTTATTGTTTATTTATGGTCGGAGCATTGTGATTGTCTTCTTAATGAATTATGTAGACATGATATCTTGCATAAATCATTTTCTTATATATTTCCAAATGGCAGATTGTGAATGCCACTTTAGATAGCTATGAGCGAGATACACATTGTGAAGAAGATGATGCAAGGGGGGAACCTCATCATAACTGGGTTGATGAAGTAGTCAGATATGAAGGGAAGGGTGCTGGTACTGAAAATAGTTCTAGCTTCATGATCGTCAGACCACGCCCAGAAATGAAAGATCCTTCTCTTCTAACAAGGTTATAATCATTCTTGTCAAATTTCAAATTTCCTAGTAATGTTAATATTTTGGACCCATTCAATGTTTTCGTCTACCGTACTATAATTGTGATATTATTTTCGTACTATCTACTACAGAGAGGAGGTTGACATGCCAAAAGTATGGGCTCAAATATGTATCCAAAGAATGGTTCAACTGGCAAAGGAGAGCACAACAATGCGTCGAGTACTAGATCCAATGTTTGTTTACTTTGATACTAGGCAGCAGTGGGTTCCCAATGGGCTGGCCTTCATTGTTTTATCTGATATGGCCTACTTTATGGAGACTCCAGGTAATTTGAAGCAACCTGCTCCGAAGTTACTTTTTCTTATAGTTTGTTAATGTGCTAATTTTGAAGCAACCTGCTATGAAGTTACTTATTCCATCACTATTGGTGTGCTCCTGATATTCCTTTCCGATTGTGGTTGATTACATATTATTAGTCCCACTCCTGCAGCATAGCAACCTTATTGAGTAACCCAAATTATTTTGTTATTTCTCAGTCTACTCTGGAACTAGGCTTTGATCCACGTCTCTGTGGGCTGATTGATTTCAGTCTCCATAAACAAATTTGATCTGCAATGGATTTGCTAATACTTATTGATCTGTATTTCCAGGGAATCAGCAGTTGATTTTAACTGCTGTTGTTCGCCATTTGGACCACAAAAATGTTTCACATGATCCTGAAGTTAAATCTCATGTCATTCGTACTGCCGGTGCTCTGGCTCGGCAAATTAGGTCTGGAGCCATTCTCTCGGATATTGGATTTGTCAGTGACCTGTGCAGGCATTTGAGGAAAAGCCTTCAGGCCACAGTTGAATCTGTTGGCGAACACGAGTTGAACTTGAATATAACTCTCCAAAGCTCAATTGAAGACTGCTTACTGGAGACTGCCAAAGGGGTAGCTAAATTTCGTTGATAATTATGGAAGTTTTGCTTTGGTTAGGCGTTCAAATTTACTTGAAATTTTATGTTTTCTTTTAGATTGCTGATGCACGATCCCTTTTTGATATGATGGCGATAGCACTAGAAAAGCTGCCATCTGCTAGAGTTGTTGCCAGGGCAACCATTGGATCATTGATTATTCTTGCTCATATGTTTTCACTTGCACCTGTACCTTCAAATTCACTGGTGAGATGCCTTTTACTTATAGTGTATTTTGTACTGATAAATTGTGTTTTTTTCTCAATGTTTGCATTTTAAGATTTATATGATATCTAAATGTTTGAAGGCAATGTTGAATGAGAAACAAGTCTAAAAAACATTTTGTTGAGCTTTGCTTTATAGGTGTTTCCAGAGGGTCTTCTTGTCCAACTTTTGAAAGTGATGATGCATCCAGATGTTGAAGTACGTGTTGGTGGACACCAGATATTCTCCACTCTTCTCATCCCAAGCTCCAACCGTCTGAGATTTGATGCTTCTATTCATACAAGGAGATGGCATTCTAGCACTGCATCCACATTTGCCTCAATCACAGCTCTACTTGAGAAGCTCCGCAGAGAAAAGGATGGAAATAAACTTGAAAAGCATGGGTTTAATAGTCAAACTGAATTTATGGAGAGGGACAATGCAGAGGAAGAAAAAAAACAGGCTTGGACACGAAAGAATTCCCCTAACTTTCCCAATATTAGTTCCTTCATTGATCGGACAGCTGGCTCAAATAGCTTGTCTGAGGTTGTAAGCCATTTTTTTTGTCTTTTATTAGTATTCACTATACAGTTATCTCTGTATTGGTCTTTATTTACAAGTAGATCTGTAGGAGTGTTGATCTGTATCTAATGCAAGAACACTCTCTGATTGATTGCCACAGGAACTATCTATCATGAAATTCAATGAGGATCAAATTACCCAGTTGATTTCTGCCTTTTGGATACAGGCCAATCTTCCAGATAATCTTCCATCAAATATTGAAGCTATAGCTCATTCTTTCTGCTTAACTCTCATTTCTTTGCGTCTTGAGGTAAGATTTTGGATCGGCACCACCTTCTCTTTCATTTTTTTCCCATGACTTTTTCCTATACATTAATTTATGGTACGGAGACTTCTCTGAAGTAAAATTGAAGAAGAGGGCACTAAATTTAATTGTTTTGTTATGCTCGCTTTCATGCGTAGGATACTCTCAGCCCCAAGAATGGAATAATTCTAGGAGATACTAGGCAGTTGCGAAGCTACCTCTGTTGAGAGGGGGGGGGGGAGCGCAAATGCTGCCTTTAATCATTGATTTTTCTTTTGTCTAGGATTTATTTGTAAATATTTTTCAAAATCGTGGTTTACTCTAGGTATGAAGAATTTTACCCACCATTAAGTGAGAATTTTGGGAACAATGGAGAAGAGAGCAACTGAGAACGATATACTCCCTCTGTTCTGCTCAAAGAGTCCGATTTTTCTATTTTGAGGCATTCCACTTCAAGAGTCTTGTTTCAAACAACTAGGCTTGTAATTTTTTTGAGTTCCTAAATTTATCCTTATTATATTGAACTTAAATTAGAAAAAAAAAAAAAGTGATCCTTAAAATAATTTTCCATAAGGGTATATATGGAAATTTATTAGTATCCTTCAAATGTTTCGCTATCAAACATGGACACTTTGAGCAGGACGGATATAGAAGGATGAATCCTACACAAGAACATATTGTATTTACAGTCTAGTCCCAAGCCTTTATCAGTAGATATAAGTGCCAACTCGAGCTCGTGTTAGTTTTAAGCTTGTAGCAGTTGATATAAGTGCCAGCTCGAGCTCATGCAAGTTTTAGCTTTGTGGGGGTGTACGTGCATAGTTTTTTGTACTTTTCCTATTGGAACATTTTTGAGCTTTTACACTTCTACTACTAACTATAACACTTACCTAAAACATGCAATCTATCATCTGACGGGCTCAAACATATATATACTCCTTCTGTTCTACCCAAAGAGTTTGATTTTTCTATTTTGAGGCATTCCACTTCAAGAGTCTTGTTTCAAACAACTAGGCTTGTAATTTTTCTGAGTTCCTAAATTTATCTTATTATATTGAACTTAAATTAGAAAGAAATGATCCTTAAAATAATATTCCATTAGGGTATGTATGGAAAATTATTAATATCCTTCAAATGTTTCGCTATCAAACATGGACACTTTGAGGAGGACGGATATAGAAGGATGAATCCTACACAAGAACATATTGTATTTACAGTCTAGTCCCAAGCCTTTATCAGTAGATATAAGTGCCAACTCGAGCTCGTGTTAGTTTTAAGCTTGTAGCAGTTGATATAAGTGCCAGCTTGAGCTCATGCAAGTTTTAGCTTTGTGGGGGTGTACGTGCATAGTTTTTTGTACTTCTCCTATTGGAACATTTTTGAGCTTTTACACTTCTACTACTAACTATAACACCTACCTAAAACATGCAATCTATCATCTGACGGGCTCAAACATATATATACTCCTTCTGTTCTACCCAAAGAGTTTGATTTTTCTATTTTGAGGCATTCCACTTCAAGAGTCTTGTTTCAAACAACTAGGCTTGTAATTTTTCTGAGTTCCTAAATTTATCTTATTATATTGAACTTAAATTAGAAAGAAATGATCCTTAAAATAATATTCCATTAGGGTATGTATGGAAAATTATTAATATCCTTCAAATGTTTCGCTATCAAACATGGACACTTTGAGCGAGACCGATATAGAAGGATGAATCCTACACAAGAACAGTTTGTATTTACGGTCTATTCCCAAGCCTTTATCAGTTGATATAAGTGCCAGGTCGAGCTCATGTTAGTTTTAAGCTTTGTGGGGGGTATACGTGCATAATTTTATGTCCTTTTCCTATTTGAACTTTTTTGAGCTTTTACACTTCCACCACTAACTAAAACACTTTCCTAAAACGTGCAATCTATCATCTGATGGGATCAAACGTATGTTTTTACAGAACCCAAAAGACAGTGGCGTGGCTCGCTTCTTTCAGCTTCCTCTTTCACTTTGGAGGAAATCATTGGACCCTAGCAACGGTATAGAAAATTGAACGTATAGGATAAGCTGCTGTATTTGGGGAAGAATAAGATTGTATCATTAACACATTTGTACTATTTGTTAGGAATGTTGTCTCCAGCGAATCAGAGATCACTTCTTGTATTATCAACAGCAATGTTGTTGTTTGCTGCAAAGATATATCAAATTCCTGATATGGATCGCGCACTGAAGCCACTACTTGTATCCGATGTGAGTTCTTTACTACACATTTGGTTTGTGGTAAATTCTGTATTTTTAGTCTCCTAGGTCGATAACATGTCAATTTGCTAACTAAAACATGATGTTAGGTTGCCTCGTCTTTGGTACAAGTCAGATATTCTTGGTTCTTATCTTTGCATTACGTATATAACTGAAGCTTGCATTGGCCTGAATTTTATATTTTATAATTTAGGTTGATCCCTACTTGGGTATAAGTTGCGACTATCAAGTTTATGTAAAGCCTCAGAAAGACGTGAAAGAATATTGTTCTGCGAATGATAATCAAGTGGCTGCCTCACAACTAATCGAGCTGCAGAGTGAAATCTATGAATCTGAGAAGATGATGCTGGAGATATTAGTCCAGAGTTTGTCTGGGATAACTGAGGTATGGCTTCTAATTTTTGAAATTGAGGTTCATTCGTATGAGCAGTCTCTCCCTCTTCCCCTGGCCCTCCTTGCACACAAAGATATGTATGTACACACACTATACCTTTATGCATCTTTATCTTGTTTCAATGTAAGATCTAGTATATGAAGGATTGACACTGAGCTCCTTTTGGGCATTTGAAGTTGGCGGCAGATGACCTAAGTATGCAGCTTCTGGAGACTTTCACGCCTGATGATACATTCATGTATGGAGCTCAAAAGCTTGACTTGGACCCCATGCTGACGATTCAACATTCAAAGGAATCCTCTTTTGATGGGGTATGTCAGTTCAGTATCCTTCATCTCATGTTTACGAATCTTGGTTAATGAAGATATGTTTAATATCTTAATATTGAGTAATCCTTTTCCAATTTTGAGCGCTCACCAGATTATTTCAATTCAGTTAAGAGGACCTTAAAAAATTGCTGTACTTTATAAGGTAGAAGTCTTTTTCTTATGATGTATGGTAGCTGTAAAATGATTGTTGATTATGCTGCAGGATTTCCCTATAAATTCATTAGTAGAGGATGATGTGATCAGTGAATCTTCTGTTGCTGGCATCTCCCATTTTATCCCGAAAATGTCTCCACCCTCTTCCTTGCCTCACATCATAAGCATTGGACAGCTTTTGGAATCAGTAACCTCTCTCTCTCTCTCTCTCTCTCTCTCTTGATGTATGGCATACACACAAGCAATGACATTCATGTTGCACTGAATGTAGTGAATCACATAAAAGATACAAGATCATTCTATTTATTTGAATTGTGCTGTCATTCAATTGTGTAGACTTCATTCATGGAATGATGTCTTGTGTACTTTGTTTACGTTGCACTCCATGAATCTCTCTTTTTTATGATACTCCTTTACTTTCTAAATAGTAATTGTCATCTACCAGGCACTTGAAGTCGCTGGCCAAGTGGCTGGAACATCTCTCTCTACTTCACCACTTCCATTCAGTGCAATGGCCGGCCAGTGTGAAGCTCTTGGCACAGATTCAAGGAAAAAGCTCTCGACTTGGCTGTCCCATGAAAATCATTATACCAAATCAGCAAACATACTCTTTCCTGCAACTCCTGCAGATGGGCGGTCATCAATCACGAAGGTCAGTGTAAATTGATATAAAATTGCTATAGCTTGATGTTGAAGAAGTCATGGATTGCTATACCTCTTACGTACCTGTTATTTCCATTAGTGAAGTGAAACGTCCTTGTAGGCACATACTAGACGAACGAATAGACTGTCATGCATATTTCGAGTGATCTGTCACATGCAGGGCTAAACAAATTTGAGTCAAAAGAAAGCTCGATATATACATTCTTATATTTAGAGGTGAAGGTTCTTAGGGTAATGTTTCTTAGATTTTATCGACCCTCAATTCAGGATAATGGAAATCAAAATTCTATTGTGATACTTGGTAGGTTTCACTACATGCTCCATTTTTATTTTTCTTTGTTGTTGTTAATATCTTTGGCTTGTGTTTATGTAGATTATGGGTGAAGATGGACCCCGTCAGGGAGTGGTGCCGCCAACAGACCCATGGTTGGCTCTGAGGCTGCCTCCTGCCAGCCCTTTCGACAACTTCCTGAGAGCAGCTCGGCACTAGAGGAAGAGGCATTATGTAGCCTGTCTCTGCATTTTAACTATCCCTGAGGACATGGAAAGTCTAACTCAGCTGTTTGTCTGGGTATGCTAACTTGTATAGTTGCAGGCGGTAATTGACTTCTAGCTTGTATTAGGTTCAACTTAACTAGCATTTGAGGGCATGTATGCAGGTTGTGTAAGTGAAAATTTGTACGTTGCGGTAATATTCTTGTAGGACGAAGTCTTAGTTTTTGTTATTTTTGTGCTCATGTGCGTATGCTTGTGCGTAGAATGGAATAGCAGGGTTGATTTTTTTCCCATTGATGAGAGTTGCACTCGCCAGTGGAAGAACCTTAAATCCATTAGGTTTTGTTAAATTGATGCTGCCAGTGCCACTTAAGAGCATCCACAACCGTGTTCTTATTTGTTGTTCTTGGCTGGGCCGCTGCCACATCCTCATTTTAATAACATACCTCTCTAAGAACATTACTTCCCAATGATTTGTTCTTATCACTTGTTTTTATCATTTTAATACCCGAGTTAGACTTTCCAGGTCTAAAGGGATAGTTAAAATGCAGTCAGGCTGCATAATGCCTCTTCCACTAGTGCTGAGCTGCTCTCAGGAAGTTGCTGAAAAGGTTGGAAAGAGGCAGCCTCAGAGTTAACTAATGCACACCTGACAAGGAAACCTTGACTAGACACAAATTACCACGCAGCAGGAAGCTATGGACGATGGAAATATGACACCTCGATTTGTTGAGATTAGTATAAACACGCAGCAGGAAGCTATGGACGAAGGAAATATGACACCTCGATTTGTTGAGATTAGTATAAACACGAACCTTGGTATCTATAGCCTTTTAGCAACTACAGTAATGACACTCTATAGCACACTAAACACATAGTTTTCTGTTCTAGTTTTACTTTTTCAACTCTTTAAAAAATAATTCACTCTAACAAGCACTCTCTAAACCACCTCTCTAAAAATTAAATTTCTTTCATTTCAACTAACAAACTTAACTATCGTTCTATTTTCCCTTTTTTTATTTCTATTTTTCCACCACAATCGGAATAAAATATTTTAAATCTTAAATTTATATTCTATGAAAAAATATGTTGTATTTTTTAATAATTTCAATTACTTTTATCTAAAAATATATGTCAATCTAAGGGATAATTTATGTTTAAAAAAATTAATTATTATTTTTTTGTCCTCTCATATATTAACAACACAAGACAAATGATTTTTTTGGTTGAAAACAATTTGCAGTTAATTCTCAAATTTCATATATTAAAATAAATATCTTTTTATTTTGATTGATTGATAAAATTTATGATGATGGTGTAACAAAAAAAATATGTATATCAGTTGTTTACAACAACACGAGAACTTAGAAAAAAAGAGGTGATATTACTAATTTTTAAAGCTTATGTTTTTTTTTTTTTGAAGTAACAAAAAATAAAAAATAACCCAATGTGGAAGACACTATTCCCTTTAAATCACCCTCCATATAATGAGAGTTATTTACCAAGTTTTGGAGATAAAGAGTGGTAAAGGAGCACCATTGTGGGTTTGAGGGAGGTTAAAAATCTCTAAAAATAATTTTAGAGGGTTGGTAAGGGTGTCCACTGTAATTGCTCTTAACCTGATAAATGACACGAGTGAAAACCTTGATATAGTGATTGACACTACAATTGGGACGAAGTACGATTGATAAGTCAAAAGGGTTTGATCGCCATAGAGAATCTTGATAAGTTTTCAAGAAGTTCCCAAGGAACCAAGAGAGAATTAAAATCTCATCAAAATATTATTAATCCCAAAGGTGTGTAACTTTACAATGAAAAAAAAAACGTTATATGACGTATAAAGGCTGGAAATTACCCTAGACAATATAGGAAAAAATGTTCCCTAGAAGAAAGGAAAATTATACACAGTGAACAAAACCCTAAATTAATCAAGTTTCCAAAAACAGCGCAGGCCTCTTTGCGGCAAACCAAACTGAACTAAATCGAAGCTGACGGTTATTAATTGATTTGATCGGATATGGGATGGGTAATGGGAAATAACTGAAATGAAAAATTTGGGAACGGTTCAGTTCTGGTATTAGCAGTATCCGCCCAATTTTCTGAACCGCTTATTTAGTACTAATATAACTAGTTTTACACCTGTGTGTTAAACGCACGAACATATATCTTTTTCAATTAAATTGTACTTAAGCAAAATGAACAGGGAAAACAAATTTAAAAGAATAAATTAAGAAAAAATAATGTTGTAGACAGTCACTTAAATAGAAACACATCATTGTGTCGGTAATATTATAAATTCTAAATTTTTTTCTTATACACAACATTTGTTGTTTTATTCGTTGACTTTTCCTCTTCATCGCATATCAATATATTCAGATTAGAGCGGTTTGTTATCCTAGAAACTGCGACATACATCTGGACGAACATTGACTTCTTCAGGAAGAATCCTACATGCGACAATGATTGACCTTGACTTTTGTTAATTGACATTGTATACGATACTACCAATGAAAATTATCTTTTCTGAAACTTGAAAGACAATCTCACATCTGATGGAGACAATGACATTTTTGGGATAAACACTTTGTTTCCAACATTGCTTATATTTAAAATTTTAGCTTCTATATAGCGTGATGCTCAAACTTTATAATGATTAGTCTTGTTCCATTACACAATCCTGTAGCAAGGTCTGTTTCTTAACAACACCATCAGAACATCAATCTTAATTGTTAGTTCATGGCTAGTCAATCTTAATTACTTTATACTACTAAAAAATTTCGTAGAATGAATGTCTTCAACAAAACCTAAGTTGTTTTCTGCCCTGCAAATAGAATCTGAACTCAAATAAGTTATTTCTTCCGAGTTATTTTTAGAAACCATGTACTCATTTATGGTGTCCAGAACATTAAACGCCAGAGCAAGTATAGCTTTTCATTGCAAATATAACACGTCATCAAAACAGTTTAATGATGCATATATACTTTCAACTATTGACTGGACTAATATGTTATGCATTCACCAAAAGATCATTTGGAACTTTTATTGTTGTAACGCTATTATTTTCACCCCCATAAAAAAGAACAAAGCATGAATAAAAAGTATAGACATTAATAATACAATTTGAAAATATAACAAACAAATGATGAGTCACACTCTTACATTGATATCCTTAAAAAATGTCTACAATCTAATATTTGTGTTCTTGAAAATTTATTTTAACATTTTTATCCTTGATTTGAGTCTCACTTTAATTAATGAGTTCGACTCTTACATGAGTATCCTTAAAAAATACATATTATACTAATTTTTATAATATATTCAAATATTCCTTTTTAATCAGTGTGTTATATAAACATGAAATTTCTATAAATATATGGTTTAAACGGGTCTAATTTCCTTTAGATACATGTTAGCTAAAATATTATTTATTTTGGTTATCAAAATCAATACTATAATTTCATAGTTATAACTTGTATGGAAAATTTTACACTCCCTCCGGTCTGTAAATAAGTATATTCTTTATTAATACAGAGATTTTAGTATGTTCTTACATTACATTTATATATTGTTTCTTTTGTTCCGATTAATCATATGGAAAAAGTTAAACTTGAAAAAAAAGATATTCTTATTTATAAATATATTCTTTAAATCGCACTAAAGTTGTATATTTTTTGGTATTAGACATAGAAACGTCTCATATTTTTGAAAAGATAGTAAGAAATTAAAGAGTAATAAAAATTTGTAACTTAAATTTGAAAATGTTGACTCTTTTTCTAGATAAACTTAAGAGAAAGTACACTGTTTTTTTTTTCTCTATATAGTTTGATCTTCCAAAAAAGAACTTTAGATGAAAAGTAACTATATCATTGTACCTAAAAAATGGGTTTAATATATTATAGTGTATTAATTAAAAATATTAATAGTATGTTATACAGTACTCTTTTCTTCTTCAAAAATAATTACATTAGACAAGTCAAACTTATAAAGTAAATTTTGTACCCTCTCTGTCTCAAACTAAAATTTTTAATTAAATTTACACGAGTTTTAATAAATATTTTTAATTTATTATGTCTTTCCTTAAATATACTTAGTTAGGATGTTCCAAAATAGAATAAAAAACACATATTTTAGCATGAAGAAAGTAGTATAACATTTCTGGTGAGAGTGAAGAGTGAGAGGAAAGAGAAAAGTGTATGGTGCAATCTTTTACTTAAAGATTATATTATTGTTTTGTATAAATACGATTTTGTATTTTTAAGGACAATATTAAATTTTATAAAGATGACTTTCCATTTTTGGCGGCATGTTACCTTTGTTTTATTTTTTTATTTTGACTTATTATGCTTTATATAGATATATATATTTTACCCCTATCTATACAAGTATTTACCATATAACTTATGTGTATATATATTAGATATAAAATACTAAAATTCAAACATAATTCTCAATCACGCGAATCCGTCGCTCACTCCTCTTCATCATCTAATGATGTAATATTTAGTGAATTTTTGACGTGCACAATTACTTAACTAGATTTTTTAGCTTTTACGAACATATGATAATGATGAGTTTTAAGTAGAATTAGTATCCTTTATCAAGTCTTATGAACTTATTAAATGATACTCCCTCCGTCCCTAAATTATTGTCTTGCTTTCTTTTTTTTTCCATTCCTAAATAATTGTCTTGTTTGAAACTTTCTTTTTTAGGACATCACTTTTACCATTTACCCTTACTTTTTCTTCCTACTTTAATTATGGGCTACATGCACGTGACCATTAAAGGAAACTACACACAAACTAATATTAATAATCAAGTCAATTATTTTTTTTAATCCGTGTGCCGGGTCAAACAAAACAGTAATTTAGGGACGGAGGAAGTATGTTATTTGAAAGTTTCTTTTTGAGTATTTTTTCTAATCAAAATTGTTAGTTTAAACAATTACCCGTGAGTATTCTCTGATTAATCGCTACCCGTAGAGAATAGATATGAGAGGACAAATTGATTCTCGATGGGGAATGGTGCATAAAATTAAATTGGGGAATGAAGGTGTAATGAGGATCAAGGAAGGCAAGGCTTAGGTCAAGGTGCTCGTGGTCGTGACCCATTGAGCATCAATGAAGGACTTATGACAAGAATACGGGCTAAGAAGATTCAAGAGGACCCAATATCACTAGTAGAAGAGATCAAGTCCAAGACTACAATCAAGGATATCCAAGACCAAGAGAGAAGGACCATTTACATGTTGGAAGCCCATTTGCATAATTAAAGTTTGAATAATTCGTGAAACAAGGATAAAAATAAACAAACTACTACAAGTTAGAATTTTTTGGTCAACTTCGACAGATATCCCAGGACGTTCTAGAGTTCAAAAATTGGTGTATAATATATGGTTGGAAAGCCCAGAAAGTCTAGTTTCCAACCCATCAAACGGATCTCAATTTCAATGTCTCTACACAAAGTTAAGCCCAAAATACCAAAGGCTGGTCAGAATGGACGGGAATGCTGAATTTGTATTTTTCTTTGACCAAATCAGCCTAGTTTTCACCAACAACCTTAGATGTTTTCTAGAGCACGTTTTTTTGTATGTTTTGTGAGTCCTTTTGAGCCTATAAAAGGCCATTATCATCCTTGTAATTGATACACAAGATTAAATCAAAGTTAAGTTATTTTATTTCACATATTCTTGAGAGAATAGTGAGAATCTGAGATTCCTGAGAGAGAACTCACCTTGAACTTATCAAACTCGTGAGTCGAGAGTTTGTGGAGTTCCGTAGTCGTGGTTCATAGACAATTGCGTTTATTGGGTCTCGATTGCACCCCGAGGTTCCTATTCAATTGCGAATAGAGGGTCGAGGGAGACTCAACCTATCTTTTCGTTTCCGTCGTTGCTGCATTTGTCGAGCTTCTTTGAGCGTGTTGAAAATTCTTCGATCTCGATCTTGGTCGAGTTCATATGAATTGGTATCAGAGCAATCGAAGAGGTTAGTACCCAACAAAGTCGTTCTATCTTTTCTTTCATCTATGTTGTTCTTCATCTATCCGTTTCTTCTTTGTGGTGAATTCTAGATATCATTGTCCTTCATCTATTCTTGCTTTCAACAAGTTTGTTGTTCTTCATCTTCTTAAAAAAAAAAAAAATTTCCAGCAATTGTGTGTTCTTCGTTCTAGCAATATTGTGTTTCTTTATTCTTCAAATAGCCATATTTCTTCATCTATCGATGCCATTTCTTTTTGTTGATCACTTGAGCATAATAAACTTCTTTAAAATCTGTCCTAGTATCTTTGTAACTCATAATAAATCTGCGTCGAACTTTGTTCTAGCAATTTGTGTGTCAACTTTGTTATCTTGCCATATCCAATCCAAAAAAAAAAAAAAATTGCCCATTGTTTAAAAAAAAAAAAAGTGCTAAATAAAAAAAAAGTAGTGAATCAAGCTAATCAAAAGAAAAGCTTGAATCTGAAAATTCAAAAAAAAAAAATAAAATTTAGCAGAAAGTTGTTGGATTTGGAAGAATTTTTAACGAGTGTTTGATTGTTCTAATTTAAGCTTGTTGGAACACTTTAAACATCTTGTTTATCACATCTTTGTTGTTTATTCTTAGTGCTAATTGCTAGAACACTTCCCATTGATTTCATCTTTTATACATCCATCATATATTCAAAATCTTGATCATCCATCTTTGTTGTTGTTTTTGCTCTAATTGTTACTTGCTGAAACATATGTCATAATCATCTTGTCATATTCATCATATTGTCATCTAAATCATCCATTGTGTCTCGTTTTCATTCTTGCTTGCTCTTTTGCAAAATTGCTGAAATTGTGTTTCATTTCTTTTCTTGCTTTCATTGTGAACTTGAATTCTCACTTTGAAATCTAGCCAAAAGAACCATGAAACCCAGATTTGCAATTGTCAATTTTGATCAAATTCGGAACACAAAATTTTGTACTCCCTATTGCTAATTTTAAGGGAAGACTTTTCTCCAAGGAATTTAGTGTTTGTGAGTTGAGTGTGATACACGAGTGTTTGTGAGTTGTTTGTATTGGACTAAAAACATGTCAGAAAATAGAAGTAAAAAAGTACCATTGCATGGAAATAATGGGGGAGAAAATTCAATAAATCCTAATAAACGATTACTAAAGATGATGAAAGATGTTTCCCGACGTTTGGCTAGATTAGAAGAGGGAGGGGCAGAACCATCTCATAGAAATCCACCTCGATTCTAAACGAGGAGGAGAGCATACTATGAGGAAAATGATGAATGGTTAGAGAGAGAATGTAAGGATATTAGGAGATGGGATTGAAAGGAAGTTGAGAGTGTAAATAACCCACGACACGAAAGGGGAAATTCCAACACTAAAATGAAAGTTCCGTATTTCAAAGGTAGGGAAGAACCCGAGGAATATCTAGAGTGGGTTAGGATAGTTGAGGACTTATTTAGTTATAACACTTACTCGGTGACTCAAAAGGTGAAACTAGCTTCATTAAAGTTCACCGAGTATGCTAGTGATTGGTGGGAGCAACTAATGATTAAGCGGAGAAGGATAGGAGAGGGTCGTATTGACACGTGGGAAGAAATGAAGCGTGTGATGCATAGGAAGTTTGTCCCGAAATACTACTACTGGGATTTGTTGAGGTCTTCTTCTTCTTATCAAGAACCTAGTAGACTCAAGTTGGCTAAAAAGAAGAACTCTAGTGTTGTGCATGAGAGGATTCGTGTAAAGTCATTACAATGTAAGAAAATTTTGAGGGAAAATAATGAGTGTTCGGCTAGAGTGATAAAAGATGATTGTGTGATAGACGAGAAAAAGGAGAGTATGAGTGAAGATGAAAATGAGAGGTCGGCTAAGGTAGAAAGTGTCAAACAAAACATAGCCGAGCAAAAGGAGAGGAAATTTGGAAATAGTGAACGAGTTTATGAACTCCAAGTCGAGGAGGTCAAGGAAAGTGAGTCTCGTGAAGTTGAGAGGAAAGAAGAAAAGAGTGGGTTGATGGAAGAGAGTGAAAACCCGAGTGAAGTGGAAAGAAAGAGGAAAAATGATAGAAACAAGAGGGCGGAAACACGAGTGAAGGAGGAAGAAAAGAATCTAGTTGAAGAGGCCAAGGGCCCAGAGAATGTAAAACCAATCTTTTATTCCGAACCTTGTGAGGAAATGAGGGAGTTGGAAAAGAAAGGTCAAAGTGAGGTAGTTCTCTTTCCTAAAGAGAATTCTTTTTATGCTAACGTGTTGCCCAATTTGTCTCTTCCGTGTATTGTTTCTTCTTTTCAGGATTTTGATAAGTGCTTGGAACTAATCAAGAAAGCTATGCAATCTAAATGCGATGGTCGGCAAGGTAAGGAGATTGTTGTAGTTCCTACACTTTCTCAAAGGTATGATTCCATTCCTTCTTGTGATAATGAGTTTTTGAGGTTTAAGAATCAAAGGAGGTTGTATCATGTTGATCACCTTGGCTTAGACAAGAGACTTAAAATTTTTGAAGATGTTTTGGTTAAGTTCTCTAGTCAAACTTGTGAATTATTCTTGAGAAATCTTGTTAGATCACGTGATACGTGTGGGATGTTGGCCTTTCCAGTTTTTATTGATCATCATGAATTGAATTTGTTGAATTTCGGTGAGTTACGTGGAACGAGATTATACATATTATTTCATAAATCAATTAATTCATAAGTTGATCCATTTCTGGAATGTGCCTTAAGGGTTGACTTGGTAGATTTGAATGGGGTACTGAAAGTTGATTTGGTAACTTTGAATTGTGCAACGAAAGTTAAATTGAAATATCTGAATTGTACATTGAGGGTGTTTAAGAATCCTAAGTTTGCAAGTGTGCACAATTCTTCTTTAATGAATTATGTTGATGCATTTCGCAAAGTGGGTAATGTTTACAATGATGAAGTGTTATTTCATAAAAATGCTGGAATGTATGTTGTCCAACATGAGATGATTGAAATTTTATCATCTCTGTTTTGTGGAGATTCCATGTGATTATTGGAGTCATGGTTTGCAATAGAAGTACATAAGGTTCATGAATGTGGAATTAGGAATGCAAATGAGTTTTTAAGACTGATTTTTCATGTTGCATTATTCTTTTATAAAATTTACGGATTGTATGACACATGTAGAGCTAAAATGCCTTTGTTAAACACGTTTCTTCTTAAACATGCTAAAACAAGATGGGTTTGTTCATGTCGTGTTGATAGAATGCAAAGGTATGCATTGACTTGTAAATGCTTGAGATTTGAGTATAATGTTCATGCAACTTTTAATGTTGCTAATCTATCTCTTTTTGACACAGGTGATAATTCGAGGTCGAATCCTTCTCAAGAGGAAGGGAATGATGAGGATCAAGGAAGGCAAGGCTTAGGTCAAGATGCTCGTGGTCGTGACCTATTGAGCATTAATGAAGGACCTATGACAAGAACACGGGCTAAGAAGATTCAAGAGGCCCCAATATCACTTGTAGAAGAGATCAAGTCCAAGACTACAATCAAGGATGTCCAAGACCAAGAGAGAAGGCCCATTTACATGTTGGAAGCCCATTTGCATAATTAAAGTTTGAATAATTCGTGAAACAAGGATAAAAATAGGGTGAATTACAGGCCGGTCCGTTTTTAAACATTTGTAATCGCTCCAGTCCACTCATCTTTTTTAAAAATCGAAAAAAGGCATTTTTGGGGCGAAAAGACGATTATGCCATTAATGAAAGAAAAACACACGCGCTTCAGTAACCCAAGGCATCGCGATGCACCACTTTGGCATCGCGATGCACCAAATTGGGGCATCGCGATGCAACAATTGGTGCATCGCGATCATTGCAGCGCGCTTTAGGGAACCAAAGCATCGTGATAAGCAACCAAGGCATCGCGATGCACTACTTTGGCATTGCAATGCACCACTTTTACAAATTAGGGAATCACGATGCAACAAATGTTGTCTAAAATGCCCTTTTAACAACGTTTTTTAAAAAACGTTGTGCAAAAAATGTTGTTGAAACCCATTTTTGTTGTAGTATAACCTTGATTCGGGCCTATTTGGATGTTATGGAGACTCATCAATGTGTTTCACCACGTGCCCACACCTTATAAGTCTTCCTGTTGGACTGCAGGTGTGAACAGATAAGGCGTGCCCACACCTTAAACAAAGTGACGAGATTTAAGTTATTTTTTCCTATTTTAATTAGGATTCTCTTTCCTTATTACTTTAATATTTACCCTAGATAATTTAGGAATTTAATTTACAGCTTTTTGGCCTATAAAAGAGGTGCAAAACATCATTGTAAGGGAACTTAAAACATAACTTTGAGAAAATTAAAGTGAGAGAATTCTTCAATTCTTCTTGTTCTTTGCGAACTGTTCGAACTTAATAGGATTTGTCTAGTGGCGTCCAACCTTTTCTTTCTTATCAATTGGTATTTCATTCCAATTGTGGTGAAACTCATTATACCAAAGTTCGTGGTCGTCTCAATTATCAGATTTCGGCTGTACTTGCCAAGGTTCGTATTTGGACTGATTCATCGGGTTGAGGTGTCACCTTTCATCAACTTTCTTGATTTTAGCTTTCGTTCCGCGTAAAATCGTGATTCGTCGAGAATCCTTGAGCTAGCTACGAATTGTATAAGGATTGAATATAATTATATTTTTTAAAATATTTTTTTTGAAGATTATTCAATGATTAGAAAATGTTTAGTTGGATACTATATTTACATATTTTTGATACACTATCAGCCTAAAAAAGAAATTTACAAAAATATAAAAAAATATTTGATGAAATGATAATTAAATTTTTGTTTATATGTATCACATATTATAAAAATAAAAAAGAAGGTGAGGTGACACAATCATAGGACTCTTCACCAACTTTAAATACATATATATATATATATATATTTACTAGTTCTATTATTCAGCTGTTCTATCGTTAATTACCAAAATACACAAATAATTTGAGCCGAGCTTGAGCTCGAGCTCGGTATTTATACATTCATGCCTGACCTAGGTAGACCAGAGATAGGTAGAGAAAATATGAGCCGAGGTTGAGTTCTTAATTTTCAACCAAGCCGAGCTTAATAATCCACTATTCGGCTCAACGCGACTCATTTACACCCATAAATTAACAACCACCCAATAATAATAAAAAACTAAAAACCAACAACACAAATTATTGTAGCCAAATAATAATGAGAGAAATAGAGAAGTCAGATTAAATCATACTTTTGACAGTCATTTTTCTTCCTATAATTTTGTACTCGCGGTCTGCATCCGGGTCAAGAGAAGGTATGAGGGAAAAGTCGAACCTTTCCAGAGTTCAATGGCCTTGTTGTGAAAAGTGAAAGTACGATGGCCAATATAGGAAAAAACGTAAAAGTTGAAGGACCAAAATATACATAAACTGAAAAGACAGAAGAACAAGTCATAGTGATCCAGGCATATCCGCGCAAATCTTTCAAACTTAGCGGACCATGGCCCACAGGTTGTTAAACAGTTACAGTAGTATCTATCTAAATACGTATGTTGTTAATGTTTGCTGACTGTTGATGAGTTTGACATCTTTTTCACATCTGATATATTTTCGTTGAATATCCACTTCAGGTGATATATTTGGTAATGCCTTAATTCCATCTCTCTCGATCAATTCTACACTTGGAACCTGTTAATTTAATCGTCATATTCTTGATTTAATGTATCGATTGTATATATGTTCAATTATAACCCACCAAATTTCTGTTGTGCGTAAGCTTGAACATATATAAATGTTTCTTCATTTTTGTTTTGTTCGTGATCATGAGAAAAATAAAAAAAAATGAATCCTCTTTTTCCACACGGAGGGAGGTCGTTCTAATTAAAAAAATTTATATCAGAATGAATGCCAATTTAAAATTTATTTCATTTTTATTCAATTGATCCAAATGAAATTGTGGGATAGAGTTGGAATTTTAGTAGATCTTCTACAATTTATGCCAATTTAAAATTTATTTCATTTTTATTCATAAATTTCTAATTCTATATTTTATGTGTCTTGATATTTGTAACAATCCTTTAATGAAACAAAAGAAATTGTCCCTCTCTGATGGATTTACTACTCCATTAAACTTCCTGTACCTAGTTTTAGTGACTTTACACCTTTGGTTTTAGGAGATTAATTAACTTTTACTAATTGAAAACTAGAATTTGATTATATTTTCTCCTCATTTGTTTTATAAACGAATTCCACATTTTATGATTTTAACCCGTTGCACTGAAATTCAGAGGTAGTAGACATTCAACTTTCCATCCTCATCACACCATTTCATAACGGGCCTGTTTGTCCCTTTTCACAACGATGTCTGCCTCTTGATACTATCAAGAACTGATCGATTCGGGCATAGTTGCATCGTTATTTTTTTTTAAAATGATGGTAACAACATAGATATGCATGTGTTTTTGTGTGTAAGCGGGGTACTATATATATTTACATTTTAGCAACATGGTGAGATAATTTCAATATGTAACTTTTTGGTCACACACGCGCACGCTTCGCTTCTTATCTGACCTTTTCTATACGTGCAGATATTACTTGTTTACAAACCCCACGAAGCAAAAATGGCTGGTGGTAGGGTTAAACATCCCACATTGACAGGTCCAAGTGTGGTCAAGGAAATTGCTTTAGGAATCATGCTCGGTTTCGCTGTTGGCGGGTTATGGAAGAAGAATCAGTGGGATAACCAGAAGAAAAGGAGGATGTTTTATGATATGCTTGAGAAAGGTGAGGCGAGTGTTGTCGTAGAAGAGTAGCTATTGCCATGTCCCTAATCCTCTTATTCACACTTACATTTTTCAAGAGTGATTTGATCAATTTTTGCTCATAGCTAGTACCTCCTTTTGTACCCGAGATGTAAATTAATAAAAGACACGCCGCAGCCTTCCTGCTCTGGTTGCTCAAGAAATAACATTTTCGTGAACATGCTACAGCAATGGTTCAATTTACTAGGCGATCGAGGTCTCCTCAGCTCGCTTAGCTTAATTTTCGCCTTTGTTTTTAGGAAGGCAAGAACTTCTATTAGAGACGAGCTGGGAGTACGGTGCTTACTTTTGATCTACTTTTACGAAAAAGTTTGGTTATCTCAAACTTCTATCAAAAATCAATTTAAATCTGTTGGTATATGTTCCTTTCATTTCTTATAATTAAATGTCTTACTTTCTTATATTCTATAATCATTTTACTATTTATAAACAATAATTTTCAATTATGCTAATAAAGTGATTTAGAAGTCAACAAAATTGCGACAAATCCAAAATGATGTATGCATAATATGGCCTGGGTAGAGCCATAAAGGAGTTTAAGCTCAACTTACTTGAGTAGTTAACCAACTGAGCTACAAAAGAGACTGAGAGGCTGAAAATGAGATTTAGTGATGTACAAGGAAAAGAAGCCCCACAAGACTCATTCAAATTTAGAGATATGCAAGTAGGAAATTGTTAATAGTAATTTATTTTTCAGCTGCGATGTTACATTGTACTACATAGTGTTGTAGTCGAAAAGTGAGTGCTAATAATAATTCTCATGTATGTATTCTCTCCTGCTACTTTCTAGCATTTTAAAGGAAGCGAAACCTCTCAATTCGAGATTCCCGTCAACTTTCTCAATTTGGGTCATTCGAAGGTGTAAAATGTGGCAACACATTAATGGAATTGCATCCAATGGTATAATAGTCTCTGGAGAAGTACTAGAAAATACTATATTTGCTACGAAAAATCTCAAATTTGATATAAATTCCACTATGGAAAGAATCAAATTTTGCAAATTGAGGAAACTGAGAAAACCTCAGTCGGAGAGGTTCTGATTCCCACTTGAAATATTACTAGCCGTGAGACCCCTTGGTTATATGTATGGGAAAATATGTTTTGCTTTCAAATTGCATAGTCAATCATCACATGCTTCTCTTCTCATTCTTCACATTGAACCACTTTAAAAAGAAAAAATTCTCGCAATTGAACACATGATGAGAGAATGAGGAAAGCTGCATGGGATGGTTGTCTTCTTTCCTAATGAAGAGCTGCTAGGAGTTGTATTTGAGAAAAACTGGAGCAGTCAGTTTCGCGGGTCAAGCTCGTTTTGAAGTCGGAGCATTAACCTGGCGTTAACGTGAAGACACCAGGCAACATCTCATGAGTGTTGACAGATCGAAGATGCCTGTTGGATATTGATTTATTGAGATTATGTTTATTAATTGTTGGTTTTGTCTTTCTTGGTTTTGTGAACGTATAGTTATATTCTTCGTTCATTATAATTATATTTTCTTATCTCATTGGTTTGTATAAATCCACATTCGGTGTATATAGGTCAGTCAAAGTCACCATTTATATTCTTTATGTAATTTAGGATAGGATCATTATCAATTCATAGGCTGTATAGCTTCCTTTGTATGGTTGTGTATAAATAGAAGCATCGAATGAATGCAGCAGCAGGCTGGGAAAAGAATTACTTAGTGTGGTCTCTCTCTATCTCTTCCTCTCTTCTGTGTCTTTCTCATTTGTTCTGTCCTGTGTCTTCATTTTGCGTTACTCTCATTCTTATATGGTATCAGAGCAATTTTGAGCCATGGAAGATGCTTCAGTTAATTCGTCGAAAACCATGGGTGCTTCGTCCTCCTCTTCTACACTACCACCCAATACCTCAGCCTCCCTTCCTTTATTTCTCAACATACAGTCATACATGGGTCACTGCCATCTTCCTCCCGAAAATTATTTGAATTGGAGTTCCCTCTTCAAATCGGTGTTGCAAACCCATAGACTAATGCAAACCATAATCACAAAAAACCCACATTCTGAACACCTTGCTGATGGTGTTACCCCAAATCTAGACTACGAACTGTTCGCTCAGTCCTCTAGCTTATAAAGTTGCTGGTTGGATTAAAGCTACAGTAACATCCAAAATTTAGTCCCGTGTCAACCCATGTGAGACGGCAGTTAAAGCTTGGGAAATTCTAGCCAAATGATTCGGCGGAACCTCACTCACGTGTTCATATTCAGAAATTACGAGACGAGCTCAACTCTCTCACTCGTACTCCTGACATAGCAATTGATGACTATCTCCTTGACTCCTTCGTGCCACCACTCTAGCCGACTCCTTAGCCAAGGCTGGGGACATTGTGTCAGAAGACGAACTTCAACGTCGGATTCTTAATGGCTTGAGTCCTACTTACAAAGAATTTATCACAACCCAAAGCAATAAACCTGCCATCTCCATTGATGAACTTCAAGACCTCCTTCTTCAAGAGGAGGATCTCCAGCTAAAACTCTCTAATCTCTCTCTCAATTCTACCAATGCTTTAGCCGTAACCATCGATCACAATCCTAGGCAGAATACCCACAACACCACTCCTAATTAAAACCAAAATTATGGGGGGAATGGACAGCCTTACCATTCAGGACAAGGTAACACGGGTGGATACCGTGGGAGAGGAAAATCATGGTGGAAGAATAAAGGAAGGGGACAAGGACTCCTTCCTACCCCTCCAAATTAGCACCAAGCAAACAATATTCCCATTCCATTCAATATCAGCCTGTCCCAATATACAACCAACCAAATCCCTTTGTTCATAATGACTCCTCAAATACATGACAATTGTGCAGCAAGCCAGGACATTTAGCCCCTCACTGTAAAGAACGAACCAACTTTGCATATTCTGCCCATCTAAGTCCAGTATCCTACCCCTTCCCCCTTTACCTATACACCTATCAACCATATTCATCATACCCGTACCCACAGCCGCCCACACATGGTTTTCCACAAAATGAACAATGCATCCTCTATGGCTCCCTTTTTTGTTCTCGACTCTGGTGCAACAGACCATATGTCACCATATCCAGCTAGTCTTTCTCATGTCGAACCATACCAAGGTAATGACTCGATCACGGTAGCAAATGGAGCTCGTATGCCAATTTCTGGTGTTGGGCAGTCTTATTTTGTTAATGGTAACCGTAAATTTCTTTTACGTAACGTTCTTTGTGTCCCTTCTATGCATAAATCATTGCTTTCTGTTCGTAAATTTTCTTTGGAAAATAATTGTTTTTTTGAGTTTGACAGTTTTGGTTTTCGTGTGAAGGATAACCGAACGAAGCAGACCATTCTTTATAGCAATAGCTCTGATGGGCTTTATGAGTTGCATTTTGATTCCACCACCAAAATAAATCCCTTGCTCTAATTGGTGAATGTGCTCCATCATCTACTTGGCATGCACGCCTAGGTCATCCGTCATCTCGCATTTTCTTTAGTTAAACATGTTGGGATTTCGGTTAGCGGTCCATTAAAAATAAAGGTTTGTGTCATGTTTGTCTGATAGGAAAGTCATGTAACTTAGCATTTCTTTCTCGTACTTTTCATTCGACACATCCGTTAGATATGTTACATCTAGATGTATGGGGACCTTCTCATGTTATTTCTAATTTTGGTTTTCGATATTATTTAAGCATTGTTGATGATTATTCTAGATTTGTTTGGATTTTTCCATAAGTTCAAAAATCTGATGTCAAATATGTTTTTGCAACTTTTAAATCCCAAAAATCTGATGATTATTCTAGATTTGGGTGAATTCATGAATAAACAATTCCTTTCCTATCTCAAGCAACATGGCATTCGCCACCAGTCCACATGTCCCTATACGCCTCAACAAAACGGAGTTGTCGAGCGTAAACATAGGCACATTGTTGAAATGGGTTTATGTTTAATATCTCAATCCTTAATTCCCCAAAAATACTGGCTTGAGGCTTTCTCCACTGCTGTTTTTCTCATCAATCGCCTCCCGATGCACAATTGAATTATATATCCCCACATTAAAAGTTACTGAAAAGAATGTCTGATTACCGGTTTCTTAAAACTTTTGGGTTTTTGTGTTTTCCGCATTTAGTTCCTTATAACAAACATAAGTTGATGCCAAAGTCTCAACCATGTGTGTTCCTTGGTTATGATAATTTTCGTAAGGGCTACCGATGTCTTGACATGCGCACAAAACGGTTATATATTTCTAGCTAGACATGTTCTTTTTGACGAATTGTGTTTTCCCTTCACTAGTGGTACAGTTCATATAGGTTGCACTACTCCTGGCCACAGCTAGCCGACAGTTCACTCTACCCCAGTCAATACAACTTTTGGCATTAGCACCTCACCACAGCCCACTCGTCCCGAGATTGGACTGGTGTGTCCCTCCAGTGCTTCCAGTCCTCCAATGAAGTCAGGCCATCCAGCTTCGGTTCTTGATCGTTTGGTAGTGACACCTCGCCCAAACACAGGCGTCCCTCACTTGGCTTCACTTTCTCTACAGGTAGAAACTTCATTTGATGCCACATAGACAATTTTTCAGTCAGATCATCCAGTTTTCTCTCATTCACTAGTTTCGTGTGCTCTCCAGGATTCTTCAAACAACGATGTATCTGCCCCTCCTCAAAAATTCAAAAGCATTAATGATCTCATTTACAATCATCCTCTACCTGAAGCCTTAGCAGCTGCAACTACCGAATCTGTTGATTTTGAGCCTCGTTCGTCCAAGTAGGCTTTTCCCCTCCCACAGTGGCAACATGCTATGCAGGAGGAGCTTCGTGCATTACAAAAGAATGGTACTTGGTCGTTAGTTCCTCGCACTCCGGGCTTAAACGTTGTTGGAAGCAAATGGATATATAAAATTAAACGTCGGACAGATGGAACAATTGAACGTCATAAAGCACGTCTTGTGGTTGAAGGTTACACCCAACAAAAAGGTGTCAATTATGACGAGACTTTTAGTCAGGATGTCAAACCGCCCACCATACGCACGTTACTCACTCTTGCTTATTCCTAAGGATGACCCATTGAATAATTAGATGTCTGTAATGCATTCCTTAACGGATTCCTACACGAAGAGGTATATATGGCTTAGCCGCCTAGATTTGGCGATACTCAAATCCTAGATCATGTTTGTAAGTTACATCGTGCAATTTATGGACTCAAACAGTCTCCAAGGGCATGATTCCAACGTCTTCATGATTTCTTGATCACCATTGGCTTCTTTAACAGCAAATCCGATAGCTCTCTCTTCATTCACCACAGCGGGTCAGACGTGGTGGCTATTTTAATCTATGTCGATGACATTCTTATGATGGGTTCGTCTTCCCTTGCTGTTGCCAAAGTAATTAATCAAATCTGTGATATCTTCAAAAGCTGTCGCCTCGGTCCATTGGGATATTTTTTGGGTATTGAGGCCATCCGCACTACAATACATCTCAGCTTGAATCAGTCTCGATATGTTTCGGAGCTTCTTCAAAAGTTCAACATGGAAGGGTGTTGTTCTGCCAAGACCTCCATGATTGCGGGTTCACATTTAGACTCTACTGTTGGGGACCCTCTAGCTGAAGCTACTGTCTATCGTAGTATGGTGGGAGGATTGTAGTATTTAACACTGACTCTACCGAACATCTCATTTGCGGTCAACTAAGTATGTGCACACTCCACGTTCGTCTCACATACAAGCCGTATCGCTTTATCAAGGGAACGATCACTCTTGGGCTTCACTTTCAGACTTCCCCCAATATCACTTTTTCGGCTTTCTTTGATGCCGATTGGGCAGGCTCACCTGATGATCGAAGGTCCACTACCAGGGCTTGTGTGTTCATTGGGCCTAATTTAGTTGCATGGATGGCCAAGAAGTAGTCTACTAATCTACTATGTCCCGCTCCAGTAGTGATTCTGAATATCGAGCTATGCAGGGTTAGGATGACTATGCAGGGTTAGGATGACTTACTTCTCGGGGGACGATTAGTAATTGCGCGGAAAGGGATAGTGTCGGCTGAAAGAATGCTGGGCTCATGACCTACCCAGTTTCATTGCAACGTGGCTATACCAGGGTTTGAAGCTTGGTACCAGTTCGGAATAAATGAGTGCGCGCGTGTGTGCCGTATCCAAGAATTTCTTTTTATATTTATATATAAATGAAAGTGAGACAAATATGTACGGTAATGAAAATAATTTATGTCCAATTTTTCTGATTCATATGATGTGGGTTGTGTTTTGTTAGTAGTTGAAAATTACAGGAAAAGAAACACAAGCACAACTTGAGGGTTTGGAGCCCCGAGAAAAGTACAAACAAATAAATGAATGAAAGAATTTAAAGCGGTAAAGATTGCCGAGATTAAAAGAGAATGAAAACTATAAAGTTTTTTGAATTTTTTTTTTCAAAATTTGAAAACATAACCGCACCCGAAGGCTGCCTACATCCCTCAAAATGAGGCTTAGGTCACCGTAGTTCAACTCTATAAAAGCTGATGATTTTTTTTTTTTTTTGTTTGAAAGTATTCAATGGATCACAAAGAATGTCTCCCTTTTGAAAACTTTTATTTTTTCCAATTTTTGAAAATAATTTTCTTTTCTCTTTTTTTTTTGTTAGCAATTAAGGAAAGCAACAAAAGGTGGGACTTAAGCCCCGAGAGTACAAAGAATGAATAAATAAATGAAATAATTATATAAGTACTATAAATAATAAATTTTGGCGACATCGCCCGAACAAATGAATATATTGTACATGCAAGTGTTAGTATGAGCAGTATATACACGTAACACATAATTATGTAATAAATCAAACAAATAACATTTAACATGATAAATAAAATAAAAAATGTAATATTTAACATGTTAAATAAAATAAAACACGTACAATTTATACATATCATAAATAAAATACACCTAATATATAAATATGTTATATAAAAACACGTAACAAAAATAAAACACATACTATTTTTTAACATGTAACAAAGATAAAATAATTAATTAACAAGATAATTATGTTAGAAAATAAAACATGTTACAAAAAATAAAACATGTAACAGTACTAAACATGTTACAAGAAATAAAGTGAACAAAATAGAATAAACAAATAACACTTTAATCATGTTATGAAAGAAATGTGTAACAAATAAAACATGTAACATTTAAATATGTCACAAAAATAAAACAAACCAATAACATATAAACATGTTATAAGAATAAAACAAAAGTGTATGCAAAGCATAAATGTATGAGTCTAGTCCTCCAAAAAAAATATTTTTTTTTATTATCCCCAGTAGAGTCGCCACTGTAAGCACCTCGATCCGTAAATCGTTCCTGGGCCTTTCGCTCTGGACTTCCGAAATAATGGTGTGATAAATGTTCACAACACATTTATATTGAAAAACAAAGTTGCCACCCTCGTTTATATAGGAAACGAGAGAAAAACTGAGATTGTGGGTTCAGATGTCAAGTTACGAGTTGGGAAGGTTTTACGCACCCAACTTGCCCTTTCGGTCTCTTATGATTGCATACTCAAATTTATATGTTACAAGTTTATTATACTATGTGACAGAAGAAAACGTATCACGGAGATTTATAACTCTGTTTACGTTATAAAGTGTATACATGATTTATTATTTACAAAAGAAACAAAATAAATATAATATATATTTATATTTAATGAAAATAACTAAAATAAAATTTTAGTTTAAAGTATCTATATATATATATATTACATATTTATATATATAGATATACATATAATATCAACTATATAAATAAAAATGGACATTTCGATATTTGAATTTAATGAATATGATACATGTATTTACATATCAAATGTACCGAAATAAATATATACACATTTACAATCCAAATGTATTTATTTACATATTAAAATGGGTACATAAAATAACGAACGGAAGGATTTTACCTTCTGTCGTTTTACAGAATTCGGGCCAAATTCTAGGCCGTTGTGTTATATTGGATCAAGCTAGCTTGTAGCCTGATCGTTGTGCTTTCACTGCTACCGATACGAGGAAAGGAAGACTTACGTTATGATATTGGGTGTGTTCAAAGAACACTGTGTGTTTGTGTGTGTGTGAAATTTGCCCAGGGAGAGAACAGTTTGTTTTCTCGGGTTGAGGGAGAGCAAGAGAGAGAGCAGAGAACTATTTTTTTTTTTGTCTACCGTGAGAGAGGGAGAGAGAGAGGAAGAGAGCTGATGATGGTGTGTTGTTGGTGTGCTCTGGATGATTTGAGAGAGAGAGCTGAGAGCTCTTATATAAGAGGCTAAGAGAGAGATATTTTGATGTTACTCTCGGGGCCAAGCAAAGCACGAAGCTTCCTTTGTGCCTTTAAAGTCTTCAGCAGCCGGCGGCTTGACTTATGAGGCAAAATGCTGATTTGGTGCACGGTGCACCTAGCATGATGCCTGTGCACCAAAACGTGTTTCGGTGTATCATCGCACCAAAAATGTCTTTAGCGCACCAAACCCTGAATATTACACTTAGAATCTTCATCTTTCATTCGTTATGCTTCAGGTCCCCCGTTAATTTTAATTAATCTTTGTGCCTTGAAGTTGTTCCTTTTGCTTTTCAACCTTCAACCTTTGAATCTTCAGTTTTGACCCTTGATGTTGATCTAACTGAAGTTGTTGTGTTTGTTGGACGTCGTTAGTCCTATTGAATATTTTGTTCCCTGAAATACTCATAGAAACAAGTGTTAGTCCATTTATAAATAAATAATTTTTTATAGAACAATTTGTATAATGTGGGGTACGATTTCTGGGTGTCTACAGTAGCCCAAACCTTGGCCAACATTACATGCTTATAAAGACCTATTGATATTGTCATGTGATAGGGCGGACTTGTACTATGTAATTCTTATGTTTTCCAGTCTTATATTTCGTGATTTTCATGTAATTAGTTAGGTTTGATGTATTTTGAGTGATTTTATGTATTGTGAGGATATTGAGAGAAACTATGTGATTTGAGAGAATTTTAGAGAGTTTTTGATGTAAGTGTTTTTGGTCCTCAAAAAGTAGCTCAAGTTCATCAAGTTCTTCACCCATGGAAGTCAAGTCAAGCTCAATCGAAGAAGATCGGAAGCAAGCTAAGGAGTCAAGAGAAAGACAAGAAGAAATCTGCAATTTTGTTCAGGGGACGAGTCGTCCCCATTTTGCCCAATTATTCTCCATCAAAGGGACGACTGATTCAGAAGGGCTGAAGTCCGGGACGAGTCGTCCTGTAGGTCACGACTCGTGCCCATGTTATGAAGGCTAAGGGACGAGTCGTCCCCTGGGGGACGAGTCGTGCCCTGACGGGCTGGAATCGTGGTTGACGAATTTTTGGCAGTTTTTATTATTTTTCCTTTTTTATCTAGGTTTTAGGAAGGAAGTATAAATACTACCTCTTTTATTATTTTTAGGGTTATCATCTACTTTGTTTAGTTTTCCTAGAACCAAGATTCAAGCTTTGAATTTCTATGGAGAACTAAACTCCATAACTTTGGATTTGAGATCTTGATCCGGATTCTTAATTCTATTGAGGTATTTCTTTTTCTTAATTAATTCTTGTTCATAATCTTGCTTGTATTGATTTAGATTGATTTCTTGGGTTTGTGGATTTGGCCAATTCACTTGTCCTCTTTATTAATCTTTGCTAGATTACTCGTTCTGTGCCAGAATTAGAGTTTTTCATTGTAGCATCTTCACGAATTGTGTATGTGCCATAGCAATTCGGGAAGTAGGCAAGATTAGACGATTATCTAATTAACTTTAGAAAGCGTTCTTGATTTTAGTCTCTTAAAACATCATCAATTAATCTTTAGACCTTTTCTGTGCCAGTTTGGGTTTAATTTTAATTAGGGTTTATAGTGAGTGTGCCACTGCTATAAACTAAACTGAATGAAGAGACAGAGATTGAAATATATCTCGTAATCAAGTGAATAAGTATTATGGTGAAAAAGAATTATCAGTGATATTAGAATTAAAATCCGGTGATAGTATCAAATCTGAAGTTTCTTTAAATTATTATTTCAAACACTTCGTTTATTTTTCCCGTTGTAGGAATTAATTAAGAACTGAATTAAACCCCAATCTGGTCAAGTGACTGTTCGCAAATAATCACTGTTCTTCGTGGATCGACCCTGACTTACCCTAATTACATTATTAGTGGCCGAGTTTAGGTCTAATTTAGTGGGCGTGCGACTAAGCCTACCATCATGCTATGCGAGTACTTGCCTTTTGAAGCATAAAACTCTTTCGGTTTGATTGCTCATGCTTGATATCTCATTGACCGTTCAATCTTAGCTAGAGTCAAGCTATTTATTGATGGGCATATGCTTTGTAACGTGGGTAAAATGTTTGAGAAAAAAAAGTGAGCTAACATTTAAATCACATCATACCTTAGTTATGCATATTTATAACCTTGAGTTTGATTTCTTTGATAGTAATGTGCATGTGATCTTGAGCAAGTGCCGTGTTCCACCGTTAAGACCTTGAGCTCATAATAATTGGTTTATTTCTTTGCTTGGGGCGATCAAAGCTTAAGTTTGGGGGTGTGATGAGCTCAAGATTTCCAAGAATTTTTTCTTTAATTTCCTTTTATTTTGTGCTACTTTTGAGTTAACTATGCTTGAAAATATTATTATTTATGTATTTGTACTTCTAAGTAGGTTTCCAAGATATTAACGAGCATTCAAGGATTTTAGCACAAAGTTTGAGGCAAATGTGGGCTTTAAAGTTGAGCTTTAATTTATTCCGTCAAAGTCTGTTAGAGTTTCAAGGCAAAATGAGGCTAACGGAGGCTAACAGAGGACTATTCTTAGAAGCCTGGAGGGGGAAGGACTTCGGAAGCCAAGATTAGAACAGCAGGGGCACCGAAGCAATTAATGAAAGATCTCATTGACACGGCAGCAGCCCCTTGTAGCGCCATGTGTCCTCCCCGCCCAGCAGCTTCAACCCGTGGCTTCTCCTTGATCTGGCCCTTCTACCCTTTTCCTTCTCACATGTTGACCCACTTTTCCATGGATAGTCCGCGTGTTCCATCCTTGGACCAACCATCATTCAAGCCCGGTCCATCCTCCATCCATGCCCATTAATTCTCTCATACACTCTCACCCACAAATTCCCCTTGGGGCAGCCCAGCTCCAGGCAGGTCAGCAGCTTCTCTCCTCCATTTTTAACCCTCAAACTTTAATTTAATCACCATTTTGTCCTTGGCTTCCGCAATACTCTTTGCCCTTCATTTTATACTCCCAATTCAACCCTAATTTTCAGCAGTAAGCCCCCATTTCGGGATTGAACTCCCAAAATGGGGCACCAGCCCCATTTTACCAAAATTTTCTCCATTCCATTGAAGCTTGATCAACTTTGAATGTTCGCAACAACAAATCAAGTGTCAAGGAAGCTTTGTAAGTAATTTCAACCACAGAATTTACATGATGCTTGGTTTTATTCTTTCAATCCCTATTTTATGATATTTAATGTATTTTCTAGGATTGAATGAGCTAGTAAATGTTGAATTAGTTTTGTGCTTAAATGATTTATGGAATACAATTATTTTTCTATGTGGTTGTAGTGTTTTAATTTACTCTCTCTCTCTCTCTCTCTATTTAGTATACAAGCATGCTAGGTTATTATTATTGATGGGCTTAAGGCTTTTAATTGATTTAGCTATTAATTAAATAATTTTAGAATTGTTTGTGTGAGCGAGAGCTACCTTACTTTTCGGACCAATCAATTTAGTAGTTGGTGTTTGACACACAGCATGACTTGTAGAAAAATAGAGAGAACATCTCTCTACAAAGTATTATCCATTATCTTGGTTATTATTGTGTGTTCCTAATGTTTTCGATGGATTAGCTACCCATTAGATGATCACTAGAATTATAGGATAGTTGTCCTTCCTATTAATTTCGAAAACACAATAATTGTTTATGTGACGCCAAACCGAGAGGTAACGAGTGTTCATAGATAACCATATGAGAACTTGTTCTGACTTGCGATCAATCCACCTTAGCCATTCGCAATGTATGCGAGATTCGGGTTGCTATAGGGGCGAGAGCTCGTATTTAACCAATTTAGTGTTCTTGGCTACCAAGACTAGAGTTAAAGAGAAGTGGAGAGAGGATTAAATTAGACACGAGCTAGACTAGAAATACTGCAATCCTATAATCTTATCTTTAAATTTTGATTTATTGTTGCCAAACCATTTTGCGTCCATGTAAATATTAATTGCTTTATTTTATTTTTAGTTTTTAGTTTTTATTCTCAATTTATTTTCGCTCAAATATAATTATTTAGCCTAATTTCGGTACTTAATTGGAGTGAAAATTACGTACATTCTCTGTTGGATCGATACTCGTACTTATGTACATTTATTACTTGATACGACAGAGTAATCTTGCACTAGTTGCATTCCATGCACCATCACTACATGTAGAACTTTTCATATGATTTTCACTAATTGTTAGGTTTTCATATTTGTATTAAACTACAAGTTTTTATCTAGTGAAAGTTTTGTCATATTGGCAAATCAACAAGTTGTTACTTGTTGATTAAATATTTACTACTCTGTGTTAAGTCTCGTACTTTTTCCTTATACTTGTTTTATTATTCCGCTGTCATTTATATCAATGTGCTCTCCAATGTGTTCACTTCATTGAACTCATTGGTCAGTTCATTGGTGTTTACTGTTTTACAAGTATTTGTTTTTTTCGTTTCTGTTTTGTTTATTTTGGTTTACCGTGACTGCAATCCTTTCAATGCCGATAGAGGATTTGGAGCTAGTTTTGGCTATTCTTTGAACACCAACACAAATCAGTTATCTGACTCCATACAATTCTATGGAGAGGGTTAATGGTAGGATATATGGTGCCAAACACAATTGAAGGCTTAAATCTCTTTTAATCATTTGAGCCCCCTAAATGAAAGCAATTGTGTTTTTATTTTTTGTTTGGAGTTTGTTTTAACTATGATTTGATTACTAAGTTAGAGGGTAATTAAAAGAGGGAGTCCCACATATGCTAATTCAGCTTCCACCTCATTTTATGTAAAAAATCTTGTGAGTTGTTTGTTCCCGTAACATTTTAATTTATGTCGATATAAAGGTTTTAGATTGTGTTGAATGAGGCATATGATTGCGATAAGAGGGAATATACTCTTTACATCTGATCTAATATGGATTGACAAAGATAGCCGTTTGATCTAATCTAATCTAGATTGGGAATATGCCTACTTAATCTTAATCTGATTGTGAGCCATTTGGTGAGAATGAAAATAGATTAGGGATATGGAGTTATGCTATAACGCAGAGATTCTGAAATTTCAGGTTTATTTTATTTGTGGGTGTTGGCTGCAAATTGATTGTTGTGCTTTACTAGAACGAGGCTAATATTTGGTGGAGAAGTTCTTCAGTATGGTGTGACGCATAAATAGTGTACTAACGCGTGGCATAGGAGTATGATGCCCCTATGACCACCTTTGTTTAGGGGAGTCTTTTTTTTTTTTTGGATGACATTGTTATGTGTCGAAAGGTAAGTAGAACGTCACACTACATTAGCAAGATGAGACTTTTTTTATTTATTTATTTTTTTTTGTGATTAACAGTCGTGTGTCGAAAGATAAGTAGAACGTCATACCACATCAACATAATGTACTAGTCCCACTAAATAATATTTCGTTTAGGACTTACGACAATCACACCATCTCACTAGGGTCATATGGTGTGGCGCACCCACTGTATAACAACACTTGGCTTGGTGGTTGTTAGGTATCCCATTAACTTTCCTACGTAAATGATGCACTTTGTTTTAATTGAAAGACTCTTCCATGTACTATCAAAAGTTCAATAGAATGTCACAATACATGAGCTAGATGACTTGGGTACTAGATAATTTTGCCTAATAAGACGTCCAAGAAAGGTATTTTTCTTGAAATTATGATAAAATCTTCACAATTCTACCTAAAAACTTCTTTTTTTTCTTTTTTTTTTTTCCCCGGAAGGTATAACAAACACAAATTAGAAACTACTAAAAGGGCTTGAGTGACCCAAGTTCTCTCCCATGAGAAATTTCTGAAATATTAGAAGATCTTCGTAGGAAAAATTGTGGGTTGGTCTACTTTTCTGGATATTAAATCAGTTAGATCTCGATACTTGTTTCAAATCGAAAAAATTCACTTTGGTGGATATATAATTAAATTGTTCCTAATATGCCCCAAACAACCTGAAAAACGGTTCCCTCCTCGCCTAACCCCCAGCCCACTTCTCGTTTTCTCTCTTCTTTCACGACGTTTAGGCCAACGAACTCTCACCTCCGTCGTCTTCTACGGTGACGGCAACTCCATCGCCACAACAAACTCCCTCCGTTATCCCTCATCTCCCGCGTCAATAACAACTTCACCTTTCAAGCAGATTCATTATAATATCAAGATGAAAATTTATTCGTATATATATTTATTTTTGATATATTATCACAACTCTGATGATGAAAATATATATAGAATAATGAAAACAAAAATGGAACTCATGCATATTATTTATAACAGCTCCGCCATCATTGCTGCACGCGATGCCTTGTTGCCACACACGATGCATCATTGTTACAGACGATGCATCGATTTTAGAATTGCAATGCATCGAGCGACTTGGAATTGCGATGCATCGCTTGCCTGTTCAAATACTTAAGGAAATCGCGATGCATTGAATCAGATTTGCAATGCATCGATTTGAAATTGTGATGCATTGTTGTTACAGATGATGCATCGATTTTGGAATTGCAATGCATCGCGCGACTTGAAATTGTGATGCATTGATTTTGGAATTGCGTGCATCGCATGTCTGTTCGAATACTTAAGGAATTCGTGATGTGTCAATTTGGAATAGCGAATTATCAATTTGGAATTACGATGCATCGCGTGCCTGTTCGAATTTTTAAGAAAATCACGATGTATCGAATTGGAATTGCTATGCATCGCGTGTCTGTTCCGTGTTTCTTAAGAGCATAGCCGACATTTTGCAACAAAAGTGCATTTTTCGGTTTGAAACAAGTTTAGGGGTCTAAACTGATTGAAAATTCATCAAAAAAGACCGGTCCGAAGTTCGCCCTACTTCATACTCAAACCAGTCTTCAGATTGATTAATTAGGCCATCTTTGCCACTGCTTTTAGGACTACTGGTTAGAGATTTTAGGGTTCAGTCTTCACTAAAGGCGCTTAGCCTTCCCCTTGACTAAAATTGGTTGGGTCGCGCCTTGTTGGAAAGTTTGTTTCGAATTGGTGGTAAGCATAAGGAAGAAGTGGGATGTGTTAATAAGATTGGATGTGATTAATAGTTTCACCATATGAATTTGGCTAGGGGTGTAAAAGGTTCGTTTAATTTTTGGAACAAAATCGCAATCGAACTGTCTTCCATCAATTTCATTTTCTTCAAACTACAGAATTAAAATTGAATGAGGCTTGGAACCAAACCGAACCAGTCAGTTTGGTTCGGTTTTGCAGTTCAAACAAAAATTTTATTAATCAAATTAATCATTGTTATGCTACTAAATAAATGCTTGTATTATTAATAAATCTAATATTAAAGATAACATTAAAATTGAGGGAAATGAAATATTTAATTACTAATTAACATCAAACATTAAATAATAAAATTTTACTGTATTAGAGTTTGACACTAGTAATTACTAATATATATATATATATAATATAATATAAAAATATATATATTAATATTACAGTTCAGTTTAGTTCAATTCGATTTATTATTAAAATTGCAAATCGAATTGAAGCGAGCGGTACATACAATTTTCAAACGTTAACCAAATCAAATCGGTCGATTTGCTCTAATTCGATTCTATTATGTGATTTGGGAGTTCCAACTTATACCCTAGGTTTGACAACGAATGAGTTTGATTTTTACAATCTAGCACGTGTCTTGGAAAAGAAAAAAAAAATGCACATGTTAGTCCCTCTAAGTCACTCTACCTAGTCTTGTGAAGACTGAAGTTCCCATGACCATTAAAAAGAATTCAAAGGCCGCATTTGTATATGCAATAGATTCTGTAATTCATCAATTTTTTTTATGTTTTTTGAATTATTCACTCTCTATACTTGTTTCACTATTTCTCTTTTTAATTTTCAAATATTATTTCTTCAGTATGCAATAATCCAAAAGCCTTTTAAGATCATGTACAATGGTGGTTTTAAGAAGGATCTAATAGGGAGCTTAGCAAACAATGGGGGATTTAATCGGGAGCATGGAGGGATCTTATTTGGGAAAAAGGAAGATGTGTAGTTTATTAAGTTACCAGAGAATAGAGGGAGCTTAGCTTATTAACCCTCTCCTTTTTACATGTTGCCCATGTATTGAGCCGCACAAAAACTCCCCCCCTTCGTTTTTGGCATTTTTTCTCCCAAAAAATGTTTTATTTTTTATTTTTTTAATTAAAGTACACATTTTTCAAAAAAATAAAAATAAAAATATACGAAAGTTATTATTATTAAAAATTAATATGAGTTCAAAAATATTAATTTAACAAATATTAAATTAAAATTACATAAACAAAATAATAAACAAGAATAAAAATATTAAATTAATAAAGATAAAGATAGTAGAGTATGTAAAAATATTAAAGTTTGTGTCACTATTAAAAAGAGATTTTTAATTAAGTAATTAATGAATAATTTTAATGATATTTTTATAATACAATTAGTTGAAAATGGTGAGAAGCTTCTTAAGCTCTCCCACCCATTGTACATAATAAACCAAAACGCTGCAGTCCCCTAAGCAATCAGGTGGCGAAACGTGGCGGAATGCCACGTCACCGCTCAGTGACGGAGTACCAGTCAACCTTCTAGGCAAGGGAAGGAAAGCAAAGATTTCGCACACGAGGTCTGCCCCTGCCCCTGCCCCTGCCCGTGCCCGTGTCGTTGAACAAAATCTCTCTTTCGCAAACCTTTTTCACTGATTCAAAGCGTGCCAGAACATGGCGCAAGGACTCCCCCACCCCCCACGCCTACCCTCACTCCCAACCCCACCATCTCCATTCATTCCTTTCTCTCTCCTAAACAAGGCAACATTTCCTCTCTCTCTCCTCACTCATAATTCTAGTCTAGTTCTTGCTTAAACCAAAGCAGCAAGTTAGAGAAAAATTTACTAATGTCTAGTCCTTTTCAACCTCACGTCATGTGGAAAAATCTCAGGTGTTCTTCAATCCCTACTTATCCTCGCTGGAGGAGTACTTCCTTAACCTAAGGTATGTTCTCCGGCGACATGGAAGATTTATTCAATCTTCACTCTAGTAATTCCACCGACATAGCCGGAGTTAACGAGAGCGGAGGACTTAACGATCCTCATGCTCATGATCCATTTGGCTCCGAAACGGAAGTTACCGGATCGGAGATAATGTCCGATCTCATCAAAGCTCAAATCACTAATCATCCTCTCTATCCTATCTTAGTTTCGGCTTACCTCGAATGTCGAAAGGTCACCGTCACCTGACTCACTTCTCTACACATTGGATTACGTAAATATACATGTAGATGTTTAAATGTATTTTTAAATAGATTATGCACTCGAACTTTTTGAATTAATTCCTCATAAAATTTGTTAAGTTTGCAGGTCGGAGCGCCGCCAGAAACGGCTTCAGTCCTGGAAGAAATTAGTAAAGAGAGCGTTCCGATCGGTAGTGGTTGTGAGATCGGAGCTGATCCAGAACTTGATGATTTCATGGTAATATCTTTAATTAGGATTACAAACATTTTGTAGTGATCAGGATGTAGGAATGATGTCGTACTTGAATTTTCCGTGAAGGAAGCGTATTGCGAGATTCTACACGCATACAAGGAGGAGCTATCAAAACCGTTTGATGAAGCGACGACGTTCTTAAGCGACATCGAGTCACAGCTCAGTAGCCTCTGTAAAGAGACGCGTATGACTGCAAAGACGGCTACCTCTTTGACGTCCGGTAAATGCTATACACATATCACTACCCATGCGTTTTATCCTTTCAATGCTTAACTTGCGTTTTTCGAGGCTTCATTTTTGGGAAACTAGCATAGTAATCTACTGGAGCATACCTACCTCCCTGTGTGCAAGAAAGAAAACTGTAGTACATATGAGTAAAGCAAAGTTTGTAACAGTGTTTAGCTTCTAAGATGACATGGTGAGCTGTCCGCATAGTTCCGCTGGATCATTAGTTTACACTGTGCAGCTTTGAATAGAATGGGAAAATGCAAGGATGTGTCCCTCATTTGTCTCCTGGCTTTCAGTATATTATACTACTTCTATTCTACTTTTTCCGGTTTAAATGTATTGGTGCTCCAGAATTGGAGAAAATATTCGATGTTTCAGGACGGGAATGAAACTAGCCTGTTTTTTTTGCATCAGTTATTTGCATTACTTGTGATCCAATGGCTGCGAAGTCTTGGATCAACAAGTGGTGCATGACAGATGTTTTGTTTGTTTGTTTTTTTTTTTCCGTTTGCAAAATGTACTTACTATTGTTTGAAAAATACAAGTTGTTGTTTGAAAAGTATATGTTTGATCAAATCAACTGGTCCAAACAATGGTGCAAAAAAACTTGTTAGGGGTTCTTCCCATTTTAGACTACCACTTTATCAATTGCTGCAGGCTTTCTACAACCAATAGGAAGCCTCAAATTTTTTTGGCCTAGATGCCTTTTTCAGCGGGTGAAACTTCAACTTTTTGAACCTTTTTTAAACCTCAATAAAAGGTGTCAACATTAACTATTTTGAAGACCTTCTATTGGTTGTGCTTTATGACCACTAAATATTTGTCGTAAAAGAGTGCTCACTTCTTCGTAGAGGTAGGTTTTAATCTTTCTCGGTTAATTTGACCACTTTTTAAGTTGATATGTAACATACTTTTAAATAATTTGAGCAAAATAAAGTTGTAAATTAGACTAAAAGTATAGATGTTTTATAGTTTATTAATAAATTAGTAAATTCTCGCCAAATATTCATTTTAAAAAATATCAGATTGACTAAAAAAATTCAAACTATATGTCTTCAATTGGAATGAAAGTGTTGAAGACTTTGATGCATGATCGTGGCTTGATCCCTTGCACTCAGCAGTCAGCATTAGCTAATTTAGAGCCCGGCTGCCTCTTTGTTTTACTGTTCATTCTTTACATCCGTCTGATAATTTTTTTGGTCATAGAAACATAGTGAGGTCGAGAGCATCGTTATTACCAACGTACCAAAGAACTGTGGTTTGTTTTCTCTTTTCCTTGAAATGTATTCTATCTAGTGTGTTTGTCATGTGCATATTCTCTCTCAGTTTCATATAAATAGTTCCCTTTTGACTATTTTTTGTCAACTTGATTAAATTTTAACGAATGATATATATCTTTACTTGCTTTAATAAATTTATAATAATTGCAGTTTATAGTATCTTTATTGTAGTTTTTAATAATGAAAATTTAATTACCTAAAACATAATAGAATGTATGTTTAATAATAATTTTATACATACAATTTGAAAAGGAACTTTTTGAGCGTAACGAAGCGAGTATTAGAGATTCAAATAAAATGTTTCAAATTTTGACTTCCAACAGAATTTTCGGATAAGTGATCCCTTAAATTGTGAGTACTATAATTAAGTCATTGGTGTCAGTGTAATTGATCAGTTGGAAATCTTAGTTGGGAAATTTTATCGGATCCCTTCTTCCCATTTCCTCACCATGATAAATTTCATGGAAAATTTTGTAATTCATTTGTGCTCATGGAGTTGCTTCATAATGGCGATGGCGGATCGTTATTTAGCGTGTGTGTGTATGTACGAAGCGAGTATTAGAGATTCAAATAAAATGTTTCAGAGTTTGACTTCCAACAGAATTTTCAGTTAGGTGATCCCTTAAATTGTGAGTCCTATAATTAAGTCATTGGTGTCAGTGTAATTTATTAGTTGGAAATCTTAGTTGGGAAATTTTATCGGATCCCTTCTTCACATTTCCTCACCATGATAACTTTCATGGAAAATTTTGTAATTCATTTGTGCTCATGGAGTTGCTTCACAATGGTGATGTCGGATTGTTATTTAGCGCTCTCGTGTGTATGTATAGGCAATAAATAATAGCTAATAGATTTACCCTAGAGTTTTTCGTTAATAATTAGGTTTTTGAATTTTGGCTAGTAAGCAAATGAAAGATAATTACCTACACATTAAGATAATTGGCCCCTATGATTGTTTTTGAGATTTTGCATTAATAAGAGTAAACAAAATGATTTTGGTCAGCTGTTGGTATACCTGACTTATAGAACTTTCATCTTTTATTTTTTTTATTTTTTATCTGCCAAACAAATTTTTTATATAATTTACAAGGTTAGTGCAGAGGCATTAGAACATGGCCTAACAAACATGGCAGAAAAGCTAAATACCAACTATTACCTGATTACAAAACAAAACATCCAGAAAGAATTTTAACAGAAATAGCATGCTTAATAAAATATGTTGGTTATAGCTTGATGTATTATTTTGTAAGACATTATTTAAAAGCCATATGAATGATGAAAGATAATAATAGTTAAGTTATTAGACATTTTCTTTTGACTGGTCGAGTTAGCTTATTGATTTTCGCAAAGGTAAAAGAAAGGTGTTCAGTTAGAAATCTTCAAAGCTCTGGGGGTACCATGGGTTAGAACTACATCCCACATGGACTAAATACACAACTAATGAATAATATATAGACTTGAGGGGTCGATACGGATTGTTTTGGCTACTCAGTCCCTAAATGGACACTCAAGCGGTTTTATACAGTTATTCAGTGTTTTGACAGCCTGCACGTGGCTTTCTCAGCACCTCCTCATTTTTCTTGGGCTTGGCCCTATCCTGTTGGGCCATAAAGTCTTGAGCTACTAGTTCAACATCAAGGTTTATATACTTGTTTGGTGGGTGAGAAACAGCAATAACATTATGAGTCAAATATTTTGGGTTTCTTTTTCTGGAAAACAAGATTAGGTTGACTTTGTAAGATGAACAAGGAGTGTTCTGTTTTCATTTTCTTTTTATTAGTCAGCCAACCAAGTTTTATAAACTAATCTAAAAGGTTTATGGCACAAGCCCTTAGAAATTGCCTAACAAAGCAATGCCGACTAGATTACCAAGACCATACCCGATTACAAAACAAAAGAATGATCAAAAGAGGTGTATAAAGTGAAACTCTTACCTCCTGTTTCCCGTTTACATGCATAGTGATCGCTTAATAATGTCGATAATTACCAACGTAGAGGTAGCTAGCTTCATTTGGAAAATGTCAATCTTCTCTTATTATTTATTGTGGTTCTATTAAAAACTTATTGATATTGTTTTGAAATCGACTAACCTAGTAAGTTTATATGTAGACGACTTTGATTTTGGGGCCTCATCTCAAGTTTAAGTTCAAGTCCATGCTGCTCGTTTTACTTTTCAATTAAATACACCCATACTTAGCTGGTTAGACTAGAAATTACAGCAACACCCCCGACCAATTCTTTACCCATATCCATTCTTAGCTGCTTAGAATCTTCATCTCTCAAGCTCCTATGCTAATTTCAATGACATCAACAATTCCAACTGCCGTCTACTTAATTGGAATCTGTGGAGGGTCTGTGAAATTACCACTTGAAGAAGTAATGACTACTCTCTTCAACCAAGTTTTGTTCCCTTGCACTTTGTTCCGTGAGGTATCATGGACTGGGGTGTGCCGGCTTGCTGCCCTATTTTTTGTTCGGGGTGGCATGTGTAGGGCACATGAAAGGTCTTCTCCTGTGCAGGCCACACGCCTATTTTGGAATGTACGGGGAACGTGCTAATCTTCAGGTAGGACCCTACTCTGCATGGGAAAAAGGAGAAAGACTTGAACTAGAAAGTGGCATCGTCTATGTATCAAACTACGTAGAACTGCTCTATAAAATTGGTAAAGGAGGTCTACAATCAGGTCTGCGCTTATTTTGAAAAGCTTGTATGTTGGGATATGTGGAGTAGAAGAAGATATGCTTTGGAGATAGGAGAGGGTAAGAAGTGGTTTATATTTGAAAGTGTTACTCACCTGATTTTCTATTTTGTTCTTTCTTGAGAGATTTGTGACGCTGCCACATCAATTATGTGCAGAACTTATCTTCTTTTCTCATTGTTATTATGAAAGTGGACCCTCTGTGTAACACTGACATTTGCTCTATGGTTTTATACCAGAGGTCTATTTCTAATGTTTTCTCAGTGTTCATTAAGAGAAGAAAGAAATAGCATACCATGACCAAAGGCTGGATTGGCTTATGGAGAACTAATTGGTTTTGAGCCGTCATACTACATAACAGTAATCCATGTAGTCTTTTGGAGCTGTCTGAAACTTATCCAGACTTGCAGGCCTGTTCTAATCAATACTACATTATGAAGTTAATTAAACCCTCATGTGATAGTAGCTTTCTTTAGCGATTGTTACATGTGTTGAGTTCGATATACACAGTTTGGCCCCTATCTAACAACTTAAGCTTTTAGAGCAGTTGGTTACTTGATATGTTTTGGATGTGCTAGGCATGTGTTCAGCTTCTTGAGCCTATTGCATAGAACAATCTCAGTATTTTTCCCCAATATAAAATATAAAATAAGGTGTTTGGTTATTGATGCCCTAATGGTGCATATTTGTTCGTCTCTCCATGTGTGGACAGGTCACACGTGAGGGGGACTGATGAAATTGATATACATTGTTGGGTTCTTATCTAACTGTTTAAGCTTTTAAATGAGTTAATTACTTGACAACATGTTTTGGATGGGCTAGGCGTGTGTTCAGCTTCTTGAGCCTAGTGCATAGAACAATCTCAGAATTTTCCTCAATATAAAATATAAATGCAGAGATGAGGTATCATCGGAAACAACGATATCCTCGAGTTTATAGATGTCATGTTTCTTGTTTCTTTTTCTTAGTCCAACTTTCCTATTTTAATGTCTGTTGTAGATCAGCTGTGAATTGTGATGTTCCTGATAAGTGTTGTACATTTGACCTGAGTGTCCGTCTTGGGTTTGAAAATGGACTCTATAACCCATGAGTGTTTCTTTTGATTTAGAAGAACGAAGATGCGAGTAATTTGTTATCCTTTATTATTTCATTGTGCAATATATAGCAAGGGTGTGATCCCCCCAAACCCACAAGCCCCCATCCATAACACACCAAAAAGCACAGCAGATGAACAGACATGCAGAATGATACTGAACTATGCATAAGGACATGGACAGAGAAAAGTGTTTTGAGTGACATTATTTGACTGCAATCTCTTGAATTCTTAGCTCGAACCTCCCTTTTGATGTTTCTCAAGAAGGCTAAGTTTTGCAGGAAATGGCGTTTGTTTGAGTTGGTTTTTTGCTCTTAGAGTTGCTAGAGAAAAATGACTAGGATCATTTCCCAGGTCAGTAGTAATGTGTTTAAATAGTACCCCTAGGCTGAAAGATATGAGAAAAGTCAAAAGTATCCTTAAAACAGGTGTCAGAGGTCGTCAGGTGCCAGGCTGGCCCTGGAGCACATAGAAAGTACCTTCCTAGTCATCTAGTTATGGTGTCTCCCAGTGCCGTCCTGGACTCCCAAATTTCTACTTTTGTCCCTGCAATGTTCTGCACTGTTGCTTTTAAGTCCTACTCCACACTAGGACGTTAAATGTGGATGCTAAATGGTTAAGTATGAGCAATTGAAGGTTTAATATGACAAATTAATCATGAATGAAATATGCATGTTCCCTGAATAGGGTGTCTACACTTCGATTTGGTGTTGATATATATGTGATTTTGTGGAGTCCTGTAATCTTATCATACCCTCAATAACTCTCGCCAAAAGAGTGGTAACAAGTGTTATACACAAAAGGAGAGACCTCCCTTTCCCACACAGGATATCAGAAGACACTCAATTGGTTTCCCTAAAGCACTCCATCCACTCAGTTTGCCAAAAAATAAAGTACATACAAGAGACTATGAGTCATCATGTGCAATCTTGGATTCCAAAACCACTTGGAAATCAATCCGGACATATCCCTATATATCTACAATGTTTTTATAGCTTTGACTCTTAAAGTAAGTTGGGAAATATATTTGCAACAACTATAATCGATTTTTGACCGAGTATACAGGATTAGTTGGACAAGAAAAAGCTACAGCTTGATAAGGTGAAGAATACTCTATTAGGAGAAAGATTGAATATCAAAAAAGAGTAGGAGAGGAGCCTCTTCAAAACTTGATAAGAAATGATCTTATTCTTGTTATTCCATGAAATTGGTCCTTCATCAACATCATCATCATCATCTTCTTCATATTCCTTATTTGTTGTATCCCAATTTGAAATTGAATTTCCGGCAGATGTTATACTCAAATAAATGGGGTCTACTTGACTAATAGATTTCTTCCGTAGGTTGAGAATAACGTTAAGATGATTCCCCAACTCCAAGAAGTTGGAAAGTTTTGCCTTGTGAAATAGGGTTGTCTCTCGTGTCTATCTAGTTCAAGGTGAATATATTAGATGATGTATGTTCCTGAGTAGGTGTGTACAAGATTCTTTCAAGCGGGTTTTTCCTAAAAGTGCAGTATTTGATTTTTTCAACAGATTCTTGTGATTGATGTTATCCAGTATTCAATATTCATATAGGCAACTGCCTTTTATTGTAATTCCAAGTTTGGTTGTATGGGCATATACTATTGTGTTACTTGCATGTGTTTATCAGCTCTTAAAAGTACATATTTAGCTTTCTTTAAAAAAAATTCCTTTCTCTTTTGTTTCCAGATGAAGTGACTGGTACTTCAGAGGAGGAAGTAAGCTGTACAGAGCTGGAAGCAACCGGAAGTCATGAATCTTCGGGCTTCTTTACAGACACCCAGGAGCTAAAAGAAACACTAATGCGCGAGTATAGTGGATATCTTAGTGGTTTGAAAAAGGATTTCTTGAAGAAAAGGAAGAAAGGTCAGCTACCAAAGGATGCAAGGAATGCTTTGCTGGACTGGTGGAACAACCACTACAGATGGCCATATCCAACGGTAATTCTAAATCCATCTGTCTGAGTCTACTGTGAATTTAAAGATGTTTTATATGTTATTTTAGATTTTGGGTGATAGAAGTGCCTGATTTTGTGTTAAGTGTGAAATCCTTAAGCTTTGGCTGAAACTTTTTGAAGTAAGCTTGTAAGGGGCAATAGAGAGAGATGGAAGGTTGCAAGTAACATAGTAATAATCTTCAAGGCTCACATACTCAAAACAGTCGCCCTACATTCACACAGTTTCACAGAGCCTCCGCTTGACCGCTTTTTGTGCTAATAATTTTGAGTAATTATAAACTGTAACAATTCATCAAGACCAATGCTGATCGTTATAGCCACTAAATATTATTCAAAGATTGGTCAATCAACTTTGATGTACTTAATCAGGTCCAGCAATGTGGACCCCTATTGGACAAGGAGATTTTTCAATTTTTCCTCGGAAGCATTTTGCAAATATCTAATGCAGCATAAAATTGTATTATTAAGATTCCAATTGGCTGCTCTTAAAATACTTCATCCTTTTAAAAGCCTACATGAGGGTTCAATCAGAGAAATCAGTATAAATTCATCCTAACTACCTATGAAACTCTGCTGCTCTGCAGCTTCAATGCTTTTTCTCTCATCCCTAAACAGATTCTGAGCTTGTACTAAGAATGATAAATAGCTGTACAGGAAGAGGAGAAAACAAAGCTCTCAGAGATCACTGGTCTAGACCAGAAGCAAATCAACAACTGGTTCATAAACCAGAGGAAACGGCATTGGAGACCGTCAGAAAACATGAGATTTGCTTTGATGGAGGGTATTAGCGGTGGGAGCAGTGGAGGACCTAACTTCTACAATGCTGGAGCAACTGGATTCGTTGATGTTAGAAATGACAACTAGCATTCTGCAGAGTATGTATTCTGTTTTCTTCTCATGTTATGTGTACTTCGCCTACATATCAGAGATTCAGTTCTCATGAATCCAGTTCTAAGTTTCATTTGTTCGGTCTACATATTCTCTTGTCTTTCTTTAACGCATTTCAAAATTAGCATTAGCATGCGTACCTGTTTATGCAGAAAGAAGCTGAAGACAGAATTCTATTGTGTATTAAGTGGTTCAGTTGAGTTAGATGTATTGGTTCATTGGTCCTACAAGTCATTTGAAGGGTCGCACATGAATCTCATTAAGTACTAGTAAAAGAGTCATGCACAAATATCACATTGGTATGTGTCTAGAAGCCTTGAAGTCTCCATATGATCTTGTGATTGTGAGTACCTTGTATTTCAACAATGTTTGTGATTAGTGGTTGAGTGAATAAAAATATGATACTCCCAGTAGTAGTTATGAAGTATGACAGTATGAGCCATCGATTATAGGGTGTGAGGCCCAGGTTTTCTTCTCTCTCTTTATATTTCCCAGTATTGTTCTTCTTCCTTTCTCTTATACCTTCTTATTTCCTGTATCGTTTCTAGCAAAACAGATACTCTTTTTGATCCCGGCAAAAAGTCCACTTTTCATTTTTAAAAGTTAACGTGTGGCTAAATCAAATCAAAATTTTACATACTTTACTTATGTTTTAGAAAATAAAATTTTATCAATTAAAAACTACATAAAGAATACTATAGATTACAACTTTCATAATTTTGTAAAAACAAATAAATCTATTTAAATTATCGGTCAAACTTTAATTAAGTTGACCTAAAAAAGTCAAAAGTGGACTTTGCCCAGAACGAAGTGAGTACAATTTTATTATTTTTTTTCCTTTTTCTTTTAAAGAAAGATATGAAATTCTATCTTCTCCTACTGTACTTTCCAGAAAGAAAAAAACTGGAAACCCAGAATTCTGCCCGTCCTTTAATTGCAAGCTGTCCAATTTTAATCTTCATATCTTACTGGGTGACAATATTATAACTTGAGATGGGTTATTGTAGGATATGTAATGGTTGCTGCAAGTATGCTGAGCTAAAGATACTGCCTCATGAAAGATGCTACGCACTTACCCTTACTTGCGCTTAGTCTGTTCTAAAATGGCCTATCCTCATTTTTGACCATTGTACTTGAGGCTCGGATATTACTTCAATCACTATATATTTTTATTTTTTCTCATTTCTACCATTCTACTGAGATTTCCCTTTTTTATTTTTGACACAAATGTTGATGAGTCGATGAGTAAGTGACACGTCATCATTTATAGTAAAAATAGAAAGAAAAGTCCTTGTAGAATGACAAAAATGTAAAGAAGAAAAAAAAATATAGATTAAAGTTGTATCCGAATCTACGTACAATGGTCCAAAATGGTGTTAGGCCGTCTAAAATGAGCTCTGTGACATTGCTTAAAAGATTTGGATTCACCATATCATATGGTGGTGCGTTTTACCGTTGATAATCAGCTAGTTCTGAGTTATTTGTTATCGTCAATGGTTCGAAGGGTTGTGCATTGAAATAGTTATGCTGTTCAAGTATATATTGGGCTAGCTCCAATCTTAGGGATAGTTATTTTCGGCAGAAAGTTAAGTGATGGGTGCAGCCCAATTGAATCATCATTTGCAAAGTGAAAAAAGAAATATATACATAAAGTAGTCTCTTGATTCTGTCATAAGTAGGGAGTAATTACTAGGGTTGCTCTGTAGAAAATGATCCCCCAAACAGATGATATGGTTTTGATTTTATGTGCATAATTTTGTTTAGGAGATAACAGACCAGTCGACAAGTTTTGGCTAGTCCTGAAAGCAATATGAACTGTTGCGAGAGAGAGACCAGTACTTTGCCTGGCTCAATCTGGTTCCCCCCCTAGTTTTTGGGTCCATACGCATAATTTGCTAGGTATGATAGAAGGCTACAAAGAGTTTGCAAAAATATCCAGCACTGGTGATGAAATTGGCTTACCCGAGACTGTTTCCACATTCTAACAACTTACGGGAGAGGAACCTCCATTCTCTCCCACCAATCCCTCAAATTCTTCGTAGACATCGTGTCATTGCATTAATGAATTTCATTTGACGAGGCGGAAGGAAGGTGAAGGTGTAAAACTAAGGAGTACTACTCTATTGCTGGAAAGTAAAAATAAATATAAAAATAATACTCTTTTATGCGTTGTTTGATTCGACCCTGTTTGTCTTGTCCTCATAGGCGCATCTTAGGGCCATACATGAAGTCCATATTTGATGAAATGAGAGGTTCCTCTTCCACAATCTACCACCACTTTGCAGGCCCAATGTCCTTGTCGGCCCATTTCCCTTTGCCACCTTTATTGTTGGTTGAGGGTTTGGTACCAAGTACCAACTATTATTCATCATGGTAGCTACCAAAATTTTATGTGCACGAATTTGTACACCAAAACAATACCAATGCCCCTAATTGGTAGTTAGCTAACGACTAATTAAATGTGAGTGTGTGTATGTGTGTGCACCTGATTGGTAGTTAGCTAACGACTAATTAAATGTGTGTGTGAGAGAGAGAGAGAGTTAGAGTTAGAGTTAGTGTGTTAGTGTTATTCATCAATCGTGGACGTAGGTTTTGTACACCAACATTAAGTGTTTGTGTACAAATTTAGACTCAAATTTTAGGGGCTCAGTTCATAAAGGTTTTGGGGTTTTAAAATTTTATTTTGTAATGATGGAAAAAAATGTAAGAGAGATACAGAGAAGCTGGTAGAGCCAAAGAGAAAGAAAGTGAAAAGAAAAAACCAGAGTGGTAAAACTTTTGGGGGCAGTCGAAGAAACTATGACCATTTTTTTCCGTATAGAACGAGCAATAAATATGATAACTACACTTAAGCACACATATGTTTTGTAACCCCAACCCTTTCCATGATTCCGAATTATGAACTTGGAAAGGCACTTTCTTGTTCTTTCAAAATGCCAAGAGTCATAAAACTAACTATTACTTGACAAACAACAAGATTTCGAACACAACAATCATCCATCGCAATCTGACAAAGACCCACAATTTGTACTTCTCAAACCAAACAAAAGCTCGGTCTTCTCAACAAGCGGAGCTTTCTGGTTATATTGCTTGTTTGAAAAGTAGAACAAGTAGAGGAAGAAGAAGACAGAAGTGAGGGCAACCTTCGCTGGACATGTTATAAATGCACACACTTGAACTAAATAATGCAGTTATCTTAACTGCCTGATTAGGTCATTGAAGTCAAAGAAAGAGTCGTGTTAAGGAAAGTAGTTAGACCCTTTTTTGTATGTTAGTAGATGATTTAATTTGTTCTTAACTCTGCGCCCAAAATAGGTAAAGGCCTTTGAAATAATTAAGGCTACGAAACTGAAAAACAAGAACAACAGAAAGCATTTACTCCATCCCAATAAAAGTAGAAACTGAAAAACAGTTGCAGTATGTTTAATAGCACAAAAAAGCATGTGTGCCAGTACATATGACGAGTTTGTGACAGAAGAGAACCTTGGGTTTATAGATCGAGGATCATCAAGCAACATCGACTGTTGCGTTAGCTAATGCAACCCTCATCTCATATCCGGGCCTATATATGTAAAAGATATAGACTATATCTAACGATTTAGAAAACATTTGATTTATTGAAATTCAAATGAAAACTCATAGAATGGGGACATTTCTGAAATACATAAGAGTTAGACATGCATAATAATGGTATCACAAAACCAATTGGACGATATATAATAGATGAATAGCTAGTGAGAGAGAGAGAGAGAGAGAGAGAGAGAGAGAGAGAGAGAGAGAGAGAGAGAGCACGGGGGATGGTGATAACTCAAGAGATCTGCTCCTCAACAGCAAAATCTTCAATCTTGTTCATCTGGTTGAGTGGATTGTTGAGGGCTTGGATCTCGCAACACTTGCAGCTAGAAGGGATCATAGCTCCGATTCCAAGCCCTTGGTGATGATCAAGGGATGAGTGGATCAAAGGCATTGGAAACTTACGGGCAATCACAACCGAGTTAATAACCTCATCACTGGGATGAAACACAGAAAGAACCTCAAACCCTCGAAGATCGCAAGGGTCAACAACCGGATACAGAAAAGCACGAGCGCCATGAGCACTCCTAAGCATCAAAACAGCGTTTGGAGCCATGTACTTGGCCAAATGATCAATCACTCTAACTTTCTCCTCCTTGTCCATCCCCACAAGAGCGGCCAAAAACACAACGTCGTAGTCCTTCAACTCGCTTGTCACATTCATGATATTGGTGGTGTGGAAAAACATTCGCTTAGACAAGTCAGGATCGGATAAAACTAAGCAAGAGGCCATTGAGTTAGCGGAAGGGTCAACGTCATAGTTGTGAAAAATGGTATCCGTGAGATGATAAGAGGCTAAAACAATGGATGTGAGAGGTAGGGGACCAGAACCCACGAAGGCGACACGTTTAGGGGATGTTTGGTTGGAGGAGTGTTTGCTAAGGATGTTGAATTCAAGAAGGCTGAGCTTGAGGTAGTTGTTGAAGTAAGGGAAGATGTTGAGATGGTGAAGAGGGTTTTGGAAAGATCCCAAGAGGGTTGAGAAATGACTTTCAAGAAGGCCTTCAGCTTCACCACAAAGTCTAATGAGCTTAGACCTGGTTTCTTGAACTTTGTTGGGGAGTTTGGTAACATCAATGGGGGATGGTGGGATGCACGTGAGGACTAGTTGGGTGAAGAGGGTGTCGACATCTTGAGAGGGTTTGAGACTGTCCAGCCTCGAGATTTTCTCGTATATGTCGCAGACTTTTTGAACCAAAAGTTGTTCTTCCTGGAAACCCATGTCGACACTATGAGAGTCAGATCAGATAGATAACAAATGAATTTTTGAAAGGGCTTCTCCCAAGAAGGGAGGGCAGAGGAGGAGAGGAGGACGGTACACTAAAACTCTTTCTTGTAACTTAGAGAAACTGTGTGTGTGTGTGTGTAAGCCCTTCAAAGAGGGTCTCCTATTTATGGGCACCTGGTGGGTCCCCCAGTTACAGGAGCAAAAAGGGTTGAAGCTTGATGCCCAATAATAATATTAATAATATTATTTTATTTTATTTTTCTTATGAGTACTAATTTTTCATTCCTCACTGTCCATCAAGATTTTCACTTAGTATTTTTTAATCAGTTTTATTAACCTCTGACTTGTATTAATTTTTATGATATAGGCACTTGTTAGCAGTGAGAATTGGGGTATTATTTTGGAATTTTATTATATGTTCAAGAAGGCTGACATTATAAAGTTAGTTGTAATTAAGAAAATAATGAAAGAGGCTTCTTATCGCTATGAAGGTGGATTTGTTGCAAAGGTGATTTTAATTTTTATTTTCCAAACTTAGGTAATTTTGATCTTTCTTGATTGCTTGTGTATATATGTGTGTGTGTGACGACATGATTTAATTTTATATTACTACTCTTTCTCTACTACTCGGAAACTCTTTGTTGTTTATTTCCTCTGTTCCGGACAAAAAGTCCACAATTTTATTTTAAAACGTTTCACTTAAAGAGTTTTCTTTCAAATATTATGTCTACAAGTTGACTATCGTAAAATATTTTTGTAATTATTACCAATTTTAAAGATACTTATATACTCCCTCCGTTTCAGGTAAAGAGTCCACTTTTCTTTTATAGAAGTCAACATAAGACTAAATCAAATAAAAAATTTACATACTTTACTTATGTTTTAAGAAATAAAATTTTATTAATTAAAAACTATCTTAATAATACTATGGACTACAACTTTAATAACTTTGTAAAAATCACTAGATTTATGTTAATTATTGGTCAAACTTTAGCTTAGTTGACCAAAAAAAGTCAAAAGTAGACTCTTTACCTGGAACGGAGGGAGTATTTCTTAATTATTAGACTTTTCAAAAGTAAACACTTTGAATGGGACGGAGGGAGTACTACATCTTCTGTAAAACATAGATTATTAGTTTAAAGAAGTTACCATAGAGTATTTATTTTTATTACATTAAACTGTGTAAATGTAATTTATTTTTTAAAATGTTTAATTTCCAAATATTGACTATTTAAAGTAATAATTTTCTGATTATAATTCGATTTTATTCGTTTTAAGTTTTAACTACACCTCGTTTAAAAAATAAAATAAAATAAAAAATAAAAAAAATCTACAAAAGATTCCTAAGATAACTTTCCCAGAATATTGCCTATGGTTTTTACCAAATTTCGACCAATAATTTTGTCCTAATCTGAATATAATCACTTAAAAAACCACTCAGATGAAATAGCTTATTCTAAGAAGACGAAAACAATAAAAAGGTCATCTAAATTTTGATCAATTTCAAATATAGTCATTCATTGTTAAAAAAATATTTTGGTCATCAATGTGGTTAACATTTTGAAATATTCTCACAACATGGATTGAACTATTATGCTTTTGGCGAAAGTTAGTCATGTGAGGTCAAATTACTGTAATAATTTTTTGCTTGGTCACTGCTGACGCTAACGTAGTAGTATAAGGTAAAAAAATAATAATAATAATAAATCATAGTAGGATGAGTTACCTTGGTTGTTAATAACTCACGTATGTGCTAAGGATGAGATTTTTACCACCCAAAGTGACTCTTAGCAATGACCAAGCAGAAAGTAAATTACATTAGTCATGTGACCTCACGTGATTAACTTTCGTTAAAAACTTAATTAGCAGTTTCGTCCATGTTATGAAGACATTTTAAAATGTTAACCAAATCCATGACTGAAATTGTTTTTTTTAATGGACCAAAAGTTAGGCTACTTTTTTGGAAAAATTGCGGGCTGGTACCTTTTATGGAATTTTCAACCGCTTAAGCCCACAATATTTATTTTCAATCGCTTAAGTTCATTTTGAGTGATAAATTGATTATTAATTCCAAAACTGCCCCTAACACAACAACCACTCCTTCACTTCTCAAAAAATTCAATTCATATCATTATCCTCTCAACTTCCTTGGCTCTCTCTCACTTCCTCCGTCCCCTCTCATCATTCTCAAATTTTCCCCTTCTTTTCTCTTGTTCCCCACAAAGACTTTCCACAATTCAGCAAAAAATCCGAAGTGTGGAAAACGAAAAGCTCCAACAAGACCAAAGGCTGGGGTTGCTTTGGGAGCATCTGCAATTCGTTTGATAAGCTTAAAAAATGGCAGCCATTTTCTTCTGCCATCACTGTTCTTCTCTATATTCTAGTAGTTCAACCCCGTTCATCAATCCTAAACCTTCCACCAATTTTATCCGTTTCGCACATCCTACTAACAATGCTTCGTTTCGGAGATTCGGACTCGTTTGTTCTTCCAAATATCGTCAATTTCAACCCCACAACAAACAGACAAGTTCCTAAATTAATGTTTTCTTGCAATAGGAATGTATTGCTGCATTTCCTAGGTCTTGGTTGTGCACCTTTCTTCTTCTTCTTCTTTTTGGGTGGTTGATTTTGTTGATTTCGACAAATTTACACAAATTTTGTGCATCGCGATGCATAGCGTGTTGTTCCGTGTTTTTAAGAGCATAGATGATATTTCGCAATAAAAGTGTCTTTTTCTGGTTTTAAACAATTATAGTGGACTTTAACGGTTGAACATTGTCTAAAAGGTACCGGCCTGAATTTTACCCTACTCTTTTTATTATTCGCCTTCTAAGAACATGGACGACTGGCTTCATTCATAGCATTGTGTGTTAGGGTTTCATGCTTAAGAAAAAAGATATCAACCATTACAAAAAGGAATAAGAGTAGGGTCTCAAATAAAGCTCAAGGTATATCAATCAATTGTAGAATTGAGACTTGACAAAGAATGAAATATTGAATTTGATCCACGTCCATGCGGCTCTATGATAAAAGAAAAAATATTTTTTTAAACTATCGTACTAATTAGATAATATTAACTTGACCTTTGTACTCTTAGATTTGCAAGTGAATATTGTACTTATAATTATGCTTAAAATTAAACTTATATAAGTCATCAATTTTTATTAAATATTTTAACTGTAATTCTCTAAACATGCTTATGTGTACTTTCGGGAACCCATATAGGTCCCAGAAAATCACATCAACATGTTTAGAGAGTTATTGTTAAATTTCTAGAGAACATTATGGGTCTCACAAAGTCCATAGCATCATGTTTAGAGAGCCAACATTGAATTTTTAACGGAAGTTATTGATTTAGTTTTAATTATAACCGCAATTCTAATGGTCAAATCGATATTTTCAAAGTTGTACGATGGTTAAAAAATTAATTTTTCCAACCAAAATAAGTAATAAATATATAACGATTCACTTGGATTACACTTTAAAAAATTGTACCATACAATAGTTAAAGCTTTATTTATATGAATTTGGTCTTTATGCAAAAGGATTTCATTGGACCACAAAAAATACTGGTCGGTTTCTTTCTAGGGAGGTGGAATGGAAAAAAAAAATATTGAGTGCAACGATTATAAGTATGACATAATAATACAAATTAATTAAAATGCACTAAATCAGCAACCTTGCTAATTAAGAGTAACACTTCAAAAAGGTTGCTTTCCACATTAGCAAGGTTGTTTTTTTGGTAAATTTTGATTAATTTGTGAAACATATCTATTAATCTATATGTTAGTTAACCGTTAACGCAGTAATATATGTATGTAGCACAGTATTTTTTTTTTAGGAAACTTTCAGTTTGCCCCTCCACCTGTGTGTTCTGTTTCAAGTAACGCCCACACTTGAAATTGTAACAATTTAGACCTTATAGTATTGAAGAAGCTTTCAAATGGCTCACTACGAAACGCATTTGAGCGATGGAAGGATGCGTGTTGATTGAGAATGAGTAATCCCCGTTGACAACATTTCTATTAGGCGCCTCTACTCTTGCATTCTTCAAATCTGACAAACACAATGAAAAGGCAAGATTGTTGACTAGTAACCTTTTAATTGTCGTGTGCTAATTTTGTGATTAAAATTTAGATGTTTTATTTGTCACACGAGCCATTCAGAAACTCGTTCGACCTATACTTGATGACTTGATATGATTTGAAGCTAAAATCGGAGAGCGCAAAGTGAAAATTTCCCATGGTTTATTATAACAAAGTAGGAAGTAGCTAGGCACTGGGAAAAAATATAGTATATATTATTTTATGCCTCCCTTGTAGCTTTCATAGTTTTTGTCATTTAATATCATATCCTCCTTTTCCTTGAGAGGTAAAGTTGCTATTTTGGTAACTAACAGTTTGTCTTCATGCTTATTTGTTGCAGTGAAGATAAAACAAAAAATGCTTTAACCAAAATTTTATTAAACAAAAACAAACAAAAGGAAATAAAAGCATTAATCTTGTCAACCAGCTGTGCGTTACATTATATATACATATTTCTTGAAAATGTCTATTTAAAATACAGCTACAACCATTTTTCTTAAAGGGGATATAAACTACAAGTGTTGAAAAACCTCAACAAATTTTTAGCCTCCTTCTCAGTTAGATGTTGCTCAGATTCGTCAAGCAACTTATGACTATATATTTTTAGCCTCTTAATCGTCACACTCGTATCATAATCATATGATACGAGTTCTTGAAAATATTTTCTCGTAGAAAAATGATACATTTACAGCATTAATCAATGAATTAAATTCATCAACAAAAGTGTTGCAAATATAGATAGCACTACTCTTCATTGTATAATATCCTTATTCTCGTATCTGCTCCAAATAGGGTAGACGGATATATATATATATATATATATATATATATATATATATATTAAGTGGATATAGAGTCAAACACCAATATATATATATATATATATATATATATATATAATTTATAGTAGAAATATGCCTATGTATGATAGTAATAGATTCTATGAGTTCTTATGCTTTCACATTTATGGCGTTCACATTGTACTAGGATTTTTGTTGTGGAAAAATAGACTAGTTAATTAAACAAGCAATCGCAAATTAAGATAAGTTAGTAATCTAATCGATATGATATGATATGTGGCTTTCATCTTTGAATCTATTGAGTGTTGTTTTAAGATTGGCATTTTTTTGGGTTCACACTAAGTTTAGCATTTTAATAATATATGTAGAATATGGATGGATCCCAGTCCCACGTGTCGTATCTTTATTTCTTAGTTTTTGTTCCATGCAAGTTTGTTGGGACCACAAAAATCTAGTACTCCATCTCCTTCCTTAATTATTATTTTGTTTGATTTGGTACATAAATTAAAAAATAATAATTAATTTAATTATTAATAGTGATATAATGTGTAATTTATTTTTAATATTCATGTACATGTGACCTATAATTAAAATAGAGAAATTTTTTTTAATAAAATGGTAAAAATAATGTCTTAAAAAAATAGTTTTTAAATAAAATAATTATTTTAAGACAAATTAAAAAAAAAAGACAATAATTTAGGGCCGGAGGGAGTATTTGCCACTTCCCTAATTGGCATCCAATCTGATTCATACATCACCCTTTTATTTCATTTTTATACTAGTAGCTAGACCGAAGAAATAGCTCAAAAAATTTATATTTTATTATTTGGTACTTCTAAAAATTATATACTATATTTCATAACTTAAAGCTGACATATGGTGTAAATACATATACATAAAAAATTTATTTTCCTAATTCGTTCTAAGATAATAAACAAGATTGGATTCGAATTTTATATAAATCAGTTGATAGCCTTTCTATATATTAGAATTAAAAAGAGTTAATAGTCTTGAACCATGTATGTAATTTTAATAAGTTTTAAAAATCAAGGTAAAGTTTTGACAGTTTGGAAGTCATGGGACAAAATAAGTACTATAATCCAATACTCCCTCTGTCTATTCAAACATACATGCTTGAAAAGTCTACTAATTAAAAAATATTAATACTAAACGCAACACCGAAAAATACTAGGCGTAACCCTTTTTGGTGGTTATGCCTATTTTGCCTTTGGCAGATATTCGCCTGTTGAATATCTTTATTTGTTATTAGTTTTTGTTATTAATTGTTAATATTTGAAAATATTGATATTAATTGTTATGTTATTGTTATTTCTGGAAAAAAAACGATAAAAACAAAATATTTAAAATGTTTGGGAGTAGGGGTCGGTCTGCACAATGATCCATTCTCTTGGGTCGCCCAATGTGTGAACCGGCTTTTTTCCAGAATATATATCTTTTCCAAAAAATTTTTAATATGCCTATTTTTTTATTTGTTGTTATTTGTTATTAGTTGTTGTTATTAATTGTTATTTTTTGAGAATATTGATATTAATTTCTATTATTATTTTTGAAAAAAAAAAAAATTTAAAATGTTTGGGAGGAGGGAGCGGTTTGCACAATGGTCCATTCTCTTGGGTGGCCCAATATGTTGGTTGAAGATTTGAAGTTCAAGGGTGAGTTGAGAGTTCAAAGACTTGAAGGATGTTCTCGTGACTTTGGGTGGTCTGTTGTCAGTTTTGGAAGTCGAATTAACGTTTCAAGCATGATTTCCAGCTAACACGGCGCTAGCACTGCAGTCACAGCGCAGCAGACAATGATTTGGCGCCGCGCCAACTTCTTTGGCACCGTGACTATTTTTTTGGCTCTGCGCCAGATTTGGGCTTTTCTGATTTTGTGCCATAAACTGCCTTATATCAGGATTTTATACTTTAATTACTTTCCTATAGGATTTTATGCTTTAATTACTTTCATATTATTTAGTATTTTGTGTTTTGAACATTTTAGGGTTACTTAATTTACATCATTCCTAGGGTTTCTAAGTCTATTTAAAAATCGTTTTAAACATTATTTTGATAGTTAATTGATTGATTGAATAAACGTTAGTTTTTCTCTTTTCAAGTACGTGTGTCGTTCTTGAGCAAACCCTTTGATCCAATCAATTTTGTGTCATTGATTGAATCAAACCCTAGACTTATCAATTGGAGATTCACCCGTTTGTGGTGTCTTTCATAATACTAAGCCTCGTGTTGCTTCAACAACGTTGGGTCAAGGTGTCATTCCGCATCAAACCTTTTTAGGAGATCTTGTGGTGCGATTCACATTATCAGATTGGTTCCATTGTCAAGAATCTTATGTCTTTTATGTAGTAAATAATAATTCTTGTGAATAATGACATAGCATTTCCATTGATATGAGTACATATTTATAAGGTTATAATATTGTATTACAAGTTAACCTAGAAGAGTTTGAATACAATAACAACTAAGAGACCTAATGAAGCCATCAAATGAGTGCATAGACGAAGTCGATACATCAGAATAATTAAATAATTTGAAGGGGCTGGGTGGACACAATAGTAGATAAAGCAAAAGGAAGTTTATGACATTTATTGCTTAAGCACGCATACAAAATGATGAATTAATTCGAGAATGCTCGAGAGTAAACACTACTAGAAACACGCCTATTAGCGACTGTAGACACCCAGAATTCGTACACCTACATTATACGAATTGTCCAATAAATAACTGTTTATCTACAAATGGACTAACACATGTTTCTATGATTATTTCAGGAAACAAACATACACAACGGACCAACAACGTCCAACAAATACAGCAAACTTCGATTAGATCAACATATCAAACTCGAAGATACAACAGGACTAACGACGTCCAACACACAAACAACCTTCCGTTAGATCAACATCAAGGGTCCAGACTAAAGATACATAGCTTAGAAAGGCCAAAATGCAAAACACAAAGCCTGGAAAAACCAGAAACAGGGTTTAGTGCGCTATAGACATTTCTGGTGCGCTGATACCACAAAACAGGGTTTGGTGCGCGGGCACCATGCCAGGTGCGCCGCGTACCAAACCAACATTTTGTCCTCAAAGTTTAGCTGTCGGCTGCTGAAGACTTTGAAGGCCAAAGGAACCTTCCTCCTTTCTTGGCCCCGAGAGTTTCATCTCTCAGCCTCCTATAAATAGAGCTCCCATCTCTCAACAACAACACACAACATTCATCATCAACTCTCTCCCTGAGACACACACACACACACAACTCTCTCTCTCTATCAAGCCTCTTTTTGAGGACGAAAAGAGAGAAAGAAAAGGGAAAAGAGTATTGACTCTATCTCAACACACAAAACGTAAATCTTCCTTTTCTCGATTGGTAGCAGTGGAAGCACAAAGGTCAGGCTACGAGCTAGCTTGATCCGATATAATATAACGGCCTAAAACGTGGCCCAACTTCTGTAAAACGACAGAAGGTAACCCCTTCCGTTCGTTAGTTTATATATGTAAAAAGATATAATAAATGTATATAATTATTCCAAATACATTGCAAAATACATGTAATATATATATTCTGTAAAAATAAACAAACTTGTGATAGTTAAATATGAGCATGCAAATGTGTAAAGACCGAAAGGGCGAATTGGGTGCGTAAAACCTTCCCAAATCGTAACTTAGCCCCCGAACCCATAATCTAAAGTTTTTCTCCCGTTTACTTTATAAACGAGAGTGGCGACTCTGTTTTCAAAGATAAACATGTTTTTCATGTTTATTAAACCATAAAATCAAATAGAGGAAAATCACAAGACAAGAGCAAAAAAAAGCCCAAAAAGGGGCCGGCCTTCTCCAAAGGGCGGATCCCCAGGGCACTTACAGTGGCAACTTTGCTGGGGACCTTTGTTTTTAAATAAATAAAAAAGAGAGCCAGACTCATTTTTTATACACAATTGCATGCTTACATATTTAAATATCGTGAATTTGTTCAAATTATATAACATGACTAAAATATTATTTATGTAGTACATACTACTCTGTTCATACTCACCTCTGCAGGTACAAATTTATTCTTTATTTGTACATTTATTCGGGCCAATGCCCATCATTCAAATTGTTCATTCATTTATGTATTTTTCATTTTGGGAAATAGGACACAAGTGTAATAAATAGAAATAGGATAGAATTCTCATTTTTTTTTTTCATTTCTTTTCTTCTCTTTCCTCGAGGCTTTAAACCCTTGACCTGTGGATGTGTTTTCCTTTCTGCTGTTTTCAACTGCTAACAAAAACACAACTCACATCATATGAATCAGAAAAAATGGACATATCTCCTTTTTATTCTGTATATATCTGTCTCACCTTTCATTTACATATAATTGTAAAAAGAGTCTCTTAGATACTGTGCACACACGCGCACTCATTTATTCCGAACTGTTGCCAAGCTTCAAACCCTGGTATAGCCACGTTGAAATGAAACTGGGTAAGTCATACGCCCAACATTCTTTCAGCCGACACTATCCCTTTCCGCGTGATTACTAATCGTCCCCCGGGAAGTAAGCCATCCTAACCCTGCATAGTCACACGTAATTCATGTAGATTTCTAGGACACTTCAAAGACCGGTTAGTTCTTGTTGTCACAAACATACTTTGTCAATCCTATGCATAAAGACAAAAAGCAATCAAATAAAAAAAAAAAGTGTGTCGTCAACCGACAAAAGAGTCTGTTTGATCACAGCAAAGAAAAAAGATGTTGAGAAATAAACACCGAAAAAAAATCAAATAAAAAAAGATTCATACTCTCCCAAAAGAGAATCATGGTGATTAAAAGGTCGACAAACTAAGTCCTCCTACACAGGACTGACAAAGAAATCAATGACATATGCCTAGACAATTCGGATGGTAGATCCTGAAGAGAATATAGGGGCCCTTCGCCTGAGATCTGTCCAATCTTGGGAAGTCGAAATACAAGTGGCATACGAAGGTCCTATATTCTGGCGAGAGAATCCACTATTCCAGGAACGGTTCGTCAAGTCAAAACAAAACATTGTCGCTTGTCCAACTATCATAGGGTGAGTCGTGTCACAAGGAAAAGAGAAACAAAAAATTGTGTTGTACCCAGAAACACTTCCAGAACCTAACTCCTACCCATATCCCAACCTTTCAGAAACCTGGCCTTGAATTGGAGGAGGACTAGCACTGGGAGGTTGACAAGAGTATCAAGCTGGGATTCAGAATCAAGTACAGAAAGTCTGCATTAGAATCAGCTGACCGATCAGGAAGATAACACTTCTGCAGGACATGACACAGGGGCTCCAGGATACACTCCAACCCCAGCAATACAACAATGGATGGATCAGAACATGGAAGCCATGATCAATCGGTTTTCAGCCCTTATCTAAGGTCAAGGGGCTGATAACAGGACCATACCCGTTTCCACAGGAACTGTTGACCCATCACCCTCAAGCGTGAATGCGAGTCTGCCCCAATCCAAACACCTATCCCACATACCCGCAAGCCTACTCTCCATATTCATATCTCCCATATCCAAACACTCACCCATCCTACCCTAATACATTTTCACTTCAGTCGATTGTCAATCCAAACATCCATCACCAGTCTCAGACTACCACAATCCCAATCCCAAATACCACTACACCTCCTACAACTCGCATCACATCTCCACCTACCAACATTCCTTTTCCTAACCACATCTAAACCCAAACAGTTACAACCCTCAGCTTTCAGCCAAACCAATATATCCATTTACCGGCTACACACCACCTTATCCAGTTCCTCTAGTAGGACAATTCCCGGGCACAGCTATGGTTGACAACTTAACGTCCAACTAACGGTCGTTAATCGGATGCCCTAACGAAAGTCCACCATCAACATATTTTTAAGAGCAATCCTCAGCGGAGCTATTCCCAACGGCCCTGCCGTCCAATTCATCATTTCTAGCAGAATCCCCATGGAAATCTACATAGCATATCTTAACAGAAGCATTACCAATGGTCGTGCACATCATCCCCAACAAAGTGTCCCCTGGACACCACTTTGCAGTGCATTCACACACGTTTGCACACCTAGTTACCCGGTCATTTCCCCCACAGGTTCGAGCCTGAGGTACATGGAAATCAACTGCTCAACAGCCCTGCCGTCCAACACAGTTCAGAATCCATCCCACAGACGCCACACAAAAATAGTATCTTTACTTTATGTCAATTTACAGCTTATGCTAAACTGCAATTTACCTCATTTTGCATTGGTACAGCTTTCTTTTGGTCGTTTCCCAATGAGTATAAACCCGGGGTCCAAAAATGAACCACTCCCACACACAGCAGTTCACGTCAAATTTCTTCCTTGAAGAGATTTGAACTACATTTTGACCTGATTCTCTTTATAGAGATACGTAGGCAGTCTCCCCCTGGAGATCCGGTCACCACAGAGCAAACCCTGTCGCTCATTCCCACAGTACATTTTACATTTTAAATTTCTTCCCTGAAGAGATTTGAACTACATTTTGACCTGATTCTCTTTATAGAGATACGTAGGCAGTCTCACCTGGAGATCCGGTCACCACAGAGCAAACCCTGTCGATCATTCCCACAGTACATTTTACATTTTAAATTTCTTCCCTGAAGAGATTTGAACTACGCTTTGACTTGATTCTCTTTATAGATATACGTAGGCAGTCTCTCCTGGAGATCCGGTCACTTTTTGACACATGTTGTCACCCGCACACATATACACATGGTCACACAAACTCCGATGCAGAGTTTGACCATCTAATTGCTAGTACGAAGCTGGATGTCTATCTTTTTCGACGATGCTCGCTTACTTCTAAGCAAACGTAGTCGAGGGGCTCTGTAGACACCCAGAATTCGTACACCTACATTATACGAATTGTCCAATAAATAACTATTTATCTACAAATAGACTAACACATGTTTCTATAATTATTTCAGAAAACAAACATACACAACGAACCAACAACGTCCAACGAACATAGCAAACTTCAATTAGATCAAGATCAAGGATCAAACTAGAAGATACAACAGGAATAACGACGTCCAACACACAAACAACCTTTCGTTAGATCAACATTAAGGGTCTAGACTGAAGATACACGGCTTAAAAGGGCCAAAATGCAAAATATAAAGCCTGAAAAAGCAAAAAAAAAGGGTATGGTGCGCTGAAGACATTTTTGGTGCGCTGATACCACAAAACAGGGTTTGGTGCGCGGGCACCATGCCAGGTGCGCCGTGCACCAAACCAACATTTTGTCCTCAAAGATTAGCCATCGGCTGCTGAAGACTTTGAAGGCCAAAGGAACCTTCCTCCTTTCTTGGCCCCGAGAGTTTCATCTCTCAGCCTCCTATAAATAGAGCTCCCAGCTCTCAATAACAACACACAACATTCATCATCAACTCACTCCCTGAGACACACACACATAACTCTCTCTCTCTCTCTATCAAGCCTCTTTTTGAGAAAGAAAAGAGAGAAAAAAAAGAGAAAAGAATATTGACTCTACCTCAACACACAAAACGTAAGTCTTCCTTTCCTCGATTGGTAGCAGTGGAAGCACAGCGGTTAGGCTACGAGCTAGCTTGATCCGATATAATACAACGGCCTAGAACGTGGCCCGATTTCTGTAAAACGACAGAAGGTAACCCCTTCTGTTCGTTAGTTTAGATATGTAAATAGATGTAATAAATGTATGTAATTATTCCAAATACATTATAAATACATGTAATATATATATTCTATAAAAATAAACAAATTTGTGATAGTTAAATACGAGCATGCAAATGTGTAGAGACCGAAAGGGCGAATTGGATGCGTAAAACCTTCCAAAATCGTAACTCGGTCCCCGAACCCATAATCTAAATTTTTTCTCCCGTTTACTTTATAAACGAGAGTGGCGACTTTATTTTCAAAGATAAACATGTTTTTCATGTTTATCAAATCATAAAATTAAATAGAGGAAAACCACAAGACAAGAGAAAAAGAAAAGCCCAAAGAGGGACCGGCCTTCTCCGAAGGGCGGATCCCCGGGGCGCTCACAACGACGAAATTATTAGCGATGGAAATTTCCGTCGCTAATTAGCGATGGAAGATCTAAATCAGCGACAAAAATCGTAGCTAAAGTAGCGGGATTTTAAATTAGACACGGAAATCCTTCCGTCTCTAAATCAAGGAATATTTGAAGAATATTCTTTTGTTTCGTCTCTAAAAAATGCGGGAAAAATGCGGGAACATTAGAGACGGAGCTTCTGTCGCTGAATAATAACTCCGTCGCTAATTAGGAATGGAGCGTCTGTGTCAAATTAGAGTTAAAAGTTAGCGACGGTCGTTCCGTTGCTAATATGCCTCGAATTTACTTTAGCCAGCCCTCCTTTCCCCTTCCCCAGACGCCCCCTTCCTAGGCCCCCCTTCTCACCCTCAGACACTTACTTTCTCTCTCTCTCTCTCTCTCTCTCTCTCTCTCTCTCTCACCCTCTCGATCTCTCTTTCTTACCGCTGCGCACCGCTACCACACCGCTCACTGTCATCGCCACTCCACCGCCACTACTACTTACCCTCTCTTCTAGCCCTCACGATTACTCTCTCTCTCTCTCTCTCTATCTCCGGCGACAGAAATGATCCCCTACCTCCACCGCTGCCCCCCTCAAATCTCTCTCTCTCTCTCTCTCTCTCTCTCTCTCTCTCTCTCTCTCTCTCTCCGTCTTCTACCGCCACTACCGCCTCTGCCCTCTTCTCCGCCATATACAAGCGGTCGCGTCGCTACCGCCGCCGTCTTGCTGTAGGTAAGGTTTTGTTTTTATTTTTTTGATTTTGTTTTTTGAGTAATGCTTTAATTATAATGTAATTTTTTTTTTGTTGTTTTCTGACGCAAAATTACCGCTACCACTGCCTAGAATCTTTGCCACCACTGCTTAGAAGGTTATATACATAACTTTTCTGTATTTTTTTTTAAAAAATTATTCTGCTTTTTTAATTTTGTCTAATTTATGTAATTTTTAATTTTCTGTTTTTGTAAATATGATGTAATTGATTGTATGAAATTGTTTGTTTGATTAATGTGTTTTTTTCTTCTAATTTTCTAAGTGTTTGGTTGTATTATGTGAATTTTTAGATATGTTATATTTGTAATATTTGTTAATCAGCTAGGTTTAATTAATTTTATAAAAATTTAAAATTGGAGACATGTTATATTTGTAATTTTTTTAATTTTGTCGTATTTTTTTTCAATTAAATCTGTTTTATTTTTCTTTCAAATATGTGTCATATTTGTATGCTATTTGTAATTAATAGATGCATGTCTAAGTGTTATGCCATCATAAATATTGTTATTTTCAAATATGCTATGTTGATATCAATTGTTGTGATATCATGCTAAATATGCTTAATGGCCTCCTTACTACCTAGTTAGTTGGTGAGTTAGTTAGTTAAATCGACTTTGCTTGACTCTAGTTGACGTAGGTTTTAGGGTTTAGTAGAGATGTTAAACGGGCTAGCCCTAACGGGCTTCAAGCTAAACGGTCCAATATTTTCGGGCCACTGATATTGCGGTCATAACCCTAACCCTAGCGGGCTTCGGGCTAAACAGGCCACGACTAAAAAAATTAGAAACATTACAACTCTTAAAAAAAATGCTAAAGAATTTCTTAGAAAACATAATAAATACTAGTACTAAAGTATAACTCAAGCACATATGTTTTCGAATCATATTCTAATACAAAAATGACTAAAATTGTCATATATTAAAAAACACAACAATAAATATCTTCATTCTTCAACCACATTCGAGCCTTCTTCTTCCAAGTTCTCTTCACCTATAATATATAAAACAATAAAAATTAATTATAGATCAAAAGTTAATACAATATACTAGTCAATTATTGTGTTGACTTTGCACATTAATGTATGACATCAATTTGATTTTTTAGATTTTTTAGAGTATAATGCTACAGATCCAATTCTTAGTAGAGCTGCAAATGAGCTTTAAAATTCAAGCTCAGCTCATTAAAATATTAAACAAGCTTGAGCTTGGGATTAGAAGCTTGGCTCGTATTCAACAAGGGTAGAGAGTTTGGTCAAACTAGAGCATACTGACTTGTGAACCTTATAACATAACCTATTGAATTTTAATGGCCCAAGTGCAAGCTCACAAATTCTGTATAATAGTGTATATAAATGAATTCCTACATAAAGTAGGTGTCTCAATCTCATTCTTTCCCAAAAAGTGAGAGTAACCCATTCCTTGCCTATTTTTAAATGAAAGACATTAAACTTATTTCTTTTATTTTCTTAATTAACAATTTTAAATCTACTCCATGAAACTATTCTATGTTCTCCAAATGCTTGAATGGAAATGAGATTCTCTTTTCTAGTCTCTATTCCAGCCATCCGAACACAGGCTTATGAATAGAGTTTTACCTTGCTCAAAAAATGTAGCCAAATAAACCTTTCTAACGGGGAGGGAGGCACAAACACCTTATTATACTCATAGAAGTAGCTTCCATTATTTAAATATTTACAAAATTAAAATAAATAGAACATAAGCGTTCAAAAATTTGCCAGATTTACACAAGGATATTACACCCACTAGCAACACTTCTTAAATAAACAAATTATGGAAGGAAATCTACCTCAAAATGAAGCCAGCTCGCTTAGCTCGAATTTTAAACAGGCTGAAAATTTTGAACCCTAACTCTATTTTTTCGGTTTAAATGGCTCAACCCTAAAACCTAGATAAACTCTTAAACCTAAGCCTATCCCTAAACCATTACTCTATACCCGAACACTTGGCGTGTCTCTAAACTTTATTGCTTTATACCCTAAACAATAATTGTAACCAAATGTAAACCTTAATTAACTCTAAACTCTAATTAACTCTAAACCCTAATTAACCTTAAACCATATGTTAAATATCATATAAACCCTAAACTTTATTTTAAATACCCTATAAACCCTAAACCCTATGTTAAATACCCTATAAACCCTAAACTCTAAACCCTATACCCTATATCCGAAACCCTATATCCTATACCCCAAACCCTAAAAGTTTTGGATTCACAACCTAAGGCATTCTCACAAATATATATATATATATATATATATATATATATATATTGAGGTGTCACTTAATCCAAGTGAAAAAGTGAAAGCCACTTGAAAAAAGTTTTAGATTCAAGATGGGAGATTCTTCAATTGAAGTGTCGAGGTACATTCGTCGTCGAGCAATTGCTTGATAAAATTTGTTTATGTCATTTATCTCCGTCACCGAAGATTGGTGAAAAAAAATAATTCTTGCTAGCATCCAGTGACAACGTACGTAGTTTGCTGAAGGAATTCATGATGTTATTGATATTTGTACATCCTTCATTGTTGCCTGCAAATATTACTGGAAAAAAATTGTTCTCAGCACTTGGGAGTGAGCTCAAAAGGGTTGCAAATGATCCTTACGCTGGATATGCTATTAAGTTCTATCAGAGCTAAGTCTTAACTCCAGCATAAGTATCCTTTGCAATCCTTTTAAGCTCACTCTCAAGTGCTGAGAACTCTTATTTTTCAGCAATATTTGCAGGCAACAATGAAGGATTGACATATATTAATGATGTCAAGATTTCCTCTTTCAACAAACTACGTAAGCTGTTCCTGGATGCTTTCAAAAATTATTCTTTTTCAACAATCTTAGGCGGCGGATATAAATGACGTACATAGATTTTATCAAGCAATTGCTCGACAACGAATGGATGAGGTATTTCAAACGAAGGATCTTCCATCTTGAATCCAATTAGTTTTAGGAAATAAACTTAGAAACCCATTCGAGAACCTTTTTAGTAGGCGTTGTGGTCAACACAAACTTTTTGTTCGTGTTGCAGTCAACATATATGATTGGTTCTTGAATTGTCCGTTTGGACAATTTAGAAACTCACAATGTATGTACTTGTAAAACATTGTTATCTACTATATTTGGCAGTGTATTTTATATTTGAAATATTTTGGTAAGTTTTCTATTGTTCTCTGGGTGTATACTAGATGTGGGTTGTAATGACCCAACTGTCTAGGTCGTGCACTTGGAGAGCCATAGGGATGTGCTGTCAAAATTTTCTCTGGTATTGAATACAAAGCATGTAGACAATAATAGGATTACAAGACCTACAATCGTGGGTTTTCGAATGGGATAGAAGCTTGACCCGAAATTAAATGATCACTTCCTAATTTCGTTTTAACATCGTTCATACTAATTATATATAATTAATATGTCGTTGATGTATCACCGACAGATGCATCGGTTGGATGATATTGTAAAGGTTTAAAAAATTGGGGATATGTGTTTAATGAGGAGTTGCAAATGCAGGAGTGATGTCTCTTAACGATCGTAGTTGGATGGATAATCTGAGGTTGCCGAATCGAGAGGGTATTACGGATGACTTCGTAAGAGGTTTAAAGAGTTTTTTTGGGTTTGCTACATCACAACCCCGATATATGTTTGCTGACAAAATTCGGCGTCCGTGTGTTACTTGTAAAAATAAGAAGTTCCTACATGTTAATGTTACCGAGAAACACCTTCTGCATAAGGGATTAATTTTAGAAGGGTACAAGCGATGGGTTACCCATGGCGAGAAAGTCGTAGCACAAACAAACGCCAACTCTAGTGGAGAGCAAATAAAGCTTGATCCTGTAGTCGATCATATGAATGTTAACAAAGAACCAATGCAAGGTATGGAAGATATGGTTAGGGATGCAACTGGTCCTGAGTTTGACTGGTTGGAGAACGCTCGACAGGAACCAAATCCTTCAGCCAAGAGGTTTATTGCTGCTATGGACACTGCAAAGGAGAAACTTTATCCTGGTTCAGATAAGACAGTGTTGGAGGTTGTTGCTGAGATGTTAAATATCAAAGCTGATTGGAATATTATCAGTCTGCATATAATTGTATCATGAAAGTTGTTAAGGGATGGTTGCCCAAGGATAATAAGCTGGTCAAAAACTTTTACGAGACAAAGAAGTTGGTGGGGCATATCGGGCTAGGGTACGAGAAGATCAATGCATGTAAGAATGACTGTATGCTTTTCTACAAGGAAAATTCTAACTTACTAGCGTGTTCAGTGTGTGGGGAAAACAGATATAGGCCAAAACATACAATTTTTAAAAATTTTGTTTATTTTAGCGACAGAAAATTCTGTTTCTAAAATGTCCGCCGCTAATTTCTGTGCCCCTAATTCCGTCGCTAATTATCAACGGGATATTCCGTGGAAAATATTCCGTCGCCAATTAGAGACGGGATTTAGACACGGAAAACTTCGTCACTAATTAGCTACGGTTACAATTAGCGGCGGAATAGAAACCGTATCTAATTTTCGTCGCTGATTTAACGACAGTAACAAAAAACCTTCGCTAAGTTTCGATGGAATTACCTTCGTCTAAAATTTTTGACCATTTTTTCCAACCGACTTCCGTCGCTAATTTGGATTTGGTGATGGAAATTTTCGTCGTTAATACACTTTTTCCAGTAGTGAAAACTAGACTCGATATGACTTTGAATTTGGGCAGAGGGATGACCAAGTCGATGATACCAGTCAGGAGCGGACACTCTTGAACTCGCAAAGGCAATGAGGTGACTTGGTGGGATCGAGCTCGGCCATTCATACACACCATCCTTAGATTGTCTTTCCAGTAGTGAGGTTCCTGTCTGTAGATCCTTCACACGAAAAGAGGTGGGTAAGAATTCAATAGATGCATTATTAGATGTGCAGAATTGAGAGGTAGAAATGAGGTTTTTTTTGCATGTTAGGAACAAACATAACATTACACAATTGAAAGGTGTGAGAGGGTGTGTGGAGAAAGGTAGAACCAGTATTGGAAATGTGTAACCCAGTGTCATCACCAATAACCATGTCGTCAGGACCCGAGTGCGGAGTGTGAAGAGAGAGATTGCCAAGGTCAGTAGTGACATGGTGGGAGGCATCACTGTCGAGGAGCCAGCTCAGGCATTGAGCGACCTATGACTCAAGTTGAAAGCTGGGGCATTGAGCGACCTGTGACCTTGTTGACGGCAGCCTTGACATTTACCTAGCTAGGTGGCAAGGACCAGGGTTTCTCGACTGTGGATACTAAGGAGGTTGTGCGGGCTGTTGGTGGCGAGGATACTGAGGCTGAGGAGACCCATGTTGCCTGGTTGTCACGGTATTAGCCGTGACAGGTGGAGAGTGGAGGCGGGGTAGGATTAATGCTTCAACACTAGCTCGCGGTTGATGAGCTTCTCATGAAGTTCATCAAAGGGGATAGAAGTGTCCCATCTTTCAACTGCATCGGCGAGATGTCTATAGTCATCATCCAGGCCGCCGAGCACTATTTCTATGAGGCCTTCATTGTCGAGGGGTTTACCGAGGGCAGTGAGCTCATCGAATTTGCTTTTGATGAACTACATGTACTTAGAGATCGACTGGGAGCCTTTTGTAGCTCATTTGAGCTAATCCTTGATTTGTTTGATATGCCCGCGGGTAGGACGAGCATATGTGTTGGCCAGTATGACCCAAGCCTCCCGGGTTGTAGCCGCTTGCTGAATAAGCGAAATTAGGGTTGTGGAGAGGAAGCCGACAAGGGTGCCAAACAGAAGTTTGTCTTGCCGGATCCATGGTTGATAGGCTGGGTTGGGTGCTTGGGCGGCGTTGTTTGGGGTTGCAGAAGTTTGGGCATTATTGACTATGATGGTGGCTAGCAGGCAGCCAGAGGTATCATTTACAAACTTGTAGAGATCATAGCCAATGAGCGTGGATTCAACCTGGAGTTTCCAAGCGAGATGGGTGGTGGGGGTGAGTTTGGTGATGTTATGGTTGGAGATGTTGATGAGTTGATAGGTTTTAGCGGAGTCTGTGGGGTCTTGGATGGTGATTGTGCTGGAAGCCATTGATGCCGAGTAGTAATGGCCGCTGTAAAGGGGAGGGAAAAGGGAGGGGGGCGGCAGTTTGAGGTTGCGGAAGTTTGGTGGTTTAGGGTTTGTGAGATCAACGCTCTGATACCATGTAGTAAATAATAATTCTTGTGAATAATGACATAGCCTTTCCATTGATATGAGTACATATTTATAGGGGAGTAATGCTATAAGAACTTAAAGAGTACCAAATTTTTTGTATCAAATGATGTGTCAACTGATGTAGCAGCTGATGTGGTACAGAAAACAAAATTAAAAATCAAAATTAATACATCACATCAGCTGTCACATCAGGTACACATCATTTGGTGTAAAAAATTTGGTACCCTTTAGGTATCTATAACATTACTCTTTATAGGGTTACAATCTTGGGTTACAAGTTAACCTAGAAGAGTTTGAATATAATAACAACTAAGAGACCTAACTAATAGAGGAGATAAGAGACCTAACTAATAGAAGAGAATATACAAAATATAATTACAAAGATATAGAAATATAATTACAAAAATATGGAGGTGATATTATTCTCTTATATTTTATATAATGACTATAACATTCGAAAATAACATAAAACTAACAGGGATAAGCTATCCTTGACCTATGATACCCATAATTCAAAACGACACCACACAATACTAACCAAAACGAATCCCGCAGAACTACCTCCCTAAATCTAAACATAATGTCTACCCCCAAACTCAACACTAGATGAGTGATAGTATACATGTGAGGACCATCAGAAAGATGGTAACTTCCTTGGGGAGGTGGAGGAGATTTGAAACAATTGCCATACGAAAATGGTGGTTTAGACGGAGGGGAGCCGTCGTGTAAGGGCTCATGCACAGATGAGGGAGTGATTGTTGGGATTCATCCAATGAATAGAAAGGCAACCAATGATGTTTAATGGAGTATATGATGCTGTTGCTCTAGCTTTTAGTTTAAAATGACTGACTTAGATATTAGGTCTTTGTCACTTAAAAGGAATTACCCTTGTCTCTCAATCAGTTGTTTTAGTAGTTAATACAACTACATTAATAAGGGGTTGTTCTAACTTAACTGAAGTCTCAGTTTCGAGCCCTGCACTTTACCGTCCTGTTCAGGGGATTAGTCTTGGGTCTACGTGTCTAGGAATTTTGGAAAACTAAAATATAAATAAATAAATATAATAATAATAATAATAATAATAATAATAATAATAATAATAATAATAATAATAATAATAAGACTTAAGAGAAAGCATATCTGGTTTGACACTAAACTAACCTTAATCATCTGGAAAATGGAGTGAGGACTGAGCTTATTTGGAGCTAATTAATTACCTAGTTGAAGACAAATACCCCATGGTTTTCTAATTAAAAAGTCACATAAAGAAAATTTTGGTTAAATAATGTGTATAGCTAATAACAAACTTGTCCATATTGATCAGTTATTTAGACAAGAAATCTTTAGAATTGATTTTTGATGTCATTGTTTTCGAAAGATGAGTTAAAAGAAGATAAGAGATGTCCATTTATATTCTTTACGTTATACTTGACACTTTGCCGTCTGTATATACACCACTAGGGAGACATTGTGGCTCTGACTCAAACACCCTCCTTGGCTCTTCTCACCGGCATAAAAACAAAGGCTCCTTAGAATTCACAACTCACAAGGGAGATTGAAAACGACAAAAATCGTGTTGTACACAAGCGAAGTTGAAATAAGGGTACAATGTCATCGTGTGTTTCGATCACTTGAATCCTACTTAGAATTCACGGAAGACCGAAAATGACAAAATTCGTGTTGTACACTAACGAAATTGGAATAAGGGTACTATGTCATCGTGTGTTATACGTGAATCCTACTTAGAATTCACAACTCACAAGGAGGAACAAAAATGATAAAAATCATGTTGTACACTAACGAAAATTGGAATAAGGGTATTATGCCATGGTGTGTTTTACTTGAATCACTACTAGAAACCTTATTTAATTCTATTACTAGTAGATTACAAACCTATTTAATTCTATTACTAGTAGATTACAAACCTTATTTTTCATGTTCCACGTAGTGTTCCCAAATCACATTGGGTCTGAGACTAAATAGATGCCCACACGCACTTGGTCTCCTTTGCTTCTCAACCCTATTTAATTCTATACTAGTAGATTACAAACCTTGTTTTCGAGATTACTTTTTCGAACAACCTATTCTTATTTTGGGCAACTCACATTTATAGAGCCCTCGTATCACCTTCATTCACAATTATTCCTACAAGTTTGTTATAGGTGCAAAAAATACAGAAAATAGAATGCATTAAAGTATTATACAGTATAGTTATTAATGCACTGATGGGATAACTTGCAACAATTCAATGTTTTATGTTAATATATTTTCAGTTTATATAGCATTTTCCTTCCTAAATTCTAATTTCTCCTCTTTCCGAAACAAATTTATCCTTTTTGAAGCAATTACGAAGGCACCTTGAAGTATTCCAACATTCTTCTCCTAATCTTCGGAGTTCTTAGAGCTCCAGAAGATGATTGATTGATCTAATTGTTGGGATATTATCTCAAATTCCTTAATCTTATGGGTCTCATGTTCCTGAGGTGGGCATGTGGATTGAATGAATTCAATTTAAATAAGAATTTATGAAGAAGCATGCTTGTGAAGTCCCGGCCGTACCAAACCGCATGGGCTGAAGTGGGCAACGGGATATACTTACTAGTCTTAATTATATATACTTTTGATTAGAAACCTTAATCCTAGTACAGTTGATTAGGGTTGTGTTAGATTGCCTATATATATGTGTGTAAACGTTATGTAGGATGTGATTTTGGCCTTTTGGATGTGCCTTGTGGTGCCAAGTAGGGATCCTCTCTTATGGGAGCCAAGTCATGTACTGCAATAGAGAAAAATTAATTATTGTACACTATTGCGAGTGTATTCAAAAATGCATGCTGATCGAGAAGAGAAGTACATTCGTTCTTAGATTAGTACAGTGAAAGTCGTTGATCGATCGGTTGGTGAATGTAGTCTAATTGTTGTTGGGTGAACCAGGTTAAATCTTTTCTTCCGTATGCTTGTTTTTACGTACTGTTATTGTTGATGACCAAATTAATAGTGTTGCATAACAACTTAGAATTATGGCATGACTTCTGCCCTGCCCTACACTAAGGTCGATGGATATGTAAAGACATTGCGCTCAGTTCTATTAATTACTACACACAAAAAAACTGATGTCCCTTCTTTATGTCAATAACACCATCAATGGTGCGTATGATTTCAGTCCTAGCTAGGGATATTTAGTGTCTAATCTCTTCATGTTATAGGCCCATTTCATTCATGATTATTTAAGTAGTTATCAGTCGTTTTTGTGCATGCTTTTATTTTTTATTTTTTTTCTTTGGTTTTCTATGAGGTGTCCTAAACAATATTGGGTCTGAGACTAAATCTCTTTTGCGGTACTGGGTTTATCGCTAGCCCAAGAAAATTTGTACTTGATGAAAGTTACACACGGTATATTCAGCTAAATGAATCGTTCCACACACGAATTCAGTAGATTTGCTATGCACTTTTAACTCCGTCACAAAGGTCAAACAACATATTTTCAAGAAATTGGGCTTTTAGTAACAAATTGATATATATTAATTCCATTTCTAAATGAATGTCGCTTTTAATTGAAGTATGAATTTTTCCTAGTAACTTTTAAACCTATAATTTTTCATGCACGGAAAAAATGAAAAAATAGTTCATCCGTTCCATTCAAAGAGTCCACGTTTGAAAAGTCTAATTATTAAAGGATATATTAGTGTCATTGGAGTTGGTTACACAATTACAAAAATACTTAAGCAAAATCAAGATGATTACAACACAAGTGGAGGATAAAGATAAAAGATTATGAAAATTGTAGGTATAATTTTTTTAAAGTAAACTCTTTAAGTAAAACATCTCAAAATAGTATTAGTGGACTCTTTGTCTGAAACGGAAGGAGTAATATTCTAAAAGAGACAAGAAGTGCTCGAGTTGTCGTCGACTCATTAGAGCTCTTTTCTAAAAGGCCCTTTTGATCATTTCTTTATTAGTTTGTTTACGTCGGTAAATTTTTTTTTTTTCAATTCCTTTTGAGCCAACTAGCTAGAGAAGAAGGTGCCTTTTATGTAATTTGAATGGTCACCCTGAAGCCAGTTTTTATGTTGACATTTTCATGCCATGAAAGCTCCTCTCCTTCCATTCAAAAAATCAACTTAACCTTAGATGAGATGAGATAGTGCTGTAGTTGTTCGATCATTTTTATTCTTTGTACTTTTTCCCATTTTCAATGGTGCTAAGTAGAGATAGATTATCACATCTCTTTATCTAGTGCTTACTATCAATTAATGGATGCTTTTCAATTTCATCTTTATGCAATTTCCATTATGTTAATTTTGACTTCCATTTTCAATCCTTTGGATTTTATTTATCCGTTTAAATGTCACGATCTCATGTGGGAAATTCTCTGGAAAAACTTGGTAAAGTGAAGTGAAAGAAAAGGAATAGAAAATCAATGGAAAGTTGTTTTCTGATACGTGTTTGATTAACATGAACGTTACGAGAAAAAGTTAATAACTTTTTCTGACATAAAATCATATTAAAAGTGCAAGATGTGATTTCTAACAAAGTTTTTCCTGCACAAAAATAGTTTTGGTAACCACCAAATTTTCTGGCATTAACCAAACATTCATAACATATAACATTTTCGTTTACTTTTCCGACGTTCAAACAAACTCTTAGAGCTTGTGCGGTGTCTATGTTTCTACTTACTACTACTATTTTACGAATTGCATTATACTTGTCTGTTTCTCTTAGAAACTGTAATTATGCTTGGACTGTTAGTTACCAAAGAATGACTTTCCAGAAATATCTTGTTAATGAATACTCCCTCCGTTTCAGGCAAAGAGTTCACTTTCTTTTTATAGAAGTCAACATAAGACTAAATCAAATAAAAAATTTACATACTTTACTTATATTTTAAGAAATAAAATTTCATTAATTAAAAACTATCTTAATTATACTATGGATTACAACTTTAATAATTTTGTAAAAACCACTAGATTTATGTTAATTATTGGTCAAACTTTAGTTTAGTTGACCAATAAAAGTCAAAAGTGGACTCTTTACCTGGAACGGAGCGAGTACTATTCTCATGTGACATGTCCGATTCTCTTGTGTTTGGACGATACAGTAAAGAAGATTGGAAATTGACAAATGGAAGAGAAAATGTGAACAAAAGTGAAAGAGAGGTCTTTCATGTTCAGGAAAAAAAAAATGCCTTAAAAATTCACAAGCTAATTTTCTTACGAGAATGTAATTTTTCTCTAAGTCCTTTGAACAAACATGCCACCAAAACAAAGGAAGTGCTAATTAATAACAAAGGAATGGCTATTAGCACTAAAATTATTAAGTACAATACGCAACAATACAGTACGTGAGTCATTTATACAAGTAAAATAAAATAGTAATAGAGTGTTGCTGTTAAAAAATGAGGTATTTATATCATGAACATGAAAGAACGGACTCCGATGCCTCCTCCGAGATTTATCTTCTTACTACTTTTAGACACAAGGCACTATGAAGAGTAATTGTTGTAAGGTGTTGACATCTTGAGTACATTTTTAGATGTTGTAATTCTTTTGCATATTTAACTGAAAGAAAGATACCTTATCAGATCAATCTGTCCTTCTCTTTAATTTGATCCTCTTTTTTTTTTTTTTTTGGGCCAACTTGGCCTCTTTTTGCCCTCCAACTTTATGCTAATGCGACTACTCGACCTCGAGAGCTTGACACTCCATTCATCTTTGGTCAATTTCTCAAACACTCAAGAGTGGGGTTACATGTTGGGGACATCTACATATACAACTTGTTGGTGTCGTTCTATTCAATCTTGTTTCTTTTCATTATTTGAGATTATAGGCTTATTCTTTTTTTCTTTTTCTTTTTCGGATTTGTCCAATGCACGAGTCTTATGAGATAATCGTCCGTGTATTTATTTATAATAACGGCGCATCAACTAATCCTGCCTTGCTTTTGGAAAGGGAAAATAGTTGTAAGAAGAATCTCTCTGTCTACTATATTTTGAAAAAGGAAAAAAAGGAAGAGGGGGGGGGGGATTCTTCTCCCATCGTTTGAAATTTAGAAATGTTAAACGGGATAGTCATAGCGGTTTCGGGCCAGCTCTAACGGGCTGTGGCCCTAATGGGCTGCGTGCTAAACGATCCAGTTTTTTTTGGGCCATTAATATTACAGATCTAACCCTAACCCTGACGGATTTCGGCCTAAACAGGCCACTATCGGGCCACGATTAAATATTTAATATAACAATATTTTGAAATAGTGAATCGATAAATCATTCATAACTTTGATAGTTTCTTATATTTTTCAAAAGAAATATAAACTAGACATTTTTTACATCGATGTGTTATAATTTTCAACTTTTTTTTCTCAAAATAAATAATGTAATAGCTCTACTTAGCAGTTCTTTTCAAAAATTTTGTTTATATTTCAGTATTTATTCACAAGTACACAAAGAAGACTTGTAGTGCAAAAGATAAATGTGTTTGACTTTGGATTAAAAGGTTGTTGATTTTCTCATGGTGATTGTTTTACGTATCTCCTAAACTTTTTACGGCCTAATTAATATTACGCGAGCTAGCGGGCCAACTCTGAAACCTGGCGGTCTAGCCCTAAGGGCTGCGGGTTAAACGAGCCAGACCTAAAAAGCCCTGATTTTAAACGGGCCAAAAATACTAAGCCCTAACCCTGTTTTTTTCAGTTTAAACGGGCAAACCCTACGGGCCGTGGCCTTTTTAACATCTCTAGTTTGAATATGTATATTAGCAACTTATGCTCTAAGCTATGGTCACATTCCAGCTAGTCAAGTTGAAGTCGAGCTGACTCATTTATTTCATAAATTTAATATGTTCAAACTTTGATCATTTATACGCGAGTTATAATAGAATAAAACTAGTATTAACTTCACAAACTTAAGATCTTATTCTAGCCAAAATCAAATCGACCAACTATATTGCATCCCTACTTTTGTGATCTTAGTATAAATAACAAACTGACGAACTTAAACGCGTAGATAAAATTTTCTTTATGGACTCTATTACCCGTGAGGCCAGGCCGGGCCGTGACATCTAATTAAGAAGAAAAAAAAGGGGATGTTCTGGTTAAGTGCTTGTTATCCCTTCGCGAACGTAACCCTAATTAATCTAACTTACAATATAGTAGAGAATTAATGAAATACTAATTACTTTCAATTCACAATCTATATTAATAAAACCAACTGTAGCAAATACTTTGTGTAGAATGATGCTGCTGCTGCAACTCTAAGGGACCTGATCAGGTTGACAAATTCCGTCATATATTGCATGTTCTTTGGTTATGATAAAAGTCATTATTCAACTCTCTATTCATGGCATGGAGTATATCTTTTTAACGATGATATTCGATTGTGTGGCAACCGGAAGACGACAATATTCATAGTGTCATGCACAATGGAAGAGTCTTTTCGGATTTAGACAGGAATATCATCCTTGTCTCTTTGTCTCCCCTCATTTTTGCAACTTGAATTCGCGCTCTGCTATTTCCTTTAATTCTCTGTCGACTGTAAAATGTAATGAGTAATTACTTCTGGTAATTAAACTGTTTCATTGAATCATGATTTAGTTTGTAGTTTGTTATACTCCCTTCGTTTCAACCAAGAGTCCACGTTTGAAAATTTTAATAATTAAGAGATATAATTAGTATTAGAGTTGGTCATAATTACAAAAATATTTTAGCATAGTTAATATGTTTGTACCACATGTGGGATAAAGTTAAAAGTTTTATGAAAATTATAGGCATTATTTTTTAAAATGGACTCTTTGAGTGAAATATTCTTAAATAGTATAGTAGACTCTTTGGCTGGAACGGAGGGAGGAAGTAGTACTTATTAAGTATTTAGTTACCAGATTAAAAACTGTGTTTAAAATGTGGACTTTGCAACTTATGGTCAACTGTTTTTGGTTATGATGAGTTTGAATTAGGAGAATACTGTTTTATTTGCAAAGGTAAGATTGTGTACCTCAAACCATTTTCAGAGGTTGTGACGGAGATTTGTGTGTGGAGCATCCTTTTTAATTTGTAGTACATGTTATAAAATAATTTAATACTCCCTCTATTCCACCCAAAGAGTCTAAATTTAAAAAGTACTCTAATTTTTAAGAGATATATAAGTTGATCATAATTATAAAAATGTTTTGAGTATAGTTAAGATATTTATATCAATGTAGAGGGTAAAGTTGAAGAAATTATAAAGATTGTAGACATAATTTTTAAAAATAGACTCTTTTAAGTAAAACATCCTAAAATAGAATAGTGAACTCTTTGCATGAATGGAACGAAGGAGGAGGAGGAGGAGGGAGTATGTTTTATAAATTGTTGTTTTTGGTTGGTTATTAACGGAAGGAGAGCTACCGTCTTTATCAACCCCAAAGCATTCCGTTTCTTGAAGTGCCACATACGCCGCCCGGCCAAGAGCAGTTGGATAAATTGACATGTTAGCAAGCACCTAGCTAGCTCTCACTAAGCAATTATCTCATCATATCAAGGGTTTCCAATTATGACATTCTGAGAGAGCTCATCCAAGAAAGTAGCATGCAATTTCTCTTCCAAAAAAAGTCTATTTCCAATCTTCTTTAGTATGTCTTCTAAACACAAGAGAATTGGACATGTTAAACGAGAATACTCTTCATTAAAAAGATACCTAGAAGCCATTTATCGACATCATTTAAGGGAGCATGGAATTTACGTGAGAATGGGTCCCACGCAGGCACAAGGACGTATCAGACCAAGTACCATGGTGGTCGTGCGTAACACTATATATGATAAGTTCATTAGTTGAGAGTTCTTCAATCAAGTCGTAGCAGCGTCGAGCACATCCTCGGGAGCCCTTGTACCTTTACCAAGCTTCATATAGTGATTCACCATCGAGCTGTGTAAAGCTTGAGAGATATCATTCCTCATATTGACGGTCTTGAAAGGTGGGAAGTAATTTGTCAAAAATTTATGTGCAAGATCCGCCCATGTAGTGACAGACCCAGGCTGCAGAGGATTCCGCCAATTCTTTGATCTATCTATGAAAACGGGAACAATCGAAGTCTAATGGCATCATCGCGCCACGCGTTCCTACCATTAAACTTGAATGTGCCGCAGATTTCCAAAAAATTCGCAATATGAGCATTTTGGCCTTCCCTTGGCAACCCATAGAGCTGGACTGAATTCTGGATCATCTGGATGATGGGTTTGATCTCAAATATAGCCGCTGTCATAGTTGGCTTTGTGATGCTCGATCCACTACCATCAACTTTTGGAGCTCCATAATCCATCAAAGATCTTGATGCCTCCTCTGTCATGGTTGTTTCTTGAGTTTTCTTAAACGCCTGAAGAGTTCTTTCGATTTTCGAGTCAAAGGCTGCTAGTTCTTTTCCACTCGATCTAGTGTTTGGCATACACTAGATCTGTTTAAAACTCAGCACAAACAAGCGTAAGACAAAGAAATAAAATTAAAATAAAATTAAATATAATCTAAAGCTAGAAATAAATATTCTGATATTGTTAAGACGCAGTCCCCTGCAACGGTGCTAAAAACTTGATGTAGGCTAAACCAACTACTAGTAAGTGAGTCTCAAGTAAATATTGTGATAAGTATGAAGGGTTATCGTACACAAGAAATTGTGTAAACAAACATCAGCACAATGTTATTCTTTACTATATTTAGATAACTAATTGATTGTTTGTTGTTTGTTTTTAATCTAAATTGAAAGTAAAAGTAAATTGTAAAGAAATTTCACAGATTTTTGGAGTTTTCAATTAGAGGGAATACACTAAGATTAGGTTCACCGATTTACTTCGATGTAACAATTCGCCAACTATAAGTGTTTAACTTATTACTCTTGTGCGACAACGTGATTTTCCAAAATTAATCAATATTTTTTCAAGCAATATTAATTCTCTCTCAATTTAATAACATACAATTATATCTATGTAGATTTTGGTAAATATTGAAGCATTAGGTCTTTTGAAATCTACTAGCTTTTGATGTGACATCTATGACTATTGCATGTATTAGTCCATATATCTCTATCATAAATTAATCTATGACATAATTGTCTATGTCAAACACATGAAATTTCCTCTCGCTCTCAATAACATGAATTTAACCTATCAAAAGATGCCGGTCTTTCAAACCGTTAAGAACAAAAAAATACGCTCACACAATTTTGTTCTAAAAGCCCGTTTGGTCGTGCGTTTTGGTCAAAACGCAGGGTTAAAACGGAGTTTATTTGCAAAAATTGTGTTGCAATGCTACGGCAGAAAAAACTGCATTTTCAAACACTGAAATTCTCAACTTTTTCCCAAAACGCAGATTTTAAAACTCTGCTAAGAAAAAAAAGTTGTATTTTAAAGTGAGATCCCAAACGCGTTTATAAGAAAAAAACTGCATTTTGAAAATTTTATGTTTTAAAAACGCAGTACCAAACGAGCTCTAAGTCTCACACTATAAGTGAGTCATTACCCACATATCCATGAATCGGCTATCTTTAGCCCTAGCTTTACAAACTTAATTTATAATTAAATAAACAAAATTCATCGTGATATTTAAAAGATATATAAAATTAAGCAGTGGGAAGAGAATAGAATTGATATTGATGATGAAATCAAACCTGAAATCATTCAACAATTATCACATTCTTGTTCTTTCACTCTTGTTTTTTAAAGGGTGATTACATGCCGGTCACTTTTTCAACATTTGCAATCGCTCCAGTCAACTCATCTTTTTTTAATATCGAAAAAATGTATTTTTGGGACAAAAAGACGATTATGTCATTAATGAAAGAAAAACACGCGCGCATCAGTAACCTAATGCATCACGATGAGTAATCCAAGGCATCGCGTAGGTTAATCATCGTGATGAGCAACCAATGCATCACTACTGGAAAACACGTATTTACTGTCGGAGAATTCCGACAGTAATTCAAAAATTCCGACAGTAATTACGTATTTTCTGTCGGACGAGCTCCGACAGTTTCCGACAGTAAATCTTCGACGGTAATTATATTCCGACAGTAATCTGACAGCAGTCCGACAGTAATTACTGTCGGACTATATCCGACAGTAATTACTGTCGGATCCTCCGACAGTAATTACTGTCAGAAATTACTGTTGGATAGTCCGACAGTAATTACTGTCGGATCCTCCGACGATATTATCGTCGATATTCTGTTGGATATTCCGACGAATTCTTGTCGGATCATCCGACCGACACTGAACGATGGCATGTATCGTCGAAATTCCGCGATAATTCGTCGGATATTCCGTCAGTAAATAATTATTAAAATAATATATTAAGTTCCGACAGTAATTTTTAATTAAAATAAAAAAAATAAAATTTGAAATTTAAAAATTTGTTATTTTTGCACCTGATATAACAATTATATATATACACAAATCACACACACACCACACTGCAACAAAACTAATTCAACAACTAAAAACATAAACTAAATTAAAATTAATATATATACAAATTAAAATATTAATACAGTACTAAAATAAATGTGTCTACTGTGGAGGGGGGTCAAATATATTACGCCTAGTAGGCTGCTGCCCCATAACCAGTCGCCGCTTCTAGCCGGCTCGCCGCCGCATCGCGCGCTCGCTGCGCCTCGTGCTCTGCTGCATCCATTGCGCGGTGCGCCTCCTCCTCTGCTGCTGCATCCGGCCGCGTCTGCGCACCTCCTGCCTCTTCTTCGCCGCTTCTGCTGCCATTGCCGAGAGTCTCGTCTTCTCGAGCGGGGCACGCTCGAGCCGGCCGGTTCCGAGCACCGAAGACGTGGTCGCCGAGGAAGAAGTCGATCCGCTGGTCTAAAGGCGGCGGCCGTGGTCACCAAAGCCGTAGAGGCGATCTCCCTCTTCTTCCTTGACTCCGCGGTGACCGAATGCCAAATGTCGGAGACAAATGGCGTCTGCGCCTCGGGGTCGTGCGGACAAGCCCTCGGCGACTGCGTGGACATAGAGTCCTTATAGGCTCTCGTGTCACAAAAACATAAAAACATTAATATTAACATTTACCATTAACTAATAAACAAAATAGAATTAAAATATTTTAAGTAATACTTACAAATGCTCTCTCTGCGTCTCATCGACAAAGACAATCGCGAATCGGCACCGGGAGGAGCGGGAGTGGTGTGGGTCGCGGCAAATAAATCGGTCATCGGTACCTCGGTACCGTAGTATTGATTCTACAAATATAATGAATTAAAATTAGCAAAGAACACATATTAAGCTATAACACGATCAACTTATAAGAAAACAATAAAAGCCTATATATACACTCAAACCCTACTAAGACACCTATTTGAACTCAATTCATTCTCATAACAACCTATTAAGACTCAAATCGTTATAAAATAGTCTATTGACCCTCAAACCCCTTCTAAAACAACTTATTTACACTCGAACCTTCAAAAACAATCTATTTGCACTCAAACCCTTCTAAAGCAACCTATTTAAACCGAAAAACCCTTTCATAAAGGCTTTTGTACACTCAAACCCTTCTAAAACAACCTATTTACACTTAAACCCTTCTAAAACAACCTAATTGTTACCGGTGCCTGCTTTCACCATGGATTTCATAGCATCCACATGGCTACCCAACAAATCAATTTAAATCATAAGTAAAACAATAACATATAATATGTATGTTTTGAGGAATTCATAAAGGCCTATTGACATTCAAACCCTTCTCAAACGACCTATTGACACTCAAACCCTTCTAAAACTACTCATTTACACCCAATCCCCTTCTAAAACAACCTAATTGTTACCGGTTGCTTTCGACCATGGATTTCATAGCATCCACATGGCTACCCAACAAATCAATTTAAATCATAAGTAAAACAATAACATATAATATGTATATTTTGAGGAATTCATAAAGGCCTATTTACACTCAAACCCTTATAAAACACCTATTGACACTCAAACCCTTCTAAAACAACCTAATTGTTACCGCTTTCACCATGGATTTCATAGCATCCACATGGCTACCCAACAAATCAATTTAAATCATAAGTAAAACAATAACATATAATATGTATGTTCGAGGAATTCATAAAGGCCTATTTACACTCAAACCCTTCTAAAACGACCTATTGACATTCAAACCCTTCTAAAACAGCCTATTGACATTCAAACCCTTCTAAAATAGTACATTTACACCCAATCCCTTCTAAAACAACCTAATTGTTACCGGCCTGCTTTCACCATGGATTTCATAGCATCCACATGGCTACCCAACAAATTAATTTAAAGCATAAGTAAAACAATAACATATAATATGTATGTTTTGATGAATTCATAAAGGCCTAATTTCACTCAAACCCTTCTAAAACTCTACATTTACACTCAAACCCCTTATAAAACAACATATTTGCACCGATCGGTGCTTCACCATGGATTTCATAGCATCCACATGGCTACCCAACAAAACAATTTAAAGCACCGCTAAAACAATTAAAGCATGTATTAATTAATTACAATACAACACATTAAAGTCCTTACCATGCGCAAGTGGTGCTCGGAGGTGTTGATCGACCCCGAGGTGTGCTTCACCCCTCCCCGTGCCGCTTAGCCTATTCTCGTTGCGATCGGCGGCTCTAGCGTCATCGGAATCCCAACCCTCGGTATACTGTGAAAATGTTAAAATTGTTATAGAGATACAATATATAAAAATCTCTCATCTATTTAAGGAATGAAATTAAATCAAGTATATTATTATAATGTACTTACGCGCCGACATCATCGATGAAATTTGGAGCCCTCACCCTCCTCTCGCCCACGCCTTCATGCCGTAAATCCGGTGGAACTTCTTCGCGCACATAACCTAAACGCCTCGTGCGCCTCGGCGTCGAGTGCGCAGCCAACAATAATGAAGCTGCAAGTTTAACCAATTTAAACATATTAATTATAAACTTTGATAAAAATTATTAAATTATTAAACATTAACATATTTTATATATCCTTAGAATCCTTACCCTAAAATCATCCCACCACTGGTTTAGGGTTTATATAGAGTTTTGGGGGTTTAGATAGAGCTGAGTGTTTAGGGTTTAGATATGATTTAGAATTTAGGGTTTAGATCGGGTTTAGGGGGTTTAGATAGGGTTTAGTGTTTATAGGGTAAAGAAACAAGCGAAATTCATTAATGAAAAATAATATCCTTTTGTTCTACCCGTCCATTCTTAAAGTTTGATAACTCTAAGAACCACCGAAGTGCGCGGTGTCCGGATATTATAATTTATTAATGAATGATCATCGATGAAATATATGTTTAATTGATTTAAGTCAAAGTTGATTTCTTATATAGCTTACATCCTAATTTTCTAAAAACTTGATTTTTTTAAAGATAAATATATTTGATTAATTTTAACTGGATACGGTTTAGATATGGTTTAGGGTTGTTTAAGGGTCCAATTTAGGGTTTAGGTTGGGGTTTAGAATTTAAGGTTGTGATTAAGGAAATTTCGAAACTTTATAGGGTAAAGAAACAAGCGAAATTCATTAATGAAAAATAATATCCTTTTGTTCTACCCGTCCATTCTTAAAGTTTGATAACTTTAAGAACCACCGAATCGGTGTCCAGATATTATAATTTATTAATGAATGATCATCGATGAAATATATGTTTAATTGATTTAAGTCAAAGTTGATTTCTTATATAGCTTACATCCTAATTTTCTAAAAACTTGATTTTTTTTAAAGATAAATATATTTGATTAATTTTAACTGGATACGGTTTAGATATGGTTTAGGGTTGTTTAAGGGTCCAATTTAGGGTTTAGGTTGGGGTTTAGAATTTAAGGTTGTGATTAAGGGAAATTTATGAAACTTTATAGGGTAAAGAAACAAGCGAAATTCATTAATGAAAAATAATATCCTTTTGTTCTACCCATCCATTCTTAAAGTTTGATAACTTTAAGAACCACCGGTGCGACGGTGTCCAGATATTATAATTTATTAATGAATGATCATCGATGAAATATATGTTTAATTGATTTAAGTCAAAGTTGATTTCTTATATAGCTTACATCCCATCATCAAAGGAATAGACTTGAGTCAAAGGGTGCAATAAATGCAACACCTCGAAGTCACGCGAGTCATAGGACTCGTTATGAATAATTGCACTACCACTTTATCACAAGCCGACAATATAAAAAGCTAACGGAATCGCAAGTTAACATGCTCGTGATGCACTATTCACGTCAATAAGTCACAAGGTCAACATAAATAATAATAAGAGTTTCGAACTCTAAATACATTCAACGGAACGGATCGGTATCATTGGATACCAATACCACATACTACACATGCTAGTCGAAACATAGAGTGTAACACACTCTTAATGATTACATTCCCTATTGGAGTCTTGGGTCGGTGAGGGTTCGGTGGGGTCACTTGCTCCACTCGGGGTGTCTCACCTAGGGCCACATTCGTTGGTCCTCAAGTTCTCTAAGTTCTCGTAATGCGTGTCGAGTTGAAATAAGATCGGATGCATAACCGACATCCCGGCGGTCTTCCTAGTTCGTGCCATCCTCGCTACAGGCATACAATAGAGACATTAAATCTCTAAAGGGAAGTGAAACACATTAAGTGGTTCAACTAATGCATGAATATCAACATAATACTCTCAATGGAGAATATGTAATATCAACATATTAAACTTGAACAACCTATGAAGTCTAAGAAGGAATTAGTTAAAAGTCTACTAGCATTTTAAATGAGTTTAAATTAGTTAAAAGTCTACTAGCATTATAAAAAAAAACATACTACTATTACTACTACAAGTATGAAACACAAACACAATGATTAGGAAAAGTTTGTAAACACAAACACAAACACAAATTTGTAATTGCTAAATTTTTTTCCCTTCGTCGATTCGGTATCATCTCGGATCATCGAGCTTATAAAAAGTTTGTAGACTTCCAAGAACAAATGGGCGTATTACATTTACTTCCATTGCTGATAAATTTAGCCGCAATTACAAATTCAAGAGATGAAAGACTATACGAAAAAGAAAAAGTACATCTCTAAATTTCCTCTCTGTTCCATGGTGAAATCGGGTGGAGTGAAACCGTATAGTTCATTCCAAGCCACAAAAGAAAAAAAAACTAGGCCAGGAGAATACAAGTAGCACTCGAAAATGAACTGAGATGCATAACTTTAATCCTAATAGATGTAATGAATAACATTTATTTACTAGGGGCGTTTGATATCATAAATAAGTACTTTAAACTTATATATTAGATTTTATTTCGGTATCGACTATAAGGCAATACAAACATCAAGTTTCGTTGAAGTTTGCCAATTTCGCTTGTGATGCCCATTAAAATGAGCAACCAAATCCACCTACATCATGGGGATACATATCCAAAGAGAGACAGATTGTGCTATGAAGAAAACATAGAACAAAGATATCGAAGTGGTTTTGATTGCACTTTAGTTCAAAGAATTCCCGAGTACACTTTTTCTCTTTTGACTAGTGCCGAAACAAACATATAAAAACAAGATGCAAATACTAGCAAGAAGTTATGCATTCCGATTTTTGAGAATTATCTTTCACAAAGCCAATGACATCAATGAGTTCTTTAAAAACATCCAAAATGCATATAACATATAAAAGATCGAACACCTATCAAAACAATTCAATCATTCATGGGTCATGTGTGCCTCTATTAATAGAGGGCACAACACCTAAAGCTATGTTCCTACTTGAAAACAAAGTAACTTTCTATTGTATGATAAAAAAAATAAATACCGATAAGCTAAGATATTATAACGACAAGACAGATTTGAGGTCTCAGCGCGCTTACCAAAAAGTTAAAAGACATTTGGTCGATTCGGGCTAGGCAAGCCCAATCAAAAGGTAAACACTTTTCATAATATAGTTAGTTTCAAGTATATCATAATGCGAAGTCCCGAATCAAGCGAGTCAATGAGCTATACGGGAGTGTCGTACATACTTTCACTTCTCATCATGACAATATCTATATGTAGCATTGATCATATTGTTGCCAACTCGATCTTAACTTCATACAAAATGACACATCCACACACACCCACCCACACACGCACATGCATATATATATACAAATGTTATAGTTTCATTCCGATATACCATAGCTTTAAGAAAAAAGGTATGTAGCACTAAAATAAGATTACAAGTTATAGATACAACAAGATGGCATAGATGATCCAAATTGACATGTAATGCAAAGATGAGTCTCACTTTGAAGTGTCGATGCGAAACAATATGTATTTCGAATTTGTAGACGATTCTTAGGAAGATTGCAAGTCACATAGATGATAAAATAGCATAGATTGATCATCCAAACCGTCAATTTAACAAAGAAGAGTCACTCATTTAGATTTAGACGAGAAACTGTACATTTAGTACGCTAATACCATCCTTTTCAACCGCACGTTGGACGGTACGACATTCTCATGCATGCTAATGTGTAAACCATAAGTATTGGATTGATGCTCATGAGAATACAAAAAAAGTCTACTACAATCATGACAAGAAATTGTTTGGTTGCTAATCTCTACAATTGCCAAGTTTTTACTCTAATTTAGAAGTATTCTTGTAGTATTTGATATGAAATGGCAGTCGAAAATGTGTCTAAAGAGCAATGTCTACTTGAATTGCAGGGCATAGTGCACTGAATTTTCAATGTGAATGAGTAGGAGGAATCTCTAAAATGGAAGTCAAATGAAAGGGAACTAACGGTGACAGTCTGAATGTCGATATATTATGTACTGTAATGTTGTTTAGATGTGTGTTTGTTCTAATAAGGATGCCTTGATGGCCCCTCTAATGGTTTCATATGTGTCTTGTTTGTACACCCCTTACTTTGAGCATTTTTAGACCTATATAACCTCTTGTGATGCCCGAGAGTTTCTTATTAGGAAATTTGTGTTCATACTTTCTTCTCATGGTGATGCTAATTAATGGAATATGGGAGTTTGGCAAAGAGTTTGCAATTACTCTCCATTACTTAATTGAAAACTACATCAATGAACTCGAAATAGCATTAACAAACAATAAGCATCATTTAAACGACTAAAGTTAATCATCCTTTTAAACAGACTAAAGTCTCGAAACCCTTATATTTACAAAAAAAAAAAAATTATAAGGAATTACCTAGGGAGAGAGAGAGGGTGGCGGTGGCGCAAGGAGAGCGAGAGGGTGGCGGTGGCGCGGCGGAGGTGGCACGGCGGACTCAAAAAAAAAAACATAAAAATATAAACAACAAATACCCAACATACAATTTTTATACAAAACATAAATTAAATACAAAAATTAAAAATTAAAAAATATATATACCTAGGGTTTGAGAGAGGAGGGTGGCGGTGGCGCAAGGAGAGAGAGACGGAACGGAGAGACGGTGGCGCGGCGGGTGAAGCGGCCGGAGGGGCGGTGGCGAGAGTGAAGCGAGAGAGCACTACAGGGGCGATCGCGACGGCGAGGAGGCGGTGGCGAAGGCCACCGTGGCGAAGGCCGGAGGCTGGTGACGGTGGGGGACGGCGGAGGCGAGATCTTCACCAAGGAAGAGAGAGAGAGAGCGAGAGAGAGAGAGGAGTATGTCGATTTGGGGAGGGTTAGATTTAGGGTTTTAATTTCAATTTACCGTCGGAAAACTCCGACAAATCATCCGTCGAAATACGCCGAATTTTACCGTCGAATCCGACAGTAATGTTAATCTCCATAATTCGACGAGGAAAAAGGAATATTCGAAGAATATTCCCTTATTTACTTGTCGGAAAATTACGTCGGCGTATTCGACGGTAATTCGTCGGACGCAAAGGTATATTCGAGAATATACCGTAATTATCGTCGGATATTTACCGGCCGGATTATTTCCGACAACATTTATCCCGCCAAAATATTAACATTACCGCCGAAATACCGACGTAATTTCAAATATCCGACAGTAATTACTGTCGGAACATTCCGACAGTAAATGTTCCGACAGTAATTAGCGTGTTTCTAGTAGTGCATCACGATGAGCAACACAGGCATCGCGATGAGTAACCAAGGCATCGCGATAAGCAACCAAGGCATCGCAATGAGTAACCAAGGCATCGCGATGAGCAACCAAGGCACCGTTTGAATTTCAACTGCTGGTGGGGACTTGATTTTCGTTTACCTTTCGGGGGTGTTACCCCCGAACCCCCACAAGGGACGCTGTCCCCTCGACCCCTACAACCTAACCAGGCAGGTCGATCCCCGTTGCGTTGCCCAGCATACTGTGATTGGTGAATTAAAGGCATCCCGATGCCCAATTTAATATAATATCAAAATCGATCAAAATTATTATTTTTTGATTGGAAAATTTACATACAAACATGGTATTGACTTCCTATAATAGTATGGTATTGATATTTTACAAAATTTAAACTCAAATCATTGATTAAAGTCCCAAAATCAGTCCAAGAACATCTCCCTCTGTTTTTAGACAGCACACTGCCAAGCTTGATTTAGATCTCGAAAATAGTTTTTTTTTTTGGTAGAAAAATTGTGCACAAATGTAGTACTAAGTTAGGATAACAATATGTGATTGATTTTAAACAAATTCGAAGCTTAAAACATAGATTAAAGTGGGGCCAAAACAGCCCAAGAACAAAGAAAAACGGGATGAACTCAAAATTTGAATTTAATCAAATTCGTGTTCTATGCTTGGAAATTGATCCCCAAACATGAGGAAAAACTATATTAACAACATGAAATCATTTATACATCAATTCGAACCTCAAATCTGAAGCAACGATGTTGTTGAGGGTATTTTAGGAAGAAAATTCTCAAAGTGCCTTTTAGCTGTTTAAAAAAAAAGGTGGACTAGAGAGAAAAAAATTCAGAAAGTGGACCGGCCAGCAATTTCCTTCTCTCTCTCTCTCTCTCTCTCTCTCTCTCTCTCTCTCTCTAAAGACGACTTTAGAAGAGTCTGGAACAACCAAGACCGTTCCTAGCATTTTATAGGTACGGGCAAAGTTAAAAGAAGGGCCCTTATTCAATTATCAAATATTAATCTCATGTATTTTTTAAATTTAATTTCTTAGAGAGACAAAAATGAGTACAATTTCAATAACGGGTTCCTACTGAGCTGAAACATGCAAGTTTGGGGAACATTATTATCTAGAAAACTGAACAATTTCTTACGAATTTCAGCCTCGTAAAGTCAAAAGACTCAATTACTTAAATCAACAATCATCATAAAAATAATTTGGGATTTCTTGTTGCTTCGTACTTTTATTTCATGGTCCTCTTATCACTCACTCAGAACTATGACCTCAAATTAGTAATTAACTAAATTGAAAATCCAATTTAACTATGTAAGATGTGAACAAACTGTCAAACTAAAAAGTCCCAACAAACACTTAAACAAACATAATTCAAAATTTAACAAATAAATAAAGTCAATGTCACTTTTAATTTTTAAACACACAAAAACATTGTAAAAAGAAGAACAATAATTAACAATGTAAAAAAAATTAACAAATAAATAAGGAAAAATTGTGGGCCGGTCCCCTTTCTAGAATTTTCAACCGCTTAAGTCCATTTTAAGTGATAAATTGGTCAATTGTTTCAAAACTGCCCCCGTAATAATAATAAAGAGAGAAAGAAGAAGCAAACATAGTGCAGAGAGAGGGAGACGATTGGGAGAAAATAGTGAAGGAGGATGGATATAGCGTAAGAGAAATGTAGAAAGCAAAACCAGATCCAGGGGGAGAGAGTATGAAGACATTTTTGTTCTACTCAAACATGGGTGTGAAAGAGGGTTGGGAGGAAATGAAATCAAAAACTATCTGCCAGGGGCAAAGAGAAAACTAGATCTAGGAGAGAACTTACTTGGATTTGGAAGACATGATGATGATGGTGATGGAGTTGTTGGAGATGGGAATTAGAAAGAGGGCTAATTAAGTTGTTGGTTGTATGATGGCGATGGGTGGGATAGGATCGTAGGAGGGTAGAAAAAACAAGTAGTTGTAGTAGAAGTAGAAGTAGCAAATTTAGAGGGAGGGAGACAATTTGTGCATCGCGATGCATAGCGTGTTATTCCGTGTTTTTTAAGGGCATAGACGACATTTCGCAACAAAAGTGTCAGTTTTTGGTTTGAAACAATTATAGGAAACTAAAGCGGTTGAAAATTCCAACAAACAATTGAACAAACATAATTCAAAATAAGAACAAAAGCTTTGGGTTTGGGCCTTAGTTCAAGAAACTTGGGTACTATTTTTGGTTTACATTTATACTAAGGCCTAAATATCAATTTGGTCACTCTACTTTGAATTTTTTAATCAATAAGCTCATTGATTGAGTGAGCTTCTTGATTCTCCGATCCAAATAGAGTGACTAAAGTGTGAAAAAAAAAAAGTAAAGTGGGCTTAATGAATTTTGAGTGAAAGTAGAGTGACCAAATTTGTATTTAAACCTTATACTAATAGTACTACAGCAGTAAAAATTGTTTTGGGTCTTTTATTAATTTGGGCCTGGGCGGGTGCCCTGCTGCCCTTCCCCTTGGGCCGGGCCTGGGAACAACTCCCCTAGAATTAACCTAGAAACTCCTATCTATATTATATCTGGAAAAGATTCTAACTTGAGTCAATTCAGAAATTCAGAATCGCAAACCAGCTCTTAAGCGCATCACTATCTATATCATAGCGTGAGAGGTGTATGAAGCCATGTCACTTGAACGACCTCAGCCTTCAGCTGGACACGTGGCAGACATCGCAACCTCATAGTCTCCAGCAGGGCAAGCATCGAGGTAACATACGCCATATCGGTATGACGACCTGGCAAACGCACTACGACAGGTCGCCTACCTCACTACTCTCACCACGGTGCGCCACCTCACCACAAGATCACGACCCCAATAGACGGACAATACGGCGGACTACCGGCGACGACCAGGGACCCTCCACCTCAAACCCTCTATAACTCTATACACATCGATCCTAAGCGAATCGTCAAAGACATGGGAAGATCATATCTCTCCCACCCAAATTATAATAAATAGCACCTCCCCGGGTATATGCAAACCATAAGCTTACCCTCCTTCAAGTATTGCCTTCCTAAATTGCAAACACTGTTATCCTTAAAGGAACCACCTCACAATCGGCAAGCAGCCCGCTACTAACTACATACACACGTCACTAAGTGCATCAAGGTTCCGTTGCAAACAAATCTTCCAAGCAGGCGGCCCCAGCGCCGACTTCGGCAATGCCTGTACCCGCTCCGCTTCCTGGTCAACCTCTTGAACAGCCTGAAAAAGAATCACCTGATGTGCCCTCATCAGGGCTCCCTCTTCATCAAAATACCCGAGCCCAAAAACTGGCCAGGGCAATAAGGAAGAAAGCTTTTGGAAAAAAGGCGGCCCAATCCGCTAAAGGACCAGTCAGGGAAAACCAAGATGGTCAGACAGCAACTCCGACTTCCTCAGACGGCGAGGACTCAGGGGACAAGGACGACCTCATCATGATAGGAGACAGGATGCCTCCTACACAGCAGGAGATCGACCTCACCGAGTTGGAGCTAGGGGTGTTCAGTATTTGGTTTCATCCGAAAACCAAACCGAAAAATCGATCATCCGAACCGAACAAACCGAAATCGAATTTGAATTTGGTTTTTAGTTTGGTTTGGTTAGCAAAACCGAATTCTAATATGGTTTTTGGTTTGGTTTTGGTTTTGCCTTTTAAACCGAAAACCAAACCGAAAACCGAATTAGAAAAAATATAATAAAATTAAATATATTATTATTAGTTATATAAATAATTATTAGTTATATAAAGTTTGAACAATGTAATTCATTGTTTCTTTTTCAATATATTTTTTTGACATTTGTTGGTTTATTTAAATGTTCTTGTAATGAGTCGCAGAAATAACACAAGTGACAACTCAAACAAATTTTATAGATGTTTAGTGACAAAAGAGGCCAACTAATGTGTGGAATCCAAGACTTTCTTCAAGTTCGAGTGACTAAGTATATGTAATCTTACATTTTTAGGGATATTATATAATTTTAATCCTTGTTTTGGATTTTTTTAAATGATAAATATTTAAACTTTGAATTGAATTGTAGTTTTAACATTTGTTTGGTTAAAACCGAAAACCGAACCGAACCAAACCGAAAACCGAATTCGAATTTGGTTTGGTTTCTTGGTTTTTTATTTGGTTTGGTTTGGTTTTTGGTTTTAAGGTTGAAATAACAAAAACCGAACAAACCGAACCGAACAACCCGAAAATCGAACCGATGAACACCCCTAGTTGGAGCACATAAGGAAGGAAAAGGCTTTCTTGGAAAAACAGAGAGAGCTGGAAGTACGTGAATATGATCTGTCCCACAAACTAGCCGCCTAGGCGCCTCAGCTACCAATTTCGAGCTCATATCCTACTCGAAACGATCACCACGATGGTCGACCTGGCAGGAACGAACCCAGGGGTCTGCGGGCTGACAGTCACCATGGGGGGTCTAGGGTTGATGCTCCCAGGGTGAGTGCTAAAAGCCGACTAGGACAAAGGGTGGAGGAACACCAGAAACTCAGCATCAAAGATCGCCTGGGAACCCCAGACAGGGAGCGACCTAGGGGAAGTGTACATTCTAGAATGGGGACCCGAGCTAGAAATCCCAGCTCGGACAAATCTTGCAGGTCCTCCTGGATAGAACATGATGAAGAGCGACCTCGAAGGACGCAGGAGAACCACAGCTACAGGTCGAAATGCAAGTCCATCCAGCACAGTACCTCTAGCAGCGATGTATCCTCACATAAATACTCCAAGATCGACGGCCACGACCGTCGATCTAAAAGGAGGGGCAAGAGTAGCGACCTGGAAGACGAGGTACTACGCAAGATAAAGGAAAGATTAGAAGCCCTCAAAAGAGGCAGAGAGGGCAAACTATCAGGGAACGTGATAGCAGCCTTCTACAAAAGAATCAGCGACACTCCTCCAAATCACCGCCAGAAGCTGCCATCCCTGAAGAGCTACGCAGGAAACACGAATGTCCGAAGCCACGTATCGAGCTTCGAGGGAAAGATGGGGGTGTGCACCAAAGATCTGGATCTGTGGTGTGTAGTGTTTGTCAGCACGTTTGAGGAGGTCGTCCTCAACTGGTTCGAAGAACTGGAAGAAGGCTCCATCAGAGACTGGTACGATCTGAAGAAGGCCTTTCTGAGGAAATACTCATTAGCTGGCGACCTCCCCAAAAAGGAATCTGACCTCTGTGGAATCAAACAGCGACCTGGAGAGTCCCTGGAAAGTTATCTGAACAGGTTCAAGCGAGTCGCTGAAAAATTGCTGAACGTCCTTGACAAAATAATAATTGCCTTCTTTCAGGCCGGATGCCGATCTGCCAAGCTCATATCTGAAATCGGCATGCAACCACCCACTACTAGTGCGGAGATGTATACCGCTGCACAAAACATTCGGAACGTCGAGAAGACCCTGGCAGAACAGGCAATGGAAGATCAGAAATCCTAAGGGACCCATAAGTAGAAAAATGAGGACAAATATAGGGACCAGAAGGAAGGGAGCAGCTGTGGACATGGCAAAGGAAAGGGGAAGAACAACTGGGCCAAGAAGGAAGAATTTTATACCCCCTTGAATACAACCAGAGAGCAGATCATGAACGTGCTACTACAGGAAAACAGGATAGGTCGACCTCCACCTCAGAGAGAGACTCCTTATCCTCGCAACCCCAACAAAAGGTGTGCTTACCACAACGGTATCGGGCACACAACCGAAGATTGCATTCAGCTCAAGAAGGAGATACAGAGGCTGATCGACAGGGGGGAGCTCAAGAATTATAAGCAGCGAGGAGGAAACAACAGAAAAAGGCCAAGAGAGGCCCCGAAGACAAATGCCGACGAGGACGAGGTCCTGGTTAATACGATTACAGAAGAATGGTCGAGCATCACAAAGCTGAAGACGGCGATAAACAGCCTCAACCGCACTGTCAGCCCGCCACAAGTTTGGGAAGAGAAAGGAATAATATTCCTACCCAGCGAGCTGGTTGCCAACCCCGCTGTAAGGGGGCATGCTCTGACCATTGAGGCCAAAATTGGCAATGGAAGAGTAAAGAGAATGCTGATTGACACGGGAGCAGGGAAGGACATCCTCTTCTACAAATGCTTCCAAGCGATAGGACTGGGAAGCTCGCATTTGACTCCAAGTGGAACAAAGCTGGAAAGCTTCACCGGACACAAGGTCGCTATAAAGGGAAAAGTCGACCTAAAGGTAGTCCTTAGCGCCAAAGACAACTCTCGCACTGAGGTCATCACCTTTCTGGTCCTCGATATTCCCTCTCCGTATAATGCCATTCTGGGACTTCCAACCCAGATGAAGTTTGAGATGGTAATTTCTCCAGCTCACCAAAAAATTAAATTCCCCACAAACAACGGGTTCGGAGAGATGTGGAATGACCCAAAAAGTACTCTGAACCACCTCCTCAAGGAAAAAAAGGCTGAGGAAGCTCGGCTCAAGGGGAAAAGAAAGATGACTACGGCCTACGAAGAGGTCCACCACACTGACAACAGTGACAAGAGGCCGAAGTCGATAATAATCAAAAAGGGCATCGAGATAAGCCCCTCCAGCGACCAGGCATAGCAACCAGCGCGGGCTGGTTCCACCAGCTCGCACACAAAGGATGACGGGGACGACGACGTACCCGACGTATCCAGAACGGATGCCGAGCAAGCCGACTCGCCCCTAATCACCCAAGGGCTCATACAGAAGGACCTCTCTACCTTTTAGCTCGACGAAAGCCCGGATGACGACCTGCCCGACGTGCCCACCTCGAACACCGAGTAGGCCGACTCATACCAGGTCACCAACGGTGACATGAAGAAGCCCAACAAAGTCATCACGGTAGAGAGCCTAGATCCAAGGGATCAGCCTGAGATCCAGCCACATGAAGACCTTGACGAGGTAGGTGGTCATCAACTTTGACTTCCCAGAACAAAAAATCAAGGTCGGGCTGAAAATCGACAAAGATGAAAGGGAGGCAATAATTGCATTCCTTCGGGAGAATAAAGACGTGTTTGCATGGAGAACAGAGGATATGGAAGGAATCAGTGAAGAAGTCGCTGTACACAAACTAAATGTTGATCCAACTATAACCCCTGTCCAACAACGACCTAGAATATTTTCTCCCGAAAAACAGGCAGCGATCAAGGAGGAAGTTGACAAGCTACTCAAAGCAAACATCATTGACGAAGTCTTCTATCCAACCTGGATCGTGAACGTAGTAATGGTCAAAAAGACAAGTGGAAAGTGAAGAATGTGCGTCGACTTCACCGACCTAAACAAAGCTTGCCCTAAAGACTGGTACCCACTGCCGAGGATAGATCAGCTTGTGGATACGATCGCAGGCCATAAAATACTCAGCTTCATCGACGCATACTCAGGGTACCACCAGATATGCATGTGGCTGGCCGACCAGGAGTTGACAGCCTTCCAAGCAGCGGGAGCCATCTATTGCTATAAAATGATGCCCTTTGGGCTTAAAAATGCAGGGGCTACTTATCAACAGATGGTGAACAAGGTCTTTGGAGATCAGCTGGGAAGAAACGTGGAGGCCTACATTGATGACATGGTTATCAAAACAAAACAATCCAACCACGTCAACGACCTAAAGGAAACCTTCTCAAATCTCAGAAAAAATAAGATGAAGCTCAATCCTACCAAGTGTGCTTTCGGAGTAAAGGCAGGCAAATTCCTGGGATACATGGTGAATAAGAGAGGTATAGAGGTCAACCTGGAAAAAATCCAAGCCCTTGTCGACATGAAGGCTCCCAGCTCGATTAGAGAGGTACAATGGCTGAATGGAAGAATCACGGCACTTGGGAGATTTATAGCAAAGTCAGCAGAAAAGAGCCTTCCATTCTTCAAGACGCTGAGAGGAAGCAAGAAGTTCGCCTGGAATGAAGACTATGACAAAGCCTTTGCCGAGCTAAAAACTTATTTAGGCAGCCCGCCACTGCTGACTAGCCCGGCACCAGGAGAGCACCTCTACGTCTACCTCGCCGCCTCAGACACAGCTGTCGCCGCAATCCTCCTCAGCGAAAGAGAAGCAATCCAGAAGCCAATATACTACGTCTCCCACGTACTCACAGATATAGAAACAAGATATCTAAACGTGAAAAAAATAGTACTGGCCCTGATACTTCCAGGCTCATGCCCTAACGGTATACACCGACCTCCCACTCAGGCAAATCCTTCACAAACCGGATGTAGCTGGAAGAATGTTAAAATGATTGGTTGAGCTCTCAGGATACGACATTACATATGAACAACGCAAAGTAGTAAAAGCCCAAGTACTTGCAGACTTCATCGTTGAAACCTCGTTTCTCAAACAAGATCAAGGCCCGGCCACCACGCTGGCCAAGCCGAGCTTTTCGACAAACCTTCCCAACCCGCCCAAGCATATAAAAATGGCCAGCTCGTCACGTCCTCGGCCATATCACCATTGGACACTCTATGTTGACGGCTCATCAAGTAGGGCAGAAAGCAGTACAGGCTTATCCCTACACCTGCCAGCAGGGGGAGTAATCAACAAAGCACTTCGGTTCAAGTTCCAAGCATCTAACAATCAGGCAGAATATGAGGCTCTAATAGCAGGACTAGAGCTCGCATTGGAGCTAGGCGTTAGCCAGGTCGTCATTTATAGCGACTCCCAGCTCGTCGTGAAGCAAGTTTGGGGGGAGTATGGGGCTAATCACCCCACATTGTCAAAATACTACGAGCTTACAAAACGCCTCTTGGAAAAATTTAAATACTGGGAGCTGAAACAGGTGGACATGACAGAGAACATGCGAGCTGATCACCTATCCAAGATGGCATCATCTGAAATCAGCGATCTCCCTCCAGATGTATGGTTGGAAACCCTCGAGTCACCATCAGTGAATAAGGAGGAAGCCATGACCATTAACCCGACAGAAAGATGCTGGATAGATGAAATACAAGACTATATTGAACAAGGAATAATGCCTGGTGAAAAAGACTTGGCCCAGCTATTAAGGAAAAGCGCAGCTCGCTACACAGTGATTGTTGGAGTACTATACAGAAGATCATTCACCAAGCCGTTGCTCAGATGTGTCCAACCAGAGACAGTGGAAGACCTCATCGCCGAAGTCCATGAAGGAGTATGTGGGGGCCACCCAAGTACAAGATCACTAGCAGACAGAATCATCTTCCATGGCTATTACTGGCCGACCTTGCGAAAAGATGCGGAGACCTACGTGCAAAAGTGTGACAAGTGCTAGAGATTTGCTAATATCCCAAGACTGCCGTCAGTTCCTCAAACACCGGTAGTCGCAACTTGGCCATTTGACATGTGGGGAGTCAACCTCATAGGGCCCTTCCCAAAGGCCAAAGGGGGCTGCGAGTTCCTAATAGTGGCAGTTGATTATTTTACAAAATGGGTAGAAGCAAAACCATTGGCTACCATAACCGAGGAGAAGGCAATCAGCTTCATACATGATTACATTTGGTGCCGATTTGGCCTACCTCGAGCCATTGTGTCCGACCACGGCACCCAGTTCTCCATCAAGTTTACTAAGAAATGCGAGCAAATGAATACCAAACATTGGAAGTCCTTGGTTGCTCACCCGCAAGGAAACGGTCAGGCCAAAGCAGGAAACAAAAAAATCCTCCACGCCTTAAAAAGAAATCTGGACAAGAAGAAAGGAAAGTGGCTCGACGAGCTACCATCATACTATGGGGAATTCACACTTCAGTCAGAGGCTCAACAAGGGAGACTCCCTTCACGCTAGAGGCAATGGCACCAGTAGAGATGGCTCTACCAACCTTAAGGGTATCCTACTTCGACGAGCTAGACAATACGACAACTCGGGGGCTAGACCTTGACTACCTAGAGGAAAGAAGGCTAGAGGCAAGACTCAGAATGATCAACTACAAAAAGCTCGCCAAGTCTCACCACGACAAGCGAGTTAAAACGAGATCATTCAATATCGAAGATTGGGTACTCAGAAAAATCGAGGTGACAGGCAGAAACACTAAAAGAAACAAACTATCTCCAAATTGGAAAGGACCATTCAGAGTGACAAGTAGGGGTGGCAATGGCTGGCATGACACGAATGAACGAATCAGCACGGCACGATTAAAAACACGAATTACAGAGACAAATGACACGATATGACACGGCACGACACGACACGACACGAAACACGACACGAAAGCACGAAATTAAAAATTTAGTTAAAATAACATTTATTATTATATTTATGATCAAATAAGATAGATAACATGAAAACACGATAGTGCGGCACGAACACGACACGATAGCACGAATTGCCACCCCTAGTGACAAGCATAATCAGAGAAGGGACATATCGACTGACTGAACAGGATGACACCCCGCTAAAAAACCCATGGCATGCTGATCACCTGAAGAGATACTACCACTAATGTAATACATTTTTAGAAATTGTCAATAAAAGAAGAATTTCTCCTATCTTGCGTCTACCTCAAATTTACTTTCCTCAAAGATGTTCAAAAGGCACCTCGCCACGTCGAGGTCACCTTACGACCTACTCGTCACCTCGATGAAGAAGATCGTAAGCAAAAGGCACCTCGTCATGTTGAGGTCACCTTACAACCTACTCTTCACCACGATGAAGAGGATCGTAAGCAAAAGGCACCTCGCCACATCGAGGTCACCTTACGACCTACTCTTCACCTCGATGAAGAAGATCGTAAGCAAAAAGCACCTCACCACGTCGAGGTCACCTTACGACCTACTCTTCACCACGATGAAGAAAATCGTAAGCAAAAGGCACCTCACCACGCCGAGGTAACCTTACGACCTACTCTTTACCACGTTGAAGAAGATCGTAAGCAAAAGGCACCTGGCCACGCTGAGGTCACCTTACGACCTACTCTTCACCACGTTGAAGAAGATCGTAAGCAAAAGGCACCTCGCCGCGTCGAGGTCACCTTATGACCTACTCTTCACCACGATGAAGAAGATCGTAAGCAAAAGGCGAGGACTCTTCACCACGATGAAGAAGATCGTAAGCAAAAGGCACCTCGCCACGTCGAGGTCACCTTACGACCTACTCTTCACCTCGATGAAGAAAATCGTAAGCAAAAGGCACCTCGCCACGTTGAGGTCACCTTACGACCTACTCTTTACCATGATGAAGAAAATCGTAAGAAAAAGGCACCTCTCCACGCCGAGGTCACCTTACGACCTACTCTTCACCACGTTGAAGAAGATCGTAAGCAAAAGGCACCTCGCCACGTCGAGGTCACCTTATGACCTACTCTTCACCACGATGATGAAGATCGTAAGTTAAAAGGCACCTCGACCACGTCGAGGTCATCCTACGACCTACTCTCCACCACGATAAAGATCGTAAGAACAGAAAATACTTGTGCAAAAATGCTAAGTAAAATAAACAGACATGACTAAGCAAATGACTCATGCTTATATACAAATCGAACCGTTTACAAAGCCCGAGAGGGCCAAAAATACAAATCAAAATAATGTTTGATTACAAGGCACATCAGGCCAAATCGAGCCCGACGCAGCGGGGATTACAAGTCAGCTCGACTTTCAGCCTCGTACACAAACGAGCATGCTGATCCTGATTTGACTTGGCCCCTTCAAATTCTTCTAACTTAAAATCACCATCAAAATCCACCTCGTTGCCATTAGCTAAGGTGTCGAGCAGGTAGGGGATATTATTATCAAAGGGAGGAGAAGGGACCCAGGACTCACGACCAGCTTCGACATCTTTCCTCGCAATAAACTCGAGCTCCTCGGGCATATAAGGCACGAGCTCGTGCCCCCGACGAGCCAGGTCGCCCTTAAGCTCGGCATTTCCCCACTTAACCAAGTCCCGAAGAGGAGTGCCACAAGCTGTTGCAACACGCAGATCTGAGCCTTGCCCTTATCATAATAAGAAAGAATTTCGTCCATATAGGACGAACTCTTCTTAAACTTAGCAACAGCGGTGCCCAGGCTCGCCGCCTTCCTTGCCTCAGCCAACTGCCTCTCCAACCTCGCCCACCTTGCTTTCAAAACAGCTTTGTCTTTGTAAGCTCGCCCTAAGCAGTCAGAGCATTACCCTGCACCTATTTCAAGTCAGCCCAAAGCTTGGCTCGATCAGCATTAACAGAAGCAAGCTAGTCCCTCAATCGGTCGGCCTCCTCGGTGACACGGTTCATTTCCTCGACCTTACTCGCAGCCAGATCTAGACTCAGCCTTATGTCCTGTTGGGCCTTAGCAACAGCAACTTCGAACTCAGCAATACGAGCAAGGTCCCCGTCGAGCTCGGCCCTACTGACACTCTCCAGCTTCTCCTTCTCGAGCTCAGCAATGTGCTTGGCAGACTCGCGCCTATCTTTATGAGCCTGAGCAAGCCTGTTCGGAAAAGATTTGATTCCAGCAGCAAACTGCGAAAAGAAAAAAGACAAGTCAAAAAGGAGAAAACCAAATAAGACAGCAAAAAAGAGGGGATCCAATAAAAACATCTTATATGAGTAAGGTCAATCCCCATAATACCGACCAGGTGAGAAGGAGTACAATCATCAAAAGACTCACTCAACCCCTCATCGACAATATCAAGAACAGCCTTCCGACCAAATTCGAGGGAGTAGGCCCCAGGACTCAAGGCAGGCGCAGCCCGCAGGGGAGTAGCCAAACTGGGAGCGGAATGTACCTCGATGGAAGGGCTAGTCACACTGCGAACACTCCCAATGAGAGAAGAACACCCAACCACTTCAAGCTCGAAAGGCAAGAGAGCCTTATTCACAAGCTCGGCAGGCGAAACAACCTTACCAGGCTCCGTCGGCTCATCAGCCACGACTGGCTCCTCGATCCTTGTTTTCTTTGTCGGAGCGGAGGCCGACGTAGACCTGGAACGCTTAACAGGCATCTTCGAACCTGACACTTTCTCTTTGCCCTTATCAACGGGCAATACAACTGTAGGGAGCACATCGGCAATCCCAGCCAAGGTCGCAGCAACACGAGCTCGGCCCAACTGTTCGGACCGATCTGACTTTTCCTGGGCTCACTTACTCGAGCTCCTCCTCATGGCATCTACATCCTTCATCACTGCAAAAACAAAGAAGGGTCAGACACTTATAAAATGTAAAAATGTATTCAGGAATAAAGGGAAGAAATTCAAAATTAATACATGTTCAATTCTGGAAGCAACCCCTTTTCGGGTCCCTCCGACAGCTCGGACAGTGTTGGTTAAACACAAGATCCTTATGGCGTAACCACCCCGATAAGCTCTCAAAAGGGGGGAAGGTACACATCGGCTCGAGGCCATTAACCTTCAGGGGGACAGCCAGGAAACGACCAGCAGGTTCTCATCTTGGACTATTGTTAGGTCCAAGGGTGCTCAATATAGGCTAGAAGAGGGGGTTGAATAGCCTATGTCCAATTTTTGAAATTGATTCAAAAATCTTACTTCACTTAAGTTAGAAAGTTTTACAGGCGGAAGTCTTGTGAAGTATAGGACAAGTTGAGAATGGCTGATCTTCACAGGACAAGATCAGCAGTTCTCAACAGGTTGGGATTCTAGAAATTTAAACAACACAAGCAATGCACAATCACACACAGATAGACAAGGTATTTAATATGGTTTACACTTATAAATAAGTGCTACGTCCACAACCAAAGTGGTCAACTTTAGATTTGAAAATCGTGTACTAAGTTTTTCCACTAGAACTTTACAAGCTAAATCTCTAATGGATTGTGTACAAAAATTTTGTTGACCAGTGTTTGTAGGAGAATTAATATCTATAAGATATGAATTCTCGTGAGCTATGAAAGCTAGGTGTTGCAATCAATGAAGAGCTTTAATGGACTGATCATCTAAGTGTGAAGCTCTTCAATGAAAGATGTACAGATAGGACGTTTAAGCTTTAATGCACTTGAAGAAGATGAAGATTCAGAGTTGTAGTTGTTGAAAAGTGTTGAATGCAGCAATGAAGTCTCCTTTTATATGCAGGAGGGACCTTGGAGCCGTTGGAGATCTTCACAATTTGAATTTAAGAGCATTTAATGCTCTATATACAGGAGGGACCTTGGAGCCGTTGGAGATCTTCACAATTTGAATTTAAGAGCATTTAATGCTCTAATCTGGTTGTTGATCTCTGATAGGCTGTCCTACAACTTATAGTCTGTCTCCTGACACTTTGCCAAAAATAGGTAGACTGCGCTTGCAGGACGAATGTCCTTTTCTGAGTGTATGCCAAGAATGAAAAGCTTCATTGAATGTGATTTGCAGGTTAACGTTGTATCGAAGTTAATGACAGCTTCAAATCAGGGCATGTCTTCGGCAGATCTCTATCGGACGTTCTTGGGGTCTTCAACATTGTTGATGAAGCTTGGCTGATACGAGCTTGTCCGACATCTAAAGGAAGACTGCTGATGGTCAGTTCTGCTGATAACTCAGAGGATGTCCGATGTCCTATAGGCTATCTTCTTCAAGACATTTACAATAAGCAACCCTAAGCTATTCAAGCTATGCCTAAGTACAAGTTGCCACTCTAACAGACACGCATGCCCATTAGTCACCTTGACTTAGACTTAGGTTATGGATTCAAGCAAATCTATACCAATTACAACAACTATACTCTTCCAGTCATAACACATGACCTGAGAGTTGCCCCGTACACCCAAAGGGGCTTCCAACGCTTACTTAGCCGACCTGTCGTACTCGTCAAGCTCGGCATGGTGAATCAAAGTGAAAGGCTCCTCGGATGGCACAGCAAAGTTCTACCCAAGTCGGCTCTCGACCATAATAACCTTGTCGGCCCAGCCCGACACCTTTCTGGGGGGATCAGAGAACAACTTAACCCGGTAGTTTTGACTTTTTTCTTTAAGACGGTTGTTATTACGGTCGAGGTGGAAATAATGGCAGAACAGGGTCAAGGTCAGCTCAAAACCCATAATGCGCGTGCTCGCAGCAAAACAAATGAGAATTCTCATAGTATTCCAAGTAAGATCGAGAGGAACAGTTGAAGTAACATCCAAAAACTCACAAATAAAAGGGTCCAGGGGAAATCGAAGGCCCAGCTCGAACAAGCTTAAGTAAAAGCCAACTCGACCCCTCGAAGTCCGTAGATCGGCCAGACCCAGCTCGGGATCAGGAACATGTCCCCGATAGTCCTCGAAGTTACAGGGATACTTCAACAACCAGCTGTTCAGGTCGGCAATAGTCATCCAATTCCTTCAATCTCGAAAAGTGTGCTTTACGGCACCCCCGACGTCAGCATCAACCTTAGACTTCCTTTTCTTTCTTCGAGGAGCTCGTAGGACATGACTTGCATCTAGGAACGAAGCGGAAGAAGTTGAAGTGGCAGCCTTTGAGGGCCCCGCTGCCCTACTCGCCACCCGATGCTCGTTAAAATACAGATACAACAAGCCAGACATAGCCACGTCGTACTTCTCGATGATCCTCATCGAGGTCCTGAAAAGGATATCATCGACCCTATATGGATCGTCGGCAGGGACGACCAGGCCATCCAGGTTGGCACCCCACGAGGTCAACAAATCCTTTGCTTCACTCGGCAAAACGACCTTCCAATCGCCATCCTTGGTTTTATATATGGCATGACCCTTCTGCAGCCTGGAAAACATGGGACCCTCATTGGCGCGTTTGATCCTCATGTTCACAGAAAGAGAACACGAGGAGGAAGAACTTGTAGGGAAAATGGTTATGGAGGAAAGGCACTATGGCCTGGACAGATCGACCTAGACGATTCGACCTGGACGACAACTATGAGACGTACAACTCGCCGGAACCCTAATGATCAAAGTCGTCGGAACCCTATCCAGAATCTGGCCAGTCACCGAAAGAGAGAAAACAGGTAAACAAACAAGAAAACGGGCCACAAACGGAAAGAAATTGAGTAAGGATCAAGGGTAATTAACCTAAAATCTGAAGAGGCAAAGAAATACGAAAAGAAGGCTTGGAATTTGAAGCTTTTTTAAGAGTCGGAGAGTTCGCCGGAAATCGCCTGGACGTCAGACAAATTCGGAAGTTTCTGGTAAATAAAAGTGAACAGTGGGAACTTGCTTATATAAGGGACCCAGAGTGGCCGGGTCAACCCATATAAAGGCACGCGGATCCCAACACGACAACATTTTCAAGCAAGAATGTCAATCGCCAAAAATTCAAAATTGAAAAGATGCACCCTCTGACAAGCCACGAGCTCTACATCCATTAAATGCGCACGATTCCCAAGAAAAGTACAAAGTCGAGCTAGAATCATACGACCTCGCATCAAAACTGATCAGCTCGACACATCGCACAATTACTTCACACCTCGAGGATAAATCCTCTCCTTGAGAAGTAGGGGGCTACTGAACGACCTCAGCCTTCAGCTGGACACGTGGCAGACATCGCGACCTCATAGTCTCCAACTAGACAAGCATCGAGGTGACATACGCCATATCGGTATGACGACCTGGCAAACGCACTGCGACAGGTCGCCTACCTCACCAGTATACTCTCCCAGCACGCTGACACGAGGACTTGTAGTGCGACCTGGGGACATCCCAGGTCAACCACATTAGCATCAAGCGACCTGGACATATATCAGGCCGACCTTGACTACAATAGCATTGAGCGACCTGGGTACATAGCAGGCTGACCTCGACGTAACCCCTCTCAGCTCGGCAAAACAAGGTCCTTTACGGAATCACCTCTTAACTGAAAAGAGTCCTGCTATAACTCTATACACATCGATCCTAAACAGATAAGGAAACGTAATCTGAAAGACATGAGAATTGATCACATCTCTCCCACTCCAAAACCGATAAGGATTATGGCTTACCTCCCTATAAATAGCACCCTCAACAGGCCCCATAAGATACATGCAAATTACTTGCTTATAATACTTTTTTAGCTTTACCTCTGCTTTGAAGTATTGCTAATTCTCACACTTGAAGGTTATCGATGGGACAACCCAGCCCCCCTTACGGTGTTCTTTTTTGATCACAGGTTCAAAGCTACCCACACTTCAAGGGAAATCCCCGAAATGCAAGCCGAAATTCTATTAGACTACATACGTGGAACAGACGTGGTCACCTTCAGCCTTTTTTGCGTGATCATTACGCTTTTTAGGATTACCAAAATTATCCCCAACTTGAGTTACTAATTACCACCAACAAAGTAACCAACTACTCTTACTCAAATTAACCACCAACTTTTTCGATTCCTCTAAAAGAACTACTCCATCCGTCCCGGATAAATGTTCCTACTTTCTATTTTGGGATGTCCCAACTAATGTTCCTAAAGACTTTTGATTTACCTATTCTCTACCATTCTTCTCATTATACCCTTAAAGCTTCATTTAATATAACACATCCCAAAGAAACTCAATTATTTAAAATAGTTGAACTCAATTAATGTTGATGGGTATTATGGTCAGAACACATTTTACAGTACATCATTAATTATGTTTCTTAATTCCTGTAATTTATCCATTAGGAACATTTATCCGGGACAGAAGGAGTAATTAATACAATATTAATTTAAAACAAAAAAATATATTAATTTTATTATTATAATTAAGTAAATAAAATTAATAATTATGCATACACATTTGCGTGTGCCATGTCACTAAAAGTTCATCATATTGGCGCTAAAGCGCCTAAAAGTGGGCCTTAGCGCATTCCTCTCAGAAGTTAAGGCTTTAGTGCATCAAAAGTGGCATTTTAACACCAGAAGTTCAAGCTTAGAGCATCTCCAATGCCATCATCTAGTTTTTCCTACATAGCATACTTAAACAAGAAGACCTCTTTCGTATATGGCAAAAAATTTAAAAGATAGAGTCCTTTTTCTAAATATTCTCTAATGTAACACTCATTTTAGAACATTCTTTTAAGCGTGACAATTTTTATTAATTAATTACAAAAAATAACAATACTCTATACCGTAACAATTACATCTTGCATTGGGAAAGTTTTTTCAGGAAAAATATATCTTTGCTACGCGTCTAGCATTTTTTACTAGATAGATGATTGCATTGGAGAAGCTCTTAAGCGCTACTTCAACTTTTAGTTTTTCAACTTCTTTTTTCTAGATTTGCATCCAACACCCTTAAACTAGCATAACTTCACTAATTTACCCCAAAGTATCATGAAATCACCATTTTCCCTCCAAATTAGCTGAAAACTACAAAACAAAATTAAAAGACACATTAAATTGCAAAAGGTCTCGAGAACGTAACAAATATTAATGCGTCCAAACGACCCACATATGTGAGTAAAAACTCACTTATCATGTATAAATAATTTTTTTCAAGATTGATAGTCATGAAGTTGTGTAGCAGTGTTAAGGGTCGTCTTCATTAAGCTCAAGAATTCAAGTCATTTGCCTTGTTTCTTAGTAGAGGAAGTTGTCCGTACAATTGCACACCAAACAATTGAGAAAGTTTGTACTTTTTTTGGCCAAAATACGAAAAACACGCCAAAGTATCCACCAAATCCCAAAGTCCCCCCCCCCCAACCTAAGGTTTGCCCCATAACCCCATGTTACCACTTTTCCCAGTTTGCCCCCTCCACTCGACGGACATTACAAAACTATCATTAAAGCGCACGTGGTCTTGCATGTGCAGGGCAAAATTGACTTTTCCACTGGCAGGAACAAAGTGGGGTGATTATTTGGACATTAAATACCTTTGAGTTTGTCTTCAACACAAATTCATAACGCGCCATACTTCCTCGTCATTGTCTTCGTCTTCGTCTTCATCTTCGACAGCCATATACTGCTTCTGTGGTCAAAGTAGTGTGCTCAAGACATCTTGGACTGGAACAAATCCTAGGCGAAGGTTCTTTAGCTGCCCAAACTATAAACATGTAAGTGTTGTTTCAAATTTCAAACTTTTGGGGTTTTTCGTATTTTGACCTTTTGGGTTTTGGTTCACCAACTTTCAATTTTGATGAGTTACGTCCTTAAATCATTCGAAAAATTATCATTGATTAGTTCCTCTGCCAAAAATTATCAATTTGGGTTTTTTTCTTTTTGAAATTTTGATGATTTATAGGATAGAGGATGTCGTTACTTTGCTTGGCATGATCCCCCAATGTGCCCTCGATCCACCGTTGTTATTCCAGGTCTACTGCAAGCTATTAATAACCATCAAAAAGAGATAATGCAACTGAAAATCAAGCATGCTAGAGAGCGAATGATTTTCATTGCCCTACTATTTGGGTTTTTTCTTCTCATTATGTTGTTAATGGTGCTGCTTCTTGTGGTTTGATGGAGGACAAAGAAATATCTCTTTTGGTTTGGTGAAATAGGATTAATGTAATTTTTTGGTATGTTTAGGGCATTAGGGGCATTAGATTTTTGCTTGAATTTCAGATGGTGTTGTTTCTTGTTGTTGATTTTCATTGCTCTACTATTTGGGTTTTTGCTCTGTTTTGTTGATTATTGGAGAAATGTCTATGCAAAATTGAAGCAAAAATACCATGTATTTGGTGATCATGTAAAATACCCCAACAATGAATATGATTATCTAATCATTCCACTTGTGCTCTGTTTTGCTCTGTTTTGTTGTTTTTGTAGCACAAGTATTGTACTCAAATTGATGGCAGTTCCTCTGTCCACTATAGGAGCTTTAAGGTGTGAAACTAAACTCAAATTGAATTTACAAAAACAATGTACAAACTTGGTGAAATTGACAAAAATAGAGAAGGAAACACAAATTGAACTAACAAAAGATGTACCATTCATTCGAATTCACAATTTAACAAAAATTGTACAAGAGCTTTGGTCCTTTACAAAAGGCCATTGACAATGATTTTTAATAGTGTTTTCATCTTCACAAACTATGCAAAAGAGCTACATTTTGGGTATGCTAATACCAACTGTGCAAAAGAGCTACATTTTGGGTATGATAATACCAACTGTGCAAAAGAGCTAATCTGAACCCAACTAATAGAATTCACCAAAAGATATATGTTGTTCTAAGATGTACATCACCCAACATAACTAGTTCATTTACCAAAAAATAACATTGTTTCAACACTTCAAACAACCTAATCAATTCAAGGTTGATCACCCATTTTATCACCATGAATATCACCCCTTTTATCACCCTTTTTCGTTGAATTTGATGTAGCTTATAAACTTCCAAGAGTAACACATGTATTCCCCCTCCATGTAAAGGTTGCAACAGGACTATGCCTCCAATATTCATCCCTGGTCTCTGAATATGAAATGAACAACAATATTAATAAAGTGATAAATAATAATCAAGTGAAAAATTAATTAGATTTAAATCAATAAGACTTACAAGCAATGGCATAACAAAGTCCTGTGATAATGAAGTAGGAAACACTAATGGTCCTCTTATTACCTGAAACATTAATTAGACATCAACTAACAAGATATATCAACATTCATATCTGTGACTTGACTTCAATATTGCTCAATGTGTGTGTGATTACAGTGTCTTGAGCCATTGTTCTTGGAAGATCTTGGGAGAAAGCATTTGGAGTCCCAGGCCTCTCATTGCACTTTTTTTTGTCCTCCCTGGGCTATGTAATTAACTATCATTAGAGACTCTTTCTTCTTGGGGCAAGACTCTATTCCATAATATTGATCCCTTCCTCTTCTTAGCCTATGAAACATAAAATGAGAACACAAACCATTTGCTATTAAATTTTAATGTTTGCAATAAACCACAAAATAAAAGCATTAGACTGAATCCACTTACTGTCCTTGTTGTTTTCTTCTTAATCTGCAACAAAGATAGAGAATTTAGTGTTATTAAATGAAGTGAAATAAAGCAACAACATCAATTAAGTATTCTACTTACAGGTTCCTTTGACATTTGTTATGTTTGTGTTGCTTCTCCTGCTTGTGTTGCTTCTGCTGCTTGTATTGTTTCTGCTGTTGTATCTGCACTTTCAGTTTCTGGTGGTGGCCTCTGAGGACAAGTCCTAGCATTGTGCTATTCTTCACCACATATCGTACACCTTACAGTGTCTTCGTACTTTTTCATTTTGTGTGCTTTTCCCTTACCCTCATCCAGCTATCTTATTCTTCTTCTTTTGGGCCTCCTAGGCATCCTTCTCCCAGTTGGGGGTGCATTTCTAGGTTGGTTTTGGACCACAAGTCTCTCCCCTAAATTGTATATACAATGTTGTCATAAGCCTTCATGTAAGTTGTCTTTATATAGCAATCAGCCACATACTCTTCAGCATCAAGTTGGTTGTGGTTCAGGACAGCAATTGCATGTGGACAAGGGATGCCTGACAGCTGCCACTTTCTACAAGAACACTGCAATGTATTCAAATCCACCTCAAATATGTCCCCATACATCCCTCTCACTTGATACTTTTTATTCCCAGCCCAGAGTGCAATGAACCCATGTGATTCCGCTTTGTACTTGTCCAACTTGTTATTAATCCTTGGACACACTAATCTATCATATTTCCTTATTCTTTCCCTACATTTTTGCAACATTGACATTATATACATCCTAATCCACTCAAGCAAGTCTAAAATAGGCTTACATCTTGCCTTTAGAATACAAGAATTGAAAGTCTCACACAAATTATTTAGTAACATATCACAATAGTGGTCTGTTACAAAAAAGGCTCTACTCCAGTATTGTGGTGTTTTCCCAAATAGCCAATCATAAGCCAACACACTTTTTTGCTTCATCTTTTCCATCTCAATGTTGAATTTTTGAATGTATAAGGCTTTGGCACATGCATACAACTATTTTTTCAATGCATGACCCCTAAATTAAAGCTTGAAGTTATCATGTAGATCTTTCACACAAAATCTAATTTCTGCATTAGGGACTAGCTGGGTCTCATTAATTGTCAAATCAACAACATGTAGATCACTATCACTATCCCCATATGTACTACCACTATAACTTGAAGTATTATCCTTTTCAGTGTCACTACCCTTCTCACTATCACTATCCTTCTCACTGTCATTAATCTCAACATAGTTAATTTCCCTTCTCACCCCCTGATATTCCTCATTCTGCTTGCAATATATATCTATTACCCTATTGTTCTGATCAATAGCTCCTACCATTTGCATAACTGCCTCATCAGTTGACACTAACACCAATCCTGAATCCATAGTACTACCAAGAAAAAGATAGTAGAAGCTAGCATAGTCCTTATACCCCAATTGCTTATAAAATTTATTCAACACTGTCATTGACAATCTATCCTTATCCAATCTTGTGACAATTTCTACTTCACCACCCATATAGACAGTTTTAGGGTGGTAAACAAAGTCACCACCATGATGAATCCTAATGGCATACCACAAAGGGAAAACAAATAAATGCATGAAAAATAGCTCATACATTATACATGCATGCAGACTTTGTATAAGGCCAACAAAAGGACAAGAGAGGACCATTTTCAAAGAATATTTACACATTGTCCAATTATACCAAACACATATGTTAGGTCCATGAGAATGTGCTCAGAATATAGGCTAGAGGGGGGGTGAATAGCCTATATGATGTTTATTAAAAATTTCATCCTATTTTAAAGTTTTATGTAGAGAAACATGAATGAAATGATTGACATGAATAGGTCATCTTCCTAGTTCAAGCAACACAGCCGATATAGTGGAATCAGCTGATGTGCACCAGCAGACTTGAAGAATAGCTGATAGGAAGATATTGTTATACTTAGCTGGTATAGAAGAGTTTAAGCAGTGGAAAAATAAGCAGCATAAGTATAACAGACAAGATTAAAGCAACTGTAAACAAATAGGTACAAGTTTATCATAACAGCAAACTAAAATCTAGTATTAGATGCATCAATTACTTTCCACAACCAGATTGCATAAGATATATAACATAAATTATAGGAAAGATAAGTAAAGGTTGAGTGTAATAAAATATGATTTATATTAAAATTCAGCAGAGGTTTGCTCAAAGACAAACATGCTTAGTACATCAACCTAGACTCTCTATCCTAGCAATCTCCCCGGGGTAGAAGGAAAGTCAATTGGGATGCCGGGAAGACTCATAACTAGAACTCTAACCTTAGCAGTTCCTAATTCCCTAGAAAGGTGGACAAGAGAAGTGCTAGAGTTAGAGTAATGTGAGAAAATGATATTAGGCGTTGTTCAAATAACAAGTATTTGAACAACTGAATGCTGAGCACTCGGCCAAGAGTGATGACAATTCATTGCACAATCGGCAGCCCTTATAATATAGTATAAGTCTGCCGATATGAATGCAATATGGATTATTAAGCTCTGGTTCTTCATCGGGCATCTTCAAGCTTGATCAGTCTTTAACGACTTGCAGGATGCTTGGTCTCTAGCGGTGGATTTGAAGTGTAGCTGCTGAAGAGACTGAGTCTTTCGAAGGAAGAAAGAAAGAACTCAAATCAAGAACAAAGTACTTGATCAAGCAGAACTTCGTAGCCTTTGGAATTTCTGTTTTCTCTCCCACAAAGTGTTTGTTCTTACACTTGTGTTTTTCTCACTTTTGTTGTGGTTACAGATTGGAAGAACTAAGAACAATATCAACCACTAACACTCACTGAATGAGAGAATGAGAGGTTTCTTTTATAGGCTGGAGAAGATGAAGGAATCGTTGAGGCTTTGATGAGTTTTTGCCCGTTGGAGATTTGGATCATCAATGCATCAAAATGCATTATTCAAACTGTTGGGCAAAGACCTTCCGTTTAAGCTTTGTCTTGAAGTTGGTCCGTGAATCAGGCTGGATGAAAGAGACTTGTCAAGCATGCTTAGGATGTAGCGCACTGTGTTTGGCCTTTTATGGAATGTAGCCTTGGAGACTGGGACCAATACACGAAAGAGAAAATGTCTTCTGAATAATAGTCAAAGCACAGACATCGATGCGTATCTTGAGTTGTCAGGAAGATCTTGTAACGGATCTATTTTGAATTGTAGCATTGAGCAACGACCGATGTTCCTCTTGTGAATAATCAGCTTCTTTGCAGTTGTCTAATGAAGAGCATGGCTGATACTTGGATCTGCCGATGTAAACTGCTATGATAAAGAATGCCGATAAGACATAGCTGGTAGGAATGTCTGCTGGTGAGACATTGCTGGTAGAGATTTCTGTTGGCGCTGATAGAGCTAATCCATATGAAGAGTCATCTTTTTTCGGTAGGACACAGACTTGGATATGTACAAAGACATCCTAGTCTAATGACCTATGCATTGTTTCATCAAGCTGCCACACTAACCGGTACACAACCCTTTTAGCCACTTGTGAAACATGCGTTGTAATAGGAACAAGCAAATCACTGTGTTGGACTATGCAAACATATGTATTAGTTGTTTCATAGGCATATTCCTAACAACATATCACTTTAAACAACATTAACCAAATAATACTGACAAAAGATAAACGAAAAAGGCCAAAAAAGGGACAAGGGGGGACCATATTGAAAGACATGTTCCCATTATACCAAACACACCACACTTTAATCAAAATTTACCAATTAATACTGACAAAAAATAAACAAAAAACAACATAATTTGTATAATAGTAAACAAAGAGCACAAATCTCCACTCATATACTTAATTTATTCAAAGTAAATCAAACAAAAAAAACACATACTCCAACAACACTGTATATGTCTACAAATACTAACACATTACTGTATTATGTATATATTAAAGTAGTGAAAAAGTTTGCACTTTTAACTGACATCAAAAATTAAAGAAAAATGAACTACAAAACTCACCTTCGAAAGCATGTTCATCTTCTTCTGCTACAGCGGCCTGACTTTGCTCTTGTGCTTTCCCTAATATCGTCATTTAGTCTTCAATCGCTCTCAATGATCGTATGTTGAATAAACCATAACCTAATTTGTGTGTTTATCGTCTCAATTTGGAATGACCTCCCTCACAATTACTAGCACTCTAATTGATAGTTCACAATTAGGATTTTAGAGATTTGTTGGGTATTTAATGTCCAAATAATCACCCCGCTTTGTTCCTGCCAGTGGAAAAGTCCATGCGTTTTAATGATAGTTTGTCCGTCGGGTGGAGGGGGCAAACTGGGAAAATTGGTAACATCAGATGGGATTATAGGGCAAACCTTAGATTGGGGAAAATTTTGGAATTTGGTGGATACTTTGGACGGGTTTTCGTATGTTGACCTCTTTTTTTTTTTTAGAATTGCTATTTACACCCATAAAATTGCTGAGTACACCCCCAACAAAAATTACAAAAATGTCATTATAAATTTAGACCTAAATACCCTTCTTTTTTAGGCTGTTCAGCACCCCTACCGAATATCACTATGGTTGTTCGGCACCCCTACCGAACACCCATAGTAATGTTCGGTAAAGGTGCCAAACATCACTATTGGTGTTCAGTAGGAGTGCCGAACAGCCATAATGATGTTCGGTAAGGATGTCGAACACCACTATGGGTGTTCGGTAATTCAGTGCCAAACAATTTTAAAAAAAAAATAGGAAGGGGTCGGTGTGTGGGGTGGGGAAGGAGGTGGGAGAAGGGAGGAGGAAGGAGGCAGTGTGTTGTGGGGGGAAGGAAGGAGGGGCTGTGTTGGGGGTAGGGGGAAGGGAGGAGGAAGGGGATGGGGTGTACTATGAAGGAGGAGGATGGGGTGAGGTGTGTTTGGGGTGGGGTGTACTTAGTATTTTGGAAAAAATATTAGTAAAAGTAGAATAGGAAATTAGTGGGGGTGTAGCTAGTATTTTGAGGGGTTGAAAATATTAGGGTGGGGTGTACTTAATAATTGGGTGTACTAAGTAATTTTTGGGGTGTAAATAGCAATTCTCTTTTTTTTTTATCACATATTACATGTATCCTAAAGTTTGTAAGCAAAAAAAATTTGAGTTTTGATGTTAAATATTGCTCGACTTTATTCGAGTCATTTGATCCGACAAAAACTAAAATACATCTAAAATACATCAATACACTTTTCTAATATATGAAAAATACATAAAATATCAATTACTATGATATTTGATATTTCAACTGAGTTTTTAAATCTTCATCAATAATAAAGTTATTTTGGATGCTTGTATAATATATATATATATATATATATATATATATATATATATATATATATACTAACTATAATCTACCAAAATTTTACTCTTAAAATACGGTCAATGACCGTTGGCATGCCCAATCTAACAAATTCTTGTTAACAAAATGTACAAATTTCAAACCATATTTGTACACTGCCACTATCCAGGGCTTCCTGTACATATATAGAAGCAATTGTCTATAGAATCAATCTACGTCTAAAAGCCTATAGCCTGTTCACATCTATAAGATAATCTATCAATACAATGTTAAATTAAAACACTGCGTTCAACTTATCGGAATTCGTCATGAGCTTCATAGCTCTCATCAGGAGGTGACTCGTAAACTTCGGACTCCTCAGAAGCTTCGGTGCTCTCATAAGCTGGAGACTCATAAACATTAGACTCATCAGAAGCTTCAGCACTGTCATAAGGAGGAGACTCGTAAACATTGGGTTCCTCTGAAGCTTCAGCGCTCGTATCTGTTGGAGTTTCTGGTATGTATGAATCTGCATAAGCTTCAGAACTTTCAAAAGCAGACATCTTGTAATCCTTGTTCTCTGATGGAATCTCGTAGGCTCCACTTCCCTCCGTCTGAAAACCCTGAAGCAGGTAGTGGACTCCGTTGACAACATCATACATCATTAACCCAATCCTTCCTCCAACCCAACTGCCTAAATGGCTTCCCACCAGATACCCAAACCTGCCAAATCTTTCCTCTCCATGGTACCCAAAAGCATAGGTCCCAAACAATGTCCCTGTGCCCCTAAGAAACCCTTCTGTCATCGTGCCCCCATAGTAAATAGCTTCAAAAAAGTCCCATCCAGAAGAAATGATAGGGCCTATGATGCGCTTGGCTTTCCTGGTTGCCAGTTTGGCAGCTTTAGCTCCTTCTTTCTGGGCTAGTTTGGCTGCATCTTTAGCAGTCAGGCCTTGTGAGACTGCATCAACAAGTGCAGTCTCAATTGCGTGATGCCTTGCTCGCTCAACATGAGCAGTTCTAATGTTGTAAAAATAGAGCTTCACACCCTCCTTCACCACGCAAGCTAAGGTTCCAGAACTCCCATCAAAACAATTTAAGAAAGTAAACTTCCCACTCTGGGATGAGGCCACTTCACCAACCAGCTCTCGACATTTTTCAGCTTTAAAGAGCAGTGAATTAGACAATAAGATTAAAAGATGATACAATGTGCAAACAAACTGAAAAATCCATGAATAGCGTATGAACTATGACATTTTCTTAGTCCTGCTGCCAAAATAAACCAAGCCCTTTCAACAGATTCCAGAGGCTCAACTTTGTAATTTGGTGGTAGAGAAGGAAATTTGCATTTTAGTTTTGCACTACTCATAAGTAAAAGATTCCAATTCACTCACTACAGCTACTCAGAAAACATGGATGCACTTGGAGAAGGAGAAGGAAAAAAAAATAGATTGACAACTATTTATGATGATCGTAGACCCAGTAGCGAAGGACAACACAATTCAGGGAGGTAACACTTCACACCAACTAAGCAAGAACAGATGGGAATTGGAAGGACGGAATCCAGAGAAGGAATAAGGAAACTATCGTTCCAGTCAATATTTGTCAATACATATCATATAGCAACAGCCAACAAGGCCTTTGTACATAAGAAACATTAAAATTATAAAAATACTAAAATAATCAAGCACTTAAACTATTAACAAATAAAAATCAATTCTGAACTCCAATGAGTGTAAGCTTGCGCCCTGTGCTTAAAACATACAAAAGATACAAACAAAAATAGAAACCAAATCATATTCAACTGAAACCAATATAGAAACCACAAAATATTAAACTACGGATGGCTGTAAAGGAAAGATGAAAATACCTAAATTTATAACAAAATAAAACTGCTAAAACCCAAATTCCAAGCTTAGGCTTGCGCCTGTGCTTATCATACATGAGAGCCTCTTTCTTGGCAGTTTGAGCCCATTTTAATCCCCATCACTTTACGTACATGCATTTACAGTACTACGTCATCCAGATGTCAATATCATGGACAATAATAGCTGAATCCTAACAGTTCATTGATAAATCTCCACCAAGGAAAAGCTCTACTTCTATTAAGGCTGCAGTATTCACCTCTTCCGTACACGACCTTAGAAGAGTTTCAAAATGTAGCCCCAAATAACCAACTTAAGGGGTATGCAACTCAACTGGAACCAAAAAAGCTGTTCCACGGAAACTGGTAAAAACTGTCCCATGCTTTCAGTTTAGGAAAAGTTTTCTAAGGGTTTCTGATTCGAGCCTCCAAATATCAATAAGGAACCGATGCCTAAAGGTAACAAAATATAACACAATGTTTTGAATTAAAGATACTTATATAGTAATATAGGCAAGGTGCAAATAGCTCCTTGTCACAGCACTTTTTGGCTTTGATTCAGGATGTTTTAATTAGTTGCTCATCAGAACATTACTTATGAGCTTTAAGTATTTGACCTTTGGAGATAAACCGCTAATGGGTGTATTTGGCTTCACAATTCAGTGGTATGGTTTCGGGGTTTTGGGTTCTTGTTGTAATGATCGAAGAAAAGTAAGAAAAGGCTGGAAGAAAGCTGGTGGACCAAAGAGACAAAAAGTCCAAAACCACAAACCAAGCCACTAAAGAGCGAAGGAGAATACACCCAATATGTTTTATATGTAAGTGACATTGTTTTGGGAAAGTGCAAGAAAAGTCCCTCAACTATCACAATATTGGGGTTTAGTCACCGAGCGTTTTGCCTTTTCAATCGTGTCACTAAACTCGAATTTTGTTCTAAGCATATCCTTTTGACTAACTCCGTAACATTTGCTCCATTAAGTTTCCATGTGAATTGCCTGCGACTTCTTTTTGGGGGGTAAAACAGGTAATTCAAGACTTAAAAACTTATTATAGGAAAAATAAGGTGTTTGTAATCACAGAAAGTAAAGGGTTCAATTTTTTACTTTTTTTATATCCATTATTCTTAACATTCACAAACAGTATAATCACATCTAGGTTTGGTTGGCCCGCTCCATCGCCCAGGCCTTCATTGCCATGAGTCCATCTGCAACAGCCCGGCAGGCGAGATCAAAACTAGAGCCTATAGCTGCCCCTTTCCGTCGAGAACGTCGACCACTTCCATTAATCCTTCGACATCTCCTCCTTCAATCTCACTGGTATTCTCCACCTCCGTCACCTGGTCAACCTCACCTCACAGTCAATCAGTTTGGCGGCCATACCCCGCCGCAGATCTCATTTTATCCGTGCCTCCACCTCCTGGATGTCTCCAACAACTTCTTCAACCAAAACCTTTCCTCCCCAACTTCTGCCCTGAACAGCCTCCAACTGCTGGACAGTTACAGTAACAACATGATCAGTGACTTCCTGTCTGCATTTACCATATGACCAACCTGTCATTTTAACAGCAATTCTCAAACCGCTAACCACGCACCAGTTCCAATCCCTAACCCAAAAGCGTAGTACAAAGAAGAAGACTAATAGGATGATCAAGGGAGAGGAGGGGTGAATAAAGACCTAAAAATTGAAAGGAAACCCTAACCCATCAACTGTGGGATGTAGCCACATTTCTTTCTTCTCCACCTCAACCAGATTGGGACCGTCAAGATTTGTCGGGTTCCAGCGACATCTCTGACGAAGATGAATCTGATTCAGTTTTTAATAAGGGATTCATGCATCAATTTAGAGATGGTGGCAGAGGTGGTGGGTTTGTGGGCAGAATTTCAAATTGTCAAATTTGAACCCACTTAAGTCAAAGGTGGATGAAGCTTCCGTGGGTCTAACAGAGGAAGTGTGGAATTTGCGAGCAATTTTTTTTTTTTTTTGATAAGTAAAAATATATATATAAGAAAAAAAGTGTCAAAATAGTGACGCGTCCAATGTACTCAAGGGGTATACAAAGACAACCTAGAATATATTCATATTATTCACAAAACTAGCAAAAGAATGATCTGGAGAGGGCGACGAATCCAAGCACCAAAAGAACAAAGTATAAAGCAAGGACTCCTTAAGGGCAGGGGTATGGGTTTCAACATTCTCAAACACCCTCCTATTTCTTTCTCGCCAAATAGACCAGCAAACACATAATGGAGTTGCATCCCACACACAGCTTTTCCTTCTTCATCTATACAAGGACCAACAAAGAAACATGTCCTTGACTATTCTTGGCATAACCCAAGAAATCTTAAACATATAGAATATGAAATTTCATAACTCACACACCACAGGGCAGTGAAGCAACAGGTGATCAGAAGTCTCATCCCTTTTGCACATGAAGCACCAGTTCACATAGTCTTCTTCCGGCTTCGCAAATTATCTCCAGTTAAGATGGCATCATTGGCTGCTTCCCAAGCTAAGAAGGTAACTCGGGGAGGAGCCTTAGACTTCCAAACTGTCTTCCAAGGAAAAACAGTTCCGTTGTCACCTTTCAAAATGTTGAAGAATGATTTGACCGAGAATTTCTTACCCGTAACCCCTTTCCAGATGATATCATCCGCATACTGTTCCTAGGAATTGACAAGGAGTGGATCCTCTCCGAGAGCCTCATGAAGGAATTAATCTCCCAATCTTGAAGATTTCTTCGGAATGTAGGATTCCAAGAAATTAACCCACAATCCACCAACAAAACAGAACTAACCAATTCATCTTTATCAATAGTGATGTTAAAAAGATCGGGAAAAATTCTCCATAACTTCCCATCCCCACACCACTCATCCTTCCAAAATTTGACTCGAGAGTCCAACCCTATCTCAAAAGAAATATTACCCTTGAAACGCTCCCACCCCTTTCGAATCCCTCTCCAAAGACCCACACCGTACGCAGAAGAAACCTCATTGGGAAACCACACATTTGCACCTTCCCCGAATTTACTAGACACTACTCTCCTCCATAGACTCTGCCTCTCTACCATATACCTCCACAGCCACTTGCCCAACAACGCAACATTGAATGTTCTCAAATTCTTAATGCCGAGACCACCATCTCTAAAAGGAGAGCAAACAGAAGACCACTTGACAAGATGATATTTACGATCCACCATAGATCCCTTCCATAAAAAATTTCTTTCCAACTTTTTCAAATGCTTTGCCACCGACACCAAGATCACGAACAACGACATGAAATAAGTGGGTAAGCTAGAAAGGGTGCTTTTGACTAAGGTAAGTCGACCCCCTTTAGACAAAAATTGTTTCCTCCAACCCGCTAAGCGACGCTCAAATCTTTCAATCACTGGATTCCACAAAGCCAAACTATTGAAAGGAGCTCCCAACGGCAATCCAAGATAAGAAGTTGGGAGATGAGCTATTTTACATCCAAAGAAGGAAGCAAGGTAGTCAATGTTATCAACAAAGCCCACAGGCAAAATCTCGCTTTTGGCAATATTTATCCTCAAGCCTGACACCAATTGGAAAAAAAGCAAGACAAGCCTCAAATATCCCCGTTGTGCTTTCTCAGCCTCACAGAAAATTAGTGTGTCATCCACAAAAAGAAGGTGAGACACCCTCACAACTAAATCTCTGATTCTTCTTACCTGAAACCCTTTAACATATCCACCCAAAACAGCCCTATCTAACAACCTGCCAGCGCCTCCATAACCATAAGGAAGAGAAGAGGGGAAATGGGATCACCTTGCCGAAGACCTCTCGAGCTGGAGAAAAATCTTTCAGGCTCACCATTAACCATAACCGAGAACCTTACTGTAGAATTACAAAACAAAATCCAATCCTTCCATCTATTCCCAAAGCCCATTCTGCCCATCATATACATCAAAAACTCTGACGTGGTCGTAAGCTTTCTCAACATCCAATTTATAAAACAAACCTGGAACCCACTCTTAATTCTGGCATCCACACATTCATAGCGATGAAAGAGGCATCCAATATTTGACGATTCCCCACAAAAGCATGTTGAGATTCTGAAATAACCTTACCAATGACTCTCCGTAGCCTAAGAGATAGCACCTTAGCAATGAGCTTATACATTCCTCCTATAAGACTGATGAGTTGTAATCTTTGATACCTACCGCACCCTTCTTTTTCGGAATTAAAGCAATGAAAGTAGCATTGAAACTTTTCTCAAATCTCTTATTGTTGTAGAAGAACTAAAAGACATCCATCACGTCGCCCTTAATAATCTCTAAACAATGTTGAAAAATGGTCATAGAAAAACCATCCGGACCCTATCTCCACACATGCAACGAAGGGCCGTCACTACTTCCTCCTCAAATGGTACCTCTAAAAAGGATCTATCCTCCTGACCAAGAGACTCAAAAGAAACCCCATCCAGATTTGGACTCCAATTTCCCCCCTCTAAATAAAGGCTCTGATAAAAATCCATAACACCATCAATATTCACTTTCCGGATCTGGTTAGCCAATCTATGAGCATTGGTCGTCCAGTGAAAAAACTTGGTATTTTTATCTCCTTCTTTAAGCCAAAAAGCCCTAAATTTTTGTCTCCAACAAATCTCCTCATTAGTAAGAAGCCTCCTAATCTCTGATTTCAGCTCCATACGTCGGCTAGACTTTTCAGGATTTAAACCACCACCTCCTTCCAAGGCATCAAGCTCCCTAAGCTCTGCGAAGGCAATATCCAAATTTCTACTAACATTTCCAAAACACTCCTTATTCCATCTTTTTAGATCAGCTTTTAACACCTTCAACTTGTTCGCGAGTCTAAAACACGGATCACCTAATAGCACATAAGAATTCCATTTTTCTTTTTTCCAAGAAACCAAGATGCTTGAGCCACATATTTTCAAATCTAAAGGGGGATTTTCTTTTGAGCATCGTGCTGCTTTCCAAAATCAAGGGGACATGATGAGATAACATTCTCGGCAAACAAGATTGAGACGAGCCGCTAAAACAATCCTCCCAATCTGAAGACACCAAAAATCTGTCAATTCTAGAACATTGATAATTATTACCACTTCTAGCCCCATAAAGCGACCACCAGAAAGCGGAAGATCCACCGGCCCTCGCACATTAATAAAGTCATTAAAATCCACCATTGCTTGAGAGACAAAGTGACAACCCGTGCGTTCGTGCGAGAAGCGAATACAATTAAAATCACCTCCAATGCACCAAGGATGTCTCCACCTATGATTAACTACCATCAATTCCTCCCACAAATTCTTGCAAAGAAAGTTAGGGTCCGTATACTCCCGAGAAGACCAACAGCTTATCAATGTCCACCCTCTTCAAAAGACACGAGCAAGAATAAATGCCCACCGAGCTGTCCACCTTACTAAATAATCTACTATCCCACATAATAAGAATCCCCCCTGCTGTCCTTGCCGCATCTAAAACAACCCAATCAGCCCATCTACCACCACCCACACTCCTAATTATCTTCCTATCCACCTTGTCCATTTTTGTTTCCTAAACGCAGACAAGACGAGGCTTCCATTTCTTGAGAGCAGCTTTGACTACTTGTCTCTTTCCTAAATCATTAAGACCCCTTACATTACATGAAATAATGCGTAAATCCATAAATTAATTTAACTTTCTTTTACTCCTCCCCGCTCCATTCCCATTCCCTGGGGGGTCAAAATTGAGATTGCTACACAATTGTTTAAGCTCCCTACTACATCTATTACGGTCTGCAATTTTTGCTGTTGATTTTCTCCAAAGAACGTCGACTTTGTTCAATTTCTAGCAACAAATCAAGTATTTTATCTTCAAATCCTGTGCATGACACCCCCAAAAATCAGCCAAAACCTTTCACCCTATTCTTGGCCCATGCTGATATGTCCACTTTCCCCTCCAAACACCTCGGCCGGAGCACGTCACCTCCCTCCAAATGTATCACAGCTAGAGGAGAACAATTCAAAACTTCCATCGAGTCATCAGCGCTCTCGATCAAAGCCTTCGCAAGCTCCTCGATACAACTCACCTTACGGTTATTTGGCACAGCCGAGAACGGGTAATCCCATAGAACACTGTCTTCGGTCTCACCTTTATCAGCATCAAATAAGTCCACACCATCTGCGAGGTGTCTTCCATGTCGCTTTCCTATGTCGCAACCTCTGCCCTAGAAGTCTCAAATAAGTGCTAACTCTGTTCGCGAATACCCCTCTTAATAGCATTTCTCCTTTGCGCAGAAGACCCATCTAAAGGGTGACTTCGACCACCATTAGGGCTCAAACACATCTTAGTCTTGGGCTGACCCGTAATAGCAGAAGGAAACGGCCCGCTGACACACCCGACTGTGATCTCTTGAACATCTCGGACTAGACCTTTTCCTTTCTTAAAGAAAGGAGACGAGCTTTCCCTACTATTAGTAAAAGGGTTTGTAAATTTTGGGCTACAATAAAACCTTGAAGCCGATCCCATCTCAGGCCCAAACATTACGCCTACATCTTGAGCCCTACCTGTGCCGCCTTCTCTCCTTCCAGATTCAAAATTTGAAACCTTCGCAACCCACGTGTTTTGACATATTAAACCATTATCACGGACACCATCTGGTTTGCGCAACCCTTCAGGATACCTCCCTTTCCCACGTGTGAAAGTCACGCTTCGTCTTCAATTGCCCCTTCGAACCCCGATCTCCCGTAAAGTTGCCAAAATCGAAATCTGCGTCCCACCTTGGACCTACCTTCGCATTTCGATCTCACATGTAGAAACCATTTCTTATCTTCAATCCTACCTTCGTCCTCCAAACACCACCTCCCTTCACACCTCCGTGTTTCACCCAAGGTTGGCAAAACGCCGCCGTCTCCGCCCAAATTGGAACAACAAATTGATACGATTTTCGCTAAGGATTCTCAATGAATTACGATTTCACGCGAAACAGAAGCTAAGATGAAGAAAATCGATGGAAAGGTGAATTCAGTCCAACTACAAACCTTGGCATGTACAGCCGCAACCCGATAACTAAGACGACCACGAACCTTGGTATAATGAGTTTCGCCACAACTGGAATGTAATACCAATTGATAAGAAGAAAAGATGAACGCCACAGGACAATCCTAATAAATTCGAAAAGTTTGCAAAGAACCAAGAAGAATTAAATAATTCTGTCAAATTAATTTAATCTCAGTTGTGTGTTTCGAATACATAAAGAGAAGCTTTTATATAGGCCTAAAATCTGAATCCTAACACTTGAAGGAAATAGAATCCTAAAATAAAATAAAACAATTAATGAATTACCTAAACCATGTAGGAAACAACTAAGTAAAATACCTAGGCTAATTTGAAAACAATAACAAACCAAAATACGAAAAACACTATCAATCCCGTTTTTCTAAAGGCCTAATTTTAAAAAGTGCACTTTGGCCCCCTAAAGTCATCCATTTAGCGTTAAAAAGCTCCCGAAGTCATCTATCATGCCTAGGATGGCTTTAACAGGCGTCTCTTGAGTCTTCAAGCTTTTTTTCATACATTTTGAAGTCTTCAAAGTCCTTCCATGCATATCAAAGTCTTCCATTGATTCTTGAATACTTGAATAATCACGAACAAGCCTTGCTTGAACTTCCATGTCCAATCTCTTGCCCTCGAACCACTTGACACGTGCATCAACAATGGACTTGAGCTTGCTCGAATTGCATCACAAATACTCTACCACCAACACCAATATGGATGGAAGCCGGCGAACCAAAATCCTTGCCCATCTCAAATCCCTTCTCTTTTCCTTATCTTCATCCACCTTAATAAAACCTCCACCTACGTTCCCAATTTTTTGGAAAACATATGTACCCCACAAATGTAAAGGCAGCCAGTGCCCTAATCCACGCTTCTTTAGGTTTCTTCCTTCTCGATGACAGCATGCGACAGGGTTCCATCAATCCAAAAGCAGAGGTGATCAATTGATTACCCATCTCTTCTCCTCCAAAATCCGAGTAGCTTTTCTTTGGAAGGGAACTCAAACAAAAAATACTTGCCACTCATGTCTGTAACTCGCACTCCTGCTGTTTTCCATCTCAGATCAACCCATTTTTGAACTTAGATTTGGGGGGAATCGGGCACTCTAGACTTCCCACTCTGCCAACAAGGCATCTCTCCAAGAATTTCAACGATTGATCACAAGACTTCTCCCCCACCTTGAAATCTACTGCTGCATTTTTTGTTGTAGCATTGATCTTGACCCCTAAATCCAGTCAGGGAGGTATTTCAGCCACCTCTTTAAAGGTTCTATAGTGATTCCTCTTTGCTGGGATGAAACCTTGAGCAAATCTTCTTATCTTCCCTGCTAACATATCCCACCCTGAATTGGACGCAATTTCAGGGATGCAAACCTTTTATTTCTCCCTCTCCCTGTAGTTTCAAGGCAGCTCAAATAACCAGCACCATTCTTCTCCTTCGCAAACAGAATAGCCTGTTACGCTCTTGCCTTTTCTTCCAAAAAACTTCCTTGAAACTTGATGCCTTCTCCAGCCATTAGCAGATCCAAATCAACTCCTAGAAAGATATCACCACCTCGTGAACACGACCCCTATACCTCTCCAGCAATTGAAACTCAGTATACTCCTTAAACTGTCTCGCATTCACCTCAAATGTCTTTCTACCGGCTTGAAATAATATTCTCTCCATGTCACCTTCTTACGACCCAGTTTTGAGACAAGCAATATACCAAGCATCCCGAGATGTGGCTGGATTTTCCTCTATCGAAGGAAGAAGACATGGATGGTATGCCGTTCAGTCACTATTTAGTTGCAAATCAATAGTTTTCGAATTTCTTTGAGGTTGTTGTGAATTGGATAAATTACTTGTTGCCATTTCAATTGCTTTTAAATTTACACCTGATTGTGGTATAATGCAGATACTGATGAAGACTTTATGATGGGTGTTTGAGGTGGATTTGTGCCTACGTTTAAAAATAACTTGTCAGTGTTAAAGGAGATGTGATCTTGAATTCAACATGACTACATGAGTTTAAGCATCGGTGACTAGAGGTGCAAGCCAAGTGATGGAACAGCATGAGAAGGAATGTGCCAGCAATACTCTAATTAAAATATAAGATACTCCCTCCGTTCCTAAATAATTGTCTTCCTTTCCTTTTTTGTCCGTTCCAAAAAAAATTGTCTTGTTTTCAAACTTTCCTTTTTAGGAAAACACTTTTACCACTTTACCCTTACTTTTTCTCCCTACTTTAATTATGACCACATGCACAAGAGCTTAAAAGGAAAGTACATATTATACCAATATTTATAATAGAATCAATTAGTTTTTCTTAATCCGTGTGCCCAAACGATTATTCAGGGATGGAGAGACTATGATTTATGACTAAATAAACCCTCATGTTTATGTTATTACAAGTATAACCTATTTATCTTTAGTTTCAGTTTTAGGACTTTGTTTACCTTTTATACCCTTTCCAAAAAAGTCACATGCAAAGCACGTGACCACTTAACATGGATCAGACGGACGAAGTTAGTCGGAAGGATATAACTGGACCAAAAATTCGACTTTATAGACACGATTGAAACTACAAAAGGTTCAGTGACTAAAGCCCAAATTTTGTGATGGTTGAGGGACTTTCCATGCACTTTTTCTTATTATTTTTAGTGGAAACCTTTGGTCCAAGTTGATGTAAGTGGCCCTTATAAATTGGAAGCGCCATTCAAACTGAAACTGCACCGCTGTAAAACTAAAAGGGACAGCTTGGTAAGGTTTTTGTTTATTTAACCTTTTAGAAATTGGTCTATGCAGTTCCATTTCCATTTTTAGCCAAACACTGAACCGTGGACACCCCACAACCAACTTTTTATACGTCTAACAAGGTGGAGACTTCTAGTAGAAGTTGAGCGGAAAATAGAGATGGTTATATATATATATATATATATATATATATATATATATATATATATATCCAGCTAGGTGAAGGTTTCTAAAGAGTTAGAGCTGAAAGTTGAGATGGTTGTCCAGATCGGGCATTACATTCCAGTCAGAATGAGGTTAACATATAAGGTTAAAAAAAGATGACATCAAATACTTCAACGAATAAGCCTTCTCATTATCAAACTTGTTCAACCATACTAGATACTACTGGGCACTCTCTCTAGTAGCTTAAATCTATCAATAACTTGACATGGTATCCCAGCTCTAGTTTGGCACCATACTGAATCCAAGGCTTCCCAAATGCATTTGACAATAACCTAACACAGTCATCTTCTCATATAACATCATATCTTATTTCATATTTTTGACAGAAATAGAAGAAGCTATCATTAGAGGGAAGAATATACAAAAGTGGATAAGAAATCCACCAATTCAGATGAGTGGAAAAAGAAAAAAGACATAAAATAGATACAAAACCCAAAACTAAAAAACTAGTGCAGCTTGCCAATCTCTAGCCAGATCAGTCAAAGAGAGAGCCCTAAGAACCCCAGTAGCATTGGCCTGAGAGAGGCCAAAAGAACCACATGCTTCCAAATCAAACAAAAACCTAAAGATGTTCTATCAGATCTTCTAGAGTTCCTCCCAGTCCAAATACACCTAAGGATGGCAAAAATAGCCCAGTTTCAAAGTGCTCTCTTCTTTCCCTCTTCCAAGACCCTTCCACTTTTTAACCAAAAAGTCCTCCACCGTATGTGAGCTGGCCCAAGACTCATCGCACAGCAAAAGAGATGCCCCACAACTGCCAAACAATACTACAACGAAGAAATAGATGCTGATGCATGTCACTTGCCTACATGAAGTGAACACAAACGTCCGGGCTTAATATTGTTTAAGGTCGTCTTTTTTGCTTGCAGCCATTAGTATTGAGCTTTTCATGAAGAAACCAAACAGAAGTTCTAACTTTGAAAGGGAACTTAGCCTTCCAAATGAAATCAAAAGGAGGGAAAGGTAAGGTGATATTAGAACGACACAAACCGGTAAGGTTTGAATGCCACCGTATTTTTGAACTAGCGTTAAGAAGTTATAAGCGGAGCTTTTACCAATCAAAGAACGTAACACTTTCCGCCAGTGAGGTTCACGAGAAAGCTTAAAGGTTTTCAAAAGAAGGATGTTTAGACGGGCATGAATTAACCAAAAAAGGGCATTCTGCACAGACCTAATCTTTGGCAACAAGGGGAAGCTTAACACAATACTGAAACTTAGGACCACATTTAACAAAAAGTTTTGAGAGAGAGAGATAGAGATGAATACTGGAATAAATTGTGTTTCTAATTATTCATTGTTGATAATATAAAAATTGAATGTGATTATCATATGTTACCCAGACTCTTTAAATGCCTCAAATTCCCATGTCCAACTCATGACACTCACGCAAAGGTATGGGATTTGGTCAGACACTTCTCATCTAGTAACAGGCATATCCCATACCTCAATTTAAGTAGGAAAATTTGTTTAAAATCAAGTGAATTCTGCTTTTTACACACTACATTTCACGTTAAACCTAGTTTATCCCAAGAAATAAATAAAAACGTAAAATCTATGACAATTCGGTTGTATATTAGTTTCCTTGAATTGGGAGATTTGATCATCCAAAGCTTAGCTACCTATATCGTACTAGACACACATACTGGTATCCGAGTTAAACAGGTTTTATGAACAAAGACGGCTTTTATCCGAAGTATGCCCAGAGAAACAATGGGCAAAAACCAAGGAATTTCCACAAGAGATGCAGCAACATTAGGGAGTGAACTCATTTGTAATGTATGGTGACGTGCTTAAAAGAAAGAAAACAAGATAACTTTTACATGAAGCTGAAGGAAAAAGTAAAGAGCAATAACCATGACCGCACAAAAGGCATCCGATGACTGAAGCAGGAGGAGATGAAAGGAAAAAAGTTGCTGCAACAATGTGCATTGCATTTGGGAGACAATGTCATGGACTTTGATTAATTAGAATATATAACCGAAACTAATGACATAAACATCACTCTTCCCTCCTCCTCCATCCAAAAGGAATAATCTGGAAATGGCATAATCATGTAATTTATTTTAATGCCTTTTACAAGAAATCCAACCTGGGCACCAAATGCAAATTCTATCTGAAGTTGTGCTAGCGGAAGCAGTAGTACCCACATCATGAAGTGCATGCAACCATTATGGAACAATCAAGACTCAATGTGGAGCAAACTTTGCACATTATTCAATAATTAGGATTGAAATTGAATCTTTGTACTCTCCTCGCTCCACTTAAAGAGTCCACATTCAAATAATCTAATAATTAAGAGATATATTAATATCATTGGAGTTGGTCATAATTACAAAAATGCTATAGTATGGTCAAGATAGTTATAACATATGTGGAGGGTAAAGTTGAAAGATTATGGAGATTGAATGCATAATTTTTTAAAGTGGACTCTTTAAGTGGAATATCCCAAAATGGAATAGTAGACACTTTACATGGAACAGAGGGAGTTAATATCAATTTTCCAGTTATTAAGCTACTAGGCAGATTTACTGTTTTACTAAGTTCTATGCGTCACGGTCATATGGAATTGTCAATTATCAAGGTAAGGAGGAATTAGGAAAATGAAAGACAAGCTCCATCGTATATCATTGCTTGTTAAAAAAAATGGTTTTTGCTAACAAATGTTCCTATGACACTATTTAAGGTTTCATTTATGAAAATAGTTTGCACTGAAAATAATCATCAATGCAATGAAAGCCTGTTTCAATGTTTCGGAGTTGATTCTCAATATTGAAAAAATTAATGGACATGGCAGTACCTATTCACAAAAGAGTCCTATTTTAGGTCAAATTAATGTATACATGTTTATGTAGTTCATAATGATATAAATTATGCTTGTTAGTCAAAATAGTCAAAGCAAAAGGCAAAAGTCTTAAAAAGCTTCTTGAACCGTTAATGGCATTATATGATGCATGAGGTGACTCCACCTTAGCACGTGATAAACAAGAAAGTCGAGTGGAATCTCTATACAACAATGTCTCCATTAGAAACTGCAGTCAGACGTTATGAACTGCATATTTCAACCTAGAACCAAAATCAAACAAGTGCAATCATTCATTTTCACCAAAAAAAACTCAGCCCTCAAAACCTAAAACCTAAAAAATGTAAAGCTGCCGAGTCAAATTTAAAAAATTGGGATGCAAAATGCATACATCTTTCAGAAGCATGAATGTTTAACTGAAAGTAACCAAATTTCTAAATCAAGTGAAATAGCAGAGAAAGCCCAAAAACATGGCCAACTACGATAGAGGTGCAGAAATTAAGTCAAGATTCAAAATTCACCTGATAAATTAGTGACAGTTCATAAATAACTCATAAATCCTACGAAATGAAACTTGATCGTACTCAAAATTTTCTGGGTGCCATGTCAAAAGAAGTTGTTTTCACTTAACTGGGCATACTCAGAAATAGAGCAAAAAGTTCCCCATTTCATTCTTAATCTGCAATCACCCTAATGCTATATCTAATAACCCCAAAATAATCTAAAGGTAATTAAATGAATCCAAAATAAATACACAAATAAAAATATGGTAGTAGAAAATGGGCTCCTGAAATAGTAAGTCCCTAATCAAAGAAGTCAAAATTCGTTAATCCGAATCAATTTTCCGAACACAGAGTCAACGAGCAACAATGCAGGTGGCTTTAAATTAGCTTCCCCATTCATGTGAACAGAAAACACAGCATATTGAATCCGAACAATTTATCAACTACAATTACTAGTAGTATAATTTCCAAGGCAGGAAATAGAATAAGAGTAGTACCAGTGATACTGAGGGCGATAATTCCAGCAACGAAGATCACGAACTGAAATCTCTTCTTGGGTAAATCCATAGTCGAGAGCCCCAAACTCGAAAGCCCTTACCAACCACCGTGATTTTGATTTTGATTTTGAATTAGATTTATGGGTCTCTGATGAATGATGAGATCAAGGCAAGGCTTACGATACAAGCAAGCCTCAACAAGTTGAAGGAGGGGACGAAAGAATCTTCGTCAGTAAAATTGGAATTTTAGATTTGCCAGATTTTCATCATGTGAGCGCAGAGAGGGTTGAGAGTTAAGAAGAGAGTGGAGAGGAAGGAAACGACTTAAATCTTCCTGAGACCATCATTTGCTGTGCAATAACTGAATATAACGACGACGGAAACGTTAGTCTTCTCCCCTTTTGCTTTGAAAAATTACTACTTACAGTACCTGAATACCGAATAATTTTCCATTATGACCACATTATTAGAGATCTTTCATAGTTGAGTTTTTCTTAGGATTAATATACAATTTGGTCCCTGAACTTAAAACTTCTCCCTGATTAGGTTTTAGCACTATGATATTTCCTATTATGGCACTTGAATTCAACATTTTGTCGTACGGTTAGTCCCTTGTCTAACGGGATTTAACAGAAACGATAATTCATTTTTAAAAGACCAAAATACCCCTATTGTGTGATGACTATGTATCCACTTGGATAAAAATGTTGAGATGGAATTTATTTGGCGGGAAGGGAAAAGGAAATAAAGCTCAGCCCTCTTTTTGCAGGTTCATTATCTCTCATCCCTTTCTCTCTCTTCTCTATCTCTCCTCTATTATTGTATCAACAGCGAGTCATCCTCTTCAACTAGGAGTCCCCCTCTTTAGTCCTCCCTTTCTTTTCTATTACTCTCTTAATTTCTTCTCTGTTAATCTCTTCAATTGGGATGATCCTTTCAACCTCTTCAATTTGGATGACCCATTCAGCCCTAATCGTGGATCCAAGATTTTAATCAAAGATCTTACAGTCTTCTTTCTTCTCGATTCATCAATCAATGGCCTCATCTTCATCTTCAACAATTGCCTCGGATCAACAACGCAAGAATGTATCCGGATGGGTAAAGTTTTGTAAATGTGGCTTGCGAGCTCCGGAGTGGACATCACTGACTAGAAAACACCCAAGAATGAGGTTTAATGGGTGTCCAAATTACAAGGTATAATTTGAAAATTTTGATTGATTTAAATATGTATTAATTGAAATATTGGATTTATTGATTTTAATTTGTTTCAGTGTTCATTTTTGTAGGATCCCCAAAAGGATTGTGGATACTTTGAATGGGTTGATCAATTTCCTAAAAAGACAATTGATGTAATCAATGAATATAGGGATGAGGCAACTGATTTACAAGAAAAATTTGCGAAGATGGAAGTGAAATTGACGAAGGAAAAACAAAGAAATGCTACTTTAAAGCAAGAAATGGAAAGGTTGGAGTGTGAGTTGAGAAACCAAAGTATGGAGTCAACAATGCTAAAATCACAAAATGAAACCAATCAGTGGAAGGGAAAGATGTACCTTAGATTGGTTTTTATTTTAGGGATTTTAAATGCTTTCTTTGTGTATGTGTTCGCAAAAGATAAGAATGAACAATTAATGTTACCATAGAAATGGCTTGTTTTATGCTTGCAATGTACTTTGTATTTTTAATGGACTCCCTTTTGTTTGCAATGCATTGTTGTTTTATGTTTGTAACACTACTGACATTATCCATACAAACATTAACAAAAGAGCCTCATTACCACCAAACCACATATAAATTCCAATATAATTGCAACATGACATTAACAAAAAACCATTTGTTCATTAACATTTACAAAAGACCATCTGTTCATTTAGATTGGCATTAATACAAAAGACCAATCTGAGACAAAGACATTAAATTGAACAAAATATCATTTGTTCATTGACATTAACAAAAGACCACACAGGCCAATCTATGCACTGATATTAACAAAAGACCACATCTGACATTTCTGTGCACTGTTATTAACAAACACCAACAGGCCAAAACTCTACAAAATACCAACTGTTGACTTCAAGAGTGTTCACACAACAAATGAAACCTCATTCAATTTGGCTTTTGAGGTGATAAGGAACTCCTCGTTATGAATTTTTTTCCATTCCTTAAACTTGGGAAAGAATCACTTCTGAAACCTCTAGTTGGAGTCAAAGGAGGGGATTAAGATACATGAGAAGGGGCTACACTTGATGATTGTATGGCTTGAGAGATTTGAGTGGGTTAAGGAGGGGCTGCACTTGATGATTGTGTAGCTTGAGAGACTTGAGTGGGTTGAGGAGGGGCTGGAGATTGAGTGGGTTGAGGACCAGCTTGAAAGGAATCAAGATGTATTGTTGTAGATGAACCTAAGGCCTAATAAAGACATAAAAACAAGGTAAAAAATGTGTTAGCTTGACAAAGACATAATTATAGTACTTATTCAGAATTGACCTAACTGACTTAAGTTTTACCATATAGTAAGTGTCTCCAGAATGTGAAACAAACAAACCAACGCCATTAAGTTGGATGTTTGACTTGTGCTTGGTAGGTCTTCCTCTTTTTCTTGGTTGAGTGGCATCTTCTTGCCTTTCTGCCACCTTTTTCCTTCCATCATTCCTTGTTTTTTTGTACACTCTTGGCATGCTTGGGCCTGCATCAGCTTTCTTTTTGTTACCATCACCTTCAACCTACACACACAATAATCATTCATCAATTATTGAACTATAGTGAATATACCAACCTTCAAATTAAATGCACTTACATTTTCATCAGTTACAGAAGTGGATTTTGGCTTTTTGCAACCTCTTTTGTTGTGGCCAACCTCATTGCAATTTCCACATTTTTGTACTATTTTCTTAGAAGTTATTGCTGAAGTACCATCACCTTCCAACTGCACACACAACAAACAATTAAATTAGCACCACTATATTGAATATAGACTCAACTTCAATTAAATGCATTTACATTTTCATCATTTGCAGAAGTAGGTTTTGGCTTTTTGCATCCTTTTTTATTGTGCCCAACCTCATTGCAGTTACTACAAGTCATTTCCCTTCCTTGTCTTGACAATTTCTCATTTGTATCCTCTGTTTGTTGACTTTTCTTCTTTGGCTCCTCATCATGCTCCTTAATTCTATTCTTTTTTGGTCTGCCTGGCATTTTCATGGCTTTAGGAGGTAGCAAAACTTCCTTCCAACACTTGGGCCAATCAGCTTCCCAGTGATAGGCATTAAAACATTTGAGTATGTTTTTATGAATACATCTCTCCTGTACCAATCTAGACAAAGTCCTCTGGATGCCTATCCACTCTATATATACTTGACACAGCATGGCAACATGGTATGCCAGTAAAGTCCCATTCCCTACATGTACATGTTTTGGCATTAATATCAATAATAAATCCCTCAGATATGTATGTCACTTCAAACTTTGTGGCCCCATTGTACACTGATTTCCACTTCTTAGCCTCAGTCATATTCTTCTCCAGCCTTTTTCTAATTCTGGGACACAAACTGTCCTAGTGCTTAGACATCCAAACCTTTTTTTTTTTTTTGTTATCCTAGTCATCATCATCACCCTTATGTCCTCAAGCATGTAGAATAAAGGCTTAGACCTAGATAAAACATGAGATCCATTAAACCCTTCAAACATGTTATTCTCACAACTATCACACTTACTATGCTCCTCAAACCACACCTTTGACCACTTGTGCACATTTCTGTTCATCAAATCCTCATATGCCTCAGCATCAATCTCTTTCAAACTTTCACATGCTTTTTGGTATGCATCTGTGTGTGTAGCTTTTACAATTTTCCAAAATAATTTCCTCAATTCAACCCCCTTGAATTTCTTAGTCCAGTTAGCACAAACATGTCTAGAACATGCAGCTCAGAAATAGAGTTCACCAAACCCTGTCAATAATTTTAAATGTCAGTAAACAAATAATTGTAACAAATATGAAATGCAATGAAATTTAAATAAATGAATAAACAGGAAGAAGTTTGTGGATGCAATATACCTTTTGTTGATCACTAATAATTGTCCATCCAGAACCATCTTCCATGTCCAGGTCCTTAATCAAAAGTGATAAGAACCATGACCATGCATTCCTATTTTCAACTTGAACAACTGCCCATGCAATTGGCCACATTTGATTATTTACATCTCTACCAACAGCTATCAATAACTCACCTTTGATCAACCCTTTCAAAAAACAACCATCAACCCCAATAATTGGCCTACATCCACTAACAAAACCCTGTTTAAGGGCATGAAAACAAATATAGATTCTCTGAAAAACAGGGGGCCCATTTGGATTAGGCTGATGGTACTTGATTTCAATTGTACTTCCTGGATTTTTCTTCTTCAATTCTTTTCTGTAGTCCCACAATCTAGCATAATGCTCATCCAATGATCCTATTGCATACTTTATAACTTTTTGTTTAGTCCTATGACACAAACTGATATTGACTTTCAACTCATATGTGTTTAAAATTTCAGCAGCCATTTCCCCACAAGTCCAATTACAGTTGTTCCTAATCTTGGTGAAGTACTGTTTAGCTAACCACTTGGATGATAACTGTCTTGTCTTAATGTTCTTTGAACACATATGCACTGGATTAAGGGACCTTACAATGAAACTATGCTCATTCTGCTCTTTACTAGCCCAAATCCTCCATGGACAGACTGCAGAGTTTACACAAACAGCATAAACCCTTAGATTTTCATTCTTTATATACTTCAGATCAAACCCTTTACTAATTGCATAGTTAGTAAGTGCTTCTTTAAATTCTCCAGCATTTGCAAACTGTAGACCAACATGGAAATTCACATCTTTCAAGTCAAATTTTGGGTTAAAAGTTTGGCCTTTAATCTTTTTTTTCTTCCTATTCCTCACAGGTTTATCAGAGTCTGTTAAAGATTCTACAACATCACTTGGATTTGACTTAGTTTCAGAAGAATACAATTCACTTTCCAATGCCATCTCCGCATCAGAATTTAAATGAATATGATTGTCATCTGCAGCAGGTTGTTTTTCAGTCCCTTCTTCCCTTTCAATTGATTGTTGTTTTTCAATCCCTTCTTCCCTCTCAACTTCTTGTTGTATATTTGGCACATCACCACCAGCCTCTTCTTCCCTTTCAAGTCCTCCCCTCCTCAACTGAGCCAACTCGTCATCACTAGTATTTAAATCACTCCCACTAAACTCATATTCAGTTGATTCTTCATCATTTTCATCTGAATCATTCTCATCATCATCATTATTTCTATTTACATCTTCCAATGACTCTTCCTCACCAGTTTCATTACCTGATTCATCAACAAAAGCAGCCTCTAACCAATCATCATTATCATGCCTATTATCATTACTATCCTTCATATGATTTTCTGCACTCTTGTTCTCATTAAGACCACCCAAATGTTCATTAATAATGTCTACTAAAATGCAACCTTGATCAAGTAAACTTTTTGGATCAAAAGTCATACCATCAGGGCAAGGTAGTCTAAGAATTTCATTACTTATCATAGGTTTATCAACATCGTGTTCTACGTACATCTCAACCTCATCTGATTCCTTAATCAACCCAATCATCTCTGTAGTCTCACTGTTTGAATACAATCTCTTAACTCTCATTTCCAAAGAATTACTAGGAACCTTATAGTACATACACTTCACATTCTTATATTTAAGAAGATTACTAACAGCTTTCTTTATATCCCAAAATGATATTGTGTCAGTGTCCCATCCAACCCCAAATAAATCAACCTTTCATTATCACAAAAGCTTCTACCATGATGCAAACAAATACTAAACACTGGCATTCTGCATGAGATTTATTTATAATTATAATTAACATATCTGTAATAACACGCTAAATCATTTGTTAAATTGTAATAATTTTATTTTTAGTATTATATTGGGCTAAAGAAATTTTTGGCCTATTTTCAGTATGTGATATTGGGCTAAAGACATTGTTACCACATTGTTATTATTTGGGCTTAAGACATTTTTGTCATCATATTATTTTGGGCTTGGCCCACTATTGTGTATAACACACACACACATACACAAAAAAAAAAAAAAAAGAAATCTGGATAGTGTTGTTTCTGGGAGAATGCAGCAGTCAAAGGCGCTACACAAAAAATAAAAATAAAAATAAAAATTCTCGCCATTGTTGTATTCGAGAGTGACCGTCAAAATGGCTTGTGAAGATTCAGTTCATGGGGGTGTGTTGGGGAGAGAAATCACCATTTAAGAAGGTTATAAAAAGGGGTTTGGAACAATGGTTCTCTACCAGAAATTGAGAGAACTGTGAGTGCAAGAGAGAGAGAGAGAGCATCGTTGATTCTCGGAAGGAAGGAGAGTTGGTGACGAACGAAATCATTCGTCGGACGAAGTCGCCGGAAGGAATTATCGATTTGAGGTAAGGTTAATTTGTACAAATTCTCTTTGAAGTAGAATTGCCAAAGAACATGAATTCTGTAAATTTATAACCATTTGGAGTAAAAGAGATTATTTACTTTAATGGAGTTTTAAAAAAATAATAATAATAATAATACATTTCTGATTGTTTTTAGTAAATTTTGATTTGCGAATTGTTAGCGACTATAGCCGGATTGCTGGAACTATCACTTATTAATGATTATTAGTTTATGATAATTGTCCATGTTAATTTTACAAGAATTCTCTAAAGAAGAAGAACACTCAGTAACTAAGTAAATTTTTTTTAAAGGAAATATGATATATGTTTAATTAAAATGCATGGGTGTGATTAATTTGGGTGAAGTTGCAGAGCCAATGCTCTGTTCGTTTTGGTTGTGGTTGGTGCGGAGGCTGAAGACAACCCATTTGCCAAAGTTCACTTCTGGCCCTCCTTGTTCACCAAACCTGAAAAATCAGTCCTCATCTTTACGAATTTTCAACTTGATCCTTATACTGTTTTTAGTTAAATGAAGAAGATAATAAGAATCCCAACTTAACAGATTACACCCTTTCTGTTTAGACTTGCTGAAAATTTGAAAAAAAAAATTCTGGATTTCCATAAAGACCCCTTATGTTCTAAGAAAAATAATAATAATAATAATAATAATAAATAAATAAATAGATAAAGATAATAACTTTAATATTATATTTAATTCATACGAGCTCGAATTGAAGTAATTCTTGAGCCTACTTTAGGTATTTACCAATGTATTTTCTAATAAATAAAATTTGTTTAACGTGTATAAGATTTGGAAAAAATTTAATTAGTATTTGTACAATACTTAAATCGATTAGAATTAATAATATATTTTGACATATAAAATTAAATACTATCTTAAAAAGACTTTTACTAATATAGTATCTAGATTAGCCTACAAGTGCAATTAAGACTATATTTTATTTGGTACAATCATAATTAGTAACTAGTGGTGTACTTGTGATGAATTTTAGATTCGAACAAGCGCGTGTGACGATTTTTATTCGCTAAGCATATCGAGGTAAGGGATTATACCTCTTTTAAGTATTTGAACTCTATTTTCATTCGATAGGCTTCCGCTGTATTTTGTTGTCATTAAACGTCATTGTATACGTTATGCCCGTACTTATGCGGTAGTTGTTTTGAACTCCGTCGTATCATTTCGTTCTCACTCCATATTATGATTTGTCATAAATCATATGTATGAATCCTTGCCATATGAAAATTCTTTTTATTCAATTGTGATATTTTCCAACTTCGAATCTATTATGTATTTTGTTAAAATTCTTACTGTGATCACTAAGTTAAACAACCTGTCACACAGGGTACTATGGTACTATGAGATACGAATTTTATGACTTTTTATGAATGCTTTACACCACCTGCCCGTGGTGTGGTTATCCGGATATACCGTATTTATGAATTATGAATCTTCGAACTCTTCGGAGTATTTAGTTTATTAAGGTCTTGCGACCACTTACGTGATCATAGTGTCCGCGAGTTGGACACTACCTCCAACCGGTATGGGACGGTTGGCGGTAGTCGTACCTCTCATCAATTTGCATGGTTGTACCCTTTCCTTGAAATTCCTATTACTCCTTCAATTTTTATGAACTATGAATAATGACCTTATGATTGACTTTGATTTTTTTTGAAATGTACGAACGTATGATTTTCTTCGAGTCAACTCCTCCTTAGAAACCGGAGGGGTTGTATATGAACTTGCTGAGCATTGTTCGCTCACCCTTTTTCCTATTCCATCTTCCAGGTCATAAGTAGGAAGGATCTTACGGATATGCAGATATCGACAACTATCATTCGAGATATTTTGAAAAATGTTTTTATTCCTTGTAATAAGAGGGATCTGAATTATTTAAAGTTGAAGAAAATTGAGAAATGTATTGACATTATTATGGGTTATTAATGTTAGTGACCTTGGGATTACATTGGTTTAAAGTTAATTTGATATTGTAAGTACTCGAGGTTCATTTTGTTAAGTATTATGGTGGTGACGTGGCTAAATTGTGGGACCACGATGTTGGTACCGAATTTGGGGCGTTACAAAGTTGGTATCAAAGCACGTCCCGGCCGGAAATGTGTTGGAACACATCGCCTGGGATACCGATCCTTTATGCATGATTTGAGGTTCTGTAGACCATAGAATTAAGGATTGATTAGAATTAGGAATTTATTCGAACTAAGAATTTATTCGAAGTATGAATTGGTTAGAACTAAGAATTTATTTGAACTAAGAATTAATTAGAATTAAGTATTGATTATGACTACTACTATTTGGAACTCATACATTCACTTGGTTGACTGTAGGATGGATTACGACTTGGACTTAGACAACTGGATGATAGGGGACCAGGATGGGGTTGATCCAGATGAAGATCCAGAAGAGGAAATAGAGGAAATCCCAGAGGATGAACCTGAGGAAGACCCTGAAGAGGAACCAGAGGAGGTTCCAAATGAGCCTGCAGGCAGTAATAGTCATGGTGAAGTAAGTATGGGTGAGGACAACACTGTAGAGCCTGGGAATGGAGCTGTGCAAGAGAATAATGCGCAACCCGATCCCCGAGTGCAAGAATTGGAACTCTTGCTACAACAGGCTCGTGATCTGATACGAAATGACCGCAGAGAAAATAGGGAATTCTTGAGGTTAATTTTGAATGTCTGTCAGGATATTGATGAGCACCTCCAAATCGACATTCCCGATGGCGGCGCCACGTGCAATGGTTAACCAAGCGATCATCACTATACGTGGGGCGCTGTGAGGGGGTAGAGATGCGTATTAGTTTGATGACATAAGGTTTATAATGACGTGACATTAATTGTATTTTTAAACTCGTATGTTTTTGGAATCAATAGGATATTTTCCTATGTTTGTGGAATAAATTTCATTATATAAGAATTCTTGTGAAATTTTGATTTTTGGCTATGAATTTAAATTTATTGTATGCACTCAATAATTGTATGATGAACATGACATATAATTATGTATGACGATTCATGTCATATAATAGATGGCAAGAGGAGGACACGCTAGTACACGCGGACGCGGACGCGGGCGTGGGCGCGGTCGAGGTGGTAGAAATAATGTTCCGGTCGAAGATTCTTCCTCAGGGACTGGGGGAAGTCAAAATATTCCCCAACCAAATGTTGATACTAATGCAAATGCCCCACAAATCGACCCTACGATAGTGGCAATTCTACAGACCTTAACACAGATCGTGCGGCCTTAGGCCAGTTGCTCGAGCCCACCGCTCAACCTCAACCTCCACCTCAACCTCAACCTATCGTCCGCCGCCACCGGTGGTCAACGACCCTCTTGAAAGTTTCCAAAGAGAGCCAAAGACATTTTCAGGTGTGTCCGGTACCGAGAAACCGGAGAGTTGGATCCGAAGTATGGAGAAAATCTTTGGAACAATGACATGCACTAGCGAACAAAGGGTTAGTCTGGCTACATTTAAGTTGGAAGGAGAAGCAGATGAATGGTGGAAGTCGAAATGAGGACAGTGAGGCTAACGGAGTAGGTGCTACGATTGGGAGAGATTTCTCTCGGCTTTTAATAAGAAATACTTTCCCAAGAGTGTAAACGAAACTCAAAGAGTTCCTTGATTTGGAGCAAGGGAAAATGACGTGGATGAATATGATGCCAAGTTCACGGAGTGTCGAAGTATGCTCCGGCTTTCTTTGAAGACGAAGAGCAAAAGGCGAGGAAGTTTGAAGGAGGTCCGAATGATCGATCAATTACGAATGCGGCTTTGGAATTGCCAACCTATGCTCGAGTCTGGATAGGGCTAAAGCGATGGAGATTAAGTCGCAGAATATCGAAAGAAGAAAGAGGAGAGGAAAAGAGGCGCCGAGGACAGCTCGGGAAAGTATCGTGGTCCGGGAAACAGTCAGGGAAGTTCTAGTCAGGGGAATAAAAGAAGGACCACCGAAGATAGCCGGAATAGAGAGGCAACTCACCGGCTCGAACTCAAATTACAACCGGAACCAATCGAATCGGTGCGTAACCGGGGACAAGGACAACCGAATCGGTGGCGTAACCGGGGCCAAAGACGAACGAACAATAATTCGGTGTGTCGAGGTGTGGGACAAGACATTTGACGAAAATTGCTACCGGAATAAGGGGCTTGTTTTAAGCGTGGTAAAGTGGGCCACAGAGCTAAAGAATGTTCTGAACCACCAAAGGGAGTCCCTGCACGAGGTACCGAAGGAGAAGATAAGAATAAACCAAGGGGTCAAGGAAGGATCTTTGCTATGACAGCCAGGGATGCCAGGGCAACTAATGACGTGGTGGCAGGTACGGTCCAACTTTTCTCTCGCAATGTTTATGCCTTAATTGATCTGGGTGCCACACACTCAATTATATGCACATCTCTTACGCATCGTATGAAATTGTCCCCTCAGAGTTTGGATAGTGATCTTGTAATAGATACGCCAACTAAGGAATCCATTTTAGTAACCACGGTGTTTAAGTCATGCTCTTTGAAGATGGAGGATAGGGAGATGCCCATCGATTTGGTACCATTAGATATCCAAGACTTTGACTTAATCTTAGGCATGGATTGGTTAGCCGCATTTCATGCTAAGGTGGACTGTTTTAAGAAAGAAGTGGTGTTTTGTATTCCCGGGGAACCAGAGTTTCTTTTTAAGGGGTCTAAACCGACGACACTATCGGGCATTATTTCTTCATTAAGGGCAAGACGATTATTGAGGAAAGGTTGTCAGGGATACTTAGCTTCTCTAGTAGATAATGATAAGAGAGTAGCGAGTATAGAATCACTACCGGTGGTTAGAGAGTTTGGAGATGTATTTCCAGAAGACTTACCTGGTCTTCCGCCTGAGAGAGAAGTGGAGTTTGGCATTGACCTAGCGCCAGGGACGGCACCCATTTCTAAGGCACCTTATAGAATGGCCCCAGAACTCAAGGAACTAAAAGAGCAATTGCAAGAGTTCTTTGGAGAAGGGTTTGGTTAGACCTAGTGTATCACCGTGGGGTGCTCCAGTTATTTGTGAAAAAGAAGGATGGGACCATGAGGTTGTGTATTGATTACCGTGAGTTAAATCGGGTTACGATCAGGAATAAATACCCATTGCCAAGGATTGATGACTTGTTTGATCAATTACAAGGTGCTTGCTATTTTTCTAAGATTGATCTTCGCTCAGGATACCACCAGTTAAGAATTAAGAAGGACGATATTTCCAAGACAGCATTCAGGACACGGTATATATGGACATTATGAGTTTTTGGTGATGCCATTTGGTTTAACAAATGCCCCCGCAGCTTTTATGGATTTAATGAATAGGATTTTCAGAAAGTTTCTTGATAAGTGTGTGATTGTTTTCATTGATGATATTTTGATCTACTCTAAGTCTCAGGAGGAGCATGAGGAACATTTAAGGGCAGTATTACAAATTTTAAGAGAGGAAAAACTTTATGCTAAGTTTAAAAAGTGTGAATTTTGGTTAGAAGAAGTTGCTTTCTTGGGGCATGTAGTGTCTAAAGATGGGATCTCAGTAGATCCAAAGAAAGATTGGTTGTAATCGGGAACGGCCAACAACCGCAATGAAGTTCGTAGTTTCTTGGGGTTGGGATATTACCGTCGATTTGTTGAGGATTTTCGAAAATTGCGTACCTTTGACTAGATTGACACGAAAAATGCGAAGTTCGTTTGACCGAGGAATGCGAGATTAGTTTTCAAGAGTTGAAGAAGAAGTTGGTTTCGGCACCGATTCTTGCTTTACCAAATGGAGACAGGGGGTTTGTAATTTATAGTGATGCTTCGCTAAGAGGTTTGGGTTGTGTATTAATGCGAATGGGAAAGTAATCGCTACGCTTCCGCACAACTTAAGACTTTTGAAAAGAACTACCCAACACACGATTTAGAGTTGGGCCGTGGTGTTTGCACCGAAAATTTGGAGACACTATCTCGTATGGGGAACCGTGTGAAATTTATACGGATCACAAGAGTCTTAAATATATTTTCACCCAAAAGGATCGAACATGAGGCAAAGAAGGTGGTTGGAGCTTCGAAAGATTATGATCGCACAATTTTGTACCACCCGGCAAAGCTAATGTGGTGGCGGATGCTCTCGTAAGAATAGGGGACCTTGGCCATGATGCGACTAAAGAGAAGAAAATTATTGATGATTTGGAGTCATTGGGTTTAGAAGTAAGAGTGCGAGGAGGCAAAGGGTATTTGGCGCACTGAGTTTTCAACCGTCCTTGTTAGAAAGGATCAAGACAGTTCAAGGAGTTGACCCGAGTTAACCAAGATTGGAAGGAGTGAAAGTAGGGGCTCAACCAAAGTTTCGAATTGGGAATGATGACATATTACGTTTTGGGTCTAGGATTTGCGTTCCTGCCGACTCAGACTTGAAAAGGGAGATATTAGAGGAAGCTCATAATTCGAGGTTTGCAGTACACCCAGGAAGCACAAAGATGTATAGGGATGTGCGTCATACTTTCTAGTGGGAAAATATGAAACGAGAAATTGCAGAGTTTGTCTCCAAATGCCTAGTATGCCAACAGATTAAAAGTGAACATCAGAGACCTGGAGGGTTATTACAGTCAATGCCAATTCCCGAGTGGAAGTGGGAACACATTACTATGGATTTTGTGGTAGGGCTACCTAGAACACTCAAGGGACACAATGCAATTTGGGTTATTGTGGACCGATTGACTAAGTCAGCTCATTTCCTGCCATTTCGAATTAATGACTCGCTAGAGAAATTAGCGAAAATGTATATTGATGAGATTGTTAGGTTACATGGGGTTCCTGTTTCAATAATCTCAGACCGTGACACAAGGTTTACATCGAAGTTTTGGGGTAGTCTGCAGAAAGCCCTCGGTACAAAGTTGAGCATGAGTACCGCGTTTCACCCACAAACGATGGTCGGTCGGAAAGAACTATCCAGACGTTAGAGGATATGCTTAGAGCTTGTGTTTTGGATTTACAAGGGAATTGGGATGATCACTTACCGCTAGTAGAGTTTGCGTATAACAACGGCTTTCATGCCGCATTGGCATGGCACCATATGAAGCATTGTACGGAAGGAAGTGCCGATCACCTACTTGTTGGGACGAGGTGGGTGAAAGAAAACTTTGGGGCCGAGTTGGTACATTACTTCGAGAAAGTGCAATTAATAAGAAAGAGACTACTTACGGCCCAAAGTAGACGAAGTCTTACGCAGATAAGCACCGACGTAAACTAGATTTTGATATTGGCGACCATGTGTTTTTGAAAGTCTCGCCAACGAGAGGAGTCATGAGGTTTGGTGTTCGAGGTAAGCTCACCCGAGGTTCGTCGGACCATTCGAAATACTTGAACGGGTGGGAGAGGTAGCGTATAGACTTGCTTTACCACCTGCACTGGCCGGAGTCCACAATGTGTTTCACGTATCTATGTTGAGGAAGTATGTCCCCGATCCGAGTCATGTGATTGAATTTGAACCGTTACGACTTCAAGAAGATCTTAGTTATGCCGAACATCCCATCCGAATAATAGATCGAAAAGACCAAGTTCTTCGGAGACGAACCATTCCATATGTCAAGGTCCAATGGAGTAACCATACAGAAAGGGAAGCCACTTGGGAGCTTGAGGAGGAGATGCGAGAGAAACATCCCGAACTTTTCATAGGATAAGGTGCTTAAGTTTAGAGGACTAAACTTCTTTTTAGGGGGTAAGAGTGTAATAACCCGCTAAATAATTTGTTAAATTGTAATAATTTTATTTTTAGTATTATATTGGGCTAAAGAAATTTTTGGCCTATTTTCAGTATGTGATATTGGGCTAAAGACATTGTTACCACATTGTTATTATTTGGGCTTAAGACATTTTTGTCATCATATTATTTTGGGCTTGGCCCACTATTGTGTATAACACACACACACACACACACACACAAAAAAAAAAGAAAGAAATCTGGATAGTGTTGTTTCTGGGAGAATGCAGCAGTCAAAGGCGCTACAAAAAAAAAAAAAAAATTTCTCGCCATTGTTGTATTCGAGAGTGACCGTCAAAATGGCTTGTGAAGATTCAGTTCATGGGGGTGTGTTGGGGAGAGAAATCACCATTTAAGAAGGTTATAAAAAGGGGTTTGGAACAATGGTTCTCTACCAGAAATTGAGAGAACTGTGAGTGCAAGAGAGAGAGAGAGAGCATCGTTGATTCTCGGAAGGAAGGAGAGTTGGTGACGAACGATATTTAATTCATACGAGCTCGAATTGAAGTAATTCTTGAGCCTACTTTAGGTATTTACCAATGTATTTTCTAATAAATAAAATTTGTTTAACGTGTATAAGATTTGGAAAAAATTTAATTAGTATTTGTACAATACTTAAATCGATTAGAATTAATAATATATTTTGACATATAAAATTAAATACTATCTTAAAAAGACTTTTACTAATATAGTATCTAGATTAGCCTACAAGTGCAATTAAGACTATATTTTATTTGGTACAATCATAATTAGTAACTAGTGGTGTACTTGTGATGAATTTTAGATTCGAACAAGCGCGTGTGACGATTTTTATTCGCTAAGCATATCGAGGTAAGGGATTATACCTCTTTTAAGTATTTGAACTCTATTTTCATTCGATAGGCTTCCGCTGTATTTTGTTGTCATTAAACGTCATTGTATACGTTATGCCCGGTACTTATGCCGGTAGTTGTTTTGAACTCCGTCGTATCATTTCGTTCTCACTCCATATTATGATTTGTCATAAATCATATGTATGAATCCTTGCCATATGAAAATTCTTTTTATTCAATTGTGATATTTTCCAACTTCGAATCTATTATGTATTTTGTTAAAATTCTTACTGTGATCACTAAGTTAAACAACCTGTCACACAGGGGTACTACGGTACTATGAGATACGAATTTTATGACTTTTTATGAATGCTTTACACCACCTGGCCCGTGGTGTGGTTATCCGGATATACCGTATTTATGAATTATGAATCTTCAGAACTCTTCGGAGTATTTAGTTTATTAAGGTCTTGCGACCACTTACGTGATCATAGTGTCCGCGAGTTGGACACTACCTCCAACCGGTATGGGACGGTTGGCGGTAGTCGTACCTCTCGCAGTCAATTTGCATGGTTGTACCCTTTCCCTTGAAATTCCTATTACTCCTTCAATTTTTATGAACTATGAATAATGACCTTATGATTGACTTTGATTTTTTTTGAAATGCACGAACGTATGATTTTCTTCGAGTCAACTCCTCCTTAGAAACCGGAGGGGTTGTATATGAACTTGCTGAGCATTGTTCGCTCACCCTTTTTCCTATTCCATCTTCCAGGTCATAAGTAGGAAGGATCTTACGGATATGCAGATATCGACAACTATCATTCGAGATATTTTGAAAAATGTTTTTATTCCTTGTAATAAGAGGGATCTGAATTATTTAAAGTTGAAGAAAATTGAGAAATGTATTGACATTATTATGGGTTATTAATGTTAGTGACCTTGGGATTACATTGGTTTAAAGTTAATTTGATATTGTAAGTACTCGAGGTTCATTTTGTTAAGTATTATGGTGGTGACGTGGCTAAATTGTGGGACCACGATGTTGGTACCGAATTTGGGGCGTTACATCCAACCCCAAATAAATCAACCTTTCATTATCACAAAAGCTTCTACCATGATGCAAACAAATACTAAACACTGGCATTCTGCATGAGATTTATTTATAATTATAATTAACATATCAAACAATATAACTTAATAACATTGAGGCCCCACTAACACATAAGGCCACCACTAACATATTAATAAGTTACAAACATAAAGTTAAAAGGAGAAAAAGACACAAATTTGGGACCACATACACTGCATTGGGCAATACATGGAGAAGACAAAAAGCATAACATGAAAAGCTCAACCATTTGGGACCACATATTACATTAAGAAAAATACACACACACATTTGTCTTAACGATATAATAAGAAGACAGACACGCAAAAAATATAATAATTGTTGACTTTACACACACAAACAAGCAATGCATACACTGCATTGGTCTATACATGGAGACATAAAGCATAACATTAATTAAAAATTTGGGACCACATGTACATTAAGAAACACACATACATTAAGAAACACACACACAAACATAGATTTAATAAAGCAACACACGCACACGCACAAAATATTATAAGGAAACAGACACACACATCGACTCCATAAATGGAGACAGAAAGCAAACATGAAAAACATATACAATTTGGGACCAAATCAACCCTAATTTTTAAATTCGATTTTGGAAAAGTATACAAACGACTCCATTGTACAATATTGACACTAATACATAACCCTTAACCATTTAATAACAATAACGAACAACAATGAACAATAAGAACATCTATGAACTGACAAAATCAAGAAACCCTTCTTTTTATATAAAAATTGTAAATAAATTAACGTTTTTGTTAACTCTCGTTATTATCCACGTGAATTCGAATTCGTGAAACAGATAAGGGCATTTTGGTCTTTAAAAAAATAAATTAACGTTTTTGTTAACTCTCGTTAGACAAGGGACTAACCGTACGATAAAATGTTGAGTTCAAGTGCCACAATAGAAAATATTATAGTGCTAAAACCTAATCGGAAAGAAGTTCAAGTTCAGGGACCAAATTGTATATTACTCCTTTTTCTTACGGCAAGTCCAACAATGGGTACCAAATACAAATTTTGATACTTAGTTGAAAGTCCTAGCATCTCTAATAATTAAAATAAAGGGTACCAAATTTTTCCTTAGTCCTACGAGAGGTAGCAAATTTGCTACCTCTCTTACGACTTCACATGGCTGAACACACGGAAGAGGAAGGCCTGGAGCCAAGAGCAGGTTGAATTATCATTAATTCATAATTTATTTTGGTTTTTATATCATGACAAATAACGACTATAATTTTTTCAAAAATTTTATTTTAACAAAAAAATTAATTAACTAAAACAACCGTCATATTTTAAATAATTAATAATGTATAAAGTATCAATAAAGTTAATCAAAAATAAATTTAATACCATGAATTTGATACCTATTGTTGAAAATAATAATTTGATACCTTGTAAATAGTAATCAATAGGTATCAAAATCTGATTTTGATACATATGGGTCAAGTACCATTGTTGGATTTGCCCAATGCCGATTTCTAAAGGTGGGTGTGGATGGATATTTTTTTGATACATATAGATGGATATGTTTTTGGTACATATGGATGGATATTTTCACGGTAGCATTTAAAAAAGTCAAAAATTTAGAAAAAATTTATGGATATTTTCTGTAAGACGAGTCTTTTTTATTTGACTCACTGTGTATTGGTGGCCTGAAGAGTGAGAGAGTGGGGCTCCGTCTCACGAGGAAACATGCTCTTTAGAAAATTGGTAATTTAACCCTTTGAATAAATGTTCAAATGTTACTCTATTCATAATGACGTACCTCTCAATTTATTTAACTTACTTTGACCTCTTCATAGAAGAGAAAAGTATAGTTAATAGGTTTTGGTTGTTTTACAAAAAGAAATAACTCTAATGAAAGGATATTAGTGAAAAACGCGAGAGAAATATGAAATGAGTTAGGTTTCTCAATTTCAGTTGAGAAGAGTGAATAAGGGTAGAGTATTGTTAAACTGACTTCAAAAGATTATGTTTACATTTTAAAACGATAGAATCAAACAAATTAATCATTCATTTATTAAGGTTTATATGTATCCTAAGATCATAGTATTTTAAAACCTTAAATATGATAAGTTTTGTCTCAATAACAACCTATTTACAAGTTTCAATGCTACTAGAATAATTTTCGACACAAAATATATTATTAATGATTATTTTAATATTTCCTAATATATTATATTAATTAGTTTTGACGCTTTGGACTCGAGGTCCCAAACAATATATTTTGAGGTTTTTTTTTTAATAAAAAATTAAGTAACGGTGAAATATAGAGAAAGTTAGTAGGACCAATGAGAAAGAAAGTTCAAAATAACAAAACCAAACCTATATATATATATATATATATATATATATAAGCATCAAATTCAAGATGTCATGCATTTAATCCTTCTCTGGATAAGGGTTTTAAAGCAATCTGTATAAGACCTATATGTAAAAACTTAAATTTTTCTTGAAATTTAAGAATATCATAATCTAATAAGTGTAAAGTTTCATAATGATTTTTTAACGGAACAGTTTGTTCTACTGTTTTAATAACTCTTTTAGAATGAAAATCAAAAGTATCTATTTGATAAATATCATCATTTGAAAACATGGGCATTTCCCAAGCTTTAAGTTTTTCTTCTGCATATTCTATTTCAGATAAATTTTTTGTATATTCATTATTTTTATTATTTCCAAATCCTAAGTGTTTCAGCATTAGGACATTCAAAGGATAAAGTAATTAGGAATAATTGATTTCTTAATCTCGTCTATAGCCAAGGACTTATAGGAACAAATACCTACGACCAAGGATTCACAGAACTAAATGCCCCAAAAACTCAATTTAAACGAGAAAGGGCTAGTCTTACCCGGCTATATAGGCTCTTCCTACCGTAATGAATTAGGACAACCCTATCAGCTTCTTTCCTCTGAATGGAAGCATACTACTCAATCCACTAAAAAATTGGGGAAGGAGACTAATGATAAATTAATCCACTTAACTGGTGCTCATCATGATGATGATAATAGTACTCATAACAGTCGAGATAATTATGATGCTCAAAACAGTCGAACCCAATATCTTTGTTTGGCTGATGAAATCACGTACCAAAAATGGTATGTTAATATAACTTTGGTCATTGATGAAAAATTTACCATACAAACTATAGCACTAATTAATAGTGATGCAGATATGAACTGTATAAAAGAAGGCTTAATCCCAATCAGATATTTTCAAAAAATAAAATCTCCAGACATTTTAACAACTGCCAATAGTTCTAAAATGAACATAAATTATAAATTATCTAATGCTTATATTTGCAATGATGGTATATGTATTAAAAGTAAATTTTTTATGATAAAAGGATTAACTCAGTTCTTAATATTAGGCACACCTTTTTTATCCTTATTACAGCCTATTGACAGGATAGACTCTTCAGGTATATTTTCTACATTAAATTGAAAATAAATTCTTAATAAATTAATTACTAATCCTCAAACAAAGACAATAAATGAATTGAAAGAAAATTTATTTTTAAAGAAAAACAATTAAATTTCTTACAAAAAGAAATAAAAATTAATAGTTTAAAAAGTCATTTAAAAAATCCAAAGCTTATAGAAAAGATAAAATTTCTAGAGGATAAAATGAAAAAAGAAATTTGTAATGAATTGCTGACAGCTTTTTGGTAAAGGAAAAGACATGTAGTATATTTACCTTATGAAAAGGATTTTGATGAAAAGAAAATTCCTACTAAGGCTAGACCTATTCAAATGAATAAGGAATTATTAGAATATTGTAAAAAAGAAATTCAAGACTTATTAGACAAAAATTTAATTAAGAAAAGCAGCTCTCCTTAGAGTTGTGCAGCTTTTTATGTTAATAAAAATTCTGAAAAAGAAAGAGGAATTCCAAGATTAGTTATTAATTATAAACCTCTTAATAAAGCTTTAAAATGGATAAGATATCATATTCCTAACAAAAAGGATTTATTAAACAGGCTAAATGAAGCTTATATTTATTTAAAACTTGACCTTAAGTCAGGTTATTGGCAAATTCAAATTGCTGAAGAAGATAAATATAAAACAGCATTTACTGTTCCATTTGGTCATTATGAATAGAATGTGATGTCGTTTGGTTTTAAAAATGCTTCGTCTGAATTTCAGAATATTATGAATGATATTTTTTATCCTTATTCAGATTTTATAATTGTCTATATCGATGATATCCTTGTGTTTTCTAATAATATAGATCAACATTTTAAATATTTACAAACATTCTAGTCATTTTTGAAAGACAGTCAGAGACCGATTCCTTAATGTGCATTATTTCATTAAAATATCTAATCTTCTTTTAGGAATCACTAAGTTAGAATATTCCTTTTTTCAAGGGATCTAGTCTTTGTCTTTCAAAAATGACTAGACTGTTTCGTTTAATGATATAAAAGGATGGTAATAGATACTTAAAATACTGATTCATATTTTTAAGAATATAAAGATATCATCAGTTATAAAATCTGAATAAGGATAAAAAATATCAATCAAAATATTCTGAAATTTAGACAGAGCATTTTCAAGACCAAACGGCATCACATTCCATTTATAATGACCAAATGGAACAGTAAATTGTTTTATATTTATCTTCTTCAGCAATTTGAATTTGCCAATAACCTGACTTAAGGTCAAATTTTGAATAAATATAAGCTTCATTTAGCCTGTTTAATAAATCCCTTTTGTTAGGAATAGGATGTCTTATCCATTTTAAAGCTTTATTAAGAGATTTATAATTAATAACTAATCTTGAAATTTCTCTTTCTTTTTCAGAATTTTTATTGACATAAAAAGCTGCACAACTCCAAGGAGAGCTGCTTTTCCTAATTAATTTTTTGTCTAATAAGTCTTGAATTTCTTTTTTACAATATTCTAATAATTCCTTATTCATTTGAATAGGTCTAGCCTTTGTAGGAATTTTCTTTTCATCAAAATCATTTTCATAAGGTAAATAAACTACATGTCTTTTTCTTTGCCAAAAAGCTGTCAGCAAATCATTACAAATTTCTTTTTTCATTTTATCCTCTAGAAATTTTATCTTTTCTATAAGCTTTGGATTTTTTAAATGACTTTTTAAACTATTAATTTTTATTTCTTTTTGTAAGAAATTTAATTGTTTTTCTTTAAAAATAAGATGTTCTTTCAATTCATTTATTGTCTTTGTTTGAGGATTAGTAATGAATTTAAAAAGAATTTGTTTTCCATTTAATGTAGAAAATATACCTAAAGAGTCTATCATGTCAATAGGCTGTAATAAGGATAAAAAGGGCGTGCCTAATATTAAGAAGTTAATCCTTTTATCATAAAAAATATACTTTTAATACATATACCATCATTGCAAATATAAGCATTAGATAATTTATAATTTATGTTCATTTTAGAACCATTGGCAGTTGTTAAACTGTCTAGAGATTTTATTTTTTGAAAATATCTAGTTGGGATTAAACCTTCTTTTATACAGTTCATATCTGCACCATTATCAATTAGTGCTATGGTTTGTATGGTAAATTTTTCATCAATGACCAAATTTATATTAGCATACCATTTTTGGTACGTGATTTCATCAGCCAAACAAAGATATTGGGTTCAACTGTTTTGAGCATCATAATTATCTCGACTGTTATGAGTACTATTATCATCATCATGATGAGCACCAGTTAAGTGGATTAATTTATCAATTAATTTATCATTAGTCTCCTTCCCCAATTTTTTAGTGGTTTGAGTAGTATGCTTCTATTTAGAGGAAAGAAGCTGACAGGGTTGTCCTAATTCATTATTTAATTTAGTATTAGAAGATTGACTTATGTCGTTATTAGGGTTAATAACTTCTTCTATTTTGGATAAAATCTGATTATGCTCAATTTGTTCAACTTTATTTCTTAATTCTCATATATATATGTGTGTGTGTGTGTGTGTGTACACACACCCCGTTCCATCCAACTTTGCTTCAGGTAAATTTTGGCGCAACCCCTTGTGCTTGTGCTTGTGGTTTAGCCGCATTCCAGTGCCACCAAATCTCGTTTGCGCTCGTTCACAACACCCTTTTGTTAGATTTTATCCTAGTCTGATCAGTTTGGACTTAATAAAATAAAAAGACCTCAACCGAGATGGGAGACAAAAGGACTTAGTTGCTGAGAAGCATAACTAGAAGCCTGAGATCTCCGATATTTGAATCCGTGCACAACTGGACCACCAACCAGCAAGCGAATGGCCCGAGTGAATCTAACTTGGGCATGCCGCAAGACAAGCCTAGGAATGTTACCCGAGCAATGCCAGCTAGGAGGTGTTTGAGTACCTAACAAAGCCAGCCCCAACCAAAGATCATCCGAGACGTGCGAACCAGTATAGGTTGAGTTCCAGAAATTACCAAATAGTTATTAGCAAGCTCCACTACTCTTCAACAGCTATAGACACTACTCTGCAACATCAGCCACTACACCGCAACCAACTCCCCTGCACATGTATTGTATTTTGTGTATTTCTACCTGTTAAAATGTAGACCAGGGGTGGCAATTCGTGCCATCGTGTCGTGTTCGTGCCACACTATCGTGTTTTCGTGTTATCTATCTTATTTGATCATAAATATAATAATAAATGTTATTTTAACTAAATTTATAATTTCGTGCTTTCGTGTCGTGTTTCGTGTCGTGCCGTGTCGTGTCTTATCGTGTTTCTTGTCTCTGTAATTCGTGTTTATAATCGTGTCGTGCTGGTTCGTGCAATCGTGTCGTGCCTTCCATTGCCACCCCTAATGTAGACCACCTTTCTCCAACACCTGTCTTTGTCTTCTCTTGTTTTCCCATTCTAATCGGCTCTTGCTCTCATCTAAACAGAATATCATCATGCCAATACACTGGCAATTATCATACCTAGCGGCAACCACCATTTTAACCTCCATCACCTTGTAACTCTGCAATCAATGCTTCAATTCCCAAACATTGCAGCATCACCCCTCCTTCCCACTCAGATAATACATTACCAACTCTAGTTCATAGTTGTCACCACTGCATCAGTATCATTGATCGGAAAACCCATACTAAACACTCTTCCATTGTTACATTGATCAAATCATATAAACAGGTGCCACTTGTGAACTACGAAAACTATTGAAGAAATGTTAAGAAAAGTTGCAGGTAAAGGGAATTCTTTTGAAGCAACATAATGCATCCAATGGAATAAATCTAATTTACAATTTCCCTTTTTGTCAATATTCTGTCTAATAAGATATTAGATGCAACTCTGAAATTTGCCTACGCTCTAGAATTCAAGTGCTATTAACTACTTTATTATAAACTTACCGAGGCTAGCCAGTTTTGGAGGGAAACCATGTGACAAGCAATTTAAACGTATGCATGCACATGAAATGAGAGTTGCTTGGGAAATCTGGATGGATTATTTCGTTTCGGAGTAATGCCTACGATAAAGCAAGGCAAGTATGATGTAAGACTTGCCGGTAAAAGAAAGTGAGCTTATATTTTGAAATGCAAAATCATGGAATTGGCCATTTCTGCAACCCAAGCTAGCCTCCTTTCTACAGAAGTAACATGTCCTCTCTATCTTCAAGAAGCCAAGGAAACTGATCCGCAATCACAAGCCAAAGACGACGGCGGTACACTGTAACCACGTGATGGTCGAGCACCAAGTCATACACGATGAACACCTACGAGCATTGCAATCGCAGACATCTGACTCTTCTAACCAAATCACCACCAAAGCCACCGCCCAACTAACAGCAGCAACATCACAATTCCCAAATATTGACCCACCTGCATGACAGGAAGAACAATGAACTCACATATACATTCCGGCCATTTTCCAATCTTATAAGTCAATTGATGACATTAATATAGATCAAATTACATGGGATTCAACACCCAATGTTATTAAACAAAACTTATGGTTTAGGACAGTATGACCCAGAATGTTTGAAGGCTTTCTTGTCGAGATATCAAAAGGTTGACAATTAAGTTCCAGGCCAGGTTAGTTTACAGAGTAAGAAATCAGACATAAAACTTTAAATGTAGCACTCAAAATTTCACAATACTAATGCCCACACACAAGTACAAGAATCATACCGTAGAATTGGAGTGTCCCTGAGGGTGTGATGTGTGTTGGGTATAATGTTTGGCGTGATACGTCTATATCAAAGAACCTTAAAAGAGTGAAAGTCGGGGTGAAAGTCAAGACTGATCAGGTAAAGAGAACGAGAGCAAATGCTGAATACTCACTAGCTCCAGATTATCGAATAATCATTATTCTTCAAATGAGGTTTATGGCCTCTATTTATAATGAGTATGGGATGACACAGTGAATATTCCGAGATTCTTTGTGAGGTGTCATCATCCTATTGACCATCCAATGATCATAGGACACGTGTCCCATAAGCGGGGACCACAATCAGCTCTTTCTCTCTTCAATAATCATCTCTTCAGTAATCAGGTCACACACGTCACACGTGCATGATAACATACGTGTACAACGGGTGAGACTTTCTCTTGACCTCAGCCGCCAAACCAATAACCCTCGAGGTTTCCAAGAACCGGCCGATTCAGGGACCCTGGGCCGGCCGTTACACTTAGAGAGTTAGAGTAGATCCCCCAGTAGTACCCTAAGCCAGGTCATCCTTAAAGGATGTAAGTGCTACGGGTAAATTGTTGCCCTTTACCTGAGGCGTAAAATTAATTCCTTGGAACCCTAATGTTCGAGGATCTAGGCACCTGGCCAGCTGGATCTCATAGGGTCAGGCAAAAAGCTCTCCAGACGGAGCATTTGGGCCCTTGGCCAACTTGCTCGCAGAGACTATTAACAAAGCCGGGGTGCGGCCGTAGAGACACGAGTGTTACTACCCTTAGGCTAAAACACTCAATCTCGGCCCTTTCTTAGGCTATCACTCGGAGCCTAGTATGTTTTCGTTCGGTAGGCCTTAGTTCGGGGAAGACTAGGTAATTACATAGCAAATACCTAGAGTGATGTGGCACAACCCCTACTACACATACAAATATCAATGTCTTCAACCTGATGCTTCTCATATTGGCTCTTTCTTCTGTCCAGTTTTCAGATGTTGGAGCAATTGGTCCTCGCTTTACATCCATTCGCTTTGTGCTTTTGGTGACTTTGCCTCAATGGAAATCAAGATGCACTGGGAAACCCGAAAGTTAGCATACCTGAGGTGTGAAGAATCAAGAATGTTATACTGTGCGAGGTTTGCTCGCTGTGGATCACCTCCAAGCAGTCTCTGAGAGAGAGTGAGAGACGGTTGTCAGCAAGTCTCCTCCCTAAGTATCATCATTCTTCGCATCTCACATCTGCAAACTTTCAGGTTAACCAAAACATCTTGACTTCCACTTGTATACCAAATCAACAAAAGCACAAAATGGAGGGGATGTAAAGCAAGGACCAATTGCTCCAAACTGCGAAAACTGGGATTCACCATGAAGGAAGAAAGATCAAATCTGAGAAGTGGCAGGTTGACGACTATGTGATTTGTGTGTGAGAGAGAGAGAGAGATAGACATGAACACACGGGGAGAGAGAGAGAGAGAGAGAGAGAGAGAGAGAGAGAGAGAGAGAGAGAGAGGTTACTGAAGATAGTCAAACTATAAGCAAGAGATTTGAGTATTTTCATCAAACGAATAAGGGCAAATCTCGATAACAAGCTCCAGTCAAGCACAATCATAAGGCAAACTTTTTGTAAACAAAGTTGCGGTACCATAGCATCTCTCTTTTCATTGTGCAATATGGTACATAGCCAGTGCTAGAATCAATAATCCCTCTAAACTAGGACTATCATCATTTAAATTTAGTACAATTGACCATATCTATCTTCTCTTATATATCTCTGATAATATTATAAGAAATCAAATTAAACTAAATAGAGAAAGAATACGGAACAGAAAAACTCATAAACACAATTGTAAAGCATTGACTGACAAATAAGTCGGCCCAGCAATAGAAAATATCCAGCAGAAACTACAGGACAGTAACAGAACATCTGAAATTTACGTGCATATAAAGATGCACACATGACTACAAAGCAGTCCAATTGGAGATAGAACCAATCAGGTACGAACCAGTAAAGTGATTAAGGGAATGAATAGCATGACTCAAGCACAAGTAACTGTACAACAGGAAGAAGATTTGTATTGTAGTAACGGATACAGTTAAGCAATACAAATAAAAGAGAAAGCAAAAGAAACCTCTGTTGTTTGATGAATTCAGTAACTGTGGTGAGCTTCAGCACAACTCCACAAATTTGCCCATCCAGGAAAGGGATCAGAGCACGCAATAAAATGAGAACCTGCACGCCCTGAAAAATATTAATTCAAGTTACAACATAAGCAATAATCAAAAAAGAGCTCATCTTGCTTTGCAGTTAAACCAAAACGGACCGAGGTGAAGAATCACCATTTTCTAATTTGAGTTGCCAAAACGGACCGAGGTCAAGAATAAAAACCAAATGCAAAATCCAAGAAAGTCTCACGGAAATCCCAATCCATTGACTTGAAAGATGGATACTAATGAGATATCGAAATGTAATTGCATCCACCACAGGAGAATATGTCTCCTCATAATCGATTCCAGGTCTTTGCGAAAATCCTTGTGCAAGAATTCAAGGGAAATAGGATTGCTGATACTTGGAGAAGCATGTCAATGAGGCCTTGTGGCTATTTACAGGAAAAACAGAAAACAGTAGACCGTATTTCAAGAAAAACAGAATTCTTAAATGCATACATGATGAACTCAAAGTAGCAGACTGAATTCTTAGAAGGCATTTGCAAAGGAAAATGCCTTGGCAAGGAATTCTGTGTAATGGTTATCATAAATTACAAAAGCTCCTATAGATAACTGCCTACACGTCTCAGTTATAAGGACATAATAAGGAAAAGTAAGAGACAATGACCAGCCTCAGATACTCTACCAAACTGTTGTTCTGCAATCCATACAATACAAATGAAAGACAAAATTTGAGACCAAAAAGAATTTACTAGAAAAAGGAGCCACTCCAGGCATTGTCAAAATCCATTTAGATGCATAAAATTTATAGTTGAAGGACTCACCGCATCTCAGTAGTCCGAATCTGCCAGCATTGTATCCAAAAATCAGCAGAATGGTTGGTTGTGCAGGTCAAGAGTTACAGAGATATTTTAGAGATGCCCATCAATGTCTGGAACGAATCCTCTCTCTGTCATTTCGTCTTTAATGTCATAGTTAGTACGATCAGGGACCAAACCTTTTTCCAACATCTCTTTAAGAAATGCATTTGCTTCTACCAGCTTACCCTTCTCACGAAAACCTTTAATCAACAGATTATATGTCACGACATTAGGCCGTCTCCCTTCTTTTTCCATTCGTGTCCTTATATTTAAAGCAGCCCTTAGGTTCCCTTCACTGCAATAACCAGCCATCAAACGATGGTACGTTTTGCATGTGGGACTCAAACCCATCTCAAACATCTCATTCAGAAGCTTAACTGCCACTTGTGACTCCCCCTTCTTGCACAATGCATCTATCTGTATGTTGTATGTCACAAGATTAGCTCTCAAACCCCGGTCCTTCATTTCATCCAGAAGCTTACTGGCTGCTTCTGTGTTCCCCTCCCCAATAAATCCACCTAGTAAGCAATTATAAGTAGAAACAGTGGGAAAAACCATTTTGGAAAACATCAAACAACGCAGTTTAACGGCTTCCTGAGTTTTCCCAACTTTACAATAAGCATTAATCAAAGTATTAAATGAATATGCATTTGGAGTCAAACCATGTTTACCAATATCATCGAACAACTCTCTACATTCCTTCACCATTTCCTTCCTGGAAAACCATTTCATAAGAATATTATAAGTAACAAGGCTAGGCTTCAAACCCAATTCCACCATCTGATCGCACAAACCAAGAGCCTCATCGAGCTTCCCAGACCCACAAAGCCCATTGATCAACGAATTATACGTAACTACATCAGGTTTCAAACCCTTCATTTCCATTTCCTTAATCGCTCCCATTGCAGTAGATACGTTCCCATTCTTACAAAACCCATCAATCAGAATATTATAAGTAATTCTGTTTGGCAAAACTTTCTTTGCCACCATTTCCTTCGAGAAGGCATCAGCTTTATACAATTTCCCTGCACCACCCTTCTTGCAATATCCATCAATAAGCGTATTATAGGTAATCACAGATGGCGTAAACCCCCACGCCTTCATATCCTCAAAAACATCCGCTGCCTTCATGAACTTCCCAGCCTTGCACAATCCATTAACTACGGTATTGAAAGTAACCAAAGTAGGTTTAATCTGCCTCTTAATCATCTCTTTATACACAAACTCGACCCGCCCAAATTGCTCATCTTTCACCAAAGCATTCAGCAACGGGTTAACACTATGAACAGATAACTTAAATCTGTAATCTTTAGCTCTTTCGAAGGCCTCAAAAGCCAAATCAGTCATTGAATTCACAACATAAGCATATACTAACATATCAGCTAACTTCGAAGCAGCGGAAACGTTATTGCTCCCAAACAAAGAAAGCTTGTGAAGAACCGGGCAGCATGAATTCACCTCATGCCTAACATATTCATGTAACAAAGACCTAATGCGGGGATACTTATGTGCATTTGCTAGCAAGTAAAAGAGTCTACAGTAATGGCTTAGGTTGTGGAGTACCTTATACTGTTTCTGTGACCATAAGAAGTAGGATAGGACGACGTTGTAATCAGCTTGGAAGTCGAACAATTGTTGGAGGATTTGCGAAGGGCTTTGAGTTGGCTTGGTTAGGGATTCGAGTTGGGTCCAGTGTTGTGTCCTTAAGTGGTTTAAAACCCTAGGTGAATCCAATGGGTCTGGATTCGAAGGGGTAGCTGGGTCCGAAGACGGGCTAGTGCTGGTTTGGGCATGGAGGCAACGATTGAGCTGGGAAATTCGTATTCCGAAATGAATTCGACGGCGCAAAGGAATCATATATAGATCAATGGTGGATACCAATGCCCCTTTGGTGTTTTTATGGACAGAGAGACAGAGAGAGGGAAGGGGAGAGTATGCGACGGCGAAGTGGCGCTGAAACAGTGAATTTCGGTTTGTTCTGGTTGGTGCGGCACAGGACGTGATGGCGCGATTGGGCGGCACCGCTGTGACCGGTATAACTTGACTTCTCGTTTAATCTCTCCCTTGTGGGTGGCGTCTCTCTCTCCCACCGCTAGGATGAATTTTAAACCGGGTAGTGGATATTCCAACTGAACAAAATTGAACCGAAGTTCATAATTATTAACGGTTTAACGGGACATAGGACAGGTGAATGGGGAATAACCAAAATAAAAACTTGATAATATTTCAGTTTCGGTATTAGCAGTTTTCGCCTTATCGCCTGCCCATTTCTTGAATTGTTACTCGAATCGCTTATTTAATAATATAATTTTACTCTTATTTATATATAAGTATTTATCATATAACTTTTTTATATGTATTTTAGATAGGCCAAAATATAAATTATTTCCCGAAGTTTTCGTCAAATTTCAAAGTGACCCCCCAGATAAGGAATGCCCTAGAAATTCGTCTGAACTTTAAAATTATCCCAATTAGCCCCCTGGCCGTCATGACCGTTAGAAAAGTAACGGAAATCCATCACGTGCCTTGCACGAGGGGGGGCAATTGGGTCTTTTCGCCATATATACAGAATACTAACTAAAGGGGGTCAAAGTGTCAAAAGAACAACACTAAATAAAGGGGTGCAAAGTGTCTAAAATCAAAGTACAAAAAATAAAAACAAAAAGTAAATGAAAATCAATTATACCAGCGATCCCTCCGTCTTCTCCGTTCATCTTCTTCAGCGCCAGCGAGTGGCCACCAGCGATTTCCAGATCTCTTTTCTCCCTCCCTACTCCTCCACCGCTACCACCCATTACCAACCCTCTCTCGTCTCCACCCATCTCTCTCGTTCCCGTCTGATTCCAAAATGCCCCTCACAGCAAACAGCAGCTCCCTTCAAAGATCGATGGAAATCTTTTTAATTTTTTGGCCTACGGATTAATTAAAATTTAGTTTGCTTAATATCTCTTTGATTGGAAATGGCAGACAAGGTATTGGGTTTGAAAGTGAAACCCAAATTTTTTTTTTTTTTTTGTCTATTTCTCTCAAATGTCTGTTTGAATTTGATTAAAGTGGTGATTTGGACTTTTAATATTGGATGATATGATACCCATTGATTTTGGATTACATAAATGTTTTGCTGGAAAAAGTGGTGAGATCGCAAGCAATTGATGTTCCATTGCAGTACATGTTTGCCGAAAAAAATGGTGGGATTCCAAGCAATTGATTTTCATCAATTAACTCAAATTGTTTTATACAATTGATTTTCATTTACTTTTTGTTTTTATTTTTTGTACTTTGATTTTAGACACTTTGCACCCCTTTATTTAGTGTTGTTCTTTTGACACTTTGACCCCCTTTAGTTAGTATTCTGTATATATGGCGAAAAGACCCAATTGCCCCCCCTCGTGCAAGGCACGTGATGGATTTCCGTTACTTTTCTAACGGTCATGACGGCCAGGGGCTAATTGGGATAATTTTAAAGTTCAGACGGGTTTCTAGGGCATTCCTTATCTGGGGGGTCACTTTGGGATTTGGCGAAAACCTCGGGGGGTAATTTATATTTTGGCCTTTTAGATATAAAACACTAAAATCCTAACATTATTCTCAATCACGTGAATCTATCGTTCAGTATCACTCGGTCACTCACGTATTTATCTTTTATCAAGTCTTATGAAATTAATTAAATAATACTATGTTCTTTGAAAGTTTCTTATTGGGTATTTTTTCTAATCATTAAATTATTTTAAAGTAATTGGTAGCTTGACCAATTATTTTTGAGTATTCTCTGATTAACTGTTACCCGTAAAAAATAGATTTAAAAAGACAAATTGATTTCCCGATAAGGAATTGGGCAGTTATGGAACATAAAATTCAATTGAAAAATGGGGGTGGTATTATGCAAATCAAATCCTCTATTTCAAAATGGTGTTCCATCTCCTATTACAACCGTTGGATGTGCGCCACATGTGCATAAAAAATCACGGGGTAATTAATGTTGTTTATTCACATGCATAAGTGGCGCACATCCAACTGTTGGAATAGGAGATGAAACACTATTTTGGAATTGAGGATCCGATCTGGGTATTATGTACCCCGAACCACAAGTAACCATAGCCATGTATTACAGAAAGAGGAGGGCTATTAACACCCCCTCTTCTCTAAATACACCCCCCAAAAATTGGGTAGTGCTATTCCCACCCCCCGTTTTGCTGAGTATACCCCCTACCATTATTACAAAATTGCCACAATTTTAAAAGACTATATTACCCTTAAAATTTTTAAAAATCCTAAGATACTGTGCGGCACCCCCGGTCGCAGGCTCTAAGGTATGTGCGGCGGACCAGTGCCGCACATTCCTTAGGGTGTGCGGCAAGGGGGTGCCGCACACTACGCAGTTTCCTCAAAAAAATTTAAAAAATTATTAAAAAATTTAACCAAAATGTGTGTTTCAAGAAAGCAATAGAAATGGGTTGAATATTTCTCTCCATTATTAGCGAGAGTATTTAATTTGCTTACCGTAAAAAGAAAAATATAAATAAATTGAATATTTGTTGGATGTCAAAACCACTATAGTCCCATTTTTAATGTTCCTATATTTAATTCCACTAGAGAGCAAGTTGAGGTTTCTTTTCTTTCTTGTTGATTGGAAATGGCTTTGAGTGGGGAGGGAGCAGAGTAGTAGGAGTAGGAGTAGGAGGGGGAGAGGGAGAAGGGCAGGGGTGGAGAGAAGAAGGAACTGGAGAAGGGGAAAGAAGAGAAACAGAAGAAGAGGGGGAAAGAAGAGAAAGAGATGGGTTGAAGTTGAATTGGAAAAAAATAGGTTGTTAAAGGGTACAATAGGAAAAAAAATGGGGGTATACTTAGTAATATAGGAGGTATAATATTTGAAGGGGGGGTAGACTTAGTAAATGGGTAGACTAAGTAATTTTGGGGGTAGGAATAGCACTACCCCAAAAATTAACTACAAAAATATCATTGTTTAAAAAGATATTAATACCCTTTCTCCTACTTAATACACCCACTACTATATTATTATATTTACTAAACTTCTACATACACCACCAAACAATTTTTCAATACACTCTCCTCCACAACAAGAAAAACTAAACCATTCCAACTTCTCCTAACTCATTCCAAACTCCCAAAACCAAACCCTCAAGTTTCAACATCCATATTGTAACAAAAATCAATCATGGAGCCTAAAGAAGTGAAGGAGACCATGAATATAAGTATCTCTACCCATCTCGAGCTTGAAATTCAATTTTTTCATGCATTTTCGTACATGCCTGAGTCGAAATTTGTTCGGCTGGTCGATGGAACACTATAGTGATATTCGGTTGGTGACAGCCGAACATACCTATGGTGTTCAGCTCATAGTGACCGAACACCACTGTGGTGTTCCATAAGGCCTGACTGAACACAGCTGCCTTGTTCCATCACTGACCGAACACCACTATGGTGTTCCATTAAACATGGTCGAACAGAACCTTTTCCATCTCTTTGTTGTTGATTTTTTGTTGTTGTTGTTGTTAACATGATTCAAACACATTGTCTACGGGGACTAATGTTGTTAGTCTTGACAATAATGAGATTGCTCCCATTCAAAACGAGATTGAACCTGTTCAAGAAATTGTTATGAATTACACAAATATTTGCACGACATATAAATTGTTTATATCTCGTGATACATTGTTTGATTGTGTGCGTCTTAGGGGAAAGGAGTATATTTACCCTTCAGAACCTAAATCCCAACTAATCTGAAGATGATATGTATTGGATTTGAGAACAATGATCATTATGTTCAGGTAGACACCAACTCCATTTTATCTGTCATTATTTATGTTATATGTATCTATGATATTAATATGTAATGTATTTATAGGTGTTTTTGCGCGAGGGGAGTCTATTACCACCCGTGGCAAACATGTGGAATACATATCGACATGACTGTGCAGTAGGGTGGAAAAATTTGTATAGTGACCAGCTTAATTTGTATAGTGAAAGTGTAGGAAACAGTTAACTTGGTCAAAGCACTGAGACTATACATTTAGAGTAAGAGGCTTGTAAATCAATTTCATGAAAAATGTTTCTAAGGCTTTGGTTTTAAAATTGGTTCTAAGTCGGTTGGCTTTTCAAGACAAGGACATTGAATAGCCTTGTGAGACTTATGTGTATGATGCATGTTCGTATGACGAGGATGTTGTATTCCACTAGCATCAGCGTTGTGATGCAAATGCATATATGCAGGTGCTTGCTAGAGAACAAGTTCACTGAGCATGACCCGTTGAAAATTCTTAAATAGAAATTTCAATTGTCAAATTAAGAATTTTCACGTTGCGATAATACATGATTAGTCCTCGAACTTGAGGTACGATAGTAGCCTTGTGTACATCCAGTAACACTTTAATTTACTTACTGATTGCTTGACAATTGCAAAGGCGTATTTTGGGTATTGCACTGGTGTGCATGGAGGTTAATCAGTAGCCAATATAGAATTCGACACTTGTCAGATGATAAGAGAATTTCTTGTGTTTTTCATAGTTCATGATTCGAAGACCTTGGCCAAGGTATGATGAATTTGATTCATGAATGAATCACTGGTACTTGAAATGGAATCACAGTTATTAAATCGATTGGGTTTTGACTTATAATCCATGTCCTAGATTTAATCGAAAAAATTAGATGTCGAAAGGACCGTACATGTATGCACTCGCAATTGAAATAGGTTTGCTCGCTATTTCACCTACTGCTAGGTATTTGTGCTACTTGCTAAGTGTTCCTACGATTTGTAGGTTCTTGAAATTAAGGAGTTAATTTCAAGTATATTGACTAATTGAATTATTTGATAGAATTAATTGTTATTCATAAGTTACAAAATTATTGTAAGCCTACAACTAGCATTAGTTGTGAACATAAAGGGTCACACACTAAGAATGGAATGATTCATTTGTTCAATCAAGGATTATTTCAAAGAGCATTGCTATTAACACCACCATTTCCTCTTAATACACCCATTTACTTAATACACCCACCCCACTAATTTTACACCAACAAAATTTCTAAATACACCACCCAACATTTCCTATTTTACCCCTCTCACTTATCTCATTATTTCTTTCCCAATACACCCACCATATATCATCACACCCTACCCTATTACTCAATACACCACCCAATTCAAACCCAATTTCAATTTCAAACACCACTGATCTCTTCCTACACCGTTGTTAACATCAGAACAGAAATAAACACAACACCAACAACACCATTGCATTTCAAACTCTTACAACCCAGCTTTGTGCAAGGAAGAAGGAAGCCAGGAAGAAAGAAGAAGAAGCTTCACCTTGATTTCACGAAGTAGAAGAGGACCAAATTCAAACAATGAAGAAAGCCCTAGGTATGAAATTCTTCTACTTTTTAAGTTCAAATGATTTCAATTTGTATGCTGGGTTTTAATTTGTGTTATAAGTCATAACTGATCGAAGGGAATTCGGGCCTGGTTCTTCGAACAAAAATGAGGTGTTCGGGACTGGTCCTCGGAACACGGCAGTGGTGTTCGGGGGGTAACTCCCGGACACCACAGCAGTGTTCCTAGGATCAATCCGAACACCACAGTGGTGTTCCATAAGGCAGCCCGAACACACGCCCTGTGTTCCTTCAGTTGGCCCGAACAGTGCTGATGTGTTCCACTATATAGCCCGAACACTGCAGCAGTGTTCCACTTAATAGCCCGAACACCACTACAGTGTTCTGGACTCTTGCCCGAACACCATTGAGGTGTTCTATTGGTGCTTCCCGAACAGTGTGTGGTATTCCTTCATACCTTCCCAATTTCCTCTACATGTTATATTCTTCAATCTCTGCTGATATATATTGTGATTATTGCAGGTAAATTAGCAAATGTCTACGAAAGAAGAAGACCCACTGCTTCAAACGAGAGAAAGAGCTCGGCGTGAACAACAACCGCCCGAGGATCCCCACACGTCTCACCGAACAACAACACTCTCCTGTACACATGATGACTATAGTTTTGAAAGAGATGCTGGTTTTGGAGATAATAGAGAGGAAAATGTTGGAGATGTAGGAGAAGAAAATGTTAGGGAGGATTTGGCAGACGAGACATATACTCTATTTCCTGGTGGTCCTGTTAATCCATCTCTACTGACTACGTATGAGTCGCACGTAGCACGGTTGATATGGCAGGGGGAAGAGAGAGAGCTTCTCAAGTGCAATAACCATACTGAGAAATTAGTTCAGTGGAGTTGTCGCACGAGATGTATGTCACCCTTTGTGGTTGGACGTTGTCAAAGCGTCCACGTTGTTTCGATTAAGGCAAACCTCTTACTTTGAAGTTGACAAAGTATTGGTCGTGCATTTGTGGAACGCGGCACCCCGAGACCAATAGCTTCCATCTACCCTTTGGCGAAATGACAATCACATTGGATGATGTATTTTGCCTTACCGGTCTTCCGATCACAGGGACTCCAGCTTTATCAAGACGGAGTATTACACCAAAGATCTACTTTTGATGTTGAGCGGTGGTTGGGAGTTTCATACGCCGAAGCCATAGAAGGAATGCGCGGTGCGAGGGATCATCTGTTAGGCTAGAGTGGCTTAGGGAGAGGTTTAGTGAAGATGCTATGTCGATGATCCGAAAAGCGCGCATTCTCGCCTAGGGCGTATTTATTGTACACCTTAGGTTGTACAATTTTTGCCGATAAGAGTGGCACTCGGGTAAATACTTCTTACCCGGAGTTCTTGGTTGAGCTTGATAGTGTTCATACATATGCATGGGAGCCGCCACTCTTACTTATCTGTATAGACGGCTAGGGCTAGCGTCTAGGATTACAACCAAACAAATGGTGGATATTCCACGTTGTTGGAGGTAAGAAGTTCGTATTTTTACTTATTTTCAATATGTTGAAATAAATATTTATTAGATTATGAACTGATTATTGTGTCTTCTTATTGCATTTCACGTAGGCATGGATATATGAACGATTCCCGTGTTTAGGTCTCCACATAACGTGCGAGATGAGGAAAATCCTCTTGCAAAGAGGTGGCTACCAAAGGGTGGACAAGGAACTTCTATCGAAAGATTAATGTCGGTGCGTGAGGTTCTTGACTCCATGAAACCCAATGAAGTGAGTATTAATGTGTTTTTATATACGTGAAAATCTCGTGTCAAATATACATGTTGTAATTTTTTGTTTTTAAAATTGGTACAAGTTATTTGGAAGCCATATACCGAGACGGTGAGACAACATTTTCCGTTCCACGATCTCGTATTACCATGGATGCATCTCAAAAACACCATTGTGGAGCCATATCATCCCGATCAAGTCGAGACAGCTTTGGATATGTACGACAATTTCATACGTCCCTATTGCTCCCGGTGTCCCCAAAAAACCCAACAGATCGCGGCAATATGGGGGTACTTGTCAAGTACTTTGTACAATGGGATAGTCATGTGTTATCGACGAGAGACTTGGTCGACTCGCCCGACCAGCAGACAATGTGACCCTTCATATCTTGAATGGTATTACACACATTCACATCCCATCGTTCAAGACCCCGACCGTCGGCCGCCTACGTCGGCACTGATCCGCTAGATGCTTGGGACATTGTCGATCGCACGGGGTTTAATGCAACCGATGATGCAACGATTGAGAGCCGGAGACCGATCTATCTCCAGGAAGAGTTTGAGTCGTGTTCATACGAGCATATGATGCATTAGGAGGTCCGGATGATGAGGGACCACATCGAGCAGACCTTCGCAACCGCGTCTAGTCGTAGGAGGAGAAGTGTTAGTTAAAGTTGACTATTGTATTATGTATTTCAATTTGGATATTGTTGTATTTAAAGACGATGTTATTGTATTATGCACATTGGTAGTCATGTGTTACTATTATTTCTTTTGATGGTATGCATTTTGTATTAAAGATTGATTTACTTATAAGTTAAATGACATAAAAGCAACATATTGATTTACAACACAAATTTATTCACAAATTGATTTACAATACAAGTTGATTTATAAAAGTAATGAACATAGTGATTTACAACTGAAGCTAATCTAAAGAGATAGTCGCAGTGCTTCGACCGATAGCGCTGGTTCCCACACTGTCACTATACAAATTAAGTCTGTCGCCAATCCAATTTTTCCAAATGCACATTGAAGTCGGTATGTATTCCATTTATCTCGCAACGGTGGTAATGGACTCCCTCGCATAAGAACACCTACAAAATATACTACATATCAATATCATGGATATATATAACATAAATAACATCAGATAATATCCTTGATATGGTGTGTACCTGAATATAATGATCATTATTCACAAATCCAATACATATCATCTGTGGATCACTTGGGATTGGGGTTCTTAAGGGCAAATACGTCATCGGAATTTGTAAATCCAAACACACGAGCGCAACATTGAAAGCCGATGCGACCAAATGACCCATTTCTGGCAAACAAAACCAGTGTTCCTTAGGTGCTGGCTCCTTGTAGTAGTTTAGAATCTGCAACACTTCTTCAACGCGACCATGTTCAATGAACACATTGTTGTATAACTCTTGGTTGGTAGTCAACTCGTGATGAAGTTCTCCTCTAATCCTACCCCACGATTCCTCTGTTTTGTCAAGTTGGTCTGCTACGGCACAGAATCCACAATGACCATCACTTTTAACATTTTTTGTCTCTACAATCCAATTGTGCAAATGGGATGGTAGTTGTTGGATAAAACCACTTGTAGTCGCGATTCGAGTCCTTTGCCGGACAACCTATTGAAAAAAGATGTATCAATCCATAAATATTTCGTTAGCGTATAACCAGGTTTTGTTCTATCTTAAAAAAGGATAAAAAAAAATACCTGTTTCTTCTTTGGCTTAAGTGCCGGTGTCGAACTGAGGGTAAGAGGTTGTTTAATGGACGGACCAACCTCGAATGCAATCTCTTCGCATGGTGAACAGCTATCTTCTATGGACTGGACATACTCAAACTTACTCGGATCCCGTTTGGTTGACTTGTCTTTTTTAGTCTTTACAGACTTAGGACGACCACGAGTCAACACTTTCTGTTTTTCAACGGGATGAGTAAGTGATGTCGTTAGAGGTTGATTTATTTCACCAATCTCTTTAAGATTAACAACCTCTCGGTCTCAGGTGCTTGTTCCCACTTGGACGATAGCTCAACAATTTCTTGTTTAAATCGGCTGCCCATTTCTTCGACAATTCCAGGCTCTTCTACCTTTGGAGGTATGATATCTAATTTTCTCCAAAAGGCGTCAACCTTATCAAGTGGAATTGGCATGTCCGATCTCTTATATTCGTCAATCTCATGACCACAAGGCAGCCCGCATCTCTTTCTCGATACACCCACACAGCAGGGTCTACACCATGTTCACCAATAGCGCTCAATTCATCATAGATCAAGTTCAATCCATGCATCGAAACCATCCCTCGCAGCTCTCTAAATACAATTGATTTGTATTTATGCTGGACAACATTTTTGCTCTTCTCAAAAGACTGTTTGATTGATGTGTGTGAAGTCTCAATGAGGGTGTGAATCACGCCAACACGTCTCAAAGTTACCCTGCTCGAGCCAAGCCGTCTTTTCAACAATGCATGTTGACTCTCCACCCTGAAATACAAGTTACAACCTTATTAAGTATATATCTAACACAATATATAAAACAATAAAACATACACCGATATTAAAATGATAGATACCTATTTGTTGTGGTATTGTCAAAATGCATGACTGTGTCCGTCCACAAAGACACAAATCTTTCCTTGTATGGCATCAACCATTGCTCCATGACATATTTAACGGCTACCGGATAATCTTTGAAGTCCGACTGGAGTCTTTGTAGCAAGGCATCATAATTTGCCGCAGTATCTGCGAGAACCAACGTATTCCAATGCATAGAAAAACAATCCCATTTATCCTTCACACGGAATAATTTTTTGCAATTTGCCAAAATATTCTTGTTAATGTGCCACCGACAAAGGAAATGTCTCGAGTCGGGAAATGTTTTCTGAATTGCATTCATTAGACCAAGTTCTCTCGTCCGTAACAATCACGTGGGGTAGAGAGAATTGGTCCATCAATCCTTTTAAGACTCGCCCACGTATAGTTCTCTTCCCGCGAACTCCAAATACGCGGCGGCAATATGAAATGTCATTTGCGTCGAGGTGACACCAACAATTTCTAACAAAGGTAACTTGTACCTGTTTGTCTTGTATGTAAAATCCATAAATAGGACTCTCGGAAAACATCGCAATAAATCAACGCTCGTTGGGTGAGCAAAGAAAATATTCTTGACAACGTCGGTCTTCTCACGAATGTGATGATATAAATATCCATGCTCATTCAACTTGAACATAAGCCGCATTTGAGATCGACCCCGACGCTCTACAACTCTATTTTGCAACCGAGCATTGTAGATAGTCCTTATTGTGGACTTATTATCTACAAAATTTTCTTTTAACCCAAACAAAATGTCCTTGGGTTTACTATTTGTGTGAGACAAATTAATGACAAAGTCTTTCTCCTTGGCCGATAATCGACCAACATATGAGTGGCCCTCCAAATAGTCTCAGTTGGATGATTGTGGACACCACATTGAACATCCAATGCCCAAGGTCCATCACCGATATTTGTCTACCCTCAACCGAAATGGACAACCACACTTCTTCGTTCCAGTTTCTCTTTTCCTCTTTGATTTGCTCACAACATCCTTTTCCATGGTAGCTTCTTCGTTATTTACTTGAGAGAACTTTCCGGCTTCTTGAATTCCTAATTCCCACTACGTTCACATGCCAAAACTAACCGAGCTCTTTTTTTACACGACCCACTATCGGATCTGATAATTACAATCACCATCCCGTGTTCCTTTCCCGTCACACGCACCCAATCAAACAATGCATCACGAGATGTAAACATTTCATACGTCGTGAAAACATTGGTGTAATCCATAACGATATCTTGAACCGGTTCAATCTCCTTAACAACCGGCGCAACACTACCCTCAGTAGACAACGTGTTTGAATCCTGTTTACAACAAAACAAAAATTTTAACAAAACATAACTTGAAAAGTTTCTGTTCGGTAAGGAATTAAGGAACACCATAGTGGTGTTTGGGACAGATGCTGGAACAACTGGGTGGTGTTCGGGACAAACTGTAGAACACCATAGAGGTGTTCGGGAACCAACTAACGAACATCACTGTGGTGTTCGGGATTAACTCAGGAACATCACAGTGGTGTTCGGGCGATGCGATGGAACATACCAAGTATGTTCGGTAGGTGGTCACCGAACACCACTGTGGTGTTCCATAGACCAGTCCCGAACACAAACGACGCCCAGTATGTCCGAAGTTTCAAAAAAAAATGGATTGAAAACTTGATAACGGTAGAGAATACTTACATCAATGGTCTGCTTTACTTCTTTAGTATCCATGTCTGATTTTTGTTGCAATGTGCTTGCTTTACGTCGTTCGTGGGTAATGAGAGTTTGATATGAGATGGTAAGTTGAAGTTGAAGTTGTAGTTGTGTTGGGTCCAAGGGTTGCTCAGTGTATAGGCTAGAAGGGGGGGTGAATAGCCTATACTTGATGTATTAAAAATTTCATCCAATTTTTACAAATAATCTAAAGAATAGATGAAATGATTAATACAGGTTGATCATCTTCCTTATCTTAACTGCTTAGTCAAAGTTAGAAACATCGGACATCCTAGATCAGCAGATGTAGATCATGGACGTCCTGAATCAGCAGATATGAAACATGCAGTTGGAAGATATATGTTGAACTTAGCTGATGAAAATAAGATTTAGCAGCGGAAGAACAAACAGCATAAGTCAAACACTTCAGATTGAAGTAACTGTAAAGATTTAATATGAAAGAGAGCTTAACAGTTGACTAAAATCTGTATTAGATGCATCTTTTACTTTCCTTAAACAGATTGCATATGATAAGAAAAATTATACAAGAAAGAGAAATCAAGGCTGAATGTAATAAACATATATATTATATTAAAATTCAGCAGAGGTTTGCTCAAAGGCAAACATGCTTAGTACATCAACCTAGACTCTCTATCCTAGCAATCTCTCCGGGGGGAAGAAGGAAAGTGAAATGGGACACCCGGAAGACTCATATAAGAACTGTTGCATAATTAGCCTAGATTTGCTTGAATCCATAACCTAAGTCTAAGACAAGGTGACTAATGGGCCTGCGTGTCTGTTAGAGTGGCAACTTGTACTTAGACATAGCTTGAATAAGCCTAGGATTGCTTATTGTATATTGCCTTGAAGAAGATAGCCTATAGGACATCGGACGTCCTCTGCACAATAGGCAATTTATGCATCAGCAGTCTTCCTTTCGGATATCGGACAAGCTCATATCAGCCAAGCCTCATCAGCAATGTTGAAGAACCTCAAGAACGTCGATAAGAGAACCGCCGAAGACATGTCCTCGATTTGAGGCTTTCATTGACTTCGATGCAACGTTAACCCGCAAATCACATTCAATGAAGGTTTCCATTCTTAGCATACACTCGTAAAAGGACATTCCTCCCGCAAGCACTGCACCGCCTATTTTTAGCAAAGTGTCGAGACAGATCGCAAGCTACGTGCCACCTATCGAGTCAACAACCGATTAGAGCATTAATTGCTCTTAAATTCAAATTAGAAGACTACCAACGGCTCCAAGCTTCCTCCTACATATAAAAGGAGACTCCATTCGCATTCAATACACTTCAACAACTACAACTCGAATCTTCTTCATCTTCTTCAAGTGCATTAAAAGCTTAAACGCCCTATTCGTACTTCCTTCTTTGAAGAGCTTCTCTCTAAGACGATCAGTCCATTAAAGCTCTTCATTGATTGCAAACACCTAGCTTTTCATAGCTCACGAGAATTGTATCTTATTGATATCAATTCTCCCACACAAACACTTGGTCAACAAAATTTTTGTACACAATCCATTAGAGATTTAGTTTGTAAAATATCTAGTGGAAAAACTTAGTACACGATTTTCAAATCCAAAGTTGACCACTTTGGTTGTGGACGTAGCACTTATTTATAAGTGTGAACCATATTAAATATTCTGTCTATTTGTGTGTGATTGTGATTTGATTGTGTTGCTTTAAATTTCCGTTTCCAATCTGTTAAGAACCGCCGATCTTGTCCCGCCAAGATCGCCCATTCTCAACTTGTCCCGTGCTTCACAAGTCTTCCGCCCGCAAAATTTATAAAACCCTAGTGAAGTAAGATTTTTGAATCAATTTCAAAAATTGGACATAGGCTATTCAACCCCCTTCTAGCCTATATAGAGCAACCTTGGACCTAACAATTGGTATCGAGCTTAACTCTTTGAAAACTAGTTTTTCCGAGATTAACCTCTTGAGAGATTAAAGATCATGGCTGCTCACCAAATGTTGGAAACCTCAAACGTGAACCATTGTCCTGTCTTGGATGAAGTTCACTTTGACATCTGGAAAGATAAAGTTAAAAGACATATGAACTCAATTGACAAACGTTTGTGGAAATGTGTCACGATGGACCCGAATTCCAATGAAGCCTAATACACGGCGCGGTAGATCCAACAATGCACTGAAGTACCAAAGCCGAAGAAGAGTGGGATGATGAAGACAAAGAATGATGCTCGGATGGAAAAGCCATCAACATCATTACCACCGTGTTGATATAAGTACTTATCGCCAGATTATCAACTTGGACACAAAGAAAGGAGATGTGGGAAGCCATCCTTGAATATCTTGAAGGTGATGGCGAGACAAAGAACAACAAATTATATACCGCATCCGTAAGTTTGACTCCTTCAAAAGGATCCCAAAGAGTCTCGAAGTGCCTATGACAGATTCTATGAGGTAGTCAACTCTTGCTATTCATTAGGAAAGAAGTATGAAAAGAAAGAAATAAACATGAGATTTCTAAATGCACTAGGCGCCTATGGCATGTTAAAATCATCGCCATGAAAGAGTCAAAAGATTTAAACAAATTGACTCTTAGAAACCTTTATGCTAGTCTTTCGGTTTATGAGCTTGAGATCCAACAAGCTCAAGAAATGGAAAAGAGTTTTAAAAACTTGTCCTTACCACCATGTCTGAACCTTCTGTTCAAAACCCGATGAAACACCTTCTACTTCCAGTGAAGATGATGATATTCTTTCGACGAAGCCTTTGCTATGTTTGTAAAGAAATATCAACGTTTCAAAAGGTTTAATAAACCATCATCACATAGGCGTCTTCTCACAAAATGCCGTTCCTTATAAAACAACCGCCAACCAAAACATTCGCTCCTTATAAATCGAGACTATCAAAAGGATAATGAGCTAGTTTGTTTTAATGTAGGAAACCAGGCCATTTTGCCTCTAAATGTCCAAAGCCAAAGTATGAATTTTATAAGAAACGTCCCGAAACTAAATTTCAAAAACAAAAAGGGATGGTGGTGAAGACATTGATGAAAGCAATCGCCTACATGGTGTGACACCGACACGATGAGGATGACTCTTGTGACTTTCTTTGAAGAAGCCAACATATGCCTTATGGCCAGGAGTCACCACATGATTCGGTGAGGTCACTACCATTTCAACAAGATGACAAGGATGATGATGATGAGCTCAATGAACCATCAAAGGGAGAGCTCATCAAAGCTAACAAAGACATGCCGGAAGAGTTTTCAAAATTCAAAGCCGCCTATGTGAAATTAGCCAAGAAGCATGAACTAGGTCTCTCGAAATCAACCTTGATGTCTAAGATCAAAGATCTTGATAGACAGCAAGTGAAAGTATCAAATTGCAAAAAGAGAACAAAGCTTTGATCGAAAAAGTGGATTTCTACTTGAACACATCAAGAAGATAAATTCGAGAAAGATGACCTTCAAAAGGTTGTCAATACTTGGAATAACTCTAAAGGAAACTTTGATGCCATTCTCTCAAACCGAAAAACTTTAGATGACAAAGCGGTATTGGTTTCCAAAGTGAGTTCAAAGTAGGTAGTTCTTCTAGTTCTCAAAAGGATGAGACATCTCAAGTGATTGCCGAAGAATTGGTTGTAGGAGTTTCTTATGACCAGCAGCCTCCCAAAGGCAAGGACTTGGCTTTAACAAAGTTCCTTTTGTTTATCCCAAAACACAAAAGACAAGTCCAAAAGAAAGCACCGCCATGACTCTGCTAATAGTGAGTCGAGCAACTAAAACCTGCCATTAGTCACCCTAAGAAAACAGGATGACTAATAGCAAGTCTAGAAATTCTCACTCAAACCTATTAAATTTGTCAAAGGCAAGACCGCTGATCCCAACACCGCCTATAAAAGGGTAAAAGAAGTGAATTCTCGGATAAAAAGCTTAAAGGACATGTGCTGTAAATACAAAATCTTTTGATAAGAGGTCTACCTATGGTAAACCTAACATCAACAAGAAAAGGCATTATCGCCCTAAGTCCTATAGGCCAATTATCGCGAAGATCATTCCAAAGGCCGATATTAAGAAGCCTCAAAAAGAAATCATTACTCATGTTGAAGGATTTCACAAATGCTCTTTCGAAATGCCATGGTCATGAGATTCATGAATGCCTTCGAGATTCACACCTAAATCTAGAGGATTTACTCCTCCAAAGGTTAAACAGTGTGGATCCCAAAAGGTTGCTAACCTTGAGGACCCAAAAATAAAAGGGGACCATATTCTTAAATGTCTATATTTCAGAATGCTTCATGGTGTCAATGAAGAAGAGAAAGATCTATGGTATCTAGACAGTGGATGCTCAAAGCATATGACCGGTGATCCAAATCTTCTTTCAAGCATTGTTGAAGCAAAAGGTCCTCGGTCATATTTGGAGATAACTCAAAAGGGAAGACCATTGGTTATGGAAGTATAATCGAGGCAATCTCTCCATCAACAAAGTCTCTCTAGTTGAAGGTTTAAAGCACAATCGCTAAGCATATCACAATTCGTGATAAAGGGCTAACATGTCGCTTTTCCTCAAGTCAATGTCTCATAAAGGACAATGAGACATGTTCAACTATCCCGACAGGGTTCGAAAAGGAAATGTCTATTTGTTGACCTAAATGCCGTTGGAAGAAAATCAAATCTTTGCTTGGTTGCTAGGTCATCAACTGACAACATGGTTGTGGCACAAAAGGCTTAGTCATCTCAATTTCAAATACCTGGAGAAGCTATCAAAAGACAATCTAGTTGTCGGTTTGCCTAAAATATCAGTGAATCACACTCTCGCAGAGCATGTCAACTGGGCAAACTACATAAATCTTCCTTCAAAAGCAAGCCTTGCCTATCAACAACCGCACCTCTACGGCTCTTGCACATGGATCTGTTTGGACTGTAACTACTACAAGTCTTGGTGGCGCAAGTATACTCTTGTGGTAGTTGATGATTACTCAAGATTTACTTGGGTAGAAATGATGTCCTCCAAAGATGAAGCATATGACATCATTACGAACTCTTGAAGACTACGGACTGGAAGCCGGATGATATCTCGATGTCGATCGTACAATGGAACGAGTTCAAGAACAATGGTGTGGCCAAATATTGTGATGACCATGGAATTGGTCACAATTTCTCTGCAGTTGGCACACCTCAACAAAATGGAGTTCTGAAAGGAAGAACGAACTCTCATTGAAGCAGAAAGACAATGATTCTGAAGCCAAACCCTATGTATTTCGGGCGAGGTGACACCGCCGCTTCACACAAAACAGTCCATCATAAATAAATTTCATAACAAAACTCCATATGAAATATGGAGAGGAGCTCCCAACATTGGATTCTTTAAAATATTTGGTTGTAAATGCTATGTTCTTTACAATGGTAGAGAACATAGAGGTAAGTTTGAATCCAAAAGTGATGAAGGAATTTTTCTGGATATGCCAAGTTTTCAAAAGCATACGAGTTTACAATAAAACTTCACTTAAAGTTGTTGAATCTGTACATGTTTCTTTTGATGAATTTGATTTCATTGGGCCACATTTGGCTCCTAAGGTTACTAATGATTCGATGAATATGAGACAGTGCGTACGGCCTAATCCCAGATCTGCGATCCTCCTTCTTCACAAGATCTTCCAAGAGTCAACCTGTTAGAATCCTCAAACGAACCATCAAATGAACACTCTGAAAACCCTGAATCCCCTTTGCCTTCCACACCAGAAGTCATACAACCTACCTTGGAATTAACCTACCCTTTAGAAAACCAAGCTTCAATTACTTCTACTTCTCAAGAATCCAACTCTGCCGATACAATAGGACAAGTTCAACTGCGAAGTTAGGGAAGTAAAAGATCATCCTATCACTCAAATCATTGGAGATCTTAATGCCGGTGTTCAAACTAGACAAGCTTCAAGAAACGAATGCATGTATTCTACCGCATTTGTATCTAACATTGAACCCAAAAGATTGATGAAGCTCTGGAAGATCCAAGTCGGGTGGAAGCTATGCAAGAAGAGCTAAACCAATTTGACAGATGCCAAGTCTGGTCACTAGTCCCTAGGCCTAAAGGACAAGCAGTTATTGGCACAAAGTGGGTTTTCAGAAACAAAATGGATGAAAACGGCAACATTACAAGAAACAAGGCAAGACTGGTAGCCCAAGGATACAGACAGGAGGAGGGTATTGACTATGATGAGACATTTGCCCCTGTTGCAAGATTAGAGGCTATCAGATTATTCTTGGCCTATGCCTCTTACAAGGACTTCAAAGTTTATCAAATGGATGTAAAGAGTGCATTTCGAATGGAGAACTTCAAGAAGAAGTCTATGTTGAGCAACCACCGGGTTCATAGACTGCTCAAGAAGAGAGGATGTCTACAAGCTAAGGAAAGCCCTTTATGGACTTAAACAAGCTCCAAGAGCTCGGTATGAGACCCTTTCAAAGTTCTTGATATCTCAAGGCTTTGTAAGAGGTCAAATTGACACTACTCTTTTCATTATGAAGCATAAAGGTCATTCCTTACTTGTTCAAATATATGTTGATGATATTATCTTTGGTTCTACTAATGAAAATCTTTGCAAAAGGTTTGAAAAGCTTATGCGAGTAAATTTGAGATGAGCATGATGGGAGAGCTCAATTTTTTCCTTGGTCTTCAAATTCAACAAAGTTCAAATGGTATCTTCATCAATCAAGCCAAATATGCAAAGGATGTCATCAAGAAATTTGGTCTTGAGAATGCAAACGACTTCAGACTCCTATGGCTACTAACCGCCATCTTGACAAAGATGAGAAGGGCAAGAAAGTGGACATGACTCTCTAGCAGGCATGATTGGTTCACTTTTATACTTAACTGCTAGTAGGCCCGATATCATGTTTCTTGTTTGTGTTTGTGCTAGGTTTCAAGCGATCCAAAGGAGTCTCACCTACAAGCCAAAAGAATCATCGGATATCGATAGATACTCCCAATTTGGGAATCGGTATCCTAGAGATTCATCTTTTAATCTTATAGGCTATTCGATGCCGATTTTGCTGCATGTAAAGTTGACAGAAAAGCACAAGTGGGACATGTCAATTCTTAGGAAATAGACTTGTCTCATGGGCCGCAAGAAGCAAACCTCTGTTTCAACTTCAACAAGCGAGCGAATACATAGGCGCGGTAGCCGCCGCCACACTGCGTGGATCAAACAAAACTAGTGGACTATGAGATCAAAGCGATGATTGTCCTATAATGTGTGACAACACATCGGCAATTTCTCTCTCAAAATCTGTCATGCACTCCAAAACAAAGCACATTGATGTGAGATATCACTTTCTTAAAGATCATGTTGAAAAAGGTAACATCGGCATGCAATATGTGCCTACAGAGATCGTAGCGTACATCTTCACAAAACCACTTGATTCAACCAGGTTTGCTTATTTAAGAGGAGAGCTTGGTATGCTTGACCTCAATCCTTAACCTTTCTTGCAAATTCCTTAAGTTATTTTATAAACGCCTATATAGATTTGTCTATGAGATTCGAATTGCTATTCGCCGAAAGTCTTAAGTCATTTTATAGACAAGCTTGAGTAAGTATCTGCATTAAAATAGGCGGACTTTAAATAAAATAGGCGGACTTTGATACAATAGGCGACTTAAGGGCGCCATACGACAAGAACTCATCGGGTAATAAATGCGGACTTCAAATTTTATCAAATGTCATTTATTGGCCTGTCAGAGGTATAAAAGGGCAAAATGTACAGTGTCTCTTCACAATTCTCAACAACCGCCATTTTAAACTTTCAAAAACCCTCGGACTTCCAATCTACAATCTCTCCAAAAAGCCTTCAACTTTCCAAAATCTTTACGTTTTCTAGCTAAAATCATCAATGGTAAGAATTTCTACATCTTTTCTATTCATTTAAATTCTATGTTTGGTCTTGTTTTGACCTAATTCGAGTTGTTCAAACCGTCCGCCATTGAAGAATTTTGGATTCTCACAATTGTTGCTTGAATCGTGTTTATGTGGTGTAAAATGTGTTTTAATACTTTATGTGATACTATATATTCAGTTTATGCTACTTTGTTTGCTTGAAAATGACAAAATCAGTCACAGTTTAAAAACCCAGTTCATGAACTGTTCTTAAATTGTTTATGTTTTGGGTCTTGATCTGAACAGTACTTGTTTTTGATAAATATCTGCTGATTGCTCGAATATCTGCTGATTACATATTTATCTCTTGTTTCTTGCATATCTCCGATTTCTATATATGCTATTCTCACATCTGCCGATCATGTAGGGAAAATCTAAATCCTCTAAGGCTGCCGCTACCACTTCATCCTCTGCCTCTGCTAAGCCAACCAGGGCTGCATTGGCTGCTGAACTCCCTATAAGGACCCTTCCCGTGTCAAGCTATCACCCGGGGATGACTATCGACATAGACTCCATCATTTGCACATCCGCTAGTGATGCCTTGCTAAAAGATTTGGCCGAGTGTGGCCTTCTCCCTTGTTCCAACTCAACGACACCCACTACAAAGAACTATCTAGCCGAGGAATTCTATACAAGGATGATTCGCCTCCTCCTCCACTAGTGCCTCAGAGCCGTCAACTTAAGCTATATCAAGGGCTACATCGAGGCCACTACATCAAGTTGACCTACAAGGATGTTGGAGAAATCCTTGACCGCTGTTGAAGGCAAATTGGACTTGACCGATGCCGAATCGGCACTTGCCTGGGAGATGATGAGGGGTCGCCCAACCGAGAGGTTTTCCGAGATGTCTAGGAACCTCTTCCCGAGAGAACCCCTATCATATCGCCCATCGCTCGACAAGAGCATTTTGTTCAAAAATGGCTCGAGGGACATCTTCACCTCCCAACAGTGATGTGGACCAAGGCCGTGGTCCTTCGCAAGCAACTCAACCGGGCAAAGATCATCTTTTCAATGCTTCCCGAGCGTTGTGAAGTCCAAGCTCACCCGTCCATGAAGAGGCCCTTTGTCGGGGTTATCAATGTCATCCTCCGCCGTTATGAGGAGATTGATGAGTGGTCGCTCGACGACCTCATCAAGGTGTCCAACACCTACGTCTTCACGGTCAACAACATCACCCGCTATAGGGATGATATGGCCAAAGGACAACCAACGCAGAGGCCGCTGCGCCCGCTCTCGCGGCCCGCCGCACTCGCCTGCTATCGCTATCGGTGGCCCTCTACCCAAGCCGCAAGGGTAAGAGGAAGGTCACCTACACCGCCGGGGTTACCACCGAGGAGGAGCTACACCCATCGGGCCGAGCCGCTGAACATTTTGACCTCGGCAGGCTAGATCATGACCCATATGAGCTCTGAGCCCCTACCAAAAGCCTAAACACTCTCCCTCTCTCACCCCAAACTCAAACAAACCAGAAACTCGCTCTCAGGCGGCTTGAGAAGGACCCATCAACCTTCCAACCACCGACCTCTCCAAAACCTCTAAACCTACCTCCCATTCCTCCAAACCCAAAACCAAACAAACCCTCCTACCCACAGACGAATCATTTGGCCTTCCTAAGGTCTCATCCTCACCACCAGTGGCATTTGTCATACCACCGTTCTCCATCGTTGTTCCTCCACCAAATTCCCACCACAACATCTCAATCACCAACTTCGCCTCTTCCACTCCTACTAAGTCCAAGCATGGCAAACGTTTTAAAAAGAGTGCAAAGAAGAAGGTACATTTTGTGGGAACTGCCGATGAAACCTCTTCTCCTCCACCTTCTCCACCTTCACCACCTCGCCTACTACCACTACCACCTCACCTTCTTCCTCACCTCCTCCCTCTGCTCCCATCCAAACAACCACCACACAAGAGCCATCTTTCTCACTGCCACCTCTTCTCAACCACCATCCTCCAAACGACCTATCTCTCCTTCTTCCGACCTCCTCCCAAACGCCTCAAAACCAACCCCTATACCAACCTACACCCCGAGGTGCGAGCTCGCGTCCCCGAGACAGCAGCCTAAACCCAACCCCGCCGACTCGACCCTCTCTTAGCCACCCTTGACTACCCCAAGAGATTTCCTGTCGGTATGTCCGCAGGTGAAATCATCTTTCAATGGGGTGCCTACTATGACCCTCTTCCTCCCGCTTGGTCACAACTCTTTTCTCCCACAACTCGGTTCAAGATCTTATGATCTTCAACCAATGGGTTGCAATTCATAAAGACCTAGGCCTTCCCCTTCCAACCAAATCGGACATCTCCCCTTTCTCTCTCTCGCCTAAACCCCGGTCTTCACCATTATCGGCCATCCTTCCATCCTTTTTCACCCCGTGGTCTACAGCTTCATTGATGTAGTCACCACTTACCTTGGCTTCAACCCTCTCATCCCTATTCTCTTCCTTCTCCTAGCCTTTCCCTTTCTTTTCACCTCCTCCCTTCTTCATTCACCCCTTTCCTATGTCATCTACATAGAAAGGCTCTTCCTGTTCCTCGCATCTTTCCTAGCCTTCCTTCACCCTCTATTGATATTTCCTCCACCATCCATTCTCCCTCATCCTCTAGCCAATCCCTGTCTCCCACCACCATCCTCCACCCTCACCTACCCAAGCCACCACCATCCTTCCCCTCACCATCGCCGAGTCATCCCTCGTCGATACCTATCCCGCCGAGGCCGTCCATAAATTTTTGAAGGATTTTGAGGTCATCTCTGTTGACCTAACCAAGGCCCCGCACCAACTCTCGCAGATCGGTCTCACATCACCCATGTGCGGGACCGCATGACCCAAGTAATGGAGATTTCAAAGGGTGCAAAGGCCGCTTTGATGCCTGCCACGATCCATCTCGGCCACCAAGCCGCCCCGCCCAAATCTCAGCCTCTTCATCCAAGACCTCGCCATCTTCGAAACCAACTGGGACAACCTCGCCACTAAGATGATGCAGTCGTCGACATGGTTGAAGCCGGCTACAAGCTTGTGCTTCACTCTCAACGCCAGGCAAATCGCTCGTTCACTCCTCCGTGCGAGCGACGCGTAACCTCACGACCAAGCACTTGGCTTACTATCGCAAGGAGCGCAACTGCGAGCACCGCCTCGGCTTTATTGATGCCTCGCTTGCGTCCATGAAGGAGGAGATGGCCGACTCAACAATGATCGAGACCAAGCTCATTGAGCATAATGCTCGCTCAGAAGAACAAAGAGCTCTCCTCGAATTGGCCGATACTAAAGAAGAGCTAGCGAAGAAACGAAGAAATTGCAAGACTTAAGGCTGCTGTTGACTCTAAATGGGCATCAAGAAGCTATGGGCAATCTTCATCGTGCAAAGGCAAAGGTCGTGCATCATCTCGGTCATCTTCTAGAACCGTAGATAATATTTTGTATAATCTTTTTACTAAACTTTGTAATTAAACAACTTGTTTAATTAACAATGTCTATGTTTTAAAACTTTCATGTTTATTATGAACTGCTTATTATGTGATTGCATGAAATTTAAACCATCGGTTTAAAGACATGTCCTATATTGCCTATTGCCTATCTGCATGTCTTTAAATTTAGTCTTATTACAAGTGTCGATGCTTAATTTCTGTTTGTAAACACTTTGTAATTCTTGAATACAATGACCTTTATGTAAGTTCATCTAGGGCATGCTTATTTAATATATCAATCTTACAAGCATGTTATTACTAGACTTGAACATGGTCACCGATATTGTATTCGTAGGGTCATGGACTCAAGCAAATAGGAGGAGATTGTTGCATAATTAGCCTAGATTTGCTTGAATCCATAACCTAAGTCTAAGACAAGGTGACTAATGGGCTGCGTGTACTAGAGTGGCAACTTGTACTTAGGCATAGCTTGAATAGCCTAGGATTGCTTATTGTATATTGCCTTGAAGAAGATAGCCTATAGGACATCGGACGTCCTGCGCACAATAGGCAATTTATGCATCGCCAGCTTCCTTTCGGATATCGGACAAGCTCATATCGGCCAAGCCTCATCGCAATGTTGAAGAACCTCAAGAACGTCGATAAGAGAACCGCCGAAGACATGTCCCGATTTGAGGCTTTCATTGACTTCGATGCAACGTTAACCCGCAAATCACATTCAATGAAGGTTTCCATTCTTAGCATACACTCGAAAAGGACATTCCTCCTGCAAGCACGCACCGCCTATTTTTAGCAAAGTGTCGGAGACAGGCAAGCTACAGCCGGCCTATCGGAGTCAACAACCGATTAGAGCATTAATTGCTCTTAAATTCAAATTAGAAGACTACCAACGGCTCCAAGCTTCCTCCTACATATAAAAGGAGACTCCATTCTGCATTCAATACACTTCAACAACTACAACTCGAATCTTCTTCATCTTCTTCAAGTGCATTAAAAGCTTAAACGTCCTATCGTACTTCCTTCTTTGAAGAGCTTCTCTCTAAGACGATCAGTCCATTAAAGCTCTTCATTGATTGCAAACACCTAGCTTTTCATAGCTCACGAGAATTGTATCTTATTGATATCAATTCTCCCACACAAACACTTGGTCAACAAAATTTTTGTACACAATCCATTAGAGATTTAGTTTGTAAAATATCTAGTGGAAAAACTTAGTACACGATTTTCAAATCCAAAGTTGACCACTTTGGTTGTGGACGTAGCACTTATTTATAAGTGTGAACCATATTAAATATTCTGTCTATTTGTGTGTGATTGTGATTTGATTGTGTTGCTTTAAATTTCCGATTTCCAATCTGTTAGAAGCTCGATCTTGTCTGCCAAGATCGGCCATTCTCAACTTGTCCTGTGCTTCACAAGTCTTCCGCCTGCAAAATTTATAAAACCCTAGTGAAGTAAGATTTTTGAATCAATTTCAAAAATTGGACATAGGCTATTCAACCCCCCCTTCTAGCCTATATAGAGCAACCTTGGACCTAACAAGAACTCTAATCCTAGCAGTTCCTAACAACCTTGGAGGTCAGGGAAGGAAAGTGCTAGTGTTAGAGTGATGTGAGAAGAGAATATTAGGTGTTGTTCAAATGGTAATCATTTGAACAACTGAGTGCTAAGCACTCGACCAAACATGATGACACCTTATTGCACAATCGACACAGCTTATAATGTAGTATAAGTCTGCCGATATGAATGCAATCTGGACATGTAATTTCTGGCTCTTCATCGGACATCTTCAAGCTTGATCTGGCTTCAACGATCTATAAGATACTTGGTCTCTTTACTGGATGATGAAGTTGAGGCCACAGAAGAGACTGAGTTCTTCGAAGGAAGAAGAACTCAAATCAACAACAAGGTTGTTGACCAAGCAGAGCTTCTCAGCCTTTGGATTTTCTTCTCTCTCTCTCACAAAGTGTTTGTTCTTACACTTGTGATTTCTCACTCTAAAGGGGTGGTTCTGGATTAAAGAAATGAAGATCAGTACCACAACCTTTTTTAAGCATAAGCATACACAGCTTGTATATTCTTGTGCTTGTGCTCGCTCTCTTGAAATGAGAATGAGAGTCTTCTTATATAGCTGGAGAAGAAGAGATGACCGTTGGTGTATTGAATAGGTTTTAAGCCCGTTGGAGATCTGAATCTCGTGATGCAGCAGAGTACATCTTTGGATTTGTTGGGCAAATACCTTCAGTTAGGTTTGAGCTTTGAAGATGGTCCGTGACCCAGGCTGGACAGAGTTGGACGTGTCGAGCTTGGCTGGATGCGATCGGCGATATGGACGTATCATAGCTTTGACCGTGCGGCGTCGTGCTTGGCCTTTTAAATGAAGCTTTGAAGACCGCGAATACTGTTCTGAAGAGGAAATGTCTATTGGATAAACGTGAAAGCGCAGACATCGATGCGTATCTTGGATTTGTCAGACAGATCTTGTAACGGATCTATTTTGGCTTGAAGTGCGTTGAGTAACGACCGATGTATCTCGTGATCTTACAGTTTCTCGGCAGTTTGTTCTGATGAGGATTTGGCCGATTCGAGATCTGCCGTTATAGAGCTGATGTAGAAACCGATGGCCACGATGTTCCTCTTGAATAAATAGCTTCTCTGCGGTTGTTCGATGAAGTGCTTTGGCGAATACGGGGATGCCGATGTAGAACTGGCGATGTAGAGATGGCTATTAGGCAGTCATAGCTAAAGGGAAATGTCTGCTGGTGAGACATCTGCCGATGGTCACGTCAGCTGGCAATTTGAAGAGCTTAATTCATATGAAGGTTTGTCATCATTCTGGTAGGACAAAGACTCGGATATGTACAAAGACTTCCTAGTCTAGTGACCTATGCATTGTTTCAACAAGCTGCCACACTAACCGGTACGCAGCCCTTTTAGCCACTTGTGAAACATGCGTTGTAATGGGAACAAGCAAATCACTGTGTTAGAATATGCATACATATTTATCAGCTGATTTACAGGCATATTCCTAACAATCTCCTCCTATTTGCTTGGGACCATTACTACAATTTTGACTTATACATATAGCTCTTTAGAGCAGTTGCTCAATCCTTAGTAATAACATGCCACTACTGAATATTCATTTTATATCGAGGCATGCCCTAGGTTGAACTTACAAGCGATAGCGTATGTATAGTCACCTATTGCTAAGTATTTACAGACTCAATAAATGAAAGAACAAATACGAAGCAATAACTGAAATGATTGTTAGGCAAATGATAATATTGCCTTAAGAGTGTGATTCTTGCATTGGATGATCTGAAGAATGTTGCTCAAGCAAGAAGTAGAAAGTATAAGTAACTGGTCATTTAGTTCTTAATCGAATTGATTAAGCATCTTCATCTGATGATTTTTAAAAGTTTGTGAAGGATAGGTAGAGTTTCATAATAGTCAGCGTGCTATAATAGTCATATAGTATTTTGCTGTATAGGTGGTTACACAAACTCTTCTCCTTACTAGTTGTCTCCTTCTTACTAGTTGTTTATCTCTCCTCTTTACTAGAGTCTCTCCTCCTTAATATAATCTCTCTTAATAGTTCATTGACTATTTACAATTTTCCCTTCTTTATTTATGATGATAATACTTTGCTGTATTTGCAATTTCACAATCTCTCCTCCTTAATAGTTGGGGTCATCACCACACATTACTACTTCACAATTTCTACTTCACAATCTTAATTTCACAATCTCTCCTCCTTACTACTTCACTATTTCACAATCTCTCCTCCTTACTACTAGTTGGGGTCATTACTACTTCGATTTCTACTTCAATTACTTGGGGCCATTACTACTTCACAATCTCTCCTCCTTAATGGCCACAAGTTAAAGATAGATTGATAGTTATCAAAGGAATTATGAATTGAGACAGGTAGAGGGTAGGAAGTTTGGTCTTGTTAAATACTGTCTTTTTAGAAATGCCGAGGTGATTAGCTAGATGTAATTCTGCAGAGAGTATAGACCGTATCGAGTAAATACAGTCACTTGTCATATTGGCAGATTCTTAGTGTGCAGAGAACTGATAATGCACAATTTTCATATATAAGACATACATAATAGGATATCGAGGTGAGGAATTGTGTTTCCATTGCTTGTAAGGAGATCTTACAAGATTGTAGTGAGACAAGCTTTATTTTCTAATAGGAGGGGCAAATAGCATAAGCTGTTAATTAGTGATACCAATTGTTAAGTAGTAAAGCATTCAAAATAGTTACTCCTTAATGTATATCTAGTTAAAACAGGCAAGTATAGTTGAGCCTTATGCGCACTTTTGTTGGATGCATGAGATATACATCTAAAGATGAGTTATAAGATCTGCCTATGAGGTATTGCTGAATTTCATCAAGAAAGTGAACAGCAGGCATGAACGAGTATGCATCAGGACAAATTTTGAATACTTAACTCAAAAGAAAATGGCAAATGTAGATAAACAGGCGTTCACAAATTAAACTCATTACCTATTTATCATAATATAGCAAAAGAAAATTAGTTTGATAAAACAAAGACCTAGCTAGTCATCCTAATGAGGTAGAGTTAGAGGATGAAGGTCTGCTGTTCTAATCGGAGGGAACATTGACCGCTGAATTTGACGCAGAATGGGCGGTTGCTGGTTGAAGCTCCTCCTGAGATGAGGGTTGCTCGAGGTGAGCATTTGGGGCGATGAGAGCAGGTGCAGTAGTAGCGGTACTGTCTCTTGTGGGAATCCAAGGGATAAAATTTGATACACTGTTCCTGGGGTCTCGAAGACGATTCCTTACACGACGAGAGATTCGACGAGGTCGTTGAATCATTTGAGGAGGTGGAGGAGTGGCAAGAAGAACCATCATACGATGACGCCATTCAGTGTAGGAAATGGGTCGATGAGGAGGACTGGGCAGATTTGGTGAACACATGATGCAAAGGAATGTAATGGTGGAGAAATTTTGAGTTACTCAGAAGTCATGTTCTGTAGTTGGAGACTGATACCAATTTTATACACCTTTTTGAATTTTTGAGAAGATGAAAAGGTTTCTTGATTAGAGGAATGAGAAAAGACATTTTGGGGGCTTAAAGAAGTGAGTGCATTTAATGACATAGTAATGATAGTCTGATTTGGGATTATGTCATTATGCTTAGTGTAATTATGGCTAGTACATAGGCAGTCTAGAAGATATGTATATTCATATTATTTTCAAACAAGAAGTTTAAAATTAATATATAATCAGATTAATTTGATTGCCTTTATTTTGGTATTAATGGGTACAACAGCTGAGTGTTTAAGACAATGATATAGGCTCTTTTAGAGATAATATGAGCTGTTAGCTTACTTCAAGCGAATTGTTTGAGTAAATTAATAGAACAGCTTTGGTTTGTTTAAGGACGTGTTGGAGACAAAATAACTTGTCCGAGCCATATGACACAGGTGAACATGACACATGGGAGTTTTTAGAGAAGTGTGTCTTAAGATTGTTTGATACCAATTTTGAGAGATTTGATGAGTCTTTTAATGAATGTGGATACTATCAGCAGGGTGTAATTGTTAATTGCTAAAGTAGGAACTGCTGATACCAATTGTTGAATTCATTATTGACAGTGTGTTTAAATATCAGCTAAGCTGATACCAATTAATAGACTTTATTTATAATGGACATCAATCTATTTAAGATTAATAAGGCTTAGTGAGAATATTAAATAGATCAAGTAAGTGAGATATTAAATGCGTACCTGAAGTGATGTCCGTTCTTCTTTCTATCCAGCAGATCTAGGCATTCTGTGGCAAGGGAAGAGATCGGACGGACTTGTTCTGAAGAGAGTGAGACGTAGCCTATATACAGCAGGGGTCATATCGGCTGTTCACTCCTGAGGAAGGACTTAATATTTGAAAACATTAGTCTTCCTAAGAATTCTTGAATGTCTAACTATCTTGAGGATAGGTCGAGTTACTGGAGATATTTAACTACATCCTTTTTGACAAAGAATCACATGATAAGGTGTAGCAGAGTGTTTTGAATTCAATCTGTATACCAATTAGCTGTTGAGCCATTTATAAAGGGAACAACTAATCAAGCCTTTATAACTACAATCTCATAAGGTACACAAGATTTTGTAGTTGTCATAACTAAGAACACAAAGTGCAGTTGAATTGTCGTGAAAGATTTGATTCAGCAGACACCTTTGTTCAAAGCAGATTTACTAGTAATCTTGATCTATTAAGCATGAAGGATAGAGATTGAGTAATAGCAGATTCCTTGATTGGTTGACATAAAGTTCATGAAACTGCAGTCTGCCTTTTGTTGAGAGGCTTGAGGTTTTGGCAGAACTTGAATTTAATCATTGTGAAATGATCTAATTCAGAAAGGCAATTATCAGGGAGTCTAAGGATGAGAGTTAAGCAGTGGTAAGAAACCATAACTCGATGTAGCAGTTTGTTCAAGAATGGTTTGCTGATGGGGTGTCAGCAGAGTTTGTCTCTCGGTAGAGTGACCATTTCATTAAGAACAATTCTTTTAATCATCAGAAGAGAATGGAGATCATAAAGAATAATAAGTTTGATCAACACACTTGAGACAAGTCAATTCATGCTATCAAAGGAATGCAGACAAGTAGATAAGCATGAGGTAAAGTTGCAGAACTTGTATTCAATAATCCAAGTAGTTTTACACAGTATGTTGCAAGGATAAGCTGATTACAAGAACAATACAACTGGAATTTTGACTGAACTGCAGATTACATGAGAAAGATACATAATGATTCAATTTACAGAAAGAAATACATGTTACAAGTTTGTGTCCTAGAGGTTCTAATCCTAGACATTAGATGAGGAGTCATCAGTCAAGGATTTAGAAGGAGTTGGATGATAAGAAGGCCGTGTTCTTTTTGATCTCCTCCAACTCTCGGGGGAGGCAGAACATCTTCACTTCTTCGGGTCATTATGAGAGCACCAAAGGGTGATGGCCGTCAAAGATGTACTGCTTGGCCCATGAATCCCCTTTGATATTCACAGGGACTTATGGTCGTTGTTAGCAGTTCTTCATCTTTGTCAATTCCATATTAGCTACTTAATTCAGCAGAACTGAATTATCTGCATCGGCCATCCTTGAGGTGATGGTCGGCATACCTACAAATAACCAGAAGACTTGTTGCACATGGCAATATATCAAATGTTTCCCATACATTTGATACTTCTTTTCTGGGATCTTTTCTGTAGAGTTCACGTATGCAAGCAGACTTCCAAAAGTGGAATGAGTATATGCTAATTGATTTTCCCTGTGATTCATCTGTAGACATTTTAGAGTATCAATGAGATTGATAACTAAAAGTTAGAAGAGAGAATGAAATCACTCTTGTTGGCATTAATTGATGGCTTTCTATCTTACCTTTTGAACTAATTGACTAAGAATGTTCTTAAGTGTTCTGACAACCAAGGTTTGCAGCATATAAATCATGCTTGACAGCAAACTTCTATGATTATCAGACGAGACAAAAGAAGATTTCTTTATCAATTGTTTTCTCTACAAGATTGTGGAACCATAATTAATGATTTCTGGTACACAAGACTTGATGCAATTTCTCTCATGTTTGGAAACTGTGTATTGACAAGGATTTTGGAAATGATTTTCACAGTTTATGAATGATATTGAAAATATATTTTTGAGAGAAATTTAGATCAGCTCTTGTGAAGTAACAGAAATAAAATCGAAACAACTCTGAATGAATATGAAGGAATCATACCCAGTTGTTGAGGAATTGACTTGATCCAATCTTAGGACTTGGATTTAGTAACATTTGTGAGATTTTGAATCATAGAATTGTATCTAGTGTAATCTATAGGCAGTTTGTGAGTTTTGTCATAGTAGAGATTGGATGAAGAAGGAGCTCTACTTATACTCACGGAGGTTAGACTGAAGGAAGCCCAATAATGGAGCTTTACTGTAGATTTGTCCTTCTGATCACGCCTTGGCAGAGATAGGCTGTGAAGTCTAGATATTCTCAAGATTCTTGGAAAGGATTGATGTTGACTATCTTGTCGTTTTCCAAGATTTTGAAAATACTCTTAACTTTAATCGAAGCAGTCAAACTTCGAAAAGTGTGCCTCCACCTTTAATAGACTTGAGAGAGTAGGTCTTTAAAGGGTTTTTACTCCTATAAGTCAGCACATAAAACTGAGCTTATGAAGTGTTGGTTGGCGATATAGAAATTCCCAAGCGGGGTTTTAGAAAAACATTTGAAATCGGTGATAAGAAAAATGCTTGATTAGTTTTTGAAAAACCATTTGCATAGAACAAGTCATACAATCAATACATATATATCAATAAAAGTGCAGTATGACAGGTTATTATGCATTATGTCTGATAATATGTATGAGCATATCAGTTCAGCAGACATGAGCACAGGTCATTAGAAAGCAAATAGCTAACCTGTTTTGTGTATGCATGAGAGGTCTTTATCAACTCCTTTGGACTTATCAGCAGATCTTTCATTTCATAGTTATAAAGTCCAGCAGGTGATGATTTTGACCTTGAGTGAGTGAAAGACATGAGTGAATTTTCATGAGTGATCAGCAGTCCTTCATTAATCAGCAGCCATGTTACTATCTGCCGATGGAGAGTGATGTTGCATGTTTGACCTTTTCTGTCATATGAGTTCCTGCCCAAAGTACTCATAGAGAAAATTAGCAACATTTATGAGCTAAACATAGCTCTAGAAATCCAATAATACAAATGAGACTTAATAAGCATGGCAGATGAATAATCATTCAAAATACAGCTTATAAGTGTAACCCAAAGTGTTAAGAGATTAGGAGCTGGGGTTACTTCCTCATTAAACTCTTTGAACGCTTCTGCTCATAGTTGTTGAAGCACCAGTTCTAATACTGAGCATAGGTTCTTTGAGTGTATTCTTGCTCGGCTGAGGCTTTTCATTGAAGGACGACAAATTCATCATTGATGTCCTTAGGCCAAGAACTTACAATCTTAGTGATTTTGGAGATGACATATCTTTGATTTCCTTTGAATTTCCTTTGAAACTCTTCTTATTTCATTTGCTCTAAACTTTTATGAAAAGTTTTCTTGAGAAGGTGTTGGATTGAAGCAATCGTTAGCCTATGTCAAGAGAGCATATTTTGGAAGTGAATCAAGTAATTCATCTATCAAGTATGAGTTTAACCCATTTGAAAAAAAATTTATTGGGCAAGCATAATCCTTAGCAGGTCAATCTCCACTATAGTACTTCTCTTCATGATATCAATGTAATTCTGATATATGATAGATTTTCTTATAGAGATCACATTGTCATCACATTATTCTTTCTCACATGTTTTTTAAAACAAAATTTGTTTTGATTTGGAAAAGGTTTTCAAAAGAGCTTCCAGGTTTCTCAGTCAAAAAGATTTTTGTGAATAAGAGATTTTGAAAAGGACTCCTTTTGACTATGCATCTAATCTGAGCAGCAGGATCCAAACTCTCAGGTTGTTAAGCCTGACATAAAGTTTACAGAGTACTAGCTCTGATACCAGTTGTTGGGTCCAAGGGTTGCTCAGTGTATAGGCTAGAAGGGGGGGGGGTGAATAGCCTATACTTGATGTATTAAAAATTTCATCCAATTTTTACAAATAATCTAAAGAATAGATGAAATGATTAATACAGGTTGATCATCTTCCTTATCTTAACTGCTTAGTCAAAGTTAGAAACATCGGACATCCTAGATCAGCAGATGTAGATCATGGACGTCCTGAATCAGCAGATATGAAACATGCAGTTGGAAGATATATGTTGAACTTAGCTGATGAAAATAAGATTTAGCAGCGGAAGAACAAACAGCATAAGTCAAACACTTCAGATTGAAGTAACTGTAAAGATTTAATATGAAAGAGAGCTTAACAGTTGACTAAAATCTGTATTAGATGCATCTTTTACTTTCCTTAAACAGATTGCATATGATAAGAAAAATTATACAAGAAAGAGAAATCAAGGCTGAATGTAATAAACATATATATTATATTAAAATTCAGCAGAGGTTTGCTCAAAGGCAAACATGCTTAGTACATCAACCTAGACTCTCTATCCTAGCAATCTCTCCGGGGGGAAGAAGGAAAGTGAAATGGGACACCCGGAAGACTCATATAAGAACTCTAATCCTAGCAGTTCCTAACAACCTTGGAGGTCAGGGAAGGAAAGTGCTAGTGTTAGAGTGATGTGAGAAGAGAATATTAGGTGTTGTTCAAATGGTAATCATTTGAACAACTGAGTGCTAAGCACTCGACCAAACATGATGACACCTTATTGCACAATCGACACAGCTTATAATGTAGTATAAGTCTGCCGATATGAATGCAATCTGGACATGTAATTTCTGGCTCTTCATCGGACATCTTCAAGCTTGATCTGGCTTCAACGATCTATAAGATACTTGGTCTCTTTACTGGATGATGAAGTTGAGGCCACAGAAGAGACTGAGTTCTTCGAAGGAAGAAGAACTCAAATCAACAACAAGGTTGTTGACCAAGCAGAGCTTCTCAGCCTTTGGATTTTCTTCTCTCTCTCTCACAAAGTGTTTGTTCTTACACTTGTGATTTCTCACTCTAAAGGGGTGGTTCTGGATTGAAGAAATGAAGATCAATACCACAACCTTTTTTAAGCATAAGCATACACAGCTTGTATATTCTTGTGCTTGTGCTCGCTCTCTTGAAATGAGAATGAGAGTCTTCTTATATAGCTGGAGAAGAAGAGATGACCGTTGGTGTATTGAATAGGTTTTAAGCCCGTTGGAGATCTGAATCTCGTGATGCAGCAGAGTACATCTTTGGATTTGTTGGGCAAATACCTTGATTAGGTTTGAGCTTTGAAGATGGTCCGTGACCCAGTGACGAGTTGGACGTGTCGAGCTTGGCTGGATGCGATCGGCGATGTGGACGTATCATAGCTTTGACGGAGTGCGGCGTCACGTGCTTGGCCTTTTAAAATGAAGCTTTGAAGACCGCGAATACAAGAGGAAATGTCTATTGGATAAACGTGAAAGCGCAGACATCGATGCGTATCTTGGATTTGTCAGACAGATCTTGTAACGGATCTATTTTGGCTTGAAGTACGTTGAGTAACGACCGATGTATCTCGTGATCTTACAGTTTCTCGGCAGTTTGTTCTGATGAGGGATTTGGCCGATTCTGAGATCTGCCGTTATAGAACTGCTGATGTAGAAACCGCTGATGGCCACGATGTTCCTCTTGAATAAATAGCTTCTCTGCAGTTGTTCTGATGAAGTGCTTTGGCGAATACAGGGATCTGCCGATGTAGAAGCTGGCGATGTAGAGATGGCTATTAGGCGATCATAGCTAAAGGAAATGTCTGCTGGTGAGACATCTAGATGGTCACGTCACCGGCAATTTGAAGAGCTTAATTCATATGAAGGTTTGTCATCATTCTGGTAGGACAAAGACTCGGATATGTACAAAGACTTCCTAGTCTAGTGACCTATGCATTGTTTCAACAAGCTGCCACACTAACCGGTACGCAGCCCTTTTAGCCACTTGTGAAACATGCGTTGTAATGGGAACAAGCAAATCACTGTGTTAGAATATGCATACATATTTATCAGCTGATTTACAGGAATATTCCTAACAAGTTGAGTTTGGAAGTATTGTGAGTTTGGCTTTGGATGATAAACTGGGTTTGTGAAGTTCTTGAGTTTTTGAGAGTGTTTGGCTTGATCTCTTTCCTGGGTTTGAAGTTTGAGTTCTCAGCCTATAATACGTTATAGCCGCTTGTTATGGTGGGGGGTGTATTGATGAATTGGTTGGTGGTGTATTTAGAAGTTTAGGTGGTGGTGTTTTGGTGGTGTATTTAGAGGTTTGGGTGGTGTTTTAATATTTAGGGTGGTGTATTTAGTAAAAGAAGGGTATTTATGTCTAATAATATAATGGCATTTTTGTAATTAAATTGGGGGGGTGTATTAAGAGGATTGAGTGGTGTTAATAGCAATCCTCTATTTCAAATTGTTGGACGCAGTTGATTAGTAGAGATTAATTGATGGATGAAATTGATTTGATCAATTTGATTAAATTTGGGTTTGGTCAATTAATTCAGATTAATTGATAAATTTTATTAAAAGCCTAAACCCAATATTTAATTAGGCTCGTTAGAAGAGCCCATGTAATTAATTTGAAAGAAATAAAAAAAAGAGGGGTAGTATTGCTAATATTAAATAAATATTATTCTAATAAGGCAATATATGGTAATAATTATATTACAATATATTCTTGCTAATGAACTTAGACACTATTATGTATACATTAGATGTAGTACACATTAGGGTTTTAACTAATTAGAGGGAGATATTATAACACAAGGATTTTTATATAATAGGTTATATGAAAAAAATCGTTCGGTGATTTTTAAAAGGAAGAAAACGGCCGCCTCCCCCAATGATGAGATCATCTTCTTTGTTTTCTTTTAATATCACTCTCTAGCGTAAAAAGAACTCACTTCTTGGTTTTATATTGTTGAACAAATTGGATTAAAATTGCATTGCTAGTGAAATTTTAATTCGGTGATTTCGTTCGTTCGTATGGACCTCTGCGAGTTAAAGATTGTTGAACTTGCTGGCAATTGATTACCTCTACATCTTCATCAAAAGGAAGTTTTAAGGAAGCACTTTCGGTAAGAGCCCAAAACTCTTCTTTTCACTTGCACAATATGCGCGATCGTTAATTAAATCGCTACGTGGATCGGGGGCTAATGTTTAACGTATATTGTATACACCTTTTATAAAACTTTTAAATTCCGCAGCGACTAGCCCCGCGGTATAGTGAATCCAACAATTTGGTGCAAAAATTACACTATTATAGTGGGATAGTGCAATTTTTGCACCAAATGATTGAAGTTGCCCTAATTTGCAAGGTACTTCCACTTTCAAAAGCAAAACTTTTTGTTGAAAATGACCCTCACAGACATGGTAGGAAGTATCACAATAGGAATGACGAATCTGCGTGGTAGTGTTATCATTTTCTTGATAGACTCATGGAAAATGATTGCAATGACGAAATGTGTTAGAAAATATATAACACATGATCAATGTTTCTATGTATTTGAAAGGGAGTTCACTAGGTATGACTGTATTGGCCAGAGATATGAACAACCAAATATTCCTTTTAGCCATTGCCGCTGTAGGGGTTAAGAATAAATCAAACTATTTATGGTTCTTGGGGCATTTCATTGATGTCATTGGCATACTTGAAGACATGGATTGCAGTTACGTCTTTGATAAAAAAAATTTTTTTGGCCTTTTGACTCAAATTATGTTAATATGATGACAATAACAACCATTAATTAAGTGGTTGTACGCGTTAAACTATTTAGTTTTATAAGTTAATGCCTTAAACATTGTGGTTTGCACGTTATTACGTCTTTTGCATGTAACAAGAATATTACTTGCATGTCATTGACATCAGGTTCGTATGTAACTTTATTAGTCTTTTCTGGTTGGGTTTAATTACTTTTTGACCTACTGAACTTTGTTTAAAGGTCCATGAAGCTTGTTGATATAATTTGTATATATAAATCCTATTAACGCTTGAAAAATAGTCTTAAGCTCACCCCAATAGATTTCCATTTAAGAACCTAACAGAGATCTGACTTAGAGATACATGTGGTTAATGTTTTTGACTTGGAGATTGTGTGTGGCTAATGCGAATGACTTGACCATTTTTACCGCACAAAAAAAAAAATACTAATTAATTTATATTCTATCATTTTTCTTCTTTTGACTATGATAACGGAAAAAATCGGCACATCAAAAATTGATAGGATAGTCCACCACCTATGGAATCCCCCAAAGGATACAAGACTAGAAAACTCGTCACTCAATAGAATCCACCGAAGAGATATTGAACGGCTAGTTCATCACTCTAAGGAATCCACCTAAGAGATACAAAACTAAAATAGAAAGTTAGAAAAGCTTCAATCCACACATTTAGAGAAACAATCAAATTATCTTCATTCACTGTTTTTCTATTGTTACATAGCATGGTATTTATATAAGAACAAATTGCATAAAAAACATAAAATTTTGATGAGTGTATCTAGTTTTTTCAAAAGTTCTGGTCAATACATGAACCATGTCAAATGACCCTACATTTCCCGGTGTCATACTCCCCCACTTGAAGAAAATTCATCCTCGAATTTTGATTACAACAAGAGCATTAATAATTTTTCTTTCGACGAGGTGAATATTTATCGCTAGAATTTTCCATGTGAATAATCAGCAAACTTTGAACTTGATTGCTCTTGCAACGACATCCATCCAATTGCCTATTGATTTGACACAAAATTATCCATGATTAATCTTTCGATGAACCATAGAGAAGAATTTGAATCCTCGACATCAAATGGATCATTATAGCAATGGCCATATTTAGAAACTTCAAAAGTCCACTTTGAATCACTCGATGACATTGATGAGCAGGTGTTTGAACTTGACTTCTTTGCCAAATCAACTAAATTATATGCATCCAATCCACAAACGCTGCAGTGATCCACACATTTATCATAAACTGGTCCATTGAAAAAGTTATGAATCAATTCATCATCACTTATCGGTGGTTTAGACCAATGAATGAAAGGTTAAGGAGTTATACTTCAGTGAAAGACCACAAAAGTATGTGAGTAACTTGAGATGGGGCTGCTTGGATTCCTGGCCACTGCGCAAGAGGCCGTGATGCGGGAGGTGGGGAATGACTTGGCAAAAACATCCTTGGGTGTTGGGATTGGGTAGAACAATAGTGATGCACTGTTTTGGAACTTTGTTTTGTTTTGTTTGTTTTTTTTTTTCTTTTCAAATAACAAAAGTAGAAGGTTAAATGAATAAACTAAGGTGGCAATGGTGGGTCAAGAAGGCAACGGTGCGAGGAATGATAATTGAGGTAAAATGAAAGGTGAAAATAGTAAAAGAGATAAAGAATTAAAATTGATACCTTTTTTATTTGACAAACCAAATTTTGGCTCTAACACCAATTTGATGCCGAAAAAATCGGCAAAACGAAAATTGATAGCATAGTCCATAATGTACGGAATCCCTCAAAGGATACAAGACTAGTAAACTCGTCACTCAACAGATCCACAGAAGAGATATAGAGTTGAACGGCTAGTTCACCACTCTAAGGAATCCACCTAAGAGATACAAAACAAAAATTGAGAGCTTGAAAAGCTTCAATCCACACATTTAGAGAAATAATCTTTGGTCACTGTTTTTCCATTGTTACATAGCATGGTATTTAAATAAGAACAAATTGCATAGAAAACATAAATTCTTGATGAGTGTATCTAGTTTTTTCATAAGTGTTGGTCAATGCATGAATCATATCAAATGACCCTACATTTCCCGGTGTCAGGCTAATTTGAATTTTCATTCAAGAACATCCTGCCTTTCCATGGAGACTATATATCCAAAGCAATACAACCAGTACAACCCAACACCAACACTTGTTTCTTCGAACCCCCAAACCTCCATGACTTGACATTTCCAAAACTACCCACTACAATGTCAGTATGTCATCATCACAAAACTTCCACAACCATCACACAACATCAGTACCAACATCAATCACATCATTCTTTACTACTTTACTTCACCACCACAACCATCTCATAAAAATTTTACTTAATCATGTAATAGAACTCATATTCATTCATAAAAAAATCATAATTAAAAGCAAAATGCAATTGTGGGTACAACTTTGATTGGATAAAATTCACGAATTCTACAAATGTTTGAGCCATTACTAACACATTTTGACCTCGTTCAACCTTGAAATGGTTAATAACCCAATATGCCACAATAATTGGGGAGAAACCCATTACTAGGGGTGGCAAATTGGGTATAATGGATAGTTTTGGGTTAGTTTATTATTCATTGGGTATAACGGATAATAGACTAACCCAAAACTATCCATTATACTCACTTTGCCACCCCTACCCACTACGTACCATTCAGATGGATTTGAAATTCAAGGAGGCGGCTTATTTTGTCATTGATGAAATTGTAGATTGTGTAGAATGTAAAATAAGTTGATGGGGTGTTGAGGTTGAAGCATGGGACGACAGATTTGTAGGAGGTTGCATAAGCAAGACGCTTATGGGTGAGGTGGAAGAAGACAGAGACAAGGGCGTAACTATGATGGTTTCAAGCATTACTAAGTCGGGTCTTAGACATATGGGTGAGGGTGCGAACTTCATATTATTTCTACAAGTGGTTGACCAATTTTTTTATGGAAGATTGACGAGAATTTAGTTATTTAAAAAAAAAAAAATTATACTTCCTCCATTCCTAAATTATCGTCTTATTTGTTTTTTTTGGTCAAACAGAATATTTTTCGAATAAAAATTTGACGTATATTTTGTTTATTTTTTCCAAAATCACAAAACACGTAATATAAAACTAGAACAATATTAATTAAATCCTCATAATTTGGAACAACAGAATAGGGACCTTTCAATATTCATGGATTAAAATTTAATTTAAAAATAAAATAAAATGAAGAAATCAAAAAATTATTTGATGGACATAATATGTATTTTTTTGAATATTATTATTTTAAAATAATATATTTAATTTTAAAAATAAATATATTAATTTTAAATATATATTATGAAAGAATAAAAATATTTAGTAGTGGGTTCATGCTATAAAACTTTTATAAGTTTGTCTATAATGGATAATATTGCCGTTCCACTTAAGACAAATAATAAGGCTAGAGGGGGAGGGTGAATAGCCTTATAAAATCTTTTTGATAAATTTTAAAACCTTTGAAAACTTAGGTAGCGGAAAATTGATTTTAAAGATATCAGCCAACTGATTAGTTGAAGAATCAACTTATGGACATTTTGATGAATTGACTGATGTTAAGTAGCGAAGACTGACTAAAGCTTTAAGTAATGAAATGCTTAAAGCTTTGGTTAGTTTGATCAATTAAAACAAATAATAAATGAACAGAGTATGTAGAGTGGTTCACAGTATGAAAACTGTTGCGTCCACTACCAAGTTGGTCAAACTTGGATTTTGAAGTGCACTAATATTAATAATCTAAGTGATCACTAACGGATTAGTATACAACAAAGACCAGTGAAATATGTAAATTGAATGTTCAAGGGAACAAATCAATCTCGTGTGTTACAATAAATGATCTCTTAATAACTGAATAGTTGAGAAAGATTCAATACAATGATTGAACTTAAAGGCAAAATACAGAGAATGTAATAAGAAATAAATTATCTAAGTAAATGTTATTTAATGGAGAAGCTTCAGAGGTTCTTGAATATTACAAATGCCTTGAACACTTGAAGGCTTCTTGTAATCTTATTGTTATTCTTCGATGCTCCTTCGGCTTTAAATAGGCAAAGATAGAAAATTTGTCGTTGGACTTATTTGATAACATTTGACGTAACACTAAATGTTCTGATGTCGAGCTGGTCAAATGCGGTGAACAAATATTTCTTGAGCTTTGTGCTATCTCAGAAGAGGTAGTTTGAAACATGTATTTTCATTCTGAAATAAAACAAAAAGCTTACAAGGGAGAGTGTGTCAAGATGCATTAAATGTAAAGCAAAAAGTATATTTGAAATAAACACGCAAAGTACCGATACAAATTCAAAATAACTACGGAGGCGTATCAAGGAAGCTTATGTTTGAACATTAGTAGACTTACTCAAGATAAGTCAAGAACGTTATCAGTCTACTATTCTTATGCTAATTTATCACTGACTGATTTAGAAAATATTGAAGTCATTATCGGTCACTGATTCCTAGCGGAATCAGTTGACTGATATACACGAGTAAATCAGTCATCAAAATTGCTAGTCATATGATCAGCCATCTTTGGTTAGAAGAATGACTAGTCACTTGATCAGCCAACAACAATTGTAAGGCTTGGCTGAGCAATAAGTGATTCCAAAATATAAAATAATTTTAAGTAAATCATGGTAAGAACCAACAAATATGTTTATGAAATGATGACGTGATATGCTAGATAAACCTTTAATGGTTTGTTCTCTCAGCAAGATTTTAGAACTTCGGTACTTGGTTCTTAATTTTTTTTTTCTTTGGTCTTCTCTTTATTCTCTCTCTCTCTCTCTCTCTCTCACACTTTTTATACGATCATTACAAAATAAAAAATACAAAACCCAATAATCAAACTCAAAACCTCTAAACCAAACAAATCATACAAGGTTTATTCACTGGAGATGCTCTTAGGACAAGACATGCCACCCATCTCAATGAGGGCTAAAGTGACACTTAAACATTGCTTAGCCCCTTAAGACTTCTAGCAAAAAAAATTAAACTTAAGACATGCGTAGTTGAAAGCAGTGTTCTAAAAATTGCTAGGCGGACACCAGCGCCTAGCGCCTAAAGGGCCTAGGTGGGGACTAGAATTAAGGCTTAATTACCTTAATTTTGAATTTTTTTAATACAACCTAATTAACAAGCATTAAATCTTCAAATATATTAATAGCAAGTATTACAAAATAGACAAATAGTTTAAATATCATTACAAAGTTCAAAACAACACAATAATAATCAATAACTCAATACACATAGGTCCATAACACCTTTTGTAGGAATATAAATATGACCAAATAATTTAAATTAATTTTTTTATATATAAAAAAGACCTAAAACAACATTATTTTGAGCCAAAGCTTTTAAAAAATAAAAAAATTAGTAAGTTGGGTGCCTGGAGCGCCTAAGTGACCGATTTACTTGATTTCTAGGCGCTTAGGCTGATTTTTAGAACACTAGATGAAAGTAACGTACCCTACCACTTTTCATTTATTTTGTATAATCCAAAAAATAGATATCTAAAAAAAATCCAATTTTTTGTTTTTTTTAAAGAACATTAACTTTAGTTCTCAGTTGTCACTACATACTTAAATAAATTAGGATAATGTTTTTCTGTTTTTGGATAAAAAAATGAACCCTAGACTCGACATAAGTCGCTAATCATAACAATTACTCCACTATCCTTATAGAATTATTGGATGAAATGAAATTATGGATAGACCTTTTAAATGAATAATGGAATATCACACGTACTATTTTTTTCCAATAAAATTTTGGAAAACTCTAGATACTGGTACTGGGTGAAATATTCTTGGAGGTTAAATTTGTACTTTTACCCAAAAAAACAGGGATGAAGTCGGTAAACCAGCAAGACCAAGGGTTTATGCAGGGCTTTGGCTAAAGATAAAAAACAAGTAGTCGTATAAAACGGCTTCTTCTTCCTCAAGTTCATCAATGGCGGTTCACGCAGACCTTAATTTAAACCAGTAATTAGGGCAAAGTTCTCCTTCAAATATAAAATATAAATCACCGAACTTTGCATTCAATTTTCTCTCCCGACTACCGATGTTGAAGGCTCTAACTTCGCCTTTCTCACAAGGTCGTTTGGCGTCGACGACGACTTTACATTACAGTCTACGCCATGGAACTGAGTCGTCTAACTCGCCTTTGCTTCGAGTACTGAATTCGTTTCGAGTTTCGTATCGTGTAAACCCTAAAATATGTCAAAGAGCGCATTTTTGTTCGGACGCCAGTGATGCAGACTCAGTGGTTGAGGTTAAGCGGGTCGATGTTGAAGGTGAAGAAGCCGATTCGAAGTCGGCGTCGGCAATTGTTCCCACCGTTTTTAAGCATGATGATTGTCTAACGGTTAGTTCGCTACCTAATTGGTCATCTACTTGTTCATATTTTGTATGCATTGTTTGCTGGTTTGCAATGTGTATGTATGTCATGCTTAATTTGGAATTTGGAATTTGTGAATTTCGCGAGTGAAGATCTTATAGTTATGATCAGAGCTTTACATTTTCTTTATGACATTAATGTGTAAACGTTGACTCCAAAATGAAAAGGAGACACTTGAACCCATCTGACAAGTAGACACTCACCTCATTAACACCAATTGTAGACATTTTCTTTTTGACCCCTAGCATTTCCTTGCTTGAATTGAATATGTTGTGCAAAGACACAGACGGTTATAAAACTTAGAGGATTACATGCCTCAAAGGTGCCATTTTTTCGTTGTCTTTGATCAAATCAAATGTACCTCTAGGTGCTCAAGTAAAGAATGAAGAAGGATTAGGTAGAAGTTGTGGATGTTAGTCCTCATTTACAAAATAAAGTAAAGAAACAAGTGGATAAGACCTTCATGGTTTTCGTGAAATATAACTTGGAATGCTTCCCCTCCCCACAAGTTAGAAGAGAAAAAAGTAGAGATGGCAAGTGTAATGGCTAGAATTAGTTATTCTAGAGAGGAGCATATTGAGGATAGTACGATTTTTGGGAGAAGCTGAGGAATTTGGTCCCTCTATGATTGGTGATTGCTGGGCAAGTGTAACAGTTAGAACTAGCTGTTTTCTTTTTTGACATGATCTGTTAATGCTCACGTTTGTCGTTTGACACATGCTGTGAGGTCTTCAGTAAACTTATATGTATTTGTACAAGAAATTTTAATGTAGTGTAATTTCAACTATAGATGTCACTGTTAGATAGGGGATTTGGTGTTTCAGTTAAATTTGTTTGATACTGCTTATCCTGTTTTGGTTGTCCAATTATGTACGTATATCATGGTAACCTGTGTATTATATTTGATTTGGAATTATTTTCTCGTGACATTAACCAGGTTGAGTACGTGTGGTATTTTGTTCATGGGTTGCTCCTCATAACCATATTAAAATATTTTTCATGAATAGGTAATGAGTTGTATTATGTAGTGTCTATTTGTGTGATAAGTATGTTGCCTTAAAGTTAATGACCTTGATAGGATCAGACTACTGTTGCATTGAATCCTTGTGAGCAAGCATTTGCGGTAACACATGAAGTATTGTAGGTACTTTTAAGACGAGGCATTAGAGACAGATTGCAGAAACCACTAACTGGTAACAATTCTTAAATGTTGGAAGCATAACAGTGAGGCTTTTGAGAATGAATTTCTCTATTCCTGGAGTGTGGGCAAAAAAAAATGGTAGAAGTTTTGGGGATTTATTAGCTCCTTGAGCTCGTGAATCGTAAGATTGTTAGACTTTGAAGAAAACTATTTGCAAAGGAAAAGTTCCACATAGGACTACAATCCTTAGTTTGATCAGCGGCTCACAGAAGATTTGAGAAAACAGCTTGTTTTGGTGAACGTTTGGTGTTTCTATATTTGAAGAACTTACTTGCCAAGTTTCATGGGTATAAGTGTGGAAATGATGTAAGAAATCATTGGAGATGCACCCAGTTTGAAGTTTGATGAAGTGCTTTCTCTAAGTGAAATGCTCCTGTGTTGTCGGGGCATTAACTTTCTTTATGGTAGGGAGAGATAGGACGAATTGCCTCTTAGTTGCCTGAAAGCAGCGAGGGCATTTACATGCATAGTTTTCAATGATTTTATGCCATATTTTGTGGGGGGAGGGGGTCGGAGCATTTTTCATCAAGTGTACTTAAAATAATTTTTGTTGTATATCGAGGGCTCCTATTTCTATTCTGTTTCTTTCCTTAATAATATTTGATTTGTGTAAAATAGTGGAAAAGGGTGAGCCTTGACACAACGGTGAGGTCCTTGTGACCTAGACGTCATGTGTTCGAACTACGGAAATAGCCTCTGTCTGCTTGCAGACTAAGACTGTAGATTAGTTAGGTTGTATAACCTCTTACAGGTCTAACCAGTTTTAATGGCAAGCATATTGTGCTGGAAGAAAATAATCAACTGGCTCCCCTATTTATAATGCGTCTTGTGTAGGACAACCAAATGTATTCGTAGAATTAGATTGGGTCGAGGGAGCAAATTGTTGCAACGTTTACTAAAGAAGTTTTTAGTGGTGCAAATGATTTGCACTGTGTGCTTATTGCTCATGTGCACCAATCCCAAGTGCTTGGTGTTCTTTTATATACTTCTAGGTGTAATTGTAGTAAGAACTTTAACCATACACTATTTGCTGTTGTTGAAATACTACCAAAAGTTCTGTCAGTAGGTCTTTTGTTGGAGTTAGGGTGGGATTTGTTCCTCCTTGGTCTGGCTTTGGATCCTGCAAAAGTGGGTAATTTACTAAATTTAAATGGAATATCAACAAGGGATTTGTAGACCCAAAGTGCCTTGACGAAATCAGCCACCAAAGATTAGTTTTTTTCACAAATTCTAGCTGCAACCGAATTGTTTCTTTGCAAACCTAAAAATAAATAAATTAATAACATGATTGTAGTTCATCCTTGTCATCATCCTTCCTTGGGCTCCCCTCACGTTAACTAACTGCACCCTTTCCAGTTTGCCTTACCATTATTGCTGGCTACATCTTTCACCACTGCCGCCCTTTTCATCACTGTCATTTACATTTAACATCACCATCATAATTATTTTTCATTGGACCTGTTTACAAAAAAAAAAAAAAAAAAGAAAAAGGGGAAAGAAAAGAGACGGTTGCTTCAGACTAGAGAGCAATTATGAGGTATAAGAGAGACTGAGGCACCATAAAGTGACTAGAATCCTTGGCTTCTATGGTGGCATCTGACAGTCCTGACCTTCATCCTCCCCTTATCATCCTTGATTTATTTTATCCCAGCAATATTCACCTTCAGTCCATTTGATTTCATCACCATCTTTCCATTATCTATGATCGCTTTTCCCTTTGTTGGTGCCATTAATATGGATTCTCACTCTCCTTCTTGTAGTTGCCTGCACTTCACCAACCCTTTTCAGTCCATTGTTGCCTTGGACATGGAGGAAATGGAAGTGTGAGCTCATTCACCCATGTCTATAATGAAAGCCCAAACAAGTTCATATGTAAATGTTTTGATTTTAGATGGGAAGTTTAAGAGGAAGGGACTTCAAGTTACATGGTATTCTCAATTCCTCCATCCAAACAGATTGTAGTTGTTTCACATCTCCTACTCTGTTGAATCTGTTCATCTTTGTTCTGCTTTAACCTGTGCAATCTCACATTGGCTTGGCCTAACGAGTTATGTATTAGCTTTAACAAGATCAGAGGTAGGGAAAGACCAAACCTGAGATGGACACAATATTAAAGACGGATAAGAGTGAGTATGGCTTGTCTTTTATGATCTTGCTTTAATTGAATGGAATTGCAAAAAAGATTGATGTAGTCGACCCCAAGTAATTGGGACAAAGGTCGAGTTGAATTGAATTCTTTATTAGCTTTATACTTTCACAATTGATGTTAATGTTCCTCTCGTGGTAGTCACTTGTAATTCACTTTCACATGTATATACTTATAATGAAACTTTTTTTATGCAGGTTATAGCATTGCCATTGCCACATAGACCATTATTTCCAGGATTCTACATGCCAATATATGTGAAGGTATGGCACCTTAGTTTTTAGATACTATTGCCTGTATTTAACCTTCTATTTCACCCCCGGTTCAAATTGCTAATGTAATACACCCTTCGTTCCATCCAAAGAGTCCATGTTTGAAAAGTCTAATATTAAGAGATATATAAATATACTTGGAATTGGTCCTTTACAAAAATACTTAAACATAGTCAAGATACTTATTCCACATGTGGAGGGGTAAAGTTAAAAGATTATGGAGATTGTAGGCATAATTTTAGAAAGTGGACTTCTTGATTGAAAGATCCCAAAATGGAGTAATTGACTCTTTGCATGGAACATAGGGAGTATTACTTTACATTTTCAGAAATATATCCTCCACCAAAGAACTGTCTTGCTATTTCCTTTATGGCAGGATTATTGCTCTTCCCTGTAAATTTAATATTTAGGTCTGCTGGAGTATAAAAAAAACTTATTGAATGCACAAAGATTTACAGAATACTTTCAAAATCGCTCTCTAGATTCCCAGCGGTCTTCGTGAAATGCAATAGACAGCCTTCTTGAGTACAATACCAGAAGTGAAAAACCTGTATTTGTGTTTTGTACTAGCCTAGGAGGTTCTCATGGCTCTTGTCATTACAGTTTGGATTCATCACAGCTAATGAAATACTAGGTTTAAGATAACGCTTCCACTAATATGAGTATCAAATGCTATGACTCTTAAAGATACAGTGATTTTATTAGCTTCTTTAGGGCCCTTGGCATAAGGAGCTTTTGGGAGTTCTTGTTTTGGATCTGGCCTGGGAGTGGAGAGCTGTGCTTCCTTCATTTTTGCTTCCTTTGTGTTCCTTTTCTGCTGTCTCTTTGTTGTTATTTCCCCCACTTTTTAGCTGAACTTTTGGTTTACCTTGTTTTCTACATTCTCTCTTCATGTTAATAAAATATCTATTCTTATGAAAAAATTAATAGTAAAAATAAACCATGAATATTCCCTTAAGATATGATATTGTTGATATGTGCTGCAATGGATGCTAGTCTTGTCACACATGGAGATTACTATTAAAAAAAAAAAAGACTTGTTACACATGGAGTGTCAGATGTCCCCCACCGCCTTCTCATCTATTTCAAGAATATATCAGCTCACTGACTGATATATTCCTTCAACAGGATAATAAGAAATTATTAGATGCTCTGGTAGAAAGCCGGAGACGGCAAGCCCCATATGCTGGTGCATTCCTTATCAAGGATGAACCAGGGACTGACTCAACTGGTTCAGATCCAGAGAAAAGCATATCCGAGCTCAAAGGAAAAGAGTTACTTGACCGCCTTCATGAAGTTGGTACACTGGCCCAGGTACTTATTTGCTTAAAACTGTATGCTGATCTGTTGAGTTAAATCAATGTATTTGTATTAACTGTAAATATTCTCGTCCTTGACTGACATTTTAATCTGACTAGATCACGGGTATTCAAGATAATCAGGTTGTTCTTATGGGTCATAGGCGACTTCGAATAACAGAGATGGTAAGTGGGACTTTATGATGATGTTCTGAAAACACTGGTGGAAAGAACCACTGTTTGTCTTCTTACTTTTGCTTCTATAATCTGTACTCTGCTTTTGCATGCACGCTTGAAAGGAATTATTTATCGTACATGTGTTACTTATCTGTTGGAACGTGTATTGAATTGATGCAACTTTCCCTCGACTAAAATAACATCTTGTGCAGGTCTGTGAAGATCCCCTTACGGTTCGAGTGGATCATCTCAAGGTAGGCATCAATCATATAATTATTTAAAATATGAATTAAATTCATAACAAATGTAGAAACTATAATCGAACACTTTCTGCAGATGTGATGTTTTCTTTGCAATGATTTTATCTAATTGCTTTGTATCAATTTTGCAGGATAAACCATATGATAAGGAGGACGATCATTTGAAGGCAACATCATTTGAGGTTATATCGACTCTGAGAGATGTTCTGAAAACAAGTTCTCTTTGGAGAGATCATGTTGCAACTTACACTCAGGTATAATATTTTTTATATTATCCGAGAACCACGCATAGTTGTTAGAATTGTACTATTTGATTTGATTAAAATCAAGGGATTCAAATTATACATGCGAGTTGGTTAAGAAATATGAATTGATGAATTGTTCAGAAATGGTATGGATCGTAGTTTTACTCAACTTCTCATCATCTTGGAAAAAATACTGGACCTAACAATTGACCCGCCCAACCCAACCTTCGTATGTATCAAACCCAATTCTACCCATACAGATAAATGGGTTTAGACGAGTCATCACCCACATTGGTCCAGTTCTTTTTATGGGATAAGATGGTCATTGGTTTTCTTTTCATTCTCCAATCAGATGTAGGTGACGGAAATAGGAGTATATCACTCTATCGACAGATTTCTCTGAACATTTTCCCCCATTGAGGCCCCACTCTCTTGAGCTATGGCCATTCAAATTAGTTGTCTGCTTTGTTTCTGTACACCTGTAATATGAGAAACGAGAAAAATCAGGAGAGGGTGGACAAAGTGATAAATTGTGAAGATTAGCCCCTATATCAATTCTAAATTACTTTAGAACTGAATGGAAGGTATTAGGCATTGATGGCATGAAGAATTGTAGGCATGAAGCGAAAAAGTGTATGTTGACAAGATTGGTTTTGTTGAATAAACTATCTTATAGAGGTGAACTAGGTGACATAAATTACCCCTTAGGTTTCCTTGTCATGGTCTATTTCTCGTGCATTTACGATATACAAATGGCAAGGCCCAGACCTTATCCTTTTGGTGTGAAGAGATGGTATTGACGGGAGTTGACCCTTTAGTAGAGTTTGTTTACAGTATTTCAGGGTATTAGTTGTGACGTTGATAGTATACTTCGTGTGTACATAGAACATGTCACCTATTTTGACGTTTTCCTTATATATATTATCAAAAAAAAAAAAACCAAAAACAATTGGCAAGGTCCTGACATAGGGAATTTTTTTCTTGTACTCATGCAGTTGACGTAAAGAGGAGTATCAAACACAATACTCTTTATTACTAGTGTATGGGTAAAGAATTGGTAAAATTACTTTATAGCCATTGTTCTATTTGGTGGCTACTAATTTTGCTAGCTTACTATAAAAAGTACAAATGTGACTAACGTACCACACTTCTCGCTATCACGTCACCATTCTTGCTAGCAGCTTGTTAAATTACTACCAGAATTGCTGTCGTGGCTTTTGTGGTGCCCACTTTGCCTGTCCGTTGGATGAAAATTGTTAAATTTATTTTTTTCTATTTTTTAAAAAGGAATAAAGTAAAAAATTAATAATTTTCTTTTTTCTGTTCAAAATTGTTGTAATTTCTGGTTTTTTTTGTTTTAGAAAGGGTAATTTTGACAAACTCAATTGAAAAAAGTAAAAACAGAATAAGAAACGTAAAGAGAAAATAATAACAGAAAATGAAAAGGTTAAAAAGTAAAAGCAAATATAATGACAGAAAGTTCAAAGTATTTATTTTCATTTGACCTTCTGTTTTTCTGTTTCTCTCCCTTTCATTAAATTTGTACTTTTTTTAAATTGAAAATTACCTTTTCTGCTAGTTTGTAATCTTATGTGCATCGAAAAGACTATGAGGGATATATTGTAGGAGGGAGCAGAAAGGTTGCGCCTAGAATAAGGGGTGTTGTCCCGTGGAGGAGGGCAGTTTATGGCTGAGGAACTTAGTTAGCAATAACATCTGTTTAGTAGGTAAACAGCTTTGGTGTTTCCCCCGGAAATGATTAAACTAAGTTTGGCATTCATCGGAGTGGGTGGATGCTCGCATTAAAGGCTCAGCTACTCGCGAAAGTCCCTAGAGATTCACCAACGCTATTTTCTGTTCACTCCGCTTATACGCCTCGAAGTGGGTTACGGTAACCTCATGTGGTTCTGGGAGAATGTGTGGGTGGAGGACCTTTAAGCATTTCTTTTCCTTGTTTGTATTGTCTCTCCTCGGTTCACATGGCTCCTATCTTCACTTTCTATTCCGGGTGGTGGTAGTCTTTCATGGAATTTCCATTCTTCCACAATTTGCATGATCGAGAGTCTGAAGAGGTCCTTGCGCTTATTGATGTTCTTTCTAGAGTGAATCCGTCCACAGGAGCTGATTCCAGTGCCTGGGCTCTTGAGAGTTTGGGTCTTTCAATTAAGTCTGCTGGTCCTTCTCCATTTCCCCTTTAACCTTTATTTGGAAAGCTAAAGTACCTTTTGAAGTGCGAGTGTTTGTGTGATCGCTGGTTCTTAATAAGCTTAACACTTATGATATCCAGAAAATCCGAAGGTCTTATAAGATATCTACATACCGGTGTTTGATGTGTAATCAATCCTTTGAGACTCACAATGACCTTTTTCACCATTGTGATAGCGCTTGCTTCCTTGTGGGCTTCAGCTAGTGGCGCTGTTAGAGGACTGATTTTTTCTATGATTCAGCGTGATTGAATGGCGTTGTTGTTTTAAATTTCTGGCCGTTCTCTTTTTTTTTTTTCGGTCTCCGTGTATTTTTCTGTTTTGATGGATGTCTTGTCCATCCTTGTAACAAGCGGAGGGACAGACAATTACTGAAGTCGTAGGTCTAGTTACGTACCTAAACCTGTGCAGTTAGGCTCCAGCCTGGGGCTTCCTTTCAAGTACTATTAGGATAGGGCTTGACCAAGTAGAATGGGATCGTCTTTTTCTAGCTTGACTTTCGATAGGCCTAGATCTCGCCCTTCACTGCAGGAAGAAATTTTTTTCTGTGACTGCCCTAACTTAGATGCAGCCCAAGCCTTCCCAATGTCTGCCAACATAGCAAAAATCTCATACCAAAGTACTCGATGCCGAAAGAAAGGGAAGACAGGAAAGAAAGGGTTTTCCTCGCTTTGGACTTTTGCCCTTCAATTAGGAATTGATTGAATCATCCCTGGACTTATTTTCTCCTCCTTCAATCTAATTCTTCTTTTCTTGTTAAAAGAAACCTATTCCAAAAATAAAAGAATGTAAAATGGAAACTACAGATATTTATAAAAGCAAAAAAAGAAATAAGGGAGAAAAATATTTTTTATGTTGTTTCTTTAAAAAAATTTCTTATTTTTTTTCTTCTCATTTGGCCTTTTCTTATTCTGTTATTATTTTTTCTTTAATTTTTGTCTCCTTTTACTTTTTCCAATGGTCCTCCAATATTTTCCTTTCAAAAAAAAAAAAAAATTTGAAATACAATTAAATAGAAAAGAAGAAAGGTTAAAAATTTAGAAATAAAAAAGAAATATATTGTATTGTACTTTTTTTATTATATACTTTATTGTACTTTATTTCGTGTAAACCATATTAGTTACTCCTTTGTCCCAGAAGGAGAGGAACACTCTCTGACTTATTGCGCAAAATCAACACAATGGTTGAAAACCTATTGTCCTCCTAAATACCCATACTTTGTGTGGTCACAATCTACTTGCTTTAGTTGATGTGACTTGACAAACTTCATCCACAAACTGATACGATATTAAAGTCATAATGCTAAAAAATACTTTCATACAAAGGAAACGTCCTCCTTTCGGAACAAACAAAAGAGAAAAGCATCCCTCTTCTTTTGGGACAGTTATTTATTTTCTTACACAAGGACAGTCAAAGTGGCACCACAAAAGCCACGTCAATATTTCGATAGGAATTTAACTGGCTACTAGTCGGAAGGGTCACGTTGATAACAAGAAATTTCGTACACTGGTCACATTTGTATTTTTGATAGGATGCTGGTAAACCAGTTGCCCCCAAATAGTATCGTGGCCAAAAAAGAAATTTTCTCTAAAAAATTCTCACTTGTGGCGACGTTTTGAAAATCTGCCCTTTCGCAAGTTGGAGTGGTTGTGGAAGTTGGAAAACCTTGTGCGGGTCACATTTGAGACAAGTCCCTTCATATCTTGCATAATCAGAGTAAGACTCGTGAGCATCTTCAATTAAGTTTTCCTGTTTCTTGGCATCTGGTGTACCTTGTTCGATGTTACGAGGGAGGATGGGTTTGTCCCTCTTCAATTGAGAATCTTCTCATTCATTTCAGGGGTTTCTTTGGGGTTTGTGATGGAGAGAAATGTTTGCAATTTTTCGGGAAAAGCAACCCAATGGGCCTTGGTGTTAGGTGCTTTTTATGGAGTCCCTCTGTCGAATCTTACAAGGAACTGGAGTATTGTGCTTTGTTCATTGTTTGTTTACTATGTGTTTCTTTTGCTTTCCGTTTCTTCTTTTGTGTTTTTTTTATCTTTTCTTTTTGGTTGGGGGTGGTTTCCTTCCAATTATTAGGTGAATCTCTGGTACAATTTGTATTGTATATATTCTCTGTGTCTATTAAATTTCTACAAAAAAGAAAGTTTGGAGTAGTCCGTTCGAGCATATATAGTTTGTCTGATTTATCTTCCCTGCTGTGGAGCTTTGAGTGGGGACAAGCATTTTGGTTTTTATCCTTTTCCTACCACAACCTTAATGACCAGGACTGAGAAGATGTCTCAATTCGGTGGAGGCTTTGTTTTCTGTCCGATATTTTTGTTTTTTTTGGGGGGGGGGGTAGCAAGGATGCACAATTCTTTGGCAGTGTTTGGTATGTTGTGGGGTTTATGGAGTGAGAGGAATTCTCGCATCTTTCGGGAACAGGCACTTTCTTTCTTTCTCTGTGGGAGAGAATATTCCTTTATGCTTCTCTTTGTGCTTCAGGTTTAGGTGCTTTGGGAGGAGCATCTATTGCTGATCTCTTGAGAGATTGGGGGATCATTCTTCATTAACTTTTTCTAGCTTTCTCCTTTGTTCTTCTTTTTTACCTTTTGTATTTGTTTCGGCAGATGGCTTGTTCCCTGTTCTGTATTTCCTTTGCTTGATCTAGTAAATTCTTCAGTTCTTCTTTTATCTGAAAGAAGATGTTCTCCTTAACCTTAACAACTTGAAGGTTGGCCATATCCACATGAATTACGAATTCACTTATCTGTTAAAAAGACACCGGGATATTGGACGAGAATGGAGTTCTGAAATTCTATCAGAGAAACTCTTTGCTTGGATGAAGGCCCCAGTGCTAGCTTTGAGAGATGGAGGAGTATAAGGCACTGTTGAGAATTCAAGCCAATACTGAAATCCTCAATTATTCTAAGTGACCCACGATTTAAAATGCATGCAGGCTTTTGAAGGAAATGTTTTTATGACAGAATTGATCTGTAAGGATAGGTCACCTGCTAAGATTGGAGAGTTATATTCAAGTAGAAGCTAATGAGTGGCTTTTTGACTGACATGTTCTTACTAAATGCTAATCCTTTTGCAAGCTGCTGGGTAATCAGTACTTTTTCTTATTTTTAAGGCCGAAATAGTAATATTTTTGCCTAGCAATAGCATCATTCTACTTTGTATAGCAGGAGTGATATTCCATTTCTTGTGGTTTAATTTCCTTCCTTCTACTGGTTTTGCGTTTCACATTTATGTCCTGCAGCAGTTGATTTTTCGCACCTTGATTCCTCTCTTGGTTTTGATTTTCTGGCTCTGCAGTCTTACCACGATTCGAGCATCTATTTGCTACATTTTCCAACCAGATGTGTTAAACTCAAATACATTTTTGTCATCTAAATCTAGTTTTTCATTAAGTCTAATAAGTGTTGAGGTAGATGGTTATCTATATGTACTGTTAATAGACAAATTTTCTTTCACACAGCTGTAATCATTTTCCTGTATTGATGTTTGATTTGGTTAAGAACATCGTGTCTTATGTTTTTGCATTTTTCTATTTGGTTCTCTATTTTTGCAGCATATAGGGGATTTTACGTATCCAAGATTAGCCGACTTTGGAGCTGCTATATCTGGAGCAAACAAAAATCAATGCCAGCAGGTTCTTGAAGAGCTGGATGTAAGTAGCATATGACATGTCTAGATTTAGCAAATGTGTTAGTGTTATCTAAATTTTTTATTTCATGAAGGTATACAGTCTCTACCAAGACTTAGGAGTAATAAGGGAAGTAGCCCTGCATATTGTTTATCGTGTTGGAGGTCTGTTGTTTGTGTGGGCTGGGGACCATATGTTGTTACTGACCCCAGATTTGTAAAGCTAGGCGAGAGGGTCATGTGGGAGCCCTGCATCACAGCGGCCTGGAATATTAATTTTAACTGGTGGTTGGAGTCAGCTGAAGGAACAAAATCTTGAGTCCTGATAGTAACTTACACACACACGATATATATTTCGAACTTTGTTGCAAAAACTGACCTGGTTAGATTATAGATGTACTATCTTTGTTCACTGAACCTAAATTTGTAAGATCATAATAATGTTGTCGTGATTCCTCTGTCCCGAAAAGAGGGTGGTCTCGTTTGGTAAAAACACTTACTTTTAGAAGTGTATCTTTTGCTATGATAATTCAAATTTGTGTGAATCAGTTTGGACTAAAAGTGACATTCATTTTCGGACAGAAATGAAACCTCACAAGTATACATAAAAATATGAGCAAACTTGCGAAAACGTGAGTATGAATACCAAGAAGTCTAGATCTTCCCTCTCACCTTCATTGCCAGATTGAATCTTGCGTAGTTAAATTGTAAGATATCATGGCTGTTCAGATATATATTAAGAGAATTGCTATTTGCACCCATAAAATTATTGAGTACACCCCCTAACAAAAATTACAAAAATGCCATTATAAATTTAGACCTAAATATCTTTTTTTTTTAAAATTTTTTTGGCTGTTCGGCACAACTACCGAACATCGCTATGGGTGTTCGGCACCCCTACCGAACACCCATAGTGATGTTCGGTAGGGGTGCCGAACACCACTATGGGTGTTCGGTAGGGTACCGAACACCACTATGGGTGTTCAGTAATCCAGCCAAACAAACCGTTTAAAAAAAAAAAAAAGAGGAAGGGGGTGTGTGTGGGGTGGGGGAAGGAGGTGGGGTGGGAAGGGAGGAGGAAGGAGGCGGTTGTGGGGGGGAAGGAAGGAGGCGCGTGTTGGGGTGGGGGGCGGAAGGAAAGAGGCAGTGGAAGGGGGTGGGGTGTACCTGGAAGGAGGAGGATGGGGTGAGGTGTGTTTGGGGTGGGGTGTATTTAGTATTTTGGGAAAAATATTGGTAAGGGTAGAATAGGAAATTAGTAGGGGGTGTACCTAGTATTCTAAGGGATTGAAAATATTGGGGTGGGGTGTACTTAGTAATGGGGTGTACTAAGTAATTTTCTGGGTGTAAATAGCAATCCTCATATATTAATTATGGAGAATGAATTTCTCCAAAAATCATAAGCATCGACAGTTTAATTTATTTTATCTGTCTGTTCGCTAATTGAATGAGCTTATGGCTAATACTACGGGCCCCATTCTCACGTAAAAGACGGTGGGTAGCTTCTTGAAAGGTTGACAATTGACGTAAGATTGTAAGATTAGAGCTGCAAGGAGGGTTCTTTGGTTTTGAAATTTATATTAGGTATCTAGGGGTAGGGATCAAGAAGGAATTCAGAGGGTACTGACCGGGAAAGGGAGGTTGGGAAATTGGATATGTACTGTCTATAATGAAGTTACATTGGTGTTTCTGATGAAACTTTGTGAATTATATTGCTTACTATCCATTCACTTATATGCATAAATGTTTACTTCCAAGTTTATATCTGTATCCCGAACCTTCTAGATTGTAGAAAATTGCCAATGTTGGTGTAGTTCCATATATTCTCTTCTTAGAGCTGACTTGGAGAGTAGGTGCTTGCGAGCAATATTTGAGCGCCAGTTTTTACCCGAAAAATTAGTTAAGGTTATCTTTAACTCTTGGGATATAGTGCTATGAAGAGTTATCTTACTGTTGGGATATAGAGCTATGAAGAGTTAAGTTTGTAAAGACCATGGATTAGAAGTTTGTCAGCCACCTGATTATGATTATGGCTAGTCTCGTACCTCTAATGTTAATCACTTGGTTCCATGTGAAGAATCAATTTCGACTTTCTTTGGTCAACTTGATTAATCTTTGATTGAAAATTTATACAAAGTTACTTATCATTACAAAATCATTAACGTTGGAACCATAGTAATTTTAATATGAGAATTGCTATTCACACCCCCTTTCTCTAAGTACACCCCCTTTAAATATTACAAAAATATCATTATAAAATCTGACCTAATTGCCCTTAATGAAACACCCCTATTAGTGTTCGGTAAACGATGGCCGAATACTCGTAATAATGTTTGGTAGGCTTTGCCGGAACACCATTAGTGGTGTTCTGTAGGCTCTAGCCGAACACCTTTCCGAACACCCTAATGGTGATTGCAGAATTTGTCGAAAAAAGAGATAGTAATGGAGAAGCTGTTTCAGAAGTTGTCAATTCTAGGGTTTATTACTTCCCTCAAGGCCATAGCGAGTCTTCTTCCCCTCCCATTCTCTCCCCTCTCGTCTCATCCCAGTCATCGTCGATTCTCCGTCGTGTCTTCTCCGTTCGTTTCCTCACTAGCCCCGACGAGGTCTTTGCCAAGATCCGTCTCGAGCCCTAACACCACCAAGCTCCTGGTACACCCATCCTTCTTTTCTCTCTCTTGAACTCCACCGCGTCTTTTATTTTGGCTAGCAAGGGAGGAGATGTTCTGGCTGGCAAGGGAGGAGAGGAGGAGGGATGAGATTTGTGTTGATTTTCAAAATAAGTTTGGTGGGGTAAAATGAGAAATTGAGGGGGGTGTACTTAGTATTTAGAGGAGTTTACAATTTAGGGGGGGGTGTGTACTTAGAGAAGTGGTGTACTTGGAGAAAAGGGGGGTGTGAATAGCAAATCTCTTTTAATATAATTTTTAGTGAGTGAAATTATATCACCTAAAACGCAACAAATGTATGTCAAATACCTATTGATTTATACAATCCTGACTTTTAAATACAGAAAGAGGACATGTTGGAGATTCAGTTGCATAATTAGTGGGTGATTTGATTATAGCATAATTAGTGGATGATTTGATTATAGAATAGTAATTGTGTATTCCTTAATTTAGGAAACGTGTAACTGATTATAGATACCTTAATTAGGAAGATTGTAGCTTAATTCTAGGATCCTAATTGATCCTTACCTTGTGTATAAATACCCATATTCAGTGAATGAGAAATTAAGTCATTCCTTTCAACATTGCTAACTTTTCTTCATGGTATCAGAGCTGAAGAGATTCTGATCTTGAAGCTCTTCATTTCCTAGGCCTTTATTGCCAATTCTTTTTCCTACTCGGCCTTAATTGCTGAACTCTATCCTGCCTCTAAATGGCTCAAACGATTGCATCCTCCACCACCCCTGGATCATCCTCCTCCCAACTGATTGACGAGGAAACCCAGGTCAAGCGCTACGGCGAATTACAGATCATTCAGCCCGCTTACAGGCTGAATGGACAAAATTACCTCAAATGGTCTCAGTTAGTCCAAACCTCCTTGAAAGGAAAAGGAAAGCTTGGCCATTTATTGAGAAATGGCCCAAAACCTGGAGACAATGGTTTTGAGGCGTGGGAGGAGACTGACTCCATGATCATCTCGTGGTTATGGAGCTCCATGAATCCCGAAATCAGTGACACTTGTATGTTTTTTGCTACAGCAAAGGACATCTGGGATATGTTATATCAGACATATTCCAAGGTGAATGATGCAGCCCTTGTCTATGAAATTAAAACAAGGACCGCGGCAACAAAACAAGGAAGCAGATCTATCACTGAATATGCAAACTTTCTTCAAAATCAGTGGCAAGAACTGGATTATTATCGAACACTACACCTGAAATGTAGTAATTGTGCAGTGGAAGTCAAGAATTTTATGGAACGTGACAGGGTGTATGACTTCCTTGCTGGTCTAAACTCTGAGTTTGATCAAGTCAGAGTGCAGATCCTAGGAAAAACTGAAGTCCCATCACTCAACGAGGCCATCTCTATTGTTAGGGCTGAAGAAAGCCGGCGTAGAGTCATGCTGGACAGAAATCAATCCAATGGATCAGCGTTGCTTATAGGGAGGAGCAGCACTCTACAAATGAATAAGGGTCCTGAAGGGGGAAAACAAACAGCAAACAAGGAGGACCTTTGGTGCAGTTTTTGTAAGAAATCAAGGCATGTTAGGGAGAATTGCTGGAAGTTGCATGGAAAACCTCCTAGTAAAGAGTGGGGAACTAAAGGAAAACAGTAGAAACCACTAGCACATATGGCTGTGCATGAGGAGGTATTCTCTTCAGCAGAGATTGAGAAACTAAGGAATGACAGGTAAGGCTGATGTTGAGGAAAAGATCGGGGGAAGTTGCTCTATGGCACTTTCTGGTAAGCTTTCAAACTCCTTTGGATTTAATGCTTCTGGTAAGACTCTCAGGAACTCTTGGATCCTAGATTCTGGAGCCACACACCATATGACCTGTACCTCTAAATGTTATATCACCTATACCGTATGCCCAGGAAATAGAAAAATAACTGTAGCAGATGGTACTACCAACACTGTAGCAGGGGTTGGGGATGTCCAGGTTACACCTACGTTCACACTTAAAAATGTCCTACACGTTCCTAGCCTGTCCACCAACTTAGTTTCAGTACAAAAACTTGCAAATGACATACCTTGTAGTGTTATATTTTATACCTCTCATTGTGAATTTCAGGACCAGAACTCAGGGAGGAGGATTCGGCTTGCTAAAGAAGATGGTGGACTCTACTACTTGCATACACATAAGCAATCGTCCTAGATTCACCCCCATGCACCTATTTCTTTTCTTTCTTCATCAAATAAGGATGCACTTTGGTTGCATCATAAACGTTTGGGTCATGTGTCTTTTTCAACTTTAAAAATAATGTTCCCAGCTTTGTGTCAGGGACTAAATATTCAGTCCCTTCATTGTGATGTTTGTGAGTATACCAAACATACTCGAGTGTCCTTCCCAGTTATAAATAAAAGAGCTTCTTCTCCATTTTACCTTATTCATAGTGATGTGTGGGGGCCGTCAACTATCCCTAATATATCCGGGGCAAGATGGTTTGTGACATTTATTGATGATTGCACTAGGGTGTCTTGGGTGTATTTACTAAAAAACAAAACCGAAGTATGTCGAACATTTCAAATTTATCATGAAATGGTGAAAAATCAATTTGGCACAAAAATTAAGCATCTAAGGTCTGATAATGCAAGGGATTATTTTAACCAGTTCCTCAGCCCATATCTCCAAAAAGAAGGGATTGAACATGAATCTTCTTGTGTTTCTACCCCCCAGCAAAATGGGGTGGCAGAAAGAAAAAATCGCCATCTCCTTGAAGCTACTCGGGCACTTTTGTTTCAGAATAATATCCCTAAATCATATTGGGGTGAAGCTGTACTTACTTCAACTTATGTCATCAATAGACTTCCTTCCAAAGTTCTTGGGTCCAAAAGTCCCCTAGACCTCTTGGCTCAATTCTATCCTGATATTAGAGCCAATTTCACCTTAAATCCCAGAATCTTCGGTTGTACTTCTTTTGTGCACATTCATGAACACCAAAGGGGGAAGTTAGATCCTAGAGCTCTCAAGTGCATTTTCATAGGCTACTCTTCCACCAAAAGGGGTTATAAGTGTTTTCACCCACCTACAAGGAAATTCTATATCTCTGCTGATAGCTTGATATAACCTTTGCTGAAAGTGAACCCTATTTCTCAAAGTCTAATGTTCAGGGGGAGTCATCTCAGAATCTTCTCCTTGAATTCTCATCATTTGAACCCTAATTCCCTGTTTCAAAATCAGCAGAAACTATTCTCACATCACCTCCTAATGAGAAGGATGAAAGGTCGGCTCAGATATTTGACGAACACTTGTTTGAGAAAGTGTATGCAAGAAGAAGAGTACCAGACCAACCTCCATAGCAAGATCAGTCAGGTAATCTAGATTCTAGAAATGAAACACCAATAGTTGAGTTGCAAACACCACCACACCCAACAATCTCCACCACACCACCACAACCTCAATCTGAAAATGAACTCCAAACTGAACCAGAAGCTAGCTTCCCCTTATCTCATTATCAAGATCCTGAATGTGACCTACCTATAGCCTTAAGAAAGGGAACCCGTGAATGTACTAAAAGGCCTTTGTACCCTCTCTCCAACTTTGTATCTTTTCAGAAGTTCTCACAAAACCACAAAACCTTTATTTCCAACCTACAACCTGTCCAGATTCCCAAGACTTTATCAGAGGCCTTATCAAAGGAGGAATGGAAGCTAGCTATGAAAGTATAAATGGATGCATTGGAGCGAAACAACACATGGGAATTGGTGGATTTACCTACTGGGAAGAAACCTGTAGGCTACAAGTGGGTTTTCACAGTCAAGTTCAAGGCAGATGGGACATTAGAAAGATATAAAGCACGATTGGTAGCGAAAGGGTATACTCAAACCTATGGAGTAGACTACCAGGAGACGTTTGCCCCCGTAGCAAAAATGAATACAGTCAGAATCCTAATATATTTGGCTGTACAGTTTGACCGGGAACTGGAGCAATTTGATGTGAAGAATGCTTTTCTTCATGGAGAGATCAAAGAAGAGATTTATATGAGTATTCTACGTGGTTACCAATGCAATGAGAAGGACAAAGTTTGCAGATTGAAAAAGGCATTATATGGTTTGAAACAATCACCTCGTGCCTGGTTTGGAAGACTTTCTGAGGTGATGATAAACAGCGGATATAAGCAGAGTCAAGGGGACCATACACTCTTTGTTAAACACACAGATTCAGGGGGAGTAACAATCCTACTAGTATATGTGGATGACATTATAGTAACAGGAAATGATGACCAAGAAAAAAGATCCCTAAAGCTTCGTTTAACTGCAGAATTTGAAATTAAGGAGCTAGGAAGACTTAAGTATTTTTTTGGCATTGAGTTAGCACGATCGAAAAGGGGAATCTTTATCTCACAGCAGAAATACATTAATGATTTGCTGAAGGAAACAGGTATGGCAAACAGCAAACCAGCAGCTACACCAATTGAACAGAATCACAAGTTGGGAGAAGCAAGTGAGAGCAAAAGGGTGGAAAGAGAAGCCTATCAAAGATTGGTAGGGAGATTAATCTACCTTTCACATACTAGACCAGATATAGCATATGCAGTAAGTGTTGTTAGTCAATTCATGCATAACCCCAGGGAAGTCCATTTACAAGCTGTATATCATATCCTACACTACTTAAAGGCTCACACAGGAAGAGGATTAGTGTTTACAAAAACACAGAACCCGGAAGTTGATATTTGTGTGTATACGGATGCGGATTTTGCTGGCTCCCAAGTTGACAGAAAATCCACTACTGGATACTGTACATTCCTAGGAGGAAATTTAGTTACATGGAGGAGTAAAAAATAGTGTAGTGGCAAGATCGAGTGCTGAAGCAGAATTTAGAGCCATGGTAGATGCATTATGTGAGCTACTATGGGTAAAGATTATCCAGCAAGACTTGAAGGTCAAGTGGGAAAAGCCAATGAAATTATTCTATGACAACAAATCAGCTATAAGCATTGCTCATAATCCAGTACAACATGACAAGACAAAGCATATTGAGATAGACAGGCACTTCATCAAAGAAAAGCTGGATAGTGGATTAATTTGTATGCCTTATGTGCCTACACAATTTCAGTTGGCGGATGTATTGATAAAAGGACTTCGTAGCAACGCGTTTCAAGACAACATTAGCAAGCTGGGAATACAGAATCTGTATTCACCAGCTTGAGGGGGAGTGTTGGAGATTCAGTTGCATAATTAGTGGGTGATTTGATTATAGCATAATTAGTGGATGATTTGATTATAGAATATTAATTGTGTATTCCTTAATTTAGGAAACGTGTAACTGATTATAGATACCTTAATTAGGAAGATTGTAGCTTAATTCTGGGATCCTAATTGATCCTTACCTTGTGTATAAATACCCATATTCAGTGAATGAGAAATTAAGTCATTCCTTTCAACATTGCTAACTTTTCTTCAGGACCTTTGAGTGGAATGAAGGGAGTATTACTAAATGTCCAATGTACAAGTATCAAATGGGGTAACCTTATATTAACTTCCAATTACACCGACCTTGAAGCAAGTTGATTTTGTTTTCTTTTGCGCATACTAGATAATGGAGTTCTCTTGGTGTATTTCTTGAATATCCTTTTATGTTTTGTTTGATATCTATCTTGTCACACGTGACATGCTAGTATTGAAAAGGGTGAATAGTTTCAAACAACTAATTGAATAATGTTTTCTTTCTTACATGATTAACTGATAGGAGTTCTCGTCATATTTCAGTAATTTTCCATTTTCTCTTTATATTCTGTTTGGTGATTATCTTGTTAATGTTGTATTTCCGAATAAACATAGTGATGTTGAAAGGGGAGAGAGGCATTTGATCTTATGTCTTCCTCCACTATTTCATCTGAAGTAAAGTTTCTTGCATTTGTGCTTTTGTTAATTTCAGGTGTATAAACGATTGAAACTCACTCTGGAGTTGGTGAAGAAAGAAATGGAAATCAGTAAGATTCAGGTATGATTTACTAGTGTTTCTTTGCATATAAAACCTTTCATTGGTTTGCCACCATCAGTTTTTACCACTTCCTTGCTTTTCATTTTAGGAAACAATAGCCAAGGCTATTGAGGAAAAAATTAGCACTGAGCAGCGCCGCTACTTGTTGAACGAGCAGCTTAAGGCCATAAAGAAGGTGGTTGAGTAGCAATTTAATTCTTCCCCATTTCCATTTTGCATTACCATAGAATTGTTTGGTCACTGCAAGCTATACAGCCAATGGCTTCTTTCTATTTAGCTGGGTTTATATCCTCTTCTTGAATTATAATATGGTTTATTTGCCTTGATACAGGAATTGGGAGTTGAGACGGACGATAAAACAGCGCTATCTGGTCAGTTATCTTTAAATCTATAATGTTCTATGAATTTACCCAATTCTGTAATATATGGATCTCTATGATATTTAGAACTTTTGTAACACCTCGTACCTTCCTCCGTGCTATGTATGTGTTACATAATGTGCTCAAGGTGTTCCTAGAACTAAGGCATGCTTTAAGCCATGTGCTTGTCTTAGCTATGCTAAAGAATGGTTGGGACTATCTTTTTTCCCGTGGTTCTTTTTAAGGGGAAAAATATGGTGTCTTGACCAAAAAATATAAAAAAAAGATCTTTGTTCTTTATTATGTGATCATTATTATTTTGGTCCTGATTTAGTTCTGGTGGTTTACTGCAGCAAAGTTTAGGGAAAGAATTGAGCCGAATAAGGATAAATGTCCACCCCATGTTCTGCAAGTCATAGAAGAAGAGCTGACAAAGCTGCAGCTGTTAGAAGCCAGTTCAAGTGAATTTAATGTCACTCGTAATTATCTTGATTGGTTGACTGCTTTACCATGGGGTAATTATAGGTAAATGACTCTTCTAATATGTTCTGAGTTTTTATTTAATTTTTGATATGACTGAAATTGAAGGGTGAGCCTTACCCAATGGTAAGGTTGCTTCATCGTGAGGTCATGGGTTTGAACTACAGAAACAGGCTCTCTGGTTGCAGGGGTAAGACTGTGTACATCAAATCTTTCCCAGAACCTGCAATGGTGGGAGCCTCGTTGACCGGGCCTGTCAGTCCTTAAATGTGAATAATATAGCATAACAAAAATTTAGTAAGATAGTTTCATTGTCAAGGGTTGTCTCTCAAGGTCTGCATTAGCATCTTTCGTTGACAAAGCTGGTTAGAATATATTGTTGGTTATTGACTGTTGTTCTTTCATGCAACTCTGGCCTGTGTTTCTGTACAGTTTGTTTGTTGATGCACAAGCTCTTTCTTATTATACGGTCTCTTAAATGGCATGGGGATTTCCAAAATAGTCTCTTGAAAATTTTTTACCTTATCAATCACTATCATACTACTGGTGATTACAAGTCCATTATATTTTTTCTCTGGTCGGGGAGTTTATTATTTTTTTCTTCTGTTATTCCCAAGTTTTCAAACTCGATAATGAGTATTAGTCTAAGGGAACAAGGTGATATTTAGGAATAAGTAAAAGATCGTACATTAATAGCATTTCTGGTAATTCTGCTCTTGAACCAGCCTGTATATGGATTGAGGTGGGAAATTGGATGTCTTTCCTGTTATTCTCTAAATTGGGTCTTGGATTAGGTTTAGGATATCTATCCTTGTCTTTGTGGTAATGATATGGTTATTATTATCAGTCCTGATGGTTTGATGATAATATTTGTGCTTCACAAGTCTGGTGCATCTGAATCAAACTATTCATTTTGAAGTTATTATCTTAGTTGTCAGACTTCTGCTATTATATTCTAAATTGGTTTCTGTCAAATCGTTTGCATTTAAGCTCATATAGATGTGTTTTTGACTATTGGTTTTGGATATCATCACATATCCTGTTTATGATTCTAAAGTCATGTCTTTTTGTCCCTTATCCCAATGCAGCGATGAGAACTTTGATGTCCCACACGCGCAAAAAATTCTTGATGAGGACCATTATGGTTTAAGTGATGTTAAGGAAAGGATACTGGAATTTATAGCAGTGGGAAAACTGAGAGGAACATCACAAGGTTAGTTTCTTGTGCTTCTATATGGAGTCAGAATTTTGATTTTCATGCATTGCATAGGACATAACACAGTGTAAAGATTTTCGGTTAACTGTTCAAACTCCTCTCCATGTGTGAACTCCATTTGAGCTCTGAATGGGATCATATCTATAAGAATTATGTTGTTTGTAACCTCTTCATTTTTCTTTTCTGTGGGGTGGGGGTGGGGGTTGGGTAGGTGACAATTTGACTGGGGTTGGGTCATTAAAATCAAATAGACTTCCTCTTTTCCACTTAAAGGAGTCCATGCAGGATGGCCAGAAAATCTCAGGAATACGTAAGTTAGCACCTTATAGATATTTGAAGCTCAGTTTTTAGCTAACGATTCTTTAGTGGGAACTTCATAGTAGTGAAAAGAGCTTTTGAATGGAGCTGAGGGAGTATAATTAAATACAAATTATATATTGTAGTTTGTGGCAGAGAAAGAGAGGGAGAAGGGAAGAGTTGGGAAAAGACTTAACAGTAAATGGGTAGGCATATGTATATTTATAAGCTTCTTAGGAAATTGACTATTACAACTCTGCCCTTATACACCTGTTCTCAAGCACTCTGCCTCTATCTGGAGCATGCCAAGGTTGTTACAAATATATCCCAGCCTCAGTGATTTGGTAGTTCTCTTTCGTGGAAGCTTCTCAAGAGCAGAGTGACAGTCAATGTTAATATACTCTGTGCATTCATGAAACACAGTATTAGAAGCAATGTTGATAGACACATGGGTTCAATATAGATATAAGCAATATAGGTAACTGCCTAGTTATCACACAATATCTGCGCAGGCGTTGGACTAGAGATTCCAGCCTCGACAAGTAGCTGGCAGGTTTGCACGTGGAGTGCGCAATGATTTGTGCTTCGGATCTGCGCTCGATCTCGGAACTACCGTTTGCTTCTAGCTCTTCCAAATTATTAAATTAATTGCATCAAATAGATAGTATCGAGGTAGAATTCCTATTTGAAGTAGAGCGTGCTTCGCATAAGAAATACCATTAATTCTCATTAGCCCATGATTCCAATAAATACTCCATGATGCGCAGTGCCCTCAACATACCGTAGTGTGTTCTAATGATTTTAGAGAATCCTCACAACTGCTTGCCAAAATCTCAATGGATGACCATTGAGATGACATGATCTGACAAATAACACTCGGGGGAAACTGCACTGTTATGATTCAGAACGTAAATAACTAGCATATCTTAACAAAACTTTTGTTACTGTTCATGAAAATGTTGAACAGTTGTACTTCACTTGACCTACGACTCAGGCACTGTGGTTAAAGATCACGAAAGTTGTTAGTGTAGAATGGAGATTCTAACTTTACCCTGTCTGCTATTTCAGACTAGTCTCTTGTTAGTCGTTGAGAGCAGTCAGTTAATACACAAATATAAACATTATTTATAATTCTTTTAGAACCTTAGCATTGTCTATCTAAACAAAAGTTCAATTTTTGCCTTATGATATCTATATAAAGAAGAAGGAAGAAAGAAAAGGGGAATTATTTCTGCACTAGACTCTGAGAATTTGTTTTCTACTGATTGTCAACATTTTGACATTTAACGCTCAATATCTATTAGGAAGTGCCTTGAACTTTTAGTAGTTTAGAGACCTCTGTGACGTAGAACACCGAAGAGCCTACAGGAACAGCACAATAACATTGAACGAATGGAAGGAATGCACTTCAACATTGTACATGTGGACTGTAACGTCCTTTTAAAACCTTTTGATCGGGAAATTGTGATCCACTATGTATCTCGTGTGCTTTATGCTACCAGCTGTTGCTAGTGCCAGCTGAATATTGTAGATTGGCCGTTGGTTCATAATTGGCTGGCTATGTACCTTTCATATCTGTTTATCTGCTTTACTTAACCATCTAACCCTTTATATTGTTCGACAGTTGTATGGCTTGCTTATTCTTAAAAGCTAAAATAACTGCAATACATGATTGCTAATATTTCTTACTATTTCAAAGGGAAAATCATCTGTCTCTCTGGTCCTCCTGGAGTGGGTAAAACTAGCATTGGCCGCTCAATTGCACGTGCCTTGAATCGTAAATTCTACAGATTCTCTGTTGGTGGATTGTCTGATGTTGCTGAAATCAAAGTACATAACAAATTTTAAGAATGGAGTTGCAAACTTTGATTAAACATTTCCATTTATGCACGTTAATTTTCTCTCGTTTGACTTCCAAAATTACACCCAGGGTCATCGACGAACCTATATTGGTGCCATGCCAGGAAAGATGGTGCAGTGTTTAAAAAATGTCGGAACAGCAAACCCCCTTGTTCTGATTGATGAGATTGACAAGGTATTATATGGCTGGCAGCTGGCTTCTCAGCTGAATTTTTCGATTTTTTATGTTAGTCTTTTAGAACAAGAACATGGTATGTTGGATGGCTGTATTGATATGTGAACAAGCAAAAGGTTCTGTGGGCCACTTCTATATTTGTGCTTTAGAAAAGTGACTGATTATTCTCCGTTCTTTGTGTTCTTCTTTGTGCGTCTGTGCCCATTAGTTGGGAAGGGGACATGCAGGTGATCCGGCCAGTGCTATGTTGGAGCTGCTTGACCCCGAGCAAAATGCAAATTTTCTTGATCACTATCTTGATGTTCCAATTGATTTATCTAAGGTGAGTTGCTTTTTTATTTTTTTTTAATTTTTTGTATATATATATATATATTTTTGGGGGTGGAGGGGAGAGGTAGGGGTGTCCATTTAATATTTATATGGCTGTGATGTTATTCCCACTCTTATTTCTTGTAGCTCGTGTGTATATGTGTGTCTGTATCTCTGTACATCAAAACAAAAATCTTCTCCTTGGCATTTGGCAGGTTATGTGAGAAAATATAATTATTTCTCAACATCAGATGAATTATTGTTTCATAATTTCTTCTGGTCAATTACTTGGATATTGTTGACCTTTCGTCCTGGTAACATGAATGATGTTTTGGGTTCTTGTTGTTGGTTTTATACTGCTTGGATCAGGAAATGATTGGGGTATAACTTTGGATAAAAAAAGAGGTTTCTTTTATTGATGGATTAAAGAACATAAATTCAAAGGAAGGAGAACACAAGAATAAGCAGTATGGCATCGGATTAATGGTCTGGGTTACATCATATCTGGGTTGTAGGAATGCTAAATTTGTCTAAATACTCGAACAAGAGTCCTAGTTGACATTTGCTAAGTACATACTCATCTAGAAGTTGAAGCTGTTAGAGAGAGGATCTATAGCTTAACTTCCCCCCTCACGTGCAACCCCCGCTCGTATCTGTGGAGATAAATTGAGGTGCATTACAGGGCAGAGTGTCACTTGCGCATTAATAACACCTGGAGGTTCAGGATACTCGAAACAATACCTTGTGTAAGCAGAGCCTTGATTACCAACTTATCTAAGGTCTTACGTTGTTAGGAGAGGAACTAACAATGTATATCAAGCCTTAACAGTGTGAATTGAACTTATTCTTCCTATATAAAGATGAATGGCAATTGTTCTCATAGCAATCAAGTTGTTCATTTGATGATGCTGTTTTACATTGACCCCATCTAAAGGTTGATTATGTTGCTCTTCCCAAAAATGTTTAGAATTGATGTTGGTAGAATTCTGTTTACATTCCACTTTATATAGATTTTTAGTTTAAAGAGCATCTTAATATGATAAAAGTTTGAAGTAACGACTTCATTGTAAATTTTTGTTACAGGTTTTGTTCGTGTGTACAGCAAATGTCGTGGAACATATACCTAATCCTCTCCTAGACAGGATGGAGATAATTTCGATTGCTGGATATATAGCTGATGAGAAGATGCACATTGCCAGGGACTATTTAGAGAAAACAACACGTGAAGCATGTGGTGTCAAGCCTGAACAGGTCTCTTTCCCTCTCGCCCTCTTTGCTTCAGTTTCATGGTCATGCCTTGCTAAGACTTCCCTAGAGATTATAACATCATCCAAGCATTGGTGGAAATCTGGCTAGCTTGGATACGTAATGCACTCCCCTGGGCCCTGGCACAACTCAACCTATCTATTGCTTGAACCCAGTTTGAGCTCCGCATAGTTCTTGACTGAGAAGCACTGCATTAGCTTTTAAAGCTCATAAACCATTCTCACGTGAATATGAAATTACAGTCTGTTTCTTTTAATGTATGCTTCAGGTCAAAGGAACCATATAATACACATGTCCTTTGAGTCAGATGACCAAATGTTGCGTATCCAATAGTAATAACAGGAAAGTGTAGACATCAGCGGAATTTGGCAATTTAGTGCTTTCCACAGGCTAAGTTGACTGATATTTAGTGTTCAGGTGTAGATAGCTCAATCACTTTATACTTGGGAAGCATAGGTTGGCTTCTAGTGTTACTGAAGCTTTCAAATAAGACTTGAGTACGGAAAGATAATTTTGGTTGTGTTCTATTCAGAAAAGAAAAGCATGAAGGTAGTAGTATACATAATTTCAGGTGAAAAACAAATTATTTCACTACTATAAGTTCCGATAACATTGATTCCTAATGCTTTAGCAAAGGGAAGTGTGGATGCTATAAATATGCAGCTGCTTACGGTATGAAGAGGAGTGAGATTATTAACTTTGGGAACTCCTGCTCCAACCTCCAAAGCAATTCTGGTTTTTGCCAAAGCATGATACACTTACATATTCAGGGTGTAATCTCTTGTGAAAGTCTACCTGCTTTGGCAAAAGTGAGAAGTCCAAAAGCGAATCTAATTCCCTAAAAGAGAAAGAAGAAAGAAAGGAAAAACTTCTTCCTTCCCTTCCCACTCTCTATTTCACACTGCATAATACTTGATTTGTGTTGGGATTGCGCTTTTTATCTGGGACCATGTTTTCTATCACTTGGTATATATGGATTGACAATCCGGATCTATGTACATATGGTAGAGAGTGAATGTTAGCGGCTTTTACTCCTTGAGAAAAACTCTCGAACAATTCAGGCAGGAGTGTTTCACTGCTTCTCGAATAATGTTAATCCCTCTAAATTTACTTGTGCTGATTAGACTTGAAGTAGGAAATGGTAGGAATTCTGCTGTTTGTGCAGACAGCACGTGCGTTCTCTCCAGATTTGTTGCCAAAGCCTATAGTTTTTGGTTTTTGGAAAGGTCTAAAGGAGATCAGTTGGTTGGACCAGCTGCTTCTAAGAAGGGTAACCTACTTAAAACAAAAGATGCCTTCCTACATTACAACATGTTACTAGGATGTAGGAGCTCGTTATAGCATACTCACGTTTATGACTAATGATGTAGCAGAAGATGTTTCCAGAATTGGTAGATTAATCTTTGTGCTGCACAGCACACTCATTTATGACTAATGATCTAGCAAGTAGCATCTATGCTTGTTTTTAGGGAACACTTATTTGGCTATAAACTTCTGTTGGAGCATATGAGAGTTGTTAATATCTATGCGTAATTCCTAATTTCGCTTTAAATAACTTTGTTTGTACATTATCTTCTTTCTTATATTCTATGCTTTTGATGAGTGAGTGGATACTTTTCATCTCCTTCCAGGTTGAGATGACGGATGAAGCTCTCCTTGCCTTGATAGAAAATTACTGCCGTGAAGCAGGAGTTCGAAATCTTCAAAAGCACATAGAGAAGATATATCGCAAGGTTTTCCGACTTATCATGTTTCCCTTTGATAACTTAAACGCGTATTACCTAGTTATGTGATATATCAAACTAGGCTGGAATATTTGAAAATTGGATGTATCTCTTTCTGGTTCTTTATGACTAGGTTACTTTTCTGTGGGTGCATAAATTTGAAAACCGCTCCTTGCAATGGCATAAATGGGGCTTGTTTAACGCTGACATATTTATCCTATAATGTCTGCAGATTGCTCTGCAACTTGTCCGGCAAGGAGCATCAAACGAACCTTCAATTGAGGTTGTTGGACCTAGTGACTCTAAAGTAGAATCTGCTGGTGAATCTGGTGAAACTACGGCTGGAGATGAGACTCAGGCTGGGGCCGAATCAGTGGATAGTAGCAATGAAATTGCTGCAGAAGCTGAAATTGTACAGGCAGATCTCTCAGCTGATGTAGATTTATCTAAGCTGATTGTTTATTTTAGACTATTTTATTATCTTATAATAAATATAAATATCTTCAATAGAGCCACTAGCACTGCAGTCTATAGTTGCATTATACTATACTACTCCCTGTGTCCCTAAATTATTGTCTTGCTTTCCTTTTTTGTCCGTCCCTAAATAATTGTGTCATTTGAAACTTTCCTTTTTAGGACATCACTTTTACCATTTTACCCTTACTTTTTCTTTCTTCCTTAATTATGGGCCATATGCACATGGGCATTCAAGGAAACTACACAATATACCAATATTAATAATGAATTCAATTGCTTTTTCTTAATCCGTGTGTTGGGTCATACAAAACAATAATTTAGGAACGGAGGGAGTAGTAGTTTGTCAAACTTGTTATCCTGAATCAGAAGTCGTTGCCTGCTGATGTTTCTGGTGATTTTCACCTTGGCAGGAACCTGAGAAGAATAAGCAAAGTGGAACTACCAAGACAATCGAAAAGGTGTTGGTTGACAAATCAAACCTGCCAGATTATGTTGGAAAACCTGTTTTCCATGCTGAACGTATATATGATCAAACACCACTTGGTGTTGTTATGGGTCTAGCTTGGACTGCAATGGGTGGTTCCACACTGTATATAGAGACCACACAGATTGAGCAAGGTGAAGGGAAAGGGGCCCTTAATTTAACCGGACAACTTGGAGATGTGATGAAGGAAAGTGCCCAGATAGCTCACACAGTTTCCAGGGGGATATTGGCAGAGAAAGACCCCAACAACACCTTCTTTGCCAATTCAAAGCTTCATCTCCATGTTCCGGCAGGTGCCACCCCTAAGGATGGTCCTAGTGCTGGTTGCACCATGATCACATCCTTGCTTTCCGTTGCCATGAACAAACTTGTTAAGAGGGATCTAGCAATGACTGGGGAAGTAACGCTAACTGGGAGGATCCTTCCAATTGGTGGGGTATGTTAACTAAACCTGTTCTTCTTCATGCAGGCACACACACGCATACACCCGCACACACAGCCTCTCCCACTCCCACTCTCACTCTGCCCTTCAAACGGATAAACAAGCTCCCTCCATTCCGTGCGAAGAGTCTCCTTATGACTAAAACCTTGACCAAAGATATATATATATATATATATATTTATATATATATATATATATATATAAATATACTTTCCTTCACAAAATTACAAGAATTACAACTCATGGTATCTCTATTGTACTCCAGGTTCAATAATGAGAATTTTTCTACCTAAAACATATCGGTGAATTTTAGTAATGACTCTACTTATACAAATGACTCTTCCAAAAGGGACTCTTTGAGCAGAACGGAGGGAGAATGTATTAAGAAAGTTTTTTATGTTCAGGCATGAGCTTATCCCTGAGCTTAGTTCAAATTTAAAAAAAAAAAAATTTAATTGAAACTTTTGCGGTTCTTCCAGTTTGTAGGACTTTGAGGGCATATATTTTAGAAAATACTAGAGTTTGAATAAAACTCTCCTTTAAACTTGCAGCATGCCCTAGTGCTTTTACGTAAGCTTATGCCTGCCCAAGATTTTTGGCCTAAACTAGCTTTTAACAGTTAGTGATGTGATCCGTATTTCTTGGCCATAATGGGGTCTTGAATCTCACAAAATTTTCTCTTTTCCAAAACGAAAGGTAAAAGAGAAGACAATAGCGGCAAGACGGAGCGGTGTGAAAACCATCATCTTTCCTTCAGCAAATAAAAGAGACTTCGATGAGCTTGCTCCTAATGTGAAGGAAGATCTTGATGTACACTTTGTAGATGACTACAATCAGATATTTGATTTGGCTTTTGATCAGCACCAACCAGCAGAACAATGAGCCTTGTTGTAGCCATACACACAGTGACAAGTCCATTTTTCAGGTTGTTGAAGCGCCTTTTTACTGACCAATGAGAGGGGTGAAGAGGCTGGTTGTTTCAGTATTTAATTGCGTTCATCCCCAGCCCTCTCACCGCGAAAAAAGGAAAAAAAAAAAGAAAGAAAAGAAAAGAAAAGAAAAGAAAATGTCCATGTCAAGGCATAGCAGGAGAGGATGGTTATATATGTTCACTGGGAATAAGTCCTCCATTATTTATTCACTCCCCCATTTTGTTCGCTGTAACATTATCTGTCATCAATTTATTTAACAAGGATAACATCTTTTGGAGGTGCACACTCAAGGTAGATAAACTGTTTGATTTGAGCATATTATATCTAACAAGACTGCTAGTTTGTTAACTTATTGCAGCTTACTAGTCAGAGGTGACGTTCTGTTCTGCAACAGGGTATTCCTTTTACCCTTATTTTTCTTCCTCTTGTGTATCTATTTGTCCCAGGTTTTGCATCTGACAGGACCTCGGGTGTTTCAAGCTATTTAGAATCGACATATTCATAATGTAGGCAAAAGAAATAATGTTCTGAGGTAGACTGTCTGAAGCCATCTATATTTACTGGTTTCAAAACCAACTCAAGTAAGAGTTTTTACTGTCTTGGAATTCAAGGTTTTATCTTTGTTAATATAATGGAAATTTGAACACTAGAAAACATGGCTGTAGTAGGTGTTACGCATGGGTGTATAATGCCTAAATTTGTGAGAGTTGCTCCGAATTGTTTGGTAATTTTACAGAAATGAATGCCTTGTTGCACTACTTTATTAATTTAATACTGTATAATATAGTTTGGAGTTTGAAAGAAGTCCATAGATGACCGACCACTCTACTTTTTGCATGCTAATAGAGTATATGCTCTGCTCCACAGGGAAAGAGCAATCAATGATTTTAAGTGAAATTTAGACAGAGAGAAAGAGACAGAGGCTGTCTCATTCTTTCATCAGTTGTGGTGTACTAAAAGCTAAACCACAAACAGAAAATTAAAATGATTTTCTCCATGGCTTGGCTTGGCTTGGCTTGGATTATATTCTATTTGGAAATCAAATCAATCCTATCATTCAACTGCCACTCCTTTTTCTAATTTTCTTTCTTTTCTGTTGCTATGGTAGGCTCTGTCAAACCCTCAATTGCCCACTACTGACACGTGAAAGTCTGACATATTCAATTACTACCAAATTATCCATCTTGCATTATTATCATTTGAATGAGTTCCTGCTAAAGCTCAACTTATATTTGTACAAACTCGTATCAAAATACTCCTTCATATATATATATATATATATATATATATATATATATTTCTTTCAATTTAAAATAAGTATTGTTTTAAAATAATAAACATAAACATTTTGAATTACCCAAAAATTATTGAGCTGGGTAAAAATGACAAATAAATAGTCTCACATGTTGCCCGCCAAGTTTGCTCGCATTACCTGCCAAGCTGGTCTGCGGTTAAGGTATTGTTGACCAATGGGTTACCCGCAGGCTTGCCACATCAAGCTTGTCTGTGGTCAGCAGATTACCGCTATGTTACCTTGCGTATCAAGAAAATATCTTTGACTTAATTGAGTTAGAATCATACCACAACATGAGTTCTCTATGCTAGTCTTTAACGGATACATTATCTTCACCCGAAAGTTACGAGATTTTATCACATCTACTACAATTCGAAATTATCTAGGGTTATTCCACTCTAAATAGTGGCTCATTGACATAAAACGATACGCACAAACTAATACCCCATTTCACACCCTCTATTATCATTATTCTTCAACATAATATAATACCCTACGTCACACCCTCTGTTAGCATTATTCTTGACCTAAATACTGTGCTAATTCTAATACTGGAGGGGCTTTGCAGGAATCCCTTGCCTAGTGACTATTTGTTCTTGTTTACAGGCTACTTACTAGATATTCCGCTGGGTGAATTTTTTAATAGGTCCACGGTGCAAAAATCGGTAGCATCACATATATTATGAAACTATTCCTTCCTATTTAAAGTAAATGTCGTTTTAACAAAATTATAATAATAATAAAAAATTCTAAAATAAGTATCATTTTAGGTTTTTAATGTATTATTTTTCTAATTTAATCTTCTCTTCTTTTGAGAATGTACATTGTTATTTTTCTAATTTACTCTTATCTTTTGAGAATGTACAGTGTTATTTTTCTAATTTACTCTTCTCTTCTTTTGAGAATGTACAGTGTTATTTTTCTAATTTACTCTTCTCTTCTTTCGTGTGTCCAAACAATTAATCATCTCATCACTAAATATTTTATCTTCTTTTAATTTTTTAAAATTTATTTTTCAACTAATCTAGCTCAAGAAATACAGATATTTAATAGTTTTTAAGAGGTGACCCGTTGGTGAGTTACACTTCATAAAGTGTGAGGTCTCAGATTTGATTCCTTCCTATGCCCCTTTAAGACACCAAAAAAACAAATTAAAATTTTTTTTTTAATAAGGATAGAGTTCATGATTACACTAATGAAAGATGGATTAATTAAGAAAAGGTTGCACGTGAACATAATGCATATAGTTGAGCTACCCCACCAATAAGATTACGTTTATGATTACATTAATGATCACTAGAGAAAGAATTACTATCACTTTTAGAAATTTACACATAAATTAAGGACGCTTATCTATAATATAACACTATTCTGTTACTGTAAAAAAATAGCATGTCTTTTACATGAAACTAAATATTTTTCTAAACATTGTGAGAAAGAAATTGATATGTTTATGAAAAGATTAAAAAATTAGATAAAGTTGAAGTGTAATTTTGGCATATAGCTATATTAATGATTAAAGTGTGAATTCATCATTATTATATGTATTTTTCTCCACTCCATCTCTTTCGGATTGCGGAGGCTTTGGCATCCCACTACTCCACTGCCCACAAAAACTGCACATGCTTCCCGACTGAAATTAGATTCTATGACCCACATCTTACACTCCACCCCCTCTCGTTTTTATTTAAGGTTTTAAGATTTTTTTTCTTTCTTTAATTTTACCAGTTTTTTTTTTTTAATTTTTTTTACTATTATTTTTTTAATAATTAATAAAGATTCAAAATTTGAAAATCAAGTCACTTCTTCATGGTCTGATTCCATGCCAAAATAGAGAAAAAAAATTTTGGATGGAGTTCGTTCATAATTTCCTAATTAAAGATAGATTAATTAAAAAAGGGTGCACGTGACGTGAACATATAGTATATAGCTAGGCTACTCCGCTTAGATTACGTTTATGATTACATCAATGATCACAAGAGAAAGAATTAAGAAAGAGAGAACTGAGAAAAAGTTAAGGCGACATCTGTAGGTGTTTCATTAGTTTCGAGTTAAATATTGTTACTAAATCGTTATGAATATCTATAAAATCAAAAATCGAAATTAAATCAAATAGGCAGTTTTACTTTGTCTGATTTTGGTTTTATAGCGGTCCAATTTTGGCTGCTATATTGGTTTTATTTCACTTTTTAATACTCTATATATATAATTAAGTAAGAAAAATAAGTTTATTAAGTGAGTGTACTTCTATACACTTAAATTTATTAAGTGCACTTAATTAATGAAAAAAAGGAACGAGTCTTAAATCCTAATAACAAATGCTTCTATAACGTGCAATAACAACAATAATAATAATAATAATAATAATAATAATAATAATAATAATAATAATGGTGGATGGAAATGGATGGAAATAGATGGCCGCCTAGGGGTGGTGGATGTTTGGAATATGGCCGCCTAGGGGTGGCGACCTTGTTAAATTTTCCCCTTTTTAATTTTTTTTATAATTTTCACCAAAAAAATATGGGCAAAATAGCAAATTCGCCGGGGGGTATTGTATTTAGCGCTTTTGGAGTGTTGTATTTAGCACCACTCAATAAAACTAGTGAAGTGTTTCAATCCATAATTGCAAGAAAGACTTGTGACCAATCAATATTTAATACTCCCTCCATTCCAGGCAAAAAGTTTCACTTTCCTCTTTTAAAAGTCAACATGTGATTAAATTAAATCAATATTTTACATACTTTACTTATATTTTAGAAAATAAAATTTTATTAATTGATAAATACCTTAAATATACTATGGATAACAATGTTGATAACTTTGTAAAAGCAACTAAATTTATATAAATTATTAATTAAACTAGTATAATACCCGTCCTACAGACGGAATGATTCAAGAATTATTGATGATCAAAGATAGAGTCTTTATAAAATAAAAAGTACGGTACGATCCAAAATAAGAAAGTTTAACTTCAACATTTACTTTTCTATTTTTTAGATTCTAATTTTTTCTCTTTTTAGGATTTCATTTGTTTGGTGATTATAAGAGATTCCTTATAATCAATAGTCTTCTCATTTGCTAGTGAGTGGTTTTTCGAATTAATTTTTTTATAGCAATTTTTTTTCATTAATTCAAATCTAATTTAAATAACTTCTTCTTACAACACAATATACGTTCAAATTCAACCAATGAGATTTTTAAATTTATTTATTTTATACAAAAAATTGTAAAATTGGATTGACTCTTTTATGCGCAAAAAGAGCGTACAACATTTGTCAATATTTGATGTCTTCTAGTTGTAATAGATTTTTATCTTACATACATAAAATAATAACAGATTAAGATTTAACTGTTGAGAATGACGTACATTTGCACGATCTCATTATATATATATATATATATATATATATATATATATATATAAACATTATTATTTTAAACATAAGACAAAATAAAGCTTTTTTGTTATTATTGTTCTATTACATATTAATATATTAATTACATGAACATGAATTGTACGTAATCAAATCCTTTGCATGGGATGGAAAGTTATTAAAAATGTGCGAGTAGGGGTGGGGGGAGAGAAAACTAATTTGAGGTATCGATCAATTTGTTTAATTGTATCATTCTTGATTTTTTTGTTTTTCTTATATGCACTAATGCACATAATATATAGAGACTGATCTAAGTCTCTTGGTATTGTCTTTATCGAACAAAAAATAATTGCAAACACAAAAATAGTTAGCTTAAAAGAAATTAAATAAACCAGAACATAATAAATGAGCATGAGAAAGAATCTATCCTTTCTCTTTTTCCTTTTCCAAGTCATTATTAAAAAAAATCATTAAGATGGAAATATAAATTTATTCCCTTGTGCAAAATATATAAATAAAAAACATAAAAAGCTAAAAGGAGAATAGACCACAAAATTCGTACAAACACTAAATATCAATTACAAATTGCTTACACCACCATAGAACAACACCTTCAAGTGGCATATTTAACAACCAGTGGAGTTCATAAAACTACTATCCTTCCTTGTGTGATTGAAATTCAATACCTTCATGCAGTTCAAAATCCTTTTCCGGTTCAACGGCTACTATATCTTTTCTTGGAGAAATACAACCTACCTGCACATCCTTATTGTCACTTCCTTCCTCTCCAACATCAACTATATTTCCACTCATTTTATCACCTGCTGTCTCCACAATTCATCATAGTACCAACCAAATTTAAAAATGTCACACATTTATCATCAGATTAGCGTATGCAAGCCTGAAGTTATATATAAGTCAATCTCTCCACTAAATCATTTGCAACAAAAACTGACTGTACACTACCTGGTGCACTGGGAATTGGGGTGTGCACAACATTACCCCTAGAAGCAAAGAATATTGCAAAAAGGATGAAAACATGAATTAGTTGCAAAATGTGAAAAGAAAAATACCCGCCTCAATCAAATGTTAATTTCCATGCCAATGGGTTCAAATACAAATAATACGACTTCCTAATAACATTTTCCCATGCTCCATTTTTAGATAGCAATTTAAACAGATTTTGATCTTAATAGGATGACACAATTTTATGACAAATATACTAAATGACGAACTACTAAAGAGTGGACTCCTAAATAAGCAAACATCATAGGATTAATTTGTTTGTGTTTTGTACAAATTGTCATTTGTTTCATATGATTCTCCCTAAGTTGCCATTCAGCTATATTTTTCAATGATTAACCATAGTCATACTTACATGGAAATGATTGCTTCACGTCATAGGTACCACTTCTCACACTGATGGAAGAATACAATATGCTGAGGCAAGAAAAAGAAAAAGAGAAACAGAGACAGGTTAGTATTATTCACATTACGAAGCCTATTAAGTTCAACTATAAAATCAAGAGAGGCGAATATCGTGTTCTTCTTGCTTTATCTCATCATGTAAAAAAATTGATTTCTTTCTGTTTTGACCATAAATGGAGGTTGTTTCGGTCATCACTTAATGTAAATTCTTTCCCTAAATAAAATGAATTGCAAAAACATTCAAATCACAAATTTAACAAAATAATACTAAAAATTAAATTATAAATTTGATACAAAGGTGTAAAACTAATAGTAATTAGAATTTCACGTACCTTCAACCTCATCGCCATTTTCAGGAGTGTCCCAACCTTCGCCTTCTTTATCTCATCTCCGATCATTCCCCAGCTGCTATTCCTTCAAAGTGCACTTAGTCCAGCGCGACAGCGGTGGTAAGTGGTGGTGTGGGCTGCAAAACAAATGAAAAAAATCAATATATAAAGCAATTTAGACAAAATGTGCCTCTTGGTTTCAATAAAAGGTTCCACGACAATTGATTTTTGCTCCCTACATCCAAAATCAAGAATCAATCTCAATAGCCTTCTATGCATCTTGTATCGCACTACCGTATTCCACCAGTTTCGTATGTGCAAAAGCACGATTCGCCTAGCATACGACATTTTCACTATTTATTTCAAGTGCTTGCGAATACAAATCAATTGCTTGCGAACTTTTATGGGCTGAAAAATTAAAATTCATCACTACCCACCAAAATTATGAATAGATAGTTCAATAAAACAACCAAAAAATTCAATGGGTATATGGGTTCTTGCATAAATAAACACCAAAACTGCTCATTTAGTACCCAACAATGGTCATTTCATTTCATATTTTACATTCCATAATAACGGTTCGAATTGCAATAAAGAAGAACGGCGATTCTTGCATACCAAACGACCACTAACAATTAAAGAAACAAAAGGGTTCGTTCAGAGGTAAGAATTAGTTTGAGATTTGAATGATTTGATTTACCTTTAAAGGCTTCATTGGCAAGCAGTTTGATTTCTTCTGCCCGTGAAACCTTTGAATTATCATCAGTAGCAGCCATACTGGGTTGAAAAAAAAAAAAACTTTGTTCCGAAAGAAGCTCTATTTCAAAGAGAAAATTGATTCTTTGGTTAGATCTATCTAAATCCATAAGAAGCTCTGTTTTTGATTCGTTGGCTAGATCAATCTAATCTATTTGAAAACTCAAATTTTCCCATTCACAAAATCTGACAAAAAAAAAAAAAAATTCAACTAAAAACTAATCAGGGGTTAAATACAAAAGAAAGAAAACTTACCTAGATCGGAGAAGTGACTCTCGTGGCAATCCGGCGCGACAGCGAAGGCGAGTGGTGGTGTGGGCTACAAAAAAATGAAAAAAATTGTTAGAAAAAAGGTGGGGGGCGAGATTGAGAGGGATGGGGAAAGGAAAGGAGGAGGCAAACCAACCGGCAATGATGCGTTGATCGCCGGTGGTGAACATGGTGAGAGAGGGATAGACTATGCCGGTGGTGAACACGGTGAAAGAGTGATATACTCTGAGATAGAGAGAGGGTATAGAAGATGAAAGGGCTAATTACCGGTAGGGAAACGAAGAGGTAGTTTAATCGAACCAATAGCTACAATCCTTCTCCAATTGTTAATAGAAAACTCTATAGAGGAAGGATTATAAGAGTTATATAATACTCTTTGTTATAACTATTAGAATTAAGTATAGTTATCAGGTAATGATCAAGAATCATTAAGGTTAGAATTTGAAAAGACATAGGCCTGAGAATGCAGCTTTATCAATAACATGTGAGGTGTCACATCCTCAGACTTCTTCACCAACTTTATATATATATATATATATATAGATTTTAACTAAGTTAACTTCAAAAATCAAACGGAGGGAGTAGTACTAGTATTTGGGGGCTCAGTCAATCAGAGATTTTATTCTAAAAGTATTGGCCATATATATGTACATGAATCAAATCGTCAACTGTGGCACTTGTTTTCCTTTTCTTTTGGATGAAATGACAGGTGTCAATCATACAAAATGTAAAGAAGAACAAGAATATTTCGATTTAATACTCCCTCTCCCTAAATAATTGTCTAGCACACAGATTAAAAAATAATAATTGACTCTATTATAAATATTAATATTGTAATTTGTATTTTCTTTTTAAAATTCTTGCACATTAATCATGATTAAAGTAGGAAAAAAAAGTAAGGGTAAAGTGATAAAAATATTTTCCTAAAAAGGAAAGTTTAAAAACAAAGACAATTTTTTAGAACAAAAAAAAAAAAGACAATTATTTAAGAACGGAGGGAGTAATATTCTTATTATTTGGTACCAATGGGTAAAGGCAAAGTCTATACGGGCTAACAACGAAGACAATCGAGTACTGTCAACTTTGGGAAGCTTCTCTTTTTAAAATAGAACTAGTGATTTAGGCTGTGCTTATGACACGGTGTCAGTATGAAATCACATCAATGTATGTTTGAGGTATTAAGAAGGGTTAGCTAATATGAATTTTTAGTGTTGTTGTTGAGACTCGAGGGATAAGGGAGACAATTGTACAAAATGGAGGCAATTCAGGTTGAACTGTTAAGACTTGAAGGATTATTGTGCAACAGTACTATAACTACCTTCATACATGTGGACTTTGGGTTTAGATCGTGGCCATATAATTTTAATAGATGAGAAAATCCTAACCAGTAATTAACTTGAGACAATTGCACACGTGAGAGTACTCTACCTCTATTGTAATACAGATGTTTTTATACATGAGATTAAATCTATTTTTACACATTCTGGAAAAGAAGTTGTTGTGTGTATGAAAAGATTAAAAACTTGTATAAATACAAAGTGTTAGTGTTGTACACTTCATATATAGCTATTGATCACGCCAATACGGTGATCATGCCGGTATCGCGTATGAGTATACTTGAATGTGGATGAGTATAGGATATCTGGCTTTAAGTTACTATTTATCAAGAACAAAGAAGAAAACACACCACGAGCGGGGTCGGTGATTGTCTCGACTAAAACTCTCCGGTGTGAGAATAAATCTCGGTTGTATAAAAAGTTCCCAACGGTCTTGGACCAGTGCAGGAATAGTGCTGCAAGTGTGAGTGTTTGAGAGAGAGTTGATAATAGAATGTTTGAGAGCTTTTGCGTAATATGTAAAGTGTAAAATAGGAGAATAGAGTGTCCATTGAAATCTCACCCGGATGTGCCTTTTATAGGTGGGGAGATCATGGGTCATAATTTTTGGCCTTCATAGAGCAATTATGATAGAATGTTATTGCTGGTGATTATGAGCAGAGTAACGTAACGTCTTTCCAACGGACGAAACATGAATGTGTATTGGTATACATCATTGAAGTGGACATCAAAGCAATGATCGGGAGGAAGGGTCCTAGGCCGACCTGGCCACTTTGGTCGCCGAGGCCGACCTAGGTATAGCCTTCGTGGTTTGGTGGTCTAGGTTTCCTTGGTCGCTTAAGCCGTCCTGCTGCCCTTGTCATCCCTAGCAAGGCTGGCCCTGAGCCATGTCTAGGGGGCGATTTAGGGGCCCCAAATTTATATATACAACTATATATGTGTGTATATATATAATGTATATGTATGTATGTATGTATTATATTTATTACAATTAACTTTGTGATCCAATGGATATTGTTGTGGTCTATGAAATTAGAGATTTTGGTTCGATACCTAGTAAAGTCGACAAACTTTTGTTTTATTTTGGGTTCGTTGAATTTAATCATCAAACCTTATATATATATATATATATATATATATATATAAGGTATTATAATTTTTGTAATTGACTTTGTGATTCAATGCATAAGGTGCTATTTCACGAAACTAAAGAGTTTTGGTTCGATCTCAGTGAAGTCATCCAACCTGATTGAAATACAAGTCCAATTATAATAATCATTGGGTAGATTCTATAAATACATTGAATGATGAAAAATGAAAAATTATTTGTATAAATTTTTTTTATATATTTTCATAAGGCGTCCCCTTTTTTTTTTGCCATGAGCCCCAAAAGTTCAGGACTACCCTCATCCCTAGCATTGTACATAGATAATTTTCGGGTCCTTTAGCTATATTAACGGTTAAAGTTTAAATTTGTAAATTAATGTCGAAGTGTCTCTAATAATGAAACGAATACTATATTTTAAATGAGCAATTCAAGACAATTTTAAAAGAACTCTAATCTCTCGAAAGTGAACTTTTATTAATTAATATAAGGGCGAAGTGCGAAATGTCATCTATGCTTTTATTAATTTTCAATCAGTTTCAGGCCATATACTTGTTTTAAGCCAGAAAAAAGAAACTTTTCTTGCGAAATGCCGTCTATGCCTTTAAAAAATACGGTATAAAAACACTATGCATCACAAATCAAATTGATGCATCGCGATGCACAAAATTCGTAAATCTGCCTATCTTAAGATATCTAGATTCTTTTCTGAGTGACTTCCATTTAGGCTCTTTAAGACCTTTGCTTTGCGCTCGTACTAAAATGTATTGTTTTATTGCATTGCAATGCACAACATTACACTTGCTATGCATCACAAAAAAAAAATTATTGCATCGCGAAGCACAAAATTAAACTAAAAAGTACTGTTTTATTGCAATGCGATGAACAACATTACACTTGCGATGCATCGCAAAAAAAAATTAATGCATCGCAAAAATGATGCATTCGCGATTTTCTTAAGAGTTCAAAATTTGCCACCACGCCGATGATTTTGGGCTTCACGCCCGTTTCAAAATTGATGTGTAGCAAAATAAAATTGATGCATTGCGATGTACAAATTGTACTAAAATATACTGTTTTATTGCATCGCGATGCATAACATTACACTTGCGATGCACACATTATATTTTTGAGGTTAAATGTTTACCTTAAGGATCTCGCATTCAGTTTTTGATCTTACTTTAGCTTTTTTGCTTTGTAACAATAAATTATCTCTTTATGTTGCATTCAGTCTTATCTTCCATGGAATTTAAGAACCCAATATATAGAAATTCAATATATCATTTTAGAGCTCGTTTGGTCGTGCGTTTTGGCCAAAACGCAAAGATAAAATGCAGCTTATTTGCAAAAATTGTGTTTCAATGATGCGGCAGAAAAAACAGCGTTTTTAAAACGCAGGTGCGTTTTAAAACGCTGAAATTCCCAGCTTTTTCCCAAAACGCAAGTTTTAAAACGCTGCTAAGAAAAAAAAAGCTGCGTATTAAAGTGATATCCCAAATACATTTATAAAAGAAGACCTGAATTTTTAAAACACTGCGTTTTTTAAAACGCTGCATTTTTAAAATACTGTGTTTTGTAAACGCTGCACCAGATAGACTCTTATTTATGAGATTGATGGAAGCTATGAACTGAATTTGGAGAAAGAAAATTTAGGATTAATAAAAACACACATGCACCGATCGATAGATAGATAGATAAAATGTGAAGTGGTGTTGGAAAGTGTTTTGGGGTTCACAAAAATAAAGAGAGAGAAAGAGAGAGAGAGAGAGAGAGAGAGAGAGAGAGAGAGAGAGAGAGAGAGAGAGAGAGAGAGAGAGAGAGAGAGAGAGTTGGGGGATAGGAATGAAGAAAACAAAGTAGGATGGGGGAGGACGGAGATGGCAGTGAGGTTTTTCAACAAAAAAAAAAAAGAGTGAGAGAGAGAGAGAGAGAGAGAGAGAGAGAGAGAGAGAGAGAGAGATGATGGTCATAACAAAAGTAAATAATGGTTGGGCGATGAATTCTCAGCTACAACAGCAAAGTGCGTAATAGAAGGGCATTTTTGAAATAATTGAGTCATTTATCCACCAAGCTGGACTTTTTCGGTTTAAAATAAGTATTGAAGTTTAAAGCGGTTGAAAATTTAAAAAATGGTTCTGGCATGCAATTATTCCTTAAAATAAAAACTGACTACCAATACTTTAGCCTACAATATATAAACCTTTACAATAAGAGAATGAACACAAACACATTATTAATAGAAAAAATCTAGAAATAAAAACATTAATATGTTATGAAACTAAATACCAATTAACATAAGATAAATAATCGTAGCCTTGGAACAAAAAATACAAGTCAAATTATCATTATTGTAGTATAACTATATAGTATTTAATAAGGCTTAATATGTTCATTTAATTACATTATGAGAAGATCGAGTTAAGACTTACCATAAAAAAAAGTAGTTAACATTCTGGAAGCAGGTTAAAAAGAGTCCTTGCGGATGCCGCACAACAACACTCTTCGCTTTATAACAAAATACTAACAAACTAATTTTGATTGGCTTTTCCTTTCCCCCCAAAAACAAATTACAAACCAAACCAAGAAACTCTCTCTCTCTCTCTCTCTCTCTGTGTGAAGATCGAATATCATGCATTCTTCCGAAGAAATTAATCAACAACAGGTTAGCATAGCCATCATATAGTAATTATGCTTTTATGTTATAGTTTCTTCTTCTTCTTCTTCTTCTTCATTCTTTATGTGCTCGATCATTTTTTGGTTTGTTTACTTAACTGTAAGAAGATCGAAAGAGTAATTAAGACGCACGTCAAACAAGAGAGAGAATTGCACGTCAAACAAGAGAGAGAATTGCAAGGCCCGCCGACAACCTATATATGGAAGTGTGATACCGTCGATCGATCAATGGAGAACTAAAAGCCATAATTAACAAGATATATCTGTCGAAGACTTATATTACGACTGCAATACTCAAGTATTGAAAATGTATATTATCAAAATTATTTATAAGAAAAACTACCGAAAATAATGTATAATGTGCGTACATTAACAAGAGTTTGATGACATATTCTTAACTGGTTCGAAAATTAATTTGGTCATTTTCTTGAAATGATTCTTTTCTCATCTTTGATGTATTTTTTTCTTGGTTTTCTTGTTTCAATCCTGATTGATCATCAGTGAATTCTAATAATTCATTCTTTCTTGGTTTTTTTTTTTAGGAAGGTGATGCTGATGAAGAAAAAAGAAGTCGTCCTCCTCTAGGTTTAACACTGACGAAGACGGCATCTTTTCTCAAGTTGGTAGAAAAGACGCTGTCAGATGCTAAAGCTAGACAACAGAAGAAGATGAACGACTTTGCATATCAACTAATGTCCGAGAAACTCAAGGCTTCAAACTTCCCTGCTTCTTTACTCACAATTGGCTCTTGGGAGGTATATATATATATATGTTCATTATATAATTAATTAATTAACTTACGGCCGATGGATTATATTATATATATGAGCTGCATGCAGAGGGTTTCAAGGCAACGAGAAGATTTGGTTGCAAAAATTTACTATGTAAAACGAAGGTTGATGTGGGAAGTTTTAGAAGGAGCATTGAAAAGTAAGATTGAAGTACAATGGTCCCACGTTTCTGCCATTAGAGCTATTTTCAGTGATAACCAGTATGATATTTTGGAAATTGAGGTTTGTTAATTAATTTTCTTTTAATTATATCGACTCATTTTTCGTTACTATTGATTTTTTTGTTACTGTTTGATAATTTTATGCAGCTGAACCAACCGCCTCAATATTTTCGAGAGATCAATCCCAAGCCAAGAAAGCATATTAATTGGGAAAAAGTAGCGGATTTCACCGGAGGCCAAGCTCCCATTTGCAGGTTAATTTCGGATTCCTTATTGATCTGATCCTTCCTTCCTTCCTTAATTCTTCATACTACTATATATGTAGGAGTACTATATATCTTGCTGGTTGGTTTCAAAAATGGTTAATTCGTAAAATTAGCTTAGAACTGACTAAAAGATGTTGAGCATGACAAAAATGATGGCATCATATTGTCAAATTATCAGTTATCATTATTGTCAACTTCTAGATCGTTACAACTATAAACAAGATAAGATGCTCATTATATTTTCTTCTTAATAAGTGTCAACTGTCATCTTGTTAAGTTCCATTAAGTTTGCTTTCACAAATTTTCGCTGTAAATACATTTAATTTCTTTTTGTTACATCTAATTTATTGCGTCCGAAACTGGAAACAATTTGCATATGCCTCAATTATCAAATAATTCCTTATTATTTGATCTTTGACTTGTATTAATGTGTTTTTTAAATTCTAATATTTTAGGAGGCACTCGGTCAAATTTCCTCCCGGAACCCTTGAGAAACACTATGAGAAGCTTCTCCATAGTGATCAACGGTTGTTCGATTTGAGCCAAAAGCCCTTTCCAAGTGAGGATTGTCCTTATTTCCGTCCAAATAAATACGGGTTTTCAGATTTGCCTAGAGATTTCAGAGGATGTCTTCCTGAATTCTTTCCTCAACATAATTACCCCGTCCAAGATTTGCCTAGTGATTTCAAAGGATGTCTTCCTGAATTCTTTCCTCAACATAATTACCCCGTCCAAGATTTGCCAACTATTTTTCCTGCTGATCACTTCAACAACTTCAAACAAACAACAAGTCCACATTTCAATTATATTACAAATCCGAATTTGCAAATGTCAGGTATAAATTGTACATTGTACATATATATGTATATGATTTTTTTTATTAGAGGTTTTAATCCCACATGTACATTATAGATTTGTCTTTTGTTTTTCTAAAAAAATGGTTCGTGATAGGTATGGATTTACACTTTCTAGATGAGGGAGGCAACAACAGCTATGCAGATGAGGGAGTAAACCATCAGATTCAAGGCTTGCCTTCTATTTCTACGTCAACACCAGGAAATCCTTTTATTCCTCGTCAAGATTACAACACAAATTATGTGGAGGAATCCAGCTGGATGAATAATTCAAATGACGATCTACAACTTCTCGACATTGAAAATTATCTGCCAGGAGGGGCACAAGCATACTCTGATCATGAAATGTCAATCCCCGCAAAAATGAGTTCCATGAGTTCACTGCTAGAGCCTCAACAACAAGAACCAAACATGGTACAAAGTTACCCCCAACCGATAACTTGGTTGCCTTCTCAGGATCCTAACACGGATACGAGCATAAATCCACCACCAACGAACGAGTCATTGTATCCCTATTTGTTTTTGGATCCAACATTGGAGGATTTTGCAAAACTAGATGCTAACCCAGATTTCGACGACTGGTGTACATAGAATACGTGTTGAGGGCTAGAGGAATGTAAAGGGGCAAGCTCATCTTGTGTGTCTAAACCCAAGTTTGGTCACTTTCAATATTCTACAATTAGTAGATTAGGAAATGGAATTGGCTCATGACAAGACTATATATAGATAGCTAGATGCACGGAAAGGTGCATGCATGTAGGGTTTTGGGTTTGTGAAAGTTTCATGAGAGATTTCAAGTAGTCAAGGTAAAGAGTAGTTGTTATGTATTAATACGTACTTTTAGTCTACTAGTTAAGTGCACATTGCACGTGTTGTTAATAATTTTTTTAAAGTGTTTTGTTAGTTGCTTCATATTTTTGTTTACTTTTGATTGTTGAGTTCTTTTTGTGTTTTCATCTTTTACAGTGTTATTAGACTTATAAATTTTGGGACAAAATACGAAAAATTTCCCAAAGTGTACACCAAATCCCAAAGTCCCCCCAGTCTATGATTTAGCCCATAACCTTATCTGATGTTGCTAATTTTTTCAGTTAGCCCCTAGCCATGATGACCGTTAGAAAGTTAACATTTTTTATCATGTGCTTTGCACGTGACGGGGACTATTAGGTCATTTCCTCATATATATACAGGACAACACTAAATAAAGGGGGTCAAAGATTCAAAGTGTCAAATCTTTCTTTAAGAGGACTGAAGGAGAGATTTAATAAATCTTGTCAGGGTGACTTGCTAATAGATGAACTCGATTCTAAGCTATCCTCATCTAAACTGCACAATGAATCGATAATTTCAAACAAAAAAGTAGTAGCACTACTTCGCGAGTGTTCAATTTTTTTCCTCCCTTCAGTACCTTCAATCTTCTTTGTCGACTTTCGTATTTCATTCGAGCTTTGGTATATTGAACCCCTCCTTTGCACTTCATTACTTTCCAACCTTGATGGAACAACTTGATAGGAAGCACTACGGTACCGATGAAAACTAAACTCAGTGAAATCTTTGTTGACACTCACTTCCTCATTTCCACATCTGGATTTCCCTTTCACCTTTCTTTTTTCTGCTTTTGAATGCCGAGGAGATGGAAGAATGGTTTTAGGACTTCTATCGACTACACAATACTTATCAAATTCTAGCTCCATGTCTACACCCATTTATAGATATGCAATCTACAAGACATAAGACAATTCAGAAACAGATCACTGGCCGTAGACTAAGTAATCAACAATTTAGAAAACAAATGTAATTCTAATTCATGAAATCAAACCAAGAAATCCAGTCAAACAACCAGTAAGATTACTAAATCTGGAGCAAACCCTTTTGCACTGGGCAAAACGCTCGAAGTTGTTTGAAACGTTTTGCAAGGGGGTCTTCGATTGGCCGAATTTTTTTGCCGATCTCTTTCGCACTGGGGCCTTCTTTGATATCAATTGCATTGCCCGCTTCTCCTGGAAGGATTTGAGACATTGGAACATAGCTTGGGACCACGACATTGATGACGAAGAAACAACAGGGTTCACTTGGCTAGGTGGACTGGCTTCGGATGTCATTTCATTTTGAACAACATTGGGTGGAGAAGATAGAGTGTTTGCCAATGAAGAGGATGATTGAGAAGCCATGGTTGTTAGAGTGTAGATGGGAGAAGAGAAATTAGGGTTTAATTTAAGCACATAAGTAATTCTTTTGACACTTTGACCCCCTTTAGTTTGTGTTATGTATATATGACGAAAAGACCTTACTGCCCTCCCTCGTGCAAGGCACGTGATTGATTCTCGTTACTTTTCTAACGCCTGTCATGGCGATGGGGCAACATGAGAAAAATGGCAATGTCAAGTATGACTATGGGGCAAATCGTAGGCTGGGGGGGACTTTGGGATTTGGTGTATACTTTGGGGAGGGGTTCATATTTTGGTCTAAACTGTGTTGTTGTGTGTTTAGCTATTTTTTAATACTTTGTTTTTCTTTCATTTTGAATATATGTTTTTTCATTGTATAACAATTTATCCTACACCTTTGTCTTTTTCGTTAATTATTTTTATATCTCTTTTTTTAATTAATTTTTTTTAAGAAAACATACGTTGGCTCGCTTATTTTTTGTTTCCCAAAAAAGTATTTGTATCATATGAATATTTAATTTATTTTTATTAAAACTATAATACTTATTTTTTATGTAATCAAAATTAGTTAATAACCATCCTAAAAAAAAGAAAAATCAATACAATAAAGTTCTTATATACGAAAAAAAACAACAACATATATTTCTAAAAATTGTCTTTTACGATACTTTAAAGCATATAACACACGAGAAATAATGAAATTATATATACATATATATATATATATATGTATGTGTGTGTTTAAATTTTCCACTGATATTAAAATAATAAAATTTCATTTGCACCAGGTGTCTTTTTTTTCCCACTTGGATACTTTTTCAATATGTACCAGTTTTAAGGCCAAATACAAATTAGCCCCCAATGTAACCACCAAATTTCACTTTGCACCCCATATCTAAACTTATGTCAAAATCATATACCATTTAACATTTTGTCATACTTTGCCAAACTTTGCCCTTATGTGTGACGGAAGTTACAAATTTGACGTTAAGTTGACACCTGAGAGTCATAGGGGCATTTTGATCATTTGGATTAGGGTGCAAAGTGAGATTTGGTGCATTATTTTTTAAATAAAACTCTTTCTTTCATTTTAAATGAAAAAAAATAAGTTTTAAATAATGAAAAAACAAATTAGAATTTGTGCCTATAATTTTTTATTTCACTTTTTCATTTTTTTTCCCTCTTTCTCCTTTAATCAAAGTTATGTCATATTTTTTTGGCAAAAATATGAAAAAAAGTATACACCAAATTCCAAAGTCCCCCCAACCTAAGGTTTGCTCCATAACCCCATCTGATGTTGCCAATTTTTCCAGTTAGCCCTCTAGCCGTGATGACCGTTAGAAAGTTAACGTTTTTCATCTTGTGTCTTGCACGTGCAGGGGCAATTAGGTGATTTCCATTTAATAAACAGAACAACACTAAATAAGTAATTTTAAAAAATAAAAATACTTATTTTCTCATTTCCATCCCTTACTTTTCTATCTCTTCTACCCGGTTTGCACAGTTGACTTCCAAGCTCCATTAATGGCGATGGAGGAAGCCATAAACCAAATAGTCTCCGAGCTCGAAACCAACCAAACCCTTCTCAACGACCAATCCCAATCCCCCATTTCAAAACAATCTCTATTAGCCCTCCAATCCCTCATTGACTACACTCTCAACAAGAACGATCCAATCGAAATCGAAAACCTCTCCGATGAGTTATCGGCGAAGAATCTCTCTATATCCTCTCTCGTTTCTCTGATTGCCGCTACAATGGACTTCGGTCCCACCCATCAGTCTCTTCTCGCCACCAAAGTCTACCTCTCTCTACTCTTATCCCCGAATTGTACGATTTTCTCTCTCTTCACTCACATGGCCTTTCTCTCTCTCCTCCGATTTATTCGCTAGGCTTTCAAGAATCAAAATTCAGGTAATGGGTCGGCTAGAGAGATAGGATTGTGGATTGGGAAGAAAATAACAGTGTCGTTGGTCTAGCTTCGAATTGTCATTTTATGATCAAAACAAGTGCTGCCGCTGTTGTCCAATGTTGTCGCGGTGGTGGTACGTAGTGTCTTCCCATTTGGATTACGATTTAGGGCAGAGAAACGGTAAAAGCTTTGAGAATTTGGAAATTTTTAAGAACGAAACCCTAATTTACAGATGAGGAAGAAAGAAAACCACCCTAATTTACAGATTGAGGAAGAAAGAAAACCCTAATTTACAAACGGTGAAAGATTTAATCGTTTTTATTTTTGGTGCTTTGACACTTTGCACCCCTTTATTTAGTGTTTGTTTTACATATATGGTAAATGATCCATCGCCCCCCTCGTGCAAGGAACGTGATGCAAAAATGTTAATTTTCTAACGCTGTGTACGGCCAGGGGGCTAACTGGGAAAATTGGCAACATTAGATGGGGTTATGGAGCAAACCTTAGGTTGGGGAGACGTTGGGATTGGGTGTATACTTTGGAGGGTTTTTTTTTTTTTTTGTATTTTGGCCTATTTTTTTCTTTTTAATCTTTCCTCATGTTTGGTTGTAATTGTCTTCTTCTTCCTGGGCCCCAAAACAAAGTCACCTGGGTGCACCAAAACAAAGTCATCTAGAAACCCAACGTCGGCGTCAAGATCAACGAAATCGTACTTACTCTCTCTCTCTCTCTCTCTCTCTCTCTCTCTCTCTATCTCTCTATCTATCTATCTATCTATCTATCTATCTATCTATCTATCTATCTATCTATCTATTTATCTATCTCTCACACACACACACACACACATATACATCTCGACGCCATCTTTGAAATCATCTATCTTCCTTTCAACCAGTAATGCAAATCTAAGTTGGACGAGGAACCCCCAAGTATACCTCGATCTCACCACCAACGTCACTACCACCACCGTCATTGCCTCATCTGGGTTGATTTAAAACTCTGAAATAGTTCTGTCAAAATTTATGACATCAGAGTGCTTTAGAGATCAAAAAAATGATTCCAATAAGTTTTTGGAACCTAATCCAGACACCAAACCTTGGAAAACCTTGAATTCAAAGCAGTAAGTTCTTGCTTTGAAATGGATATTAGATCTTAATGGGTTTCGAACGAAATTAAATTGAAAGTGAAGAAAATTGTACAAGCCCTAATGTTGGAGTCCAAAATGGTCAACGAAGCACTTGAGACCATTGGCAATTGGTTCAATTTTTTATTGTATTCACTTAATTCCACAATAATTTTCTTAAATCTTTCTTGGAGTCTTCTCGCCATATATAATCAATCTTGCTGGAGAGATGGTAATGAATCTAATGATTTTAATTGGCTGGGTTGACATCGGGAAAAACTCATCGATTGTTTCCGAGTTCGAGGATAGCCGAGAGGAAGAACACTATTGTCGCCGGAGAAGACAGACTCCGCTGGTGTATAGTAAGATTGACTATAAAAATGACCAAAATGGTCTTCACGTGTCAACTTAACGTCAAATGTGTAATGTCCGTTGCACTGGAGGCAGAATGGGACAAAATGTAACATGATGTATGACTTTGACACATTTTCTAGTCTAGGGTGGAAAGTGGGATTTGGTGGTTACATTGGAGGGGGCACTAATTTTCTTTTGGCTTAGTTTTAATTATAAGAAACTAAGGTGAGATTTGGTGAATAATTTGAGGGGAAATTTGTATTATGGCCTAATTTTTATGGGGTCAAAATACGATTAACTCTCGAAAATATCTACTAAATCTCACCTTGCATCATAACCTACAAAGTGTCTCACTTTTACACCCAATTTTGATTCTCATTTTGCCCCCTCCCATCCATGTGTGTTAAAAATAGTAGGAGAAAATGGCATGTAAATGTCACATGAGGATTAGTTTATTCATTTTGTTTGGGGTGTAAAGTGAGATTTGGTTATAATTTTATCATTTAGTTAACCATTTGATATTTAAGATAAGTTTTTAATTAAAAATAATAAATAACTGTTTCAGTAATCCAAAAATAATTAAAATTTGTCTCATATTTATTTTTAAAGTTTAAAGAATGCAATACTCCCAAAAATAAAATATACATTTTATTTAATTTCTTTTCTTATCCCTACTTTCTTCCATCAACCTCATCATTCATAGACCCACCACCATTACCACCACTACCACCAGCATCACCACCTCTACCACCTCAAATTTCAACATTAACAAAAAAATTAATTTTTGATTTGATTTTATTAATTTTTTTCTTATTCCTTACTCCTTCCTTCGAATTAACCCAAACACAAAACCCGTCATTTATAGACACACCACAACCACAACCTTAAATTTCATTATTACAAAGCCAAATTCAATTATTTGAATATTAAAATTTGAAGGTTTAAACCCAAGCCCATATGAAGATTTGAACATTTGGAGATCTAACAATACCGTATTTCAACTAAACCCATTTGATATTTAAGATAAGTTTTTAATTAAAAATAATAAATAACTATTTTAGTAATCCAAAAATAATTAAAATCTGTCTCATATTTATTTTTAAAGTTAAAAGAGTGCAATACTCCCAAAAATAAAATATATATTTTATTTAATTTCCTTTCTTATCCCTCACTTTATTCCATCAACCTCATCATTCATAGACCCACCCCCATTACCACCATTACTACCAGCATCACCACCTCTACCACCTCAAATTTCAACATTAACAAAAAAAATTAAATTTTGATTTTATTTTATTAATTATTTTCTTATTTCTTACTCCTTCCTTCGAATTAACCCATACACAAAATTTATCATTTTAGACACACCACCACCACAATCTTAAATTTTATTATTACAAAGCCAAATTCAATTATTTGAATCTTAAAATTTGAAGGTTTAAACCCAAACCTATATGAAGATTTAAAAATTTAGAGATCTAACAATACCGTATTTCACGTAAACCACCACTGTCATCCCTACAATCGCCACGACCACCATCCCAGCCATCACCACCCCCAAGAAATGCGCTTATCTTGCCTTGCTCAAATGGAGAAATATAATCTCTTTAGCTTTTGTTCGGTCACACTTCTTTCTTCGAACGTCTCTCTTTTCTCAGTCGCTTTCCTCCTTCAGTGTCAGATCGCTAAGCAATGAGAGAATTTAATTTTGGGATGAGACTACTTGAAAGGATTTCAGTAGGTGACAATCTCTTTCAATCAAAGGAGAGTTGTAATAGAAGAAAAGAAAGTTGATAGCTATGGGAGGGGAATAAAATGATTCTCTCATCTAACAACATCGGGTCCTATGGAAAGGTGTAAGCAAGTGAAGACCAAAAGAGGTTAGGGATTTGGAACCCTGTTATGGAAAGGAGTAAAATATTCAAATAGATTTAGGGTGTGGCGCCCAGTTATTTGTGGTTGGTGGCGGTGATTTTGATAGTGGTGGTAGAATATGACTTAGCTAGAAATGAAGAGAGAAGAAGAATTTTTGTAATTAAATAAAAATAAAAATATAGTTTTATAATAATATAAATAATAAAATAGGTCAAAGTGAATTAGCCTCAGATTTCACTTTGCACCCCGATCCAAATGACTAACATAGCCCTCATGTGACATACACATGTCAAATTCCGTTACTATTTCTAACGCCCATAAAGTCAAGGGGCTAATTGGGACAGATGGCAACAACGTGTATTAAAGTTAGACACTTTATATGTTGGGGTGCATAGTGGGATTTGGTGGATACATCAGGGTGAAAATCATTTTGAAATTTTTATGGTTGAACAATATCTTCTAACTTGGCAAATAATTAATACTCCCTCCCAGGGCCGGTTCTGACATTTTGAAGGCCCTGTCTAAAATTTAAAATTAGGCCTCAAAATTGATAAAATATATTCAACAAAAGATGAAAATAAATTACATAGTTTATAACATTATAATTTTAAAATTATTTTCTTACAAATGAAGTACCAATATAACTAAATTTCCAAACTACTATCAAACTTTTTATTTGAAAAGTATCATCCTTCTGACATTCCTTGAAGCAAAATCTTCAATTAGGTCTTCATAATCAATTTTATCCAAATAATCATTCTCAATCGCTATGAAAGCTAAACTATTAAGTCTTTCTTGTGTCATTGTAGAACGCAAGTAGGACTTTAATAACTTTAATTTAGAAAAACTTCTCTTTGCAGATGCAACTGTCACAGGAAGAGTCAACAAAATTCTATATACAATAATTGTATTAGGAAAACAATCTACATGTTTCAAAAAATTTAAAATATCAACAGGTCTATCTTTTCCTTGGGCAAGAATTCTTGGAGTAACTTTAATTCCACGTATAATTCATTTTCATCAATGTTAGATTGTTCACCTTTTTTAAGTGCAGCTTCAAAACGACTACAACAAGACTTTAAACTCATATCATCCAATGAATCCAACTTTTCAGAAGTAAATACGAAATCAAAAATATTTTCATATTCTTTATATTGTTCAAATCTACTAGTTAGTGAAGCAATAAAGATTAAATTTTATATATATATATATATATATATTATTACATGGACTTAAAAATTGGGCCCTTAAAATTTTTGGGCCCTGTGCAGTTGATCCACTGGATCATGCTTAGAACCGGCCCTGCTCCCTCCGTCCCTGCATAATTTTTGTGCTTTCCTTTTTTGTCTGTCTCCAAATAATTGTCTTGTTTGAAAGTTTTCTTTTTAGGATAATATTTTTACTATTTTACCCTTACTTTTTCTTCCTACTTTAACTATGGGTCACATGCACATGTGCATTAAAGGAAACTACACACTATACAAATATTAATAATCAAGTTAATTATTTTTTATTAATCCGTGTACCATGCCAAACAAGACAATAATTTAGGGACGGAGGGAGAACTATGGAGTTATTTCATTTTTTAAGGAATATTGGGAAGAAAGTCGTTGCTATGTTCTTCTCAAATGCCAGTTCTATATGATTGCTTAAGACAGTTCTCGTGCGTTAAAAGATTTTGAGTTAACTTGTATGGTGTCTACAACTCGATAAACTAACTTACAGTGAAAAATGCGTACTCTCATTATTGTTGGAGACTTTGCTCATGTCATTTTTAGAATTTGTGACTCAGTGTTATGAAGTGAAAATAATGGTTTGATTGAGAGTTTTTTGAATGCTTGTTTTTAATTGACATACTGATAAGAGTGAACATATTCAATGTAAAAAGACATTGCTCATTAAATTTTAACTCTATTTCTTTTGAGATAATTTATTTTGCAATTTAGAAAAGTATGTAGATATTCATAGTAATGGTTAATTTGAATAAAATATTAATAACACATTTTTTAATTTATTTTTAAAAGTTTTTATTTCTATATTACAAAATAAAATTGCCAAAGATAGCATATATATTTACTTTAACGTTATTATGTAACATAAGATTGTCTATAAATTTCTGTAACACAAAATTGTCTATAAATTTCTAAACGTAGGAGAGCCTATTCGAAAATTTTAGAACTTAACGGATAGTGAAAATCCTAAAAAAAGTTACTTAGTTAACTAAATAGGGATTTGTTAATATGATATATAACTTAGGGACCATTACGATAGTCTTTAAGGCTGCTTATAGTAGTCTGAAAATTCAAAGGAGTACACTGTATATTTTGGCTTTCTTCTCTAACAAAGCGTACAAATTCATCAACTGAGTTCTCCATTTTTCTTCATCTTCTTGAAATCATAACACATTTTCTTAACACATTTCTCTTAGCTTGTTCAATGGTAATTACAAAACTTGTTGCCGATTTGATAAATATCTTGACATTCATCAATAAATCTATTATTATACTTATTTTCATATACTTCTAATAATGTGTGCTCAAACATTTTTAAAAAAGTAAAATCATATTATTTTTTAGATTCTAATAAAATTTTAGTCCTTCAACTTAGTAAGGGTATTTTTGTCACATTTAAAAATATTATATAACATTTGTAAACGGTAATGACAGGAGGGAAGAATCTCACAAAAAAATTGACATATGAGACGAAATGATTAAAATTCAAAATGTAGGACCCAACTAAAAGTTAACATATGAGACGAAATGAATAAAATTCAAAATGTAGGACCTAGTTTAAAGTTAGGTATAAGTGGAGGGACCAAATTATTATTTAACTCTTCATGATATTGATTAGCCTATTACAAATTTACTTGTTCGACCTTAATTAATGGTGAGTGATTTATTAAATTTAGAGCTATTTTTGTCTAAACATTATTTTTTATCATGATAAATTTACTTGTTTTATCCTTAATTAAATGGTGGGTGGTGTATTATATATAGGGCTAATTTTGTCTATCTATTAATTTGTAAGAAACATCTCATACTTTTATAGTATAGGAGATTGAAGGCTATCTTTGATACTAAGTGTAGTTTGGGGCTAGGGTTTTATCTCTACATGTTTTCTACACTTGACAAGTTTCCATAACAGTGAGTTTTGCATTCGATCTCTATCTGTGGATCCAGCCTCTCACGTAAAGATGAACCATGTAATTCCTTACGTACTGTTGATTTCTCTTTCGTTCTATTTTATCGTCTTGAATTTGAAGAAATATTGGACTTCAACGCTCATTTATTTTAATGCAAATATTAAAATATCAAATGGGGATAATCTGAACCGTTTCTAACATTTTATAGATTCGGGGCAAAGTTAAAAGAAGGATCATTGTTCAATTACCAAAATTCAATATCCATATATAAGTGACTCAAGTAACAACATATTCAAGAAAATACTAAGACTAAATTATTATGATAAATCTAACAACATATTACAAATGTTGACAACAACAAAATTTTCCAAACAGTAGCAGGAAAAGAACAATAGTAGCAACAAAAATATCAAATGAAGGGATTGATTGCTCATTCACCGTCAAATTTTCTAATTAATTGGATGTATTTGGGACATGACATGCTCAATCAAATTAACAACATTCTCATCCTCATGCATATGAATCTCATCACTTAAATATTGCACTGGTTGTTCAAAATTACGTACCCTACCTAAATATTAACCCAAATATTAATCTCATGTATTTTTTTTTCAATTTAATTAAATTAATTTGTTAGAAAGACAAATGATTTCCGTTATCAGTATAATTATAATAATGAGTTCCTACAATTCAAGTTTCAAGTCCGGGGAAACATAATTCAAAATTGAGATAATTGTAAAATAAACCTTGTACTAGTTTTGAGATTTTAATTTAAACCATGTATTTTTATTTTTTGCAAATTGAACCTTCACCAATTTTTTTAATCAAAACCTTCCGTCAAGTTGTTGTTAGATCAACTAATGGAAGGATGACTTGGCATCCACGTGGCTCTTACGTGGAAATGGCGGGGAAATTATTCCAAAAAAAATCTTGTATTATTTTATGATTTCAAAAAAAAAAAACCTTGGTTGTTAACTAATTTTTTTAAAAAAAGTATTTTAAAAAGAACCTTGTACAATTAATATATTTTCAAAATAAACCTTTGCAATTTCTTTAATTTTTTTCATAATAAACCATGATCTTTGATTATTGAAATAAAAAGTTAATATTGAGTTTATTGAAACCAGTTATAATCAATTCAATGTCAACCACATTGCTATATATTATTGAATTGATATTTTAAAATATTATTATTTAAATTAATTTAATTTTTTAATTTTTAATAAAATATCTAATATTTTCTAAAATTTTAGTAGACAAATACCTTAATAATATTATTTTCTTATAATGGAACACGGGATGCGAGTTATGAGCATGATTGACTAAATATATTTATTTTGGAAAAATAAAAATAGAAAAATAATAAGTAAAAATTAATCACTCCCTAAAAGGAAATACGTAACAAACTACTACCTCCGTCCCAAAATAATTGTCGTTTTAGAAACAAGATAGTTATTTTGGAACGGATAAAAAATGAAAGGAAGACAATTATTTATGAACGAAAGGAGTATTAATATTCATAATAAAATTAGTTTATTTTAATTTGTGTGTCCAATCAAACATAACAATTACCTCGTAATATTTAGGAATTGAAGAAGTACTTTAATGCATTGTTGTCACACACACACACACATACTAACTTTTTATGGAGGTAGTAGTTTGTTACCTATGCAAATTGCTTTTTGAGACTGAGCATGATTGACTAAAGCTTACATTTAAAAAGCGATTTGCACACGTACAAGCTACTACCTCCATAACTGCGAGCTATTTTTTTTTTTTTTTTAAGTATTATTCTGTTTTATGTATTAAAAAGTTAGTGTGTGTGTGTGTGTGTATGTGTGACAGCAATGCATTAAAGTACTTCTTCATTTTCTAAATATTACGGAGTAATTGTTATGTTTGATTGGACACACAAATTAAAATAAACTAATTTTATTATGAATATTAATACTCCATTCGTTCATAAATAATTGTCTTCCTTTCATTTTTTGTCTGTTCCAAATCTTGTTTCTAAAATGACAATTATTTTGTGACGAAGGTAGTAGTTTGTTACGTGTTTTCTTTAGAGAGTGATAAATTTTTATTTATTATTTTTCTATTTTTATTTTTTCAGAATAAACACTACTGGAAAACACGAGATTACTGTCGGAGCAATCCGACAGTAATTTAAGGATTCCGACAGTAATTATAAATTTACTGTCGGAAATGCTCCGACAGTATCCGACAGTAAACGTTCGACGTTAATTATATCAGACAGTATTTTCGACAGTAATTACTGTCGAAGTTTCCACAGTAATTACTATCGGAGTAATAATCCGACAGTATTTACTATCGGCTGATTCGACAGTAAACAAGTGACAGACATTAACATTCTGTTAATTTACTGTTGGAATAGCGTTAAGTTTTTGACGGAAATCCGAAAGTAAATTAACTCCGTTATTATTTTTAACGGTGAATTACTGTCAGAGCTCCGACAGTAAGTACTAAAAAATATTTTTTAAATAAAAATTTCTATCGGAGCTCCGACAGTAAAATATTACAAAAATAAAAAAAAATTAAAATTTACTCCCTCCGTCCCAGATAAATGTTCCTAATGGATAAAACACAGGAATTAAGAAACATAATTAATGATGTGCTGTAAAATGTGTTCTGACAATAATACCCATGAACATTAATTGAGTTCAACTATTTTAAATAATTGGATTTCTTTGGGATGTATTATATTAAATGAAGCTTTAAGGGTATATTAGGAAGAATGGTAGAAAATAGGTAGATCAAAAGACTTTAGGAACATTAGTTGGGACATCCTAAAATAGAAAGTATGAACATTTTTGTTTCACCTGATATAGCTGTTATATATACACACACACACACACACACACACACTGCAACAATAAACTATAATTAACAACTAAAACATAAATTAAATTATATATACAATTTAAAAACTATTACAGTACCAAAATAATGTGTCTACTGTGGAGGGGGGTCAAATAAATTACGTACAATAGAAGACCTAGTAGGCTGCTGCTACTCCATGACCAGTCGTCAATCGCTCGAGCGATCGGCTGCGATGCATCTGTTGGGCTGCCGCACCGCTCGGCACTGCACTGCTGCTGCATCGCTCGGCCTGCTGCGCACTACCGCTCGAGTCTACGTCTTCTCGACCAGGGCACGTTCGGTAGCTGACTGGTACGGAGGACCAGAAGACGCGGTCGACGAGAAAGAAGTCGATCCGCCTGGTCTCAACACAGCGGCGCCGTGGTCACCAATGCCGTAGAGGCGACCTCCCCTCTTCTTCCGTGACTCCGCAGTGACCGAATGCCAAATATTGTCGACAAAGGGCGTCGGCACCTGAGGGGTCGTCTGGACAAGCCCATCGGCGACCTGCGTGTCCATACTCGCCTTATAGTCATTATGTATCATAAAAACATAAAAACATTAATATTAATATTTTAATTAACTAATAAACAAAATAAAATTAAAATATTTTAAGTAATACTTACAAATGCTTTCTTTGCCGTCTCATCGACAAAGACAAACGGTGAATCAGCACTAGGAGGAGCAGGAGTAGTGTGGGTCGCAGCAAATAAATCAGTGTAGGGTACCTCGGTACCGTAGTGTCTAATGAATTAAAATTAGCGAACAATACATATTAAGGTATAACATGATCAACTTATAAGAAAACAATAAAAACGGCCTATATATATATATATATATATATATATATATATATATATACTCAAACCTTACTAAGACAGCCTATTTCAACTCAAAACCTTCTTAAACGACCTATTAAGACTCAAATCGTTATAAAACAGTCTATTTACACTCAAATCCCTTCTAAAATAATTTATTTGCATTCAGAGCCCTGCTAAAATAACTTATTTATACTCAGAGCCTTCTAAAACAACCTATTTGCACTCAAACCTTTCTAAAGCAATCTATTTAAACCCAAAACCCTTTCATAACGACCTATTAACTCTCAAACCCTTCTAAAACAGCCTATTTACACTCAAGCTCGTTCTAAAGCATCCTATACACACTCAAACCCAGAAAAAATAACCTATTTACACTCAAACCCTTCTAAAGCAGCCTATTTACACTCAAAACCCATGTAAAGCAGCCTATATACACTCAAACCCTACTAAGACAGCCTATTTCAACTCAATCCCTTCTTAAATAACCTACTAAGACTCAAATCATTATAAAACAGTCTATTTACACTCAAACAACTTATTTGTACTCAGAGCCCTGTTAAAATAACTTATTTACACTCAGAGCCTTCTAAAATAACCTATTTACACTCAAACCCTTCTAAAGCAGCCTATATAAACTCAAAACCCTTTCATAACGACCTATTTACACTCAAACCCTTCTAAAACAGTCTATTTACACTCAAGCTCATTCTAAAGCAGTCTATACACACTCAAACCCAGAAAAAAAAACCTATTTGTACTCAAACCCTTCTAAAGCATCCTATTTATACTCAAAACCCATGTAAAGTAGCCTATATACATTCAAACCTTACTAAGACAGCCTATTTCAACTCAAAATCTTCTTAAACAACCTATTAAGACTCAAATCGTTATAAAATAGTCTATTTACACTTAAACCCCTTCTAAAATAATTTATTTATACTCGGAGTCCTGCTAAAATAACTTATTTACACTCAGAGCCTTTTAAAATAACCTATTTACGCTTAAACCCTTCTAAAGCAGCTTATTTACACTCAAAACCCATGTAAAGCAGCCTATATGCACTTAGAACATGTAAGGATCACTCATACACAACCACGGTGGAGGATTGTAGACGGTCGCTATAACCGGCCAACAAGAGTAGGACTTCGCCCCAGGCCTGAAATGAGTAAAACCATCCGCGCATATGCACAACCTTATATTTCTAGCTTCGGCAGCAAAGTCAGGATGAGTTGCATCAAATTGTTTCCAAGCAAGTCGTCTGATGGATGAGTCAACACGCCATCCTCGCACGGGTTTTCCTTATGCCAACACATAGCTTCTGAATTAGCTTTAGACGCGTAGAGGCGTTGTAATCTCGGAGTCAAAGGCAGGTAACGCAATTGCTTATAAGGTTCATTCTTTTTGCATTTCGAACTGCCCCTTCGTTTCGGCTTATATGATATCCTGGCCACACACGGAACACTCTTTCAAGTTTGAATCTTCATTGTAGAAAAGCATGCAATCATTTTTGCACGCATCAATCTTCTCATAATTCAACCCAATATGCCCAACCATCTTCTTTGTCTGATAGAAGTTCTCTGGCATCTTATTCCCTTTCGGCAAAGCTTTTTTCAGTGCTTTCATGAGACGATCGAAACCAGATCGACTAATATTGCAATCTGACTTGATGTTTAGGAACTCAGCCACAGTCTCCAAAATGGTCTGCTCAGAGCCAGGATACAACTTCTCCCTTGCAGACTCTATAGCATTAATGAACTTATTAGCTGCAGGATTTGGCTCCTCTTGACGTGCGTTCTCTGACCAGTCAAAATGAGCACCAGCAACATCCATCTTCCATACCACAAATTGGTTCATCGTTCACATTCGTATTTACTGGTTCAGGTTCAAGTACAGGATTCCTCTGCTGGTTACTTTCCAGCCTATACAATACTTTAATTTGTTCACCGTGAGCTACCCACTGCTTGTACCCAACTTGAAACCCGTGTTAGAGAAGGTGCTTCTCAACAATCATCGAAGGGAAGTACTTTCGATTTTTGCAGCTATCACATGGACACCTAATGTTATTACCACTCATGTATTTGGGATTCGCTAGAGAAAATTTAATAAAACTCTTCAAACCTCTAATAAACTCATTTGTAATACATTACGATTCGGCAACCTCCGATTATACATCCAACTGCGATCGTCAGTCGACATCACTCCTATTAAGCAACAAACGATTAGTATGAGATCGAATACAATATTAAGTAATCACAATTCATCACTCTCAATACTAATTTAAGTGATTTCATGTCCCATGATTTAAGGTAAGGCTTCTATCCCATTCGGAAACACACAAATTGCATGTATTGTAAACCCTAATAAACCTTATATACCCTATACCTTAAACCTTATTTAACTCGTTATGACTATTTATAATCGGTATCTATCATCATATTCTCGTCAACCCATCTCTCAAGCTGATCGTTGCAAATTTCCCACATCAATGTAGGTTTATTGGATTCAAGATGAGAGATCATTCAATTGAAGTACCTCTTCCATTCGCCGTCGAGCAATTTCTTGATAAAATTTGTGTACGTCGTCATTTATCTCTGTTGCCGAATTAAGATTATTTAAGAAGAGATAGACAAATAGTAAGAAGAAGAGATAAACAAATATTAAGGAGGAGAGATAGACAACTTGTAGGACTGTTGTAAGATTGTGTATCTACCCATACAGCAAAATACTATATGACTATTATAATACGCTGACTAGATGAAGATGCTTAATCAATTCGATTAAGAACTAGATAACAAGTTACTTATACTTTCTACTTCTTGCTTGAGCAACATTCTTCAGATCATCCGATGCAAGAAACACACTCTTAAGGCAATATTATCATTTGCCTAATAATCATTTCAGTTATTGCTTCGTATTTGTTCTTTCATTTATTGAGTCTGTAAATACTTAGCAATAGGTGACTATACATACGCTATCGCTTGTAAGTTCAACCTAGGGCATGCCTTGATATAAACTGAATATTCAGTAGTGGCATGTTATTACTAAGGATTGAACAACTGCTTTATAGAGCTATATGTATAAGTCAATTGTAGTAATGGTCCCAAGCAAATAGGAGGAGATTGTTAGGAATATGCCTGTAAATCAGCTGATATATATGTATGCATATTCCAACACAGTGATTTGCTTGTTCCCATTACAACGCATGTTTCACAAGTGGCTAAAAGGGCTGCGTACCGGTTAGTGTGGCAGCTTGTTGAAACAATGCATAGGTCATTAGACTAGGAAGTCTTTGTACATATCCGAGTCTTTGTCCTACCAGAATGATGACAAACCTTCATATGAATCAAGCTCTTCTAAATACCAACTGACGTGACTATCGGCAGATGTCTCACTAGCAGACATTTCCCTTCAGCTATGACTGCCTAAATAGCCATCTCTACATCAGCAGTTCTATATCGGCAGATTCTCGTATCCGCCAAAGCACTTCATCAGAGCAACTGCAGAGAAGCTATTTATTCAAGAGGAACATCGTGACCATCAGCGGTTTCTACATCGCCAGTTCTATAATGGCGGATCTCGAATCGGCCAAATCCTCATCGAACAACTGCCGAAACGTAAGATCACGAGATACATCGGTCGTTACTCAACGCACTTCAAGCCAAAATAGATCCGTTACAAGATCGTCGACAAATCCAAGATACGCATCGATGTCTACACCTTCACGTTTATCCAATAGACATTTCCTCTCTTGAACAGTGTTCGCGGTCTTCAAAGCTTCATTTCGAAAAGGCCAAGCACGGGACGCACTACGTCAAAGCAATGATACGTCCACATCAATCAACTGCATCCAGGCTAAGCTCGACACGTCCATCTATGTCCAGCCTGTGTCACAGATCATCTTCAAGACTCAAACCTAACTGAAGGTCTTTGCCCAACAAATCCAAAAATGTACTCTGCTGCATTATGAGATTCAGATCACCAACGGGCATAAACCTATTCAATACACCAACGGTCACCTCTTCTTCTCCAGCTATATAAGAAGACTCTCATCCTCATTTCTAAATAGCACAAGAGCAACAAGTGCACAAGAGAGAGCACAAGCACTAGAACACACAAACTGTGTATGCTTATGCTTGAAAAAGGTTGTGGTATTGATCTTCATTTCTTCAATCCAGAACCACTCCTTCAGAGTGAGAAATCACAAGTGTAAGAACAAACACTTTGTGAGAGAGAGAGAGAAGAAAATCCAAAAGCTGAGAAGCTCTGCTTGATCAACAACCTTGTTGTTGATTTGAGTTCTTCTTCCTTCGAAGAACTCAGTCTCTTCAGTGGCCTCAACTCCATCATTCAGTAAAGAGACCAAGTATCTTACAGATCGTTGAAGCTAGATCAAGCTTGAAGATGTCCGATGAAGAGCCAGAACTTACATGTCCAGATTGCATTCATATCGGCAGACTTATACTACATTATAAGCTGTGCCGATTGTGCAATAAGGTGTCATCATATTTGGTCGAGTGCTTAGCACTCAGTTGTTCAAATACTTGCTATTTGAACAACTCCTAATATTCTCTTCTCACATCACTCTAACACTAGCACTTTCCTTCCCTGACCTCCAAGGTTGTTAGGAACTGCTAGGATTAGAGTTCTTATTCGAGTCTTCGGGGTATTCCATTTCACTTTCCTTCTTCCCCCGGAGAGATTGCTAGGTTAGAGAGTCTAGGTTGATGTACTAAGCATGTTTGCCTTTGAGCAAACCTCTGCTGAATTTTAATATAATATATATAATTGTTACATTCAGCCTTGATTTCTCTTTCGTGTATAATTTGCTTTATCATGTGCAATCTGTTTAAGGAAAGTAAATGATGCATCTAATACAGATTATAGTCAACTGTCAAGTTCTCTTTCATATCAAATCTTTACAGTTACTTTAATCTAAATTGTTAAACTTATGCTGTTTATTCTTCCGCTGCTCAAACTCATTTCCATCAGCTAAGTTCAACATATATCTTCCAACTGCATGTTTCATATCTGCTGATTCAGAATGTCCATGATCTACATCTGCTGATCTAGGATGTCCTATGTTTCTAACTTCGGCTAAGCAGTTACGATAAGGAAGATGATAAACTTGTATTAATCATTTCATCTACTCCTTAATTTTTAAATGTTAAAAATTGGATGAAATTTTATTACATACGTATAGGCTATTCACCCCCTCTAGCCTATACACTGAGCAACCCTCGGACCTAACAATTGGTATCGAGCCGTACTCGTAAACCTTATTTCGGGCTTAATAACCTGAGAGTTTAGATCCTGTTGCTCAGATTAGATGCATAGTCAAAAGGAGTCTTTTCAAAATCTTTTATCCACAAAAACCTTTTGACTGAGAATCCTGAAAGCCTTTTGAAAACCATCTTCAAATCAAAATAAATTTTGTTTTCAAAAACATGTGAGAAAGAGTATTGTGATGACAATGTGTTCACTATAAGAAAATTTATCATATATCAGAATTACATTGATATTGTGAAAAGAAGTATTATAGTGGAGGTTGACTTGCTAAGGATTATGCATGTTTCATAAATCTGTTCTTAAATCTTGGTATCTTCTTTGGCAAATGGGTTAAACTCATATTTGATGGATGAATAACTTAGAATCCCTTCCAAAAACATGCTCTCTTGACATAAGGCTAACGATTGTTCCAATCCAACACCTTCTCAAGAAAACTTTTTATAAAAGTTTAGAGCAGAGGAAATAAGAAGAGTTTCAAAGGAAATTCAAAGGAAATCAAAGATATGTCATCTTCAAAATCACTGAGATTGTAAGTTCTTGGCCTAAGGACATCAATGATGAGTTTGTCTTTCTTCAATGAAAAGCCTCAGCCGAGCAAGAATACACTCAAAGAACCTATGCTCAGTATTAGAACTGGTGCTTCAACGACTATGAGCAGACGCGTTCAAAGAGTTCAATGAGGAAGTAACCCCAGCTCCTAATTTCTTAACACTTTGGGTTACACTTATAAGCTGTATTTTGAATAATTATTCTTTTGTCATGCTTATTAAGTCTCATTTGTATTATTGGATTACTAGAGCTATCTTTAGCTCATAAATGTTGCTAATTTTCTCTATGAGTACTTTGGGCAGGAACTCATATGACAGAAAAGGTCAATCATGCAACATCTCTCTCCATCGGCAGATAGTAACATGGCCGCGATTCATGAAGGATCTGCGATCACTCATGAGAATTCACTCATGTCCTTCACTCACTCAAGGTCAAAATCTTCACCTGCTGGACTTTACAACAATGAAGTGAAAAATCTGCTGATAAGTCCAAAGGAGTTGATAAAGACCCTCTCTCATGCCTATACAAAACAGGTTAGCTATTTGCTTTCTAATGACCTGTGCTCATGTCTGCTGAACTAATATGCTCATACATATCATCAGACAACAATGCATAATAACCTGTCATACTGCACTTTCATTAATATACATTGATTGTATGATTTGTTTTATGCAAATGGTTTTCAAAAACAAATCGGCATTTTTCCTATCAGCTGGTTTCAAATGTTTTTCTGAAAACCCCGTAGTTGGCTGAATTTCCACATCTGCCAACCAACACTTCATAAGCTCAGTTTTATGTGCTGACTTATAGGAGTAAAAATCCTTTAATGACCTACTCTCTCAAGTCAATTAAAGGTGGAGGCACACTTTTCGAAGTTTGACTGCTTCGATTAAAGTTAAGACTATTTTCAAAATCTTGGAAAACGACAAGACAGTCAACATCAATCCTTACCAAGAATCTTGAAAATATCTAGACTTCACAGCCTATCCCTGCCATGGCGTGATCAGAAGGACAACTCAACAGTAATGCTTCATTATTGAGTATCCTTCAGTCTAACCTCCGTGAGTATAAGTAGAGCTCCTTCTTCATTCAAATCTCTACTATGACAAAACTCACAAACTGCCTATAGATTACACTAGTTACAAATCGATGATTCAAAATCTCACAAATGTTACTAAATCCAAGTCCTAAGATTGGATCAAGACAATTCCTTAACAACGGGTATGATTCCTTCATATTCATTCAATGTTGTTTCGATTTTATTTCGTTACTTCACAAGAGTTGATCTAAATTTCTCTCAATAATGTATTTCCAAAAATCATTCATAAACTGTGAAAATTATTTCCAAAATCTTTTTCAATACACAGTTTACAAACATGAGAGAAATTGCATCAAGTCTTGTGTGCCAGAAATCATTAATTATGGTTCCAAAATCTTGTTGAGAAAACAATTGATAAAGAGATCTTCTTTTGTCTCGTCCGATAATCATAGAAGTTTGCCATCAAGCATAATTTATATCTTTGCAAAACATGATTGTCGAACACTTAAGAACTCTTTTAGTCAATTAGTTTTAAAAGTAAGATTGAAAACCATCAATTAATGCCGCAAAAGTGATTTCATTCTCTCTTCTAACTTTTAGCTATCAATCTCATTGATACTCTAAAATGTCTGAGATGAATCACGGGAAAATCAATTAGCACATACTCATTCCACTTTTGGAAGTCGCTTGCATACTTGAACTTCACGAAAAGATCCCGAGAAAGAAATGTCAAATGTTTGGAAAACATTTAACATATTGCCATGTGCAACAAGTCTTACGGTTATATGTAGGTATGCCGACCATCACCTCAAAGATGGCCGATGCGAGATAATTCATTCTGGCTGAATTAAGTAGCTAATATGGAATTGATGAGGATGATGAACTGCTATCGTCGCCACCAATTCCCTCATCTATCAAAGGGGATTCATGGGCCAAGCGTACATCTTTGACGGCCATCACCCTTCGGTGCTCTCATAATGACCCGAAGAAGTGAAGATGTTACGCCCCGAGAGTTGGAGGAGATCAAAAGAACACGGCCATCTTCCTATCATCCAACTCCTTCTAAATCCTTGATGATGACTCCTCATCTAATGTCTAGGATTAGGACCTATAGGACACAAATTTGTAACATGTATTTCTTTCGTAAATTGAATCATTATGTATCTTTCTCATGTAATCTAGTTCGGTCAAAAATCCAGTTGTATTGTTCTTGTAATCAGTGATCCTTGCAACACACCGTGTAAAACTACTTGGATTATTGAATACAAGCTCGCAACTTCTACTCATGCTTATCTACTTGTATGCATTCCTTTGATAGCATGAACTAATGTGTTAAGTGTGTTGATCAAACTTATTATTCTTTATTATCTCCATTTTATTCTGGTGATTAAAAGAATTGTTCTTAATGAAATGATCACTCTACCGAGACACAAACTCTGCTGACATCCCATCAGCAAACCTTTCTTGAACAATCTGCTACATCAAGTTATGGTCTTCTACTCTTGCTTAACTTTCATCCTTAGACACCATGATAATTGCCTTTCGAATTTAATCTTTTCACAATGAGTAAATTCAAGTTACGCCAAAATCTATAGTCTCTTAACAAATAGGCGGTGCGGTATTCATGACCTTCATGTCAACCTATCAATGAATCTGCTATTACTCAATCTCTATCCTTCATGATTAAAAGGTCAAGATTATTAGTAAATGCTTTGAACAACGGTGTCGCTAAATCGAACCTTTCAAGACAATTCAACGGCACTTTGTGTTCTTAGTTACGACAACTACAAAATCTTGTGTACCTTATGAGATTGTAGTTATAAAGGCTTGATTAGTTGTTCTCATTATAATGGCTCAACACTAATTGGTATACGATTGAATTCAAAACACTCGCTACACCTTATCATGTGATTCTTTGTTAAAAGGATGTAGTTAAAAATCTCTAGTAACTCGACCTATCCTCAAGATAATCGACATTCAAGAAATCTTGGGAAGACTAATATTTTCAAATATTAAGTCCTTCCTCGAGTGAACAGCCGATATGACCCCCGTATATAGGCTACGTCTCACTCTCTTGAAACAAGTCTAGTCTGCAGATCTCTTCCTTGCCATAGAATGCCTAGATCTGTGGACGAAAGAAGAACGGACATCACTTCGGTACACATTTAATATCTCACTTACTTGATCTATTTAATATTCTTACTAAGCTTTATTAATCTTAAATAGATTGATGTCCATTATAAATAGAGTCTATTCAATTGGTATCACTGTCCTTACCTTAGCGATATTAATCACACTACCAATGATAGACATAACAATTGATATCGCAGTTCCTACTTTAGCAAATACCTAATACAACTGCGATAGTGTCTTCATTCATTAAAAGACTCATCAAATCTCTCAAAATTGGTATCAAACTTCAAGATTGGTATCGACAATCTTAAGACACATTCATCTAAAAACTTCCACATATGTGTCATGTACAAGCTGTGCCATATGGCTTGGACAAGTTATTTTGTCCCCAATTCGTTCTTAAACAACCAATCTTTGTTCTATTTTTACTCAAACAACTCGCTTGAAGTAAAATAACAGTTCATATTATTTCTAAAGCGGTTGTACCCATTAATACCACAATAAAGGCAATCAAATTAATCGATTAATTTTTAAACTTTGTTTGAAAATAATATTAATATCCTCTAGGCGCCTATGTACTAGCCATAATTACATTAAGCATGATGACATAATCCCAAATCGACTATCATTACTATGTCATTAAATGCACTCACTTCTTTAAGCCCCCAAAATGTCTTTTCCCATTCCTCTAATCAAGAAACCCTTTCATCTTCTCAAAAATTCAAAAAGTTGTATAAAATTGGTATCGCTCCAAAACAACAAAGCGACTTCGCGTACCTCAAAATTTCTCCACAAATAGAGTCAGTTGCATCATGTGTTCACCAAATCTGCCTAGTCCTCCTCATCGACCCATCTCCCACACTGAATGGCGTCATCGAATGATGGTCCTTCTTGCCGCTCCTCTTCCGCAAGTGATTCAACGACCTCGTCGAATCTCTCGTCGTGTAAGGAATCGTCTTCGAGACCCCAGGAACAGTGTATCCAATTTCATCCCTTGGATTCCCACAAGAGACAATACCGCTACTATGCTCCCCCATCGCCTCAAATGCTCACCTCGAGCAACCCTCATCTCGGAGGAGCTTCAACCAAAGAACGCCATTCTACGTCAAATTCAGCGGTCAATGTTTCCTTCGATTAGAATCAGCAGACCTTCATCCTTTAACTCTACCTCATTAGGATGACTAGCTAGGTCTCTGTTTTATCAAACTAATCTTCTTTTGCTATATTAATGATAAATATGCAATGTATTTTATGTACGCCTGTTGATGTACATCTGCTACTTTCTTATGAGTTATGTATTCACAATTTATCCTGGTGCATACTCATTTATGCCTGCAGTTTACTTTCTTGGTGAACTTCAGCAATACCTCGTAGGCAGACCTTACACCTCATGTTTTAGATGTATATCTCATGCATCCAACAACAGTCAACATAAGACTCAGCCATACTTGCCTGCTTTGACTTGATATACCTTAAGGAGGAGACCATTTTGAATGCTTTACTACTCACCAATTGGTATCACTAATTAAACAGCTTACCCTATTTTGCCTCTCCTATTCCAAAATAAAGCGTATCACACTACATTCTTGTAAAATCTTCTTACAAGCAATGGAAACACAATTTCTAACCTCGATATCCTATTATGTATGTCTCATACATGAAAGTTGTGTATCATAAGCTATCTGCACACTAAGAATCTGTAAATATGACAAGTAACTGTATTTACTCGATACGGCCTATATTCTCTGCAGAATTATATCCAGCAAATCACTTCGGCAGTTCTAAAAAGACAGCATTTACCAAGACCAAACTTCCTTCCCTCTACCTGTCAAAATTCATACCTTATGAATTACCATAAGCATGTTCTCTCTCATATTTAGTTTCTAATACTCCATAATTCAATTGATAACTCTCAATCTATCTTTAACTTGTGGCCATTAAGGAGGAGAGAAGTAGTAATGGCCCCAAGTAATTGTGAAGTAGTAATGTGTGAAGTAGTAATAACCCCAACTAGTAAAGAGGAGAGAACTAGTAAGGAGGAAAGGAGAGAAGTAATTGTAGGCCCCAAGTAATTATAATTATAGTAAGATTGACACTATTCAGAACACTATTCATTAAGGAGGAGAGATTGTAATGGCCCCCAAATGTGAAGTAGTAAGGAGGAGAGATAGACAATTAGTAAGATTGAGAGATAAACAAATATTAAGGAGGAGATTGAAGGAAAGGAGAGATTGTGAAAATTGCAAATAATCAATGAACCATTAAGGAGGAGAGACTGTGAAGAAGTAATGGCCCCAAGTGATTATAAAGGAAGTTAGGCCTTAAGAAATTATAGTAGGATTAACAAATATTAAGGAGAAGAGATAGACAAATAGTAAGAAGAAGAGATAAACAAATATTAAGGAGGAGAGATAGACAACTTGTAGGACTGTTGTAAGATTGTGTATCTACCCATACAGCAAAATACTATATGACTATTATAATACGCTGACTAGATGAAGATGCTTAATCAATTCGATTAAGAACTAGATAACAAGTTACTTATACTTTCTACTTCTTGCTTGAGCAACATTCTTCAGATCATCCGATGCAAGAAACACACTCTTAAGGCAATATTATCATTTGCCTAATAATCATTTCGCTTATTGCTTCGTATTTGTTCTTTCATTTATTGAGTCGTAAATACTTAGCAATAGGTGACTATACATACGCTATCGCTTGTAAGTTCAACCTAGGGCATGCCTTGATATAAACCGAATATTCGGTAGTGGCATGTTATTACTAAGGATTGAACAACCGCTTTATAGAGCTATATGTATAAGTCAATTGTAGTAATGGTCCCAAGCAAATAGGAGGAGATTGTTAGGAATATGCACGTAAATCACCGATATATATGTATGCATATTCCAACACGGTGATTTGCTTGTTCCCATTACAACGCATGTTTCACAAGTGGCTAAAAGGGTGCGTAGGTTAGTGTGGCACTTGTTGAAACAATGCATAGGTCATTAGACTAGGAAGTCTTTGTACATATCCGAGTCTTTGTCCTACCGAATGATGACAAACCTTCATATGAATCAAGCTCTTCAAATACCGGTGACGTGACTATCGGCAGATGTCTCACTAGCGACATTTCCCTCGCTATAGCCTAAATAGCCATCTCTACATCGCTTCTATATCGGCAGATTCTCGTATCCGCCAAAGCACTTCATCGAGCAACTACAGAAGCTATTTATTCAAGAGGAACATCGTGACCATCGGCGGTTTCTACATCGCGGTTCTATAATGGCGATCTCGAATCGGCCAAATCCTCATCGAACAACCGCGAGAAACCGTAAGATCACGAGATACATCGGTCGTTACTCAACGCACTTCAAGCCAAAATAGATCCGTTACAAGATCTGTCTGACAAATCCAAGATACGCATCGATGTCTACACCTTCACGTTTATCCAATAGACATTTCCTCTCTTGAACAGTGTTCGCGGTCTTCAAAGCTTCATTTCCAGAAAAGGCCAAGCACAGGACGCTGCACTACAGTCAAAGCAATGATACGTCCACATCAATCAACTGCATCCAGGCTAAGCTCGACACGTCCATCTATGTCCAGCCTGTGTCACAGATCATCTTCAAGACTCAAACCTAACTGAAGGTCTTTGCCCAACAAATCCAAAAATGTACTCTGCTGCATTATGAGATTCAGATCACCAACGGGCATAAACCTATTCAATACACCAACGGTCACCTCTTCTTCTCCAGCTATATAAGAAGACTCTCATCCTCATTTCTAAATAGCACACAGCACAGAGCAACAAGTGCACAAGGGAGAGAGCACAAGCACTAGAACACACAAACTGTGTATGCTTATGCTTGAAAAAGGTTGTGGTATTGATCTTCATTTCTTCAATCCAGAACCACTCCTTCAGAGTGAGAAATCACAAGTGTAAGAACAAACACTTTGTGAGAGAGAGAGAAAAAATCCAAAAGCCGAGAAGCTTCGCTTGATCAACAACCTTGTTGTTGATTTGAGTTCTTCTTCCTTCGAAGAACTCGGTCTCTTCATGGCCTCAACTCCATCATTCAAGAAAGAGACCAAGTATCTTACGATCGTTGAAGCTAGATCAAGCTTGAAGATGTCCGATGAAGAGCCGAACTTACATGTCCAGATTGCATTCATATCGGCGACTTATACTACATTATAAGTCGTGCCGATTGTGCAATAAGGTGTCATCATATTTGGTCGAGTGCTTAGCACTCGCTTGTTCAAATACTTGCTATTTGAACAACTCCTAATATTCTCTTCTCATCACTCTAACACTAGCACTTTCCTTCCCGACCTCCAAGGTTGTTAGGACTGCTAGGATTAGAGTTCTTATTCGAGTCTTCGGGTATTCCATTTCACTTTCCTTCTTCCCGAGAGATTGCTAGGTTAGAGAGTCTAGGTTGATGTACTAAGCATGTTTGCCCTGGAGCAAACCTCTGCTGAATTTTAATATAATATATATAATTGTTACATTCAGCCTTGATTTCTCTTTCGTGTATAATTTGCTTTATCATGTGCAATCTGTTTAAGGAAAGTAAATGATGCATCTAATACAGATTATAGTCAACTGTCAAGTTCTCTTTCATATCAAATCTTTACATTACTTTAATCTAAATTGTTAAACTTATGTGTTTATTCTTCCGCCGCTCAAACTCATTTCCATCGCCTAAGTTCAACATATATCTTCCAACCGCATGTTTCATATCTGCTGATTCAGAATGTCCATGATCTACATCTGCTGATCTAGGATGTCCTATGTTTCTAACTTCGGCTAAGCAGTTACGATAAGGAAGATGATAAACTTGTATTAATCATTTCATCTACTCCTTAATTTTTAAATGTTAAAAATTGGATGAAATTTTTATTACATACAGTATAGGCTATTCACCCCCCCCTCTAGCCTATACACTGAGCAACCCTCGGACCTAACATAGGTTTTAAATTTAAGGGTATGGTTTAGGGTTAAGGGTATTAGGTTTTAAGGTTAAGGGCGTGGTTTAGGGTTAAGATTGAGTTAACGATTCATGTTTAAGGTTATGTGGTTTATGATTTTTATAATTTAATTAGTTAAAATTTAGGGTTTAATTCTACGTACTTACCTAATAACTAGTGGTATCGCACTAACATACGTATATCTAACCAAACAATACATACACCTAAATATATAAATTTATACAAAAAAAAAAAAAAAGCGCAGAAATATACAGGAATTACATATTTTTTAAAAATTAAAAAATACATAATTACACATTTACTACACATTAACAAAAAAAATTTACAATACCACTTTGATTTAAATACCGATATAGCATGTATCATTTCATTTTATCAACCAACATGAAGGACATGTAATATAGCATGCTTTCAAGACAATGAACAAGAAATCGAAGCAATAACTTACCCTACCACTCACATTAACATTTACATTATATATACACACATTAAAACTACATTTAGATAGACATGAACCACATTCATAACATGAACATTTCACAATACCACTTTGATTTAAACACCGATATAGCATGTATTATTTCATTTTATCAAACCAACATGAAGGACATGTAATATAGCATGCTTTCAAGACAATGAACAAGAAATATAAGCAATAACTTACCTTACCACCCACATTAACATTAATATTATATATACCCACATTAAAATTACAGAATAATTAAAGAAAAATACATTTAACCACCCACATTAACAAAAAAAATTACAGAAAATAGAAAAAAAAATATATATATATATATATACATTTTTCATATTTTTTAATATATACAATTAAAATTACAGACAAATAAAACTTAAATTAACAAAAAATAAAAAAAATTAAAAAATACAAAATAAATCTACACTACACAAAATACAGAAATTAAATTTTTTTTTACACCCACATTAGCAAAAATAAAATAAAATACACATTTACACAGAAAAACAGAAAATTCATAAATATGCACATTTATATTGAATAAATTCACAAAAAATAAATAAATACTCAAAAAAAAAAAACAGAAACATACATATATAAATAGAAAAAAAGAAACATACATTTTAATACAAAATTTTAAACAATGCATAAATTAAATACAAAATTAAAAAATTAAAAAAAATACGTACCTAGGGAGATCTAGAGAGAGAGGGTGGTGGTGGCGCAGGGAGAGAGAGACAGAACGAAGGAGACGATGGTGCGGCGGGGGTGGCGCAGGGAGAGAGAGAGAGAGAGAGAGCGAAGTTCTGGACCGAGAACTAGGGGGCGCTGTTCGATTTGGGGATTTTATTTTAAATTACTGTCGGAGCTCCGTCAGAAAATCTCACTTAAATTACTGTCGGAGGAATTACTGTTGGACGATTCGACAGTAATATTGACAACCAATTTTCTGACGCTGAAAAGGGAATTTTCGAAGAATATTCCTGTATTACTGTCGGAGAAGTTACTGTCGAAAATCGGAATAGTCCGACAGTAATTACTGTCGGATGAAAAGGATATATTCGAAGAATATTCCTGAATTACTGTCGAAAAAATTACTGTTGGATATATTCCGACAGTAATTATTATCCCGCCAAAAAATGAAAATTAATGTCGAATATCCGACATTAATTTCAGATGCTCCGTCAATAATTACTGACGGTAATAATCCGACAGTAATTACTCCGACACTAATTAGCATGTTTCTAGTAGTGAAATATATTTAGTCAATCATGCTCATAACTTGCATCTCGTGTTCCATTATAAGAAAATAATATTATTAAGGCATTTGTCTACTAAAATTTTAGAAAATATTAGATATTTTATTAAAAAATAAAAAATTAAATTAATTTAAATAATAATATTTTAAAATATCAATTCAATAATATATAGCAATGTGGTTGATATTGAATTGATTATAACTGGTTTCAATAAACACAATATTAACTTTTTATTTAAATAATCAAAAACCATGATTTATTATGAAAAGATATTAAAGAAACTGTCAGGGTTTATTTTGAAAATATATTAATTATACAATATTTTTTTTTAAATACTTTTTTTGAAAATTCGTTAACAGCCAAGGTTTTTTTGAAATCATAAAATAGTACAAGGTTTTTTTTGGAATAATTTTCCCGCCATTTTCACGTAAGAGCCACGTGGATGCCAAGTCATCCTTCCGTCAGTTGATCTAACAACAACTTGACGGAAGGTTTTGATTAAAAAAAATAATTAGGTGAAGGTTCAATTTGCAAAAAATAAAAACACATGGTTTAAATTAAAATCTCAAAACTAGTACAAGGTTTATTTTGTAATTATCTCATTCAAAATTTAACAAATAAACAAAGTGTCAATGTCACTTGTAATTTTTAAACACACAAAAACATTGTAGAAAATAAAAAATAAAAAAAAATAAAAAAGAACAACACCAACACAGTAACACACGTGCGCGCGCACACACACACACACACAAACTCTTACTCACCTTTATAGCTTTTGAAGTCATCTCCGTCAATAAAGTCTAAACTCTAAAGCATCACCAATTTTGTATTCACCATTAAAATCTAATTCAAACCTAAAATTGAAAATTGCATGAAATCAAATTCTAAAGGGCAAAACGCCAAAACCCATCAATAAAAATCAAAACTTTTCCAAAAAAAATATAAAATAAAAATTCTAACAAGCAGTAAAATCTTACCAATAATTCAAACTAATTAGAACCAATGAACAATAGATCTACAATGGTTTGCCAATATTTTTTCTTCAATCTTGGTGAGTTATCGAGTTGAATTTGCCAAAAAAAAATTGACAAGATCTATCACTAATCTTCAAGTTATAGTGAATACGAAATTGAAATAAGTTTGAATGTTAAATTGAATGAAGGATCTTAGAGATGAAGATGGATAGAGACTCAAATTTGAAACTTGGAAGCAGGAAGTCGAAGAGTCGAGGGTCGAGGTCGATGATGGTGTGGAGTCAACAAAGTGGCGCCCTTTCCCCTTTTTTTTTTATACACAGTCACAAAAGCTCTGGTATTGGGTTTGTTGGTATGGGTCTGTTTTGGTAGTACATTAGTACTTTGTCTTTGATTTTACCTAATTACCTATATACTAATAATGGTAACAGTCTAAAAAATTTTGGGCCCTCTACCAATTTGAGCCCTGGGCAGGTGCCCTGCTTGCGCTTGCCTTGGGTCGACCCTGCGGATAATACTATACTCTAACGAATCTTCGAAGAGTAATGCTATAGATACCTAAAGAGTACCAAATTTTTTGTACCAAATAATGTGTTACCTTATGTGGCAGCTGATGTGGTACACAAAATAAAATAAAAAATTAAAATTAATGCATCACATCAGCTGCCATATCAGGTGACACATCATTTTATACAAAAAAAAATTGGTACTCTTTAGGTACCCATAGCATTACTCATCTTCGAATTCAGAAAATAATAATTGTTCAAAATTAGGACAAGTAAGCACAATTTAGTTGGTAAGACAATTTAACTACATCTAATAGGTTCTGGGTTCGAGTCACCAGGAGCAAGTGTGAACGCATTATTGAACCGCTTTAAAAAAAAAATCATTCAAAATATTTTTAGTATCACTTCTTGAAATTTTATTTAAATTTTAAATTAAATTATATTTAAAATAATATTTTTATTTAAAAAATAAATTATTAATATTAAATTTTGTGTTAATATTTGCCCCTAAAAAAGTAACATTATCCAGAAGAGCAAATGATTTAAAGTCAAATTTGGTCCACAGAAAACTCTCATTGTTTCAGTTATAAGAAGAGAAGCCCATTATTGACATGACTTCATATTGAAAGAGAAAATGATTTCCCATTCAGTTCTTATCAATCATGATTTCATTCATTCCACAAGAAAAGTTACTACTTTAGTATATTTTGTAGGCTGTGCCAAGTGGGTTACTGCTCACACGTGCTTTTTATTTCATTTAAATTTAAATTAAATTACTTATATTACTCTGACACTTGCCATATAAATTACTCTATAAAGTCGCCTCCTTCTCTTCTCTTCTCTTCTCTTCTCTTAGTGATAATGATTGTTTCCCCACGTGCTTTTCTCTTTCTTTCCACCTCATTTTTCATTTTGCGTCGGCATTGGACTGTAGTGGGTGGTTTACTAAACTGTTCCAGTCGACCAAACTATGCCCAATAGCCCAACATCCCGGTTCTGACATTTTGAAGGTCCGTCTAAAATTTAAAATTAGGTTTTAAAATTGATATAATATATTTAACAAAAGATAAAAATAAATTACATAATTTATAACATTATAATTTTAAAATTATTTTTTTACAAATGAAGTACCAATATAACTAAATTTCTAAACTACTATCAAACTTTTTATTTGAAAAGTATCATCCTTCTGACATTCCTTGAAGCAAAATCTTCAATTAGGTCTTCATAATCAATTTTATCCAAATAATCATTCTCAATCGCTATGAAAGCTAATCTATTAAGTCTTTCTTGTGTCATTGTAGAACGCAAGTAGGACTTTAATAACTTTAATTTAGAAAACTTCTCTTGCAGATGCAATCACAGGGAAGAGTCAACAAAATTCTATATGCAATAATTGTATTAGGAAAACAATCTACATATTTCAAAAATTTTAAAATATCAACAGGTCTATCTTTTCCTTGGGTAAGAATTCTTGGAGTAACTTTAATTCTACGTATAATTCATTTCCATCAATGTTAGATTGTTCACCTTTTTTAAGTGCAGCTTCAAAATGACTTCAACAAGACTTTAAACTCATATCATCCAATGAATCCAACTTGTCAGAAATAAATACGAAATCAAAAATATTTTCATATTCTTTATATTGTTCAAATCTACTAGTTAGTGAAGCAATAAAGATTAAATTATATATATATATATATATATATATTATAACATGGACTTAAAAATTGGGCCTCTAAAATTTTTGGGCCCTGTGCGGTCGATCCACTGGATCATGCTCAGAACCGGCACTGATGCCCAAGCATTCCCAATTTTTTCGAGTCTAGTCGAACTTAATTGAGCTGAATGTGAGCCATAATAGCATAGTCATGCGACAAAATCTATTGTTTAACTTTAAATATATACGTTTTTTTTTTAATTAAGTCATCTTTAAATTCAACTTATCTAGTTGAATTGAGCTATTAAGAGACTAAACTAAAGCTTTAACTCGAGCTAGCGAATTCAGCATCAGCATTACATGCATGCTTGAGCTAGCATAAATATTTATGACTACTACTTTGCACAAATTACGAAAGATGACACTTAGCCATTTGTTTGGATTAGTGATTTCAAATGACATTATGTATTTTCCGACCAACAATATGTATATTTTTCAAAACAAAAAAAAAAAAAAAAAAGGACGGCTGAGATGCACTAGTTGGTGATCCTCTTTGGATCATGACTGGTCCAAATAAATGACTTGAACAAACCAAATTATGTAAGCGTTTGGTATAATGCTTGCGTAATTTGTATAAGGAGGGGAAGGATTAATCAATTAAACAATAGTTGGCACCAATTCATGCCCATATCTAATAATCTTAGTCTATGTAGGGCTAGTTTCAAAAGAAAAAAAAAAAAGAGAAAATGACACAAGTCAAGTCATTTTCACTTTGATACCTCAGCACAATCCCAACTAATAAGTACTTATTATGTCCCAAAAAAATAATCTTAATTAACAAGTTAAATTTTTAAAAAAATATTATTTTACATGTTTATACCTTTAAAATTTTATATTATAATTTAATTTTATTCTAAAACTACCCAACTACTCCCTTTGTTCCTAAATTATTATTTTGTTTAACCTGACACACGAATTAAAAAAATAATTGATATAATGTGTAGTTTCATTTAATACTCATGTACATATTATAATTAAAATAGGAAGAAAAAATAAAAATAAAATGATAAAAAATATTTTAATTTTTTTAAAATTTTAATAAAGATAAAAAAGAAATGGAAGAAAAATAATTTAAAAATCCATTCCCGCGTATCCATTCATGTGCCAAACCTAATTAAATGCCAAGGAAAATTCTACCAAGTATTGACTAGTCATCAACTGATCAAATCATGACTCAATCACTTCAAACTAGAAAAAGTAGGATGCAGTAAGCCGGGCCCATTAAGATCTCTCTAAATAAAGCATATTATCTACAAACCAAAGAATAATCATTTGTGGGTTATTATTGCTAATGTCAACATCAAATGATGTAAGCCTTCAAAGCACAATTTAGGCATCTAACTTTCATAGATGAGATTTTGTATTTTACTTACATTTTTATATATTTAGACTAGTTATAATGAAATTGTCTTATGAATTTTAATTTATAAAATAGAGTTTCATTCCCTCAGAGTTCAGATCAGCCTCACTCTCCCACAGTTTAATTCACTAATATATAATAAATTGAGTCAAATAAATTTGTTTTACTAATGTTCTAAAAATTGCTAGGCGGGCGCTAGGCGCCAGGAGTAGGCCTAGCGCCTAGGGGCCTAGGCGGGTCTAGAAATTGAGACATAATTACACTATAAGTTTATACCATACTTGCTGCAACAATATTAATAATTAAATATAACCAAATAAACTAAAAGTAATGGTCACATTACAAGATCAAAAGTTAAAATTAAAATTTAATTCAATAATCAATACCTGCTGCAACAATAGTAAATAACTAAATATGACAAAATAAACTACAATAATGATCACATTACAAGATTAATAGTAAAAAATTAAAACCAAATTCAATAGTATCACTCCAAACTTCAAAATTTAAACTTTAAAACAAAATAACAATACTACAACATATAAGTTATGGAAAACAAACTTACTTAACTTAGGTTTTCCTATTTTTTTAAACCAAAACGATGCTGTTTTTTGAAAAAAAAAATAATTAAAAATAAAAATAAAAAAAATGCAATTTGGCTAGGCGGCTAGGCGGGCGCCTAGGCGGCGATTTTTTTCATTGGTGATTTTTTACCCAATTTGGCCCTAGGCGCAGCGTTTTGGGGGTGCCTAGCGCCTAGGCCGATTTTTCGAACATTGCGTTTTACAGAAAATATCCGTAAGACAATCTTTTTAAAATTTTTGTCTTTTATACAATGTTTGCACTTTGTCCAAAAACTCTTATCATTGTCATTGCATGTTCAGATTGCATATATATGAGACCAATATAGAAAGACATGGATAAAGTTCAATTTTATTTATAATAATTAAAGAAGGGATTAATTTAAAAAAAAAAATTTGCACGTGAACATAAAAAGCATTTTAGTATATAGTTTGGCAACCCCACCTAGATTACGTTTATGATTACATTGATGATTACAAGAGAAAACTAAGAAAAGTTGAGTCCACATATGTAAGATGAGATCTTCTTCAAAAGGGTGACACGATTTCCAATAACATAAACCCTACGTGATCTCTCTCACAAATGACTTACCTTAATATATAATCCATGGATGGATAAGCTTAATTGTGCCAAAACCCATTGGAAATGCGAGCTAGTGATTCACCAAAATTTTATCTAATAAAATATCATCATTTTTTCATTTATATATCTAAATGAGAAACTCCATGTGATGCTAATACGAATTAATTAACTAACTAGTTTAGCCACCATGCATGCACCCTTTTGAGTTGTACTCTTGATTTCTCCATTTCTAGAACCTCAAATTGACACTCTTAGTGCTTTTTCCAATCTTAGCACTTAGTTAAAACTACCAAATATATGAATGTGTACATATAGGTCAAACTACCAAGTGTTTTCTTATCAAGGCTTTTTGATCAGTTAAATTCATGCGTCGGCGTAATGTGAACCATAACTAGACGGAAACCGATACCTTCGATATTAGGCATTTTTACGGATTGAATGAAGATCCATGCACATCATAATCTACATTGATATGCTTTTAATACGATGCAGCTAAACTATTAAACATTAAATTATGTACGTATAAACCAGTGATGTTTTATCATTGGCTAAGTACTAACTCACTATAAATCACAATATTCCTTCTGTCTTAAAGAGTTTCTATTTTAGAAAAATGAGTGCTTGTTTTCTAATAAAATTACTTAATTCAAATTTGTCAACCATCGTGTTTGAATATGCATTTATATACTATAAAGTAGAAATAAGAATATTTATGTATATACGTATGTATGTATGTATGGTACTAAAATTTCTTATGAAATTAACTTTATTAATTTTTTTACAAATAAAAAAGGAATGTTCATTTGGTACAAACGAAGAGAGCAAGAAATCTTAAGGTACAAGATAGAAGATGGGATGGACCAAATTTACTTTCGGTTGTGATGGGACCAAGTAGGTGTCACATTACCACCAACATGAGAGAGAGAGAGAGAGAGAGAGAGAGAGAGAGAGAGACTAAATTTTTCATGATCTATGCTTGTAATTTGCTAACAGAGTTTAGACTAATCAATATTTGGAGTGTATATTGAAACATAATCCTTTCCCATTTCTAAACAAAAAGTTCACCTTTGAAATTTTTTATTTTTAAAAGTTATATTAATGTCATTAAAATTAATTATAATTACAAATACGCTTGAGAATAACTAAAATATTTATTCCATCCATCCATAAATTATTGTTCTGTTTGACTTTTTGGTCAAATATGTACGAATTACGTGTTTTATGATTTTGAACATATATATATATATAATTTATATTTGAAAAATGTTCTGTTTGACTTAGGACAATAATTTAGGACGGAGGGTGTATAATTTAATTATGTAAAGGATAAAATTGATAGATTATAGAGATTGTACGTAGACAATTTTTTGAAAATAGTCTCTTTAAGTGAAATATTAGAAAATGAAATAGTGCACTTTTTTGTTTAGAACTTAAAGAGAAAGTTGAATTTAGCAATTTCATTTAAAAGATAAACTCATTTCGGTCGGACAGAATAATACTCCCTTGGTTCCTGAAAAAGATTTCATCTTTAGGCATTTTCAGAAAATGTGTTTACTTTTTAATCTTTTTTTTATGACGATATATATATATATATATATATATATATATATACTTTTATATATTTTACTCTTGATCATTTGATTTCTACTTTAATCAATGAATTTCACTCTCACATAATAATTAATACATAAATACAGAATAGTTTAATATTTATAATAGAGTTAATTAGTTTTTTTTTTTAATTTGTACATTAAAGCAAACATAATTAAAAAAAAATTACAATGGGAGTATTAGTATTTTACGGCTAGCTTCCTTCCGTGCCATTTTCTTCTAAAAGCAATGATTGGTCTGACTGATATGTAAGTTAAGTTGCATCAATCGTCAACTGAGTTTCCTTTTCTTTTGGATGAAAAGTCTGACATCAATCATACAAAATGTAAAAAAGAAGAAGAAGAAAGATTAGATTTAGATTTAGATTTAATTATTCTTCCATTTAATTTAATATGGTACGTACGGTGCATCAATAATTATGGGCAAAGCGCATGCGGGTAAACAACCACAATATCCAGTGACCAACAATCATAGTATCCACTTTCTCGCGCGGAAGTTTCTTTCGCTCTTAATCATAGAAATTTAAATAGTACCAGTCAGAATATACATTAATTCTTGTCTTTCTTACAAATATATATTCTCTCTCTATATATATAGATATTTATAGTTGTTGTTGCTGCTGCTGCTGTACACAAAAACTCGTTTTGATTTGAGGAGAATCGATCAGCTGGTCAATTACACATGGTGACTTAATTGGGAGCTAGCACCTCTAGAACAAACCTAGCTAGTGCAGAGAGCCTCCGGAGTTTCGAATTTGGCATCAACAATCGCTTTGTAATGAGCATTGGAATGTCGAGTAGAAGCATGCATGCAACTGCTGTAATATAATTCAGAAATTATAATTAATTAAGATGGGATTATTATATTTTTGACCAACGTACTAATTGGGGATTCCTGATTTTACTAACGTACTTTCATTAACTCAAATGTGACCAACGTACTATCAAATTTGTTGCAATGTTGACCCTGCTGTTAAACCTCCATCCAAAAAATTAACGGCTAACGGTATAAGAAATTACATTAACGGTAAAGGGTCCAAAATGATACTTGTGAAAAATACACTTTGCAAACTAGAAGGGTCTATATGTACACTTGGCAAACTTGTTGTCTTCAACCTCCAAACAAAGCAACAGCTCTGCAAAAATGTGAAAACAAAAGCAAAAAATACACACTTAAATTAATCACAGGGAGGTTGAGACGGAGGCGATGAAGCAGGTGATGGTAGCGATTAGGGAGGTGATGGTGGTGCTGGCAGCGGCGGAGGTGGGGTTACCTTCCCTTTCTTCGGTGGTCTTCTTGGTTTCTTTGGAGGATTTGTGTTTGCCCCAACAACATACTTTGTAAGCTGCTCCGTATCCCCTCTAATTCTCTTCGACTAATTTTTCTCAAGTCGTGTATTTGTTAATTTTTTTTTCGAATTCAGCTCCCCTGCATCATGTTGCTTTCCATCTATAAGCCACAGAGGTGGAGTTTATCCTGAGTTACGAATTGGGTACGTGCATCTTTATACTCATTTTTGTTACAATTTTCCATTTTCTTTGAACATCTCTAACTCCCCTAATTTGATTTAACTTCATCTATTTCAGATCTGTATCATACTGGAGGGCCGAGAAAGAGTGATTGGCAACGACAGCGACGGAGGAGGGAGCGATTGAAGCTTTGTCATTACCACTTTAGCAAAACCCATCGTCGATTTCCGCCATTGATGAACGTGACAACTTTAGGCGGTTTCACTCTTCTTCAATCGAGAACAAGAAATTGATTTTGTACGAGCTTCGTGATTGAATATTATAGAAGTTTGGCAGAGGTACAAGACTCGCCATTGGAAAACACAGTATAGAGATAATGATTTTAGAGAGAGAAATTGAATAATAGTATAAAAGTTTGGGATATTCTGCAAAAGTTTGGCAGAGGTACATGAGCAGCCGCAGCCAACAATCCAACCACCATGAGCACCCAATCAAGCTTCGGCCACAAGCAAACAACCTCGAGAACGACACTGGAGGCTCGATCTCCTCAGCCTCCTCCATTTCGTCCTCCACCTCAACCGAAACTGCATCCCAAACTTGTTAATCCATTTTCTTTTGACAAATTGAAACCAACAAAGCCATCATAAATTACCATTAAGACGAATTAATACCAACACATCCATCAAAAGTACATTTGAGTTCTAGGTTGATGGATTTGATTCTATTAAAAATTCAATTGGGATCTGGGTTCATAGATTTGATTACTTAAATATTCAAATAGTTGACTCCCTATCCGTGATCCATCATGAATTATATTCTTCTTATTAAGATCTTTGATTTCAGCGATCATTTGGAGACCTAGGGTTCCAGCGAGGAATTGGGGATTTAGGGTTTGGGCGAAGGTACGCTTCAAGCACTTAGGAATGGGGAAGAAAGGGTATAAAAATATAATTTAGCTAATTATAATTTTGCCGGTGGGCCCCCCATTTTTCACAAGTATCATTTTGGACCCTTTACCGTTAATGTAATTTTTTTTACCGTTAGCCGTTAATTTTTTGGATGGAGGTTTAACGGCAGGGTCAACATTGCAACAAAATTGATAGTACGTTGGTCACATTTGGGTTAATGAAAGTACGTTGGTAAAATTAGGAATCCCCAATTAGTACGTTGGTCAAAAATATAATAATCCCTAATTAAGATCAATAGCACGCTTATCCTTCTTAACAATTCATACATAGATAAAGCGGGTAAGATCAAATGATATGAAATTAGAATTTAGAGAGCAGCTAGCTAGAAGATGAATATTCAAATTTCAAACATTGTTGTGATACAAAAAGTCAATTAATTCTTGTCTCAACCACATGTATTTAATTTATAAACTTTTTAATTTCACACTATCCTAATAAAAGTGTTCAATTTATAATTTTTTTTTCTTCAAAAATGTTACTTTTAATATATTACCTTGATTTACCCGCTCCTTTATTTGATGATCGGATCCCAACTCTCATGAACAACATTAGAAACTCGATATAGTGTGTTTTTCTTATCTTTGTATCGAGTCAAATGAAACTCTATTCTAGGAACGGAGGAAGTATGTCTTGATTATAAATTGTCAATTTGACACCGATATATGGACGCAAAAAAAAAAAAAAGATAATCCTTCTTTCATCATCTATTTTTATAATTCTTTTTTTTTTTTTGTGCAAACTTGTATAATTTTTACTATTATTAGGGTGATGCTAAATGGCCAGAATTGGTACGTCCAAAAAAGGTAATTAAGTAAATTATGTCATTAATGTTAAGGGCGTTAAAATAATTTTGTAATTTACATGATCAAGTTTTTCCTAAATCTAAATTCAAATCTTCAGCATTCAACCATCTCATTAATGACTAATTAGGGATAAAATAGTAAATTCAACATCTAACCACCTCATTAATAACTAATTAATTATACCCAACTATTTTTTTGGACATACCAGTTCGAGCCGTTTAGATTTACCCTTTGGTAAAACAAAGTCATGAACCTCTCATCATTAAGCTCTTTATCTACTACTACCTCCGTCTAAAATAAATGTTATTTTAGAGATTTGCACACAGATTAAGGAAACTTAGTAGCTTACATAAAGATTGATCTACCCTTATTTAAGTTAATTTATTGTAGATAAGTTGCATGAGTTTCCTTTTAACAACCCTTTTTAATGAGAGTAGTAAATAAGTGTAGTTTTGGTAGAATATGGGCAAAGGTTTCTTAAAATCCTATAACAACACTTAATTTGAGACAAAAAAATTTTGCTAAAACAACACTTAATTATTTGGGATGGATGTAATAGTATTTTGTTAATATTTCACATAGCTAGGGGCTAAATACAACGTCCCCTGAGAAAAATACCATTTTGCCCATCATTTGGTGTAAATGAATATTTACATTATTAAAATTCGGCTAAAATTATTAAAAAAATATATATTTTTTTTACAAAAAAGAGCCCCCAAGAGGTGGCGGCTCTTTCGGAAAAGAGCCCCCTAGGGTGGCGGCTCTTTTGGAAATACAACACCCCCACCCGGATCTCGTTAATTCCGTTAAAAATTTGACAAAATTTTATAATTTTAGGGGTTGAATTTGTAATTAAAAAAAACTAACAAAGTTGTAAATTTGTAACTAGTTGTGTAAATATAGTTTTACACCAAATAACATGGACAAAATAGTATTTTTGCCAGGAGGTGTTGTATTTAGCACCACACATATTCCAAATACCAATGTAAATTAATACTACCTCTGTCCAAAAATAAATGACTTTTTAAAAATTTTCTCACAGATTAAGAAAGTTTATAAAAAGACTAATCTACCCTTATTTAAGTGCAATTATTATTGATAAGTTCCATAATTATTCTCAATATAACATTTAATTAAGGAGTAATTAATAAGACAATATTGACAAAATGTGGATAATTTTTTCTTGAAATCCTATAACATCATTTATTTTAGAAATTTTATTTTCTAAAAAGTCATTTATTTTGGAACGGAGGTAGTAGTCAAGGCAAAAAAATTTAAAAAGAAATGCTAATTTTTTTCTTTCTAAATTGTGCTATGAAATTCATTTTAGTTGTTAGATAATTATACAAAAAGGTTGAAGTTATGACTTAACGGTCTAAAGCCAAGAGGAATTAATGGGACAGTTAACTTTTCCAACTTTTTTAAGTAATGCATTCATTACAAAAAGATGCAAACCATAATACTTCCTCCATCCTTCCATTTGACAAATTATATTTTTTTATAGGCTTAAATCACAATTTGGTCACCCTATTTTGACAGAAAATTAATTAAGCTAACTCTACAATTTTTTTCTCAATTTTATCACTATACGTGGCATGTTGAGTCAATAAAGTCACCGTGCTTGACTTCCTTTAGTTTTGTTGGATGGAGGACTGTAAAAAGACCAAAATGCCCTTTACTTATAATATTGTGATGGCTTAAATTGCTATTTAGTCATCCTACCTTGATAGAAAATGCATTAAGATTAATAGTATAAAATTTTGTGTATAAAATATTTAAAATAATCAAATCAGTTAAATATGTTATTTCAAATATAATAAAATAACATAATTTCATACTAATTCTTAAGAATATTAAACAAAAATTAGGTTAACTTATCAGAATTCTTAATCAAAATTAATAAAAGATTATGTTGGTCTTTTCTAAAGTAATAAATTCTTTAGCTTGACTTTTTTTTATATAAAACTAATTATATTAAACAAATGCATTAAATTATTATGAGATGTTATTATTGTAGAATAAAGTAAGCTTAAAATATTATTATAAATTATTCATAAGTAATCATCGATATTTAAATAAGGGTTAATGACACCATTAGAAAAAATTTGTTAAGTCAATCATGTGGTACTTGCCATTTTTCAAGGGTATTATGGAAAATTCCTAAGAAATTTAATCATAACAAATTTTTATCTTAATCTAATTAAAAGTATTAGTCATTTATCTCAATGTAGTTATAATATTAAATATTAATGTTAATTTAATTAGGATTAGTAATAGATTAAATATTAATATTTTTATAATGACATTTTTGGGTTTTTAGGATAATTAAATATTAATCTTTTTCCCTAGTTGCTCAATTTTTGGGTTTTTGTTTGTTTTTTGTTGCAATGAATTTTAATATTTTAGTAATGACATTTTCGGGTTTTTAGGATAATTTCAAACTTTTTATTCAAAAATCAGGATGGAGTGATGAACTTGATATTTATGTCTAAGTGCAGTGATTAAATTGATAGTTATTAGTAAGGGTATTTTTGGGATTTAAAAAGAGTAGCAAGTTTTTCATCCAAAAATCTGGATGAAGTGATTAACGTGGGATTTATGCCAAGTATAGTGATGAAATTAAGAAAAAAATTTGTAGGATGAGCTTAATGAATTTTATGTCAAAGTAGGGTGACCGAATTGCGATTTAAGCCTTTTTTAAATTATAGTTTTACTTAGTTGTACATTCTTCAAATCACATTAGAATTATTTTTATTTTTATAAATTTGATTTTTTTTTTTGAAACAGAGAGAGTATTTAGAGAGCATGGATGCATTAGTTAATTTCCTACTTACACACTATAATCGTGGAATATTGATTATGTTTTCAAATAGGAAAATCTAAAATTTGAATCCGTTAAAGCTCCAAACCCACAAAAGAAATACTCTGATTCATTAATTCAAATAATCCATGTTATTGAAAAATTGTAGCATAGGTATGACTCTTTTGATGGTGTAGAGAGAGTATTATAATTTTTCTTTTCCGTTAGGATGTTCTACTTAGGGATACAATTTACCCAGAATCTCTAATTTTATCCTTTGTAAATACTCCCGCGTTTCAAAATAAATGTCATTTTAAAGTAATGCACATATATTAATTTTTGTGGATTGACAATATTTCTTACTAAATATCTGTATTTTTTGTGCTAGTAGTAGTTGGAAAAAAAAAATGAGAAAATAACTATTGAGAGAAGATAAAATATTTAACGAAAATATGATTAATTGTTGAAACTTGGAAAAAGAGGAGGATAAATTAGGCAAAAACATATATTAAAAATTTAAAACAACACTTATTTTGAAACAAATATCTATTAATAATAACTAAAACAAAAATTACTGTTCTCTCCCACTGTCCACGTAGCTACTCTACGTAAAAAAGTTTCCCGCCTAACAGTCATATTTATTTCTGTAACTTTTCAAATTAATTTTAACTCTAACCTAAATCTGTAATTAAAATCTTTTTTTACCTGTAACTTTTCTAATTATTGTCTGATATCTTAAATTTGTAAAATCTTTTTTTATTTGTAACTCTTTTTTCTACGTAAAAAAATTTCCCGCCCAACATCCATATTTACTTATGTAACATTTCAATTTAACTTTTACCTTATCCTAAATCTATAGAATCTATTTTTACCTTTAACTTTTTTTCTAATTACGTTGTGTCTTTAGCTGTATCTTAAATATGTAAAATATTTTTTTTATTTATAACTCTTTTTCTAATATGTTTTGACTTTAACCGTATCCTAAATTTGTAAAATAAAATTTTATTTATATATATTTTTTGTAATTACCATCTCAACCATCTAAACTCTACCGTATTGTTTCCATTCTCAGCATTTTGTAAACTTAAATGAACTGCAGTTAATCTTCGGTAGCAGTTTAATTTTCCATACTCTAACTTCAAAGTAGTTTAATTAAAATATTTTCAATTACTTATAACAATCTTATAAGATCCTCTAATTATAAACAACTTTTGTAATATATATATATATATATATATATATTAAAATTGTGCATCGCACGAGTACTAATTAACCTAAAAAAAACAATACTAACTCAGTCCCAAAATAAGTATCGTTATAGGATTTCAAGAAATATTTGCCCATATTTTACACAAATTACCCTTATTTACTACTCACATTAAAGAGGGTTGTTAAGAGAAAAAAAAAATACTCATGCAACTTATCTACAATACATAAACTTTAATAAGGGTAGATAAGTCATAATGCAAGCTTCCTTAATTTGTGTATAAATTACTAAAACGACACTTATTTTGAGACAAATGTAGTATTTATTTTGAAACGAACGGAGTAGAATAAATAAGGTGGCTGCAACACAATATGCTTGTTTGAGATGGATCTTTGGATTGCTTGTCGGGCTACTCATAAATGTGAAGGTAAAAACTTAGAGAATGTCATTTTACGAGTATTTTTTGTAAGATGAATTTTACTAATTCGATGCACCGTGTGTTAGTGGACTGAGCTGTGAGAGAGTGAGGCTCTGTATTAGTGGCCGAGCTGTGAGAGAGTGGACTCCGTCTTACAAATTAGGATCCGTAAGACAGTAGAGACCTAGTCAAATGTGAATTGGTGAAATAAAAGTTTAAAATGTTTTAACTTAAGATGGTGGAAAGAATGAAAGTGAATGTAAAATCTTGGTTTCTTAACAAACAAAATCTGAGGGAAAAGCTTTTGGGCATACAAAGGGTTGTTATTTACCGCAGGGGCAGTAAATAATACTCCTTTCCACCCATTTGAAAAAGTTTATTTTAATTATTTCATCAATGTGACTAATTTTTAAGTTAATATTTTAACATATATCTATTTAGTTTGAAAGAAACAAAATTACTATATATGTAAACTACATAAAAAGTACTACATCCGTCCCAAACTAAAGTGTTGTTTTAACTAAAAAAAAAATTTATTTTAAAATAAATGTCGTTATAAGATTTCAAGAAATATTTGTTCATGTTATGCCAAAACAGCTTTTATTTACTGCTCTCATTAAAGAGGGTTGGTTAAAGGAAATAAAAAAAATACTCTTCAACTTATCTACAATAATTAAATTTAAAATAAGAGTAGATTAGTTCTAATAAGAGTAGATTAGTTTCTTAATCTGTGTACAAATTGCTAAGACGACACTTATTTTATGACGGCGATAGTACTACTTTGAATAAAGTGTTTTAAGTTTTATTTTAAAGAAATAATTCGTCAAATCCTCAATCGAAAAACTATAAAATTAAAATATTCACGTTGAGTTGGAGGAAGAGAGTATGTAATTTTGAAAGAAGGAAAAGATTGGAGATTACATTTAGAATTGTGGGTGTGGGTGGGGGTATAAATCTAGGGGGATGAATCCAAGGTCAAAAAGAGTTCTTGTGACACCTCAACAACACTCTTTCTCCTAAAATTGCAGTAATTAATTCTGATTGGCTTTTTCTAAACAACCAACAAAGTCTCTCTCCTCTCTCTCTCTCTCCTCTTTCTCTTTCCAACTTTTATTTTTTCCCGACTCCTCCTGCAAAGTGCAACTCAACATCCTATCTCTCCCTCTCACCCCCTCTCTCTCTATATATACATACATATATATATATATGTATGTGGGATGAACTAAAAAAACTGATATTGGTGGGTGGTGATATAATGGTTCAAAGGCTGCAAGGCTTTTCTTTTCCTGCAGAACATCCTCTTGAAGCTCAGCCTAACAACATGGAGCATTTCAATGATGTATTTTTTTTAGCTCTCTCTCTCTCTCTCTCTCTCTCTCTCTCTCTCTCTCTCTCTCTCTCTCTCTCTCTCTCTCTCTATATATATATATATATATATATATTCTTTCATTTTGATTTGTCTTTCGTCGTTTCGGTACTGTGCATGATTCATTTGGTTGATGAGGGAGGGTTTAGAGGGGAGATTTTAAATCTTTTATGAGCGTGTGTTTTTGAAGCTGCTGGTTCCATTTATGGATCTTTTTTTTGAATGGGTTCTTATCAACAAAATTTCTTTTGGTTTAATTTTGGTTTTGATGGAATTTTTTTCTCTTTTATTCATCATTGTTTTGTGATTTATTTCCGTTTTCATTGCTTTGTGTTTCATGAGTACGAGTGTTGATCTTTTTTTGATTTCTCATCAAGAATGCTTCACCCCCCCCCCTTGGATTAATCATTTTTTTAAAAGAAAAATATTTATTTTTGTTTTTCCCACCCCTCCTTCCTCCCAGACTCATGCAATTTTTATTAGTTTTGAAACAACATGAGCGCATATATATATATATATATATATATATATATATATATATATATCAGCTACGTACTATAATCGAGTCGCTCTCCATACACATATATATTTGCGCGCACACACACACACACATATATACATGTCTATTAAAGTTGTCTTCTTTCTTTTCTTGGGTTTTTACAGGACAAAGAAGAAGATTTTTCTTCGGAAGGAAGCAGTCCTTTAGGTTTAACACTGAAGAAGACGCCGTCTTTTCTCAACTTAGTAGAAATGAAGTTAGCTCAAGCGAGGCAACAAAAGAAGATGGACGAGTTTTCATCACAACCAATGGCCGAGAAACTCAAGGCTTCAAATTTCCCTGCATCTTTACTCAAAATTGGCTCTTGGGAGGTCAGATTTATTTGTCAAAACATTAAACAAATTAAAATCGATTAATTAAATTACTTACGAATGAAATATATATATATATATATATATATGTTTTTGACTTGAGCAGCGAATTTCAAGACATCAAGGAGATTTGATAGCAAAACTTTACTACGCAAAAAGAAAATTGGTGTGGGAAGTTTTAGAAGGAGCATTGAAGAGTAAGATTGAAGTACAGTGGTCCGACATTGCTGCCATTAGAGCTATTATTCGCGATAATGAGCCTGGTATCTTGGAAATTGAGGTAATTAATAGTAATTCCTTCCTTCCTTCCTTATTACTAGCAAATTTCTCTTCTCTTTTTTTTTTTTTTTTTTTTTGAAGATTGTTGAATCCTAATAATATAGGAGCTGCAACTTTTTATGCAGTTGAATCAACCACCTTTATATTTTCGCGAGACTAATCCCCAGCCAAGAAAGCATACCCTTTGGCAACAAGCATCGGATTTCACCGGAGGCCAAGCTCCCATTTGCAGGTTTCCTAATATTTATTTCCCCTTAAGTATCTTACTTGGTTCGTGTCAGTTCACGAATATTAGCCGTTAAACAAGACAGAATGATTGTTACAATGTCAAATTATCAATCATTGTTATATTTGTCAGTAAAAAAACATCACGTCTTGAAAGTGTACAAAATGATCGTTAGAATGTCAAACTATCAATCATTGTTATATTTGTCAGTAAAAAAATCGACAAAATGATCATTATGATCTGCTTGTTAAGTTCCATAATTAAACACATTTTCCTTTTCTGATCGATATCTTAATTTCCTATGTTGGAATCCAGAAACTATTTGCATATATCTCGTTGATTAGTAATTCTCTTTTGCTTGTTCTTGACTTGTGCTTGTCCTTCAACTTTTCAGGAGGCACGCCGTCATTTTTCCTCCGGGAACCCTTGATAAACACTATGAGAAGCTTCTGCAATGCGATCAACGGTTGTTCACCTTGAGCCAAAAACCTTTCCCAAGTCAGGAATATCCTTATTTCCATCCAAATCTATACGGGTTTTCAGATTTCCCCAGTTATCTCAATGGATGTCTCCCTGAGTTCTCTCCTAATCAACATAACTATCCCATTCAAAATTTTCCAGCACCTATTATACCTCCTCACCTCAACAGCTTCAAACCAACAACTGGTCCACATTTCAATATTGTAAATCCAAATTCACCAATGTCAGGTATAAATTTTACATCACATATATAAAAGAATCTTCTCTTTCGAAGTTTTAATCTTACAACTCAATTATTTATTTCGTTTTTTCTTCTCTTTTCTGAAAAAAAAAATGTTTGTGATAGTTATGGATGTACCGTTTTTAGATGAGGGAGGAAGCAGCAGCTATGCATATGAGAACCAGGGACCAGTTGTTTGGGGTGATCAAGGAGTAAACTATGGTTTTCAAGGGCTGCCTTCTATATCTATGGCAGCACAAGGAAATCCTCTTCTTCCCAGTCAAAATTACTGCATGAACTATGGCGAGGAATACGGGATGAAGAATACAAATGACGTAATACAACTTGACAACATTGGAAGTCATCTGTTAGGAGATTCACAAGTTGTATGCTCCAATGAAATGTCACTCTTCGAAACAGTTAGTTCCATGAGTTCACTGCTTGAGCCTCAGCAAGAAGAAGCAAACTCCGTACGAGTTCACCCACAACCTATATCTTGGTTGCCATCTCAGGACTATAACATGGATATGAATATAAATCCATCAATGAACAAGTCATCGTATCCATATGTGTTTCCGGAGCCGACATTGGAGGATTTTGCAGCCCTAGATGCTAGCCAAGAGATCCACCACTGGAATTAGTCAGTGTCGAGGGGCAGAGGGAAGTAAAGTGGCCTCAAGCAGGCATAACCCCTTTGGTGTTCACCTAAATTTTGGTTAATTCCCTTCAATTTTGGTCACTTTCCTTCAGCGAGTAGATAGGAGATGGAACTAACTCACAAGTTCCATTTGGAGATGGAACTAAAAGCAATGTTTGTTTGACCCTTAATTAAGGGTAGGGGTAACCTCCCCATGTTCTTGAATTTAAGAATGAAAAACATCCATGTCAACCTGTTTGTACTTAGCATGAGCGTGCGCGCACACACACACACACCCATGAGCATTGGCACTTGCACATGCCACACACGCACTGATTGGTGAAGACGCACTGACACACACACACACACACACACACACACACTGATTTGGGTGTGTAGTTCTCTATTGGTTTAGTATTGAACTGCAATTATTTGTGGACATTTGAGCTTCTATTTTACTTTCTTCTCTCCATTACTGTTAAAACTGCAATTGCACAATTGCTTCAAGTTCAGAAAAAGTTGCGGACAACTCAGTAGGTATAGCCGTATCCGTATAATCTATTACTAATCCACTTGTAAGGATTCCCAACTTACAAATTACAGAACCCTGATGAGATCATTTCCTAGATTGAGAGAAGTGTATTTTTCTTTTCTACATATGGAGAAGGAAATTTGCTCGATAAGCAAGCAAAAGCTCCATTTCCCTTCTTCAAAAATATTTCGCGGGCAGCAGAATCAAATAGTTCAGCTTGCTATCCTCCTTGCACGAAGTCACATTACAGATCAGCAGAGCTCCGTTGAAACTACCATTCTTATTAACGAGGCGAAGGAAACATCTGAGTAGAAATTTCAGTAATTGATGGAGTACGTGTACCCTCTCGAACACCAGAAGCCTCCTTTGTAAATCCTTGGGACTGATCGAGCCGAATTCAAGAGATTACGATAAGCTTTGGTGCCTGCATTAATGAAACAACTAGCTATTGTCAATAAGCCCACAAAAAGGTTAATAACATGTGATCATTGATCATAACAATTTCATTGAAGTACAGAACAGCCACAGTAAACTATACCAACAAAAACAAAATTGACATTTCATATAATCAAAATCCGCTTCATATATCAAAAAACACAATTCAAAAATAACAAGTTCAGTAGCCATTTGACGAATAAATGAATTGGAACTTCATTAAAGAGCAACTGCTAACTTCATTGGGAATCTACATCACCAAAATGTTGTAATGCCTACATTGAGACTGCAATAATTATGCATCTCAGTGGTAGGTCTACAGGTCACACAAACTGTTCGTCAACTCACCTCAAGATACATATAATCAAAATCCTCATAACAATACATACAATCAAAATCCTCATAATAAGCAGTTTATTCTAGAGTAGATCTCCTGTGAGATCGTATTACGGATCATAATTCGTAAGACGGAGCCCCACTTTCTCACAGCACCTCAGCCCACAAACACACGGTGGGTCGGGTCAAGGAGATCCGTCTTACATAAAATACCCGTAAGACGTTCTTTTATAAGTTTTTGCCTTTATTCTATATTTTCACTCATCTCCTTTTCTCAAAATATTGGTGACCAGTGACTAAGAAAAGAAATGTTCACTACTTACCTAACAAAAGAAAACAGTTTATTTGTCCGAAATGAATTCAGCAAAAATGTCAATAACTTACAAGATCAGAAATGGTACACTTTATAGCTTTTAAACTTAAATACCATGACCTAGTTATGAGCACAAAGAAACTATTCTGGCTAACTTTTTGATGGAACATGAAGGTGGCTACTAAAATATGAATGAGACTTGTACGTAGTACTTAAAACTTGCCAGAGATATCAGTTGTCTACAGATTTTTTTTGCCTATCTTCTATGTCTCTCAAAGATTTTTTTATTGAAATTCAACTTTTTGGGTGTATGATGAGCTGTGGCAACTGGGATTGATCGAGGACTTGATATATCAGTTTTATTATAGGCTGCACACAGAGATCCTAGTCTTTCCGGTTGTCAGCTCATCTTGATCACCAAGCGTAATCCTGAATAGACTTATTGCTGAAGCTGTTTAAATAGGCAAAAGTACTCGCTTTGTTCCATAATATCCAAAATTCAACATTTTGAGGAATAAGCAAGCCATTACTTACGAAAATTTATGAAGGTTTTAAACTTGTTACTTCAATATTTGAACTTACCTGCCTGCTGTATAATCCTACGCACATGGGTTGCATGCGCTAGGCTCTTTATTTCCATATGGCCTCTGGCCCTCTACTGTTAAAAACATGTACATCGGAGAGTAAAGTTAGAACTTCATGGAACTCGTAAACACAACTTCCAAACAAAGAATTCCATATTGGGACAACCTAAAAGGGAAGGGGACACACAAGGTTGAATTGGTACTCTCTTCAAGCTTCCGATGCATGATTCCTTCATGCTGATGCCTACAAAGTCAAGTGTAACATCCAACTTATTTGTCCCCTACTTCTCTGAAAGATGGAGCCAAACGCAATTCCCTTTCTATATATGACTCTTCAAAGACCTCCCAGATCTAATTACAAGACTATATCATAATATTTTCTGATCCGTCACCTAGACCACCGCACCCAACACTCATATAAGCAAAAACATTGAAATCCACTGCACACGCAGAGCAAAAGCTGATAGAAAAACCAAAAAGAAACCAGCACACAAACCCAAAATTGATTAATACCTTTCCCAACCATGAACACAACAACAAATAACGAGTCCATATGACTTCAACTTTAGAAGTGTTGAACTCCTTGAAGCATGCAGCATAAAGACAGCCGTTATTAAACACATAAAAATAAGGTCTCCTAGTTGATCCATTTACTTGTATTCCAAATATAATACCATCTCGAAGTTTGAAATACTCAAATTACAACTTAGAGCATTTGAAAAGCTTCCTCCTTTATCTGGAGTTCTGGACCTATGGTCTACTAAACAATTCAGTAAATAGTACTCCCTCCATTCCAAAATGATTGTCCTTAAAAAGAAGTCCCAAAATGAGTGTCATTTTCTCTATGCATTCATTAAATTTACCTTTGCCAACTAAAATGTCCTAGTGTGCACTAGCAATGTTAAAATGTGGACACTACGGCATTCATGTATATGTGCTATTAAGATTGCCTGAGAGTCAACTTCGTTAATTTCTGTAAGAAAAACTAAAACTGGACAATTTTTTTTGGAATGGAGAGAGTAGTGTACATTAAATCTGCCCTGAATAACCAAAAGGAAATGAGTTCAAGCAACACACAAAACAGGAAGACTTGCACCCTTTTTTTTCTCCTCCAAAGAACCGGGAAGTCATTCCTAGAATTGACCAAGTGTATTATCCAAAATAAAAATAGAGGTTTCATCCAAGACATGACGAGTGACAACTGTTTTATCAGCAAGCATCTATTGTATCCATATCCCTTAATGTGATAAGCTACATGAAAATAAAAGCAAGTCAATAACTTAAGAGTTCATTTCTCACATCTAGCGCATACGACAAGGTCATGGACAACTCACAGCTTAAATATATGAATCAAGGTCACTTCTGCAGTACTGCTGTCAGAGTTCACATTAAAACTGGAAATATAAATTAATATTTAATTTCTATGGATAATTAAAGGAAACTAGATCCTTACAATGGTGTAAACTATAACAGCAAGGTAATATAGCGGATCTAACGTAGTTAATTCATCACATTTGACTGAGGCTTTATGATTGGATTAATGCTTAGATCTACTCACAACTTCATCTGCGTGCTCTTCCGTATTTACAGCATCCAACTTTCTTTTCTTTGATGTAGAATCCTGATTCTCCTCTTCATTTTCCCTTTCTTTTCCTTTGCCTTCTTCGCCCTCTTTCGCCTTTCCTTTCTCTAACTGCGACTCAAGGTTTGGAGGAAATAATGGAGGTTCTCGGCCACTCAACCGACAGAATACTTTTTCAACTGTTTCACTTATTTCCTTCCCCAGTCCATTGTTGTCTAAAATCAGCTCCCACACTGATTTAGAGGCTTTCTCAAGCACTGGAGATCTGCATAACATTTAAAGAAATTTAGAAAATTAAGATCGGATAAAACTTCTCCCGCAAAATACAAGAACATTGGTTGTCATCATATGGTGGATGATTGCTTTAAAAATCATGAAAAGGAAAATTTGATCTGATAGTCAAGGAAAAATCTATTTAGTAAAATTCCATGCTCGAGGCATTTTCTTTACAATTCAGCTTTTAAAGCACAATATTGCAAGAAAGCTAAATGGTGCAGATACAACAGAAGACAATCAAATGACAACTTGGTCAATTTCAAGTGGGTTTAGAGGGAAGTGCAAGCGAAAAGTAATGCCACCAGAAGGAGCCTCTTATATTGCCTGTGTCTCGGTGACCATCGTTGGTAAGTTTTGGTAATTTTGGCTCACAGAACCTCAAAAGAATGATCCCACCATTTGTATCTTAATGGTCTTTGGTTCGGAAAGTACTAATATCTATTTTTATCATTACCCCGCCCATTTACCATAATGATGAATGAGCTCAATCAACTCTAGCTATGATAAGCATACTTAGACAGCCATCCCACCTTATTAACCAATACTCCCTCCGTCCCTAAATTATTGTCTGGGTTGACCCGGCACACGGATTAAGAAAACTCAATTGACTTGATTATTAATATTGGAATAGTATTGAAAAAGTGTGTTATTTCCTTTAATGCCCATGTGTATGTGGCCCATAATTAAAGTAGGAAGAAAAAGTAAGGGTAAAATAGTAAAAGTGATGTTCTAAAAAGGAAAGTTTCAAACAAGACAATTATTTTGGGACGGACGAAAAAGGAAAGGAAGACAATAATTTAGGGACGGAGGGAGTACTATTTAGCGGCTAGGGGTTTGTGCCACGTCACTTTAGGTGATTTACACGTAAATCACTCAATCTTCCCCGAACTAACACCTAGCATACGGTAACATTCCCCGAACTAACACCTAGCATACAGGAATATGTTGTTCCCAGGGACAGACTAAGAGGGGGGGGGAGAAGATTGAGTGCGTTAGCCTAAGGGTAGTGACACTTAGGTCGCCATGGCTGCACCCCGGCTCTATCAAGAACCTCCACGAGCAAGCCAGCCCAAAGGTCAAAATGCTCGATAAAGAGGACTTCTTGCTTGAACTAGGAGATCGAGCTCGCCAGAGACCCGACCTGCAAAAGCTAAGAATTCCAAGGAAAACTCTTGCCTGACCCTAGGAGATCTAGGAGATCGGCTGGCCTTAAGGCCGTGATCTTCGCTCAATAAGGGTTCCAAAGAGATAGCTCTACGCCTGAGGTAAGGGGCAACAACTTACCACTAACGCTTATATCCCTTAGGGATAGCCCGACTTAGGACAGTACCAGGCAATCTACTCTAAGTGCAATGGCTGGCCTAGGATTCCCCAACCCCTAAGAGGCCGAGCCAGTTACGGGAACTTCAAGGGTTATTTGTTTGGCGGTTGAAGTCGAGAGAAAGTCTTGCCCGTCGTACATGTGCACTACTACACATTTGCGACGTGTGCAACCTAATTACTGTTAAATATTATGTATTGATTGATAGCAAATTATAGGAGAGTGATTGCATAATTGTAGGAGAGTAATTATAGGAGATTTGATTGAGATCAATCTTCTCTTAGTTTCCCAGAATAGATACCCTAGAAAGTGTATAAATATGTACAGCTCTTCACAAGTAATACAAAAGAAATTCTTCCATTTTTCTTCTCTCTAAATTACTTTCAACATGGTATCACACCAGGTTTTGTGAGTGAAATTCCTTTCTTGTTTCTGTTGTGTTCTTATTCCAGCAGTTATCATACCTAGGGTTACACAGTGTATCCATTCAACGTACACAAACCCTAGCCGTCGTCCCTTTATTTCTTTACACATCCAATACCTAATCATTTCCAAGAACCAACAACACAGACCTGGTCGAAATCAATAGGCGACCAAAACCCAGAAAGTTTCACCAGAAACCGACGTCACACGTGCTTACACGCGCTACCTTCTCCCGCGCGTGAATCTCACGCGCCATCAACAATCATTGCGCGTGACAGCGTGTAGCTTCCGGTCACTGTCAGATGCTTCAGGTTTGGTCGTATTACTATTCTGCACCATATTCTAGTCTTGGATTGGTAATTTATTTATTTTTTTTTTACTTGTGCTCATTCCTAATAGGTACTACAAGTAATGCATTACTAAATAAGACTTTTCTCAACTTTGGAACTACACCTGTTATATGTTCTGAAAAATTGAAAGATTCCAGCAATTACATGTCATGGTGTGCCTCTGTTGAGTTGTGGTTTATGGGTCAGTGTTTTGAAGAACACTTGACAAAACGTGTGACAGATATTACTGAAAAAGAACGGGTACAATGGAAGTAAATTGATGCTTTCTTATGTAATGTCTTATGGCAATCTATTAATCAGACTCTAGTTGGCCAATACCGACCTTATCACACTTGCTACGAGGTATGACAAGAGGCGAAGAAGTTTTACTCGAATGACATAAATCGTCTTTATACTATTGTCTCTTGTATGACGATGATTAAGAAACAGGATCACAATATGCAAGAATACCTAGGCCAGATTGAGACTCTTCAGCAGGAATTTAATGAGTTGATGCCTCTCTTAACGATGTTACGCAACAAGATGCTGATGGTGGAAAATTCTTCATGGTCTTGCACTAGCAGGCTTGCCTATTAAACTTCATTCAGTTCGCAATCAAATTCTGGCCAATCCAGGAGTTCCTACTATGGATGCAATATTTGAGTTAATTCGTATTTCTGCACCTCTAAACATCTCAAGCAATTCCACAACTACGACTGATTCTGCTATCCTAGCCTCTCAAGAGACTTATAGACAAGATGGTAAAGGCGGGCAGCGAGGTCGAGGTCGCCTTACGTGTACTCATTACCACAATCTGAGCCATACAGTAGATCGTTGCTTCAAGCTCCATGGATATCCGCCTAAGGTTGCAAACATTTCCGATCCACCGAGGATACACCTAGGAAAATGAGCTGCTGCTACTGAGTATGCCGCATTTCAAAAATTTCAAGAGAACAATCAATCATCAACCATAGCCTCAACTAGTCAAACCGGTAATCATATTGCATGCATCTCTCAGTCAACTTATCTTGGGCCATGGGTACTTGATTCGGGTGCTTCAAATCATATGTCTGTTAACAAGAATCCGTTTTCCCATATTACTTATTCTAATAATTTATCCACTGTTACATCAGCTAATGGGTCTCAAACTAAAGTTAGGGGAATTGGACAAGCTATACCCTTGCCTTCTCTATCCTTAGATTTTGTTCTCTATGTACCAGGATGTCCTTTTAATTTGATTTCCATTAGCAAGTTAACCCAAATATTTCCTTATTCTATTACGTTCATTGCTTACTCTAGTGCAGGATCGGAACACCGGGAGGACGATTGGAGGAGGATGTGAGTACCGCAGACTATACTACCTCTCCCCGCCACCAGCTCATGTCGCTTGTGTTACCGCTAAAACACCTTCCATTATTCATCATCGTTTGGGACATCCTAGCCTACAAAAATTACAAAGGATAGTGCCGAAACTTGCCAGTCTACCTTCCTTAGAGTGTGAGTCTTGTCAATTAGAGAAGCATGTTCGTAGTTCTTTTCCTAGTCATCTCAATAAACAGGCAGTCACCCTTTGCTTTAGTTCATTTGGATTATATGGGGTCCTAGTCATGTTAAATCCACTTTGGGTTTTAGTTACTTTGTTACATTTGTCAATGATTTTTCCCGTTGCACTTGGCTATTCTTAATGAAGAATTGTTCAGAATTATTCTCCATATTTCAAACATTTTGCTTTGAAATTAAAACCCAATTTGGCACAAACATTCGTATCCTTCGAAGTGACAATGCACAAGAATATTTTTCTACTCTATTTGAATCCTTCATGGCCTCTTAAGGTATACTCCATGAATCATCTTGTACTCGTACCCCTCAACAAAATGGGGTGGCGTAAAGGAAGAACAAACACTTGATTGAAACTGCGTGTACTCTCCACGTTCACACTCATGTTCTGCTGCGTTTTTTGGGAGACACTGTTGTTATCGCATAGTATTTGATTAATCGCATGCCATCCTCCGTTTTAAATAATCAGGTCCCTCATTCTCTGTTATTTCCTAGCCAGCCACTCTATTCTCTTCCTCCTCGTATCTTTGGGTATACATATTTTGTTCACGATCTCACTCTAGGAAAAGATAAATTACAAGCCAAGTCTCTCAAATGTATCTTTATGGGTTATTCTCGCTTACAGAAAGGTTACCATTGTTTCTCACCTTATCTTGAGCAATATCTTGTCTCACCAGATGTCACCTTCTTTGAGACGACTCCCTTCTTCCCTTCTCCCGATCCTGCTGAGTGTGTGTCTGAGAATCTCCCTCCTCCAACCATTAGTACTACTCCATTGGTTGTATTATCCATTGACATTGTTTCTCCTACTACAGACTCCGCACCCCCTCTACTCACCTACCATCGTCGCCAACCACAGCCTCCTATAAACGAATCTACCGCCACTGCTACACCTGGCCCCGCGGATTCACCGTCTACTCCAGTCGTGCCATCCGCTCCGATCCCTTACTTGGATCGACCTATCGCCAAACGTAAAGGTATCCGCTCTACTCGCAATCCTTATCCCATTTATAATTTCATGAGTTATCATCGTTTATCTCAATCATATACTGCGTTTGTGTCGTCCTTGTCATCTATTTCCACTCCTAAAAATGTAGGAGCAGCTCTTTCGGACCCTGGTTGGCGTCAGGCAATGACCGATGAGATGTTTACATTACATTCTAATGGCACTTAAAATTTAGTGCCGCTTCCTCCAGGGAAATCTACAGTCGGTTGTCGTTGGGTTTACACGGTCAAAGTTCATCCAGATGGCACTATAGATTGGTTGAAGACTTGACTCATTGCAAAAGGGTATACTCAGATTTATGGGCTTGATTATGGCGACACGTTCTCCCCGGTTGCCAAAATGACCAATGTTCGCTTATTCATCTCTATGGCAGTTATTCATTACTGCCCTTTTATCAGTTTGATATAAAAAATGTCTTTCTACATGGTGAACTGGAGGAAGAAGTTTATATGGAGCAACCTCCTGGGTTTGTTGCTCAGGGGGAGTCTAACTCTAGATTTTTGTGACACCTCCGTCGTGCTCTCTATGGACTAAAACAATCCCCAAGGGCTTGGTTTGGGCGATTTAGTTCGGTTGTTCAACAATTTGGAACGACCCGAAGCGAGGCCAATCATTCGGTATTCTACCGCCATCTCTCCTCCAACCGATGTATCTATCTGGTTGTTTATGTGGATGACATTGTGATTACCGGAAATGACCAAGAGGGTATACAGAAACTCAAGCAACATATATTCCATCACTTTCAAACAAAAGATTTAGGCAAACTCAAGTATTTTTTGGGAATAGAAGTTGCTCAATCCCAACATGATGTCTTTATCTCCCAGCGAAAATATGCCTTGGATATCTTAGAAGAAACAGGCATGTCTAGCTGCAAACCTGTAGAGACTCCAATGGATCCGAATGCTAAGCTTATCAGACCCAAGCAAATACAGGAGACACATTGGCAAACTTAACTATCTCATGGTAACGCGACCTGATATTGCGTTCCCGATGAGCGTTCTCCGTGTGATAGTCATTGGGACACAGTCATTCGTATTCTAAAGTACATTAAGAAAAAGCCAGGCAAAAAACAAAGGGCATACTCAGGTGATTGGCTATTCAGATGCAGATTGGGCAAGTTGTTCATCTAATAGATGCTCAATGACTGGTTATTGCATTTTCGTTGGGGGAAATCTCGTGTCATGGAAAAGCAAGAAACAATCGGTCGTCACTCTATCCACTGCTGCAGAGTATCGAGCCATGGCTAAAACAACATGTGAGCTCACATGGCTGAAACAATTACTCCAGGAGCTAAAGTTCATGAAGGTTTAACAGATGAAGTTAATATGTGATAATTAAGCAACTCTCCATATTGCCCTAATATTGTCTTTCATGAAAGGACCAAGCAAATAGAGATTGACTGATACTTTATCCGAGAGAAAATTCTTTCAGGGGACATTGCTACCAGTTATGTTAAGTCAGTTAACCAACTAGCATATATATTCACAAAGTCTCTCGCGGCCCCTCGAGTCAATTATATTTGTAACAAGCTGGGAACATACAATATGTACGCTCCATCTTGAGAGGGGTGTTAAATATTATGTATTGATTGATAGCATAATTATAGGAGAGTGATTGCATAATTGTAGGAGAGTAATTATAGGAGATTTGATTGAGATCAATCTTCTCTTAGTTTCCTAGAATAGATAGCCTAGAAAGTGTATAAATATGTACAGCTCTTCACAAGTAATACACAAGGAATTCTTCCATTTTTCTTCTCTCTAAATTACTTTCAACAATTACTGAGGAGAGAATGAATTGATTGTGGTCTTTGCTTGCAAGACGCTTGTTCTATGATCATTGGACGGTCAATACGATAATGACACCTAGTAGAGAACCTTGGAATATTCCTTATGTCATCCCACACAATATAGAGGTTTCAAACATCATTTTACAAGCAATCATTAATAAATAATCTATTCCAAGTTTCTAGCTTGAGACTTGAGCTAGTGAGTATTAGAGAGCACATCGTCTATTATCAACCTTTGCCCTCTTTCTCTTTATCTAATTAGTCTTGACTTCTACTCCAACCTTTACTCTTTGAGGTTCTTTGATAGCCACATGTCATGTCAAGTACTTTACCCAACACACGTCACATCCTTCAAGGACACTCACATTTTACAACGGCCATGAACACTAACTATAAGGACCCATGGCCAGAGATGCCTTTAGGGTGGGGCTTATAGCCAATGGGGAAGTATAACTACAAGATAATGCCACACAAGGAGCTCCTACAACAAAAAATATGAACCTAACTTTGGAGATACTGACATCCTTCTGGTCAAGGGACCTAAATTCTTTTTCTTTTTTACATTTTCTAGAAGAAAAAATAATAAAGAGAAGTATACACCTAGATCCAATTTCAAAATTAGGTGAGACTGGGAGCGCTTTCAGAGTCGTGCACACTTTTATATTTGTAGTATTTTATAGTTTCAATTTTAAATATTTGCTAACTATACTATAATAATCGACTATTCAATAATTTATGGTCAGATTAATATAAAAAGTAAGCTTACATAGTCACTAATAAAGTAGGTCCACATTAAACTATGAAAAGGAAAAAAAAAAGGAAAAGAAAAAAAAATTTTATTTATACGTTCGGACACGCGTAATACTATAATCCACATGTCTTGAACTCTCTTGCAACCGTAAGCAACAAATGTTGTGAAGAAATTGACGGACAAAGGGATTTGACGACTTCCAAGGGTAAAACAAACAGCTTCAGAGTCGATGAATTTGAAGGTGGATACTCTTTGCATTGCTAACCAAGTGTTGAAGCTATAACTATTGCTGAAGACACGAGATCATTTATTGCCTTTGGCAGTGAAGCGGCATAATAGTGGTTTAGATCTACAGTTCTCCTTTCAATCACTTTTTTTCTTTTTCCTTGGCACATCTAGATGAAAATTTAGGTTTTTCACATCTGCTCGAGAAAAGCCAGGCAGTAGTGTGCCCGTTCAAAGAATTCGCAAATCAGAACTTTGAATTCGTGTATTCTAATATTTCAATCTGCAAATCTAAAGCAAATTTGTTCTCAATCCCACAATTCGCGTTTTGAGCATGGAGCGGCAGCCATTTTACGTGGATTGTTACTCAGGCATACGCTAAAGGACACAACTCCACCATATAAAGCAAGTGGAACACTAAGAGCGAAACCATCTTGAACATAATAGCAGAACTAAAAGCAAAAATAAAGAAATGACATCAAACCAGTCATTACCAAAGATCCAAGCAACCCCTCAAAAATTCTCAATAGCCTTGCTCCATAGAAAGGCTAAGAACACAATGCGCTCACAGAATAAACCATATCAAGTCTTATAACTGAATATACGAGAGTCATGTTCAATCCAACTGCCCCAAGAACAGCAAAGAGCCCAGACCTTCAAAGAGTCTTGGCCTCTTTATCGATACCAAAACCCCTCCAATACTGAGAAAGTAACCCTTTCCACTAAGGAAGAATGAACTCAACCCTCGTCATGAACAGAGAACAACGATCTAAGGGAAACTCTAGATAGAGCTAAGTTAAAAAATAAAAAAAACAGTACATAACGAGAATATAAAATTCTGAGATTGCTCAATTGTGAACACATTCTACTCTTCTGAATAAATATTTGCTTTCATCAAAAATCACTAGGCGTGGGGCTCCACACCTTCTCTCTCATTTTTCTCCAACTATACTATCCTAAGCAGACTACAGAACTCCTTTATCAGACCCTCGCCTAATGGTTGTAACAACATACACTTTTCAGTTTTCCAATATCAATTGGTTGACAATTGGTCCACTGGAGGCATCACAAATATAAGCAATATAATATCTATTTCAACCACTGAGAACAATGTTGTGGGATAGAATTGTTTTTTGGGCATCTCTGTGGGCGTCAGCTACCGGTGCTTTTTGTGGGTTCCTTCTCGAAGATTAGGTGTGATTGAAATGCTTTGCTTTTCTAGATTTTTTGTGTTTTTTTTTCTTTTCTCCACTATCCTTGGCTCCATTTTTTTCATTTTCCTTTTGTTTCATTTCTGATGAGCTTCTCGTTCGTCCTCCGTACTTTCTTCTTTTAATTAACTATCTGATTCTCTTTTGATCAAAAATACAACTCAGAACAATGTCTCAGTGGTGGTTCTTCTACGCGGAAAGTAGGGCACATAGAAAATTACATGTGTTAACTGTCAGCTAGGGACCAAACCATAGTTCAAAGGAACAAAACCTCAAGGTATTCACAAACAAACCATATACCATGAGATCAACCATGATTTCTGCACTTAATTGCATCTACTGGATATATAAGAGATGAGCCAACACTTACTCAAGTTCTTGACGAAGTGCATCAAAAAGCTCTCTTTTAGTCTGTTTCTCAGCCCCAGGAGTGTTAAGAACCTTACTCTGCTCCACCATCTTTATGGTTGTACTCTTCAGCTCTTCCTATACCAAAAACCACTGTGAAAACTATTTCATCCAAAAAATATAAAATAAAACATCTTCAGATACCAAAACATCAAAATCCTAACGTAAATAACATATAAAAAGTGAATAAATGTGCTTCTGTCCCTCTTTGCTTAGTAAGCTCGATTACTAGATCAATACAGTAAAACAAATAAATAGCAGGAGAAATGAAGCATTAGAACACGAGAAATGACAAGACTTGCTCTCATATGGGGCCAAGGTATCTTAATATTTCTGACATTGGGATCTTAATGCCACGTACTATATCAGCATCAGTCCAGGGAACAGTCACCATGGATCTAGTAACTAAAATGTCAAAAAATTTCATAATTGTTCAATATATTTTCCTAGTTAAATCGAACAGGATTATATGTTAAAAAGTTAGTAATTCTTATAATTAAGACCAAAATATAGTTAACTTTTTACTTAGTACAAAGTCAGTGGCATAAAGAGCACCATGCATGATGATACTCCTGATACTCCCTCCGTCCAAAAAAATAAAATGATATAGTCCCACTTTGACTTTTGCTGGTCAATTTATTAAGCTCTGACCAAAAATTAATAAAAGTTTACTTGGTCTTACGAAATTCTTAACGTTGTTATTGATAGTTGTCTTAATATCCTTTAAATGATTGAAATTTTATAAGCTAAAATATATACATATATGTTAAATAGTAATTCGATGTTGTCATAGGCTGATTTTCCGATAACAAAACGGGACTATTTTTTTGGGATGGAGGGAGTATGTTATTTATCACTATCCGGAACCCAACTAACAAGATGACCTAAAATAAAAAAATAAACTATCTTTGAAACCATCGACAACAACCAACTAGGCAGAGCACCTAAAGGAGTTGTAAAAAGCGAACCGAATCATAGAGTTAAAGTTGAGAACCCCAACCCTAATGACAATACAGTCATAACATAGGTAGAGATATGCAAGGTAATCTGGATTAACATAGTTAAAGGTATGCATCAAGGTAATCTGGACTAACTGAGCACTTGCAGAAAGTATGAAAATAACTCCACAAGACAATATTCCCAACCACACTCAGTTTGTGAAATAATTATTACAAAGCGATCAACGTAGATAGTAAGTTGATATTGAACAATTGCATAAGGTAGTAAGCAGTAAAAGTACTCTATACTTCATTTGCATTATTGAACTACGGCAAACACACACCACAAGAGGAGCAAACACCTTAAGTATCACAAAAAGTCGGTACACAAATAGTAATTTACTACCCCATACTAAGTTTATGGAAACAGTAGCAAATGGAAGCCATGAGGGATCCCAGAGGTTAATTTCTTGGTAGTCAAGTAGGCCACGGACTTGGACTGTTTATCCGAGACGCGCCATTAAACGCGGAATATACATAGCATAGAAATTTCTATTACGGGACCCTAAGATGTTGAGACTTCTGTTCATTTCTTTGACCAACCAAATAAGCTAATGATACATATTCGTTAGATACGTAGCTGACATCGCAATGCAAGTACTAGTTTTTAAGCTTAAATTGCATTAGATTATATGTCTTGGTTACATTAAACAAAATTCGTTTCAGATGCCTTCGTTAAAATTATTCGGCCAGAGGAGTAAAACAGGATTATAAAAAGAAGAAAGAAAAAATACTTTCTTTGGCAGCAAAACACTTTGTTAATCGTAAAAACTACACTTGAGACTTGACTACAGAAATTTCAGCAAGCTAAGAAGCTCGTTGTTGTTTTCAGAAATTCAACCAATTTCTTATTTCCTTAAAAATAATTTACTTCTCCGACCGGGAAATTGCAATTGGCCATAGCAATGCCAACCGAGCACACGCACACAAACAAACAAGACAGAGGGAGAGAGGGGATTACATTTGCTTTAAGCTGAGTGATGATTTTCAATCTCATGGCGTCAATTGTACCGTCGTTCATCAACGACTCCAATACATCTTCCGGTGTTATCACTGACGACGATTCCATTTATCCCTGTGCTGCGATTGTTCCAACGATATCAACTTGCGAACAAAACAATTTGAATGATCAAAAGAGAAAGCTAGGGTTATCACGAGATCAAAATTGACCAGGACTGCGGCACGATTGTGGTAGCTTTGAGCCCCAAATCGGTAGTCAAGCACTGTAAAAGGGACTTTGTGTTTTTGCTTCCCAATTTTAGAGGTTTTCTTTTTGATTTTCTACGAGTACACTTGGCGGGGACAATTGACAAGGCATATGGAGTGGGGTCACGTGACCCCACTTGGCTTTTAGAAAAGAAAAAATGTAGTATCGTTTAAATTTCATTAACTAACCTAATCTCCCTCTATCCAGTCTTCAGCGGCGCAAGAGATCCAAAGCCCTAAATGGTACGAGAATAGCCGTTCACACCTCCCAAATTATTAAGTATATTTTTTTTATTATTATAAAATTTAATATATTTATTTTTTATTTAATTATTATAAAAATATTATTAAAATGTTTGGTTAGACCAAACACCTTTAATTAAAAGGTATTCAGTACCCACCGAACAACCCTAAAGGTGTTCAGTCAGGGATTGCCGAGCACTATTAAAGCCGAATTTAATGGAGGCTGAAATCAAAATAGAATTTTTTTTAGGGTGTGACTGTAATGCCCCGACCCGAAATCTTATACGAACTCCCGGGTTAGCGCGTTCTCTGAATTCTGTAACAATAATTAGCAGTGAAAGTTTTGCTAAAAATCAGAACTCATCTATATATTTAAGCCAACATCTCATATATTACTGTCTCGAGTCATTGATCTCGAAACATCTTATAATAACTTGATCAGAGTTACACAGCTTGGCGTAAAGGCACGACAACTTGTGCCAACTACTAATCGTATATACACAGCTATGTCACGTAACCTTAACAATCGTATCTATCTCACCGCTCATAGCTCTATAGAGCTATTGTCCTGAACAGCATCTCAACAAAACAAATCCCTTCTAGTATATCCCACAGCGTCTGCTCTATCTGCTTACCAACCTCAGAAAAACAAACAAACACAGAGTGAGTCGAAGACTCAGCAAGTTACTAAATGCAATTGCATGGCATGTGATCATCCAGCATGTCAACAAAAGATATAACAATAATTTAAATCTAATCTTAGTTAAAAGCAATATATCACAACAACAGGTAATTCTATACGCATGATAGGCTCACCTGCCGCCAACCGTCTCATACCAATTGGAGACTGCGACCACCTCATACATATGGAAGCACGTTATAATACCATGCAATACCAGAGGCTCAGCAGCCGCCAACCGTCCCATACCAGTTGGAGACCGCGACCAACCGATATGTATAGCTAACATATAACAGGTAACTTACAATACTCTTATCAATATCGAGATATGCTTCAACGATTCTTTTACTTTCCATCTTACTCTTCTTGTCTGTACATGTGCTGCTATTGCAGTGCAAGTTCCTGAATGAAAACCTTTACTTGTTTCATGGGTGGCTCCACCTCTATTGGCAGCCCTTTCTTCATGACTGGTACCATGGGTGGCTCCACCTCAACGGGCAGCCCTTTCCGCATGCGTAACTGGTTTGGGTTTCATGGGTGGCTCCACCTCTATGGGCAGCCCTTTCCGCATGACTGGCACCATGGGTGGCTTCACCTCAATGGGCAGCCCTTTCCCACGCCTCTAATTGCCGTCGGTTATAGACGACAACCAGGATCGTAGCATACTAGTGTCTCCCTATTGGTTACGACAGTGAGTTACCCTCTACCATGGCCAGTGGTAGGACCATTACTGAGTCCACGGTGTTCACCGTGCATCATGATTTTCATCATGTATAACTTGTCTACGGTTTTCACCATACATCATGATTTTCATCATGTATAACTTGTCTACGGTTTTCACCGTACATCATGATTTTCATCATATATAACATGCATCAACACATTCTCAATAATTACTGGCTAGTTCTCATTATCACAAACAAGTAGATGTTTACTTGCTATCTCTTATCATGCTTTAATTTCATGAACAAGTAGATGTTTACTTGTACTAATCACATGCTGCATATCATAGTCACATATGTAGAATCTTTACTTTTAGTATATGTTACACATATCACATATCGTAGTGCTAACATTATAAGCAACTATCACTACTTTGCTACCTTACAGAACTATCTTCGTCTCTGGTTTATAATGGATCCCATTATTATCATGTCATACTCTTCTAACATTAACTTTTATTCGTGACGTAATACTTTGTATCACGTACTCATTTCATGTACACTTTACTGTATATGTCATAGTATTTATGACATTATAACTTTACTAATGTGTCTCCCTAATATTTTAGGAACACTTCATATAATACCCACTAATCATATTCGACTCTATTAGAGTCATCAACCAATACAACTTGCTAATAACTAGTACACCTTTAATCATGACATGAGACTATCTTTAGTTTATCATGCACATACTTTAAAATAGGAGGGGGTTAGTAACTTACCTCTCAAGTAAGCTTTCGAAAGGGTTCTCTTATCAAATATATTGCTCTCACAGAGTTGGTTCGTCCAAACTTTGAGCATCCATTTATTCCAAGTAAATGTTATCCATCAACTTTTATAAATAGTATATGAACTACTTGTCTTCTATAGCTTGAGAACTATTTTTAGCCTATTATGCAATATTTAAAGACGAGAGTTTAGCAACTTACCTCTAGCACTTTCCTTAATTAAACTTTACCAGAAATGATCAACTCATTGAACACATCGCTTCTACGGAATCAGTTTATCCAAATTCTGAATAGTTGAGCATCAAACGAGCCTTATCGGAAATGATCTACTCGTCGAACACGTCGTTTCTATGAAAATCAATTTGTCTAAATTCTGAATACCCGAGCACCAAATGAGTCTCTCACCCGAGAGAAGTGAAAGAAGTGTGTGTTTTAGTGTGTTGTGTGTGAAAGTATATTCACAATTAAGATTTCCAAGCCCTTTATATAGGCCTAAGGTAAGTAGATGAGTCACCACCCTTTTTCCAAGGTTGCGACACGTGGCAATGAGGTGTCACACATGCACCCAACGACTCATCGTGAAGGAAGAACGAGGTGTCGCGAAGATAGACGACGACTCATCAAATCATATCACGAGGTGTCGTAATAGGAGAAAGCCTTAAATGATTACTCATTGTTCTTGTTGATGAGTCAATACCTAAACATGAGGTGTCATCACAAGAAAAAATTCAACATGATGACTTTTCTAGCCAAGCACGGGGTGTTAATTTTATCCAATTTCATCCTCACCCACTTGTTTGATCTTATCTTGTTTTGATCATATACTTTTATTCTTTCTTATCCTTTCGTGATACCTATCCAACTTTCAATGTTTTCCAAATTTTATGTCTTTTAGTGCCCAAGGCATATCCAAATAAATTTTAAAAAGTCTCAAAGCACTCTAGAATGATTCTAATACCCAATATAAGATAAAATAAAGTCGGGGTCTTACAGTGACTTTGTGGGTTTTGATTTGTTGTTAGTACGCTCAGGTAGTGGGTTTTTGAGTATTTGTAAAGAGGATTTTGTTGGATGACGATTTTACAATTTTTTGGGGGGTAGAAAATGAAGTTTATGAAGCTTGTGTGTGTGTGTGTGAAATTGGGGGGAGGGTTGCAGGAGAGGGGGCGTGTGTGTGTGTATGTGTATGTGTGTATGTGTGTGAAATTGCAGGAGATAAAAGGAGAAGGGGGAAGAGGGAATGACGGGGAAGGAGGAAGGTGAAGGAGGGAGGAGGGGGTTACTGGGAAGAGAAGGAAGGGAGGGAAGGAGGAAGGTGGGGGAAGGAGGAGGGGGCTATTGGGAAGAGGAGGAATTGAGGGGTAAAATGGAAAATTAAAGGGGTGTACTTAGTAATTAGAGGGGTTTACAATTTATGTGGGTGATGTACTTCGAAAAAGAGGTGTATTTAGTAAAATAGGGGGTGTGAATAGTGATTCTTAAAGCTAAAACACTTCTCTCTCATTCTCAAGCTCACGGTGGAATCCATCGGTTCACAACACCAGCCACTGCACACCAGTGAGTCACTACTGCCCTACCAGACAGTACGGCAGTACCGCACCGCACAGCGCAAGGTTCGCACATCGGTCGTTGGCCAGCCCACCACGCACGCCGCGTTGCCGCGCCGGCAGTCAATCGACACGCATTCCTCACGCTTCGTCGAGTCCTCCTCCTCCTTTCGATATGTCTATTGTCTTTGCGGCTTGCCCATTCCTCTCTCTCTTTTTCCATTTTCATAAAATCTATTTCCATTTTCGCAGATTTTATGCCCAGTTTTGTTTATGTTCAAACTAAGCGCCTAGTTTTGTTTCCTGTTTTGACACTTACATTAAGCTTTAAATTTTATGGCCTTTTTCTAGTTTTCCCCCAAATTTCATATACTGTTAGTTGACTTGGGTAATGTAATTTTGAATTTATTATTTAATTTATATAATGTAATAACACACAAAATTGAAATTGGGGCATTTAATTTTTATTTATTTAATTCAAAATTAGGGCATTTAATTTGTCGTTAAAATAGTTTATTTATGAGATATATTTTGTTTATTTGTATAGATTTCCATTTGGATTAGACAAATTGAGGCGAACTTTGAAGGAATTTAGTTTTAGTTAAGGAATTTGTGCCCCCACTTAAGAATTGCTCTAGATCCGCCACTATAACACACCTTTTCTAAGTACAGCAACCCTAAAATTTTTTATCCTCTGTAAATATTAAATACACCCTCATATTTTTCTATTTTACCCCTCTTAACATTTTCCTCAAAATCAACTCCTTCTAATTACATCCCCTACCATAAAAAAACCCCTGCCCCTTTCTCTCTCCCCTTCTGCGTTCCCTCTTCCTTTCCCTCATCTCTCTCTTCCTCTCTCCTTTTGCCCAGGAAAAAGAAACCCTTCCTGCTTCTCTCTTCCTTTCCCTCATCTCTCTCTTCCTCTCCTTTTGCCCAAGAAAAAAAAACAGATGGAATAATGAGAAATTTACAAAAACGGTGATTAATTTTTAGTAAGGAAATACATTTCAAGGAATAAAAAAAAGAGACCTGAGAAGGAATTCAAATCCCCTCTTTTTTCTTTCTGCACCTTCCTTCCTTCCTCTCTTTCTTGCGCTGTGTGCTCTCTTTTGACTCAACCTAAAATTAGGTTGTTTGGCCCTGGTTGACCAAACACCCTCATGCTAGAGCCTACTGAATAGGGTTTTCGACCTGCGCCTACCGAACACTACTACGGGTGTTTCAAGTGTGTACTTAGAGAATTTGGGGGTGTGCATAGCAAACCTCATTTATTTATGGGTTAATTACACCATTAGTCCCTTGACTATTAACTTTTTCACCAGTAGTCCCTTAACAAAATTTTTTCAAATTTCAGTCCCAAGAGTTTCAAAAAGTCACGCGGCTAGTCCTTTTGATGGATGCCGTTAGAAAAATTTCGTTAAGTGGCCCATGTGCCTCTCACGTGCATTTGAGTAAGGGCTAAAATGGAATTTTACATGTCCCTCTTTACCAACTTCATCTTCAACCTTTATCTTCTCTTCAAACCAATATTACAACCCAGCATCTTCATAAGCCACCGAATCAAAACCAACATCTTTAGCCTCCCATACAAGTATGTATAGACACAAGATTTATTTTGCTTCACTTTAAAGCATCATTCAATTACCCTTTCATATGCTACAACTATTTACAATAACATATCAAGTCATATCATTCACCCAATCTATACAACAAATTCATATCAAGCACCGCAATGGTTCAAAGTAGAAAATAAATTAGTTCAGTTTGAGAGGATCAACCGAATTTTTTGAAAATTCACATGAAAACCCAGATTGTCCGAGAATTTTTTGAAAACCCAGATTGTCCGGCAACCCCAATCCCAACTCATCGGCACTGCCACCTCTCCGATGACATCTTCGAATTCGTTCCCCAATCTTTCTACATCATCATATCAACCGTCCTCGTTGAAAGCTCCAACCACGGCCGCTCAATTTTTTAGATTCACGCCCGAACCTTCACAGATGGGATAAGATCGATAGTTGATTCCGGACCTTGACGAAGCTGACGACGACGATGAAGCTACCAGAATTAGGGTTCTGTATTTAAAGCACAGGGCAAGATCGATAGTTGATTCCTGCTTATATTGCGAGGACGAGCCCTAGAACCAATTTCCCAACCCGATTAGCTTGCATCGACGGCTTAGAGGCTTAATGGAAAGAAAGGTGAATTCAGTGAATGAATATGGTCTACAAAGCTGGAATTGCGCGTTCTACCAACACTTTGCTTTCCATTCGAAGGCTCTGCCATGAGGCCCTCCAGCCAACAGCTTTCCCTACCTAGTGAAGTTCCACCTCTTGACTCTGACCTCATCTTTGAAGATGTATTTGACATGGTACTCTTCTAATTTGGGTTCAACTTGAGATTGGGTAAGAGGGTTCAAATTCATCTTGACATTTTATTGGATTTAATTTAATTGTGAAATTTCATGTATGTCCTTAATCAAATACATGTGCAACGCGCATGATTAACTTAACGGAATTTTACAAACGACATCCATCAAAAGGATTAGCCGCGTGATTTTTTGATACTCTTGGGGCTGAATTTTGAAAAAAAATTGTTAAGAGACTATTGGTGGAATGGTCCATAGTCGAGGGACTAATGGTGTAATTAATCCTTTATTTATGGGATAATGACACTACTAGTCCCTCGACTATGGCTGATTCCACCATTAGCCCCTTAACAAATTTTTTTTCATATTTTTGTCCCTTGATTATGAAAATTAGACACAGTTGGTCCTTTTGGTGGATGCCGTTAGTATTTTCCCGTTAAGTTTGTCATGTGCCTCTCACATGACTTTGGTTAAGGGCATTGTTGGAATTTTACGTACCCCTATGACCAATGAAGTTAATTACAAACACACCCACCCACACACACACACACACACTCTCTCTATCTCTCTCTCTCTCACTGACACACACATGCACACATCCAAAGACACCACACACACCCTCCCTCTATCTCTCTCACAGAAACACATATACACACATCCAAAGACACACACACACACACATCCATTAGCCTCAAGTCCTGTTCCATCTTCTCCCACTTCGACTCGACTTCCTCCGACTCACACGGCGGCCGCATCCCTCCCGGAGCTAATCTCATCGGAGCTCCTTCCCCTCCAATCTTCCATTTTTGAAAAAAAATAAAGTAGGGCATAGAACGAACTTCAGTCCAAATCAACCCAAGTCAAAAACCAAATCAAAAAGTGAAACCTAGTTCAACATTTAAACCCAAATCTTCTCAGATCTCTTGGCATTGCCCGTGATCCTCAGATCTGCTCCGCCTGATTTCTCTCCTTCGTCATCGCGAGGTAATACCTGCCCATAAACATGGAGACGGGTTTGATTGGTTCCAGAATCGAGTGCGACCGCGGCGGTGGGACGAGGTGGAGAAGGGCGTACGTCTCGGCGGCGAGTGTAGAGCAGAGGAGAGGAGTGACGATAGGCAGGATGCCATCTCTAGGCCTCGTTTGAATGAGATGAATTGCTTGAATGGAATTCCTTTTTCTGTTCTGATTTTGGTGAATCTTTTTCTTAAAAATTGACAAGAAAGTGATTTGTTGGTTTTGGTCAGTGGTGGAAAGATGTTTTTCTAGTAGTGGTATACATTTATGTCAGTTGATTGTGTATATTTTAAAATTTGGTAACGTTCAATGGTGGTGGTGGTGAGAAAGTGGCGGCTTGGTGGTGGCGGCGTTGGTGGTGAGAGAGTGGTGGGGGCTGTTAATGGTATTGGTGAATATTTTGCGGCCATTTTTTGGCTTAAAAATGGGTGGAGAACGGCGGCTGTTGGATTTGAGTTCTGGGTTTCTGATGAATGAACTGGGTTTTTGATGAATGAGTTGTAATATTGGTTTGAAGGGAAGATAGAGGTTGAAGATGAAGTTAAAATTCCAAAAATGTCCTTAATCAAAGTCACGTGCTAGGTACATGAAAGACTTAATGGAATAATACTAACGACATCCACCAAAAGGACCAACCGTGTCTAATTTCATAGTCAAGGGACAAAAATATAAAAAAAAATTGTTAAGGGACTCATAGTGGAATCAGCTATAGCCGAGGGACTAGTAGTGTCATTAACCCTTTATTTATTATTAAATCTTGCATAAAGAAGAGGATGGAAATAAACCCTCGTTACATTTTTTGAGATTGAAATTTTTCGGAAATCATTTTACGGAAACAAACGAATTCTCATATACTCCCTCTCCTAAATAATTGATATGTTTTTCTTTTTTGTCTGCTTTAAAAAAAATTATCTAAACTTTTTTTTTTAGAAAAATATTTTTACTATTTTACTCTTACTTTTTTTCTTACTTTAATAATAGTCTCATATACACATGAGCTCTAGAAAAAATTATATATTATACCAATATTTTATAATAGAGTTAATTAATTTTTTTTAATTTCTGTGCTCATTCAAACATGATAATTATTTAGGAACGAATAAAGTATTTGTTACTGTGGTACTCTTTTGTTTTTAAGAAAATTTCTTGAGCACATTATTTATAATATCTTTATTAATTTTGAGGTAATGAATGAAGAGAGATTTATTAATTTAACACTATTAATGAAACATTGAGGGAATTAAAAAAATTAATTATTTTCTTAAAATCTGTATAAGTCAATGAAACACGTTTATTTTGGAAACAAAAGGAGTACAAATTATTTGAGAAATTGCGGGCCGATATACTTCGGGGAATTTTTAACAACTTTAGTATCTTATATTTTTTTCAAATCAGCAAATGATACTTTTGTGCATTGTGATGTACAGAAGTTTAATTGCGATGCACAAAAATACATTTTTCCAATTTAATAAAATTATAATGTACTAAATTGATTAAATATCCACCAAAGTGTACTTACTCAAAATTTTTTCCAAATTATTTCCAATCTGGAATTAGTATAGAAAAAACAAGCCCAATCGGATTCGCACAATTCAAAGTCCGTGCAATTTGTCTAAGCACGAGGCCCATTATTTCGATCTTCCTTTGATAATATAAAAACCCTAACTGAACACCAACTGAAAACGGTGATATTCTAATCTAAGATCTTCTTCTACTCCCTCACATCTCTCTGTCTCTCAATCAGTCAGTCTATCAATCATGGCGGGAGGCAAGATCAGGAAAGAAAAGCCCCATCGCGGGGGAGCAGGCGGCGCGTCGAACGCACACTACCAAGGAGGGATACAATTCCACAAATCAAAGGGTCAGCACATTCTCAAGAACCCACTCCTCGTCGACAGCATCGTCCAAAAAGCCGGCATCAAGAGCACAGATGTCATTCTCGAGATTGGTCCTGGTACCGGAAATCTCACGAAGAAGCTTCTAGAGGCCGGAAAATCTGTCATAGCCGTGGAGCTTGACCCTCGTATGGTTCTCGAGTTGCAGCGTCGGTTTCAGGGCACTCCTTACTCCAACTCCCTAAAGGTAACTCTTTGGAGCTTTATTCGAATTGTAACTCTCATATTTTTTAATGCTTAGACTATACGATTCTAACTGTTATTGATGTGGTACCCTGTTAACTTTGTGGGGATTTGCCCTCTTAGAATAGTTGCAAGTTTTCAGTGTACGGTTATGCTCTTGGAGAACTTTTGAAAAGTGCATTTAAAGCCTAAAGAAGCTTCAATAGCTTGATGGGAATGAAAATGTTCTACACCCCACCCACCCACCAAAAACCCCCCCAATAAAATAAGCTGAATATTTTCATATCTTATGCTTATTGCATAGACCTATATATGGATGCTAGTTGCTTCCAGTTTTGTGTTCTACTTGGTTAATGGGTCAGCAATGCAGGGATTGTGTGTATCGGCGTTGTGCTGCAACTGTGTACTCTGCTCGAAAGAGTTCCCTGCAACATTGATTATGGGGAAGATGGGCAGTTGTATTCCATTATTTCTGTTGGAACTTTTCAACAATCATCTTCCCCACATTCTTATTTAAGCTGTATTCCCTTCTTCTTATGCAAAACCAACAATTGCTTCTTGATTATTTCTATTGCATACTATAACAATGATAGGATGTTTCACTTGAAGAAAGAAAAATGGAAGATGAGCTCACTAAAAGAGAGAAAATATTAGAAGAGAGGGAGCCGATGGCATAAAAATTAGAAGAACAATGAACGGAATAATAATTAGGAGTTCACTGGAAGAAACTAAAAAAAAAAAACTTTGTTTGAGAGTACCCCTTGAACACCATAAGTTGAAGAACAAAATGTACCTTTCGGAGTTTGACATTATTTGTATCTATTATTCAAACGCTTGTAATTTCATTAACGTTTGCATATGTGCTAAATGTAGCCACCCATTTGAACTAAATGTCGCCTCCCCAAGCATTGATTTGACTATACTACCCCTTTAGTAAATACAAACCATATGTTACTAGATAACCAAACAGCCGGGGGGGGTGTGTGTCGCGTAGGGTTGGCGGCAGCAAAGGGAGGGGTGCCGCCTAGGGTATGAGACAGTGCCGTGGTGGTGCCTCCTTGGAGAGGCGGCAGTCCAGTGGCTGAATGAAGGGTTCGAATTGAAAATTTTGTTTAGTAAAAATTTCAAGGATAGTATAGTATTTTCAATGCTAGGGAAGGCGACATTTAGTTAATAGGGGGGGTGACATTTAGTACCACTCAACATTTGTTACTAGCAACTGGTGTGTTCATTGGAAGAAAGAATAGGACAAAAAAATACATAGTGTTTGAGAGAGTAACCCTTGAACACCATAAGTTAAAGGATGAAATATACTGTTGGAAGCTTTACATTATTTCTATCTCTATTCTAACCCTTGTAATTTCATTAATGTTTATTACTAGCAACTGATGTCAAGCTTCTAGGTAGGTTGAGTGTATACGAATTGAAAGTTTTTGAATTGCTTCTCTGTACAGGTCATACAAGGAGATGTGCTCAAGTGTGATCTTCCTTACTTCGACATTTGTGTGGCCAATATTCCATACCAAATTTCATCCCCTCTCACTTTCAAATTATTGGCACATAAGCCATCATTTAGATGTGCTGTGATAATGTTCCAGAGGGAATTTGCAATGAGATTAGTTGCTCAACCTGGTGACAACCTTTACTGCCGCCTCTCTGTGAACACCCAACTATTGGGCCGTGTTTCTCATTTACTGAAAGTTGGAAAGAATAATTTCAGACCTCCACCAAAAGTCGATTCTTCTGTTGTTCGAATAGAACCTAGAAAGCCAGCTCCTACTGTGAATTACAAGGAATGGGATGGTTTAGTCCGAATCTGTTTTAATCGGAAAAATAAAACCCTTGGTTCAATCTTTCGGCAGAAGAGTGTGCTCTCGATATTGGAGAAGAACTACAAAACCTTGCAAGCGTTGCAATTTTCAGAAAATGGAGAGATGGCAGTTGATGCCACAGCTCTTGGAGATGCAGGTAAGGACCTGTGTATGGAAATTGATGATGACATGGAAGACGAGGAGATGGATATGGAGATGGAAGATGGGAATACAAAAGGGTCTGAATTTAAAGAAAAGGTTTTGGGCATACTGAAGCAAGGTGAATTTGAGGAGAAGAGATCTTCCAAGCTCACACAAGCAGATTTCATGCACCTACTCTCCTTGTTTAACAAGGCTGGAATACATTTTACTTGATATATGGGATGACGAAGTCATGTTGGCCCATTCAATTTTGTTTCATTTTTCCTATTGTAATTTGTGATATAGGTTACTGTTTTGACTTGGAGGTTTTAGTATAGTGTTTAGGATAGTCTATACCTTCTCTTCACTGTATGGGTTTTGTTTTATTGGAAGTGTTTTACTGATGAAGGATATTCTAATATGTTTCTCCCTTTCCAAGAAAATAGTCTCTCTTTTCTCAGTTTGTATTGAAAAGTAGTACCATTTTTATAAATAGCAATAATTTTAGTGCAATTTGAAGAATGCACAAACACGTTACAATCTTAAAAGTTTAACTTATCAAATAAGACTATTTTTTGGAACAGAGGGAGTATTTACTAATTATTTCAACACTCTAATGAAGCAAGATTGCAAGAGTTTTTTTTTTTTTTTTCTTTGGGTTCATTCTGTTAAATCATTAGAACTGTTTTATGCTTTAGGTTCTTGGTTTCAGTTTAGTGGCCAGAAAATGTGTTGCGAGCAATGGTATAAAGTCTTAGCAGAGTTGTTTTTTTCATTTGACTTTAAATTGATTAATTGCTTTACGGCCTAGCATCGATATTCATCTGGGAATAACTTCATGGTGGATAAAGGGCACGAAAGGAATAAATCCTCGGTAGTTTCTCACAAAAAACTACATCTATCATCAAACACAATAGTCCGACGTAGAAGTTTACTTGGTTTCTAAAATGGTTCTACAATTCAGCAAAACTGAGTACACATCTTGGAATATTCCCGGCAAACCAAACTTTGACCTCAATACAGATGCTAAAGGCCGTGTAAAGGTGAGAATTATTTTTCATCCGTGAAACCGGTTATTGCATTGTGTTTGCTTTCTATGGCTGCCATTTTCTGAATCTTGCTAAGAGGTTTAATAACGATTGCTTACAACGTTTCCCAGCCCAAAAGAATTAAAAGGAAAAAAGAAAAGATTCAACACAAGATTAATGAAGTCTAGTCTAGGAACAAAGCAGTAAAAATGTGATAGATCAGCAGTATTTTGTGAGGAAGATTCATTATTAAACTTGATGCTTTAGCAGCTGAAAATAAACAGAGCTCAGAACATACAAAATACGTAGATCCCGTGGACATATCTGACTCAAGAACACCAGGTACAAGTCAGCAGATCATGGAAACACCAACGAAGAAAAACAAGTAGAGAGTAGCAAAATGCAGTTTTATCATTGCCTGTTGCTACTTTTGTTTATATATTTGCTAAAGCTTAGATCTTAGTTTCGCACTGCCTTGCGGCTAGGCCTGTTGCCCACTTTTGTTAACACCAAGACATAGGCATAGCCACTTTAGCTTAACACCAAACCATCATCATCAACTTTTGCTACGTACATGTGACATCTTTTCATCAATTACATCTGATTTTCCATTCATATTCGATCCCCCCCTCCCCCAACACACACACAGACACAGACACAGAATCTCTCTAACACACTCTTCAAATTTAAACACGTTTATCAGTACATTCATTTCTTAGATTATCATTCATGTTTATCTCAAATACTACAGGAGCGAACCACTAAGGACACTTAGGAGGCTGCCAAGGCTGGAGAATTAACTTCCAGTAAAACATTTTGCCTCAAAAACGACAGGATACTACAAGATTAAATCAACTGCAATTATATTCCACTCAATCATATAATACTAGTACACAGAATGCCGACCTGCCTACTTCAAAGCATATACAATACCCAATAAATAGGTCAAAATCCAGTAACTCCTAATATATATCAATAAGATTTGAGTATACAAATCCTACCATTTCAATCATGAGAAGCAACAACGTCTGTTATGCAAAATGACAAATTTACAAACATCATGCGTAAAGCATTGTACGCTCAACCAAAGTACAACACTTTAAAGCATGATGTAAATGAATTCTGTTGATAAATTTTGTATATGTAAGCATTATTCGTCTGTCATATCTTTCATTAATTTGATTAGAGCTCCTTCTAGGATACCTTTTGGCAGACTTTTTAGTCCTTCCATTCGACTTGGAAACTGAGCATGAGAATCCAATGAGAACCCACTCATTTTCACATGTCCTCTACGTCTTTATCCAAGGAAGCCGATAAATAGCTAAGAATGAAGTCATCAAGATCACCTTCAAGTACAGAATCTGGGTCTGAAACCTCATAGTTAGTCCGAAGATCCTTGACCATGCGGTAAGGCTGAAAATTTGGAGGTAGAAAAAAAAAGTATGAAGAGGTTAGAGCAGCGAGAAGCCGAGAACCCACATTATTCATGAAATATAGTTGTGATATGCAATTACATATGTGTGAATACAACCTGAAGTACATAAGTGCGTATTTGGTTGCCCCAACTAATGTCAGTTAGTGACTCTGTGTGTTGCGAATTCATCTGAGCCTGGCGAACCATCTCGAGCTGATCTAAGCGGGATTGAAGCACAGCCATGGCAGATGCCTTGTTTGAATGTTGTGACCTATAATTGTTACACCAAAGCCAAGACTCTCAAGGAAAAGCAAAATTATGGCTTCAATCCATTAGTTGCAGCATAAAACACACCTTTCATTTTGACAAGTGGCCGTGATTCCTGTAGGTATATGAGTTATCCTCACAGCACTATCAGTTGTGTTAGCATGCTGACCTCCTGATCCTCCGGATCGAAACCGTTCAATTCTGAGATCAGAGTCAATAATTTGAACATGGGAAAATCCATCCCCTAAGATTGGAATGACGGCAACAGCAGCAAATGAAGTGTGTCGGCGTTTTGCGCTATCAAATGGTGAGATACGTACTAAACGGTGCACCCCTACTTCTGCTTTGGCATATCCAAATGCATATTCACCATCAACCTTGATTGTCGCACGCTGAATGAATCATTAAACCAAAATCAGGAGCAGATAAACAAGCATGCATACTTTGATCAATTATCTAAGAGCAAATTGTAGTTATCCATTGTACTTTATCCCCTTTTCTATTGGCTACATGTTCAAATTTTCAACCTGTGAAATTCAGTATATTGTTTCAATCAAACCCAATGTAAGTTACCATTAGGAGACAAAGAAAAAAGAAAAGGAAAATACTTAAATAGTCGAAAATGACATTTTTATGCTAATAAGTTATAAACCATTACGAAACAAACCTTGTCCCTCGCTCCCTCTTCCATTGTATTTGTGTTGGTGGATGGGGTGGGGGTGAAATTGATGGGTAAAGCTGATAACAAGACAAGGATTTTGGAGTCATGATGGTTGACTTATTCCACTGTTGTTTGGTTGTAGTCAGCATTCTAATAATTAATATCCTAATAATCAATATACTCTATTAATTAATAAATTCTTAAGAAACGAACTTTGTTCCACTTTAGATAATTAATAAGTCTAAGACTTTATAATTAATAAATTAATGAGAAAATATGTGGTAGTATTAATTATTAGAGTGAAATTATAGGTATGTTATGTATAGGAATTTTACATATGCAATTGTCATCCAAAAAATTCTAATTCTACTAATGTCTAATGTTTAAATAAAAATTTGGGGTGAATGCACAGTTAAGCAATCAAATATGGCTTTTATATAAGAACACAGCTATCTTTTACAAATGTGGCTCAATCAATTCATTGATTCTTTCAGTAGCTATTAGAAAATTTTATGTTTCAGCAAAGTAAAAATTAACAACCTATGCGTGTTAAAAGAGATATTATGAATCGTGTAAATTTTAGCATATAGGAGTAGTTTTTTGAAATAATTTAAAACATCTGAAACTTATTTTATGGTTTTGTGATATAAAAATATGTATATAACCTCTAACAAAGTTTTTCAAGTTTATTAAAAGTGTAGGCACTTCTAATACTTAATATAGTCTTCCAATTAATAAAATTTCTTCTCCATTGAGTATTAATTATTACAGTGTCGACGTCATATGGTCATCAGGAAAAAGCAGCAACTTTCACATAGTTCATAACGTTTTCAGTCCATTTTCTGCAACTGTGTGACGGTGGTGGTCGATGTAAACTAAAAAATGGGGGTTCGATGGAGTGAATGAAAAAATTAGAAGTCCATGTAATCAACTGAAAAAAGGTATAGACTCGGAGTAAACCTCCATTAGGCCATATTTTAAAGGAAAACAAAAATGGTAAGAATAGAACCTTGATTCCTGCAATCTCACCAGGCATTTCATCCACTACCACGACTTTATATCCACGGTTTTCAGCCCAGTTTTTGTACATTCGCATGACCATTGATGCCCAATCCATGCTCTCCGTACCCCCAGCACCAGCTTGAACCTGTAATTTGCACCCAATATTATGTCACTAGTTACAGTATTACCATAGCTACTGTTCCCCAGATCATAAGATTACTGCATTCTGAAGGAAGAAATTTAAAGCTGGTTAGCCAAAGATTGGTTAGACACAGGACAAGATGACACAAAACTTTGGCAGATTTTTCTTTTCTCCATGTGTTAAAAGGCAGCTAGAAACTTAGAAGTGACCTCAATGAAACACGAGCAAGAATCATGTTCCCCTGCTAGCAAAGCTTCAAGCTCCTTCTCTTTCGAACTTTGCCTCATCCTTAATAATGCTTTCACCGACTCCTGCAGCAGAAGGATTGACAAATTAAATCAGGCACCCAGGTAAGCTAAATAGATATTTTCTTTTCACGTTTTATTTTGTGTGTGATATGTAGAATGCAACTGATGAGTGAAAACTTGGGACGCCTCTTTTTTTCTTTTCTTCCTTCCACTTCTTCTATTACCTGTTTTTCTATTTGCTATCTTTCTTGTGCTCAATACAGGAGATGCCACAGTTTATGTTACATAAGAGAATAAAATAGAAGGTTAACAATAAAATGTGCACATGGAAGTGAACAACTGCTAATAAAGGATCTGCTACAGTAATGATCTCATAATAAAAAAGAATGAAGCCAATGAAGTGTAAACTCATGATCCATGTTGTGGATCACATCAACATAGGTTGCTTATCTCAATAGCTTAGTTAAGTAGGTTAAAGAGGGAACTGAAAAAATCTCGTTAAGCCTACTGTGACCCCATATACACATCAAAGTATACATTACGTAATGGCGGGATTCACTTATATCTAGAGCTAAACCTCTTAACAATGCATAGGAAACACATTTCGTGAAGCCTAAATTTACATAATTGGTCCTTTAAATTTTGCAAGACCTAAATTTATTACTATTAGTAGTATTACGTGCCCATTTTGGTTCTTTAGCAATTCATATAGTTACAGCTTTATTCAATGGTGACTAGCAGCATATGCAATGGTTAGTTGTACCTGGTACATATGTTAATGTAGATTGCTTTGGCAAAATCCTTCATAGACTTGACGATAGTTCCACCATATCAATAAAGAAATACTCCCTACATCCCTAAATGAGTGTCCATTTTTAGTTTTTTAATAAAATTAAGGAAGTTGACTTTTGAGGCATTTCAGTTGCACATATACATTAATACCCTTAATGTCCACATATAACATTAGAAGTCCACACTAGACACTAGGGCACGATATGTGTCAAAGGTGAAATTAGTAAACTTATAAAAAAAAATGGACACTCATTTAGGGACGGGGTAATTTTTTTTCTGACTAACCTAGTTTTGACTAAAACATGAAACATGAGAGCATATCAAATTATCAATGATCTTTATATAAGAGAACTAGGTTGAAGTTTTTGGGATTATGGCTGGTCTGAAACCAAATCAACTCTCTGGCAGGCTTCAAAATTTTCCTCAACCTCAAGGTCAGCAAAAGGATAGGGTGATACGGCTACCTACTGCGAATCATGAATTCACCATTAAATCAGCATGGACATGCAACAGGAATTATTGGTACAAGCCGGTACGGTTCATCCAGAAAATTCCTAGCCATGCTTTTATTTGTTGGTTTGCTTGTAGGGAGAAATGGAATACAAAGGACAAACTAAAAAGATGCGTAGTTTTAAAAGATGATACTGGCGTATTATGTACAGGCGGTGCAGAGACAATTGCTCATATGTTTTTTGATTGTCCATACTCTGCAACTACACAGAAGGAAGCAATGTGGAAATATAGTATGAGCAGGCGAGTGAATGGTTGGGCAGTAGAACTACATCAGTTCATAACAAACTTTAGAGAGAAGTCCTTTTTTCTGCAAAAATGAGGGAGTTGTTGCTTGCTGCTACAGTGTACAACATCTAGAACGCAAGGAACCATAGAACCTTTATTGAAAGAAGTAGTACTACTGATCTAGTGACTAAACAAATAAGCCAGTAGATTGGATGGAATTACCAAAATTGGATGCTAGGCAAGGAATATGGTGTATAAATGAAAATCCTATCTAGAATGGTAGGTTGTTGTCTGCTTCTTTGGTGTATATTGGACCAAGGATACACCTTGTGTAGGATGTATCCTATTTGAGCCTTTGAGGCTTATACTTTGAATTCTGATTTTACAATCAAATGTCTAGCGAAGGAGCTAAAGGAAATACTTCTCAAAGAAAAAAGAACCATCGGCTTCAAAAGAAAAAAAGGAGTAATTTAGTATTTTAAATTTTTTTGTTGCTTTGCTAGGGCTTCTTTCAAAGTTTCCAGAACATTCCTATTGAATCATATTCATTGCATATGAGGAGGCATTTTCGGTACACTACATTAGAGAACCAGAGTAATCGCAAAGAGAATACGTGCCTAGAGAAAGAAGAATTGAGGGCCCACCAATTCCAACTCGGGATCATTCTCTTCACGAGCAAGCTTTATCATGTCAATATGCTCAAGCAATTCTTGCTCAAGCCCCTTAACCTCCTTCATTTTACCCATGAGTGAACCATGCTCACGGCTTATCTTCCCTGCACGAACAGGATCATCCCATAGGTCCGGCTTGTCCAGCTGTATAGATAATATGTCCAATCTGACTTTCAATTTCTTCCACTGCCACAACAAAGAGAAGGTATATAACCCATAATGTCAGCTAACTGTGATAAATCTATGACAGGATATCATTCTCAAAAGCACAATGTCACTTTAATTTTAACCAAAATCTCTTGAGAGGAAAACAACATCAAACTTTGATCTGCTAGTGCATATTTAGGTAAACTAATCTCCAAAATTTATAGAAAATCAATAGCAAGTTGTAAGTTCAACCAGCGGCCTTGTTTGCTTTTTTGGTTTTTAAGAACAAACGATCAACCAAACGGCCCAATTTTCATCGTCTAGTAACCAAACACAACACAACACACAAAAATGAGCATAATACCTGTAAACGTTTCTTGATAAGATGAATGGATTGAGCAATTGCAGAGGCATGACTCTTCCAATCACTCTCGCTCTCATCAAGAATAGTCCATTGATTGGCAATGATTCCTTCCACAGTGAGTCCATCTGAGGTCGACGCCTCCTCAAGGGCTGCCTGAGAACTGAACAACCGTATCCTATTATTTCCCCAAGGAACAAAACTCCATCCAGACCCAGTAGAGATTTTCAAATTTCTAACCAAAAAAGAAGAAAACCCAGCAGATTTCTCGAAAAATGAATCACACCCAAGATCATGGATTTCTTGTTTTTGAATTGAAGTGGAGAGATTCCGAGATTGCGGATCAGAGCTCGATGAGAAGAGGGCGGGCAAAAGTTGGAATTTGAGTAAAGGGTGTTGTGTTAGAATTGATAATCTATTACATGATCTTTTGAGGATGTGAGATGACATTTTTGCTGAGAAGGATTTGGCCTTTTAGCAGAGGCTACAAAGCCAGTAAACCCATAGAGCCTTACACCAGGGTTTATCGATCGGTGGCTATGGGACAACGTCCCCATTGGAAGATGCAACTTACCACCTTATGGTTGAACTGATGTTGAAAATTCTTCTTTACGCTCGTAAAATGATAACTTAAGCCCCCTTTTGTTTACAATTTAACATTCTTTGATGAAATGTTCCAATAATTCTTAATTACTCCGTCCGTCCCAAAATGAGTATTAATTTTTAGTTTATTACCAAAATAAATTATTTTTAAACCATTTTATTAGCAGATATACATTAATGTGCTTAGTATTCATGCTATAGCATTGGAAGCTAATACTAGGACATGATAGTTACATTTAGTAAATTTATACAAAAGTAGACATTTATTTTGGGACAATAAAATTTTAAAATGAACATCATATTAGGATAAAGTGAGTTTATCCTTGCCTATTCAGATATCCATTTGACGTATATCAGATACAAGTTTTCAAGCTCTTAGTATATCTCTGCATAGATTTAAAATTTTGGTGGGGAATGGGAGGGGCACTAAAATTAAAGGCATATACATTTGATTAACTAAGATCGCTTATGTAGGCATCCCTACAAAGGAGGTTTAGGATTTCAGTTAACTCCATCATTTTATCAAACACTTCAAGTTAAGTTGAGTTGGCTTGTTTTTACTTCAGATGGATCGTTGTTAACAACCCCTCTTAGAAGCGATATTATTCCCAATCCACATCTATGTCGTGATTTATACTTCTTACATTGCTTTATATTATTTGATGCAGCAAAATTCTGCACCTAGGAGTGAATTGGTATTGATCTGCGATGCTTGGGAATTGTGCCAGAATGATGTTACTAGGAATCACCTGAGAATGGAAACAATGGTGGTTACTAGGCTAAGGACGTGCCCAGCAAAACCCCTCCAGTGTGAGAGTGGGATGGCGTAGGAGAGAATGTATATGCCGTAAGAGAGAATATAGGTGTGAATTAGTCCGTACCTTGCATCAGAGAGTGAATCTATTATTTATAGTAGATTCAACTGAGAGTTTGTTAGGCCTGCTTGGGAAACGTGCCCAAGCATCTTTCTATAAGCACGTGGCTTTTAAGTGAGGTGGCTTTCATGTGGCACGTGGCTTTCGTGTGGCATGTGGTTGCTGGGCGAACATGGTGATGAGATGGTCGCTAGGTCATCTAAGGTGCTTTAGTTGTCGAGCACTTAGGCTGAGCCCCCATTCCTTAAGTTTCTTTAGTGTAAAGACTTATATGCCCTCTTATGAAGGTTTGGGTAGTTCAGGAGCCCCATACTCCTTATTTGTGCAAGCATGCTCGGACCAAGGTATCTTACTCGTCGTCTTTGACTGAATGTTTTTTTATGGTTGCCCTTTCACACATGCTCGTTTGACTGTACTTCTATGCTTATCCTTTCTTGATAATTGTGCTTCCACTGTCAGGGTTAGTGGGAACGTCACACATAGTGGTGATGTTTACATCTGATACTGGTTCTATTGTTTCCACTGACAGGGCTAGTAGAAACATCACATCCTCTGTGACGCTTGCATGTGACGGTAGTTTTTACTCTTCCGTACCATAATGACAACCATATTTTGTTTTTACCGAGATCATAAACATTTAAATTGCCCCGCCTTTTTGTATTCCCTACGACAAACCATCGATGGATAGGCTCCAAGACCCAACTAGCTATCGGGTCTTATATAAAAGCCCCTTGTCATCTCCATTTACTCTTCTTCTCCAACTCCTCCTTTCAAACCCAGCATTCCAAAGACCAAAAAAAGACGTCTTGCTCCGGTGAACTTTCTGTGCAAAACTCTCACTTACTCTCAATCATGTGCCCCTCTACTCTTGTAGCTCCTTGTCCTTTTACCCTTTCGCTAGCTCTGTGTGGGTGGAGTGAACCACTTCTTTTTTCCCGTGATTTGCTTCCTCTTGTGTCTTTTTCCCCTTCTGTTATTGTTTTCATTGCCTGAGAAAGACAACGCTGGTGTCCTTTCTCCTCCTTTCGCGGTGCTCCAAGTTGTTTCGTGAGTGGCGATTATTCTTGGATTGGCAAGCATTCTTTTTGAGTGGCAATCATTCATCTTATTCAGGTACTTGCTCGCTATTCTTTTCTTTCTTATCTCTTTTGTTTTGCGACATACCCATGGCCAAAACCAAGCAAACCCAGGTCAAGGATAACTACGCCCTTTCCCAATTTACCTGCGTTTTGGTGACCGCCGATGAAAAAATAGGATGGCGATCACTTGGCAAAGCCAAAATTGAGAGTTTAATGATTAGGTTAGGTTTTAAAAATGATAGGATTCATGCTCTAGGATTCATGACCACAAGTCCCTTGTCAACTTCTTGAGTGACAACTTCTCCCAAAATTCTAGTGCTAGTTCTGAGAATTCCTCTTCATCGAGTGTAAGAGCGACCACCCTCTCATATGGCGATCATTCTGAGTCATCGCAACATTTTGAGAGGTCACGCGATCATTCAGGAAATACTTATGAGGGTAATGTTAACATGGAAAGGGATGGCGATGTTGTAGACGACGCGGGCAGTACTGAGCAAGACTCAGATTCTTTGGTGGAAAAACTTTCTAGAACCTTTAGACCATATAGCCCAGTTGACGTCCCTTATTGGGCGGCGAAAATGGGAATAGATATAAATGACCTCAAGATCGTGTTGGATGATAGCCCTGTTGATCGCGAGTCCCTGCGTGTTAGAAGGGATGCGATTGCTTTTTACAAATCACACTTTGTCGTAGGATTGAGGTTGCCCTTGGATCCCTTTGTGTGTGAGTTTCTGGAGCGAGCCCACGCGGCTCCTATTGATCTCAATTTGAACTCGATTAGGTTTTTAATAAATTTTGTCATCCTTTGTTGTTCTTTGGGTTTTGATCCCAAACTTAGCCTGTTTTTCCAATTCCATATCGCCCATATGTCCAAGACCGGGCACACCCTGGGTGTCCACTAACATCCTTATGGCCCTCAACTGTACTCCAAGCCCCCAAACAAAATGGTCAATTAGGATTCAAGGTATATTTTAATGGAATCCCGCCAGGGATGGAATTTTTTTTTGCCTTATCTAGCCCAAGAATGTTAGGCAATCAAAAGCACTGACATTACCCTTCTTGAAGATTGGGAAATGAGGAAGAGGATTCATAGGACTTTGGGTGTTTATTTTGATTTGCGCGACAAATACCTTAGACACTCGAGGATGTACCATTGCGAGCATATGGATGGAGCTAAATGGTTGTACCTGTCCAGATTATCGTGTAGGCAGGTGGACAACCTCTAGCCCTGGGTAATTGTTGAGGATAGGCTTAAGTGTGAGGGTTTTACTCCCTTTGCTCAGAGGGTATTCTTTATCCACGTAAGCTCACGCGAGTACCATTAATATCCCTTTTTTCCTCTTTACTTGTTTGTTGTAAATTTACTTCGTTTTCTAACTTTGTTTCTGCTTTTGCAGCTATGACTTTCGATTTGGACCTTGATGAGTAACAGGAGATCTAGAACATGCGTTGTACTGGTTGCTCTGCTCGCAATACTCAACTCCAGCAATCACCCCGAACTGAAGCTCTTTCCATTGTCGCATGGGATGCTAGACCTCGAAAGACGGTGAAGAGACTAGTGAAAGTCAGTGATGCTTGCTCCCTCTCTAGGAAGAAAGCGCACATTTTAGAGTAACGCGTTAGCAGGGAACACGGCGAAGAGCCCGTCAATCCTTCTACCGTGGTAGACAATCCCCTACGCTCTTCGGTTGGTCCCATTCTTGTTAGCTTTTTTTCAACTTCACATGCTCGCCCACCAACTGGCGGTCTCACACCCGCTCTTTGACTTTCACCTAGTTTTACCCTGCCTAGTGCCCTTCAGGGCATCAACAAGTTGGCATCAAAAATTGGAAAGGTGCCCCCTCTTATTGGCCTAAATTTTGAGGACAAAACATTTCTAAGTATGGTGCTTAGATGGGGCATAGAATTGTGGATGATATCAGCTTAGTCGGGTCTAAGGCTGCTCTAGCCCGTATGGGTTTTACTGCGATGGAGGTTTGTATCTATCCCCCTTATTTGTTATCTGTAACCCTATTTCTTCATATTTAATCCTTTGTTCCTTGGTATTTTCATATGTGAATGTCGATTTGGTACTGGAGGCGAGCTCGTCTTCAAAAAGGTGCAAACGAAATGAGATTGAGAAGTTGATCGCCGCTGCTGAGAACTGCGCGAGAAGTTCTGACCATAAAGTGGAAGAGTTGGCCAAAGAACTGGAGAAAGCCCGTCTCGAGCTCGCTAATACTCATGCTGAGTGTGATTCTGCTCGCTCTGAGATCGACAAAGTTCGTTCCTCTATAGAAGTAGTGAATGCCGCTGATGTTGCTGAGAAAGAAATTGAGTTCGAGGTTAAAAAGAACATGTTGTTCGCCAGCTAGGAGCAAAAGGGTGCCACGATTAAAAAAGAATCTATTGATGCTTACAAGAAGAGTCAAGAGTTCAAGGAATAATTTGGTCCTTTCATTTTGGAAAACTTCTACAGCGGGGTCGATCACGCCCTCCGATTAGTTGTCGCCTCGGGAAAAGTGGAAATGGAAGACCTCGTCTCTTGGAAGCTCGAGCACCGATATAGCCTTCAAGTTTGATCCGGTCATGGTGCCATATTCTGGCAAAGACTTGGTTAAACTCCATGAGAAGGACTCCAATGAGGGTCTTCCCAGGTTGTCTCCTTCCCTTGTGCTCACGCAATATTTAAAAGTTTGCATGAAAGCTGAAAAAGAAGCGCGAGCAACTGTTGATGCCATTGCCGCTGCTGAAGGTGAGAGGGTCGACGACAATGATGAATCCGGCGATAAAGACTTTTTGGTTGAAGACGAGAACTAAGTAGATTATGGGGGTAAAGGGGTGCTGGCGATCATTCTGCCAGTTAGTGTTCTCGCTGCGTCGAGCTTTTTATGGGCGTTTGTGCCTTTAAACATTTCCAAACATATTTTCTTTCATCTTGCTTTTTATGGTGGACAATCCCATTTCAGTTTACGCTTAACTTTAGCTTTGTTTCAACACTCTGACTCTTGAGGCGGTCTTTTTGAATCTCTCGCCATAACAAGTTTGAGCAAGTATTCTAAATTTTTATGTTGCACGTCTATGTTTGACCGATTGTATCATGCTTTGCTCACTTTAATTTTTGTTTCAAACTTCATGTTTGATTTTGCTTATTACCTGGGCCCTGTAGCTATGTTCCCTCTTTTTGAGAGGTTGTACAGTCAGAGACCAGGTGTCACTCAAGTGCGGGTCTTTTTGCCTTGGCTGGCTATTCTTGCTTTTGATGCTCGCTTGGATGCAGGTCTTTTATTCATTTGGTCAGACTTGCCTTAATTTTTGTGGCATGATCACTTTGATCTTTTGCTTGCAGCATTCATCGATCAGTCATGTTTATAAAAAAAAGAACGATCATTAGACTCATTTTATAATAGATTAACATTCATTACATGAAAAGTAACTTTTATAAAGTACAAAACAAACATGATATTGACTTTAATGATAAAACCTCTTTAAGTGATAGGCGTGCCAAGGGTTTTTGAGTTCTTTCCCTTCCTGAGTCTCTAACCTGTAAGTTCCTTCTCTAATTATCTTTGTGATGCGATAAGGTCCTTCCCAATTAGGCGAGAACTTGACTTGAATTGTCTATTTGCCCGTTGCTTCAATTTTTCTTACCACCCAGTCTCCTTCCAAAAATGTGCGTGGGCTCACCCTTTTGTCATGGTGCATTTTGGCTTTCTTTTTATAATTTTCCATCCTTAGTCGTGCATCCATCCTTTTTTCTTCTAATAAGTCCAACTCTCTCAACCGTTCAGCCTTGTTAGTATGCTCGTCATATGACAGCACCCTTAATGATGGGAGTCCGACCTCTACTGGTGTCATCGCCTCTGATCCATATGCCAAGCTAAATGGTGTTTCCCCGGTTGGCCCTTTGACTATCGTTCTAACATTCTATAATGCAACATGAAGCTCGCCAACCCATCGACCTTTTCTTTCTTCCAGGTTCTTTTTTAGGACATTTAGAATTTACTTGTTTCCTGCTTCTTCTTGCCCATTTCCTTGAGGGTGTGCGACCGAAGATTTAATGTGTTCGACATTCGCTTGACATGCTTCTGTAAACTTGTCAGAAAATTGAGTTCCCCGATATGATACTATCATGTTCAGTAGTCCAAATCGGCACCAGACCTGATCGTGGATGAACTTGATTGCATGTCTTTCGTTATACTGGCCAAAGCTTTTGCCTCAACCCATTTAGTGAAATAGTCGATTACTACTATTATATACTGACAATTTCTCTTCGCCTTAGGGAATGGGCCGATGAGATCTACTCCCCACTTATCGAATGGCCAAGAAGCGATCACGGGAGTCTGCATTATCGCGAGTAGTCTAGGAATGTTGACAAACAATTGACATCTCTCACATCTCTTTACATATTCCTCTGCGTCCTTTCTCAAACTTGGGCAAAAATACCCATGGAATATTACCTTATATGTCAGAGACCTAACCCCCTAGTGTCCGTAGCATACTCTCTCATGAATTTCTACAAAAACTTTCTCTGTCAGATTTGGCTCGACACACCTTAGCAATGGTCGGCGGAATGATCTCATGTAAAGGATGTTGCCTTGTATTAATTGTATATCTGGCCGACCTTTTTCTAAATCCTCGTGTATCTTCTATCCCTTCTGAAATAATTCATTTTCTATATATTCTTTCATTTCTGTGATCCGACTCTTTTTTCCTTCTTTGATGTCCATAACTTGAGGTCTACAAATGGTCGGTATCTCTACATATTCTACCCACATCTTTGCTGGTAAGGATTCGGCCTTTGTGGAAGCTATCTTCGACAGGTAGTCTGCTCGCGTGTTATCTTCTCGGTCAATTTGGTTCAACTCCCAATACTCGAATTTCTGAACCACATTTCTTACCATCACGCAGTATTGTGCCAACGTAGAGTTATTAGCCCCATACTCCCCCATTACTTGATTCATAATGAGTTGTGAATCACTATGGACGACCAAGTGTTTAACTCCCAAGTCAATACATAGCTCAATGCCCGCGATTAATGCTTCATATTCAGCTTGATTGTTCGAAGCCGTGAACTTGAACCTGAGAGCCTTCTCTATCGTTTGCTTGTTGTCAGGAGCAAGTAAGAACAGACCTGCTCCACTATTATCAATGGTTGTAGATCCATCTACATATAATGACCAATAATGATCAGGGCAAACTCAAGGCGTCGTAGCACTGGGTGGAGCCACTGATGTGCTTGACCTATGCTCGCCTGACTTCTGACTTTCAGTTGTTTGTTCCCTCTCTTGAGTGAAAGATGTTTCTACCAAATAAATTAGCCAAGGCTTGTGCCTTGATAACCTTCGTGGGAGTGTAATTGATCTCAAACTCAGTGAGCTCGATCGACCAATTTAATAGCCTTCCCAAGTATTCAGATTTGTGCAAAATTTTCTTGAGGGGTGCATTTGTGTATACAATAATTGAATGCGAAAGAAAATACGCTCTAAATTTACGAAAGCTAACTTTTCTGCATTAAAGTACTTTGTCTCAACATCTGACAAGGCCTTAAAAACGTATTTAACTATTTTTTAAGAATTACATTCCTTTTTTAATAAAACAGCGGCTACTGCCAAATCAGTGGCGCCCACATACAAGTACAAAATTTCCCCTAATTTAGGGCTTACAAGTAATGGAGGCTGGTCGAGGTATTCTTTTATCTTCTCAAAGACCTCTTGACACTCGGGGGACCATTCAAAGCTCTTGTTCCTTTTCAAAACTTTGAAGAAAGGAAGACACCTCCCGGTTGATCGTGATATGAATCGACCCAATGCGACTATTCGCCCATTTAACTTTTACACTTGTTTGACACAACTAGGCTTTTTATCTCCAAAAGTGCTTATATCTTTTCAGGTTTGGCCTCTATTCGCTTTTGACTAACCATGAAACCCAAAAACTTCCCGGCGGTTCGAACACATACTTGCTCAGATTGAGTTTATATGGTTCTTTCTCAAATTTTCGAACGTTTCAACCAAGTCTTGTAAATGTGCCCGATCCTTTGTTTTAATCACCATATCGTCGATGTATGCTTCCACGTTTCTACCAATCTGGTCGCCGAATATCTTGTTCAACATTCTTTAATAGGTGGCTCTGACATTTTTTAGGCCGAAGGGCATCATAATATAGGAATAAAGTCCCCCCGCCGCTCTGAAAGTTGTTAGTTCTTGATCCTCGAACACCATCCTTACTTGGTGATATCCTGAATAAGCGTCAATAAAGCTTAGGACTACATGCTCGGCTATAGCATCCATCAACCTATTAATTCTAGGTAATGATAACAGTCCTTTGGGCATGCTTTATTCAAGTCGGTGAAGTCGACGCACATCCTTCATTTCTTGTTCGACTTTAACATCATCACTACGTTGGCCAGCCAAAAGGGGTAATATATCTCCCTGATTACTTTTGCCCTAATCAATTTCTTGACTTCTTCCTTGATGGCCGCCTTCTTCTCAGGTCTAAAGGCTCTCGCTTTTTGTTGAACCAGCACAAACTCAGGATTTATGTTTAAGTGATGCTCGGCCACATCAGTGTTAACTCCTTCCATATCTTCCACTGCCCATGCAAATACATCCAGGCTAGGATTCCAAAACTCAATCAAATCATCGCGATAATTCCCTTTCAATCCAAACCTAATTCTTATTTTCTGTTATGGAAATAACAGATTGATGGCCACCTTCTCTATTTCATCGCATGGTTTCAACTCTGGCTCCTCGCGTACCTGTATTGTTTCAATTTCAACTGTAACATGCTTCTACACTGCTTCTTCCTCCCCATTTTTTTCAGCAATCACATGTTTGGCTGTGACGTGCTCGTCTGTGCCTGTGATTGACTAAGAAAGTACTTTGGAGGTATCTTCTATAGCAGCGATCATTCCCACCATTGGGTCTCCACTCGTTGTGATCTTCAAGGATTTAGACATCGTCCATTTGTGATCATCCTATACTACAACCTTTTTCTTCATTTTTGCGTGTCTACGATATGTTGCAATATTTCCTTCGGGTTACTCTGGATGGTCGCAATACCTTCCTCCATTTTGAACTTAACTCGCTGGTGAGGAACAGATGCGATCAACTGAAAGGTGATCATGGCTTGCTGTCCTAATATTGCATTGTATGGCGAAGAAAGATCCATCACCATAAATTGGACCTCCTCGGTCCTTGTCAGCTTTCCATTTCTCAACTTAACTTTTATTTTTATTACTCCTTTAACATTCACTTTGTGATTTAAAAAACCCTTCAGCTGCCCGACGCATAGGGTTAGATGGGCGTCTGATAAGCCTAACGCCTTGTAACACAAGTAGTACAAGATGTCCCTGCTTGCTCTTGTGTCTATTAATATTTTTCGCACATTATACCCCCTATGTTCGGCCTAATAACCAAGGGTTGTTCGGCGGCCAGCTTGGAAGTTGCCAATTCGAAATCCATAAAACCTATTACTTGCTTTCCTGCCCTCTTTGGGACGAAAGGGACATTTGCCAGACTATAAATCTGTGACTTCATCTGAGTTATGCTCGGGAACTCATTCTGAATGACCCTGATCATGGGTTCCTCCTCCTCCTGAAATTGGGGTTAACCACTTGAGGTGCTCTCTCGGTCCTATCTGGCCGATACTTTGCTAAATCCCCCTTATCGATCAGTCTTTGAATCTCTTTTTTTCAATTGATAGCATTCTTTAGTGGTATGGCCTATATTTTGTAGTAGTTACAATACTTCTTAGGATCTCGCGTCCTGAAACTATTTTTGCTCATAGGCCTTGGAGGTAGCAACTCCTCTACCTGCATAATCTCTTCCCTAGACGTATTTAACGGAGTATAGTTGTCGCGATCTTTGTTTGCTCCAAAATCGGTGATTGACCTTGGCTTTTTATTGTACCCACGATCACCATCCTTAATACAACCTGTTTTTATTTTCTCTTTCTTACTCTCATTTTTCTTTTCTTCAGGCATCGATGCCTGTGCACTTGTTGACCGCTGGTTGAGTAAACAACTCTGTCTTTAAGTCATTCGGTGCCAATACTCCTTCGAAACAAGTCAGGACCTCCGTGTCAGTGATAATTGTTATCTAATCCAACGCGTCTTTGAATCTCTACACAAAAGATAATATAGATTCTCTTGGGTTCTGCTTAACATTGCTAAGCTCTCCTCTCGACTTCGGGAGCATGCCTGCAGTACCAAATTCTCCCAAGAAAACTTTCTATAACTCTTGCCAACTATTGATCGACTTTGCTGGGAGATTAGCAAACCATGTCATTGCTTTGCCCTGGAAAGTACTAACGAATACCTTGCAAATAACTACGTCATTTATATTGAGTAAAGCTGTTGACATCTCTACATTTGTTATGTGATTTTTGGCACATGTCTTTCCCTCGTACTTTGTGAAAGAAGGATAGACTATAGTAGGATCTGGGGGAGAGTCTCTTATCCAAGGCGCAAAAGCTTTAAAATGGATTATCGGGCTAGTTTCCTTTTTATTGTCTGCTTCTATAGCGTCAAATTGTTTTCTTAGGTCCTCGACTTCGTGTGCCTTTGAGTGAGCACGTGACTGGGCCCTTGATTTCCCCGCCTCCAGCGGCTTTCTTTCAAGTGACCTACCTCTCTGGGGAGAACGTCCATGAAACATCATAGCACGACCCAGAGGTGATTTTGATCTCCTTATAGTTTGAGCTAGTCCTCATGCATCGTCACTTTGTCTCTTGTGAGGTCTTGGGTTAGACTCTCCTTCCTGGCTCCGTTCACGTCGTCGCCGATCATTTGAATTCACAACTTGACTTCCTGGAAGGCTTAACTTATGTTTCACACTGATTCTGCTATTGCTAGGAACTTGTTTAGCCAGCCTTTTTGCTAAGTGCTTGTCCTCCCTTGTCTACCTGGCGAAACTCCCCTCGTGGTCAGATGATCAGAGCGGTTAGCTCTAGCTCATGACCCTGCCCTTCCTGAATTCTTACTATAGTCGCTTACCGTAAGGCGAGGCCTAGTGGTGGTCAGCATCATTACCGGAGCCTGTGGAATAGTCAAGAGAGCTGGTGGAATGGGAACTTCCTCTAGTCCCATACTGTGTAATAACTGGTTATTCATTATCACTTGAACCAAAGCGGCAGTTTGAGCTTTGATCGTTTCAGCTACAACCGAATGTGGCGGGATCTGGGGTAGCTATAGCGACAGACGAGGCCCTGCGGTTCTCCAAGACTTCGCAGTGGTCGCTCGTTGTCTCTTGAGCCAGCTGAGCAACCTTCTTACTTGGACGCCCTTTCGGTTTAGGCACCACTCTCTTTATAGTGACCTGATCCTTTTAGTTTTGAGCCAATCGCGCAGGCTCTTCATGCTCAGCACTACCGATCGGCCCACGCTGAGGTTTACGGGTGATACAGGTATCCTGCTTATTGCTCCCGCCTGTCCTCTCGAAAGTGGCGCAGAATTGTTAACCGCGTCTTGATTGAAAGTGCCGTTCGCCATTTGATTTCACCGGAAGTTTCAAGATCAAGTGATATCTGGATGAAAAATTACAAACGATTGTTGGCAACGGAACCACTGATGCAGCCAAATTCTGCACCTAGGAGTGAATATTGATCTGCGATGCTTGGGAATTGTGCCGGAATGATGTTGCTAGGAATCACCTGAGAATGGAAACAATGGTGGTTACTAGGCCAGGGGCGTGACAGGGGAAACCACTCCGATGTGAGAGTGAGATGGCGTAGGAGAGAATGTATATATCGTAAGAAAGAATATATGTATGAATTAGCCTATACCTTGCATCAAAGAGTGAATCTACTATTTATAGTAGATTCAGCTGAGAGTTTGTTAGGCTTGCTTGGGAAACGTGTCCACGCATCTTTAGAAGCACATGACTTTTAAGCTGAGGTGGCTTTCATGTGGCACGTGGCTTTCGTGTGGCATGTGGTTGCTGGGCGAGCATGTGGTTGCTGAGCGAACATGGGGATGAGATGGTCGCTCGGTCATCTAAGGTGCTTTAGTTGTCGAGCACCTAGGCTGAGCCCCCATTCCTTAAGTTTCTTTAGTGTAAAGACTTATATGCCCTCTTATGGAGGTTTGGGTAGTTCATTATCTTTACTAATTACTCTTTAGGTTCAAAAAAAAAAAAGAAAAAAGATCCCAAATAGAGCATTAGTACGTGACATCAATTTGTAAGAAGAACTATTTTGATGCTCTTTAGCTAGACCGCAAGTGGTGAACGCGATAGCTATTTGTAAACAACGAGGGGTATATTTGCAAAACTCCGAACATGTAAGGCTACAAAGTCTGATCCCAATGATACATATGATATACGTGACACGCTCAATGACTATTATGACCTTCCTCTCTCCTCTTCCTCCAACCAGGCTCCGCCCTCTTTCCAGTACGACAGTCCGATTTCAATTCATGGCGGACCAAATTCCCTCGGATTCTCAGGAAACCCATCTCGAAAATGACCCCAAAAGTCTATTAAATTACCCAGTGCCATTGTCACCGCCATTGCCATCCATATCAAAGGACATAGAACGGAGCAGAGCCATGTCAGCTTCTTCAAAATCGAGTCTTTTTACCCTCTCAAGAAGTGAAGTCCTATTTGAAGACGAGTGGCTCATCGCCATTAATAAGCCTCAAGGGGTTTACTGTGAGTCCATTTTGTCTTCTGTCCCGATTCTACTCAACGATTCCACCGACTCAGGTGAGTTATCTGGTTTATTATGACTTTACGATTGCTTGCTCAATTATTTTGTTCTACTTGTTTTATGAACTCTGTTTGACTTGGTTGACTTAACTCATTGCTAGTTTGTGCTTTGTACTGCTCCCTCCGTCGCAAAAAGAGTTCCCATTTTAACCACTTTCCAGAGTCGATTCAATACTTTTTAAATTGATATTTAACATATTTTTATTTTGTTCAGAGTATATATTTTAATTTTGTTCAGAATATAAAATTATACCTTCATCAAACTGCATTTAAAGTACTTTTGAGTCTAATTTTTTACTCCATTTTGAAGAAAAACAAGTAAAGGCACATCAAATTTTCATTTGAAAAAAAGTAAGTTGACATTGAAAAGTCCAAATTTCATGCTTTATTTTGCGAAGGAAGGAGTCGTATTTAGATATTGTAATCTTCAGTTGCCTTCCTACTTCTGCCTGGCAATGATTAAAATCAAAATCCTGCTAGACTCGTTTGAGTCGTCCCAGCCACTGCTCTCTTGTGATTAATTAATGGGGTGATTTACTTATCAAAAAAATTAATGGGGTGATCTTGCATTCTGAATCATTAAAATTTATGCTGTAAAAATGATAAGAACTGCAAACCAAAAAAGAGAAAATGATAGGTACTGCGCTGAAATTAACATCTCTAGGTACATATTTTTTGGGATGCTAAAGAAACATGCAACTGTTGGGACATAAGATACAAGTAATGCTATACCCTCCCCTCCCCCTCAAATAAAAAAAAAATTTTAATTTCCTGACTTTTTTACAAATGATGGTCATGGATATCATTAGCCCGACACTAACCAGTTATCAGTTATCTGTAGTCTTCACTGAGTAGCCAATCATGTCATTGACACAAAGTTGAGAGTCAAAGCTGGTAAAAGTTATTGGTGATCCCTGTCTAACTAATCAGCACATACTTTACTCGTATATAGTTTAAAATTCTTTCTTTCACTAGAGAATTTGTTGCAACTGTAGAAATTTTGGTTTGATAACTTTTCCCTCACATGGTGTTAAATTGCATTTTATGTCTCGGTTTATCAAAAAAAAAAAAAAAAGTCTTGGTTTAACTTGATATCTAGAACTTGCTTCCATTAAGGAGTTGAGGTTACATTGATTTCTTCCAGAAGCTCTAATATTTTGGTTCTCAGCTACTTTATCAAAGTCGCTGGAGTTCCATCTGGCTAATAGACTTGATCGTGACACAAGTGGTGTAACAGTAATCACTAAATCCCATAAAGTAGCTGCAAAGCTTGTGAAGGCTTTTACTGAACACAAGGTTAGGAAAACGTACATTGCTTTCTCCGTTGGTCAGGCTCCGAAATGGCAAAATATCACCATTAGGTCGGGTCATGGTCGGTCAAAATTCGGAGCCTGGCGTGTGTATGCTTCATCAGATGTGGGAAGGACATTACCTGGTGGATCATCTGTTCGAGACATGGAAACATTGTTTGATATTTTGTCAGTAAATGGTCAAGGTTGTTACAAAGAGTTTTCACAACTAGAAAGAGACGACAAAAAGGTTATAGTTGTTGAAGACAAATCTATAGTCGATTGCTATGTGAAGAAGGATGAGATATTATTGAGAGCGTATCCTCGAAGTGGAAGAACACATCAAATTCGCTTGCATTGTCAGTATCTTGGAATTCCTATAAAAGGGGATGTGAAATACGAGGGTGTTCATGAGTGGAAAGGGATAGCATATGAGGGTCATGAACTTCACGCTGAGAGAATGTCTTTCGACCACCCTGTTACTGGTGTACCCGTTGTTATTAATGCCCCTCTACCGTTATGGGCAAGCCAAGTGTTGCAGCCACTATCTGACTAAATCGGGCAGATGTATCACTGATCATCTCCCAAATTTCATTGACATGGTAAGATACGCACTAGGTGCTTTCAACATTTCCTTTTTTACAACTGTTTAAACTGTATTTGAATGTTTGTCAGAATGTCATTTAGCGGTTCTTGACGATGATTATTTCTTGGTAAATGTTGTCTTTCATTTGATTACACTATCTAATTTATTGACATGCATGAGAATTTTAAACATTCTTCAGTAGTTCTTTGTCAGTAAAATTTCTGCGAGTTTTGACATGTTCAAGTTCAAGTATGTAGATTACACATATAATACATGCACAGTTAGCGAATTGGATATCGTGTATCACAATCCATTTCCTTGATACATATCAGAACATTTTCTGTGTCAATATGATGTATAAATATACATCCAAATATTAAATTCAGCGATAGAAAACACACACACACACATATAGATATATATAAACAATTCAAGTCTTTATAAATTGGGAATAAAAAGAATGTATATCCATGTATCTTGAAAAGTATTTCTCAATATTTTCTAGAAAAAAATATAAGCAGATTATTAGTCATTGTAGCACTAAAATTTACAAAATAGCCCACGTGGATATTAGGTTACAAGGTGTCACTTAAAAATGTAAATTTTTTATTTATTTTCTAGTGTTTGGCAAAATCCAGTTTGTATATGTAGTGCATTACATGGTAAAAGAGTGTGATACAGTAGCCACTAACCTTATCATACGATACATTGTGAAAACAATACACCCCAACGATACACATCCTAAGAGGTGATTTTCGTATTGTATTGTATGATACATGTCATGTATAGGACAATACTAATAACTATGAATACATGTAAGGCATATGCAACTTATTTTGGTCGCTCCCTCATAAATTGACAGATAATTATTATGTTATCACTAAGCCTAATAACTGAGTAATAGTCTTCCCAACGTAGGAACTGACAGTTTTTATCTTTTAATCTTACTTTTCGTGATGAGGAATATAAGTATGCATAATGATGCTTTTAATAAGAAAATTTTCATGTTGATACAATTTATATGTCCTTGGTAATCAAAGATTTTGTTTAGAACTGGTCAATTCATTCCAAATAACTTGGTAGTTGTTTAAGCTTTCATGCTGAAGTTTAATGTTACTTTACCAGCATCAGCTGTGTATAATCAGTGATTTACTATGTTCCACTAGAATCTGTAGTTGTTGATGTTGAGCTCAATTCAGTAGAAGTATTGTATAGCTGCTATTCTGACTGACTTCCATATAGTTCTATGAAGCATGCAATATGTGTTCACACATGATATGTAATGTAAACTTGTGTACATTTTTATAACTAAGAGACTTAGTTGATAATGTTTGGTAAGATCTCTCTGTTGAGTAGTTAGGTCCATGAGGGGATGGACTGATGATCTACTCTGCAGTTGCTTCTGTCCCTTCCGGTAATCAGTCTATAGTTCATCTCTTAAAAGGTTTTTCTACTAGCAAAAGCACTAAAATTATTGTTTGTATCGAGTAAATACAGTGCATATACAAAAAGACGTAGCAAGTTTGCCTTATCTTTTTTAGAATTGGTGGAAAGTTTTGTTTAAAAAAAGAGTGTATATAGGTTTTGAGGCGTGATAGTACTATCTTAAACGTAATAACTCCCACTTTTGTAATCTTGGCAACTTACATTCAGGATACAGCAAACCTCAAAGCTCTCTAACGAAACCGTTTGGATACGAAAGAATAAGAAGAATAATTTTGAAATCTGTTATGTGTTCAAACTTTTAGAATCCTCTTTCTTAGAGATTCCCTACAGACACTAACCATTAGTTATGACTCTTTGGTTTAATTAATTTTGAAAATAGAAAAAAAATGCTTTACTGCCACTCATATATTACAATCCATCCAACAAGTATTTTAAGATAAATTTTGTTAGAAAGATGTGAAAGGACAACAAAGATGGCATGTGGTGCATGATTGCGAGATTCAGTTGGATCTACTATAGGCAACCGTGCCTCTTATTTCACTTATTTATTATTATTATTATTTTCACGTTAGTTGCCTTTGTTTCAAAATGTAAACCGTGCTTGTACACTTGATCATTTCAAGGTATTATCAAAGTCAAAAGGAAGTCAGAGAATGCATTAAGGTAACCAATTTATGAGTGTTTACTTGGGAGGGGGATGAAGATACATATGAAAATGAGAAATTTGTGTTAGATGTATATTATTTGACATGGGGTGCTGATGATTCTCCTTTTAGCATGAGATTAGTGAATATATTAGAACAAAATCAACTTCAGTTGCCAGAACTATTACGAGGAAGGCAACTAGTTCTTCTCCTTGGTTTGTGAAGCAGAACCAATGTGTGTACACCGTTCCTGTCCTTCACTAGTGTGGTTTCCAGCCATCATCGTCTTGCCTCTGCTAGTTTCTCTATCATCGATTGTCCTTGTCGGCTGTGCGGAGACGGAGATTCCTTTATGGTATGAGTCGTTGATCAGAGATTCTTGTTATCAAGGAGCCAAGAACGCTTCGGCGTTTCTGTTTGCGCTATTAGATAATGTCACCGCTGGGTAGAAGCTGAAGTTTTCCTAGGATGGGATTGTTCTTGGTGCACTTGGTGTGGTTGGCTCTATGAATGGTTTAGCTGTTTGTTTGAGTGGTGGGGTAAAGGTTGTTTTTGGTGTATTTCAGTGTATGTTGGGTTCACTTTTGTTGCAGTTGTGATTTTCTCCCGCCACCCCCAATCCCTTCAGAGGACAGAGGGTGTAGTTGTGATTGGTATTGCTGTTTAACGTAGTGGTGGCATACGTATTTGTAATGTACACTGTTATTAGGGCAAGCAGCAAACGGAGAAAGAAATAGATGTCTTAATTTGTTCTTTGTAGAAATTATTTTGTGCCTTTAAGTTATTGAAGTAGAATCATTGAAGAATTATATTTCTACTTAATTGCAGGACGTGGTTAAGAAAACTTTATTATACTTTTACCATTAGCTTTCCGAATGTTATAAGCTAAATTGGTCATTCATTATTCGACTTGCAGAACATTGTTTTTATGGCAAAGTATGAGCTTTTTGTGATACTTTATTTACGATACCTTTAAAATAGTATTGTCAACTCCTAGAACATGATGAAGGAAGGTAGAGTTTCGGTGCAATAGCCCATAAGGTAGCTCCAATGTAGCCTGGAGCTCATGGGTTTGAATGGCAGAAGCACGCTTTCTACATGCAGGGGCAAATCTACGTGCATAAACCATTTACGGACCTTGCAAGGAGAGGAGCCACGTGCAGACTGCAGTTGCTGTCAAAATACTTTAAAGGTAAAGTTGAAGTTGATGTGACGCTAACGGATGAGCTAGCAGTAAGACAGCCATCGTGGTTGCAGGTTCATTTTGCAATGGAGAGAGAGCAGTTCCTCAAGCTATGGATCTATTCGTGAAGACGGGCGTGCAATGGTCAAGTCGAGTAAGTCCCGCATAAAAGTGTTGTACTATGTGAGTGGAATGGTGTACTCTTTTCCATTGCAAGGAGATTGTTAGAAGAAGGAATATGGGTGAAGAAGACGCTGTTATAACTTTGACTGTACCTTTTTACCCGTTGACATTAGGGGTTGGTAAGGTGTGCTTAATTAAATTAAAAAAAAAACAATACTGTATTAAAGCCATAAGACGTGCCTGGCTGGATTCATTCTCATTTTTCTAGAACTCTTCAAAAGTAAACTAGGAGACAAGTTGATTAAATCAATTTGACTTTTCTCATCTCCTTTGTTAAGCAATTAGAAGTCCTCCTATCCAAGTCAGTACCAAATTTTTTATTTTTTTTATGAAAGCTTTGACCTTTTGACTTTTCCATGAAATTTCCGAGGCTTAGCTCTCCTCGTTTCTATATTTTATTAAAATTGTACTCTATTTGTCACTAAACATGAGTCGTATTTCTAAATTTTAAGTTATATATATATATATATATATATTTTAAACGTGATGTCTCATGTTTGATTCTTTTCTATGTCCTCTTAAAACACCAAATAAAAAAAAAATAGAATAGTTATTAATTGTACATTACAGTTATATATTGTTTACGAAAGTAGGTTTATGTTTTGCAAAGATTCAAATTGCTTCGATGTGTATTGTGTGTGTGTGTGTGTGTGCTTGCTGCAATATTACTCAAAAATCGGAGGGCCTTTTTGTATGCGTGGGACTTAAACAATAGCTTTTTCCACCGTCAAACCTTTAAAGTTTCAAACTATAAAATACGTGATTCATAGTATTCTGTGTGATGCATATTCTATTATTTTGAATATATATATATATATATATATGTTAAAGTTTATTTGAAATACAATCCATTTGACTTTAAAAGTCAAAACAAGACGCTTATTTAGAAATTGAGTATTTCTCTATTGTACTTTAAGCCTTGATCTAAATCAGATTAAAATACATTAGTATATAGCCCCATGTGACTTGACCCGCAAATTAAAACTTAATCAGCCTCATTTAGTTTACTAGAATTAATCTAAGCTTTTGGAAGACCACTACTTTTAATTTCAACTTGGAATTCTCAATCTTATGCCTATCTTTGGGTTTTTTTTTTTTTTTTTCCCTAAGTAATTAATTGGCCTAATTGTTGAGTTGTAGTTTTCCGTATTGAAAATGGACGCCTTTGTTTACTCAATGCTCATACTACATACGGAGGGTAAAATTGAAAAGTTTTTGGAGATTGTATACATAATTTTTTTTTAAAGTAAACTCTTTAAGTAAAATAGAATAATGGACTATTTACCTGGACCAGATGGAGTATTTCAATACATATCTCATCGGAATCATTGTAAGACAAAATATAGAAATTCTTTTAACACGGATATATCAACAACAAATTAAATTCATCATGAGGCCTTGCACAGAAACGGCAAAAGTAGAAGGAAAGAAGGAAAAGAGAAGTTCATAAAGAGTTTTAATTTGACTGATATCGCTAACCTCTTGTTAAAAGAGAAAGACGAATCAATGTTTAAATCTTATATGTTAAATGTAAATTTAAGACAAAAACAAGAAAATGATAGGAGTAAAATTTTTGTAGTGTTTCCTTAAGGATAACTCACCTAGCTAAGGAAAAGAAAAAGAGAAATCTAAAAATAAAAAATAATAAAAATTTGACGTTATAAATAGGGAAAAAGGGTCCAAAATGAATGGAAAAATAAAATCAAACCTAACGGTTGTTTAAAAGCGCCAAGAAAATAACCCCATCAACCCCCCCCCCCCACCTGTCAATCAAGAATTCAAACAACTTACCCACCCATGCACAAAGCACCCCCCATACGAAGAACGAGTCCATCTTCCGCGTCAGTTTTGTTTATTCATTTCAGACTCTCTCTCTCTCTCTCTCTCTCTCTCTGTTCTTTCCTTCTTTGAAAACAGCTTTCTTTGTGTGATACCCCATATAAATATATATACTTGAAACTAACATTTCCTTAATTAAGAATAAAAAGAAAAAGGACGGATTGAATTTGTTGATTATTTTGGGGAGATGGGTTATATGGATGAGGCCTTGACACAGGTGGTGATACCAGTGGCTTCTTTGATTGGGATTGTGTTTGCTTTGTTTCAATGGTTTATGGTATCAAAGGTGAAGGTTTCAAGTGGGGTTGGGGGATTTGAGAATGGGTACAAGGACAGTCTCATTGTTGAAGATGATCAGGAGGAAGGTATCGACTCCGATGAGGCCGTTGCTAAGTGTGCCGAGATTCAGACTGCCATCTCTGTTGGTATCTCTCTCTCTCTCTCTCTCTCTCACACACACACACACACACTTCATATGTAGAAGTTATTCAATGTGATATTTTTGTGGTCCAATATTGCTCTGCCTCCATATGTAGAATGTTAATTAGTTCACTTTCTAAATTGAGAAGAACAGAATCGATGAGTTACTATTGTTTCTGTCAGTTATGCTAGATAGATTTGTGAGTTATTAAAGAAAAAAAAAAAATTTTTTTTTTGGGCCTATTCTCCTGTTATGCTTTAGATTGATTTCCTACGTTTTGCATTTTATTGATTTGTGACCTTATGAAAATTTACGATTTCATTGAAATCATTATTGGTTCTGTTTCTGTGTTCTGGATATTCGATTTGATGTTATTTTTTCTTCCCTGGTATAAAGTTGTAAGAATAGATTGTCTATTTTCTCTTTTTTCCTTGTCCGTGTTGCCGGAACTGAATTTATCAGAGTGATCAAATTCAAGTTTTATTGTAATATCTATGGGCACTAATTTGTTGCAAATGGAATCATTTAACAAACCAATATCGTTCACCCCTTTTCCAAAGTAAGAAATACTTAGTCTGCATTTCGACAACCTAATGGAAAACATTTAAAGTAGTTCTTGTAGCCATCTCTTCAAACTAATATCACGCTACACAAGTGAAAACCTCTCCCTAGATTTATGTAATGTGTCATTCCCCTGCCTGCTTTCCTTATTCTGTTCCCCGGGCTCCCTCAATAATTTTCTATATCAAGGCCACAAAAATATTTTTGATCTTGTACTTCAGTGTCTTCATTTTGTTTTGTAATGCTGGCATGAAAGATTATGCAGATAGACCAACGGTAATTCTTCATTTGATGAACTGAGAGACAGAATTCTGTGCAAGGAACTTAATCTTTTTCCTGAGCAATTATAAAACTAAGGAATGAAATATATCAAACCATGAAAATTCGATAGAAGAGCAGCAAATATAGTCAATCAATAATGTTGATTTTAATTCCATAAGAACTGCTGTGGACCACCATTATGGTCTAGTACTTGCCATTTTCTCTAGTTGATGTGATATTATTGTGAAACTTTAGTGTGCATTTCTTTACTTTGGATATATCTTCTCCTTCCTCACCAACAATTTTGTCAAGAATGACTCAATGCCAGTGGTTCCGTTTCCGTGACGTACCTGAAATGGTCCAAAACCTTACCCTGTTAGGGATCTTCCTTTCTGCGTCATTTCTTTTGCCACTACTCATCGTCTACAAAATTATTGCGTCTGGCTGTTTGTTTTCTTCAAGTCATCTGTTTTGGTTCTCTCTCTCTCTCTCTCTCTCTCTCTCTCTCTCTCTCTCTTTCTATCCCACACACACACACACACACACACACTCACATATCTAGATTTGAAGGATGAAGGGGTGTTGTAGTTCCTGTAAGGGTGATACAGGGTCTTGCAGTTTCAACCACACAATTTAATACCTTGACGTTTGAATGGATCTGTTTGCTGCAGTAAATGGGTAGTCATTGACCGATAAACTCTATTCAAAGTATAGAGCAAGGCTAGAATCCCGAAAAAATTCTCAACCTTGACTCTCACTGATATCCCAAGCATGTGATTGGTTAGCCCGTGAGGCCTACAAGTAAAGTTCTTAGATGTATGGCAAATCACATGTTGACACATTAGTTGGGAATCAACGTTAGGGAAAATTAAATTTTTAATTACTTTTTCTTTTTTGGGATTTCTTGCATTACTCTATCCATTAAGTGAGATCCTCAGTATATTTTCTTTCCAAAATGAGGCAACTCACTGATTGTCTACCTTTATGGTTTGTTAGAAGAAGATGGATGTGTACACATGGACTCATCTTCTGCAGTACATTCACAAGTTGCAGCCCTCATAATCAAACTACAATCCTCGTACCTAAAAGACCATGCGCTACACCAATCAATCGTTTACAGAGTTGCGATCTCTGCATGAGTAAATTTGAACAAACTAGAAAAACACTTAAAGAAGCGTGAACATTTTTGAACCCTCTGTATCTTGATGTTACTGAGTAGTATATGTGTCAAATACGCATGAACTAATCTTGTTATAAGTTAAAGAGTTTTTACTGGTGCATAGAATGAATTCTGCTTGCAACTGAAGATTCCACAAATGTGTGTTTCCAGGGGCAACTTCATTCCTTTTTACCCAGTACAAGTACCTTGGGATCTTCATGGTTGTATTCGGTGCCATCATCTTTCTCTTTCTTGGATCAGTTAAGAGTTTTAGCACAAAAAGTGAACCTTGCACTTATAGTAAGGGGAATCTATGTAAACCAGCCTTGGCCAATGCTCTATTTAGCACAATTGCCTTTTTCCTTGGCTCTCTCACTTCAGTTCTCTCGGGTTTTCTTGGGATGAAGATTGCAACCTACGCCAATGCAAGAACAACTCTGGAAGCAAGGAAGGGTGTTGGTAAGGCATTCATAACAGCTTTCCGTTCGGGTGCTGTAATGGGATTTCTTCTTGCTGCCAGCGGACTTTTCGTTCTTTATGTTTCTATTAATCTATTTAAACTGTATTATGGGGATGACTGGGAGGGACTGTATGAATCCATTACTGGTTATGGTCTTGGCGGTTCATCAATGGCACTCTTTGGAAGAGTTGGGGGAGGAATATACACAAAAGCAGCTGATGTTGGTGCTGATTTAGTTGGAAAAGTTGAACGTAACATTCCTGAAGACGATCCTCGTAACCCTGCTGTAAGTTGTCATTTTTTATTTGGATTACTTTCATTGCATTCCCAGCAATATCTGTCCTCATTTTTATGTTTTTATTCTAGGTTATTGCAGATAATGTGGGTGACAATGTAGGAGACATTGCAGGGATGGGATCTGACTTATTTGGATCTTACGCTGAGTCATCCTGTGCTGCACTCTTTGTTGCATCAATATCATCGTTTGGTATCAGTCACGACTTTGCTGCTATGTCTTATCCTCTACTTATAAGCGCAGCTGGAATTGTGGTTTGCTTGATCACTACACTTTTCGCAACTGATTTCTTTAAAATCACCAATGTGACTGAAATTGAACCAACGTTGAAGCGACAACTACTTATCTCGACTGTCCTGATGACTGCTGCAATTGCTGCTGTCACCTTCTCTGCTTTACCATCAAAATTCACTCTCTTTAACTTCGGAGAAGAGAAGGTCGTAAAAAGCTGGTATGTTTATTCCCTCATTGCCTGCATGTTCCCTTTTTTCGTTTGTGCATTTTGGATTTACATGTTCACTTACTCTTATTGCTTTGTTCTAATGCGCTGCAGGCACCTCTTCTTCTGTGTTTCCATTGGCTTGTGGGCTGGCCTCGTCATTGGATATATAACCGAGTATTATACTAGCAATGCCTATAGCCCGGTGCAGGACGTAGCAGATTCCTGCAGGACTGGGGCAGCAACAAATGTGATATTTGGATTGGCACTTGGATACAAATCTGTCATTATTCCCATATTTGCCATAGCCCTTGCAATTTATGTGAGCTTCAGTTTGGCTGCTATGTACGGAGTTGCAATGTCTGCATTGGGCATGCTCAGCACTATTGCCACTGGCCTTGCTATCGATGCTTATGGCCCCATAAGTGACAATGCCGGTGGTATTGCAGAAATGGCTGGAATGAGTCACACCATTCGTGAAAGAACTGATGCTCTTGATGCAGCCGGCAACACTACTGCTGCTATCGGAAAGGGTTTTGCAATTGGATCAGCGGCTCTTGTTTCTCTTGCTCTCTTTGGTGCCTTTGTGAGCAGAGCTGGTGTCAATTCTGTTGATGTCTTGACTCCAAAAGTATTCATTGGGTTGCTTGTTGGAGCCATGCTACCCTACTGGTTCTCTGCCATGACAATGAAGAGTGTGGGAAGTGCAGCTCTGAAGATGGTCGAAGAGGTTCGACGCCAGTTTAACACTATTCCGGGGCTAATGGAAGGAACAGAGAAACCAGATTATGCAACATGTGTCAAGATTTCTACTGATGCTTCACTCAAGGAAATGATCCCACCGGGTGCCTTGGTTATGCTGACACCACTCATTGCTGGAACCTTTTTTGGAGTTGAAACACTTTCTGGCCTACTAGCTGGCTCACTTGTTTCTGGTGTCCAGGTATGCTTCTGCAATTCTTTCTTTATTTCTTACTTTCAAATCTCTTTTTTGTTGAATCTCCATTAGAGTGACTCGAGCCTCTAGTTCTTTCATTTTTGGTGATAAGGGAGCCTCTATTTTTTTCTCCACAGATCATTTTTGTTTCTTTCAATTTGATATTACCGAATCTTGTTCTATGAAGAATTTATGTATTATAATTTCCCCTCATAGTTTTAGGCACTAATCAATTTGAGACATCCTCATTAATATTTGTTTTCTTTTTTTCCTTTCCAGATTGCAATCTCAGCATCTAACACTGGCGGGGCATGGGACAACGCCAAGAAATACATAGAGGTAAAGTTCTTTTCAGATGCAAAAATTGAATGAATTATTAGAAAAGTGATGTGATTCCCAACGAGACCCACAAGTTATAACGAACTTGGAACCACGCTTTCGGAATTATCAGAAACGTACGCCTAGGACTTGAATAACAATCACAAGGATGATCGCAACCCTTAGTTTCGCAATGAACTAAGAATCTTGATCGATTCGAAACCCTTAATTATTGATTAATTAAGAACCACGAATTAGAATATCACACAAACTTAATCCAAAGTTTGCAAAATGCTAACAAACTATGTTTGTCAAGAAAGAGTTTAAACTCACTATTTTTAATCATAAAATTCTGTATTTTACAATGAAAGAAAAGACGCCTTTATATAGGCCTTAAAACAATGTATCCTAATTATTTTAGGAGACTAATTGACTACCAAATTCTATCTAGAAAAGGAATAAAAATCTGAATAACAAAAGGACTCCTAATCTAAGAAGAAAACTGAATAAAACATGTCTAACATACTTTCCAAGTCAAAGAAGGAACAAGGAAGTAAGAAAGAAATAGGAAACATGGCCAAGGTCTTCTAGAAGTTCTACAAATCCCGGTTTTCTAAAGGCCCAATTTTGAAAAGTGCACTTTGGCCCCCGAAAGTTATCCATTTAGTATTAAAAAGCTTCCAAATTCATCCTTCAACTTATGGGCTCACTTTTTAAGGTTTTTGCTTTCAAAAAATGTCGTTTAAGCCCTCAAACTTTCCTAAACATGTTGGACTTCAATCATAGTCACCATATTGGCCTCTTCAATTGACTTCCATGCTTGAGTTTGTTTTTGGACTTGCAACATAAGGCTTGCTAAAGCTTGGTTCATCCTTTTAGCCCTTGCTCTTGTTATTGGACCATCTTGAATCATCAATGGATCATTATTATTGGCCTTGCTTGTTGGACTCTTGTTGACATCACTTGGTGGTCCTCCATCATTCCCTCCTCCTTTGAAAGGATTTGTCCACAAATCAGTTTCACCTACATCAAATGGACGCAAATCAGAAATAGAGAAATATTCACTAACATTATTCTCACCATGTAAGTCCACTTTGAAGGCCATGTCGTAGAAGTGTTCATGATCCCCTTGTTTTCGAATGATTTCTCCATCCAAGCTTACACAACTCCAATCACCGGGATCAAAAATCAATCGAACTTGACTTGCTCTAACTTGTACAAGAAACACAACCAAACAACACAATGCAAGATGATCAAAGTTGTTAGCATAAATTACATTATATAACAATTGAGCACACCTCAAAGACAAACATCCCTTATGCCTAACAATCTGACCATAATCAACACTCTTAATTCCTAAGCTAGCACATGCCAAAGCACTCTCAAATACATTTTTAACAAGAAACACACAATCCTCCCAAGTTTTTGCATGCTTAAGAAGAATTGCTTTTAATAAACATGATTTAACCCTAAGAATGCCATGCAATCCATAAATTTTGTGAAAGAATAATGCAACATGGAAAATATCACCTAATTTGTGACATGAAATATGATAAACCATTTTCAAGGGTTCATTTGCATTCACAAATATAGAGCTCTTAGATACTCCTATTGCACAATTCAAATTTTTTAACCCAACTTTCAATGCACCATACATCCCCACCAAGTCAACCTCTAAAGTGCATCCCATAAATGGGTCAACATAAGAATGACTAGGTATAAGTGATGTTATGCATAATCCATTACCAATTAGCTTACCAATTTTCAACCAATTACTCAATCCATTGTGACTAACCAAATTTTGCAATTCAAACTTCTTAGGCATGTCAAGTGGTCTAACAAGCTTTCTCGTGAATAATGTGCCCACATGACCAATCAAATTACCAATATCAATATCTTCACAAATTTTGAATTCCCTACTAAGGTCATATGACTTGCCATGATTGTCAAGTCCGAATAACTTAGTATCATAAGAAGAAGATAAGCCAAACCTATGAGAATGTGTATATTCTACAACAATCTCATTTTGCGGATCATATCCCCACTTGTATCTCACAACCTTCTTACTCAGTTCGGGAAATACATCAACAAAAATCTGTAGAGAAGAAGCAACACATGGAAAAGAAAGTTTGGGTGACATGTTAGTATAAAAAGATTTCTCTTTGGAAAAGAGAACTATCTCACTATGCTTTTCCCACAACTCCCTCTCAATCTGACCACTCATTGCATAAAAACTCTCCTTTTTTCCCCTTCACTCAGATTTTTCACTCAACTCATTTGTCCCACTCTTTTTCTTTTCTCTCTCTCCCTCTCTATCTCTCTCAAGCTCACCTTTTTTTATCTCTCCCTCCTTCTCTTCTCTCTCAATCTCTCTTCTTTTTATCTCTCTCTCTTTTTCTTCTCTCCTTGATACACTCGTCCTTACTTGATCTTCCCTCACCTTTTGTGGGGATAAGGGAGCAAGAGTAATGGTTTTCCCACCAAACTTGAAGGAGTATTTATTGGAGTTCTCATTGAAAGAGACTCTTCGATCAAGTTGCCATGGTTTACCCAACAGAAGATGACAAGTTTGCATAGGTACAACATCACATAATACTTCATCCTTGTACCCCCCAATTGAAAAGGAAACCATCACTTGTTTAGTCACCCTCAATTCACCACTATTTTCCAACCCTTGTAAGGTATAAGGATGGGGGTGCTTAAGAGTAGGTAGCCCCAATTTCTCAACCATAGTAGTGCTAGCAACATTGGTGCAACTACCCCCATGTATAATTGTACCACATACCCTATCTTGAATACTACATCTAGTATGAAATATATTTTCACGTTGTATCTCCTCAACATCTTGTATTTTCATACTCAACATCCTCCTCACTACCTCATTTGTCTCAAACTTATCACCAATGACATCACCCATTGGTAGCATAGTAGAAGAAACATTGTTTCTCTTATTCACTACTTCATCTTTAGGAATTTCAACCTTGATTTTGTTTATGGAGTTCTCGACTCTAGATCTCCCATTGGCATTAGGACTAGGAATCTCTTGACTACTACCCCTCCTCTCGAGTGGTTGCTTATCTTTATAACTTTTATGACCTCGTCCTATCATCTCTATGCGATCTATCCTTTCATTCATTTGCCCAATCTCTTCCCTCATCATCCTCCTCATCTCACCTAACAAATCGCCCTTGACATCTTATTACCCTCCTTCTTTACAATATTCTTTTCCTTTACTTGAGACATGAATTTAGAAACCTCATTCACTCCCTTACGTGTATCTCTCAAAATCATGACACTCGTGTATAAAATTTATGACTTTTACCTCCCCTCTTATGTACTCACCACTCTTGTCTTTTTCCACTCAAAAACTCTTTGATGAAAACAAGTATAGTTAGAACAAAGCAATTTTGGAAGTAAAGTTTTGAAACTCTAAAATTCGTAGAATTTAATTAAAACAAAGAAATAAGAGTTTTTAGAAAAGGGGTAAGAAGGTTTATAGAAAAGAAGAAAGATTCGATTTTTTATTCTCGAATCAAAGATGGAGATAATTTTGGTTTGAGAAGAAAGAACTTTCTAGCACACGGCCCAAGCTCCTTTTGCTTTCTTTGAATTTTTTTTTTTTTTTTTTTTTGTACGCCTTGAAGACGTTTTTGTATTGTCTTTTTTTTTTTTTTTTTTTTTTTTTTAGCTTGGCCGAATTTTCAAGGGAAAATTCTGCTTTTTTTACTAATAGCCTCCTTTGGGATGGCTTGAAGAAGAAAAGATGAAGAAAACTCTGTGGCACAAAAAGATGATTAGAATAGATAGTGTATGGATTATGGAATGAAGGAATTAAGAACAAGATAATAAAATAGGGATAAAAAGATTGTTACCAATAGCCTTTGCTTTGATACCAACTGATGTGATTCCCAACGAGACCCACAAGTTATAACGAACTTGGAACCACGCTTTCGGAATTACCTCGCAGAAACGTACGCCTAGGACTTGAATAACAATCACAAGGATGATCGCAACCCTTAGTTTCGCAATGAACTAAGAACCTTGATCGATTCGAAACCCTTAATTATTGATTAATTAAGAACCACGAATTAGAATATCACACAAACTTAATCCAAAGTTTGCAAAATGCTAACAAACTATGTTTGTCAAGAAAGAGTTTAAACTCACACTATTTTTAATCATAAAATTCTGTATTTTACAATGAAAGAAAAGACGCCTTTATATAGGCCTTAAAACAATGTATCCTAATTATTTTAGGAGACTAATTGACTACCAAATTCTATCTAGAAAAAGAATAAAAATCTGAATAACAAAAGGACTCCTAATCTAAGAAGAAAACTGAATAAAACATGTCTAACATACTTTCCAAGTCAAAGAAGGAACAAGGAAGTAAGAAAGAAATAGGAAACATGGCCAAGATCTTCTAGAAGCTCTACAAATCCCGGTTTTCTAAAGGCCCAATTTTGAAAAGTGTACTTTGGCCCCCGAAAGTCATCCATTTAGTATTAAAAAGCTTCCAAATTCATCCTTCAACTTATGGGCTCACTTTTTAAGGTTTTTGCTTCCAAAAAATGTCGTTTAAGCCCTCAAACTTTCCTAAACATGTTGGACTTCAATCATAGTCACCATATTGGCCTCTTCAATTGACTTCCATGCTTGGGTTTGTTTTTGGACTTGCAACATAAGGCTTGCTAAAGCTTGGTTCATCCTTTTAGCCCTTGCTCTTGTTATTGGACCATCTTGAATCATCAATGGATCATTATTATTGGCCTTGCTTGTTGGAGCCTTGTTGACGAAAAGCTAAGTAAGTAAATGGAGTAACAATGTGCTGAAAAAGAGTTGGTAAAGGCACTATGATAATCAGAGCATTTTCACATTGTCACTTGTTTACTTGGGACCAATGCTGATTTTGTTGCAGGCTGGTGCTTCAGAACATGCTCGAACACTAGGGCCAAAGGGATCAGATGCCCATAAGGCAGCAGTCATAGGTGACACAGTCGGAGATCCCCTCAAAGACACTTCCGGTCCCTCGCTCAATATCTTAATCAAGCTCATGGCAGTTGAATCACTGGTATTCGCTCCATTCTTTGCCGCTCATGGGGGCTTACTGTTCAAATGGTTTTGAGGTGAATAAGTTATAAAACCAGGTTCAGTCCAGTATGCATCCATCAACTTGTTTGAGTAGCAGTATAATTAACCAATGTTTATTTTGTCCATTTTAGTTATAAATAGATGTAAGTAAAGAAATAATGGTACAGTCTTGTCATGGTACAAATTTTGCACTAGTTATGTTGTTGTATATGAGTTTGATAAAATCCAATCCAATCTAATCTCTCTCTCTCTCTCTCTCTCTCTCTCTCTCTCTCTCTCTCTCTTACCTAGTCCCAATCATGTCATTGGGAAAAGACTCTTACACGTATTGGCTTATTTCATCCTTGTAGAGTGCATGTCCATGCTTTGCATTTTTCAGGTAGGCAAGGTTGTTCATGTTGATGTCCTTTTTCCTAGTTTTGACACCCTATATGGTTTGTAGGTGCCTGATTTATTTATACATCAACTATTTTAGATTTTTTTTTTTTTTTCCATTTTAGACCTCAACATGTTTTACATAGAAACTTTGCCAATCCCTTTACATTCTAAGATCATAACACAACTAGTTAACTTTATTACATGATTGCGTGGTGATATAAAAGATGCGACTTTATATCATCGTAACATTAGAAGATATGGGAATTAAATTTTTTCCATGAATAAAGAAAACTCATCAAGCTGATAACACTTCGATTGTCCCAGTATTAAAGTTGGATTTTGATGTTTTCTCATTGGTTGACTTCCATTTCCATCTCTCCCTACGTTCGAGCTGAGTGAACCAATTGGAGGGTTTCTAATTTAACGGGAATGTTATTTTTTTGAATCAAGAACAAATTTGTAAAAGTAAAATTTTAGGTTGGTTTCCATTGCAAGGAAGTAAAACGCAATTTTATTTGCACGGAGATTATTGTGGAGTAATAATAATGCTTAAATGTATTTTAGGTTCTGGTAGATCAGCAACTCTATCACCTACAAGGACATGTTTTCAAAACAGATTTTGGTTCTTGAAAACAATGTAATTTTTCTTTTTTACTGCATTTGAATTTGATTGCTTAGTTGTAATTTACTTAAACTACAGTATTAATGAAGGTAAAATTCTTCCCAGTCTCGTACATGAGCAAAACTGAACACAATGAATAGAGCGTTTAGATTTAGCTTTAGAGTAATACTATCTCCACCTAAAGTATATACTAAATGTGCACCAAAATTCTTGTTGGTATCTTTTGGTTGGTTAGAAAATTATTAAGTTGTAAGACCCACAAATCATTTAATCAATCAAAAGATACCGACTAATTAAAATTTTGGCGCACAAACTGAGATTTTGGTGCACGCACATAAAATTACTCTTAGCTTTATAAAAATCTCCATGCAAAAAATGACATACAACCCTCATTTCCAGAAATCGAATCACAAAGTCTACATTTTTGACCTTGACTGAATCTATTAGCAAGGAGTCGATGATGACGGATGAAAGAAAAAAAAAAAATGAAACACAAGTAGTGGGGTCAGGCTTCCAAATCAAGCATCCAAAACAACGAAGCTGGTTAACCGTTTGCCGGCCACTTTTAAAATTGTACTCGCTCCAAAGCTTTTAATATATATATATATATATATATATATATATATATATATATGGGAAGTATTTAATGGTTACTTTTTTATTTAATCATCAATGGTTACTCTCATTATCAACTATTGGATAAAAAATTAAAGGTTGAGATTTAATGGTTAGTTGGAAAATGCAATTAATGCAAGTAGGTGAGTCATTTAATGCATTAAATCTCAACCTTTAATTTTTGATCCAATGATTGATAATGAGAGTAACCATTGATAGTTAAATAAAAAAGTAACCATTAAATACTCCCCCATATATATATATATATATATATATATATATATATATATATATATATATATATAGCACATCATTAATCCCTTTATCCTATAGAAGATGCATCCCTTGAACTCAATCAAGCATTACACGAGTGTCCAAAATAAACGTGATGCTTTATATTATCTACTCCCCACCCTTTTTCGGTAGAAATTGCCGAAAGTCTAATGAATCAAGATTACTATTAAATGCAAATTTTTAACTTTGTTTTACCTTTTTCTAGCTCAGAATCCATTTTTCATGAATTCTTTCGAAACTCACAACCTCTATTGAGATGTGCTTTTTAACTTACAATCAAAAATTGAGTTAATTATTCCTCATTGAATCATCTTGGCACACTAAGCAAAAGTGGTAGCATTCAATTCAGAACCATTCTTGTGAAATCATATATCTCCACTCTTTTTACCACCATGAATAGCCGTCAACAGAGTACCGTTGTTTTAAACTCTTCACCACCGGATCGACCATGTCTAATCATCAATGTACACCGTGAATTGCAACCTACAATCAAAACATATCATAAACTCATTGTCATCATAATCAACAAAAGCATCCAATTAAAAAAAAAAAAAAACTTAAGCCCGTTAACAAAGAATACTACGAGGTTTTGATCATCCGTAGAACGTAATGTTAAGAACATTTGAAGAAGAAAAACATAAAATTCAATTGTACTCTTATAGTTGCACAAAAGTCAAGAAAAACATAAATCAACTTTCTAATTTTTTTTTTTATTTTTTATAGGAACTTTCTCATTTTGGATTATCAAAATTCTAAATGGGGTTTTCAATTTAATTTGTGCTATAACTCTTATGCCCCGTTTGGATATTCTCATAATCACAAACAAAATCTTTCCTTAGAATTCAAGATTCATAGGGAAAAATGATGCCAATCCACTCCCACTGGTTCACAACTCCAAGGCTAATCTCGTAAATTTCCTCAGCCAATAAAGTTCCGTACATGCGTCACGCAATTTCCATGCCCATTTCAACTCGTGTAACTCCCCAATCGCCATCAGCCAAGTATCATCCCGTGACACTCAAATCCAACTTGTCAAATCCCAATTCGTCCACGACAGCAAACTCGTCCAGCGTGGACCTTAACCCCGAGTTAAAGACTCACTGCGTAACCCAGCGTAATAACCAAAGAGCATATCCCCTATATAACTCTGTCTCCCACACAAACACTGAACCTCAATTCACGATCTCAGTCTCCTCTCTTTCTCTCTCAGTAGCCATGGCGACGACGCAGAGACGAAACCCTAGAAGTCTCATCTCTCTCACTCTACTCTCTCTGCTCGCGATCGCTTCTGCCGAAGTCTTCTTCGAGGAGCGTTTCGATGGTAAATTCATTTCTCCATTTCCAACTCTCTGTGTGTGTGCATTTGGCTTTCTAGCTATTATTGTTGCTATTTCGCTCGCATTTCGATCGATTTATTGTTACATTTGCAAATTTGTTTTCTATTGATCGAAGTTGTGAGCGATCGGAGCTTGTTTTCTGTATGATTCTCGATCTAGTTGAGTTTGATTACTACATCATTTCTGCTATCAAATAGATATGAAACTATCAATTAGGATGTAGATCTGTAAATTTAATGGATACGGTAACCGCTTATTTTGATAGACCTCATCTAATACATTGATCACTGGAGAAATTTTGTTTCGATCTATACGAGTAGACATCAAATAATAGTATAAATCAGATGCGGAAGAACTCATGCCTATATATATATATATATATATATAGTTTTTGTGTATTGGTATGGAAACAGTATTTTTGAAGTTGACTTTAACTACGAGTGATAAACCCTGTCGATATTATTGAAACGGAGGTTTTAAGCATTGTAATGTTAATGTGTTTGTTATGGTTGAAATTATCATAGGTTTCTTTATCTTTACCTCTTCTCTACTGAGATTGATAGATCATCTAGACTATCTAGTTATTGAATTCAGAAATTGATTACAATTTTCTAGTCATTTCTGTACATTTTTTATGCTGGGAAAAAGTGTATATAAAGCCATTTTATGAAAGAATAATAAGTAGTAGTGAAAAACTAGTAATATTTGTAAATCGGTAACAAACTAAGATACTCCCATTGTCTCCCACCCCTGCCAGAGCGAAAGTACTAATTCTTCCTTTTCAGGATGATCCATTTTGAGAGTCCAATTTTAAAAATTGACCTTGCAATTTTTGTGATGTTCTAACTTCATACTTCATTTTTTCTTAAATAAATAAGGTGGATGTACTCTTGAATAATAAACTTTTCAAGTGTGAGTTATATGAGTGGCTGGCATTTCTTCAAATCGTTTATGAGAAAATTGAAGCCCTGTTTGCTGTGAATTTGAAGTGTACTTTTGGTAATCATTTTCTTTTCATTTATGCTAGATGGATGGGAAAATCGATGGGTTAAATCTGAATGGAAGAAAGATGAGAAAATGGCTGGGGAATGGAATTACACTTCTGGTAAATGGAATGGAGACGCCAATGATAAAGGTAAACCCTCCAACCAGTTTTTGTTACTTATGAATAGATATGTCAGAATATTATTATTGGTGTTTTGGTGAATGCCATAGGCTTAATTGTTAAGTCACCTATCCAAGTTTCTAATATGCTGACTTTATATTCATTTGATGACAGGCATCCAGACCAGTGAAGACTACAGGTTTTATGCCATATCAGCTGAGTACCCTGAATTCAGTAACAAGGATAAGACTCTGGTTTTCCAATTTTCTGTTAAGCACGAGCAGAAGCTTGACTGTGGTGGTGGCTATATGAAGTTGCTCAGTAATGAAGATGGTGTTGATCAAAAGCAATTCGGTGGTGACACCCCATATAGGTCATACAAAAATTCAATCTTGATGTTTCTTCCATCATTCCTGTGTCAATTATGATTGCTGATGTTAATTTTATGGTTGCTTGCAGTATCATGTTTGGACCTGATATCTGCGGGTATAGCACCAAGAAAGTCCACGCTATTCTTACGTATAACGGGACAAATAAATTGATTAAGAAGGATGTGCCTTGTGAGACAGACCAGCTTACGCATGTGTACACATTCATCCTCCACCCTGATGCTACCTACAGTATCCTTATTGACAATGAGGAGAAGCAGACTGGTAGCTTGTACTCTGATTGGGATCTTCTCCCTCCAAAGAAAATCAAGGACCCTGAGGCCAAAAAGGTAATTGCTAATGCATGAACTGCAGCTACAGTTAAATGCAATGAAATTCTTTGTTTTTTGTTTTCTTTTGGTTTTGAAGTTGACATAGTTAATATTGATGACAGCCTGAAGATTGGGATGAGAAAGAATTCATTCCTGATCCTGAAGATAATAAGCCAGAGGTAATAATCTTTTATATCTTGAAGGTGTATTTATTTTACCTATTTAGTAAAGTGACCTTATAATTATAATCTCTTCCGTTGACAGGGTTATGATGACATTCCAAAGGAGATCCCAGACCCTGAGGCCAAGAAGGTACAAAATTCAATTTCACGTTCTGTTTTCTGCCAGAGAACTTTCTTTTAATATGCAGTTACTGAATATGATGGGTACAATCACAGCCAGAAGATTGGGATGATGAGGAAGATGGTGAGTGGACAGCTCCCACTATTGTAAACCCAGATTACAAGGGTCCCTGGAAGGCAAAGGTTTGTATTAGTGAAGTTGCAAGTTAGAATTGTTTTATCCGGGAAACATGTTTTATCTAACTTCATTTGCACCTTGACAGAAAATCAAGAACCCTAACTACAAAGGAAAATGGAAGGCACCATTGATTGACAACCCAGGTTTGTTAATTCATCCTTAAGCCTTAGCATTCGTCTTATTTCATGTCCTTAACTTCTGATAGTAGTTAATCATGCTATTGCTTTTTCCATTTCCAGAGTTCAAGGATGACCCAGAGCTTTACGTTTTCCCCAAGTTGAAGTATGTTGGCATAGAGTTGTGGCAGGTGATTTTTTGTTTTTGCATTTTTTATTTGATATCCTTCCTGTGCAATTGAAACGAATACTAAGGAAGGTAGACATCAATTTCAGGTAAAATCTGGAACCCTGTTCGACAATGTCTTGATCACTGATGATCCCGAGTATGCCAAGAAGTTGGCTGAAGAAACATGGGGCAAACAAAAAGATGTATGTTGCTTAAGTAATTGCTGTGTTTTTATATTTCTCCTGCTCTTGAAGAAAATGCCATACAGTTTCTGAGGATTATTTGTATGTTGCTTTGGCAGGCTGAAAAGGCAGCTTTTGAGGAGGCTGAGAAGGCACGAGAGGCAGAGGTATATATTGTCCATTCCAGTATGGTGTTGTTGGTTTCCTATTTTTTGCATCACCAGAATACTTCCTGTAACAGTAACACAAACAGCCATACAGTTTCTGAGTATTATTTGTATCTAACTTGTTTTTATGCCCTCTTCTAACCCTAAACTTGATTCTTATGTCAGGAATCAAAGGAAGATCCAGTAGATTCTGATGCTGAAGATGATGGTGATGCCGAAGATGCAGAAGGAGATGATGCTGATACCGATAAGGAAGATGGCGGTGCCAATGAAGATGATGATGATGTAAAGGTAAATGAAAATAGCTACAGCACATTTTCTGTAACTTCTATCTGTCTCTGCCAATGGTCATCCCAACTTATGCTGTGTTTTATTTGCAGGATGAACTGTAGGGACTGCGGGATGCCAGGTTCAAGAGATAATTTGAGAAGAGCTGTGGGAATTAGGTTTTAAATTTTCTTTTTTTCATCCTTGATTTTATCTTTTTTAGATGTAGTTTTTTGTTAGAGAAGGAAACAGGTTGCGGGCAGCATGCAAAATCTTGTGTGGCTGTTTTGCTTAATCTCATTTAATAGTCATCTGAAACATTAGAACTGAAAAAGTAAACATGTGGTTTTGTTCACATTGACGAATTAGTCAGGTCTCTCTCTCTCTCTCTCTCTCTCTCTCTCTCTATGATTTGTTACTGAATGAATACTACAATGGTACATTGCATGGATTTGTGAACTGTTAAGTAGTTATTTTAGTGGCGAGGTCAATTGAAAGATGGAAATAAGAGAGTAAAGTTGAAATACTGGTTGGTCATCCGTTCTTACAAATTCAAACCTAATTGAAACGTTTAAGTTTGGAATTAAATTGCAACAGTTTGGTTCGGTTCGATCTCATGATTCTGTTCCGCCCACAGCCTGCTTATGATGTCGTTGGGTTTGATTTTGAGGCAATTGAGTTTTTCAAGTAATCAAATGAGAAAAAATATACGGAGTATAAAAAAATTAAAGATAACATCAAGTTTTCAAACAAAGTCAAAACTCTCTCTCTCTCTCTCTCTCTCTCTCTCTATATATATATATATATATATATATATATATATATCAAAACAATTATCTTGTAATTAACAATCGCTATTTTAGTATTTTAGTGGCGGAATAAAACTAGAACAATTTCCCCAAATTCTACTTTGGTGATAGAAGAGAACATGAACTATGCTTGGAAATGTTGACTTGAGAAATGATCAACCACATCAATAATGCTCGAATTGGTAAAACTCAAACAACCTCCATTAATAATATCTATCCACCATCAAAATTCCCAATTGACTACTACTAAACAGAATTTTAGCCAGAAAAATCAATGATTGACTTTGAAGTTGGTGCACTTTTCGTTCGAAGGAATGGAGTAAAGAACATGAAAATTCTGATGACAGTGAGAGGAAGAGAGACAAAATGATATAACTGGTAGTATTCGGTAACATACCGTATCCATTTGGAAGATGATAATAACTAACTACAGTTAAGAATCAACCATGAGACCCATAAAGTAGAGCTAGTTCGATGGCAGCTCGGTTTGATGGTTCGCCCTCCACAGGTAAAACCATGAATCGAACCAAAACACTCAGTTTATCAAAATCTCAAGTTGAACCAAACCATTTATTTAAATCACGAAACTGGCAGTTTGTAACAGAAAAATAATTCAGACATTTGATCGTATGTCAAATACAGTAACAGGATTAGTCAAAATTGGGTAGTCTCACACCCAAGTATTAGTCATGAATGAACACATTAGTTGTGATTCAAATTTGGAAGAGATTTATTGGGATCTCTAACGTTACAAAATAGATCAATCTTATCTACGGTTGTCCTATTAATAATCATCCCAAGCAAGTTGTAAATGTTTTAATCTTGATGCTATCTAAATTAGACCCAAAAAAAGAAAGAAAGAAAAAAATATATATACAAATTAAAGAAACTCATTAGTTACGGTTAAGAGTTATTCAATTTAATCTAATCTCATAAAAATGTATATGGAGGTTCTTATGAATGTCTTTCAGTTGCATTCTAAAGGGATGTAATGGCATCCAACAAATTGTCTATTTTCAAAGGTTTTGTCAAATGAAAATCCATTCCAGCATCCTTAGTCTTGCTTGCTTCTTCTGCCATTGCATTTGCTGTCAGTGCGATGATAGGAATCCGGATCCCGTAGTGTTTCTCCTCCTCCCGAATCAATTTTGTTGCTTCATATCCACTCATTATCGGCATCTGAATACCACACCGAAGAAACACACATTCAAAAGTTTATATCACATATGATGATGATGATATGCTTGTCTAAACATTTGCAGTATATATACGATCATTTAATCAAGGAATGGCAGCAGGCAGAAAGACGAGAATAAGTATGTGATCAACAAAGGGAGTTAAGAAGAGTACCTCGCAATCCATGAATATGTAGTGATAGGGAAGAATCTCAGAATGTCCTTCCATTCTTTGATCACGTAGAACTTTACATACTCTATCAAACGCCTCTTTCCCATTTACACAAACATCAACAATCGCTCCAAGTTTAGAAAGTTGTCTAGTAGCCAACTTGCACAATACTGGCGTATCTTCCACAACCAACACTTTCTTCCCACTCAAGGGCTTCTCACTACTTCGTTCATCACATTCGTGGACAACTATCTCTTGAAGTTGGTGCTTCTGCTGAAGTGAAGATGTCAACTCAACTGAAGTCTCCTGGTCTCCGTGTTGCATTTCTTGAGCTCTGTTGATTGTAAGTCTCGGTGAATTGTAATGGTAGGTACCCCCAAATTCAGGCAGAAGTCCTAGGACACTATATAAATGTGACCCATGAAATGGTTTTGACAGAATGTGATCACAGGGAGGAGGGGGTCTATCCTCGGCCTCTAGCTCCCTCCCAAAAGAATTCCGAGCAATAGGGTTGTCTAGCCAAACAATCTTGCATTTAGATTTCTGAAGATCTCTTCTAAAGTTAGCTACTAGAGAACATAGCTCTGAGAAATGTGCAGCCCTTGAATCAACCACAATTAGTACAAAGTTGTACAAAGATTTTGAACCAGACTTTTTAAAATGAGGCGGCAAAGATAGATCTTGGCCATCTTTACTACTTGCAGATCCATCATTTGCTCTTCCTGGACTGGACTGGCTTGAAGAAGATTTGTTCAAGTAGTCATTTAAGCTCAACTCGGTTCTCCCCGAGGAACTTTGCAAAAAGTCTAACTTGTGCTTTGCTCTCTTTACTACAGAAACTTTTATACCCAAGTTCTCGATTACTTTCTTCGAGACTCTCCTTCTTTCTTCACCTGCAATTAGGAGTACAACATGGGATCCCTCGGGCTTTGATGAAGGTGAACGCATGTATAACCCGAAGTGTTGATGAGATCCACTCGAAGGTCCATCATTTAGTACGTAGTTTTCTTGTTCATCAATATCACTCATCAGATGTGGATCACGCGTAGCAAGAAATATATTGAACCTAAAACAAGTCCCTCTATCACCAGGCTCTTTATCTACAATATTGATCTCTCCTCCCATTAGCCGTACCTGTCACGTTAAGCAAATCTGGTTCCTAGAATATACAAAATTAGAAATTTAAAAGAATGTGAATGAAGTGTAAATAAAACTTGCTTACCAGAGATTGAACAATACCAAGTCCCAATCCACAACCTCCTTGTCCAAGAGCTGTTTCTTTAACCTGCACAAAGTTCTCAAAGACAGATTTTTGCTTATCTTTAGGAATTCCTTTGCCTGTATCATCCACCTCAAACACAAACTCCATAGAATTGGGATCCTGTTGAACTGTATGAATTCCTTTCAAATCACCGAAACTCCCATTTTTCTTGCACCACATAGCGGACAAACAGTTGAAGACACCGTTACGATTGGAAGCAATGATCGCATTTTCTTTGCTGGTTGTTTTCTTAACCACAGCGCGAATAGAGACGTGGCCTTCTGATGTAAACTTAACCGCATTGCTAAGTAAATTGCAAAGGATCTGTTTAAGCTTGCCTCTATCCCCTTTAACAAGATATAGCTTTAAGATCGAGCCGTCACAAGGATCAAGCACTACGTCCACGCCTTTCTTCATACCAATAGGGTAGAACATGTCAACAACATCCTCAAGGAGTTGCGCTAAGTTGAATTCTTCTTCCTCGAGTTGCATCTTCCCAGCTTCAATTTTACATCTATCAAGAACAGAATTCAATATCCCTGAAATAGTATAGAATCAATCAATTTCTCAACATCAAATCTAAAACCAACAGAAATGAAGAATATTAACGGCAGAAAACTTACCTAGAAGGTCAGTCATACAAGTATTCATCTGCACCAAATTGGTTGCTAACTCAGAATTAGGTTTGGCATCTTCTTGACAAAGCTCTATCAAACCTGAAATGGCGGCCAAAGGGGCACGGATATCATGACTTGCATTAGCAAAGGCAAGACTCTTGTTCATACTCTTTCGCTCTGCTTGTTGAGTAGATTCCATTTGTTTTATGAGGGCAGCACATAAGAACATCTCTCTTCTTGCAGATTTTATCATCAGAAATATGAAAATGCAAAGAGCGACGGCTACTATAACAAACAACAGTACAAAAAGCGCGACTGCCCGCTTGCTGCTTTTATTAATTACAGTTTCCATGCCATTGGTGGGAAATGCCAATATATAGACCTGAAACATTACAACCAAACACACTATAATTAAACACACTAATTCACGAAAGCAAGTGCAATTTTTGGGCCTTTCTGGCGAAGTTTACTGATAGCTAGGACATACCGATTTAACTCCAACGATTTCAAGGATTGAGCAATAAAACATGTAATTCATCCCTCTTATCTTCGCATGGAAATACCTCGAATCATCATTTTTTGCATTGCACAAGTAGTGATTTTCACCATCTCTAAGGTCACCATTAGGCTTCAATAGCTGCACCGCAACTGTGCCATTATTCACAGCTATCTTAGTCTCAGGGAGTTTACTTTGTATGAGCACTTGCCCATCATTTGTAGCCAAATGGAAGTCCCCACCATTAAAATCTAGACCTTGAAAGTGATCAATTACAACTTGTGCAGGAAATCCAATGCAAATAACTCCCCTTCCATCCATGGCAACAGTGTTCTGGAACAAGAGATCTTGACGGCTGTTCCATCCGAAACCTACTGAGGAATGTACCATTGTTTGATTTAATGTTTCTTGAAACCAGCTTGAATTGACCATAGACTTGGAACTAACGGCGTCCCCATATAGCTTTCCCGTGTCTCGATTGACCGGCTGAGTGTACCAGTTTGATGAAAAAGAAGTGTTCGAAAATACAGCTAGGGTTTCACCATCATCTTTGTTAAACGAGAATAATAGTCCACTAAATCCGATGTAAGAAACCTGAGAAACTAGAGGAATTGTTGAGAATGCCAAGAACAATGCTGGCGCAACCTAAGCAAAACCAAATCATTCGTGTTAGTATTTTCTAATTCTTGCTTTTCTTCCTTTTTATTTCTTTGAAGAAAGTTTTAAATATGAAAAATGTATGAAGATAAGGCGTGACTCACCTTTGTTTGAATAGCTTGGAATGATAGTTCAGTTCCATTCAGAGAAGAGCTAAGAGCTCTAGCTAGATTTGATGCCGATGAATTTAATGGAAGTAACAATCTTGCAGTGGTTTCGACCTCTGAAAAGGATCTGTTGCGAACTTCTATGGATTCTAACTTCACGCTATGCTCGATTTGTTTGGTCATCGTGCAGAGTTTTGAGACAATGAAGCTCGATAACCCCTGAAAAGTGATCATCATGAAGAACTGTAACTACAACAGGAGTTGGATCCTCTTCTTTACCACCATCTAGAAGCTAAACCTTGTACTCTTGATGAAATTGGATTTTAACAGAGCAGCATTTGAGAACAATATATTCAAGCTTCAGGATTTAATCAAATATTGATCCCAAAAATTGGTGGTTAGACAAAAAAAAAAAGACAATCAAACACTATTTGAGTGGAACGGAGATAGTATTTAAGAGAACTAAAGGTTGGGATTAAGCATGTCAACGACAATCCACAAAATCACGAAAACCTACAACATTTTCGATAACTCTTCTAACTGAAAAGGAGAAAAAGAGGGAAATGATGACTAAAACCGTTACGTACTCAGGGTTCTCTTGATTTACAATGAAAATGTAACTAAAGGATTTGTCATTATATATAGAAAAAAAGGCCTTACTACCAAGCAATATTAGTTATCATTTCTTTGTTCTTTTTGTTGTCTAGTTAGCAGATCAAATTTCTTAAAATGATAGCATAGGTGATTAATTTATATCTTCTCATTGATCCACTGTTTTCCTAATTAAATGATACAGTAGTAGTTAAAAGGAGAACAGAAAAAGAGTTAATATAAGGTACTTACGAGGAGGATAACAAAGCAAAGGGGGCGGAGGATTAGGCTTGAGCAGAACTTCATGTTTGCGCTGTGATTTCAAAATCTGTGTTTCTCATATCTGCAGGTTTGCATGCATATAAGATGTTAGGGGAAAGAATGAGAAAAGTTTAAGCTGATGCTATATGAATATCGTTAGTTAAACATCGAATTAAAGTATAAGTTTTGATTAATCTGTTTCTTGTTACTTATATCTATCTAGTTGCTCAGACTTTATATTGAAAATATGCAAAACATGCATGCATGGTTCAGGGATATACTGTATTTCTTATGACAAAAAATTAAATTAAAAAAAAAAGTGGAACTAAATTCAGATTTCAGTACTTTATGTACATAGGAATTCAATATCTCTAACATGTATGTCTGTAACAATCTTAAATTTTAGTATTAGAAAAACATGAGGGATCATAAGTTTGAAGAATTTCTTGTTTCCATTGAGATATATTTCCAAGACCCAATATTCCGCTGCATTATATATAGTTGTATAATTCAAGTTCAATATTGTCCTACGCACCAAGTTATAATTGATTTTCCCATCATCACTAAAGAAGTCAACTCTCTTACTTTAAAAATATATAGGGCTATATGAATCAATTTATCATTGTCATTTATGGGAATACTCTTAGGATTCAAGTTCTTATAAAAGCTTTTACTCAACTAAAACGAAGATTTTCTTTTTACCCACCAAAACCATATATGCATGAAAAGATTGAGATTTCAAAGGAAATGAGACGATTGACTTTAATGATAGTAAAATGATCAAAATCTAAAATCTGAACTATGGAGAATGATTAGAAAAATGAATATTAAAACTGCAATGATTTTCGCTTTGACTGAGAAACATGTCAAAAGAAGAAATATCATCAGAAAGCACAAAGAATCGGAAACAGAAAAACAAAAACAAAAACAAAAAAAAAAGTAAAATGTATACAAGAAAGAATGGCATTTTTTCCAAACAAATAAAATGAACATGTAAGTAAATATGTTATGTAAATGTAAATACCTTCTTCATTATCCCATTTTTAAACACTTGAGAGTTCTAATGACGAAATGGCAAAGATGAGCAAACAGAGAGAGAAGAAGAAGGGAATAGTTTGAGTTGAGAGAGGAAATTAGGAGATAATTAAGTAAAATCAGGGAATATCTCATAATTAACAGAAGAATAGGGGAGTCATAAACAGAGAGTCGAGAGACTCCCTCTCTCTAGTAACAAAAGATTTGATCAATGAAGATCTTTTAATTTCAAGTAATTTTACCATAACTTATAGTGGATATGATCATGTAATACTCAATGATTTATTTTTTATTTTTTGGAAAGTTTTTCCGAGTTTACATGCCTAGAATCTTGTGGTTTCGATTTGATTGACTCTTTACCAAATCTGAGTTTTGATATTATAAGCTCGAGTTTATGGTATTATTACAAGTTTTAATGTCAGTTTTGTTGGATTAAATTTACTTAGATCTATACATTGTCAGATTAAATTTATTATATTAAGGGTAATTTTGATCCAACGGTATAGAGATTTAAGTAGATATATATGATCCAACAACACTAACACTAAAGCTAAAGTTGGCTCAAATTCATAATATCATTTGTCAATTTCTTATATTTATATAAAATAGGTCTTCTGTGAGATTGTGAATATTAGAGCTTGTTTGTTCGTGCGTTTTGGTCAAAACGCAGGGTTAAAACGTAGCTTATTCCTTAACTTAGTGTTTTAGAGCTCGTTTGGTGTAGTGTTTTGAAAACGCAGTATTTTAAAAACGCAGCGTTTCTAAAACGCAGATTATTTAAAATGCGGCTTTTTTCTTTATAAATGCGGTAGAAAACGCTACGTTTTCAAAACGCAGCTGCGTTTTAAAACGCTGGAATTCCTAACTTTTTCCTAAAACGCTAATTTTAAAACGCAGTCGGAATAAAAAGCCGCGTTTTGACATAATATCTCAAACACATTTATAAAGAAAAAAATTGCGTTTTAAATACTCTGCATTTTAGAAACGCTGCGTTTTCAAAACACTACGTTTTGAAAACGCTACACTAAACGGGCTCTTAGCGTTTAATGCTGCGGTAGAAAAAGCAGCGTTTTGAAAACGCAACTGCGTTTTAAAACGCTGGAGTTCCTAATTTTTTTCAAAATGCAGATTTTAAAACGTAGTAGGGAATAAAAAGTTGCATTTTAACATAATATCTCAAATGCATTTATAAAGAAAAAAGTCGCGTTTTAAAAACGCTGCGTTTTAAAAATGCTACACCAAACGGGCTCTTAATTCGTAAGACGGAACCCACTCTCTCACGACTAAGCCCCCAAATCTTAATTAATAAGACGAAACTCACTCTCTCACGACTAAGCCCCCAACACACGGTGGGTAGGATCAAGAAGATTTTTGTTAAAAAAAATACCCGTAAGATGATCTTTTTTAAGTTTTTGTCATTTATATAAGAATAGTATATTTCTACTGCAATATACGGTCTTATTTGTTTATCCACTACATTCATTAAAAAATAATTATATCTATATCTATATATATATATATATATATATATATACACACGTGTGTGTGTGTGTAATAGAATTAGACTCTCTCATATATATTTATATCTATATATATATATGCTGGTAGACCAATTTTATCAAAAAATTATAAAAGAAAACCGAAAATACTCGTAACCTTGTGTGACTGAGACTGACCATTAGATTTAACTTGATTACGATGCGACTATAACTTGAAATCACTCATGGATTGGTCTAATTAACGTAAGGCAGTTGTGATGAAAATATAATATATATATAAATATTAGTAACAAGAACCAAGAAAAGACGGATCGACAAAGATCATCAAATCTGTTCTACTAGAAAATAACACAGAATTATTATTATCATACATTGCTGGTCTTGTTGGATATCAAATCCTACATACAAATACAAACCAAAATTTAGAAATGAAAGAGAATATTAGTTGGTGGTGGCGGTGACGGTTTTGGGCCTCTTGACAATCAGAACTGGACACTTGGCGTTCTGCGCGCAGTGATTGCTCACACTCCCAAGGAATGCCCTGCCATTTTTGTAACAAGTTAACTTTGTTCCATCTCCTTTCATAACACAGCGCGGGCGCGGATACACACACACACAATCTTAATTATGTACTTAAGAGCCCGTTTGATTATGCTGGGATAAAAAGTAACTTATTTGCAAAGATTATATTTCAATGCTGCGGTATAAAAAACATCGTTTTTAAAACTCAGCTATATTTTAAAACGTTGAAATTTTCAATTTTTCCAAAAACGCGGGTTTTAAGACGCTGCTAGAAAAAAAAAAATGCTTATTGAAGTGATATCTCAAACACATTTATAAGAAAAGACCTACGTTTTTAAAACACTGCGTTTTGTAAACACTGTACCAAACAGGCTCTAAGATTAAGAGCCCGTTTGGTCGAGGGTCTTGGTCAAAACACATGGTTAAAACGCAGCTTATTTACAAAAATTGTGTTTCAATGTTGCAACATAAAAAACAATGTTTTAAAACGCTGAAATTCTCAATTTTTTTTCCAAAACACAGGTTTTAAAACGCTGCTACGAAAAAAAAATGCGTATTGAAGTGATATCTCAAACGTATTTATAAGAAAAGACCTGCATTTTTAAAGCACTGCGGTTTTTAAAACATTACATTTTATAAATACTGCACCAAACTGGCTCTAAAATAGACTCGACCCAAATATTATATATATATATATATATATATATACACACACACACACACACACACATATATATATATATATGAGTAAATTACAAATAACCCCCTCAACTATGAATTGGGTTTGAATTGCCCCCCAAAAATATAGCATTTTCTTTAATCGTAACTTCTCTTTAGACACTGTCATTTGAGTTGACGTAAGATGTCCACGTAAAACTCATGTGACCATCTTTAGGCATTCTTTTTAACCATAGTGCCCTTTTAGTATTTCAATTGACTATATTACCCTTGTTGTTCTAAGACCTTCTTTGTACATAAAGATGATTATTAAAATAATTTTTTATCTTTATTTTAAATATTATGGTAAAAATCATACGAACAAATGGTAACGTGAGTCTTTGGTAGATAAATTTATTAAATTCAAACCGCGGTGTCTAAATAAAATGTACAATAAGAAAATGTTATAGTTGAGGGGGCACACTGCTTCAATTGATAGTTGAGGAGGCAAATCAATCTGACGCATAATTGAGGGGGGTTATGTGTAATTTACACTATATGTGTGTGTGTGTGTGTGTGTGATTTCTTATGCTCCTTATCCTTAATCACTCTTTACTCTAACATCTGTTTAACTCTCTCTCTCTCTCTCTCTCTCTCTCTCTCTCTCTATTTATTATTGTATTCATTTGCTAATTGATTATATACAAAACAGATGATCGTACTCTATACTTGTTAATGTGAATTTGAATCTTAACCTATATATTAATTCTGTTTTCATATTAATTATATTAATAGTAATTTATTTTAAATCAAGCTTGGACAGAGTTAAGTCCAACTCTTCAAACCAATTAACGACCGTAGTCAAACCTTGTAATTTTTCTTTTTTTTTTTTTTCTAGAAAGAGAAGGTGTTGGTTGGATAAAACCAAGGAAGGAAGGGGACCCCACCTCTTAATCAAGCCATAGCCGTGAGAGCCCATGACCACCAAATCAACGCGCAACTTCTCAGCCACTTCACATATCACCTCCCTTGCATCTCCATACTCCACCATCGTCTCCACCTTAACCTGCACATAATAAAATTTACTCACAAATCTATACATATTACTATAATATAATTAATTCCTCCCTCTCCGTCTCCGTCTTAAAAATAAAAGTGTCTATTTTTTATTTTTTTACTGAAATTAAAGAAGTTAATTTTTGAACAATTTTAATAGAACATATACTGTAGTACATTATTCCGTCTCCATCTTAAAAATAAAGTGTCTATTTTTTATTTTTTTACTGAAATTAATTTTTGAACAATTTTAATAGAACGTATAGTACATTATATCAAAGGTCAATATAGACATTGACCAATATATTACTGTAAGAAATCAAACTGCAATTTTTCTATTTAAAGTGTTCACAGTAATATTATACGTTAACACTAAGACTAAATTGACCCAACTTTGGAGCATGAAAATTTTAAACATAAATATTTATCTTGGGACAAGAAAACTTTAAAAATAAATACCCTCATTGTTCCTAAATTATCATCCTATTTAAAATTTTTTTTTGTCAAATGGGATGATTTTCAAATGTAAATTAGACGTATATTTTTTATTTTTTTAAATTATATTACAAATTATGTATTTTATAATTTTTAAAAGATGTTAAATTTGTATTTAAAAAGTCAAACAGTAACGTAGGAGTACTTATTAAGGTTTGTGCGATATTAAATGCTTTTAATTTTTAGCAAAATTAAAAAAATAAAATATTAGTACTAATATACGTATAAAAATTGAAAAGATAAATTTACCCTCACTCGCTCACTCTTAACGAAATTAGAGAGAAGTTAGCTCTCACCTCCTTGAGCTCTTTACAAAGTCTCTTGGCCTTGTCAATGACCGACTCAGCCAACTCCTCGCCGTACCTCTCCATCGTCGCCAATATATCTGCCGAAAACAAGTACCCTGCAAACCCCCAACCCCCATACATACAATACTCAGTCAGTCAGTCATTCATCGAAGATCCTGTTCGGTTAACTAGCCAGAATTCGACTACTATCATCAATGACCTCTCGAATCGATCGGAGTGATGAGATCGATACATATATATATATACATATATGAAAATTAATTGGTGTACCTTCATGGGGATGGGGTTGTTGACGCCTACCTGATCCATCAAGAGCTGAGTAAACAGCTTGGGGTGGTTTTGCGTAGAGAAGGATGATTGTGTCCTTGGAATTTTGACAGACGACGACGTTCTGAAGGCACCATGAGAGAGCGTAGGTGCTCTCCTCCCCTTGATCGACGGCCACTAGTATCTTCCTCTTCTTTGCTCCTCCTCCCACCTCAGCCATTTATAATTTGTACTAAAATGTACTGTATTTTACTACTCGGATTAATCGGACGAATTGGAAAGCTAATTAGTGATTTAGCGTGTTGATGGATATCTATATATCTATCAATAATTCTATATATAGTATATACATATGGTGACGAGAGAGGATCTATATATATATAGGCGTTCGTGTGTGTGTGTGTGTGTGTGTGAGTGAAAGACTAAACACAAAACTGATGAATACCGGGAGTTGGAAAGAAAGTAAGAAGGAATGAACGAACGAAAAGAAAGCTGTTGGCGGTTTGTGGTTTTGCTTTCTTCACAAAATACAGTTTGGTGGTTTTCGAATGGATACAATGGGCCTGCCTGCCCGGGCAGTATCAATTTATATGTTTATCCGGTTTTACTTTTCTTTCTTCTTTTTTTTTTTACTTTTTTTTTCTACTCTATCCGCTCCTGAATAATCGTTATATATATATATATATATATATATATATATTTGTCCATTTCAAAATAATTGTTCTATTTTTTATACTTTCTTTTTGAGAAAAATACTTTAACCACTGTATCATTATTATATTTTTCTACTTTAATTATGATCTTACTTTTATCACTTTATTATTATTTATTTTTTTCTATTTTAATTATGGCCACATGAACAATGACTTTAAATTAAACTACTCCATTCGTTCCTAAATTATCATCATGTTTGACTTTTTTTAGACAAATAAAATATTTTTTAAATATAAATTTAACGTACATAATCTTGATTTTTCCAAAATTATAAAACTGTTATTCATAGTATTTTAAAAGTACTACGAATTACGTGTTTTATAATTTTTTAAAAAATAAATTGAAAATTTTGCCTTTGAAAAATATCATGTTTGACCAAAAAATTTAAAGATGACAATAATTTAGAAACGGAAAACGGTCAAATGATACAAATAATTTGATGATTCAGTTTGGCGGTTCGGAACCGCAATTCACGAGGTAAAACCGTGAATCGAACGAACAACTTGGTTTGACAAAAAAAATAATCTATATATATATAAAAGCAAGATAGTTACTAAAAATGGAAAAATCCCGCCAAAATGGAGATTCCAAAAATAGACACTATATTAATTAGCTCTGCACACGGTATTGTGGTGAAAAACCAGGATTGATATTGGTTTTGCTTTAAACTAATAAATGCACACGGTTTTGTTTGAACGGTTTTACTTTTAAAAAAAAAAATCTAATTTTCAAACTAATCTGTTTTGGCCGTTTTCATATTTCTACATTTCACCAAACGATGAAGAGGCGATAGAGAGATGGCGACGACGATGATGAGATCTGCCCGTCAAACGGCACTCCGCGACGATGCGCAAGCGCATGCCAATCCAGCTTCCAAGAGGACTTTTTTCATCTTCTGCAGATCACGACGAGGTCCGTATGATTACTTACATCTCATCTCTTCCCATCCCTTTCCCCTAATTGAAATTCATTTCTTATGATGTTTGATTCCAATTTTTAGGATTTTAATGTTATGAATTTAGATTTTGAACGATTTTCGGTTTGCTATATGTCGTCACGTATTCATTTCTAGGGTTCTAATGCTCACACATCTTATTTGTGCCTACATATACATTTCTAGGGTTTTAGACCTTCTCCTATCCAAGCAATATTCGTTTCTTTGAGCATCTAAAAAGTTATGTTTCGTAAACATTTCAGTCTTCTTAATTTTTTAATTTTTAACTTTTAATTTTTGTTTTCTATTTTTCGTTTTTATTTCATAGTTTCTGTAGGTTTACTGTTGCTTTGGTTTATCGGGGTAATTGATTTGTGATTTGTGTTCATTTTTCTGGAATTTGCAGATTAATTAAGTGGTTTCACTAATTGCCTGGGCGTTGTTGTTCGATTTCTAATTTAGGGTTATTAATCTTAAATTTATATTTGAATTGGGGATTGGGACTTCAATTGATTCAATGGTTTTAGGGCTTTTACCCTACAAATTAATCTCTTAATGACTTTCTCGATCACTGAAATTTAATCTGAAAGAAGTAGTGATCACTGAAATTTAAAGTCTCATTCTCATCTTGCTAACTCATTTTTCGTTTTGCTTTATTCACATCACAACGTGCAACCAGATTTACAAGCACATTTTTCTACAACTGAGTCTTCCAGTAATCCATCCCCAGGTGATCACTAAACTTAAGTTTTGGTTAATCATATCTGTATTTCTTCATTCCATCTGACACATGTATGGGAATGTAAGTATTTTCTTCTTCTTTTGCTTACGTCCATAATTGTTTGTGTTTGCATGTGTTCATAGCTTAAAATAAACCATAGAGAATTCCATCATTGTTTGCAGTTGTTTGGATTCTTTGGAGGGGTCCATTTGGCTGTTCTCTCAGCGTTTGTCTGTCAAAGCAATCCACTTGCGAGCTTGAGTGCTCTTATCTCGATCTTCTTCAAGACGTTTGCGTTTTGGCCTTGGCCTAACCCAGTAATACTGCAAGATGGAATGATGCCTCTGGTTGTTCATTCTGAGATACGATCCTTGATGCCTATCCAGCTGCCATGCAGCCCAAATGAGTATTGCCATTCCAACATCACCAATAGTACATTCAACAAAATCAGAGAGGAGTTTCGCAGAGGACATCACCATACTCTGGTATGTTTTCTGCTTTATAGCTGTGATGCGTCCAATCTGCCTTTTCTTGGAACATTTGTCTACTTTGGGTAGGACTGTTTAATTATTCCAAGAGATACCCACAGTTTGTGAAGATATGCCTTGCCGCTTCTGATCAAAATGAGTTGGGAGACTGGGTGGGTTGGGTCAAATCGCGCTTCCGCTCTCTTCTTGTGAAGGTAAGTATCTCATTCCTTTTAAAGTTTTTCAACTTTCAGGTTAGGGAAGTTAAAGTATTAGTTTCACATAATGTTGCATCTATAGCAATACGATATATTTGCAAGGTTACTTGGTTATTACATTATATAATGAAGACTGAAGTAGCAGTTCCAAATAAAGTATAGGGAGACTGGATCATTTGTTATCTTAACCCACTAGGAAACAAAGCCAAGTTAAAAAAAGGAAGTAGTGTATGAATTTGGTAAACACTTCATGCATGTGAATAGGCTTTAAATTAAGAATGATGTGGATATGGTGACATGAAACATGTACAATGTACATCCTTGTCTGATGAAAGCTTTTCAGTAGTAATTTCAAAACATATTTCGTCGTTTAGAGGTAATTCAACATCTGAATGTGACCTATAGCAATCCTTCACAATTGAAATTTCAACTAGAAAAAGCAGTTCATCCAAAGTGGAACTTTTTTTCTTCTTTTTCTGCTGTAGGGCTTCTGGGTAATCATTCATATTGTAGTAATATGCACTTTACGCGTTTACGTGATCGTATTATGTGTCCTTTTTTAGGTTTGATTGCACACTTAATCTCACAAGTTTGAGCTAGGTGCAAAATTGCTAGGACTGTTCAAGGCTCATATGGGGGCATCACGGAACTGTTTGGCTGCAATTTGGAAAGAGCTTTTTTCTCATTGATATTGGTTTATTGCTAGAGCTTTTGGTTGGAACAACCCAAAAAGTTTCAGAAGTTCTACTGAATATCGAACAGTAAAACATCATATGGAAAAAGACTGAAAGAAGAGTCTGTCAAACATAACTAGCATTATTAGTGGACATAATCAAGAAGAAAAATAGTAAGAAATCCCTTTTTATTTAGCTCATGTAAAACTGCTGGAAACATAGACATTGAAGCAATAGCTTCACAGTTGGTAGAAATTGGAAGGAGCTACTCCCCCACCCCAGTCCCTTAGCCATTAGTTAAGTGATTATATATGTTATAGCTTCTCGAGTTATACTTATCTTGAAAACCTCTTTCTGCCTTCGTGGGAGCGAGTGCCTATCCTTTCGCTTCGGCAAGCACTACTTCATGGGAAGTTGCCAAGAGAAAGTCTAAAGAAAGAGAAATTCAGGCATACTAATTATTTATATACGTATGGGACGATTATTTATTGCGTATATTTTTTAATTGCATTAGGCTTATGATTTCTTTTTAACATGTGATTAAGGATTTGAGGAAGCAGAATTTAAGGATCCTTATGATATCTCTTCTAAATTCGGAAAGAGAGAGTCCATATAAGCATTTATTCGCAGTTGAAGCTACCTTGATCAATCCGAACCGAACAAAGTGCTCCATTCTCCAAAAAGGATTGCCGGTTAAAGTTTTTGAACGGCCCACCACTTGGAATTTCCCCAGGCAGCTGATTGGAAGAAAAATTCAAGTAAATGAGATGTGTAAGTGCTTGGAGGGACCTGGGTATAGTACCTGATAAATTGTTGTGGGAGAGATCCAAGTAGTCCAGAGTTATCAACCTGCCCAGTGATTCAGGAATGGGTCCCTGGAACGAGTTTCTCGACAGATTGAGCGATGTTATGCTTTCAAAGGCTCCGACTATGCTCGGAATCTGACCTGAGATTTGGTTCCAAGATAAATCCATGCTCCCCAAAGATCTTGAAGGCCTGATTTTTGAATCTAGGCTCCCGGTCAATGAGTTGGAAGATAAGTTTAAGAGTAACAGGTTTTCGGCTCCATAAACCCAAAGGCATGGATGAGTTTAGTGAATTGGAATCTAGCAACAGTATCTGCAAATTACTAAGTTTCCCAATACAGGAAGGAATTGGTCCACAGAGCTTATTGTTGGAATGATATAGTTCACCTAAATTTTTTGAAAGACGACAAATCTCATCTGGAATGGACCCTTCCAATGTATTACCATCAAGATATATTCTTTGCAATCCTTCCATATGCCCAATTTCAGATGGAATGCTTCCAAGCAAGTGGTTGTTTTGTAGTTATCAATATCCATAAAAATCTAAACTCATAAACTAACAAAAGCTTCATTTTATGATTTAAATTATGGGTTGTTATGGTAGGAAAAAAAAATTTATTACTCAAATTTTAACATGGTTTATTTTGAATTGGGAAGAGATAGTGGCCCATTAAAATCAATACCACTATGCTTACACGAGCAAGACTATGAATGATTGTCTAATAACTCACAGACTAATGTAAAATAAATCAATCGACATTTATGGGCATGAAACTTTATGATAAACATTTTCACATTTATCAATCACCATTTATGGGTATGAAACTTTATGATAAACATTTTCACATTTCAACATTGGCATAGTATCAATCGAAGGGGAACAATTTAATCCAGAATACTGTAAGAGACCAGCAAAAAAGAAAAAAATCTTACCTGATTATGTGAAATTTAAGGATAAACTCTTTGGACATGCTCGATTAAGTGTGATTGAAGGATCATATTTATCAAGCAATATCAATCACTGTATACTCACTAAGATTCACACATACAAGGAATGGTAAATTACGGATTATAAAACTTACCTGTAGAAACATTTGTCCTATATTTCTGTAATAAGAAATAAATTAATACAAAATTGAGATTGAACTGATATTGAACAAAGAGATATATATTCACATTTTGTTTCCTTCAAAAAAATTCGAATAAGGGATATAAGAAAAATATATTGGTTTAGGGAAACAAGGAGATCGGTAAATAATAAAAACTTTTAGGTAACTTTATTAAGCAAGAATAAGTAAAACATTAGGCAAATGATTTGAAAAAAATACAGATCTTGAACAAATCAAAAAGATCTTGAATATAGAAATACGGATTAATTTTTTTTTTGTTTCCTTTCTAAAACTATATATATTTTTTTGATATCTTAAGAGGGCGTGGGAAGGGATTCATACTTTGTGAAGCCCCAGCTCTACCACTGGGTCACTCCTTAAAGACTTCCTTTCTAAAAACTCAAATTAGGAGTATAATTAAAAAAAAAAAAAAAAAAGGTTGAGGGGAAAAAAGGATATTAGTAAATGATCCAAAACTTATAAGTAATTGCATATATCTAAATTGTTATGAGATCTGAAGCAAGTATAAGTAAAACATTCTGGAAATAAATTGGAAAAAATTCAGATTTTATAGATCGGTTATTTTTTACAAAAAAATGTTCATGAAAACTAACCATTGACATGCATCTTTTTTGCAAATCACTAAAAATCTTAAAATGAAGGGTTTTGTTTTGTGCCCTAAAAAATGTTATGCATGTCAAATAAATAAAATTTGAAAATTTTGGAAGCACCCTAAAACGAAGGGTTTCGTTTTGTACAAAGGAATAAATAGGGCAATATATATATATATATATATATATATATATATATATAGATATCGAACTCATAATCTATGTACTATAATGATTTTTTTAAATTTTATCTATAAAAACATCAATATAATCTAAATTCTATCAATATAGCTCGTGCATCGCACGGGTGCATTTCTAGTAATAATAATTAAGCTGAATTGAACCACATGATTCATAAAACGGAACCAAACAACCTAATTCGGTTTGTTCAGCAATTTTGATTCACACCCCCTGTGAAGCAGTATCTTTGAAATAGAATGCAAAAATAAAGCACAAAAAGAGAGAAGGAAACCTGGGAGTGAACCTGCTTGGCGAAAAAGGGAGGCAATCAGATTGAAATTAAGACTGACAACCATCCGGCGCATATGGAAGAAGATTATAGCTTCAATTCATCTGGTGGTATATACGAGTTAATTAGGTCTCTTATATATCTATAATACTTGCAACGAAAAGAGGTTATATGTATGTGATGTGAACACATTTCACATTCGTATGGAAACAGCTAGCTGGAGTTTCTGGTAGCCGCAAATCGGTTCCATAAAGGCCATTATGTTACTAAAGTTGCAACCAACGCATAGATCGAAAATTAACTATTTCGATCATCTTATTTCAGAAGTTATTTGGGTGAGGTAGAAAAGAAATTAAGCTATGGGCCGCAAAAGAGGTCGAGGAGCTTGTAATGGAAGATTTAGAAGCTGAGCAAAAGAGCAGAGCAGCAAAACGCTTGAGAAAATGACCAGAGATGACTGGGCTAGGATTAATAAGGAACTCAGCTTCTGAACTTGCAGGCAAAATTGCTAAAGCTTTGCTGGGGGGTGAAAATCTACCAGGACAGGAGGAGGCCGCTGGAAGCGAAGCTCCAACACCCCCAGATCTTGTGGCAGCAAAATCCTAGGTAGATTGTCAATTAGAAATTTGATGCATCGAATCCATGAAGGAATAATGAAGTGCCAAGTGCATGGTTTATCTACACAGCTCGTTCCAGAAAGAAGGAATATCTGCACACCTTTTTCTATCCGCTTGTTGTAACTCCATGTTTGAATACTTCCCCATTTGGTTGCAATTTCGAATTTGGGAAACGGAAATACAACGATTGGAATTGGTTTCTCTTGCATGTAACTAAATTTAAAATAATAAAATAGATAATATTCAAAAAAAAAAAAAAAAAAAAAGTTATAATCATGATCTTCTACAGACTGCAATGGAGCACGCTTCTTTTTGAACGGACATTTAAAACAAACCATTAGTCTTATAATCATTCATTGTTACCTTAGAAGCGAGCAGATAAATATCCGCTATCTACGCCACTGCTTATACAAACAAAGTTGTATCACTTTTAAGTACCTGATAAACAAGTAATTAGGTTCAAGGACATTGTTTCCAGTCAATTTCATGGCTGCTTCCAAGACGGTCCTGATCAGGCCTCTAATATATCTTCTTAATTTTTTCAATTGATTAATGAGGAGTAGCTTTGTCGATTAATTATTGATAGTTGGTGTTGAATTAAGAGTGGTGATCACGCCAAAAAGGTTTTGGTGACCACGTCGGATCCACGTGTGCTGCTAGCTTCTGGTCAGGACGCCTCGGCTTTCAAAAGGCGTTGTTTGTCGGGACCAAACCGTCGTGAAGGGTGGTTCCTGTGATGAGACAGCAAATAAACACCGTCAAGGATGTCGGGGGTTTGCCCGACTATCACCCTCAGGCGTGAGAGTAAGTATATAGATAATGGTTGGATAATATGTGGGCAGTGTAGTGTTTAATGCTTGGAACACAATAAATATGAGAGTTCAGTGTTTATAGCAATAAATGGTTTCTCAGTGTTTTGGTCTCTTTGAGTAAATGCAACCTGGTCTTTAATGAAGGAATGTTCTTCCTTTTATAGGCAAGGATGACGTGCATGGGAGGGTTTTGGTGTGAGTTACCTGGTTTTCGGGAGCAGTAGAAAAACCCATTCCTCCGTCGTCTGCAGGGATAGAATGGAAGCTTCCGTCTGGGGAATGAGGAGAAGCCATAAATGCTACTGTTGCTTGGTTGTGAAGAAATCTACTTTCTTAGCTGGGAGGCCTGTGCCTCTTCCATGGAATGCGCTGACACGCCGCCAACATTAAATGCCTGATGTTGACTTCTTGCCGAGGATAACCTGGACGTCGAGGTTCTAATATGAGTTTGGCGAGGATGCCTGTGGAGACCTGCCGAGGTCGCCGAGGTCATTTGGTGAAGATCTACCGAGGTTAAGCTCGGGCAATGACTCTGTTAGCGAGCTTTAGTTGGGGATGTCGCCATGAGCCCTTGTCAACGTCCTCGGATGACATTCTCGGCTACCTCGATGGCGGGCTGCCGTTGGTTGCCGTGTAAGATGGGGCCCACTCGGGCTGACGTGAGTGACACGTGGAATAGGATTTTGGGAGGATCCCATCAAGTGGTTTGCCATTTCGTATCCAATTTGTTACTACAATAATAGAGTAAAATTAAAAGATATTATTTTCCCAATTCTAATTTTACTCTGCTTTGATAGAGTCCCCTGATTACATACATAGGTGATACCTTCTCGAGAGTTTTCTTTCCCTTGGTTTACTGCAATAGTATTTGATATTGAGCAACAATTGTGGTTCTCCTGTCTCGAGTTTTCAATTTTGAGACTGGAGAGTTTACATTCAATCCCGTCTCTTTGTTATCTCTCGTCCTAAAATTAGTTTTATGTGGCATCCCCTAGCTACTTGCCGTGTCCATATTCATTATGGGCCGGCTTGTACAAAAAACTCAAATGGTGGTTCAACACTATCAACTGTCCCAACGACTTTGAAACTTAAGGGACTACTAGTAAATAACCGGCCAAAATATGAAAAATTCCTCAAACTATCCACCCAATCTCATAATGGTACCTAAAATAAAATATTTTTGACTTGAACTCTCAATATTACTAATTATTTCACTTTGCCCCCTAAGCCCGACATCCGTTACAAAACTTACGTTAAAGTGCACATAGTCTTCACATGCTAGACATTTTCATCATTTCACCATGACACATGAGGGGCAATCACTTCGGTTGAAACACTTTTCCCCTCTCAGTCCACCATGGTCATCCTTCTTTAATTCATCATCAGTCATCCTTCTTTGGTTTATCCACTGCCGCCAACCTTCGAGTTCAAGCTCGATTGAGACCCTTATCTCTCCCCAATCTACAACAAAGAGGGTTTATATTGAGAAAGTTTGGTTGACGTACTGTAAAGGTTTGATGATGAAGGAAGTCGTTTTCAAAGTAATTGGTACTCTGAAGGTGTCATTCGACACAATTGGGTTTAGTGATGATTGGATTGAGCACACCATTGTGTAATTGCTCCCGTTGGCTGTTGCTGGAGAAAGGTGTTTTTGGTTACTTTTTTTCCTTATCTCTTTCCTCGATCTAGTTTTTCCAAGGTGTTTGGATTTAAGTAAAAATACTCCAAAAGCATATTAGGGACTGTAAGGGTTTGACTAAGGAAGAGGTTTTAAAAGTAATTGGTACTCATCGCTGTAGCTAGCTGCGCTTGTCTCCGACGCGGTAGCGAAGGAGGTGGAGGTGGCGCTGCGAACGGCCGCAGCTCATCTCACAGTGGAGACTGCGCGATCTATTTGGCGGAGTATGTCAACGGCGTTGAGATCCGAGTGTTGCCGCAGTGGGGACACGGATTCTATGTCAGATGTATCGACACATGAAATTGAAATTGCACAACTCTTTCTTCTGCAAATTGAAATTACAACCATAGGGCTTGCAATTTTGGGGTAAATTTTTCAGCACGTAAAATTGTAACTCTCTCAGTGGAAATGACGGAAATGTCCAGCACGTGAAGACCACGTGCACTTTAACATGAGTTTTGTAATGGACGTCGGGCTTAAGGGGCGAAGTGAGATAATTAGTAACATTGTGAGTTCAGGTGAGAAATATTTTATTTTGGGTAATATTATGGGATTGGGTGGATACTTTGGGGTTTTTTTTTTCTTCATATTTTGGCCTTCATTCTAATACTAAAATTGCTAACCAATTTAAGAAAAATGTCTCAAATCCCACTCTGCACCCCCCATCAAAATGATCAAAATAACCCTCAGGTGACATGCAGATGTCAATTTTCGTTAAGTTTTTTAATGCTTGTCATGGCTAGGGGTGAAACTGGAACAAATGACAATATTGAATACGTTAATGGGACAAAATGGATTATGGATAGCAAACTGAGATTTTGTAGATACTTTGCGGGGAAATATTAATTTGGCCTAGATAATAACTGCCAAAAATGAATCAAACGTTTAGAGCCTGTTTGTTCGCGCGTTTTGGCCAAAACGCAGATTAAAACGCAGTTTATTCCGTAACTTAGAGCCCGTTTGGTCGAGCATTTTGACCAAAACGCAGGGATAAAAAGCAGCTTATTTGCAAAAAATATGTTTCAATACTACGGCAGAAAACGCAACGTTTTCAAAACGCAGCTGCATTTTAAAACGCTAGAATTCTCAGCTTTTTCCCAAAACGCAGTTTTTAAACCCCTCCTAGGAAAAAAGAGTTGTGCATTGAAGTAATATTCCAAACATATTTATAAGGAAAGACCTGCGTTTTTAAAACACTGTATTTTTTAAAACGCTGCGTTTTTAAAACACTGCATTTTGTAAACGTTGTACCAAACGAGCTTTTTGAAACGCGTTTTTAAAACACTGCATTTTGTAAACGTTATACCAAACGGGCTCTTAGCGTTTCAATACTGCAATAAAAAACGCTGCGTTTTCAAAATGCGGGCTCTTAGCGTTTCAATACTGCAGTAAAAAACGCTGCGTTTTCAAAACGCAGTTGCGTTTTAAAACGCTGAAATTCCTAGTTTTTTCTCAAAACGCAATAAAAAAATAAAAAGTTGCGTTTTAACATAATATTTCAAATATATTTATAAAAAAAATCACATTTTAAATAATTAGTTGTAAAAAACAGCAACTAGTTGAGCCACGGTAGTTGGTTCATCGAAAATCAAACAAACACAACAACACTCACTTCGTTAACTCCGCCCCTCTCCCCCTCCTCCTCCATCAACGGACTTTTCAAAGCCTCACCCCCGCCTCCATAAATCCCATCCCTCTCTCTCTCTCTTACTCTACTCTGCGAGCTCAAATCTCTCTCTCTCTCTCTCTCTCTCTCTCTCTCTCTCTCTCTCTCTCTCTCTCTCTCTAACTAAATTTAAAATGCAGTCATCAATCTCTCTCTCCCGTTGTTCACCTTCGCTGATCACCAGATCCGACTGTGCCACCGCCAACTCCGCTGACCTCTTCTCAAGCACCGCCCGCGTTCCTCGAGAACTCAGATTCTGCGGTCTCCGAAGAGAGGCTTACGGAATCAAGTCACATAGCTCGTCCACCGCAACTCGATTGGCTGCGTCGCCAAAGCAATTGCGCTCGAACAAGGTGCATGCTTCATTGTCCGACAATGGAACAGCGTCCAAGGGCTTTGATTATGATCTGGTCATTATTGGAGCTGGTGTCGGCGGTCACGGTGCCGCTCTCCATGCTGTCGAGAAGGTTAAACTTCACTTCATTCACATCCTCTTTGGTTATCATTATATGTATAGTTCAGTTAAATTGATTTTAATGAATTTGTCAAGATACTTGTCCGTAAATGCCATTTTTATATTCTAGTTTAATTGAGCTTTGTGCCGTGGTAATTTTATTTTGTGTATTAAATTTAAAGTAGGGAAATAGTTACCAGTGCTTACGGGAACCTATTGATAGAAATGTTTTACTATGTCTGCCAGTTGCCCTGAAGCTTGTATTCTAGTTGTTGCAGATGCATTGGTTTCAAAATAATTGTATATAATTCGGTTCTTAACGAGTGCTCCGGGCAATCATTTGCCTGAGCATTTAAACTAAAATTTTACTTGTAAGCCATTTTGGAATGAATTTTGTTTTCTAGATGTTGGATATGTATTGCGTTTGTCCTAATGTGGATCATTTACATGTTCTACCCTATTTTAATCTGTCAAATGTATGAAAATGTGGACAATAATGCTGTAATATTCAATTGTCACTGGCTTAATTATAAAGAACGATATTCAACTAGAAGTTTTAATCCTTTTAATCTCGGCGTTATTTTGGTAACTCAACTTCAATTGTCTTGTCTCTGTCATTAACTACCATTTACGAGTTTGAAGGTACAGAGTAATTCTAGTGTTTTCTAGTAAAAAAATGAAAATACAGATAAGAAGTGGCCAACTTATTCACTATCATAGCTATCCTTTTCGAGAATGCATACTTAATGCCAGAGGCCTACATAGATACACACTGATTAAAGATTGTGTGCTTGTTTTCTAACAGTACATTTGTGGTAAATAATATGTTAACTCTATCTTACAGGGTCTGAAAACTGCCATCATTGAGGGTGATGTGGTCGGAGGAACATGTGTAAATCGTGGTTGCGTTCCTTCCAAGGCCCTTCTTGCTGTAAGTGGTCGCATGCGGGAGCTTCAGAATGAACAACATATGAAATCTTTCGGGTTACAGGTACTTTCTCTTTCTTATGGCTGAGGAATTTTGTCTTAACCTCCCAAGCCTTTTTTTGACACTTCCATATTTGTTACTGTTTAAGCTGGTTATTCATTTCTACTCCCTCCTTTGAGCATCCAAGAGGTGCCACCAGGAGGATTACTCGATGAGTTATACAGCTTCTCACATCTCCTTCTGACTTGAATTTTAACATTTTATGTTTCATTAATCCTTTGTGACTTTAATGGTTAACAATAACATTCAAATGTGTAGTCTGGCATAATGATGTGGTATGATTTTTGCTGTAACCTCTGCCTCAATAATGATAACTCTTGTATTGGAGATAAACAATTTTTTGAGGGAAGCACTTGATGGCTATTTTTTGAATTTGATTTTCATTAATCACATTTCGTTTCACTCAAAAATAGAAATGACAAAGAGAAAGGACCAAGGGTCTTTAAAATACAACATTGTGTTTCAGCTTTATATTTAAGTTTAGCCTGGAAAGTTTGAACTCAGCCAGTAAACAAGCAGATCATGTTCAAACAACAATTGTAGTTTTTTTTTTAATACTTTTGGAAACTTATTGCAAAATATGTGTGACTACGCAATGAATTTTTGACATCCTGTTCTTTCGTACTGCTAACCACAAACGAGCATCATATTTCTCTCAAAAGGATATCTTACAAGTTAACTATTACTATTATAAAGCGAGAGGGTTCAAGATGAAGTTTTTTTTTTTTTTTTTGTATTTCCAAAATTACCCCTTAAACAAATCGTTAATTACCAACATTCAGTTCACTCCCTTCCAAAATAACTAATCCACTCCTCCATTTCCTCAAGAAATAAACATTATAAACTTCCCATGCTGACGAAGTCCAAAAAAATTATAGAAATAACAAAGAACTGAATATAAAGTATTATAAGCAAATTGGGTATATAAAAAAAAAATGTACACTAGCATCACGTGTGCCACGTTTCACTAGCGAATATAGAAAGTCAGTCCTTCAAATTTCGAAATCACTGCAGTTTGGTATCTTTGCTAAATAGTTTGCATGAAGTTTCCATGCTTCTTTCTGCATTTTTGTTCATCCTACGGGCTAGGGACATCTACCTTCCAAGAAACTTCATTTATGCATTCCTTTCCATAAAAATTCACGCTGTATATCTTTGTTTCTTTCGTCAAAGATATTCTAATGTGACATTTTCTGCTTTCAATCATATATTCCGAGAAAATCCATGTATTTTTGCTTGAGGATATGTTTCAACACTTTCTTACTTGTCTGAGATCATGAGCTGTTTTCTATGAACGCTTGTAGCTAGGTTAGTCTCTATTAATTTAGCTTGTTATGAATCAATAGTAGAAATCGAGTAGCTTTTGGCCTGTAGGTACTTAACTGTTCTGGTCATTCTTGTGTATTCTCCTTTTTCAGCAGCTTTTGGCCTGTGATCTTTTTTTTTAATAAAGGCCTTTTGCTCCTTTAGTTCGGGTTCGCCGCCTTGGCAAATTTTTATATATTTTTGGATATATTTACCTATCAAGAAAGTAGTAGAAATCCAGTAAACAGGCACAAAGTCTAGCTTAGTGTTTACTTGCAATTTACAGAATTTTATAACATATTCATGTTCCTTCATGACAGGTTGCAGCTGCTGGATATGACAGACAAAAAGTAGCAGATCATGCTAATAATCTTGCTTCCAAAATCCGAAATAACTTGACAAATTCAATGAAAGCTCTTGGTGTTGACATATTGACAGGTGTTGGCTCAGTTGTGGTAAGTTTTATATTGCTGGCATTTGAATTCTATGAGACCTGATTTCTAGCTCTTAATGATTGAACTGTTCTCATCAATTTGCCTATTACTTGACTTAACTTTATCATTCCCTTCATTTGATTTTGTGTGTTCATTTATTATGAATATATCCAGGGTCCACAAAAGGTGAAGTTTGGAAAAGCTGGAGAAGCCGGAACGGTAATAACTGCTAAAGATGTAATCATTGCTACCGGTTCTGTTCCCTTTGTCCCCAAGGGAGTTGAAGTTGATGGTAAGTGATTGTTTCATCATCCATATGTGTCTAAAGAAGCTATGAACTGTTAGGAAACAGTCAATCCATAAGTCCCAGCATGACCTATTAGACCCTTGCCATTTGCGAAGCTGCTTAAAACACTTTATAATGCTGAAGTTCTAATGCAAATATGCAATTCATGAACATGTGTTGCATTATTCAATCAAGCTGTGCCTCTTAAATAGGACAATTGAGAAGACACAAGGATGCGATGCTTAAACTATTCAGATATTACGAATATCGAAATAGTGGCAATTATTCGAGACTTGCCCTTATGTAGTGAATATCGAAATTGTGGCGAGTGTTTATTTGCTGCAGTGTCTTTGAACTTTGACCTTGAGTAAATTAACTATTTTTAACACATTCATCTAGTCACTAAATGCTACTAATAGCTGTTTGCAGGTAAAACTGTTATCACCAGTGATCATGCGCTCAAATTGGAGTCTGTTCCAGAATGGATAGCTATCATAGGAAGTGGTTACATTGGTCTTGAATTCAGTGATGTCTATACTGCACTTGGAAGTGAGGTAGGGACTACTGTTTCTTTCTAACATAGAGTGAGGCTTTCAAGCATTAAGTAGAGTATGAGAAAAGCTTTTGATAGAAGGTTACAGTTAGGTTGAGATGGCCTTTCTCTTTAAAAGTGACTTCAAATTCCAAAAGCAAATAGTGTGGGAAAGGGCTTCTTGAAACATAATGTTTCTATATTTTGTAAGTTTTTCATTTGTCTAGAATTTCTCTGGTAGCCCTTGTTTTAAGATGCATTACTCATCCTCTTGACGCTTTAACCACCACGGTGAAATAGCCCCAAAATTTCCCTCTGTGTGTGTGTTTTTATGCTGACCATTAGAGATGGACAAAACCCATACAGCAAAGCTGACCATAGTCTTGGTGTCACAGGTTACATTTGTTGAAGCTTTAGATCAGCTAATGCCAGGTTTTGATCCTGAGATTGGGAAATTGGCTCAGCGGGTTCTGATAAATCCACGAAAAATTGATTATCACACTGGTGTATTTGCAAGCAAGGTGTTTACGGCTCATGATCTCTCTCTCTCTCTCTCTCTCTCTCTCTCTCTCCCCCTCTCTCTGACCTAAATTAGCAATATCCCAATGCTCATTCATAATCAGCTTCTCTTTTATTGTGGACAGATTACTCCAGCAAAGGATGGTAAACCAGTAACAATTGAGCTTATTGACGCAAAGACAAAGGAACCAAAAGATACTTTGGAGGTGAGATTTGGGCCTCTATAGTCCAAGAAAACACTTGAAGTTGCAATAGTACTTGGCTGGAACCTATTGTTCAGAGATTGCAAAATAATGTATGAAAATGCTTTTATTAGCAGACTTGTCTCACCAGGTTATCTTAATTTTAGTTATTTCTGGTGCTTCCATCCATCGAACATTGCCTACCACTCCCATTTAGTGATGTTGTCTTGTGATTCATTCATTCTTTAGTGGGGATGGAAGTTCTCACTTAGAAGATAGTATAGCTATAGAAAGGAATTTCAAAATATTACTTTATCAAGATATTACCTCTTTGTAATTTGTTTGTCCAGTATCCTCTGCTTTCTCTCGTATATCTATAACTGAAACTGAACTATCCACTGCAGGTAGATGCTGCTCTTATTGCAACTGGTAGAGCTCCATTCACAGAAGGGCTTGGTTTGGAGAATGTAAGTGACTGATTTTAAGTGATTCTGCATTTAAGTTTCTTATAGAAGATCAATCTTTCACCAGTACTACAACCAAATAATGATGTATGGCTGTCTATTTTGCAGATTAATGTACAAACTCAACGTGGATTCATCCCTGTTGATGAACGCATGCAAGTGATTGATACAAATGGGAAACTGGTCAGTCATGTCTCTCTCTCTCTCTCTCTCTCTCTCTCTCCACATTCCATCCATGTATTCTACATGTTATATTTCATTGACACGTAATTCTTGGCTTTTAGGTCCCTCACTTGTACTGCATTGGTGATGCTAATGGAAAATTGATGCTTGCTCATGCAGCAAGTGCACAAGGAATCTCTGGTAATCTTTATGTTTACATTGCTGAGGCGAGTTAATATGAATTAATTTGGTCCTTGTATGACAATGAGCATTGTTTTCTTAACATAGTTGTTGAGCAAGTCACTGGGAAGGACCATGTGCTAAATCATCTGAGCATACCAGCCGCATGTTTCACCCATCCTGAAATCAGTATGGTTGGATTAACAGAGGTATGCTTCTGCCTTATAGGTTCCTTCTCCCCCGCCCCCACCCCCCAAAACCCCCTCCTTGCTTGTGCCCGCGTATATATACATAACATAACATATGCTTTCAACGGTAAGTTCGTTTGACTTGTTTCACATAAGCATGGTGCAATGACAAACCTTCAACCTTTTGTATCAGACAATGGCAACTTGTTAGTCATTTGATTCCATAGGTGTTCATCCTAGTTATGGAGGAGTGGCATGTATATAAGCTAATATAGATGACTGTGATTAGCTGGAGTGGTTAGTTGAGGTGCATTCTTCAGCTGAAAAACAGAACCTAATGAGAGATCTTGGACAACCGCGTGCGCTTAGTGGCTTTCACTTCCTGAGTTCTGTTGTTGAATTCTCTCTCTCTCTCCCTCTCTCTCTCTCTCTATCTCATGGTGCTTATATAAATAAATAATGACCGAGTGTGTAAATTCACGAAACTTTAGATGATACTAAGTGTGTAAATTCACGAAACTTTTTCTTTTATCCTGTTTGTATGAGGGATAGGCTTTCCTTCTTTAACGGATTGTTTGAGGAATTATAATAATTTGGTAATTACAAAATTATGTGATTGTACAAGATGATGTTTTAACTAGATTAAGACTTGAAATTTGGCATTTTAGGATTATACATGCTACTCCATCCGTCCCGGATAAATGTTCCTAATGGATAAAACACAGGAATTAAGAAACATAATTAATGATGTGCTGTAAAATGTGTTCTGACAATAATACCCATGAACATTAATTGAGTTCAACTATTTAAAATAATTGGGCTTTTTTGGGATGTGTTATATTAAATAAAACTTTTAAGGGTATATTAGGAAGAATGGTAAAGAATAGGTAGATCAAAAGTCTTTAGGAACATTAGTTGGGACATCCCAAAATAGAAAGTAGGAACATTTATCCGGGACGGAGGGAGTACTTTATTCTTTTGGTTTAAACTTAAGATGCCTTGAGCCTGTAGGTGTATATTTGCTCTAAGGTTTCAGATCAGATTTACCGTATCTAAAAGTGATTGGCTGACCTACAGAATTGAGATTGACATCATTTGTTTTTTCTCATATCACTCTTTTGTTGTATTTTATGACATTTTAGTGACAATTTCTGAGTTTTTTTTTTTTTGAAGGTTTTTAACTATACTCAAGACAATAGTAAGTTTTCATTGTTCTGTATTTTCTTATTTTAAAACGGTAAGGTTTTGCTTGACTATTTGGATATGTTTTAGGTCCAACCATATAACTAGAAGCCACTGTTCTAAAGTTGAAAATAGATGAATGATCATCTTTACTATTCACTGGCAAGAAATTTTCTCCATGTAGTCAGTGTCAAGATTTCTTTCCCTAAGTAGTTTCAGTTATAACAATTGCAGCCTCAAGCGCGAGAAAGAGCCGAGAAGGAGGGTTTTGAAATTGCTATTGCCAAGACTAGCTTCAAAGCTAACACTAAAGCACTTGCTGAAAATGAAGGAGAGGGACTTGCTAAGGTAATATATCCATACTCTTAAACTGCAATTGCAAGGCCTGGCATGGTGATAATATGGTTTCCATGTTAGTTTTATTATGGACAATGAAAATCTCTCTTTTAAGTAATGTGTTTGCTGAAGCCTATTGTTTTTTTGTGCAGTTGATTTACAGACCAGACAATGGGGAGATCCTTGGGGTTCATATCTTTGGGCTGCATGCTGCAGACCTCATTCATGAAGCATCCAATGCAATAGCGTTGGGAACACGTATACAGGTTTGTACAACTAAAAGCTTGAATTTCCATGAAATGAATATGTAAATTGAAATTTTAACGTGCGAGGAATTGTAAAGACATCACTGGTACTTGACTTCTAACTCTTCCAAAAATAAAATATGAGAAAATTGTCATTTAATGCACATGTTTATAGTCAAGACTCTAGAAATGAGTAACTCAAACGATTTTCAATAGATAATAGGCTAATGTCCGTACTCTAAATGGTGATGCTTGAAGTGAAATGGCATAATTTTGCAGTTAGCTACAAATTAAGGCAGTAATGCTGTTGGAAGAATGATTAAAATATTTGCACGAATCTGCTTTTCTTTTTCCTTACTCTTTCACTTTCTCAATATCAAACCATTGTATACATGCATGTATTCGTAAGTTTTTATTAGCATACATAACTCTTGCATCCTGCAGGACATAAAATATGCTGTTCATGCCCATCCAACATTGTCTGAAGTACTTGAGGAATTATACAGATCAGCCAAGGTAATCTCTTTATCCTTTAGAAGACCATTTTGTTGACCAGTTCATGCTTGAAAACTTTTCAACAAGAATAGAGAACTTTCCGATTCACTTGTTCTGTGAGTCCGTAACGATTATGATAAAGCTTTGATGGTTCGATTGATTTACAAAGTAGGCATATTATTCCAAATAAGGCAACAACCCCGATACTTGAACATCATCTGCCTGTCTCCAATTTCTAGTTGTGAAAATCTTGGGCAAGATGGGAAATGCTTGTAAGATCGCCTTACATGTGTTAATGTACGAATTGCAGGTAAGGAGTAAAGCCTCCTTAGCTCCTGAACTGAGATTCTCTCTCATTTTACAATGGTATATTAGGTCATCTATTTAAAACAACTGATTTCTCTGAAATGAACCTCTTTAAATTTCCTATGTTGTTTACCACTAGAATTGATAATTGATGTCGAAAATTGAGTGAAACTGTGTATGGGGCCATGATACAATTCTTTGCCATTTTACTTTCTCGTGCAGGTTAAACTTGACGTTTCTAGTCCAGCTGCTGAACCAGTTGCTGTCTAAGCTTACCGGGGCAGTACGATCTGTGTAGAATTGTTGGTTTTTCTGGGATTGTTCAAGAAGCTTCATCTTCTCAAAGAGGAAATTAGCGCAGAAGAGAATACATTTCGAGCAGTAGTAGTTCCGGCAATTCGTGTTCTTTCTCTTCTGTTGATGCGTGTGTTCTATAAACCTTTTAGGAGGCTTGTATACTTCTTGGGTGACTGAGAAATCATTTTTGTTCTCCTTTGAAGCTCTGAACCATTATATAAAGCATGTGGAACTGGGGAATATTGAAAATGAAATAAGAAATAAATTTTTACCATTTAAGAATTGTTAATGCTCGAAATACTCATCTTCTATGCATTAGAACATAAAAACAGGTCACTGAATGTTTTGAAATCCCAATGAATCAAATATGGTTTAAGAATGTTGTTCCACTCAGTTGGGAATTCTGGATGACAAACTCTGTTAAATGGTAACATATATATATATATATATGACACTACAAGTCCCTCAACTATGGCCGATTTCACCATTAGTCCCTTAACAAATTTTTTTCATATTTTTGTCCCTTGACTATTAAAATTAGACACGGTTAGTCCTTTTGTTGGATGCCGTTAATATTTTTCCGTTAAGTGGCTCATGTGCCTCGCACATGGGTTTAGTTAAGGGTTAAAATGAAATTTCACATATCATCTTCTTCCTAAATTCTTCAAACCCTAATCCCCAATTTTATCTAATCTGGAGCAAGATATGATTGCCTCAAATCCTAATCACTACTTAATCAACAATATACTTTGGTGGCACGTACAATGGAATCAAAAAGTACGATACAATTACAGGCCAATCAAAATACACACACACACTCACACATATTACACCAAAACAAAATCCTTGAAGATGTTTGATTTTGTTCCAGACAGTTTACTCATCCATCTCATCATCCTCATCTATTTCCTCTATCTTCATCTTCTTCACTGCTTGCGCAGCTTTGCTCCGAGGCCCATTCCCATTTTGAATTAGTATATCCGACTTCTGACCAGTGGTGGCATTCACCAGTCCTCCGTTCCTTTCAACCCGATATGTCAGAACTTTCCCATTTGACCCAGCGTCTATGTCTTCGGTGAATGGATCCCCAGCAGACCTAAAATTCTTCAACTCCTCCAAGGTTTTAACATACCTATTTCCTTCAACCCCATTCTCTTCCTCAAACTGTTGTCTTCGGTGAATGGATCCCCAGCAAACCTAAAATTCTTCAACTCCTCCAAGGTTTTAACATACCTATTTCCTTCAACCCCATTCTCTTCCTCAAACTGTTGTAGAGCAACAAGGATCAACAACTGACTATCGCGGGCTCTCTTCAAACATTTCTCCAATGCTGCACAAAAATCAAGTGTTTGCAAGCTATTCTCGAAGTATTCCTCCACAAGCTCAAACAGTTCTTGATTTTTCCATATATCTTTCTTGCAGTCCAATATAACTTTGACAACCTCCTGATTCATTTCCAGTAGACATTCAGTAACTTCTTTCAAGGAATCGAAAGAAAGAGCTCGAACTTCAACCCCGACAGCCAAAGTGTTAATGACATTATTGGCACGCGCTTAGAGGGTGGTGTCAAAGGACTGTAAATCAACATCAGCTCTGCAGGCGGCTGCATATGAATTCAGCTCAGTTGTGAGTTGTGGGTTGATGTTGAAATTGATACCAGACGACGACGAAATTTCAGTACTTTTCTTGCTCATATGACCTCCCATGATTTCAATTCAGATCTCTGTAAAACGAAAGCCAAAGCCAAACCTAAGCCAATTAAATATCGAAATAGCCGAGTTTGTTCAATTTAATTCACACAAATCAATATTTTCCTCAATCCTTCACTATGGGTTTGTGCAAATTCACCCAAAAGATCTAAGATAAAGAAGAAAATTACCAAACTCAGCAAACACCCAAATGAGATTTTCACTTAATTAAACGCAAATCAGAAAGAAAACGAGAGAATATTGAGAAGTGATTGAAATATTAAGTAAAGGGTGGGTACATCAATCAAAGATTTATAGGAAAAATCAGAGGAAAGAGGGGATTTGAAAGCTGACGAGGAGATCGAAAAGAAAGAGATGGACAAATTAGATGGAGACAAGAAAATTGGGCAGAGAAAGGTTGAGATTTAACAAAAATAAAGGATAGGGAGAAAAGAAGAAGCTTAAAGAGAAATGAAACCGATTGAGAGTGTGTGTGTGTGTCTGTGAGAGAGAGAGAGATAGAGAAAGAGAGTGTGTGGGTGTGTTTGAAGATGAAGTTGAAATTTCAACAATGCCCTTAACCAAAGTCATGTGAGAGGCACATGACAGACTTAACGGGAAAATACTAACGACATCCATCAAAAGGACCAATTGTGTCTAATTTTTATAGTCAAGGGACAAAAATATAAAAAAAATTTGTTAAGGGACTAATGGTGGAATCAATCATAGTCGAGGGACTAGTAGTGTCATTATCCCTATATATATATATATATATATATATATATTTGTGTGTGTGTGGGGGAGGAGTATTTAATGGTTACTTTTTTATTTAACCATCAATGGTTATTCTTATTATCAACCATTGAATCAAAAATTAAAGGTTGAGATTTAATGGTTAGTTGGAAAATGCAATTAATGCAAGTAGGTGAGTCATTTAATGCATTAAATCTCAACCTTTAATTTTTGATCCAATGATTGATAATGAGAGTGGTTAAATAAAAAAGTAATCATTAAATACTTCTCCATATATATATATATATATATATATATATATATATATATATAGGTTTATAACTATTGTTATTGCTAAGTTTTTAATGAAGGGTAAAGTTGTCTTTTTACCTTTCATCAAGATTTAATTTTAACCATAATTGTAAACATAACATTTTTGATTCACATGTGTAAGTAAACGAGTCGGAAGGAAATTCGTATACATTTGAACTATTCCCCTCGGAAGGAAATTCGTATACATTTGAACTATTCCCCTCGAATGCATCGAACAGTGGAAAAAGGCCAAAGTGTAAGTAGAACGAACACTAATTAGGACCATAAGGAACGTAAGTAGAACGAACACTAATTAGGACCTTAAGGAACGTAAGTAGAACGAACACTGATTAGGCTCCAATGCAATTGTAGAATATGAAGTGTCAACTAAATTATTTCCTATTGGTTATTAGATAATTAATTTTTTGACTTTTAATTTCACATCCTCCTTCACAATGTGCATTAGAAGTCAAATTATCTAATAACTAATAGGAAATAATTTAGTTGACACTTCATTTTCACATTCCTTCTCCACAATTGCATTGAAGAGTTTTTTTTTTTTAAATATGTAAATCTTAGATAACACTTAATTTTTTCACATTCACATTTGCATTGGTAATGCTCTTAAAGAAAAGGAGTGGGAGAAGGACCTTTACATTCAATATTCTTGCACCCAAATCTGGAAACTCGATGATTCCCATACATGCCTTTCCAAATAGCCATGTTGGAAATAGAACTGAGAATAGAAAAGGATTGACAACTCGACTAGTCTACGAATCTTTAATAGCACATGATCGGTTCAATCCGCAATGTGCCAATTTTTCGTATTCAAGGTGAAAAGTGTAAGTCGAGAAAGTTGTTGCGGTTTATTAGGGTGGGTCGAGGGTTTCGGGGAAAAAATATATATATTTGAAGTGAGACATTATTAATTTTTTTTATCGAAAATTAAAAAATTCCTTTATTGGAATTCTGATGACCAAAAACCAAAAATAATTTTACTCAAAACTCCAATTCTAAAGCAGTAGATTTCATACGATCTTTAACACTCTTGCTCAAAAAGTTGATACTAGACTCAACTAATTGTAGTACTCTTCATTTAAAAAGTGGCTTATTTGGTTCAGTATACAGATTAAAAAAATAAATTTAATTAAAATTGAGTCTGGCTTAACTCAAGTCTATTTAAAATTGAGCGGAACAAGAAGTACAACTAGGCATGTAAATTGAGTCAAAATCGAGTCTGGCTTGGCTCGAGTCTGTGTAAAAAATAAAAAAAATTAAAATCTAAATTTAGGCTCATTTTTCAAATCGAGCCAAATATGAACGTCATGACCTTTGCTTGCGAACCTTGTATATTGAACGAGTCTTGCTCGAATTGGGCCTGCCTCACAAGGCCCCGCTTATAATTATGTATTAGCGAAGAAATCTTTACTTTATTTTGAAAGTTGTTCATATGTTTCAAACTCATGTTTGGTTAGATTTATAATTTCACTTTTTTGAGTAAAGATGACTCACTTATGATATTAAATAATTTCACTTTTTGAAGGTATCCCCACACCCAAATATACTATTTTTATGTTCAATCGCTGACTACAAAAATTAATCAATATTTCAATCCTAGCTTGAGCTTGGGCTCGAACTAGAGTTCTGTATATCTACATTCAAACCAACCGAACCAAGTATGATATAACTAGGAAAAATATAAGTTGAACTTAAGTTTGAGTTTTTAATTTTCAACAGAGTCCAAGTCTAGCTCAAGCCTAGCAGAACGAGTAATGTTATGGGTACCTAAAGAGTACCAAATTTTTTGCATCAAATAATGTGTCAGCAGATGTGATATATTAATTATAATTTTTAATTTTATTTTTTTATACCACATCAGCTGCTACGTCATTTAGTGCAAAAAATTTGGTACTCTTTAAATACACATAACATTACTCTTGCAGAACTTAACTGAGTTGAACTTAGCTCAACTCATTTACACCCCTAATTATATAACAATGAATTTAAACATAATTAGTGGATGGAGGGAATACTTAATTGATTTATCTGATTTTTTCCTTTTATCTTTTTTGACATGCAAAAAGGAAAAGACAAGTTTTTATGGAGTAATAAACAAGAGAATAACATGTATAATGTTTCTTGGTAAAAACTTAGAAAATACAGTCTTATAAACAGATCTCCCTGACTCGATCTACCATGTGTTGGTGGGCTGAGCTGTAAAATAGTAGGGCTCCTTCTTACGAATTATGATCCGTAAGATGGTCTCACAAGAGACCTACTTATGTTTCTTTTGGATTCGGGAGTACGGAGAAAGTTATTTTGGTAAGGAAAACATAACTAAAATGCACCACCAATGTGTAGACGGTAGACCTAAATTAGGGCAAATTACATGAATCAACCTTGTTTTTATACCTTATTTTATTTTTTACTTTGTTTTAAATTGATTCTAAACTTAGACTCTGGTCGTGTATGGTTTAAATACATTATTTTTGCTTACAATTAGTCCTTCACGTAGATGTTATTACAAAATATTTGTTAAATAATTGTATAATAAGTATAAAAATATTAAATATGAATCTTTGAATTTAATGATTTATCTCAGCTCAGCCCACCAACACATGGTAGATCGAGTCAGGGAGAGCCGTCCGTAAAACTGTGTTTTCTAAGTTTTTAGGATTAATATACAATTTGGTCCCTGAACTTGAAACTTCTTCCTGATTAGGTTTCAGTACAATGATATTTTCTATTGTGACACTTGAACTCAACATTTTATCGTACTGTTAGTCCCACGTCTAACGGGAGTTAACAGAAACGTTAATTCATTTTTTTAAAGACCAAAATGCCCTTATCAGTTTCACGAATTCGAATCCACGTGGATTTTCCCTACTTTTTAAAGACCAAAATCCCAATCACCCTACTTTTCAAATTTCCTACCATTCACCATACCCAAATCAACAAAACCCTCTAAAATTTCCAAATTTTGGGTTTCCCCTAAACCATGTAACCCCAATTGCAGTTCTCTCGGACCCAATTATCTTCTAAATTGCAGAAACCCTAGAAGACTCTCTCTCCTTTACACCTTCACTCTCACTCTAAAAGCTAAGACACCTGTTCCGAATACCTCCTTTCAACACCATGGCCTTCCCGCAAAGACGAGCCTTTTTGCTTCACAGACACTTTCATCATCAAACGGTCCCAAATCCTACCCATTTCATCTCCACCTCCTCAATCTTTGAAGCTTTCTACTGTTTTTCCAGATACCCACTCCACCAATTTAACTATTGTGTCAGGTACATGGTCGATTCTTTATCCCAGTTGTCGAATTTGCTGAATAGGGTTTTTGTTAGTAGCTTGTCTAGCCTCAATTCGGAGGCTATCAACATATTGGAAACAGCAAACCAACACTCAACATCACCACCCCTCCTCCCGCTGGCCCCCACCGCACACACACACACACACACTAACACTCAATATCACCACCACCCATCAACCACTAGCAAACAGCAAACCAACACCAAAATTGTTGTCCTTTATTTCTGCGCACTATTCCCAAATGCCATTAGATTAACTTGCGGAATTCGATTAAATTCAACCTCCAACCCATTCAATCATCTATTCCCTAACCCCACATGACTCTCATTTGTTGAAAATCCTTCAACTTTAGCTCTAGGAGCCAAATTGAACTCTGGAGTTTCCTTCAAAATGCCCTTATTCCTTCCGATTTCGCGAAAGAGCCAAAGTTGACATCGGGAGTGAATGACCCAAAATTGACCTCGGGAGTCAAAGCCCTGAAATTGACCTTATTATTCGAACTGTAAAGCCCTCGATGTCGAACTTCATCCAATAGCGCTTAACTGTAATTGAACATATAGGCGGTGTCGAAGACAGGCTAGGTTTAGGGTTAGGGTTTTACGGGTTGAAGTACTCATGAGGAGCGAAAGGAGGGGAGTGAGAGTGGTGAGGCCACGGCGGAGGAGGAGGACGGAAAGAAAGATCGTGGCCGTTGGTTGGGAATGATGATGAAGGGAAAGGGAGAGTAGGACCGACGGCTACGGCAGGATCGTGAGAGAGTGTTTAAGGTAAGCCGGTGAAACTGGGAAAGTCGGGGGTTGGTGGGGTGGGTTTTTATGCAAAGGCTGTGAATGATTGAACAACGCATAAGAAAGAAGAGAGAGATGAGGAAGATTGAGGAGAGAGAAGAGAGAAGACCATTATTTATCGAGAAGAGAGATGACAATTTTTAGAAAAAAAAAAGTAAATAGAAAATATCATATTGGATACACAGTCATCAAAGAATAAGGGTATTTTAGTCTTTTAAAATAAAATATAACGTTTCTGTTAACTTCCGTCAGACGGAGGACTAAACGTAAGTCCAAATGTTCAGTTCAAGTGCCACAATAGGAAATATCATAGTACTAAAATCTAATCAAGAAAATGTTGCAAGTTCAGGGACCAAATTGTATATTAATCCAAGTTTTTACCAAGAAACATTATACATGTTATTCTCTTGTTTATTACTCCATAAAAACTTGTCTTTTCCTTTTTGCATGTCAAAAAAGATAAAAGGAAAAAATCAGATAAATCAATTAACTATTTATCTGATTTTTTCCTTTTATCTTTTTTGACATGCAAAAAGGAAAAGACAAGTTTTTATGGAGTAATAAACAAGAGAATAACATATATAATGTTTCTTGGTAAAAACTTAGAAAATACAGTCTTACGGACGGATCTCCCTGACTCGATATACCATGTGTTGGTGGGCTGAACTGTGAAATAGTGGGGCTCTTTCTTACGAATTATGATCTGTAAGATAGTCTCACAAGAGACCTACTCATGTTTCTTTTGGATTCGAGAGTACGGAGAAAGTTATTTTGGTAAGGAAAACATAACTAAAATGCACCACCAATGTGTAGACGGTAGATCTTAATTAGGGCAAATTACATAAATCAACCTTGTTTTTATACCTTATTTATTTTTTACTTTGTTTTAAATTGATTCTAAACTTAGACTCTGCTCGTGTATGGTTTAAATACATTATTTTTGCTTACAATTAGTCCTTCACGTGGATGTTATTACAAAATATTTGTTAAATAATTGTATAATAAGTATAAAAATATTAAATATGAATCTTTGAATTTAATGATTTAAATTTTAAAATGAAACTATTTATTTGTGACAAATAAAAATTTAGACTATTTTAAAAAAAAATTGGGGATGGAGGGAGTATTATTATAAATAATAACGCCATTTAGCTTGGCAGATTCCAAGACTAAATAATATTATTATCTACTCATTCGTTCCTAAAAAGAAGTTCGTACTTTTTTAGGACATTCTCGAAAAAAATGTTCATTTTCATATATTTTTTTAAATATTATTTTTATCATATTACCGTTATTTATAGTTTTATTGATGGACTCCACTATCACATGAGCATTTTTAGAAAAGGCCCACCATTCTAATATTTATAACAACGTCAAATATTTTTTCTTAAGCAGTACGCCGAGTTAAACAAGATTAGAATTTTTTTCTTTTTTGGGAACGGAATGAGTATAATAATTTATTACTCCCTCCATTGCCCCCTCCCATAAAAAATCTTACTTTTTTTTTTAATTTGCCTCAAATAAATAGTTGCGTTTCAAAATTTAAACTATTAAATTTGAAATTATTTATTTATTTAATACCCCTATACTTATCACACAACTATTTAATAGATATTTTGTAACGACATTCATGCAAAGAATTAATGGTGAACAAAAATAATATACTTCAATTAAACCAAGAACGAGCAAATTTTAAATTCAAAAATGATTTGTGAGAAAAGTATAAGTACACAAATGATTAATGTAATGAAAAAGCAGAAAGCATGGATATTTGGAGGTGTTTTCTTATAGCAATGAAAAAGCAGAAAGCATGATTCATATGTTAAAGTCGGAATCTTCAACTGATGGATGGAGCACTGCACGAATGAATAATGATTAATTCATGTGTTAAAGTCGGAATCGCCAACTGTTGGAACACGATTACATATTATTATTATTTTAAATTAAAAGTTTAGAATTCAAGTGTCGCCTCCAACAATACAATACAATACAGTTATTGTGGTTTGTTGGGTGAATAGAGGAGATTTGAAAAGTAGTACTCCCTCTGTTTCAAAATATTTGTTGTTTTAGTTCTAAAAATTTGTTTCAAAAAGATTGTCGTTTTAGGTTTCCAATGCATGTTTTGCCTAATTTACCCTTGTCTTCTCACAAGTTCCAATAATTGATCATCTCTTCATTAAATACTTTATCTTCTCCCAATGGCTATCTTCTTCTAATTTATCTTTTCAACTACTCTTAGCACAAAAATTAAAGATATTTAATAAGGGTATATTTATCAATTTATAAAATTTCTTAATATGTGTGCACAACTCTAAAACGTCAATCTTTTTGAAACGGAGGGAGTAACAAGTATATATGACAAGCAAGGGGTGGATGAGTAGGATCATACTGACTGACTGTTATCATATCATCAATGGTCTAAAAATGGAGTGACAGACAGCCATAAGAAATTTGGATTTTAGTGGGATTAGGATGTGGACAATGTAAAGTCGTCAGTCAAATACTTATAACATAGTGCCACTGCCACATGACCATGCATATTCCCACTGTCAATATACTTACTGTATTATGCAACTATGTGCCCAAAATACCATTAAATTTCTAGAAATTTCCACCCAACCCAACCCGGGCTCCTTAATTTGGGTTCTATTGCACTTTTTTGCTCCTTCAACTATTATCCTTGTTTCACTTTGTACCCAACATTACTACTTTGGTCTTCATTGTAGTAAAAGGCTTTAAAGACCGTTGTAAAAATCAATTGCTTGGAGAGATCTAGCATATATATATAGTTGTTTTTTTAAGTTAGTAAAGTATACCTCTTCATGCCCTTCAATTATCGAGTATTTTTCGTTTCTCCTTCCCCTAAACCTCTACAGTTTTATCTCCCCCCCCCCTCTATATATATATATGTCATGCACATTCAACAGTTTGGCCCTTTTCTGCATCTTCAATTATACATATCACATTCCTTTGGTTGCTTCAAACCACTTGCATATCAACACGAGTCACATTCTCGTTGCTTTAATATATCATAGGTTTTCATTAGTTTTTAAATAATGAACTTCATATTGCATTGAACATGCCACCTCCTCAGTCCGCACTTATTAGCCCTTAAATCTTTCCTTGTGTAGAACCATACACACATTGAGCTAGAGTTACATATATACACTTGATAATAATCTTGTATATATACACCTCTTATTAAGGAGACAGATTGTTAGAAGGGGCGTATGTATATAAGCTTATCTTGAAAAGAAGAATATGGATCATAAATCGTCGTGAGATCATTAGTTTCGATATGTAATTAACGATATTATCATGATGTTATGTTAGTGGCTGAAATGTTGTCAAGCTCACAGTAGGTCTAACACACAAAAACGCTCTACCAATTTAAATATTAGCGTCAGAGTTGATTAGTTGTTTATGAAATGGCAGTTTCTCATGCAAGTTGGCTCACTACTGTGATCCTGAACTCCCTAATCTTATTGAATTAGGATGTGCCACTTTGGATAACAACTATAAGTGTGTGACACAAATTGTTAATTTCTTAACATTAGGATATTAATTGAAACAAATACAAATATTTAAGGGGCACGTTATAACTCTGAAGTGACAAGATCTAAGCCGCTATTGAAGTAATCTACGGCTGAGATTCACTTGATGACACCAAAGCTACATTTTCTTAAATATGATTGGTCAGCACACGTTCACTGGGCAACCTCCGTCTCCTCTTTTAAAATTACCCGAATTGCCAACCGGTTCATCCAGTCACCGGTTTCCACCTTACCAGATTAGACATCACACACACACACACACAAACACAAATACACACACAGCTCAAGAAGCAAAGACAAACGCCGATTTCAATCGATGCCACAAACTCATTTCTCTCTCTAGGGTTTACTATTTATACACACACAACACGCACTTCTTTCTCTCTCTAAAACTACGGGCGTTTGGTGTCGTTTGTTGAATCAATCGAGCGATTTGCGAACCTTTTTGAGTTCGTTGATCGATCGATTTGGTTTGGTTTTGCGTTTTTTCTGAATAAAGTTCTGGATTGGAAGTGTTTGGATCGGGAGTTTTTCATATAGATTTTGACGGATTAGGTAATCATGTTTTTGCTCGATTGGTTCTATGGAGTTCTTGCTTCACTAGGTTTGTGGCAGAAGGAGGCTAAGATCTTGTTCTTAGGACTCGATAATGCAGGCAAGACGACGCTCCTTCATATGTTGAAAGATGAGGTATACGTTATCATTTATTAGTTTTTACATAAATTGCTGAAATTAGATTTGTTCTCCGCGTGATTGTGAAATGTTTTGCTGGTTTGATAATTAGTTTATGGTTAGGTTTGATATTTTGGGAATTTTTTTTTTTGGTTGAATGGAATAATTGTGTTAATCGTATTATTTAATTTGGCAGAGATTGGTACAACATCAGCCAACACAGTATCCAACGTCCGAAGAGCTGAGTATTGGGAAAATCAAGTTCAAAGCGTTTGATTTGGGAGGGCATCAGATCGCCCGTAGAGTTTGGAAGGATTACTACGCAAAGGTAGTTTTGAATCTGTTTTCGATGATAAATCTGCTATCTCATATCTGTATAAATTGTCCAGTCCTAGCATGTGTCATATCTCATTTACTCAGCTTTCTATAAATGGTAACCAATGAAAGGTATACTTCTTAGGGTAATATACTTGCTTTGACTTTTATAGGGTTGCTGTTTATGTTTTCATCAATTCATCCTAATTAGGATTTAGGGTGAGAAGATGGTTGAATAGGGTAGGTAAAATACTATTAGTGTGAAATTATGAAGACCAAGAGGTAATTTCTAAGCTGTCTGTAAAAGTGATAGGTTGTTTGGTTCCTGGCATCTTTGTACCAGCATTGGACTCATTTAGATGCAATTCGACAAGTAGGTTGCTATAAGTGTCAGTGGTCATCAGACAGGGTTAAAGCACTTGTGCAATGCTATGTATATGGGCTCTGCCACTGATATCTATTTGTTGCTGATAGTAGTTAGTCTGTTAATTTTCTTTACAAGTTCCCCTTCTAATCAGAGAGTATTTTTAGACCATTTGGTTCCATGCACTGCAAGGAAATGATCCATGGACTTAATAGACTGCTTGTGTGGTGACATGTCTTTCGCTGCTTTACAGGCTGATCCAACTTGGATTTTTTGTGACATTTTCGTATATATACATTTTTTATTTCTACAACATTTAGGGTAGTACAAGTGCCTATTTTCCCTTTGCCTGCATAAAGAGGAAATGTAGCAAGCTCATGCCTGTTATGGAGCGAGTCTATGTCCTTCCACTATCTTGTCCAAGCAAGTCGTTTGCAAATAATCCTTGTGTATGGTTGGTGTGCAAGCATGCACAAACTCCAGGATATTTGTTGTGCCTTCATAATCCCAGCTAAACAGTCTGTGTTTATCTGATTCATGGGAGGCCGAGATTGATGATGGGAGTTCGCTGATAGCACCTTTTTGCTCACCGGGAGGTGTTTAATAGTTCCTCACCATACAGTTCCTTGCGTCCGTATTTTTGTTAATTCATCTTACTGAGATTTTGTTCTTTGTCTTGAAGTCCTGGAGCTCTGTGGTCTTGGAATTTGTAAGTACTTTGCGCCTGCACCCGATATTCATGGAGACAAGAAAATAAAGCCAAGTTTGAATGATGCTCAAGTAACCTTTTCCCAAATGGAGTGAAACAAAAAATACCATTGAATCTTTTCAAATATGTTTGTTATCCTCTATTGAATAGGTTTTTGTGTGTGCGCGCGTGTGAGCGAGGGGAATCTTCAAGACTATTCAAGTTTTGTAGGAAATGCGCGCATGTGAGCGAGGGGAACCTTCAAGACTGTTCAAGTTTTGTAGGAAAATGATTTCATGATGTTAATAATAGATATGTAGGTTATGTATTTGTCATCAGTAAATTTTGTGAAGAAATTACAATTATCTCAAACATGTGCCTCTTAAAACGCAAGAAGGAATAAGCATGTAGCTTGTTTTTTTTTCCCTAAGACCTTGGTGTCTGTTCTACAGGCCTTTTGTTGACAATGGAAAACACCAAGCTTTTGAGTCCCACTGGGTGTCAACTGTTTTAATGGCCCAGATGCCCCAGATTGTGGTAGTAGAAAACTGTTGATCATCTTTTTGCTTGATAACAACTCACTTTTATTACCATGGGTCATTTTAAGATTTTCCTTTGGCATCATCTCTCTCCTCCCACCTCTCGCTTTCCCCCTCCTTTTAATGCCTTCAGCCTTCCAAAATATTGAAAAAGAATCTGTTGCTAAAGCAGGCTGCAGAACAAGCTCTTAATGCAATTCATGTACTGAAAACAGTTAAATCTTAAGTCTATCATCACTTGGCCGCCTCTTTGATGTTTGATTGAGGACTCTTGAAGGGAGGAGTTTGTTTCAATCTCGTAAATGGATTTTGTTTTTGTGATGGCTACATTCTGTTGTTAATGCTTTTTTATATGATGATTTATTGTGGTGATACCTTCTCAAATCAAGACAAGTTTGAATTTAGCATGCAATAAGGAATGTGAAATCCTTGGCTTTGTAGGTGGATGCAGTTGTGTACCTGGTGGATGCTTATGACAAGGAAAGATTTGCAGAGTCGAAGAAGGAGCTGGATGCTCTTCTCTCGGATGAGTCTCTGGCCACTGTTCCTTTCCTGATTTTGGGAAACAAGATTGACATCCCATATGCAGCATCAGAAGATGAGTTGCTTTACAGCATGGGGTTGACTGGCCTCACTACGGGCAAGGGTAAGGTAAATCTGGCAGACTCGGGTGTTCGTCCACTTGAGGTTTTCATGTGCAGCATTGTCCGGAAGATGGGTTATGGAGAAGGCTTTAAGTGGGTTTCTCAGTACATCAAGTAGGCAGGGTGAGATTCGGTTTATTTGTTTCAAAATGTTATTTCCTACTAGAACTTTAGTTGGGGACGTGATGCTGTTTGAATAGCAATGTTTTATATGGTTTCTCTCTTGTTCGGGGTTTCGAGTGAAATGACAGAATGTTCCAACTTATAATACATGATGTTATAGTCCTGTGTGATTGCGTACTTTGTCCCCTGGTATCAATGCAGAAGTCGCTATGGATGGGGTAGTCTTTATCAAGCCTACAATTCGTTGTTGCCTAATCTTTTTTCCTAACAAATTTTTTTTTTTGGGGGTGGATTACTCTTGTTAGATAACAAGAAAATATTACATTGTTCCGGAACACAATGTGGCATGCCTGTGTTGTTCACCACGACCAATGGCGGAACACTCTTAGTGTCAAAATGGATCTTACTATTTAAACCATTTTGGCGCTTTAGTGAAAGAGATTTACATTATAGATGCTGCACCCAGAACGGTGGTCCTCTATCCCCCACAGAATTTTCGGAAAATTGGTTCGAAGGTCTTCAGGTCAAAATTATATCCCCATATTCTGCTTGCTTATCCAAATATTTTGTCGTCTTTCAAGATTCCATGTTCTCAGCCTTAACCAGCGCCTCATGGTACTCTTTATCTCTCGAAAAAGGCCAACTTTAAGAAGGCGCCATTATCATCAAAAACTGTCGGCTGCTCTGGTTGGTTTATCATCTACTCCATTATCATAACCTAACATTCTAACTAACTGAAATGTAAAAAACTAACATCTTTCGGTTCCTGACAAACGTTATGAGGTAGAACAATGGCAGCTTCTTTTCAAAATTTGTCGACAACTATCTACTCTTAAAATGGAGAAATAGGGAAGATTTGAGCCAAGATCAGGTTTACTAAAATAAATATCCTAGTCTTTTTGTCGTAAAGTAAATGCATATATATAATATAAGCAAACAAGATACAACAGTATCATATAATAACGTGTTTATGATACAATTCATCTTCTCTTGACTCGATATAATTTGTTTTCAAACTGCACTTTAATACATATACTTGTAGTAAGGTTAAATTTCTTTGAATAATTTGCTTTCAAACTGCACTTTTAATAACATATACTAATCCCTCTGTTCCACTCAAAAAGTCATGTTTGAAAAGTTTAATTATTAAGAGATATATTAATATCATTGGAATTGATTATAATTACAAAAACACTTAAGCACAACCAAAATAATTATATACAAGTGGAGGATAAAGATGAAAAATTATAAGCATAATTTTTTAAAAAGTCGACTCATAGCAACTCTTTGTCGGAACGGAGGGAGGGAGGAAGGGAGGGAGAGTAGAAAGGTTAAATTTATTTTCTCTTTATAGTTTTTTATTTCAGCAGTGACGTGGCACACACATCCATTCAATAATGGTCTTTAATTGAATTATGGGATTGAGAGTATATTACAATGTACGTGTAGGGGATGTAGCTCAGATGGTAGAGCGCTCGCTTAGCATGCGAGAGGTACGGGGATCGATACCCCGCATCTCCAACTTTTTAACGCTGCCTTGTCTTTTTATCTTAGCTTTTGGATATTTATTGAGTGAGTGGGCGACGTGGTGTAAGATTGAGTGCATGGCAGGCAAAATCTTGGGATTTCTGCCACGTAAACTATCAAAGAGAAACGTGGCATATAAACCTGGCTCTGGCATCCCTCCCTCAAGGCTCAATCCTCCACCACTTCTAGCTGCTACGGCTACAAATACCAATGCGAATATGGCAAAATAACTGTCAATTTGAAAGCAACTTAATTAATTCATTTTAATCGAGGACAGGGGAGATTATTATTATTGAGATAGATTCGAAAAATGTCAGGGGCGCAAGGGGCGTTACCGCCCGAGTGTAAAACGGCGACGATATACGAGTCGGTGGAGGGAGGGCAGAACAAGACCAAGACAGACATACGCTCTAGGGAAGATCAGGGTGGTATTCAAATTGATAAACTTCAGGACAAGGTTGAAGACGCCGCCGGCAAAGGCGGTCCGGTTTTCGGTGTTGCTGCCGCTGATGCCGAGTCCCGTGGGGACACTAACAAGCCAGATATTGGTGTAACTGGCACCGGTTAATTAATGGCTGTGATGTGATCTTGTATTTTCTCTGTTATTAAGGCGGCTAGCTTTAATTGTGGAAGTAATCCCTCTTTTTTTTTTCTTTTTTTTTTTAAATTCGTCTTTTTAATCCTTTTCTTCTTTACAACTTTCTTGTACTTGCAGATCTTGCGGTGTGTAAAATAAATGTACTCTATTTGAAAAAAGGGATCAGAATTATGCGTTAGAGCATTCACAGCGAGGACTTTGGTCAAACCTCTATAATTTGTTTAGAGTGTGTTTAAGCGTCCTCAAGCCCATAATTGTAATCTTTTACCACTTTTTATCTTTAAAATTTGGTAAATCACTCTCATTATATAGATTATATAAATTTGATAAATCACTCTCATTATATATATATATATATATATATATTTGATACGACAATAACTAGGCCCATTTACAATATCATACTCTTTCAATTCTTAAATTATTGTATTATTATTTTTTTTTTTGTCCATCTTAAAATAATTATTTTGTTTGAAAAAAAAAATTTTAGGATATCACTTTTACTATTTTATCTTACTTTTTTTCTTACTTTAATTATAAATTACATACACATGGGTATTAAAGAAAATTATATATTATACTAATATTAATAATTAAGTTAATTATTTTTTTTAATTCATGTATTGAGTCAAACAAGACAATAATTAAGGGACGGAGAAAGTATATAAAATGTAACACCTTAAACTGTAGAAATAAAGAGGCCCCCAGACCAACAACAGAGATTAAATAAAAATAAAACCCATTATTATTATTATTATTATTATTATTATTATTATTATTATTATTCAAAATTTGAAAAACATAATCTTTTTGTAAGCTAGCTAGCTACTTTTACCACAGAAACATAAAAGTGTTACGACAGTAAGTTGATACTTAACCGAACGAACAACACTCTAATTAATAATGTCTTCCATTATTAATTATTTCGGTAAAAGTAAACATATTCTTTTTCTAATGACAACCACCACCACTACCGCAACACTTAGCATTAGCGGCGGGCTGGGGCTGATCTTTCTTAACGTCATCGGCCTCCTTGGACGGAGGAGGAGGAGGAGCTGGAGCAGACTCCTTGAAGATTGTTTCCGCCGGCTTCACATTCTCTTCTTTCTTAGGAAACCCACAGCTTCCTCCAGAGCAGCAAGAGCTTTTCCTCTCCGCCATCTCTACTTATTAATTCTCTCTTTCTTTCTTTCTTTGAGCCTTTGAAGGGGAATGAATTGATCGAAGGATTGATGTTTTGATTCCTTGGCCCAATGGATGTCTTATTTATAGGTTATTACAACACTGAGGTTTTGCTTGATCACAAAGAAAAGAATCAATCAAATTAAATGCCGTAACAATTAATCATCTTTATATTATAGTACTACCAAAATTGCAAAGATTTTTACCCTTTTTTGAGGCTTTAATTGGGCCTTTCCGTTATTAGATTAATTGGTATTTAAAGAAATTATTAATGTAGTTACTAATCAACGGTTGCATTTCAAACATGTAATTGTGGGAAAAATTCGATTTGATTTGTGTTCTTTTTTAAGAAAAAATTAAAATAATTGAAAAGATAGAAGATTACACTAATAGTTAATAGAGTTAACTTCACCGGCAGTCCCTGAACTTTTGGGCTTTCTACCAGTAGTTCCTGTTTTGAAACTTGTACATTACTGATTCGTAATCTTTTAATTTTGTACGTTACAAGTCCCTATCATTGGACACCATCAATAAATGCCGTTAACTTCTCATGTGCCTTCCACGTGAGGGTTTTCTAAGGGCATCAATGTTATTTCTTGTAAAGGTTATTACACTTTTCCAATCTCTCCATCAACACCCCCACCTCCACCTAGAAATGCCCAAACCGGTTCCACAAACCATGACAATTGTCACGGTTCGTGGAACCAATTTGGGCATATCTAGGTGGAGGTGGGGGTATTGATGGAGATTGGAAAAGTGTAATAGCCTTGACAAGAAATGATATTGATGCCCTTAAAAAACCCTCACGTTAAAGACACATGAGAAATTAACGGCATGTATTGATGGCATCCGGTGGCAGGGACTTATAGCATGCAAATTAAAAGATTACGGATCAGTAATGTACACGTTCAAAATAGGGACAACCGGTAGAAGTCCAAAAATTCAAGGACTGCTAGTGAAGTTAACCCTAATTAATATTACAAATGACACAAAAGTACGAACAATGAAATTAAGATAAAAACGAGCTCGTCTGTAAGAGTCGTGACAAAACCATGTCATTAAATCGTGATGATCTCTCAAATGACATGTTTCGATTGTCACTTGCAGCTCCAAGATAAAGCTCATAGTACTTGCAACTCCAAGTTAAAACTCATAGTACTTGCAACAACGTCTCATCCTATACGCAGTCATCATCAGGGAGATAATGGTGATCAACTAGACCAATCTTGTTGCCCCAAAACTCAAAAGGTACCTCAAAGTATATATATATATATATATATATATATATATATATATATATATATTTATATATTTATTTATTTATATATATATCATTATTTTCAACCCATAAAATTACTTAGATCAATTTCTTATATAGTTGTAGGACATTGACCGTTGCAAAAGCATATAATGGTCAAATAAAGACCAACATAATATCATAAAGCTATAACGGCTAGTGAAATAAACTACCATAAATCTCATGAAATAAAAATAAAAAACAACTGAAAAAAAAGAGAGCAAGAATTAAGAAAATAAAGTCAACCAATGAGTAAAATATTGGCTCGATATCCTAATCAACACAATATTGAACATTAAATATGAAAGATTTCTCAATCAACAGAATATGCTTTTTCCTTAAATTAAAAGAAATTTTTGAATGCCATTAATCTTGAAAAGTACTCTCTTTTATTTTATTGAATATAGTTAATAAAATGGAATTGACTCGAAATACCGTACCCAAGCCATTTTAAATTACATAAACTTAATGTGATATTCCCTTTGTCTCAAAATATTAACCTAATTTTTTTCTACTACGTAACGAAGCCTTATTATTATTTTATTAATTAATAACAACCACCGCCACCGCCACCACATGTTGCTTTGATGGGCTCATCTTTCTTCACATTATTGCGCTCGTCAGTCTTAGCAGCTTCAACCACAGGAGCAACCCCTTTTACGACTCTCGGCCGGCTTGACATTCTCCTCGATCTTCTTTCTTAGGCTCATTCTTCGGTATCGAAACCCACAGCTTCCTCCAGAACATCAAGAAGAAGATCATTTCCTCTCCGTCATCTTTAATTTAATTCTCATCCACAAATGCTAGAGAAGAGAAAAAGAGAATTAAAGAATTATCACAATTTGTGACAAAGAAGGAATTGAATTAATGGGCCAACTATATAGCTAGCTAGGTTGTTGATCAATGGCACAAAGAAATTCAAGCATCAGTCTAATTAACAAATATATCATCTTTATTAAAGATATAAACTTAAAATATTTTTTTTTAACGGTTTTTGAGTCTTTAATAGGCCTTTCCGTTAAAGGATTTAAGTATTTAATTTCAATTAATTCAAACTTGGTATTAAAGATCAAATATGGGCCGGCTAGTTAAATTAAAACTTAAAAAAGGAATTGAAGAGATATAATAAAATCACATGTCATTTCTATATATAATATGCAAATTTACCAATCAAGCTGTGAATTAATAAAACATGTATTAGCTAGCACTTGCCTTGGATTCTTAAAGCACCTTCAATTCAATCAATGGTACGTGCTCTTTTTCAAGCTTTAAAAAAAAAAGGAGGTTCATGGTTGTAGTCGAGTGCCTAGTCATCACTTGAAGCGCTTTGAAGAAGTTCAAGAATATATATTATATATAGGTTTATCAATGTTACATGAATTTTTTTTAATGCATATTGTGAAATTAAGAATAATGTCATACAACTTTTAATTGGGGCTATTAACACCCCCAATTTCTCTAAATACCTCATCTCAAATTTAATTATAAAAATATCTTTTTTTTAAAAGAACTCAATATCCTTTACCTTTTTTTTTTTCTTTCTTTCTTTCTTCTTCCCCTCCCCCTTCCCCCTCTCCCTCTGTCACCTCTGTTCTCCCCCTCTCCCTCTGTCGCCTCTGTTCTCCCTTCTTCTTTTTTTTTCCCCTTTATTTCCTTCTTCCCCTCCCCTCTCCCTTCTCTCCTTCTTCTCCTCTCCCAAACCCACCATCTTCTTAAAAAAAAATTCAAAAATTTCTTGTTCGGCCCTAGTTGACCAACAACCGTCCTAACTGAATAACACTCGGTTGTTCGATCAACCAGGACCGTACTAGAGATTTTCAAAATTTTTCAAAGGGTTTTCAAAGAGGAGGAAGGAGAAGAAAAAAAGAAAGAGGAAATGAGGGAGGGGAACAGAGATTGATGGAGAGATGGAGGGTATAGAAAAAAAGGAAGGAAGGAAGGGGAGAGGGGTTGCCGAAGGTGAGGGAGATCGTCGTGTGTGGGGGGGGGGTGGGGGAGATTAGGTTTAGAAGAAAAGAAAAATTAATTATTTAGAAAGGGGTAAAATATGAAAAATAGGGGTTGTGTAGTAATAAAATAGGTTGGTGTGAAATTTTTATATTGAGTTTATTAGGAGAATGAATGTATTAAGAGAGAATTGGGGTGTTAATAGCCCCACTCAAAACTTTTATAGGTTTATATATAGTGAAGAATATGTATCGGAGAAAATGTTTATAAATTGACGATGTGATGTTCTTCGTAAGAAAAATATTACTCCCTTCGTTTATAAATTATTGTCTTGTTTAACCTGGTACACAAATTAAGAAAAATAATTGGATTGATTATTAATATTTGCATGTGGACCATAACTAAAATAGGAAAAAAAAGTTAGGATAAAATGGTAAAAATGTTGAATTAAAAAAAATTATTTTAAGATAAATAAAAAAAGGCAAAATACACAATCGGGTCACTGTACTTTGGAAAAGGTTGCAATTCGATCACTGATTGTTTAAAAATGTTATTTGAGTCACTGTACTTCAGTTATCTTGCAAGCGAGCCCACCAGAACGTTAATTTTAAATGAAATTCCTATTTTATCCCTGTTTTCATCCTCATCTTCCTTAATGAAGATAGGGGTAAAATGAAGATTTTATTTAAAATTAACGTACTGGTGGACTCGTTTGCAAGATAATTGAAGTACAGTGGCCCAAATAATAATTTTAAATAATTAGTGACCGAATTACAATATTTACTAAAGTATAGTGATCCAATTATGTATTTTGTAAAAAAAAAAAAGTAAACGATAATTTAGGAAAGATTGAGTATTAAGGTACACAGATAGGTGGCTAAAGTCAAAAGTAGGATGCGACACCACACCACACCACACCATGTGATGAAGTATGGACACTAGTCACTGGCTCCACCATATAATGAAAGATCGGACACTTAAAAAAGTCCCATTCACACACGTTTCCCACCTTGTATAGAACACTAAAGCCTTTATTTTTTTTATTTTTTTATTTTTGATGGCTAGGCTGAGACTGAGAGAGATCCAACCCCTTTACATAAAGCAGCACAATTGTTGATCTCCTTGCAGCTCAAAGATGGTGACTTTCCACAACAGGTAAAGTAAAAACAAGTGTACTTGATCACGCCAAAAAGGTTTTGGTGATCACGTCGGATCCACGTGTCCGCTAGCTCGTCGGGACGCCTCTCCTCGGCGTTGTTTGTCGGGACCAAACCGTCGTGAAGGGTGGTTCTGTGATGAGACAAAGAAACACCGTCAAGGATGTCGGGGTTTGCCGACTATCACCCTCGGCGTGAGAGTAAGTATATAGATAATGGTTGGATAATATGTGGGCGGTGTAGTGTTTAATGCTTGGAACACAATAAATATGAGAGTTCGGTGTTTATAGCAATAAATGGTTTCTCGGTGTTTTGGTCTCTTTTGAGTAAATGCGGCTTGGTTTTTAATGAAGGAATGTTCTTCCTTTTATAGCCAAGGATGGCGTGCATGGGAGGGTTTTGGTGTGAGTTACGGTTTTCGGGGAGCAGGTAGAGGAAAACCCATTCCTCTCGTCAGGATAGAATGGAAGCTTCCGTCGGGGAATGAGGAGAAGCCATAAATACTACTTGTTGCTTAGTTGTGAAGAAATCTACTTTCTTAGCCGGGAGGTCTCGTGCCTCTTCCATGGAATGCGCTAACACGCCGCCAACATTAAATGCCCGATGTTGACTTCTTGCCGAGGATAACCGGACGTCGAGGTCCTAATATGAGTTTGGCGAGGATGCTGTGGAAACCCGCCGAGGTCGACGAGGACATTTGGTGAAGATCCGCCGAGGTTAAGCTCGGGGTAGTGGCTTTGTTAACGAGCTTTAGTCGGGACGTCGCCATGAGCCCTTGTCAAGATCCTCGGATGACATTCTCGCCTACCTCGATGACGGCCGGCCGGTCGCCGTGTAAGATGGGGCCCACTCGGCCGACGTAAGTGACACGTGGAATAGGATTTTGGGAGGATCCCATCGCAGCCCCGAGTCCTCGAGTGTAATGGATTTATCTGAGGGAGAGGAATCTACTCTCCAGTCCGCTATATCTTCTTCGAGTTTTTGTTTATGCCGGATATAATGAGATCAGCTTGGTTAGATCATTTCAGCGGGCTGACTGGAAGTTTTTTAAACGTTCAATTTGTAAGAGGAGGACACGTTCGTCAAGGCTGACTCTTCCGTGACATGAGCGAAGTACGAAACTGACTGGCATTTAATGTAGCGTCCTTTCCGTCTTTTCGAATTCACTTTGGCGCCTTTCCACTCGCGCGTGTTCGCCACGGCCTTTGGCTTCCAGAAGAAGCTAAGCCAAGATCCGCGTGTTTTCCCTGGGTCGACCCGAAGATCCGGACTATAAAAGGGGAAAGTTACTGTTCGTTTTTCACTTTTTCACTAAACCCTTCAAAAATCCCTTCTTCTCCGGCGATCCTCGAGACTTAGCCCCAATCGTTACGTGATAACCTCAGTGTCGCTTCCTTCCATCACCGCCTCGTTTGCTTTGTAAGTCTGTTTCCTCCTCTTTCGTGTTTTCTTTGGTTCCGTTTCTCGCCATATTTTGCGCTGTGTATTCTCCCAAACTGTGTTTTCAAATTTGCCGCCGGTGCTAATTCCGGTTTCCTTTGACTTCTCAGCGGTGTTCATCTTCTCTCTTCGTTTACCCGAGCTCTTCATTTAATCCAGGTAATTTACTATTCGGCTTCCTCCCTTAACAATTTTAATATGTCGTTTCTGGAAGGAGTCGAGTTTGTCTTTAACCCTGTGGAGTCTCCGAGCTCGATTTCGTCGAGCTCTTCTTCTACGAGCTCGACTTCGTCTGGATCTCCTTCCTCGTCCGTCTTTGCTCGTTCTCCTACTGGGGAGAATATATATGTCCAATATCATGGTAGATGGGTTTTCGTACCCCCGGTGTGGCAAGGCATACTTAGTAGGTCGGGCGTTGAGGTAGAAGACTTCGGGTGGTCGCCGATGATCTTTATGACATTCCCGGCCTCCCTCTGTCTTCTGCTATGCAAGTAATCCGCCCTGACGAGGTTGTAGACGAGCTCTGGGACCAATACTTCACCGTTGATAAAATAATAGCCCGCATTAAGGCCAGGAGGGAGAGGAGAGACCATGAGGCCGCTGAGGTCGAAAAAGCTCAGGCTCGTCGGTCTCGAGCTCACTAGGCTGCTCGGGTAGAAAGAGCCCGTTCTGGTTGTAAGAGATATAAGAGGAAGGCCACGGGTCCTTCGTCTGCCCGCGTATTCGGATCTAATGAATCCGCTTCTGTGCAGATGGCTAGGACCAAGGGAGGAGCATCTACTTCAGGTCGTCCTCCTGTTCCCCCAGCGGCCTCCTCGGGACAAGGAACCCCCAGACAGAGGGTTGTCAAAGAGTGGAGGAATCAGGCCACTACCACCGACCTATCGATGTGGAGGACTCGTTTTGAGTATCTGTCAAATGATTTCCGAGTCACTCTTCCTCGCGCTGACAGCCCGCTAGGTGATCTCCGGCAGAGGAGGGATAAGGTCGGATTCTATCTCAGCTTTTTTGACGTCGGCCTGCGTCTGCCTCTCGATCCTTTCATCTGTCTGTTTTTGAAGAATATGTCTGCACATCCTCTGGACCTCTCGTTGAATATGATGAGGATGCTGTCGAGCTTTGTAGTGGTAGTCCGTTCTCACGGATTCGAGCCGACCATGAACCTTCTCCGTCATTACTTTCTGGTGAACAATACCCAAGGTCGGCTCCACTGCAAGACCCAAAACTACGGGGTCAAGCTCTTTACAGATACCCCCAGCAAGGTTAGTGGCTGGGCGGATAAAGTTGTTTTGGTTGAGAGTAGGAGGGGGTGGAGTTTTCCCACTCCTCGTCAAGCTTTCAAGGTTCCTGATTCCAGCTCGGGTGAGCTTACAGCTTATGAGAAGAGGGTCAAGGCCGCCATCGAGCTAAACCTCGGCTTCGAAGGTAAGACCCCTTCTCGCCTTTATGATTGGGCGACCATTGTTAAGAGCGAGCCTTTGCTGCACATCGCCGGTCTCTCCGCGAAGAGGGTCTCCGAGGTGAGGGTGATCTGCCCCGTGATCCTCGTTAAGAGCTTTCCCGGCTGGCCTCTCCATAAAGATTTGCGAGCCGAGGATGTGTTTTCGCCGGCGAACCGAGCGGCCGTGACCCCGTAATATTTTTCTCCCGCTTTTGATAATGCCATAGCTTTCTGTCATTATTTACCGATGTTTGTTCTTTTCAATGCCATGTTCGAGATTGATGATTTCTTGGCCTCTCCGGATGCTTTGGAGAAGGTCGCTGCGGCCCGAGTCGACGAGCTCCGGTTACTTTGGCGATATAGAGGCCGCCGGAGAGCACCGTGATTCCGACGGTGGTGTGGGGCCACCGCCACCGAGCAGCCCCAGAAGAAGACCCGATCTGCTAAGATGACTTCTTCCTCCTGCGGAGCCTTCATCTGATGACCCTCCTCGAAAGAGGAAGAAGGTGTCGATTGACTCGGGTCCGATCGACGAGGACGTCGAGGTCTCCGAGGAGGTTGGGCTTACTTACCCCTTCGAGCCTCCGACCTCTACCCGCTCCGAGCCCCGACTCGCTCTTCCTCCCTGCAGAGCTAAAGCCGAGGAGGCTACCGCTTGGTTGAGGAGTGGTTTCCGGATCCGGATACCGCGCCGGCCTTAAGCTTGGGAATGAGTTCGGCGACGTCCCTTCTCGAAAAATCTTGCAAATATGGATAAGTCTTCGCCGGGGGTGACCGCTGGTCAGGGGGTCATTCTTCGTTGCGTCGACGATGATCTTTTTGAGGAGCTTGGGGCGATGAATCCTTCCGAGGTTCTGGGACGAGCTGGATTTGCAATGAGCGAGGTAATTTCTTTCCCCCAGACTTTGTCTTTTATGTCATCACACTTTTTCTAATGACCGTTTCTCCTCTCAGCTCGGCACCACTCTCCAACTGTTCGGCAGTGAGTTAAACACCCGCTCTGGCATGAAGTCCCTTGAGGCGGAGAGGGAGAAACTAAGTGATGAAAAACTCCGCCTCAAGGGTGAGGTTGAAACTTTGGTGAGGAAGGCCGATGAGGCCCGTGGATCGGGCCGCGGAGAGGGATGTGAAGGAGGTGGGATGCCGACCGGCTCGTGGCTCGTCGGCGATGGTTCCGAGAAGGAGGCCTTTGAAGCTAGTGGGAGAGCAAAGCCAAGGCCGCGGAGAGCGAGGTTGTTGACCTTAAGCTTCGTCCGGCTAGCCTTGAAGCTCGCCGCGCAAAGCCACCCCCGGAACAAGTAATTGAAAATTTCAAGAAGTCCCGGATCGGGTCAAGCTCTCGCTCCCTACTTTATCCGAGGAAGGAGAACATTTTGCGAGCCGCGCGGCGGGCATCCCTTTGGGCAATTTGCTCACTGAATAAGACCCTCTTTTTGGCGAGGAGGCGAGAGGCCATGTAATGGTGCCTTTGAGGAGGATGAGCTTAAAACTCTGCATGAAGGTGACTTGAAGAAGGGCAAGCAGCCATGGAATCCCCCTACACCCTTCGATCATAACCTCCGCAACCTCGTCAAGATTTTAAAGGCTGATCCCAAAGCTCCCTTTGACGGCGACCTGAAGCTGCAGCAGTTCGAGGGTGAAAAGACTAATCGAGAAGAATCTAGCCGAGCTGTGCGTCGTGCCGAGGAAGCTTCTTGATTTTTGTACTGAATTTTATGACAAGTTTTTGTAATAAACATTTATTCGTACTTTGGTATTGTTGGTTTTTCTTATGCCGAGTTTGTATATATGACTTGCATATATTTTCTATATTTTGCTTATGAAAAGCTTCCTTTTATGACTATTTCGTTTGGATTTTTATCCTTGTTTTAGCGAGGACTCGCTTTGGATAAATTGTCCCATTTTGTCCTCGATTTAGCGAGAATTTTTGTAGGTAGAGCTCTAAAATTCCCTTTTAGGGCATATTTTTTAGATAAGGCTCTATTCCTCTATATTTCTTGACCCCATAGGGTTTTTGGTGGCAGCAAATAAACATGAAAGAAATATTAAAAAGACTTTCATATATACATGTGCTTTTTCAGTAGCTATTACAAAATATTTCATTGGTAATAACGTCTAAGGTGGTCGGCGTGCCATGGGTTTTTTAGGTCTTTCCCATCTTGGTCAGCTAGCCGATATGTGCCTTCTCGGATCATGCCTGTAATTTTGAAAGGACCTTCCCAATTTGGGGAGAGCTTATTCCTGCTCGCATTCCTCCCTGTTACTTCTATCTTTCTGAGTACCAAGTCCCCCGTCGAGAATGTCCTCGGCTTGATTCGTTTGTCATGATGGCTTTTGGTGAGTTGCTTGTAATTTATCATTCTCATCCTCGCTTCAAGCCTTCTTTCTTCGAGCAAGTCGAGGTCGATCACCCGGGCTTCTTGGTTTGTTTCTTCGTTGAAGTATGTCACTCTGGGGGTAGGAAGGGACATCTCCACAGGAGCCATGGCCTCAGAGCCGTATGCTAGGGAGAATGGAGTTTCTCCAGTTGATCCTCTAACCGAGGTTCGAATGCTCCATAGAACGGCGGGGAGCTCGTCGAACCACTCCTTTCTTCGAGGCTTCTTTTTAAGGCATGGAGAATCTGTTTGTTTCGCTTGACCGTTTCCTTGAGGGCGAGCTACCGAGGACATCCAATGCGACTTTCATACGTTCGCGGCTCGCGGTAAATTTGGTGGAGAAGCTGCCCGTGGTCCGAAACGATTACCCGAGGTAGCCCGACCGCACCGGATGTGGTCGTGGACGAAGGCGATGGCTTTATCCTCGGCAATGCTGGCCAAGGGTTTTGCTTCTATCCATTTGGTGAAGTAATCGACTGCCACGATTACGAACTCGCAGTTGCCTTTGGCTTTGGGGAAGGGACCGATGAGGTCTATTCCCCACATGTCAAATGGCCAGGCCGCTACTACTGGGGTTTGAGGGACTGCTGGTAAGCGAGGAATGTCTGAAAATCTCTGGCATTTGTCACACTTCCTTACATATGCTTCTGCGTCCTTCCTTAAGCTCGGCCAGTAATAACCGTGAAAAAGAATTCGATCAGCTAACGTCCTCGCACCGGGGTGCCCTCCACAGACACCTTCATGAACCTCGGCAAGTAGATCCTCTCTGTCTCGGCCGCACACACGGAGGAGTGGTTTTGTGAATGATTTTCGTAGAGTACGTCTCCGATCACCGTATATCTTCTTTGCTCTTTACGAACGATCTGTGCCATGTTATCATCGTTTGCGCCTTCCCCTCCTCGATGTATTCCTTAATTTCATCAATCCAGCACTTGGGTGTGGATATAATGGGCAGAACGGGCTCTTTGTTAATGGAGGGTAGATCTAGGAATTCTGCCTGCACTCCTTCTGGAAGGTCTTCCAGCTCGCCGGAGGCTATTCTTGACAGATAGTCGGCCCTTGCGTTTTTTGCTCTTTCGATCTGCACTAGTTCCCAATACTTGAAATCACCCAATAACTTCTTCGCGAGCTCGCAATATTTTTGTAGCGTGGGATGGCAGACCTCATACTCCCCCAAAATTTGCCTTACAATGAGTTGGGAGTCACTGAAGATGAGCAAGTCTAGGACTCCGATTTCCGAGCTAGCTCGATGCGGAGATTAATGCCTCGTATTCTGCTGGTTGTTGGATGCGGGAAGTTGAATCGGGCTCTGCTAATCTCCTCCCCTTCGGGTGATGTTAATGATATCCCTGCACCATTCCCCCCTTTGCTCGCTGAGCCATCTACGTACATTGTCCAGTTTTTGGTCTAGCCGAGGAATTAATCATCCTTCCTACTCCTGGCCGAGTGGAGGGTTTTGTTGACGAGCTCGCCTCTTGTCTCACCGAGTTCGAGTCATTTTCGATGAATGACGTCTCGCGATGAAGTCGGCTAGAATCGAGCTCTTACCGCCTTTCTGTTCGTAATTAATGTCGTAGCCGATAACTCTGCCCATTTCATCATCCTTCCAGCAACATCGGGTTTGTGAAGTATCCTTCTCAGCGGTAGGTCGGTGTAGACGATCAAAGCATGGGCTTGGAAATAGTATCGAAGTCTCCGAGCTGTTACAACCAAGGCTAAGACCACCTTCTCGACGTTGAGGTACCTTGTCTCCACATCAGTTAAAGCGTGGGAGACGTAGTACACCGGTCTTTGAATTTCCTTGTCTTGCCTTAGTAGTACAGATGCTACTGCCGAGCTTGAAGCAGCGAGGTATATGTAGAGGACCTCGGAGGATTTTGGGCTGGAGAGCAGCGGCGGGCTTCCGAGGTATTCTTTCGGCTCGGCAAATGCCTGTCGCACTCTTCATTCCACGGGCTTTCTTTGATCCCTTCGGCTTTGAAGAATGGCGAGCTTCTTTCTGCTGCTTTGGCGATGAACCGGCTTAAAGCTGTGATACGACCATTCAGTTGCTGTATTCCTCGCACCGAGGTTGGAGCTCGCATGTCTACTAAGGCTTTGATTTTCTCCGGGTTGGCCTCGATCCCTCTTTCGTTCACCATGTAGCCCAAAACTTTCCTGCTTTTACTCCAAAAGCACATTTTGCAGGATTCAGTTTCATTTTATTCTTCCTCAGATTCTTGAACGTCTCTTCGAGGTCGGCGACGTGGTTTTCTCCTTTTGTTTTGATGACCATGTCATCGATGTATGCTTCCACATTCCGGCCGAGCGATCGCCAAACACCCCGTTGACCATCCTTTGATAGGTTGCTCCCGCATTTTTCAACCCGAATGGCATCATCACATAACAATATAGCGCCTCCGCTCGGAATCTTGTCAACTTCGATCGGCTAGCCACATTCGGATTTGATGATACCCGAATATGCATCGATGAAGCTCGGTATTCGGTGACCGCTATTGCGTCGACGAGCCGGTCAATCCTTGGAAGTGGATACCAATCTTTCGGGCAGCTTTATTAAGGTCGGTGAAGTCCACGCACATGCGCCACTTTTTGGTCGTTTTCTTGACCATCACTACATTCGCCAACCATGTGGGATAAAGGATTTCCATGATTATCCCTGCCAGAAGTAGCTTTTCGACCTCTTCTTTGATTGCGGCTTGCTTCTCGGGGGAAAAGACTCGAGGTCGCTGCTGTATTGGTGTGATGCTAGGGTCCACGTTCAGTCTGTGTACCGCGACCTCTTCATCTATGCCCTCCATGTCCTCGACCGTCCAAGCAAAGACGTCGGTGTTCGCCCTTAGAAATTCGATGATCTCCTCCCTTTCGGCGAGAGATATTTCCCTTCCTACCTTGATTCTTTGGTCCGGATAGTCGAAATTCACGACTACCTCGCCCAAGTCTTCGTGAGGTAGGATATCGGGCTCGTCGCGGTTGTCCAAGCTTTCCACCACAATCATTTTGTCACGGGGTTGATCTTTTTGCCTTAGAGCGGGCTCAGGGACTTCGGGCGTTTCGAGCTTAGTCCCCTTTTGGCGAGGTTTTCTTAGCTCGCTTTAATTGCTATTTTTCGGAATCGGGGTCTGGTCTGTCTTGTCCGGCTCGTCCTGCTCCGGGTGATCTTCGGGAAACCTCTTTATTGGTGATGCGGTTCCCTTCTTCTCATCTTCTCTTCATTCTTCCCGACCGCCAGGTATACAAGGGTACTCCGTGGGTCATTTTCATCATTCTGTCCCTCCTGGTCGGGAACTTGATTCTCGATGGGTGGCGAGGAGATCATGTCGAATTTTATCGGGCGGGCAGCCGAGTATTGCATTGTATGGGGAGGCAAGGTCTAGCACTTGAAAAGCCACATCCTCGGTCTCGCTCGATCACCATCCCCGAGGGTGACTTGGAGAGTTATAACGCCTTTGGCCGAGACCCCGTGTCCCGTGAATCCCTCGGTGTTACCCCGCTTGGACTAAGGTGAGCATCCACGAATCCAAGTGCCTTGAAACAGATCATAAACCATGACGTTCCGTCCCGCCCGTATCGATCAACACTCTTCGACAAATCGGCTTCCGATCCGGACGCGAAGAGTCAATGGTTGTTCTTTGGTCGTGGGGTTCGTTGCCGGCCGCTGGGATAGAACGTGATGCCCTCCTCCCTTTGTGGGCGGGTGAACACTTTATCCAGCCGTGGATGGTGTCTTTCACGTGTTATGCTCCTCGCATCTCCTCGATGGTGTGCACATCGGCCTCTTCCTCGGGATTATTGTCAGGGGATTTGGCGGGTTTGCTGTCGAGCTCCACCGAGCTCGAACCTCTTGAGGAACCTCGATCTATCGGTTTTGGATCTCCCTTTTTAGCTGGAAGCATTCCTCAGTGTCATGACCATTCTCCTTGTGGTATGCACACCTCTTGTTTGGGTTGCGCCGGTAATCCACCTTTGCCATTGGGCGGGTCGTTCCAATTTATTTTCCGGAGAAGCACGTTCATGATGTGCTCTCTTGTCTCACTCAACGGTGTATAATGTTCTTCTGCCATCGGGGCTTTGTTCTTGTCTCTCCTCGGCGTTGCTTTTAACGTCGAGGTGTGAGCCTTCGTCTCAGTAGTCTTGCCACTCGACGTTGACGTCCCTTTCTTCAAGGCCTTGGCCTCAATGCTACCCTCTGTCTCTCCGATTTTCTGTGCGGCCAGATACATGGCTGCACTTGAGGCCGGTGGTTGGATGTTGAATACGTGGGACATCATGCCCGGCTGAATTCCCGCGCAGAATGATCATTTTGTCGGCACGTTCGGAGTTCCTCGGCCACAGCTCGGAACCTCTTTAAGTAGGCAACCAGTGATTCGTCTTCGCCTTGTTTTATTTTGGCGAGGTCGGCGGCTTTTGGTATTTCCCCGCGGAGAATTTGCTCAGGAACGAGGCTTTGAACTCATGCCAGTCTGGTATCGAGCTCGGTTCGAGTTCCTCGAACCATTTTAACACTGCGCCCTCGAAAGTACTTAAGAAGGCCTTGCACCAGAGGTCCAGTTTGCTCGAGCAGATCCCCATTTTGGCCTCGAAGCTCGACACATGCTCTTTTGCATTTGTCTTCCCCTCATAAGACCTGAGTGCGGGGAGTTTGAGGCGTGAATCAGGAGAGGTCTCCCTGATGCGTTTGCAGAACGGGGCGAACTAATCCCTTGTTCTGTTATCGTGCTTTCCGGACTCCAGTGCGTCCAGTCTTGTTTGGAGCTTCTGAAGCAACTCTACGTCTGACGTCGCATCCTTATTTTTGCGAGGTGGTCGGGGAGGAAGGTCGTTTCCTTTCCGTCTTTTGTGGGAGGTGGCATCCGACTGGGCCTCACTTCTCTCTGGTGTGGGTGATCTTGCTCGGTGCGCCGACCTTCCTCGGGATGCTTCGCCTCGCCCCCTTTGTTCCGGTTCTCCTAGTGACACCAAAGTGTAGGAGAGTCTGTCGTGCACGCTCTGCTGTGGGCGAGCTCTTCTATCATCCTTGGTTAGCCTGTCTTGGGCGCTAACCCTCTGAGCTCCTCCGGCAGGCTTTTCAATCCGCTCATGGATACTTATTCGGGTTGCACTGGACCCGGTTGTTCGTGGATTGGACCTCGCCTCAGAACCTCTCGCCGATCGGCCAGGGTTTGTATCTTTCCGCCGAGTATCCTCCTGATCATTTTGTGGGGGGCCTTCCAGTCTGCGCGCTAGCTCGAACTCTCGGGCTTCCAGCTCTCTTTATTTTTCTAAGGACGCTTTCTCTTTACGGATGTGTTCCAACTCGGCTAGATCCCACTCTTTTTGTGTGAGGATCCTTTGCTCGGGCCGAGCCGTAGTTTGTTGGTACGAACAATGGCCCTGCGGCGGCGTTGCTCGTTGCGGGCTTTCTCTTTGGCGGCCGCTATTCGTCTTTTGCCCTTTCCGGCCGGGCTTTCTTGGGTTCCACGAGTGACTTTCGTCGTCCTCGGTTCCCAGTTATTTTAGCCGGTGTCTCCAGAATGGGATTTGGAATGGTCTCCCTGGCTTGCTCGGTGGCCTTCTTCGTGGGAGATTCTGCTCGGTGAGTTATTGAAGCAGCTGCGGGGGTAGTTTGTTTAGTAGGTACTTGTTTGCTAGTCGCCATCTTACTTGTTCGTCGAGGTTAATAACGAGAATAGTCCGCAACGGAACCAAACGATCACGCCAAAAGGTTTTGGTGACAACGTCGGATCCACGTGTCTTTGCTAGCTTCGATCGGGACGCCTCGGCTCTCAAGGCGTTGTTTGTCGGGACCAAACCGTCGTGAAGGGTGGTTCTGTGATGAGACGACAAAGAAACACCGTCAAGGATGTCGGGGGTTTGCCCGACTATCACCTTCAGGCGTGAGAGTAAGTATATAGATAATGGTTGGATAATATGTGGGCAGTGTAGTGTTTAATGCTTGGAACACAATAAATATGAGAGTTCAGTGTTTATAGCAATAAATAGTTTCTCAGTGTTTTGGTCTCTTTTGAGTAAATGCAGCTTGGTTTTTAATGAAGGAATGTTCTTCCTTTTATAGCCAAGGATGGCGTGCATGGGAGGGTTTTGGTGTGAGTTACCTGGTTTTCGGGAGCGGGTAGAGAAAACCCATTCCTCTGTCGATCTAGGATAGAATGGAAGCTTCCTGGGGAATGAGGAGAAGCCATAAATACTACTGTTGCTTGGTTGTGAAGAAATCTACTTTCTTAGTGGGAGGTCTGCCTCTTCCATGGAATGCGCGACACGCCGCCAACATTAAATGCGATGTTGACTTCTTGCCGAGGATAACCGGACGTCGAGGTCCTAATATGAGTTTGGCGAGGATGCTGTGGAAACCGCCGAGGTCGACGAGGACATTTGGTGAAGATCCGCCGAGGTTAAGCTCGGGGTAGTGGCTTTGTTAACGAGCTTTAGTCGGGACGTCGCCATGAGCCCTTGTCAAGATCCTCGGATGACATTCTCGGCTACCTCGATGACGGGCTGCCGCTGGTCGCCGTGTAAGATGGGGCCCACTCGGGCTGACGTGAGTGACACGTGGAATAGGATTTTGGGAGGATCCCATCAGTACTGAAACATAGCTTTCATTATTGATGAGACATAATTGTTTTGGAAAACTTGTTCGGAGATATGCTCTTAACGGGAGTCGAAAGTTTTATGTTTACATGAGTCTCCCCGCTCCTGACAGTGTGATTCATGTGATGTCACACTGGTAGCGGGTTTTTCTACTTCCTCAGCCTCGAACCTGTGACCTCCAAGTTAAAAATATACAGAATACGTGAGGAGATACCACTTGGGCTAACTCCAGGTTAAATACACAGATTACGTGAGGAGAGTACCACTTGAGCTAGCTAGCCTAAGTGGTACTCTCCTCACGTAATCTGTGTATTTAACCTAGAGGTCACAGATTCAAGGATGAGGAAGTGCAAAAACCCGCTACCAGTGTTACACCACATGAACCACACTGCCAGGAGTGGGGAGACCTCTGTGAACGTAAGACTTCCGGCTCCCGTTAAGAGCATGTCTCCGGGCAAGCCCCCCGGAACAAAAAGAGGAGATCATGAGTTTAAACGAATGCACTTGCCAGATTTTCGCGGCAAGTCCCGGAACGGCAGTCATCCCCTCAACAAAAAGGGCGTCTTTTCTGATGAGACATAATTGTTCCGGCCTTCCGGAACTCGCGAGTCGCGGCAAGTTCGGAACAATAGTCATCCCCTCAATAAAAGGACGTCTTTTCTGATGCGACATAATTGTTCCGAGAACCCGCAAGGGGGTTCTTGACCGGCGATCAATCACGCTCACAGGGGTCTCCCGCTCCTGGCAGTGTGTACCACTTGGGCTAATCAAATATTTACATACTCCCCTAAAACTTTTGAAAGTTAGCAACTACTCCCTTAGTTCCCTACGGCCAAAGTGATTACTTTCCTTTTTTAGAATTTAAGATGTGATTAAATTAAATTAAAATTTTATATACTTTACTTTTTTAAAAATAAAATTTATTAATTAAAAACTATCTTAATAATACTATGGAGTATAACTTTCATAACTTTGTTAAAATCATTAAATTTATGTTACTTATCGGTCAAACTTTAACTAAGTTGACCGAAAAAGTCAAAATTAAAATAAACTTTTTGTCTAAAACAATTTAAAGGAGTACTTGAATAATATTACTGATCACTTAATCTTTTTTTTTTTTATCTTTTCTTTTTAGGTCGTCAACTTTCTAACATTTCTTTTTTGAGATTTACTCCATATTCATATGATTGAAATCTGTGTCTCGTTTATTGAAGTCTTTGAGTAAGTATCTTTTAAATTTATTATGACTCGGTTTGCACTTGTAAATCTATAATATAAATACTAAAATAACTTAAAAATTAAGAACAAGATACTTAATTAGCAACTTAGCGAGTAGTAAAATTTCTTTTATTCCTGAATTTAGAAATAAAATTGCTACTTTTTCATCAGTGAAAAATGGATACTACCAAAAAGTAATTCAACTTTATATGCCTTTAAAAACCAAATTAAGTGGGATCGAAAAGTCCGAAACCGATCAAAACTATGTCATTATTATATATTAGACTCTTACTTTGTTCTTTTTTTCCTTTACTTAAATAAACTTAGAGCCCGTTTGGTCGAGCGTTTTGGCTAAAACGCTGGGATAAAACGCAGCTTATTTGCAAAAAATGTGTTTCAATACTGCGGCAGAAAACGCAGCGTTTTCAAAACGCAGCTGCGTTTTAAAACGCTAGAATTCCCAGCTTTTTCCCAAAACGCAGGTTTTAAAACGCTCATAGGAAAAAAAAGCTGCTTATTGAAGTGATATCCCAAACGTATTTATAAGGAAAGACCTCCGTTTTTAAAACACTGCGTTTTTAAAACACTGCATTTTATAAACGCTGTACCAAACGGACTCTTAATGAATTATTAGAAGTAAATTAATTTCATGACTTTTAGTTCGCTTGCTGCTCTACTTAATAAATTTATTTTGCTTATTTAAAAATATAGAGCAATACAAAGTGAGTCAAAATTAGTAATGCAACCGAAACCAAACGGTTATAATTGAAACTGGACAAACCGAAACCAATAGTTTGATTTGGTTTCGGTTTTTTTATTTAAACAAAATCGGTGATAACAGTTTGGTAACAATTTTTAACTTGAAACCGCATAACAAACATCCCTCCCTATTAATTAGATATACATGTTTATGGAATAAATATGAAGTAGTATATTAATTGTCTTTCTTGAAAGTTTCCTTTTTAGTATATCATTTTACCCTTACTTCAATTTTTCTTCTTACTTTAAGTATGGCCTACATGTACTTGGGCTTTAAAGGAAACTACACATTATACCAATATTATTAATCAAGTCAATTGTTTTTTCTTAATCCATGTGCTGGATACAATAATTTAGGAACGGAGGGAGTAATTACTAAAATGTTATAAGACAATAATTGAAGTGTTTAATATATAATTTGGTCCTTGAACTTTACACCATTTCCTGGTTCGATTATAGAACTTTGACATTTCCTATTGTGGTCCATGAACTGCCATTTAAGCCTAACAGTTAGTCCCTGGAGTGACGGCCGTCACTTTAAACGTTAAATTTTTTTAAAATGTCCAAATTGCCCTTACTACATGTTGAGTGTGATTGCTTACTTGGATTTAATATAATTTTTTTTTCTAACTAAGTTGCACCCTCTCTCTCTCTCTCTCTTTATTTTTCATCTAAACCATTTCCTCCCTGCCCCCTCTCTCTCTCTCTCTCTCTCTCTCTCTTTCATTCTCTCTCTTTTGGTTTCTCTCTCTTTCTCCCACTTCTTCTGGGTCTATCATGTCTCTGATCAAGCTCTCTTCTAGCCACCGTTTGTCTCCACCTGAAATGGAGGATTGGAAGCCTTCTAACCAAAACCTAACCCTAACCCCAACACAACAGCACCTCCTGATCCAACACACACAACGACCCCACAAATTCCCCTCTTTCCAGATTCCAAAACCTCAAGAACTCTAGCAAACAAACATTACGAGATCCAATTGATAAATCACTGAATTACTAAATTAGAACCATCAATCATCAAAACTCAAATGAAATTGAATTACATCCCTCTCACACGCAGCAAAAGCCCAAATTGTTCCCCCTCCCCAAAACCCTAATTCCATCCCTCTTACACGTAGTACACAGTTGAAATTGAATTCTGATTGGGAAATTTCAACAATATCGGAAGACATGCTCCTTCACTTCTCTTCAAATTCTTGCATGGTTGTTTTTCTTCGGAGACGGCGGAGAGAGAAGAATGCCTTGCAAATCTGCGTTTTGAAGTAGCAGCTCGGGGGCGGAGTCACCGGAGGGAAAATCGAAAAATAGCGAACGGCATATTCTGTTGAGTATCTCACCGCAGAGGCCGGAGCTTTGGAGGACGAAAGGGACAACGCAGCCTTGGACGCATTTGACGCCTCGCCATTGACAGTAGTCGAAGCGCTCGTGGAGAGTGTAGAGGAGTTTTTTGTCGGTGTCAGCTTTGGACTTGAAAATGAGGATGACGACGTCGGATGGTAAGACTAAATTGACTGGTGGGTCAGCGGCGAAGATAGTGACGGAGAGAGAAAAAAAAAGTGAGAGAGGAGATAGGAAAGGATTTTGGGTGGGTTGGTGGTGGGCATTGTTGGATTGGAGGGAGAGAGAAAGAGAGGGTGGGACTTGTGTCTAAGGTTTTTGGCTGTAACTTAGAAAGAAAAAAAAAACAAACATTAATTCCAACTAAGAATGTTTTGTCCACCGTGGAATCTTAGTTAGCATTTAGTAAGGGTATTTCGGACATTTCAGACATTTTTTAACGTTTAAAGTGACGGCCGTCACTCCAAGGACTAACTGTTAGGCTTAAATGACAGTTCAGAGACCACAATAGAAAATGTCAAAGTTCTATAACCGAACCAGGAAATGATGTAAAGTTCAGGGACCAAATTATATATTAAACCTAATTGAAGGTTAGCACATAATTTGTGTCGCGACACTATCTAAAGATTCGACATCAAAAACTATCACATTCGCACACATTTAGCCCGTTGCATACTGATCTTCGATTGAGTTGATGAAGTTTGAGTTGAAACACAAAAACGTAACCCTGATGCTTTGCTAAGAGACTTCTAATGCTTGTGCAGAGAGAGAGAGAGAGAGAGAGAGAGAGAGAGAGAGAGAGAGACCACCACGTTTGTGATTCGTAGTAAACTTACTTTTTCCTATATCAACGTCGATCGTGTATTTATCTCTATCATGATCACTTGAACTTTTCATAGAGTAATAATTAAAACTTGAACTCTTAAAGACTCGACTTGTTCCACGAACGACTTGGGCAATCTAATCAAACTTTATCAAACAGATCGATGAGCATCTGTGCATGGCATATATACAAACATAGAGGCAATTTTAACAGGCGGTTTCTGTACTATATAGCACGACAAATGGGTCTGTTTGGACTTTCTCCCATCCTGCCTGCAAGAGACGAATTTATGTTATTTTGGGAGCAATCTTGGTCTACTTGGGTCGCCACATTACCTGCGCGCAGACATCCCTCGTACATGCTGTTTGAAGCTCCCCATCTGTATCAATAATTTCTCAATAACTATAATTAATTAAGAGTGAGATTTGTTTGCTTGTTTCCTCTTTTCTATAACATATCAATCCTTGTCGCAGCTGAGAAATTAAGTGATAAGGTTCACCGGAGCCACCACCTTTCACTCTCACTCGAGTCCAAAGCACAAAAATCGAAAAACAATATCACATCTTCGAGATTAGAGGCTATTCTACAGGGAGCTGCTGATAAGGAAGCACGACATAAGGGGCAAGTCCGATGCCTACATCCCATCCAACGATCCAAGCAAACTTTATGAAATATATGATCACACCTTAACTCCCTAATCTCATTTCCTTCTTCTATTTTACAAAGACAAATCGCGCATTCCGAATCTCTGTCCTCATACCCGAGCTTGCTTGTGTAACGCCTTACCTGCAATATTTCTTCAGAGTAGCCTTCATAGTCGTGGTCGTGGTTCTGATGCCATTGAGAAGAAAAATTAATCCAAACCCAATTGAAAAGGGCTGTGATCATTAGACGTGTGTGATGGAAGATAAGGGAAGCCAAGTTATGGAGGCGTTTGAAGATATCTGATGATACCATCATAAGAAGGCTAAGGTAGGAGCAAGAAATAGTCAAGTTGATCATCTTAACTAATTGGCTTATTCCTTATCCACTATTTTATAGAGAGAGAGAGAGAGAGAGAGAGAGAGAGAGAGAGAGAGAGAGAGAGAGAGAGATGCAAGAGGAAGGCAAACGACAAGCTTATTACGAAGGCGCATATGTAAATAGTAAGTAGATGCCTGAAAATATTGTGTAAGAAGAGGAAGTCTATTTTTAGAAAGTTAATGTTGCCTTCGTCTTTATAGTAAGATGAAGGGGAGCGAGCTTATTGTGAAGGGGAGCATGTGTAAATAGGATGGCCGTTGAGAATTGAGATGATATTATATTTAATATATGAGTGAGCAGACATTCCAAATATAGTGCTAGTGTAATTATTCCATTCTGCTTTTCTTATCGGCCACCATGAGTAGAGGTGTTCGTTGTCGGTTTGATCTATTTTTTGTTTTTTATTTTAAAATTAAAAATCGAACCAACCTAAAAAAATCAAATCAAATCAAATTCAAACTTAGTTTTTGATTTGGTTTTTGGTTAAATCAAATTGAAAGTTCACAAAAATTCTGGTTTCTTAAATATTGTAAATGCCCCTAAATTTATAAATATTGTAATCAAACAAAAAAAGTACAAATGGATCACACAAATGTTAAAACTGTAGTCAAATTCAAATTTTAAATATTTTAACATTAAAAAACATCCAAAATAAAGATTAAAACTTCAACACAGTAACAAAATGTTCCTAAAAATTATTTATATAACTAAATAGTATATTAGTTTTATAATTATTTTATTCAATTTGGTTTTCGGTTTGAAATGCAAAACCAAAAACCGAACCAAAATTTATATTCTAATTCGGTTTCGGTTTGTTCGGTTCGGATGATGAGTTTTCGGATAAAACCAAATATTGAACACTCCCTAAATATGGAAGACAATTTTTTCTTTGCGTTTTTGGGGGTTCCACGAAAATGGAGTAGTTGTAAATATTGTGGGTAGAAAATAAATAAAATACTACTCGTATTAGCTAGTAGGATGAGACTGTAGATGAAAGTTGCAACAGTCGTATATATTGTGTTGTCGCTATTAGATAAGATTTGATTGCTACTATTAAAAAAGAAATAGCATTCCTTTTTTTGCAATTAATCATGCTCCGCATTAACAAAACAAACAGATCATTATATATATATTCATAAAGTATATGACAATAATTGAAGGTAATAAAGCATGCACATAATTCACACAATTCAATTGTGGTAAGCTAGCTAGCTAGCTAGAGACACTGAAAGATTGGACGCCATACACACGCATTTTGCAAGTTGCTTTTATATATACTAATCTTCTGTATATCGATCGAGTTGATATAAAGTACAAGATGAAACGTCACAAAAACGTAAGTCTCATGCTTCAGTCGATTTAGAATGGTTGTGTTAAAACATGGCAGAGATATCAAGCATGAAGGAGTATTTGAGAGAGAATAATTTTTACGTTATTGCACAGTTCATATTTACAATATACAGGCCTTTATATAGGCAACTAATACTACAAGGATAAAAACAATAACTAGACTAAATACAATTCACTTAGGGAAAATAAAATAAAGGTACAAAGAACATTGTAGATACAATGCTGGAGTGCTCATATGCATGTATCTACCATGACCATGGTTCATCAGGTTGCGATGAGAGAGAGAGAGAGAGGGACGTGTTTTTGAAACAGTGGAGCACGAAACAAAAGTGTGCATGTTTATGAAAAATGAACTTGTAGCAGAACACATTTGGAACAGAGGAAGAGTTGTAGCCGATCATCTGCATTGGTTTGTTGTATCGCTGTTTACAACATATTCTCTCAACAAGATAGTTAATACCGGCAGGACTAGTACGTAGACCATGACTATGCTCGCAAACTCACTCTGCCACTTGATTCGTTTGAACTTCCCCATGTACATAGTTCTCAAGGAATTAGAGCAGTGCATTTAGTTTCTCTTATTCGCTCAATAATTCATATTTTCCTTGTACAATATATATACTTTAGATTCTTGACCTTTGATTCATGTCCACGTACGGGTGGATTTATAACATTTGTGTTTTCTCAACTTAAGGAGACCCATGATAATCGAACTCAGGAATATAGACAGACCTTTTGCTGTCATAAACTTAACAATTAAGGCAGAAGCTACTCAAATGGTTTTGCTTGAATGAATATACTGAAATTCAAAATTTAGGTTTCTTACGTCTTTAATAATAATGCATATGCTCAAAGCTTACTATAAAAGCAGACGTAAAACGACGTTTAGAATTTCACCTACATACTTGAGAGGGAGTCAGGGTGGTAAAAAATCCTTTCAGCATTTTCCTTGCCTAATTTGATTACAGTTATTACAAGTTGTGTTAGTTTTGCAACTGATCTTAGCTCAAATAATAGACCATCATGTTTCAATTGCATCTTTCAGTATGCTGACTGAAAGAAATCGTCTTTCCATTTATCCAACCAAGCTCTGACCTGGTGCTTTCTTAATGTGACTTTCCGTCATCAGCAATCTAACTTTCTCAACTTCATCCCATTTCCCTCTTTCTGCATAAATATTTGACAACAACACATAATTTCCAGAATTCCATGGTTCAAGATTAATAAGCTCCTTGACGGCGCACTCCGCAAGCTCCATATTACCATGAGTACGGCACGCACTAAGTAAAGCACCCCATAAAGCAGCATTTGGCTTCATAGGCATAGATACTATTAGGTCATGAGCCTCATCCACACATCCATTACGCCCAAGTAGATCAACCATGCACCCATAGTGCTCAAGTTTCGGCTTCAAATGATGATCTGAAACCATTTGACCAAACAAATCCCTACCTCTTTGTAACAAACCAGCATGTACACTACATGCTAAAACTCCCACGAAAGTAGAATCATTAGGGCGCAAACCTTTGTTTATCATCTCATCAAACAAAGCAATCCCGCGTTCACCCTTTCCGTTGAAAGCTAATCCTGAGATCATGGCATTCCAAGAAACCACATTTTTCTGGGGCATCTCCTTAAAAACCATAAATGCATTATCCAGAATCCCTCGTTTGCAATAAAAATCAACAAGTGCATTACCTACACTGACAAAATCTCGGAAAAGTCCACTTGACTTGGCATAAGAATGTATCCATTCTCCAACCTTGTCCTCACCCAACCGAGCACAGACTGGCATCATAGTAACCACAGTGGCATCATCTGGTTTAAAACCACCATCCTCTCGCATTTCATGGAAAAGCTTCAAAGCATCACTATCCCGCCCGCTCTGTGCCAAGCTAGAAATCATTGAATTCCATGAAATAATGCTCCGCTCCTTCATTTGCCTAAAGAGCCGATAACCCATATCAACATTTCCGACTTTACAAAACCCACGAATCATCAAATTCCAAACAATCACATCTCTACGAAGCATTTCATCAAACACCTTCTTCGCGTCGGCCATTCTCCCACAACTAGTATACAGCTCAACAATCCCAATCCTAATAGCACTAAAACATCCAAAACCAAGCAAAGCTACCTCCCCATGAACAGCTTGCCCAAATCTAAGAGCATGAAGATTTGAGCACGACTTAAGCAAAGGTGCAAAAGTGAATTCATCAGGCCAAATACCGTGGTTTTTCATGGTACAGAACAAGTCAATTGATTTTTCAAAGGGTGGGCATAGAGAGTAGCCTTTGATCATCGAATTGAAGAGGAGGATATTGGGGTTATGGAATTGAAGAAAGACAGAATTTGCGTAGTTCATTTGACCGAGGGATCCACAGACAGTGACAAAGTGGGAGAGGATTTGGCTGGAGTGGTGGAGATCATGGCGGAGGAAGTGAGCGTGGATTTGAGGAAGCTGGGTTCGAGTTTTGCGGTCGTGGAGGTGGCGGAGGATTCGCCGTTCAGCCTCTCTACAACTTCTGCTCATTTTTATCAGTCTTATATGTATTGTCTACCAAGACAGAGATGGGTAATTACTGTAACTGAAATTTGTTGGGTTTGTTGTTTTTGCGGGAAATGAGGATTAACTGCACTTCAAAAACTTAGGGACATGCTAACTTTTTTGCTTTCCCAAGATAAATCTGGAAGACTTTAAAACTAATCCTCAAGTTAGGGTAGGTTATCAAGAGCGGTAAAGCTCTTCCTACTAAATTCTGCATTTCTATAGTTCGAAACACAGTTGTTCTCTAACTTAATGTTTAATTTATTTATTATTTGTTCGAGTCAAATTTTATACACCTCAACTTAATTCACTTCAAATTAATTTCATTTGAACCCTTATTGATGAACTCGAACCTAACCAACACTAGAAAGCTGAGTACAATTTGTAACCACCATGCCAAGGGTAATAGTGATCAGTGCGTGCTCCGGTCATAAGGTGCTTCGTCAAGCGAAGGAACACGAGTGTCAGCTAGGATTACATTTTTTGCGTCCCAAAAAAATAGGACATTTCCATTTTGGGAATGTAATTTTTAGCAAAATGACTTTAACATCTTATTCATTTTTGGATGAGATTATTAGAGCAAGTTAACTTATTTTGCCTTTTCCATATCGCCATTAACGGCATTTTGACAGATTAGATAGTTTGTGGGGCTTCGCTGGTGGGTTTGAAGATCAGGGGCACAACCCAGTAACCCAAAATAGTTGATGTGGGTTTACTGGAATATGCTTTCATGAATAACCAAAACTAAGCACAAATGGGGAATCCAGATTAGATAGCTATTTTCTCAACGCAAAATGTAGACCCATTTTAATGTACCTCTGTCTAGAACAATATTTACAGATGTCTACATTATGTATTAAATTTAAAAAAAAAAAAATGAACATAATTATATGGTATTTTATTCAGCCTAACTAAAAAATCTGTTTTCTTTTACAGTTTTAGAACAATCTCAATAAAAAGATGATTGGAGGACACCCACCCGCCACCAGTGATGCCCGCGGCCATTTCCCTTAGTTCTTATTAAGATATTTCCATGACTTTTTTTTTTTCTTTCGTAACAGGAAACTAGGTGCTGCCTTGGGGAAATTTATTCCCAAGTAGGAGGAGGTTCCAGCACTGGATATAAAATTATATGGCAAAACACACAATTAGGCTACTGTACTTTGGAGAAGGTTGCAATTCAACCACTGATTGTTTAAAAATGTTATTTGAACCACTGTACTTCAGTTATCTTGCAAGCGAGCCCACCAGCACGTTAATTTTAATCGAAATCCCTATTTTACTCTTGCCTTTATCCTCATGTCCCTTAATGAAGACAGGAATAAAACAAGAATAAAATAAAAATATCATTTAAAATTAACGTTTTGGAGGACTCGTTTGCAAAATAACTAAGCAGTGGCCCAAATAACATTTTCATACAATTAGTGACCGAATTACAACCTTCCCCAAAGTACAGTGGCCCGATTATGTATTTTGCCAAATTATATAGACAAAATAAAGATTTAAAAAAAAACAGCTACTTTGTTAGCGATATTCAAATCAGCCCAGATTGCAAGCAAAACAGCAGAATTTCTCCTCATCAATCCTTATTCTTTACCTTCCATATTCAAAAAGAAAAGGGATTACATCTCTAAGCAACTGGCCCAGATTACTGTACATACTATTTCCTACAAACGGAGGAGGCATCACACATGCCAGCAAGTGCAAGACCCATGAAACATAAGCATAAGCTGGCAAACTGGCAATGCAGTGATAAAACTTCCACTTACAAGTGCAAACAGAAAACAAACAAAAAGGGCAGTACAGATTTTTTGCAGAAGCCCCTTCTCATGATCATGTCATCAAGTATCACCTACTCCAAAAGAAAAACACATCTACTTTTTTGATGAACCAAAACCCCCGAATCCCATCATAGTTGCAACATCAGGATCTGCCTCGATTTCCTCCTCTACTACCTTCTCTTTCTGATGATCCAGAAAACAAGACAAGCAATCAGACATCAAATAACAGTTTTGTAAAGAAGGTATTTATAGAAATAGTTTAGGGATATCAAATGAGAGATTTTCCATGTCATAGTGCTAGCATGATCATATGTGATTGATGTTACCTAATTGGAATCCCAAATACTAAACCAGTCAGCTATGTTATGGTACTTACCTTCTTTTCTTTCTTCCTTTCTCGGCGTTGACGCTTCCTTTCTTCCTCCTCTTGCTGCTGTTTTAGTATCCGCTCATCAAGATCTACCATATAAGTGGAAAACAAAGTAAGGTACAAATATTAACCTTCCATCTTCATGGCCATGGTAACAGATGAGATGAAAGAGAAGCGTCGAAACTTTATAGACCTTTGGTAATGATTACGAAAAATCTCTCAAATAATTAAAGTCTTAATTCCATCAATTTGGACCTATTATTTACCTTGCTCAGTGAAAGTTCCGCCCGTCTCCTTCCGCTTCTTCAGATTTTCAAATCGTTGCTGGACCTGTGCACCATGACAAGAGTAAGAATTCAACATTAAAATCCCCGCTAAAACTAGAATTTTGATTTCTAGATGACTGATCAGATTCAAATTTTCAATGGTTTTGGGACTGTTTTTGCTCATAAAATTAATATATGTGCAAAACCCATACATATTTTTTATGTGCATATTCCGCTATGATTATATATATAATTTACTCTATAGATCTTCAAGTTTTAGCAAATTCCTATTCCCTTACAAAAGATGAAGGCTTCATGTTAGCTGCAAGACACAGCAAAAATACTGCCTCAAGGCCACTGTCTGTGATGGACCATCAAATAAGAGCCTCTGGTAGAGGACCTCACTGGATGATCTCAATACTCTGCCTTTTCCTCTTTGCTATAGAATCAGATCAACGTTTAAACAATCAAGATGCTGGTTACAACCATTGAACTCAATATCCCAAGTGGCAGAGGTATAAAAAGATATAGCCGTTCATATGAAATTTGACTACAGCACGGAGCTGAAAGTTGTTTACTGAACAAGTAACCCTTTCCTTGAGAGGAAGACTGCTTCTCCTGTTCCACTGTGCAGTCAATTTTGTACAATGCAGCGAGGGCAGGTGAAGATTATTAAGAGTGTAAGTAGAGAACCAACGTATCAACCACTGACATGCTCTTAGCAATTGATGTGGACAAAATTCCATCTGGATTCTATTTCAAGAGACTATAGTGGTTCTCCTTCAAATTTCTTAATGGTACTTCGTCAATGTCTATTATGAAGGAAGAAACAGGGGGCAGCCGGAGTTGGAGCGTTATGGATAATTAGGCTGGCAATCCATCCATAGTTCCAAAATCTTGCCCCTAAAAAGTAGTTATTTTGAATCTTCTATTTGTTGCCAGGATTTCCAAATTTTAATAATATCATAACAAAATATGTGCAGTAAATGTCTACCTGTTCAAGAGATGCCCGTTCTACCCTCATAGACATTCCCAAAGCCCTTTGATCTGCGAAGGAAAATCACAATTGAACATGAGTACAGCAAAAAGAAAAAAAACACAAACAAACAATAAATGAATGAATACTACATACGTTTCTTTCCATTGATGTGGTCCAAGTAGTTTGCAGAATCCTTTACTACACATTCACATACCGAGCAATAATATCCAGCCTGCATAGGAACTCATTCATCATGTCACAGCACTACCAAAGCAAAGACGATCTTGATATAACAGAAATCGGATCATTGTTGGGCAAGATATTTCTTTGCTTCCAGACACTCTACAGATATATGGAAAAGTATTTTATGTCTTGCTAGAGGTGAACCAGTTCGATTCACGGTGTCAAGTTCAATAAGCAATAGAATTGCTCATAAAGATGAGAAAGTTTTTTGGAACATAATTAAGTAGAAGTTGAAACAGCAATAATTGGAAATAAACTAAAACAAGACCAAATAAGTTCATTTGGGCATGTATTACAAAGACAAGAAACGTGGTCAAGTAATCATGATTACCAAGGAAGGGGAAGATCAAAGTGAACGTAACCTTATATAATTAAGGAAAGGCACTGCAATGCACTCAAGCAGCATATATGACCTAGAGATTAACGCTTCCTATAACAACTTTCGTACTAGGCCGAGGCTATCTTGAGTTGATTTAGACTACAAGGGAAGTAAATAAGAAAAACTAGTAAAAGTTGAAGGCAAGGTCAAAATGCAGCAATTTTTATTCCACACTAAAGAATGCATTGCGCTTTCATACAAAATAGTACTCCCTCCGTCCCGGATAAATGTTCCTACTTTCTATTTTAAGATGTCCCGACTAATGTTTCTAAAGACTTTTGATCTACCTATTCTCTACCATTCTTCCTAATATACCCTTAAAGTTTCATTTAATATAACACATGCCAAAGAAACCCAATTATTTAGAATAGTTGAACTCAATTAATGTTCATGGGTATTATCGTCGAAACACATTTTTGAGCATATCATTAATTATGTTTCTTAATTCTTGTATTTTATCCACTAAGATCATTTATCTGGGACGGAGGGAGTAGTGGTCATGAGATAAGATATGCAAATTCTACTGAACCAAATGACGGGAAGATATACGCATGGAATGAAAGAGGGTACCTGCTGGCTTAGGGGTGCAATTGGAGTGACAACCTGCAAAATCAGAGCAACACAGAAAAGGTCAGAAAGAAATAAGAAACTCGTGAACAAGTAGCAAAAGCCTGAATTTCTCTGCAGGTGTCAGTGCCAAATGTCACATGCTTATTAAGTGCTGAGATGACATTCCAAGGAAGTGGAGCTCATAACTCAATAAGTAGATTAGATATCTATAACTATAAAATACCGATGGTTTCATACTTCTATATTTGCCTCAAAATATATATAGCAAATAAAAACCCTTCTATATGGATGATAGAAAGAAAAAGGCATGCTCCGTCCAACTGATATCAGAAAAGAAACCACAACAAGGCCACAAGGCAGATTGAATTAATCCATGAATAGGAAGGAAACATTTACAGAAAAGAAAACGAACTATGTTTGAAAGAAATGTGAGACATGCCAGGCCATAGGAAGTATTGAAGTTCATATTATCCGTGCATAACAATATGACAAGTCCCACGCTTGTTCTGCACAATTTAAGATTAAATTTTATTGGAAAGGTATTATGAAGCAATCTTCCTTTGCTCAAAAAAGCATGTATCATTAACTTTCAAGACTGGAATAAAGCTCCAGTAGCAAGCTCTAAACCAACCTGGTTTTAATAATAAAATATCAACATAACAAAATGACAGAAGAAGAGACTCCTACTCCATCATAAATTCAAAAGAAACAGGAAAAACCTAAAAAGAGAAAGGAGACACAGGGAGAAATTACATATCAGGGAGCACACGTTGAAACAATATTTTGGCATGCCAAAGGAAAGGTGGTATTGACAAATAGCCCAAGAAGGGACCAACATACACTTTTTCGTTGCAAAGGACAGTTATATAGTAATTGATTTTCGGAATTGTGTTTAAATAAAGGGAACTGCATGATTCTATAAAAGAAGTTCTAATGTCAGTTTCTCTAATACCTCTTCTAGAATGTCATATCAAACTTTCCAAAAAGACGCTACACGAAGCCCAAAGGTTCAGGCCAGATTGTAGAAGGTGAGAGCTAGATATTTGTACTGGGTAAGTCAGTCTTTTTTTTTATACTCTGGTAATGATATATATCACCTCCAGGCACTAAAGTACCATTCACAACATAGGGTAGTATACTAATTGGCTAACCTATTTTCAAAAGCTCCTTTAGACCGCCTACTACTAGTCTTTGACCGGAGGGGTTAATTGCAAAAATTATGGGACAAGGTAAAGGAATCAGCATTAGGGGCATTCTAACTGAACATATTTGCGGTGATAGCAGAAATACATAAACTTGAAGGTTTCCTAATATGATATACCTGCAAAAAGGACAACCCTCTTATTTACTAACTATTCCAAACTCTCAGTTTACTGAATAATCAAATTCGAAATGAATTATCTGAAATTATATGATGGTGTATATTTCAAGAACCATATCTAGCATTACTCCAAAAGATCATGTTGACAGAACAAAATACTACTAAGTTTGCGAGATTTCTCTCAAATAATTAGTTTGAAATGTCAACAGTTTTATATTTTCATCCCCTATAATATTTCCAATATGCACTGAAGGCAGGAGCTTGGAACGATATTTCTAGGTCACATGTTACCCCATCACATATCTGTTAAAGGTAGGTCCTTGTTGTGAACAATAAACATGCCAGAAGGAAGGACTCATCCATCCTCTAGATAAAACATTATAAGATTCCTCAATTTCAAATAACTACACCCACGATGACATTCACTCAAGGAATTGTAACTTGCAAGAAGCTATTATCCAAATCTAAATTTTCCTTAGCCCATATAGCATTGAAGGCAATAGCACCAACACTCGTGGCTGACCTTCCACAAAATCCTTAACTCCCACTCCAAGAGGAAGAAACAATATTTTTGCTTTAACACACACATTCATGTCCTGCACACAGACACATGCATATTGAATCCTGAGAGATCTCAAATTACGTGAGTAACAAAGTTCAAATTTCACCGGCTAGATAATAGTATATATCCTGTCAGTTGATGCTACAACAATGAGTTTGGAGTTTGGACGCAGCCAGTTTGTACGACCAGATATCAGCAATATTACAATCTGAAGATGCACATTTATAGAAGCAAGCAACCCATGAACAATCATAACAAAAATTCCAATAAAAAAATCACCAAACGACAACTCAAAGTTGCAACTAACAGCAAGTGGTAGTAACAACTCAAAAGCATGCTTCCTAACCTGAGTCTTCCCCAATCGAGAGTCGAGGTCCACTTCATAATCCCTGTGTTTCAAGGGCTTCCTCTGCACTGGAGGACCTTTCGCTGCAATAAAAATTTAAACCGTAGTCAAATTCTAGCTACACAATGCACCTAACAAATAAATGTCCTGTATATACACGTACAGCTAAACAACTATGATTACAACAAATACCAGAAATGTTATAAAGATTAATCTGACTTACATTTAGATTTAGACTTGCTCTCCAATTCCTATAAATAAAATAAAATAAAAATACACTTGTCACGAAAACTGAAATTTTCAAAGAATACTGCAAATTCAGAGTATAAATCAAGTAAGAGAGCTTGGGGGGAGGTTGAAGAACCTTTTGTTCACGCTCCCGAGCGCGTTCCAAATACTCTTCTCGATCGAATTTCCTTCTGAAAGTATTGTCAACACCAGCAGCCTGCACAGATACATCAACTATATGACTCAAAAACATGTGTGTGTATACACATAACAGCACAAACACATGGATACATGAAGATAAATTGATGAAAGAAAAAGGTAAGGAATAAAGCTTACACTATTGCCGGAGTGAGCCATAGCTTAGCCTGATTAGTCTGTGCTCGTCCAACAATTCTGCCCAATGCGGTCTTCAGTTCACCTCGAAAGACGAATTACAAGAATTCACCAGGGGCGAAAAGATGGGGAAACAAACGTATTCTCAATTTATGACAAATCAGCGGATTATTGCCTCGGATGAAGTTTGAATTGCGGAAATTGGGGGTAAAACAAAGCCCTAATTGTGAAATTTGAGTAGTAAATTTTAGATATAAAACTAGCAGATAAATTGACTAAAAGCTATAGGTATTTTTTTTTATTTTTTTTTTTAGAGCGGAGCTATTCCCACCCCCAAAATTGTTAAGTATATTCCTTTTATCATTATTACAAAATTGTCATAATTTCAAAAGACTATATTACCCTTAAAATTTTTGAGAACCCTAAGATATGTGCGGCACCCGTTATTGCACGCTTAATGGTATGTACGGCACCCTCGGCCACACGCCCTAAGGTATGTGCGGCGGACCAGTGCCGCATATTCCTTAGGGCGTGCGGTCAGAGGGTGCAGCACACTCCATTCGCAGTTTCCTCCAAAAAATTATTAAAATTTTTAACCAAAATGCGTGTTTCAAGCCTAAGTAGTGGCTTGACTTTGTTCAATTTTTAGGAAGCTAAGTCGAAGTAGATGAAGCTTCAAAACAAATGGAGAGGATAGAGAGCAGATGATAGAGAGAGAAATGGAGAGTATTTTAATTTTAGGAGGGAGGTGGGTTGGATAGACAGTGTTTTAATTTGGGTGGGTGAGAATTGTGGGTTTATTGTTCAAGGGTAAAATAGAAAAATAAGTGGGGATATACTTAGTAATATAGGTGGTATAATATTTGAAGGGTGGGTGAACTAAGTAAATGGGTATACTTAGCAATTTTGGGGGTTGGAATAGCAAGTCCCTTTTTTTTATTATTATTAATACTACTCACTCCGTCCCCAAATTATTCTCCACATTTTCTTTTTTATCCGTTTCAGAATAATTATCTTGTTTAAAAAAAAAATTTAAGACATTACTTTTACCATTTTATCCTTATTTTTTCCCAACTTTAATTATAGACTACATATACATAGTCATTAAAGAAAATTACACATTATACCAATATTAATAATTAAGTCAATTATTTTTTCTTAATCCATGTGCCGGGTCAAACAAAACAATAATTAAGGGACGGAGGGAGTATATAATTTGGTTTCTGATCTTGCCAACATTTCCTACCAAAGTTATTGAACTTGTACATTTCATAATTTGGTACTTAAACTGAGGTTTTTGGTGATCAGTTAGTCCTTCAACTGACAACAGTTAGTACCTCAACTGACGACAGTCAATTAAGATGTTAGTTTTTCATTGTTAGGACGGAAATGCCCTTACCTAATGTTGACTAGGATTCTGCATGGACAATAATGCTGAGGTGAAAATTTTGAATTAAAAGTAAAATATAAAAAGAAAAAAAATGAACTAATTACAATTGTTTTCCATTCATATATCCAGAACAATACTTATACATGGTTGAACTCAAACGAGCCCTAGATGTTAGAGGCCACTGTCTCCTCGAAATGCCCACCAGCACCGGCAAGACAATCTACACCCTCTCTAAACCCTCTAAACCCGTCAAGCTCCACTTCATGCCTTATATATAACTTGGTTTTAAATCTCTCACGGTCTCACACCGGACCACCACAACGACCACGATGTCCGGTGGAGGTGGTGATGCGCCCGCCACCTTTAACCGGAGGCGAATTCATCCTCCAATTGTTCAAAAACCCACCCCACTAACCCCTGACTTTCCCAACTCTACTGTTATTACCTCAAACACTCTCTCACGATCTCGTCGTAACCGTCGTCGGTCCTACTCTCCCTTTCCCTTCATCATCATTCCAATCCAACGGCCACGATCTTCCTTTCCGTCCTCCTCCTCCATCGTGGCCTCACCACTCTCACTCCCCTCCTTTTCGCTCCTCATGAGTACTTCAACCCGCAAAACCCTAACTCTAAACCTAGCTTATCTTCGACGCCGCCTATGTTCAATTATAATCAATCTATTGGATGAAGTTTGACATCGAGGGCTTTACAATTCGAATAATAAGGTCTATTCGGGGATTTCACTCCCAAGGTCAATTTCGGGTCATTATGTGACGACCCGAGTCCAAGATTCGATGTTGAACCCCAACTCGGAGCGCCAAACCGAAAAAGAACAACTTAAATAACTAAATAAAGCGAGCCACAAAAGCTCAAAAAAACTAAAAACTAAGCAGCGGAATAACTAAATGAACTTGAGCTTCAAAGTCCGATTAATATAATACCACAACTACAAAAACCTCCACGGCTAAATAAGCACCGGAGAACAACAACATCTACAACTCCACGAGTCAAAACGCTCGGGAAAACCATAAATAAAATATCAACGGGCACAAGGCTACACCAACTAAGAAAACCGAAGATGTAAAATAGTACAACCGACACGACCCCACAAGTCGGCACCAAAAACAAATCTATGAAATACAAGTATCTCTACCGACATGCTAAGTTTACATAACTCAATTTAACCCACGATCTCACAAATACAGGTGATAAAAATAAACTAATAATCTAAGTACAACTTCGAACCAAAATCTCACTGCGCTGAAACATATCCTGCAAACTAAGGAAAAATAAATGGAAGGAATGAGTCGATGACCCAGTAAGTTACTAATGTAACAATATGGCATGACATTATGCACATTAGTATAGCAGGATGATAAACAAGTTGTAGCATATAAGGAAAACAACCCTATATTCACGAGAGGCTCAATAGCCGCCAACCGTCATACACTGGTTGGAGACCACGACCAGCATTCGTTCGTATAGTAAGCACATAAAGTGTAAAGTAAACACATAAAGGTGGATACGGTAGATTTAAGGTACACCTCCAAAATCCCTTGAAGCACTTCTGACCTTATAGCTCCATGAAGCCGTAGAAAACGATTACGTTGCTTCACAGAACTATAAAAGATGCCCCTGCTGCTACCCAATAAGATAATAATAAGAATAGGTTTCTGTGCTTCTGCTGTATGCAACTAATGGTAGGTGGATGTACTCCTACTCCAGAAAATTATAATAGATGCTTGTGCTGCTACTGCTGTACACATATCCTGAAAGGACCGATGCTCATATCCCAATAAATGTACTCGATCACGTCACACATGATCTACAAGTACCCGTTGTGGACCATTTTCTGTATCCACGTCGATGTATTGCTCGGTCCCCCACGACCTGAGACAAATACGGCTCTAGCCACTTACAAGTATCACAAGGGACCGATACTTCGTATCCCATTGCATACAAAACAATGTCGACAATACACAGTCGCCGTTTATTCCGTTCAACTGTGGGACTAGAGAAAACCCATACCGTGGCCAACGGTAGGGAGAGGCCCAGTGTATTGGCCTTCGGCTATTACGAAGCCCCTGCTCCCGCAATAACTAAGCGTCAATTCACCTTCAATGCACATATGCCAGCTGGACTAGATGCAATGCACAAGTAGATGTTTACTCATGCTAAACTAATCAAGCGTGTTCTATTGAATCACAACTTAATAAATCAAATCATAATGTGTTCTATTGAATCACAATTTACCAAATCAAACCATGATGTGTTCTATTGAATCACAATTTACCAAATCAAACTTTGATGTGTTCTATTAAATCACATACCAAATCAACATAATGTGCTTGTAAATACTAAACACACAATCAATCATCAAAGTAGGATAATTGTCCTATTGCTTACTAGAACAACCACACATACACCAAACCATTTAAGTCTGCGAATGCTAGACTTTATAATCACAACATGTGTAAGCCTACTCGTACTTACAATCACAACTCAATACATCACTAACACGCTCAACTTAGGAGATCTACGGTATCCTATGATCACAATATACTCCACCTCATATATATCTATTCCAAACTCACTACGTAATACGTTTGTAGCAACTCAACACTAGTTCCCGCACCCTTATTGGGTGATAACTGGGGTATCTCAAAACTTTAACTCATAATAAACACGTCACTCAATGTGTAGTGACTAAATCATTTTCAACGTACGTCGCACATGATCGTACACAACTCAGTAGTAACTTATATGAAGTCACGAGTATCTTTAATAATAAATCAAAGCGTAGACGTAGAATATATATATAATCATTCAACCCAATTCAAGTAGTCATGTGATCAATAACGTTGGCTAAGTCAACCTAACTCAAGTTTATTCGATCAAGACCTCATCAATTCGTCATCCCACATCGTAGGAGACAGAAATATTACTAATACGTACATATATACCACTCATTAACTCATTACACGACGTATATTCTTAAAGTCCTACTTGACTCCGTTAGAGTCGGTTACGACTAGAGTCTAGTCCATACACAGTTATATACAATTCATAATATCCCAACGACTGCGCTCGAGTCTTACAAAGATTTAAAACGTCGGGACAAGCCGTAGCATCATCCCTGCATACCCATCTCAATACTCAATGTACCGAAAGTCTAAACTTATAACAACCTCGCGAGTTCAACGCGAGTTTATAAACAACAAATGTCCCAATAATTCAATATCATCAAGGTCTAAGAATAATAACTACAATGATCATTATAACCCTCGAGGTGTTTATACTCTCGAAGACGTCAACAATAACGGTGACAATAATAACATCACCCTAATGAGTCTCTACTACCCGGAGACTATAACTAAAACATAACAACAACAACGAACTCCACAAGTCTCTAATATTTGGAGACCACAAAACTAACAACAATACATCAATACCTAACAAATAACCATGCTAACAAATCATCTCGAACAAGTATAGCATGTAGGGAGTTCATATGTAACATGCATAACATGTAATCATCGCGATATTATACTACGATGCTCAAAATCTAAGAAGAAAATTAGTAACTTACAACACAACGCAAATCCTCCGCAAAATCAAAGGGGCTTCGGGTGGAAATATACTCCTCCGCGACCTCTACGCCGCTACGAAGTCCAAACGTCGATCCCAAACTCGATCCAAGTCCAAATTAAGCTTCCTCTCTCTCAAGACTTCTAAAACGTGGGAGATGAGGTGAGGTGGTGATTTTTCAACAGATCGGGGAATCTCTTTAGTTAGAATCGTTCCCCTCATTGCTAGCTACGCTCCAGCGAAGATGGCACGCAAATCCGACTTCAAACGCTCAAGATATCGCGAATTATCTATCTATTCTCTCATCTCTCTCTTCTTGCTCTCTCTTTAAAATCTGGGTTTGGAGGAGAATAACGAGGGGAAATAAGGTTGGGTTATGTTATTAATACCATGGGTAAGCGTTTGGTCCAATCCCGGGCTTGTTTGAGCATTTTAAACCATTTAAAAATGTTAAAAATCGAGAAAGAACGAAAATCGGACGAATAGGGTCGGGGCAGAGCGATGGCTTTGTCCTAAATAGAGCGATCACTTTGCCCTCTAGACACAGGGCGATCGCTTTGATCTCCCCAGGGCGATCTCACTTTGTGTCCAGATTCTTCGAACTCTCCGAAAATGCTTCGAAACACTCCAGAAATGATTCTAAATGATCCCAAAGTGATTATAAGTCTATGGGAAGATCGCAACACTCGAGAAAGGTTCTCGGAAGTCCAGAAACAACGCTAGAAATTCAACGTAATGCTCACGTAATAAATCATGTAAAGATTTGAGTACAAATCGGGGTATACGAAACACTCGAAATGACTCGGCGTGCAGGTTAACGACAAGATCAATATGATCACCAATCGTGAAGGAGTCTAAACCAAGATTAGGTCAATGGGACGGAGAAATGAACATCGTATACAGATTTTGATCAAGGTACAGAATAGCCTCAAACGAATACGGAAACAACGCACGACACAACGTAGATTAACTACGTGTCAAATACGGTTCTCAACTCAACACGTCACACTTAACAAGCATGACACCTCACTCTCCGAGGGTTCCAAGGTCAATATGAAGTGATTATGAGTTAACTAAGAATGAAGTAAGGTCAGGGTGTTACACATGAACTCCAGATGTCAACTTTGGATCTTTTGCTGCTGAAATCGGAAGGAATAAATGCATTTTGAAGGGAACTCCAGAGTCCAATTTGTCTCCTAGAGCTAAAGTTGAGGGCTTTTCGACAAATGAGAGTCATATGGGGTTAGGGAATAGGAGATTGAATGGGTTGGTGGTTGAATTGAATCGAATTCCACAAGTTAATTTGATGGCATTTGGGAATAGTGCGTAGAAATGAAGGACAATAATGTTGGTGTTGGTTTGTTGTTTGCTAGTGGTTGGTGGGTGGTGGTGATGTTGAGTGTGTGTGTGTGTGTGGTATGGGCTAGTGGGAGGAGGGGTGGTGATGTTGAGTGTTGGTTTGCTGTTTTCTAATATGTTTCTTTTTATTTTCTTAATTTTTTTCTTGTTTTACACTCTTTTTCGTATACTTTTCTCTTTATTTTATTAAAAATTAAAATACTAACACAAAAGTAAAAAAAAAGATTTGCAAAAAAGACCCTATTTATTTGGTAGAACTAGAACCGTGATAGGCTAGAAGAGAGGAGAAAGGATGGAACTGGAACCGTGATAGACTAGAAAAGAGGAGAGAGGAAAGAGAAGAGAGAAGAAAAATCATAAGTACCAAAATAGGAAATAATGTCCACGTGTAATCCCGGTCAAAATTAGTCAAGGGTATTTTTGTCTTTTCAAGAAAAAATTAATGCCTCAACTGACTGTCGTCAATTGAGGGACTAATTGATCACCCAAAACCTCGATTTAAGTACCAAATTAGGAAATGTTCAAATTCAGTGATCTAGGTAGGAAATATTGACAAATTCAGGGACCAAATTATATATTAATCAAAATTGGGGGTAAAACAAAACCGTAATTGTGAAATTTGAGAAGTGAGTTTTAGATATAAAACTAGCCGACAAATATTAATTAACTAAAAGCTATAGGTATTTTTTTTTATCTACAATAAAGACGGTGTGTCGTTTGGTTGTGCGTTTTGACCACCTTGTCTATCCATTTTGCCTAGACGCACACCTCATTGCTTGGCGTTTGCATTTTTAAATGCTAAATCTTCACTTTTCTCTAAAACGAAGATTTCAGATCGCTGATAGAAAAAAAACACTATATTTTGAAAGGGTATCCATAATGTGTTTAAAAATTTGTATTTTGAATAAGCTGCATTTAAAAAAAAACTATTTTTAAAAACGATGCACCAAATGTTCTATAATTAAAATCAAGTCACTAAGCCATCAATTATCAATGAATTATGTATTTTATTTTGTCACCTAAATACTATTATTAAGATAAAAATATAACATCAAACTATTATAATTAAAATCAATGTTCTTTCAAAAAAAAAAAAATCAATGTTACCAACAAAAAAATATTATGGTTACTAGTGTAAACAAGTTTAAAAATTATCTTTATCATCATATTGCGAAACTCATTTTTGATATGTATAACAGAGTATCAAGGAAAATGATCATAAGAGAAAGCTTTAAGAGTGTAAATTTAAAAAGATTTTGTTTGAAATTCACAAGTCTTTTAAACTACTTCAATAGTAGCAATGCTACTACCGTGAATTTCAATAGGAAAATTTTCTAAATTTTGAATATTCAAAGAGTGTTTTTAGAGCTTAAAATATTAAGATATCACCTTTTGACTTAAAATTTTGGTTATTTTTAAAAGATACTTAATTTATTAAGTGATGTAGTATTGCATTATCAAACAATCTTATTTTTAAATTTACTTAAAATTTTTGTATTTTTAGAATACTTATTAGTAAGACTCATTTATTAAACAACTTATTAGTAAAATTATACTTTCTACGTCCTAAATGGATTTTTTTTTTACTTTTATAAAAATAATATATATACATAAATACTATTCATGTTTACACTATGTTATTAAAAGTATATAAATAGAAAATATAAATTTAGTAATTTTATTTATATAAAAAAACACTACTTTTAAGAAGAAAAATGAAATGTTTTGGGAACGCTTAGAAGGGAGGGAGTATTACAAAAGAGTAATGTTATGGGTACCTAAAAAGTATGATGTGTCAATGTAATATATTAATTATGATTTTTTATTTTATTTTTTGTACCACGTCAACTGATACATTATTTAGTATAAAAAATTTAATATTTATTAGGTATCCATAGCATTACTCATTACAAAATTATTTTCTTAATAGTAAAAGAACCTTAACCAATACGAAAGAAGGGAAGCATCATTTCAACCAATAGGAGTACAGGACTACGTTCAAAATATGTCGAGGTCACGAATGACAAAATATAAATCAACGAGGATGACCACTATAAATACTTAAAATAGAGTCCAACACCGCCCCCAACGCTTAATCACTTTGCTGCTGCTTAAAGTTTTTCCTTCACACGAAACAAACTACACATTAGACTAAGACGACGAAGGAATACGCAAATCACTGAGAGAGGAAAATGTCGAGATCGGCCATCTGTTTAGCATTCGCAACGCTAGCCCTGTTCTTGCTCTCGTCGGCCGTCGCCGACGTCGTTGTTTTAACCGAGGAAAACTTCGAGAAGGAGGTTGGTCAAGATCGTGGCGCTCTCGTTGAGTTCTACGCTCCTTGGTATGAATAATTCCAATCTACAAAAATCATTTCTCACCTGTAAATTTAAGCTTTACCTTCATAAATTTTGAATTTCTGTTTTGTGGTTTTTAGTTGAATTGAGATTGAAATGATTGATTGATTTGTTCGAGCTGATTTTACTGTGTCTGATTGATAAAATCGTTGGTGGTTGATCTCTATGATTGTGTTTGTGTCCACTTATCGGATTTAGAAAGTGACGGAGGAAATGTGATTTAACGTAATTATCATTTGGTCGATCTGGATCTGGACAAGTAAGTCACCTAGGAACGTTGACTTTTGTTGTTTGTCAGATTTGATTAATTCACTAATTTGTAAGGACGCTAATTATTAGGTTTTATCCTGTTTGATGACGATTAAGAAGTTTGTAGCTATATTAGTGCATGTCTCTCCCTTTCTGTATTCATTACACACAGTTAGACACTTACACACTCATAGGTACATGTATGTATGTGTGTGTATTAATGTAAGTATGAGTTTTTAGTTCTAAGTAGTACTGTGCGACGAGTTAGTACTATTATATCATTGCTTAGCTCTGAGAATTGAACAAAATTGAGATCTTATGTTGGAATTATGTGAGTAGATGTATCTAAAAGAGGAATCTCCGCCAACCTTGGGCTCACTGTCGATATGTGTGCTCCTATACATGAACAATGTTTTCTTGCTAAGTTATTCCACTCCTTATATCTCATGTGACCATGTGACAAAGATAAAAATGGTCCTTTACTTGGTAGGTCCCGATATGTTGGTAAAAAATGAGAAATTGTTACCTTTGGTAGCGTGGAAAGTTTTGCTAAAAAATTAGCCGCTTTGTATATCTTAAGTGGTCAAGTGAGAAACATAAACACAATACTTTTTCTTGGCAGGTGTGATATGTTGGTAAATGGCTGATTTTCATGTATCTTTTTGGGTATTCTTTGGAAGTTTTTTTTCCCTCCTGTTCCAGGTGGCATTATAGCGCCACCTTGTCTATGTCTTATAGGAGTTGCATTTGCAAGATATTCATCCATGCAGTCTCTAGATTTTGTCCTCCTATTCAATGTTGAATGCTGACATTGGGAGCTAGATAATATTTGCTTCATGTACCTTCATTATGAATTTCATGCTTCTTATGATATCATTGATTTTGAACTTGTATTGTTGGTGCACAATTTAAGCAGTGATTCTGCACTTACGTAAATGAGAACATTTCTTGCCATGCCTTCAAGTTCTGATTTTTTTTTGTTGACTTTGTGGCAGGTGCGGGCACTGTAAGAAGCTTGCTCCTGAGTATGAAAAGTTAGGTGAAAGTTTCAAGAAGGCAAAATCTGTTTTGATCGGAAAGGTTAGATCATTGAGATCCTTGAACATTTAAAGTTAACAACTACATATCATGTTGTAAATTAGCAAGATATATGCCAATTCCTAATTGTTTTTGTCACCCGCGTTATTTGGCATTTGACAGCCAATATATTGCTTCCCCAACTTTGAGGCATATTCCCTTCTCAGATCTAAATAATTAAACTTTCCGTTATCTTGCATCCACTCTTTTTTCACTGTATCAACTAATTTGTTCTCCTTCATCCTTTTGGGGGAAGGGTACACCCACCTTGCCACTACTTATACCCGCTACTTTCTTGAAATGCCATCAGTGTGACATTTGACACACCTATGCACTTAACCTATACCATGAACCTCTGAGTCCCCTAACTACCACTAACACATTCACCAAAAAGCAATTGAAGTCCCAAGTTGGTTCTTTGCTCTTCAAATCAAATCATCAAGTCCGACCCATTGAAGCTTAAAATATCCTCGGTACTACGCCTCTTGTGAGTGGGCATTAGCTTAATGCCAATCAAAGGTCTCTGTACCTATTTGCTTCCAGTTTGCAACATATCTGTGATTAGAGTTTTTCAGTTGGGTTACATTTTGAGTGATGATGGGGTTTAAGAAGGTGGACAGTGAGGGCTGGAGAAAGTGGTAGCTTCGAGTCATTGTGGTAATAGTAGGTGGGACTGTGATGTTGCAATTAATGGGTACTAGATTCAACAGAGGCAGACCAGATTTAACCCAAAACAAGAACTTATAGGGGTATTTGGGTTATCTGACCTTCCTGATTAACAGCATATTAGTTCCTCTGTTAATTGTTTGTTTATTTATTTTATTATTATTTTCTTGATAAGCAAACATGGGCCCTTGGCATGCAAATTGGAACCAAGGACCTCAAGTTCTTTGCCTTGAATGCCCTTGCCAGGGTCAATAGTTTAAAGGGGTTCACTTTCAAGTACAATACAACATGGGAGTTTACTGTAATTTTCCTTCAACAACCAAGCTATGCATACTTGATACTTGAATACGGTTTTTTAAAGCTCAGGGATTTTAGTAGTAACTGTTCAAGATTGTCATGAATTTTATATATATATATATATATATATATATATATATATATATGTACATATATATATATATATATATATATATACATATATATATATATCTATTTATGTACATATATATACATACACACACACACAAATATAAGATTGGATAAGAAAACAAGAAAATAGTACCTGCTGGGAAAATGACATAACATGGAAAATAGTCTCTTTCTGGTTTTGGCAGTAAGTTATTTCTATATGCTTTCTGAGGATTATTCTATGTAGGTGGACTGTGATGAGCATAAGGGTGTTTGCAGCAAATATGGAGTTTCTGGGTACCCCACCATCCAGTGGTTTCCCAAGGGATCTTTGGAGCCAAAAAAGTGAGTCTATGCACGATTCTTAGTTTTACATCTAGATCCTTCTCCCAACCTTTTTGCATATAGAAACATCTACTGAGATGCTGCGTGAACTTCCTAGTTTTACTTCTGGGTCCTTCTCCTGCCTTTTTGCATACAGAAACTTATACTGAAGTACTGCAGAAACACATATGTGCATTAATAAGTCCTCATCCTCCCTATATTCGATCGCCCCTTGTAATTCAATGTTTCCTTTTTCCTCTCAGATATGAAGGTGCACGTACCGCTGAAGCCCTTGTTGCATATGTTAATACTGAAGGAGGTAAGATTCTTTCCTTGATGTTTCTGAACTTCAGTCCTTTGAGAAGGAAGGTTTTAACTTTCTTGTATGACAATTATTTGATTAGTTGCTACTTATCCTCTTATTACCAGCATTGTTTTGTAGACATCATCTTAATCATAGTTGGTGTCCTTTAACAAGTATTTATGACATTGCTTGTGTTAAGAAATTTCTTATCTTTCTTACTGCCTTGTAACCTTAACTACTTTAATGCTTGTGTTTACTAAACACCTAAATTAGAAAAACACTTGATCATATAGGTCTTGCTAGCCATAGAGATTTGTTGACCGTTTGTCTGGAGTTAGTATAATTTGCACACACTTTAATTTTAAACGAGTAATGATATTTTTAATACGCAACCACTTCTAGTTTTTTGCAGTGAAATTTGTTCAATTTGTTTCTCTAACTGAGTATGCTCGTAGTTGAATATGAAACACACGTCACGTTAGTTTGTAAGATGTTTGGCATGAAATTCTGAATCACTTTATTCTTGAAGTATCCTGGTAGCCAGCTTTATAATTTAGTCACTAGTGATGTGAAACTAGAAGAAATACCCAATTCTATATGTGCCTAGTGAAGGATGACAGGAAGGCAAGAGGACATCGTTTGCCTCACTTTCGTGAGAGAAAGGAATTCACCTTTCCGTGTCCTCCATCGTTGCCAAGGATTAGGACCTGCAGGCTACAGCACCCAAAGCTTCCCTCAGTTATATTTCAAATGTGATCTGATCGGCATTACATCATTCTATCCCAAACTTCTCTAAACCATAAATATTATTTGGTCCAGTCTAATAACTTTCTTATACCAATAATACCTTTCTAATCTCTATTGGACTAAAATATTCCTAAACATCTGATGATTTGCCATGGTTTCACTCAAATAAAAAGCAACTCAGTCTGTTTTCAGACAACACTCAAAAGTAACCCAATAACAAACTCATGAGAATTCCTTTAGCCAACTGCTCGTGCTTCACATCATTCACTCCAATATTTGAGGAAACTCGACCTCTGAGTTTTGAAGTGTGGAAGAATGATGGTGGGCATGAGTGATGACATTGGAAGCTTGAGACCAGTTGTGATGCAGCCCAGGTCAACGTTAGATCATCTGGTTTTAAGTTTAATGGTGATGATTAAGAGTGTTTTGAAGTTATGGAATGTTGGTCTCTTTGGATGATGACCACCTAATTAGGCATTGATACCAATTTTATACCAAAACAGTTAACAATATGACAACTGAAAGAGGGAAATCCGCCACACTGGAATCCACCAAGGATACATGATCCGAAAGTCTTCACTTGAGACTCAATAGAATCCAACGACGAGGGAAGGAGGGCAGGAGGTGGTGGAGCTCACTAGCTCAGTGTGCAGCCAGTTGGTCGCGGCCTTAATCATCAAATTGCATGAAGATGAAGATGAGGACGATGTTTATTTATTACATGACAAATGAACTCCTGAAATCCTTTGCTGTGGATGATGCAAAGACGAGAATAGAGCCTTATGAAATAAGTTCTAGAATATTAAATTTATTGGAAAAATGTTCTCAGTTTCCTGGTTGAGTACTTACAAAAGGGGGCAATCCAAGCTTTAATTGTAGTTGAAGGGGTAAATTGTTGTAATTGATAGTTGTAGGTCAATCCGAATTTGAATATTTAATTATTTACCCTATTACTTATTAATATTGTTGGAATTTGAGTTGTTAGTTCCTATTTTTAGTCAGATAAGATCGGAAGTGCGTTTGTTATCCTATAAATATATTTCTTGGAATAATGTACTTGCTTTCCTTCAGTCGCACTCATGGTCTCAGCCGGCCTTATTTTCAAGGTTCATTGTTTTGTGCTGCGTGATTGCTTCACTGATAATAAGATAGATATTGATACGAGTACTTTTTGGGTATTCACATATGGGATCGGAGGAGGTTCTTTCAGACATGTTAAGCCCCTAAACTTCATGTTATTACTCGGCTTCACCCAATATGATAGGTGCACTGTAGCATGAAGCCTGGTTACACACGAAGGGTTGTGTTCAGACTAGTAATCTCACATCGGGAATATAAAGCTTTGCCATGCAATATATAAGATCTTGGAGCCATAACTACTGAACAAGCCGATCAGTTTGGAGTTGAGTGCCCATGTCCCAGTATATAGAGATAAGACAAAAGACATCTGAGTAAGATCAGTATGCGACAAGATAAAACGACTTTTATGTTGTGGATATTGTATTAAATATGATCCTTATTTACGTAAGTAGATAGCCTTTGGAATAGTATGCAGGTGATACAATTCTAACCAAATTTGTTTAAAAAAACATCTTTAGATCACTAAACATATATTTTACTTTTTGCTGGTTTTTTTTTTTTTTTTTTTCAGGGACCAATGTGAAGATAGCTTCAATTCCCTCAAGTGTGGTGGTACTAAATTCAGATAACTTTGACGAGATTGTCCTGGATGAAACGAAGGATGTGCTGGTTGAGTTTTATGCACCATGGTAAATATTCATGTTTAATTCGGATTGCAAAATTTCCATGATTTCTGAAATGGATGAGAAGCTGTTTAAAAAATTTTCTGCAAATTAAAAATGTAGAATAAGAAAGAGCTGAGACACCTATTTTCTGTTGCTCACATTTTAAATGTTCCTATTGCAGGTGTGGCCATTGCAAGAGCCTTGCTCCAGTGAGTACTTGTCCCTTTTTTGTTCTTTTTTTTTTATAAGAAAAGAAATATACTAGATTAAGAATTTGAAAGTTACAAGAAGATGGAGAAGAAATCCCTCATAAAGAACAAAAAAACGAACTTAGTACTTGCTCTTTGATGCAAATGCTACCAGGACATTTGGTGTTTAGTACAGTACTTGTTTTCTGCTCACCTGTTTTCTGTATGCAGACATATGAAAAGGTTGCAGCGGCATTTAATAATGAGGAAGGCGTTGTTATTGCCAATCTTGATGCTGACAGTCATAAGGATCTTGCCGAAAAGTGAGTTGTTGAAATAATCTTCGCACCTTTCTCTTGCCTACAATTCAAATGTTTTTTTAATTAAAAATACTGGCTTTTGCCTTGTCAAGCTTTCTTTTTCTATACACTTGCACTTCCCTATAGTGAAAATGAAATGAATTCCATAATATAACATATGAATGAACCGCTGTTTGGAAATAGTTAATTGCCATGTACCCTTTTTAGTTCAATTGCGCTCTCTCTCTCTCTCTCTCTCTCTCTCTCTCTCTCTCTCTCTCTCTCTCTCTCTCTCTCTCTCTCTCTCTCTCTCATGTGATATGCTTATGCAGGTACGGTGTTAGTGGTTATCCTACATTGAAGTTTTTTCCCAAGAACAATAAAGCTGGTGAAGATTATGATGGCGGGCGAGATTTGGATGACTTCGTGACTTTCATCAATGAGAAGAGTGGTACCAGTCGTGATGGGAAAGGACAACTCACTTCGAAAGTTAGTGCACTAGCTCAGAGGTGGATTTAAAACTAAATGTTCTTTAAATCTTTTAACATTACATTTCTTTTTTGAATATAGGCTGGTTTAGTTGCAGCTTTGGATGATTTGGTGAAGGAATTTGTCAGTGCTGAAAGCGATGAGAAGAAAGCAGTACTTGCCCGACTGGAGGGGGAAGTTACGAAGCTTGAAGGTTCAAGTGCCAGGTAATGATTTACTCTTTCAGTTTCACTCAATGAGTCCTGTTGAAAAACTCGAATAGTTGTTGGAAGTTACCATTGTAAAAAAATTTCTTGGTTGCTATCAACTTGTTTATTTTATATTGAGGGGAGAACATAATGACAATTGGATGCTTAATTTCGGAAATGAGACTCTGGAATGAAACATCATTAAATAAGGAAAGTAGGGCTCTTTGGGTGGCATGGAGGTGGAATTTATCAGTTTCATTTCTGCTGTGAATAACTGGCACTGTTGTGCTGAGGCATTACTGCTGCATCTTAGGAACTTCTGACAAAGCACTTCTTGTTGAATCCCAATTTTTTTAATGTTAGTATTCCGTTTCTTGATTTCATGTTTAATTTCTGTTTTCATTTTAGATATGGCAAAATCTACTTGAAAGCTGCCAAGGCTTCTCTGGACAAAGGTGCTGATTATGCTAAGAATGAAATCCAACGTCTAGAACGGATGCTTGCTAAGGTAATACTCAGCTACCCCTGTACTCTGTGGTTGTTTGTCATTCATCAATCCACATATTTAGGTAATGTTTGTTGGTTTTGTATTTCTTTAGACAAACGCAAGTAACTTTCTTTTTGATTTGTATACTCTCTGGAGACAATCTCATAGAAAGAAAGAGAGATGCTGATAAACTCAAACCCACATCACCCCTCTTCCCCTCCCCCAAAAAAAAATATATATATATATATAAATAAATAAATAAAATAAAATAAAGAAAGAAAATAAATAGGAAAGAAGATGGTATTGCTAATATGCCTCGTGTTACTCTTTTACATGATGCGCTTATGATAAATGATTGTTTTGACCAATTCGTCATCAGACCTGACTTGGGATAGTGATTGTTAATTTTGTTGGGAAGTGTAATAATCTTGGTTCTTTGTTTTTTTTATTTGGTGCAGTCTATTAGCCCAGTAAAGGCTGATGAGTTCACCCTAAAGAAGAATATCCTGTCTGCCTTTGCCTGATAACCTGAGAAAGAGATCACACACTTGGCGGTGCGGCTTGAAGGGATTTGCAACTTTGTTGCAAGGGCTGGTCTCCCGAGTTTTTCCTCAGCTTGGGAAATGTACTAGTATTTAGCCGTCCTGAGCTCACTTCTACTTCAGATTTTTGCACTTTAAAGTTGTAACAGTAGGACAGAGAAATTGGGTAATTAACTTGGCACTTTACATCAGGAAACTCTTTATAATTATGATTATGATTTTTTTTCAACTTAAATGAACGCATAAGTATGATCCTACACGTTCCTTTGCGTCCCTCCAGTTCAACTTATATTCTTGAGCACGATAATGTGATATTAAGAGTGCCATTAGGGTTTTCAGTTATGTGTGAAGCTCCTAATAAAAAGCTAATGTGGTACGCCGGTGTTTATTGAATTGGTCAACTTGTAAGATTGGTTGATCATCTACTGACAGTTGTTTGAAATCTCTTCAATTATTCTCAGTCCCAACAGATTTGGTCAGTGGGAGAGTAGGCACAATTCTAGAGTATGTGACCCTCAAAGCCGTGGGGAAGGGATTCAACTTGGAACCTGTTCTAATTTCAGTACGATATCATGTTCACTCGCAAAGAAAACTTGACAAGGCAAAATTATCATGTTTGCTAACTATCATGTTCAAAGTGTTCACTCGCAATGGTAAAGTATGAACTCTAAGAATATATATATATATATATATATATATATATATATATGGAGGAGTATTTAATGATTACTTTTTTATTTAACCATCAATTGTTACTCTCATTATCAACCATTGGATTAAAAATTAAAGGTTGAGATTTAATGGTTAGTTGAAAAATGCAATTAATGCAAGTAGGTGAGTTATTTAATGCATTAAATCTCAACCTTTAATGTTTGATCCAATGGTTGATAATGAGAGTAACCATTGATGGTTAAATAAAAAAGTAACCATTAAATACTCCCCATATATATATATATATATATATATATATATATATATATATATGGCTGTCAACTTTCTTAATTTTAACGAAAAACTAAAACATAACAAGTTATTTTGGAGTAAATAGTTAAAATAGTAACTGGAGTACTCCAATATTTTTGATGGGCAGACTTTAAATAATTGTCACGAAATAAGGTTCGGTTATCAAAACTTGTAGAAAATCAAGTGCTAATACTGAAAACGTGATGTTAGAAATTAAAATTAGTAAGAAAAATGAATACTTATAAAAATTGAAAAGGTCACCAAAAATCATTCACATGAATTACTAACCACGTAAATTAGCTAGTAGGAGCTATTTTAACTTAATCATAGGTCTTGAATTTGAATCATGTGAATGCAGTTGCGTTGAAAATTTAAACTATACAAACACAGTTGCGTTAAAATTTGATAATAAGTTTACCACACTTGTGATTCTACTAACTTAAAATTAGTCTTGAACTCTAAGGTAGGAGGATAAATGAAAAAAATTCATTCACATGGACTCATGGAGCATGCACCCCCACCTTTCAGATCAAGAATGGGTCATAGGCCCGCTCTCTGGTGTCTTCCCAGTGGGCTTGGGGGAAGTGAGTGGGCTCGTGATTCATGTGAAGTTTCGGACAGATATTTACGGTGCCCTACGCTAACTAAGAGCAACCACAATAATGACATCCTATAACACACTCTAAGGGGTCGTTTGATAGAGGGATAAATAGGGGATAACACTAAATTATTCATATTTTTTATTTGGTAACTTTTTTTTATCAAGGATAAAAATATCTGAATTATCCGAATAACCCCTTATCAGGGATTAAATAATACCTCCCTCCCCTGTTATAATTTAATTCCGGATAAACAAAAACTGAGACTATTATTTATTCCTAAATTGTCCTCCCAGTCTCCCTCCGCAGTCCTCCCTCCCAGCCTCCCCCTTCCTCCTCCCTCTTCCCCGCCACCCCTTCCTCTCCTCAACCCACCCTTTTTTTAGTACCGTCCTCCCTCTCTCATTCACCCTCCCTCCTCCCTCCTCCACACTCCTCCCACCCAACCAACCAACATTTTTTTTCTTTTTCATTTCTTAATTTTTATATTACTATATTATGTATAAATTTATTTAAACGTACAATACATATACATATTCATTTTTTTAAATAAACTAAATATATTAATATCTTTTTCAAGGTTGAGATTAAAAAGAACTTTAAAATTTATAAATTTGCAATTTTATTATCCTTATATACTTTATAATAATTATAAATAGCTAGGTTTATCTAATTTATAAAAATATTGATGTTGCATTAAACAATGGAATTAACTATATTATACATAAAAATGCAGACAATAGTAGTTCGGAGAAAAAAAAACCCAAGTGAGATAAGCTCGAGTCATCATTTAATCAACCTAATTTATAAGGGTGTTTTTGGAAAAATAGCGTAATACTAAAATTAATTTGGGCTACCAAACTTCAAATTAGATAACTAGCAGAATAAATTAATCTTATCCGTAATCTACCGAACATAAGATAATTCTATAACCGAGATAAAATAATCTCAATTAAAATAATATATGTTATAGTATTAATTAATGTTATCCTGACTTTTCTACCAAACGACCCCTAAACACATCGTTTTTTGTTCCAGTTCTACTTTTTCAACCCTCTAAAAAACAATCCACTCCACCAAACACTCTCTAAACAACCTCTCTAAAAATTAAATTTCTTTCATTTCAACTAACAAACTTAACTATCATTCTATTTTTCCGCCACAATCGGAATAAAATATTTTATATCTTAAATTTATATTCTATGAAAAAATATGTTGTGTTTTTTAATAATTTCAATTACTTTTATCTAAAAATATATGTCAATCTAAGGGACAATTTATGTTTAAAAAAATTAATTATTATTTTTTTGTCCTCTCATATATTAACAACACAAGACAAATGATTTTTTTGGTTGAAAACAATTTGCAGTTAATTCTTAAATTTTATATACTAAAATAAATATCTTTTTATTTTGATTGATTGATAAAATTTATGATGATGGTGTAACAAAAAATATATATGTATATCAGTTGTTTGCAACAACACATGAGAACTTAGAAAAAAAGAGGTGATATTACTAATTTTTAAAGCTTATGTTTTTTTTTTGAAGTAACAAAAAAGGAAAAATAGCTCAATATGGAAGACACTATTTCCTTTAAATCACCTTCCATATGAGAGTCATTTATCAAGTTTTGAAGATAAAGAGTAGTAAAAGAGCACTATTGTGGGCTTGAGGGCGGTTAAAAATCTCTAAAAATAGTTTTAGAGGATTGGTAAAGGTGCTACTGTGGTTGCTCTTACCCCCTCGATCCCTCCTTCAAAATAGTGACCATGACACGTGCAAATGTTTGTGCATAATTATTAAATTTATTTAATTTATTATAATAATATAATTTAAGAAATTATTTAATTTTGTATAAATTTTTCTTTACTATATTTCAATTTATCGCTAGTGGTATTAAATTAATGTGTCTATTTACTTATTTATCTCATAGATATGAAGAGAACATTAGGACATCTTAAAATAAAAAATAAAACACTTATTTTCGACTGAAATGATATATTAAAGAGTTCAATTTTAAAATAATTTTTAATTAAAATCATACTCTCTCATAATTCATCCTACCAACACATTCTAAATTGTGTCAGAATGATCTGCTTTGCAAAAAAAAAAAAACAGTAAAACATTCTTTCTAAATTTGTCATATTATTATTATGTAATCATCATTGTGAATGTCTCATCGTCTTCAATTTCCATTTCCTTTTTAAATTATTGATTTTAAGGCGACAACCTTAGACATTGGAAAGTTACAACTTTTAAAAAAGACTAATGCCAGAGCAACAATTTTATTATCAGTTAGTCCGTGCGTGTCTAAATTATTATCTTGTTTTTTTATTAATTTTAAAATAATTATTTTATTTGAAAATTTTTTTTAGGATAATATTTTTATTATTTTATTTTTACTTTTTTTACTTTAATTATGAGTCATATATACATAGGTATTAAAATAAATTATATATTATATTAATATTAATAATTAAGTTAATTATTTTTTTTAATTTATATATTAAATTAAATAAAATAATTATTTGAGGACAGAGAGAGTATAATTTATAGCTAGTGGTAGTGTATTGTACGGTACAATATATTTAAGGGACAATAAATATTGATGATGATGACAGTGGTCATAAGGATAGATGAAGTGTTACACTAGACTAATTATTTTATTTAAAGAGTTAGTAGACCCCAATAAACCTTTACAGTATTTTGAAACTCATAAAAATGAATATTGATGATGATTCTCTTGCAATTTATATTAGAATTCATTTTTGGGGTTTTGAAAATATTTTGGTCTTAAAAGCCTAAAACTAATCAAGAAAGACCTCCAACCATTGGTACTGATTTATTATTGGAAACTACAGAAGAGAGAGACAGAGAGGGAGGGAGAGAGAGAGAGAGTAATGTAAATTTAGAGACTTTTTAATCGTGCATTTTGATCAAAATATAATAATAAGATATAATTTATTTATAAAAATTATGTTTTAATGCTGCGACAAAATAAGTTATATTTTGAAAATCTAAAATACAAATAGGAAAAAAAACTATATTTTAAAACAATATTACAAACATTTTTATAAAAAAAATACTAACATTTTAAAAAATCTACATTTTAAAAGCGTTTTCAAAACACTTATATTTAAAAGGGTGAATTACAAGCCGGTCCCTTTTTAAACATTTGTAATCGCTCCAGTCCACTCATCTTTTTTAAAAATCTAAAAAGGTATTTTTGGGGCGAAAAGACGATTATATCATTAATGAAAAAAAAACACGCGCGCTTCAGTAACCCAAGGCATCGCGATGCACCACTTTTCCATTGCGATGCACCACTTTTGCAAATTGGGGCATCGCGATGCAATAATTGGTGCATTGCCATCATTGCAGCGCGCTTTAGGGAACCAAAGCATCGTGATGAGCAACCAAGGTCCAAGGCATGGCGATGCACTACTTTGACATCGTGATGCACCACTTTTGCATCGTGATGCACTACTTTTGCAAATTGGGGATCCCCGTTGCGTTGCCTAGCATACTACGATTGACGAGGCATCGCGATGCCCAATTTAAGGCATTGCGATGCCCAAGTTAAGGCATCGTGATGCCCAATTTAATATAATATCAAAATCAATCAAAATGATTATTTTTGGTTGAGAAATTTACATACAAATATAGTATTGACTTCCTATAACAGTATGGTATTGATATTATACAAAATTTAAACTCAAATCATTGATTAAAGTCTCAAAATCAGTCCAAGAACATCTCCCTCTGTTTTCGGACAGCATACTGTCAAGCTCGATTTTGATCTCAAAAATAGTATTTTTTGGTAGAAAAATTGTGCACAAATGTAGTACTAAGTTAGGATAACAATATGAGATTGATTTTAAACAAATTCGAAACTTAAAACATAGATTAACGTGACCAAAACAGCCGAAGAACAAAGAAAAATGGGATAAACTCAAAAAATTCAAATTTGATCAAATTGTGATCAAATTCGTGTTCTATGCATGAAAATTGATACCTAAACATGAGGAAAGACTATATTAACAACATGAAATTATTTATACAATAATTCGAACCTCAAATCTAAAACAACGATGTTGTTAAGGGTATTTTAGGGAAAAAAATTTTAAAGTGCCTTTTAGCGATTTAAAAAAAAAATGAACTTGAGAAATTTTTTTTTTTGAAAAAATGGACCGGTCAATAATTTCTACTATTTAAAAATGCTGCACAAAACTGGAAGAACAATAATGATAGTGGGTTTGGGGTCCATGATGTGATAACCCCCACAGCCACAGAGCAGCAACTGCGTCTTTCCAGTGGCTAAAGCCTAAAGATGAGGATGTCTGCAAAACTTGTTAAATACAAACTGGGCCTCCCCTCCCCTCCCCTACTTCCCCCGATTTTGATTCACTCCCTGATTCTCAGTAATGGCCTCTTCTGCATACCTAGTTTGTACCAAAAACACATTTACTAGTATTTCCTCCCTTTTAAAATAAATACTCTTATTTTATTTTAAAATAAATGCCTATATTTTTATTTATTTATTTTTACTTTTAAGAAGATTCTTTAAACAAATTGTTTATTTGGAGATGCTAAATGATCCAAATTAAGACATTCAAAAAAAGATAATTAAATAATTTCCATTATTAATGTTAAAAATGTTTAAGTAATACTCCCTCCATCTTTAAATTATTTTTCTTTTTGTTGATTCGATACACAAATTAAGAAAAAATATTTGACTTGATTATTAATATTTATATAGTTTGTAGTTTTCATTAATGCCCATGTGCATATAGCTCATAATTAAAGTAAAAAGAAAAAGTATGGGTAAATTGATAAAAATGTTGTCCTAAATTTTTTTAAATAAGATAATTATTTTGAGACGGATAAAAAAGAAATTAAGACAATAATTTAACGATGGAGAGAGTATTATATTTTACATGATCAAATTATCCCTAAACCTAAATCAGTTGGTTCCACTATTATTATTAGGGACAAAATAATAATTTACTTATTCATTCATTAATTTATCTATATTTTTGTTTTTATAGTTAACCTAATAGTACGAGTGTAGGACTTGTAACATATTCCACATAACAGAGCACTCACATTTTCCCGGAAAGTTTTCTTGGATTTTCTTTATGGAAATAGATGCTACAGTACTGTATATCAATAGTCACTTTATTCCTTGCTTTCTAGAATTTCGTGACAGAAATAACAGGACATCTTCTTGTTCATCATCTAATAACCTTACATTTCATGCTACTCCATGATCAGTTCTCTCTCTCTCTCTCTCTCTCTCAAGCAGGAGTTTCTTTTTTGATGGATCATGTCACGAAGTTCTCGGTAGATCTTTATTTTAAAAAGGTGTTTTATCTCCTATTTTAATCATTGAATTTTTATCACGTGTGCATGTGAATAAATAACATTAATTACCTTGTAATTTTTGGTGCACATGTGTCAAAATTCCGACAATTAAAATAAAAGATAAAACACTTTTTTAAAATAGAAGATCCTATCCGTTAAGTTATGAACCATGCATAATCCCGCAGTAATACATGCTTGCTTGCTTCGCCGCTCTTACAATGTTAGTAAAGGGTGAAAAAGGAAATATCGCATGAGGGTAAGTTGTTTTAATATTTGTACATTAAAGTCTAAGGTCACATTTTTCTAATTAAGAATGAAAAGGGGGTTGTTGCAATTTTAACACTTGATTATTGAAGGTACTTTCATTGAACATGTCAGTCAAGCTTATAGATTTAAAAGAATATGTCAAACACAAAAACACAACCACAAAAATGCATGTAAATAACATATGATGATTTCATGTTTAAAAGTTAGCTGAAACCCCCTTTTACCTTTCAAATGCAACAAAAAACATAGATCACAATGTACAAAAATTGAAATCACAGCCCTGAAGGCAATTAACCCTATATATATATATATATATATATATATATATATAAGTGCGCACAAATAGCATAGCAAAAATAGTTAAATACTAATAATGCTTATTATTAGCAAGAGAAAATGAATTGAATTGAGTTGAACTGTGTACAAGTTGGGTCGAGTTAAGGAATATCCATCCGTTTGAACTCGTTGAATAATTCATCTTATTCAAATATCATGCAAATTCAATCCAAAAAAAAAAACAAATGAATTGAATAGGGGTAAATTATTTGATTCAATTCGTTTTACCACCCCTAAATTTATTTGAGTAAGTCTCCTGTGAAATCGTGTTACGAATTTTTATTCGTAAGACGGAGCCCCACTCTCTCATATCACAGTTCATCAATATACGGTAAGTCGGGTCAGTAACATTCGATACCGATAAAACGGTATTTTTTTTAAGTTTTTACTGATTCATTATTGTCGGAGAATAATGTGATCCAAAAACTTAGTATCAATGTACAGCTCCCTCTTGCCCAGGTGGATTGGGATAAGCAATTGGCGGGACCATAATAGTAATTCAAGTTGAGATCTCTATTCTCTAGTGGTTACTTTGAAGTATGATGGTGAAATGAGGAGGTTTGGTAGAAAGAAAGAGCACATCTGTCATCAACAACTACAAGAAATCAAGAAAACTAAAATTATCACCAAATCCAAAATAAGAAAAACGAAAAACTATCAATCTTCTTCCTTGTCCTTGTAAATTTGTAGCAACTCCTTAATCATGTCAATGTCCAAGAGACCCACCCCCACCCCCACACATAAACAAATCTCAAATCTAAAAAATGAACAAACCTCTCCAACCCCTTCTTCTTATAATTGAGTATATATTTATTTATTTATTTAGCCAGATCTCTCATCTAGCTGCTGCTGCTCCTTCTTCCCTTCACTGCGCCCAGCCCGGAAAAGATAAAAAACGATTTGGAAAAACCCATAAAAACAAAATATGAAAAGACAACAAATGTGCTTTCTCTTTCCATCAAGTTCCACAAAATTTTCACACCGTCCAAAAGTGCAAATACTAAATGAAACAACAAATAAAGGAAATTATTATTTATATTTTTATTAATGTTTTCATAATAACTTTGTTATATATATATTATATAGTGAAGTATTGCAGTTAAAATAGTTACTCTCCCCGTGATTCCCAAAGCGTCCATATTTAAAAATTTTAATAATTAATAAATATACAAGTATCCTTAAAATTAGTAATAATTATAAAAATGTTTGAGCATAGTTAATACATTTAGAATTAGTAATAATTATAAAAATACATGAGCATAGTTAATAATATATAAGTATCATTAGAATTAGTAATAATTATACTGCATGCATGTAAAAAGTAAAGTTATAAAATTATAAAGCTGTAAGTATAATTTTTTTTATAGTGAACTCTTTATGTGAAATATCTGAATATAAAATAATAGATTGTTTGTCAAAATTGGAGAGAGTATTAATAAGAATTATTAAAAAAAAAAAAAAATCCTATGCACACACCATCCAACGAATTAGGTAGGTGCACATGCAGCAACATCAGTGAGGCACGAGGTAGACCATCCAGGATAGGAAGATACAACCAAAAACAGCTCAAATGTCCTTTTACATCATCATAATAATTTATATATCTATCTATCAAAAAACTACTAGTAATGATATTTCCACTATGTATGTGGTGCTGCTGGATCAGTCTTCAGACATTACATTACTAGTACTACTGTGTGTGTCCCTTAGGCCAGCCAGCCATCTATTTATTTATTTATTATTGAATCATTTCTTCTTCTTCTTCTTCTTATTCTTCTAAAAGAATCCAAAAAGATGAATGATGTACACTCACTCATGTTGATTAAATCATTGTTTCAAGATTCTCAATCTCAAATTAACTTTAAACCAAATCTACTTGCGCTTCTTCACTTTTAGAATAATGGGCTTCTTTTTTATCCCATCACTGGGGAGTAAATACTTCATACTTTGTAGTGCATCCAACATGAATATGGTTGAAATGCACAATCTTTGGTTAGTTACCATTTTTTTTCTTCCCTTGTGTAAACCTTAACTTAAAATTATTATATCTTCGTGAATTTTTTTGGTCACACTCAGCCTTTGTTAACACACCTAAACTTAATCCACCTCTACGAGTCCATCGGTGAATACTCCAATGATGTATATCCCGATTATACAATTGGAAATTACCACCCCAAGAGTCGAACAGTGTGGATATTGGATATTGGATATTCGGAGAGCAAAATCGCTCAGACTAAAACGCTAGTAGTATTACTATCATTAATGATTTAGTAATCGCTTTAAATGGATGTAAGTACATAATATGTTGCATTCCAACATCCAAACTGATTGGGTGCGAATTGTACTAGTCCCACCAAGATCATGATATAACTATCCAAGGATTAAGGAGTACTATATCGATAGATCACACATTTCAGTATAAAATCACAAGTGAAAAGGAACTTGTTCTATAAAGCATAACATGGAATCTGTGAAATATAAGCAGTAGAGCAATTCTTCTCTTTTCAAGCTCAAGAGAACAATGTCATCAATTAAGTACATACTTACTCAGCAGTACTGATCAACAAGATTATAGATAACATCAACATAATATTGTCAAGACAATTAACAAAAAGTAATTCTATACAGATACATCGAATCCCCAGCATAGAGCATCACATACAGATTCGATCAACAATGCAACTTACCTTGAAGACACAGGATTCAAAGCTCTTGCAAATCCATTCATTGCCCCATAACTCTTCGAACTAAACCCTAAACACCCCAGCAACCCTTGCCTGTACGGCAGATACGTCTTCCTCCTCATCTCCTCCGACTGCGCCCGATTCGCAGCGTAATGCAGCTCATGCGGCGACCTCGCTACCCTCCTTTTCCCACCGATTCCATTCACCGCCTTCTTCGCCGGTACATCCTTTACCCCTTCCTTCCCTTTCCCGGTCTCCACTGTGGTCGGCGTTGGTGCTGCTGAAGTTTTAGTTGAATCGAACGGCGTTTTACGATCCTTAGCCGGTACGAAAGGCAATGACGACCAGAACTTGTGACCGCTACTAGTACTACTTCGTCCTTCAGACTTGCTTCGGTATAAAAACTCCTTCAAAAACACCCACCGTTTCGAGTTCCGTCCTACTGATGAGGATCTGGAAGAGGAACCGGACGGCGGCGTTTCGCTCTCTGCTTCTGCAGATTCGCTCTGTTTCGCTTCTAATCCATCTTTTATTTCATTTATTTCTCTTGCCTTCTTTTCGTCGTCGACGTACTCTAGCCATTGAAGAGCACTACTTCTTAACGGCGACATAGACCTGGTTCTTCTCCGTAATGACTTGGATCTATCGCGTAACTTCAAGTCTCTGCCTCGCATAACCTTGTCTTCACCTTCGTCGACGCCTTCTTCAGAGTCGATTTCGTCCAGATCGATTAACGGAGCGAGCATTTGAGGTCGTTGGAGATGAGACGACAGCTTCATAGGCCGGATCTGGCCGTTAAGGAAAAGCTCGTCGGCGGAACTCATTGATCCGGCTGCCGTGGTTCCGTTCGTGGCGTTCCTTCCAGAAAACTCAAACTCGAAGGAGCTAGAGATAGACGGTGCTGTTTGAGAAGGTGTGGAGGAGAGATTGGAGGAGGTGGAGAGGATGAAATGCATGGGACTAGCTGGAGCGCTATAGAAGAAGCCGCCGGTGGGGCCACGACCGGGGCTGGAAGGAGCACTGACGTATGGAGTAGAGCAAGCGCTGTCGAAGTCGTCGGAAAATGTGACAAGTTCGTGGCACGTATTGGTTTCGCCATTGTTAAGGTTTTCAAAGTCCGGTCTAGAGTTTTCGCCATTGTTAGGAGGTTCGTGCTTTTCCATTATTTTCTCTGTGTGCAACAGAGTGTGTTTTAGTGTGTGAGTGTGTGTGTGTGTAAGAGAGAGAGAGAGAGAGAGAGAGTCGAGAGGGGTGATGCTAACGAGGGAGGGAAGAATGGGGAATGGTGGTGATGCGTGCAAAAATAGGACTAGTAGATGGAAAGGGGACAGTTACAACAATTATGACCTTGGATGTGGGATCTATATCGATACTGCCACTGTCCTTTTATTGAAAAGAATGTAGTAGTAAAATTTTACCATATTTATAGTAAAATTATTGAAATGGAAAATGGCAAGCGAATCTGGGTCATCAGTGGAAAGAATTAAAATGTCAAATAATAAAAATGTTATTCTCTCCCTTACAAAAAAAATTATTATTATTATTTTTTTGTATTATGAAATCAATAGAGTCAATTGCAAAATAAAATTTTGTACTAGTTTATGAATTTTAAATTAAATTTTATATTTTTTTATCAACTAATTAAACCTTTAATGAAAATTATTTTTATAATTAAAACCTTCTGTCAATAGACTCTTTCAGGGCGGATCCATGTTGTGAGGTGAGGGGGCACATGACCCCACCGAATTTTTTTTTACACTACAAAAATAGTATAGTTTTGTATAGTGACCCACTCAGAATTAAATTTGTAATCAATTTTTAAAGGACGCTCTTGTATGTTTTATTGAAAAAGAGTCGTTTAGGAGCATTATATGTGATTAAACGTTTTCAAAGTATGAAAATGCGTAGAGGATAATTGTGATTTCTAAACTTTATATGAAATAGTTAAAATTTATGACCCCACTGAAATATTTTTCTAAATCTGCCATTGGCTTTTAGATAAACTAACGGAAGAGTGATTTGACGTCCAAGTGGCATCCACGTGGTTCTGATGTGGCAAATGACGGAAACCTGCCTAACTCTCCAAAATAATTTCAAAACAAACCTTGTCCTAGTTTTATATTGCTAAAAAAACCTTTGTTTCAATATAGATTTGTGGTTATTTATACCCATTCCAGCTAAAATTGACTCCCTCTTCAAACTCCTTCATTCTCAGTTTTTTTCATTTAAAGCATAATTAATAGAGAAGTATATTATTATTGTGGGAGAATAACTGTCATGTAGATATCATGTCTATAAGTTAAGACTAATCTCAAATAGCGACATTTTTTTTCAATTGAGCAATAAGACAATAATATTTGCACCGCATGTACTTGTTGCCAAAACTTAAGTCTTGTTTCGGAATGTATATCAAGAGTTGAATTTGTATAACTTATAAAGGAAATGTAACATTTGTATAACTTATTAAAAACGTTATGAGATTTAAGGAAAATATTTCCTCCGTTTCTATAAGAGAGTCCTATTTGAAATTCTGATTCTTACACATGACTAAAAATGTTTAAGTTTTCAAAGTTATGTACTTAAATAGTCCAAAAATGTACTTAATTTTAGTTGTAATGATATGAACTATAAGACCTTTTTTTTTTTTTGGTTAAACTATAAGACCATTTGTGGTGGCATTTGGTGTATAATTGTGGGCATTGAAGTGCATTTTGGCCAAAAATAAAAGGAGCTTATGCAAGCGATCACTTGCGTCGGCCAAAAAAAAACTGTAATGTATGTATGGGTAGAGATGAGACTTGGAGCAAGATGATCTATCTCTGGTTTCAAAGAAATATAAGTTATCAACCGAATTCCTTAAAGGGTTTGTTTACTCATCAATGCTTTAACTCGTGTATAGAGCAAAAGTTGGGAAAAATGTCATTCGTTCTTTTGTCGTGATAAGCAAATATGACAAAAATAGGTTCAGATCAAATGAAAGTAGGATAATCATAACATATTAAATTGAGAATATCAATGTGTAACATCCTCATGGTGTCATAATAAACTCCAAATTTAACTTGGTGCAAATCATCTTCATTACCTTCTAAACTTAATTGTACGTCAATTGCTCATATTTAATTGAATTTTCATTGAAGGGAATCATAATACCTTACCCATATCAGGTACCTACTCAAATCATACCATAAAAACTCTAATTTATGTATACAAAACCTACTTGACTGAGATCAGGAAAATCATGTTAATTTATAAACCATGTGTTATATATATATATATATATATATATATATATATATATAGGGAAGTATTTAATGGTTACTTTTTTATTTAACCATTAATGGTTACTCTCATTATCAACCATTGGATCAAAAATTAAAGGTTGAGATTTAATGCATTAAATGACTCACCTACTTGCATTAATTGCATTTTCCAACTAACCATTAAATCTCAACCTTTAATTTTTGATCCAATGGTTGATAATGAGAGTAACCATTGATGGTTAAATAAAAAAATAACTATTAAATACTTCACCATATATATATATATATATATATATATATATAAGAGTTTTTAATGGTTACTTATCTCACTAACAATTGATGGCTATTATTATTATTATCTGTAACGCCCCGAACCCGAGATCCGATATGGAACCCCTAATCGGTGCACTAAACGATAATAAGCGACTGAAATAAACTGTCTTGAACAAGCCACGCGAGCTCAAACCATAATTAAACAATAAAACACCAGCTAGAATACAAGTTATAACAACTCATACAACAGAACAAGAACTAAACAACCTCAATGACTGAGACATAAGCCAGAGAATAACAATAACACACCATGAGCTAACGTGCTCGAGAAATAACTATTAATAAACGGGCTCGAAGCCACACCAAGAAAATACAACCAATAGAAGTCATAAGACTACACAAGCTCGACCTCACCGTTCGGCACCAAAAGTACAAGTCTATAGAGTAGAGTAAATAAAGTACTACTCAACGTACCAAGATTATATAACTCAGTGTTAATCACCATCCTCACATACAAAAAGGGTGAATTCAAAATACAAGTTCTACAGGAATGCTAATCTAATAAACAACATGCTAGAACTCCCCAAACTAACCGGCCTCGCTGTATTGGAACTTAAGGCCTGCGAACTAAGGAAAACAATAAAAGGTGTGGGGTGAGACAATGCTCAGTAAGTTACTAAAATGCAGCAATATGACATGTTATTATGCACAACAATGATAACAAGATTTAACAATAACATATAGTAGGTAACACATAATCACAACAACCTCATACTACACAAGAGGCTCAACAGCCGCCAATCGTCCTATACCAGTTGGAGACCACGACCAACATCTGTTCATATAGGAAGCACGTAAGGAGCGATACAGTAAACACAAAATAGATGATACGGGGAATCGAGGTACACCTCCGACCTAAAACGATCACTTCCGACCTTATCACTCTAAATCAGTGTCATGCTAGTGATATACACATTGCTGATGTTAATGTCTATGTTGTTGCTGTACATATATCATGAAGGACCGATAATCGTATCCTAAAACAAATAGTGGTACCCGTTCGCGTCAAGCACGAACTACCAGTACCTGTAGTGAACCAGTATTCGTATTCACGTCGACGTGTGAACCCGGTCCTTCTACGACCCGGAGAACCACACGAAAATAGCTTACCAAAGTTGCGCTTATTGCATACAACAGTGGGTCTAGAATCACTTCCACAGTCAACGACAGGGTGTTATAATCCCATCATTCGTAAGTCAACTCGTACTGACTACTTATCAACTTGTAGCACAACTACTACGTTCAACTTAGGGTACCTACAGTGTCCTATAACAACGTAATACACTCAACTTTTACATATTATAAACTATCACATATCGCCTTCGTCATGTACTATGTACATAACGTTTCATTACAAGTCTCATCATTCGTATTGGGATGATAACCAAGATAGGTCACTAGCACCCAATACACAACCAATTCGTCACACGATGATTATAAATATTCATCTCATATGTCATGTCGCGTACTGTGGTACGTAACTCAACATTACTCTTATGAAATAACAATTATGTATAATTAACCCTTGCTTAGACAAAGGGAGAAATCCAATAACCCAACTCAACTCATGGACAACTCATGTTGACTTAACTAGTAAACAAGATCACCATTTATTACATTATAAACATAACAAATGAGTCTCCCAACTTTGTAGGGACTACTATTCATCTCGTAGTAATTTATACTACACATCACTCGACTCCGTAGAGTCTATTATGCCCATTAAAAGGATCATTACAACACCCAACGTTTGTTTGTTAAGTCTTCGACTCCGCTAGAGTCAGTCACGACTATTATTCAGTTCATAAAGTGTCTGATATAATTTTTATTACATTCTATTTGACTCGGCTAGAGCCGTTACTAACTTTCGAGTTATCGGAACACACCGTGGTACCACCTTAATTTAATCATGCTGATCCCGATACCCATTTATTCGGCACAATAATTTACCCATAACAAATTACACAAGTTCATTGCGAATAATTAAACAACAACAACAACATCGACGACCGCATTACGGGTCGGAGCAACTATACTAACAAGTACACCTCGACGAGCTAACAATGCTCGGAGCCAAATAACAACAACAACAACCACACACCTCAATGAGATAATAGGCTCGGAGACGAGTAATAACAATGATAACAACAACAACCCAACAAATTTTACGAGTTTTACTCGTCTATATCAATTCTAGCATGGTAATTTCGTGCTCAAGCATATGAAATCCTAGAACAAAAGAAATGGGGGGGGGGTTAGTAACTTAACATCGCCAATACACCAAGAAAATGAAGTTTGTTCAGGTGGAATTGATCCCCCCATAGAGCTCTCCGTCATGGTGTGGATAGACCGTCGAATCTACGCTTAAATCTTGTGAGATCTAAGGTTTCTCTCACTCCCACTTCCTCTTTCTAGAACACTTTGGAGATGAATGAGATATGAGATTACTCTAGTGATTCTTGAGTTTGTTCAGCTAGAAATACTCCCCTCAACCCGCTCTACGTCGTGGTGAAGTCAGATCGTCAACAGCTCGTCGAAATTCTATATATCTTATGGTTGAATAGGAATGAAATGGGGAGGAAATGATATCATTCATCTCATTTAACAAGGAGAGAGTATTGCTAGTCTTGGGTCAATCTCGTGGTCCCTTAGAAGTCACAAAATTGGTCAACAACTCAAGTAAATTAGTTAAAGTCCAGAGGCTGAAACAGCAGTGGCGCGGCCACTCTGCACAAACGGTGCGAGCGCCTCCTGGGTGTCAAGTTTCTCTCTCTCTCTCTCATTCTGCAATTAGGACAGCCACCTAAGGCGAACGCCCTAGTCTGCTTTAAAAACTCTTTAAAAATGTCCTAGATTGAACCAAAAATATTCCAAAGTCATCATAAGTTGATTTTAACATCAAAATAAGGTCAAAACACTCTTAAAAAAAAAACCTTAAACAACCTCTAACAAGGTTCAAACAACATCGAACACTAATCTCGAATGGACACAAGGGTTGGGCACTCACGAACATAACTCGAATCAACTCTATACACAAGTTAACAACGTGGTTATCGACGACTCAACGATCAAGGTCGAGTTAAGGTCAAGGTAAGAATATGCAAACAAAGAAAGAACATATCTACAACATGAATCAACGTCAAGAATGACCTCTCATGATTACGATATCCCAACACGATTTAACTATATTCATTTCACAACTAAACTCATGTCTAAAATCAACGTGTCACATTTAATCAGGCATGACAACACCTCGCAAATCAACCATCAAAGGCTATGTATCATACCACAAGGGTTTCTAAGTCGATATGGCGTATCTATGAGCAAAATAGGAAGGAGATAGGGACGGGGCCTCATATTATCCATTGGATCAAAATGGTCCACAGTTAGTTTTCAACTCATGAGACACTTTGGTTATTTATTTCAATTAACACAGCTCCGGAAAATTAATAACTACCCATTTAATGTTTTATCTTCTTTCTCTCACCTATTCTCACTTTTCTAAAAGAAAAAATCTTTCTATACCCCCTCCCAGATTTGCTCCAAATGATTCACAATCTCTCCCCCATTTGTCGAAGCAACTCTTGTTTGAAAACCCCTTGTCAGATGAGTAGTTGTTCTGAAACCCCTCACCTACTCACTTCATTGGTGTATGAAAATGAATTGACGTTAAGAACATATCCGATGAAGACCCATTCATCATGAAATAAATTGAAAATTTTCACTACCAACTACTAAAATTTAGTTACTATAGAACAAATTTAAATTTTTTATCAACGGTTCCACCTTCAGTTATCATCAATGGTGATGCAGGGCATATTTGATTTAGTTGATGAGAAATTATGACTGATGACTTATAGCTGATGACTTATGAACTGGTGTTGTTTGATTTAACTTTTCAAAGTGCTGATGAGCTGTTTTTAAGTTAGTGTGATTGTTTGATTGATAAGATGAAAAAGTGCTGAATTAAAATATAAGACTAAAATACCTTCATCATTAAATATTCTTTGCATCATTATTATTATATTTATTATTATTTACTATTAATATATATTATTAATATTTTTTTAATATTATCATTATTCACTATTATTTATTTAAATTATTATGTTCATTTATTATTATATTTATTACAATTATTATGTATTACTACTACTAGTAGTACTACCACTATTTACTACTACTACTACTACTACTACTACTACTAAGAAGATGACTTACTTATTTTTAAAAAGTAAAAATAAGTACTATGTTTAGTGCTTATAACTTATGACACACATGTGCTTTAAGTGGCTTGTACTACCAACCCATGACATACCAAACATCTTGAGAAGGTGATGGGAACTGAAGCCCCAAACATTCACTTCTTCAGATACATGCCTATAAAATTTGGGGTTCCAACCACAAACACGAACAAACATATGGATACAAACAAGCAAGATTCGTACCTCTAAAGCTTGAATGGCCACCGATACAAGATCTGCACATATGCCAGAACCCTAAATAAGTAAAATGAACAAAGAACCATTAAAGAATATGCTCCAATACAAGCTAGAAGATTTATAATGACCCTATATCATGTACTAAATGACATAAGATAACCATATTTATGTCAAGCAATTAAAAATTGCACTCAAGCACCAAAGGGGTGCAATAGATGTAAATAGAAAGTATATAGAAAAGTAGCACAAAACCCGACCCAAAATTGGACATTTAGTGATGATCCCGCTAAGTCTAGAAAAGATCCAAAAGTAAATTTGGCCTTAACACTTCCCCCTCCTGTGGTCCATGGTCAAGCTGCCTCAGAAAAACTTGTTTGACTTCTAACATTGATATGTGCACACCCTCAAAATCCCGCTCATTCCTTTGTCTCCATAAACACCACAAAAATAAAAGGAAGCAGCCCACTGCTCATTCAAAGTCCAAACTCTCTTTACTCCTGTAGCCTGCCACTGCAAAACCTAAGAAGCTCCATCATAAATTGTGGTATAATCCAACAAACATCAAATTAACCACTAGAAAAGGCTAGTGTTCATGTACAAATGAACAAGGAATGAGAAATAACTTCCCAATCACCAGCTATTCTAGAAATGCTATAAAAATTCACGATGATTTTTCCCTCTCCTTCTAAGATTACCTACAGTCAAACTAGAACTACTACACCAGGTTAAAAAAAGGTAACTTAAGTTGGAAATTTTGACTTCTAAATCCTATTCTTCAGGACATCTCTATACTCAACATAGCATCAAAACATGACTTCCCTGAAAATTCATCACTGTGAGCTAGTGGGCACCTCCAAGAATCCACCTTTCCTGGTCAATTATTCACCCTATACAATATCGACTGTAGCAATAAGGAGAGAAATAACCTAAATAAACAAAAGAGTGAAAAATAGGGAAATAACCTAAACAAACAAAAGAGAGAAATAGGATTGAAGAATGAAATTGCAAAGGAGAGAATGAAATTGCAAATTAATGAGAGAATGAAATTGTAAAGGAGAGAATAAAATTGCAAAGGAGAAAATGACGACTACGACTAAGGAGGTAACAATTTCAATTTTTCTGTGTTGTGTGTGTGTGTGTGTGAGAGAGAGAGAGAGAGAGTAGTAAAGATGAATAGGTACCTGCTGCGATTAGCGATGTCACCTATCTAATGTCGTCGTTAATCGATTAGAGATAGAGAGAGAATAGAGAATCGCCTCTGCAATGTCGCCGTAAATTTTGGGGAAAACCCTTATGGAGGGTAGTAGCGAGGGAAAGTAAAATAGAAGGGAGGGAAGTAGCGAGGGAAAGTGAAATATTAGGGAGGGAATTTTTCAGGAAATATTTAGGTAGGATATTACAAAATCGTGCCAATGCTATGGTATTAGGCACTAGGATATTATAAAACCGTGCCATGGCTATAGTATTTGGCACCGTCTCATATTAGTATTTATGACATTAAATTGTGTTCTTGTTGTTAATTATTAATTTATTACTTAAGTATTGTATTGTGATGTTTGAGACTTGAGTGTGAGACTACAATATTTGTTTGTGGACCTATGGACTATGGTTGGTGTTTTGACTATTGTAGTATTATTGTTTTGTTTTAAAGTTTAAACTTAGGAGTTTGGACTGGTACTATTGAATTTGATTTTAATTTTTAACTATTAATCTTGTAATGTGATCCTTACTTTTAATTTATTTGGTCATATTTAGTTATTTACTATTGTTGCAGCATGTATTGTGTGAATTTATAGTGTAAATATGTAATTACGACTTGAATTCTAGGCTTCGATTAGTCCCCTAGGCGTTGCTCTGCCGCCTAGCATCCGCCTAGCGCTTTTTAGAACCTTGTTTAGGAGTTGATAATGAAAACATGTCAAGTTGTGCTTATGGCATGGGGGAGAGAGAGAGAGAGAGAGAGAGAGAGAGAGAGAGAGAATTTTGGTTAGGAGGAAGCTATATATAATTTTATTGAGGGATTTGTGTCATCTCGCACATCTGTCGTGTTTTAGCTTACCCCTTTAAAAAGGGATGCCAATGAAATTTTGCAAAGAAGGTGGTGTGTTATTGTCATTTGACTAGCCTTAAGCGACTTGTGACATTTATCATTTAATTCAATATATATTAAGTAATCACTATTAGCATTCTAATTTTATATTGAAGCACCCCACAATACAATATGTGAAACATTTAATACTAATAAAATAAACATCAATATAGGGTCACATTTCTTAAAATATTAAAAAATATTTAAACATACTTATGCAATATGAATAAGCCAAATCCAGAAAAAAAAAAAACTTTGCCGATTTTTCAATCAATCCAAATATCAATAATATATGACTCGATCGCGAGCCTTGAACTTTTACGAGCTTAATTTTTATGGACCCGATTCCTAGAGTTTTAAGAGATAACTAGTTATCAAAGACAGTACAGTAGTTGTAAACCTATGTATTATTTAGACACATAATCAATTTGTATTGTATCAATTTGAACAATTTAGTAATCAAATTCTTTTCTCTTTTAGCTAGTGACATTTAGTTGAATATATGCCATGTAAATTTTTCAAAACTAACTGAATTACTCAACTTCCAATTTGTGGTATGTTAATTTGACATATTTGCGTTATTATACTTTCTATCATTCTATTGTATAATTGTAACATTAAACTTGGGCTTGATCAGGAGTAGCCGCGTGTATCGCGGGTGGCGGTTATAAGAGATGCTCGTTCTTTCTCGCAAGTTGTCCTGTTTTACTCAGGGGGAGCTTGCTTGCGCAATGCTTATGTCGTGCTCGCATTTATCAGCCTCGAGTTGGCTCGGACAGTAATTTGAACTTGTGTTAGAGCATCACCAATGCAAATGTTAATGTGAAAAAATTGGGTGCCACCTAAGATTTACACATTTTTAAAAAAAAAAAAATCTCTCCAATGCAATTGTAGAACATGATGTGTCAATTAAATTGTTTTCTATTGGTTATTAGGTAATTAATTCACATCCTCCTTCACAATGTGCATTGGGAGTCAAAAAATTAATTACCTAATAACCAATAGAAAACAATTTAATTGACACATCATATTTACATTCCTTCTCCACAATTGCATTGAAAAGTTTTTTTTTTTTTTGAAAAATGTGTAAATCCTAGGTATTATCCATTTTTTTCACATTCACATTTGCATTGGTGATGCTCTTATCATGGACACCCCTAATATGAGACTAAAAAAAGAAAAAGAAAAAAACGAGTAAGTAAAAACTAAGTATTTTTCTTTAAAGCATCTATCATTTTTACAAAGATAGATGAGATAGGGATAGGACTTCGCCGATCGAGTAGGAAGCCACCAATATAATAAGTGATTAAATGTGTCCTCTTCAAAAAGAGTATGACGATAGTAACTACTCATGAACTATGAAGGGTACCTTTCCCATGTTACGACGTAGGAGATTGATGAATTATTGGCCAAAACGTCTTTGGCTTGCAAGGGTTGTTTAGATAATGTGAGATATTTTTAGGGCAACATGGTCTTTATGATCCTACTCCATAATTTTGTTAAGGAATTTCACTTTATATGCGAGAGATCGTGTAAAATAAAATAATGTATCACACAAAAATTGAAGTGTTTTACTTAAAATTGAAATGCTATTAACGTTATTCTAATTTTATTTTAAATATTTATTTTTCTTGAGAAACTTAAATGGAATTTGCAACAATTCAAAATCAGTTCGTCATGCATACTTTTATGTGTTGGGTCACTGCACCTGAGTTAACTAGATTCTCCATATACTCATTTAAAAGATGTTGATTTATAATTTATAATTTTTTCCCTTTTGGTTACGCCAACTTTTTTTTTATTTTTTATATCTATCTTATTTTTTTAATGGATTTCAAATCAAAATTCAAAACACTTAAATCGGAAAGTCAAATACAGTGTAGATAATTTTATGAATAAATTTCAAATTTTTTTTTTTGAGTAGTATAAGTAAATTTTGACTTCAAAAAGGGTACACGGAAAGTTGTGGAAGAATGATACTCCCTCTCTACCTAAATTATTTTTTTTTTTTATTCGTTTCAAAATAATTATTTTATTTGAAATTTTTTTTAAGATAATATTTTTATTATTTTATTTTTATTTTAATTATAAACTACATACACATGAGTATTAAAAAAAATTATATATTATATTAATATTAATAATTAAATTAATTATTTTTTCTTAATTCATATACCAATCAAACAAAACAATAATTTGAAGACCGAGAGTGAGTACTAGAAGGATGCATACAGGTTTTGTCTGGTATATGGTAGGCTAACAAAGTACTATAGTAGTGGTAATAGTAGTAGTAGTAGTAGTAGTAGGAGAGTAATGGAGGAAAAGGGAATTAAATGTTGTAAAAAGTAAAAGAGCCATTGAATAAAGGGTTAATCTACCGATATGATTCCTCGACTTTGGACTTTTTTTCGGTTAGTCCCTCGAAAAAATTTGCACTGTAATATTCGTTTAAGTTTAAAATTATTATACAGTTAGTCTTTTTGATAAATATTACTCCCTTCGTTCTGGATAAATATTACTCCCTTCGTTCTGGATAATATTCTTTTGTTCTGACCATAATATCCATGAACATTAATTGAGTTTAACTATTTTAAATAATTGAGTTTTTTTGGGATGTGTTATATTAAATGAAGCTTTAAGGGTATATTAGAAAGAATGGTAGAGAATAGGTAAATCAAAAGTCTTTAGGAACATAAGTTGGGACATCCCAAAATAGAAAGTAGGAACATTTATCCGGGACAGAGGAAGTATTAGAAAATTTTCGTTAAGTGCTCCATGTATCTCACATGTAAATTTAGTTAAAGGGCTAAAATAGAATTGTACATACCCCGTCTTACGAACTTCATCTTCAATATCTCTATCATCTCTTCAAGATCTGTGCCATGACGGGTTTTCAAATCTAGAAAAATAAGAAATCTACGAGAATTCTAATCCAAGTCACTTTGACACTTATCAGATCTCTAATTTCAATCCAATCACGACCACAAGCTCCGTTCTTACGTCAACTAAACTCAAAACCCAAATCAATGAGTTAACTCACAGTGTCTTCTCTTTTCTCTTCTATCAAAACCTGACTCTTTTCATCGTAACAATTTCACGAATTTTTGGCATTGACGACAAATCAAATCCATCGTAATTGTAACTTGTAATAAATTTACTCCAATTGAATAAACCAATAAATGAATGGAAGTTGTCGGTATCTTTTGAAGCAGTATGGACTCTTCGGGCTTAAGAGTCCTTGAAACCTCCGCCGCAAACTCCACTAGTTTCACCGATCTGTCCACCCCACCGACGTTGAGAAACACAAAATTAAACTTATTATCCTTAAACAACAACTTGATCGTCGACCTAGAAATCACCAAGGGTTTGGCTACCTTCTTGTAAACCCCAATCGAATCCTTAACCCCAATCTCTTTCGAGCGTACAAGTCATCTTCGATCGTGTTTCAACACTCATCGCCTTCAATTTCGCCGTTAAAGTGCCCTCCCCGAACAAATCCTAACATACCGAAGTGTAAAACCGTACGTATCTCTGAAATTCCTTTGTTGCCCATAAATCAAGCATGCTTGGAGAAGATTTAGCAATGATAGTACTGAAGGTTGTAGCGGCGGAGACGGAGGAAGTTGGGTTTAGGCTCCATGTGTATGTAAAGAAAATGTGTTGTAGTATGTGTGTGTGAAAATGTGTATACATTGGGCAAATCAACAAAGTTGGGGAAATTGGTCTTTGTGATTAAGTGGGTTTCCTATTTATTTTGGGTTTGAAAACCCTTTGTTACTTTGTGGTATTAGAAATGTTGAAGATGAAGTTAGTAAAGAAGGGTATTTAAAATGGGGAGCGTTATTAACACCCTCACTTCTTATTAATACATCTCTCAAAAAATAATTACAAAAATGCCATTGTTTAAAAAGACATAAATACTCTTTCATTACTAAATACACCCACCACTATATTATGACACCTCCTAAACCTCTATATACACCACCAAATAATTTTTCAATACACCCTTCTCCATAATACTTCATAAACTCATTCCTTATTCCAAACTTCTAACTTCTCCAATGATAATGCCGAAAAAATCGGGCGCGCCAGGGGTGCCGAGCCAATCGTTGCCGTCGCTTGGATTCGAATATCTGGCGTGTAATTGTTTGTAAAAAAGATACCGTGAGAGGGGCGGGGAGGGTCTCCGCCAAAGCCTTTCGGCGTGATAATTAGTATATCGGTCATTAGAAAATATAGACTAGTGTACGTATTCGCTGTATAAAGAATAGCATACCTTGGCTAGGTATAGGAGAAAGTATATATAGACCTGCGTGGACCGGGACTCTATTCATTTCAAACCCATTTGCTGGAGTGAGACTCATACAATTTAGCCGGTCCAAAATATGCACATCAGAAGCCCCCCACTCCTTATTCGTCGAGATTCATCTCGAGGGTGAGGAGTACTATTTGCTCATATTCACCTCGGACCTGCCGAGATGAATCCACTCGACCTGCGAACGTAATAGTAACCCTTAAGATTAACCAATGCACGAGCTCGTCCTCCGAGCAGTCAATGACCTGAGAGTAATCAAAGCACAAGCTCGCCCTGCGAGCATGATAAATAAACCTTAAAACCAACCTTGTCATGAACTTGACCTGCCAGCATATCAATGACAAGTGATTTAACCAATAAACCTTAAAACCAACCTTGTCATGAACTCGACCTGCGAGCATATCAATGACAAGTGATTTAACCAAGTCATGAGCTCGACCAGCAAGGGACATCGACTTGTGAGGTTCATTTTTGGCCTCGACTTGCGATGGACCTCAACTGCGAGTAACATTCGAGCGGGGAGGACAAAATCTACTCAGTCGCGAGTAGCACTCGACCGGGGAGGATATAGTCGACTCAGCCGCGAGTAACACTAGAGCGGGGAGGATAAAATGATAAATCTAGCTACTCGGCTGCGAGTAACACTCGAGCGGGTAGGATATAATCTACTCATTGAAAGGGCCAAACTGTAACTGTCGGCTAGTTAAAGGACTGCAATTGCAACTGCCAAACAATTCAAGGACCACATTTGTAATTGTCCAACATTAAAAAGACCAAGCTGTAATTGACCATCAGTTAAATGACCAAATTGTAGGTGCTGAGTAATGGAGGGAGTCCATTTGTAATTGTCAAGTAGTGATGAGGAGGCGTTTGTAACCGCCCAATAATTGAGGGGCCAGTTAGTACTTGCCAGTAATGAAGGCGTTGAATTTGTAACTGATGCATTGAAGTGACTGCTTAATGGAGGGATGCGCAGGGCACATTACAAGCACGATCCAAACTTTCGACATGTGGACATCACATGAGACGACAGTAACGGTTCCAGCCACTTCAGGCAGCAATAAGGGCATGTCCGGCGTCCTTTGGCGGCGGTTTTTCATTGTCAGGGTTGTCTTGGCTGGGCGAAGGGCACTGTGGGGTTTATTTTCTATCTTTTCCGCCTTGACCTAGTTTGCGTAACAGCCATGCCATGGTCACCGGAGCCTTTTAGGTATTCTTCTCCTTTTCTTGTAAATATGGGACTATATCTTATGGTGATTTATCATTTGCCAAAAAGAATTTGTTATTTTCCTTTTTATTTGAGTCCTCCAGCCGTGTGGGCGCCATGCTCCTGTCTTGGCCATGCTCGCTAACAGTGCACGTTAATTGTTTGTTATAATGCCCATCTAAAAATTTATTTTTCGTGTTCTCCGTCTTGGCCAAGCTTACGAATAGTCTTACTATGGTTGCTGGCACCGTCTGGACAAGACGAATCCCCCTATAGCACTCGTTTGCTGCCTCATGCTCTTAAACAGTATGGGTGTTGGAGAATCTCCTCAACTATCCATCTTTTATTTGGATTTGTCTTCAAGCACTTGCTCAAGAAAAATTTATCTTCATTCTTAGCCCAATTCGGTGGCAATGTGGCAACACCTTCTTTTTCAACCAATTTCGCACAACCCACATCACGTACACGTAATGCAATTGGTATGTCCATGACTTTAAATTCTATGGTCACAATCTCTCCATGTCTTGATCTTAGATAGCCCTCGCATAGCTTTTGTCAATGACCCCACTTTCTTTTTATGTCCTCTATCTCCATGAAAGCCTTCAACCTTTGTACTTAGTTGATTTATGAAGAATGCCGAATTTATGATCCTTGTCTTTTGCCAAAGTCAATCTATGGCTTTGGTCTACATTTTTTGGATCAGTATGTTGTCTTCGTGATGATTTGTTTCGCTTCACGGCAATGAAACCAACTGATGATGCCGAAAAAATTGGGCGCACCGGGGGTGCCGAGCCGATCGTTGCCGTCTCTTGGATTCGGATATCTGGTGTGTATTTGTTTGTAAAAAAGATACCGTGAGAGGGGCGGGGAGGATCCCCACCAAAGTCCTCCGGCGTGATAATCAGTATATCGACCATTAGAAAATATAGACTAGAGTACGTATTCCCTGTATAAAGAATGACATACCTTGACTTGGTATAAGAGGGAGTATATATAGACCTGCGTGGACCGGGCCTCTATTCATTTCGGACCCATTTACTGGAGTGAGGCCCATAAAATTTAGTCGGTCCAAAATATGCACATCATCCAACTTCTACCAAACTCCCAAAACCAAACCCCCAAAACCAAACCCTCAAGTTTCAACATCCATATCGTAACAAAAATCAGGCATGGAGACTAACGAAGTGAAGCTTGTAACAAAAATCAGGCATGAAGACTAGAGAAGTGAAGCTTAAAATTTGATTTTTTTTTCATGCATTTACGTACATGCCTGGGTCAGGATTTGTTCGGTACTGGTTAATGGAACACCACAGTGGTGCTCGGTCACCAGCAACTGAACATACCTGTGGTGTTCCATCAAGGGTTACCGAACACCACTGCGGTGTTCCATCAGGGGTTACCGAACACCACTGTGGTGTTCCTTCAATCAGTCCCGAAAACCACTGTGGTGGTCCTTCGACTAGTACCAAGCATAATATAACGAATTGAAACAAAAATAAAATAATATTTAACACAAAAATTAAAACGAAAATGTTATTTGAAGAAACAAAATGGAAGGAAAGAGTGAGTGGGTATGTTGGTGTGGAAGTTGCGTTTGAAATTGGGGGGGGGGAAGAGGGAGGGAGTGCGGTTTTGCTCTTTTTTCTTTGCCGTGAAATGAGTTTTGTTTATGTTGGTGTATTTAGAAATGGGAATGAGTGTGATGATATTGAATGGGTGTATTGAGAAAAAAAGAATGATTTAATTGAGAGGGGTAAAATAAGAAATATTGGCGTGGTGTATTGAGTATTTATGTTAATGTGAAATTAGTATAGCGGGTGTATTGAGATAATGTGTGTATTAAGAGTAAAATGGGGTGTTAATAGCGTTGTTCATTTAAAATTTCATTTTAGCTAAACGCATGTACAAGACACGTGGGACACTTAACAAAATTTTTCTAACAACATTTATCAAAAGGATCAATTGCGTGATAATTATAAATTTTTACGGCTATTACGATGTAAATTTTTCTTAGCAGTAATTTGTAATCAAGGGACCATGTGTGAGTAACCCTTGAATGAATTAAAAAGTGTGTGTGTGTGTGTGTGTGTTGGGGGACATTGAGAGCTGAGTTTGGATGAGGCAGAGGCAGGGAATTGGGAAATTGGGAAAGTGCAAATGGATTATTTATGGACCACCGGATTACCCTTTGCCTAGCCTGCAGATTGCGCCAAACAACCCAAATAAATAGAGTAAGGCAGGCGCACGTCCTGCTCCTGCTCCTGCTCCTCTGTGGTGGCACCCCACTCTTTCAGTTTCAGAAACAACTTGGGATCGATCGTTTTGTGTGTGTAATTTTTCAACCAAGGGGCCCTTTCTTTCTTTCTACCATTACTTTTATTCCACACAATATCCCACTCTCTCCGCCTCCAAATAAATTTTTTTTTTTTTGGTACTTTTTTCTCCGTTCCAAGTAAAGAGTCTACTTTTAATTTTTTTTAATAAACTTAATTATACATTGACCGATAATTTATACAAATTTATTTATTTTCACAAAGTTATGAAAGTTGTAATACATAATATTCTTAAAATAACTTTTAATTAATAAAATTTTATTTCCTAAAACATAAGTAAAGTATGTAAAATTTTGATTTGATTTGTTATATATTGACTTTTAAAAAAGAAAAGTGAACTCTTTGCTTGGAACGGAAGGAGTAATAAATAATACTAAAAAGGGAGTGTTTATTTTCACTACAAATTTTACTAATCCACTACACTCATTAATAGTTATATAAATTAAACATTATCATAACAAAATTATCCTTCAAATACTTGTCTTATTTGTTGATGAAGTACTTGCTTAATTTTGATTAATTTTTTTTATTTTCTTTTATAACTTATAGTTAATTTTTTTTATTTTCTTGTCTTCTCAAATAATTTATGCCTATTTGTCAACACTAAAAAATTATGTCTATCTATACATTTCCCAATTTATTATAAAATATTTTTAAGTAATCGCAAAACATATATTCATTAATTGATTTTCCATTGAAGTTATTTATTTGAAATTCATAATTTGTACTCCGTAATTTAATATTATATAACTCAAATCACTCCTTTGTTTAGTCTATTTTGTCATTTATATTTCTTTTATTTGTAAGCAATATTAATTAGACTTATATATTATTATTTTTAGATGTCTCATTTGTATTTTCTAATTATTTGCATATAAAATTATTTATTTTCTTGTACATCAATGAGTATAATATTATTTGCAAAAACAAATAGAGGATAAAAATTCGAAAGGAAAACAATTAAATAAGGTAGGTTTGAAAGGTAATTGTGTCAAGATATTGATTAAATTAATTAAATTTTAATTAATTTAGTGGATAAATAAATATTGTAGTGTAAATAGACACTCCCTACTAAAAATTACTCTCTTTTAAGTTATTTTAGTCTTTATGTTAGCCTGTATTATAGTTTTACAAGTGTATATATCGCGTCACATAATAGTTTTTAAGTGCAATTTACCACCTTTAAATTTTAGATTTTACACTTATAGTTGAGTTAACTTGCCCCCCTAAGTATAAAATTGTCACCGGGCGAACGAGCAAATAGTCGCGCCCCAAAAATCGGTAGAGTACCGATCAAATTGGTTGTCGCAACAATCATTTTACTCATTACCTTAATAAATTTTTGGTTATAACTTCTCATTCATTGAAATGATTTAAAGAATGATATATATATATATATACACACACACATATATCTATTTAAAATGTCACATTAACACAACGTGAACCCCTGCAATAACTATTTAAGACAAAATAAAAAAAATATGAATGGACGGTATATATATTTTCGAGTCGTATTGCAATTATAGATCATGCAATAAATATTTCGTAACGCTTTAATTTATTTCGATCAGACATAAACGATAACTAATATATATATATATATATATGTATATTTATATATATATATATATATATGTATGTATACTCTGGAATACTTCCTCCGTCCCGGATAAATATTCCTAATTTTATTTTGGAATGTCTCAACTAATGTTCCTAAAACTTTTGATTTACCTATTCTCTACCATTCTTTCTAATATACTCTTAAAGTTTTATTTAATATAACATATCCCAAAGAAACTCAATTATTTAAAATAGTTGAACTCAATTAAGTTCATGGGTATTATAGTCAGATCACATTTTACAGTATATTATTAATTATGTTTCTTAATTTTTATATTTTATCCACTAAAAATATTTATCCGAGACGGAAGAAGTATATAACTGATGAGAAATTATAATTGAGTAGCCAATAGTAAAATTTATGGACTAAAATAGGAAGTGACAAACATCCAGAATATTAATCGCATTGGTAAAGACTTGAGATGTATTTTGAGTGTTTTTACGCCTTAAAAGCACCAAAGCAGAGCTTCTCCATAGGATTCTGACTTTTGCGCAGCTTCTTCGATGCTGTGGTAATAGTTAGTCTAATGAATATTTAATCATTAAAAGGTACGAATAATCTGTCAGAATCTACTTAATTAATCAAAATTTAAAAAAAGAGTAAAAGCATGCTAATCTGTACAAATTATTACAAGACACTGCATCTATTCTAGCTTTTTGCGACCTAGAAAAGAGAATAACATTTCTTTATTTTCTGCTACAAAGAAAAGTCATGTACCATTTGCCATGTGACATCCTCATCCTGGGATATATAAATTGCACTTCCTGTCTCAAAATAAATACTCCTCCTTCCGTCACTAAATTATTATTTTATTATTTTATTTATTTTTAAATAATTATTTTATTTAATTTTTTTAAATATTATTTTTATTATTTTATCTTTATTTTTTTTACTTTAATCATAAGTCATATGTATATGGATATTATAGAAAATTACACATTATATTAATATTAATAAGATGATTGCTATTTACACCCAATATATTACTGAATATACCCCATGCAAATATTACAAAAAAGTCATTATAAATTTTAACTTAAATACCCTCTTTTTTTTTCTTCTTTTTTTTTAGGCTGTTCGGCACCCCTATTGAACATCACTATGAGTGTTCGGTATGGGTACCGAACAGACATACTAATGTTCGGTAGGAATGTCTGAACACCACTATAGGTGTTCGGTAACACAATGTTAAACAAATTGTTTAAAAAAAAGGGGGGGCAGGCTGTGTGTGGGGTGGGGCGGAAGGAGTTGGGGTGGGGAGGGGTGTTCAAAAAAATCAAAGCAAAAAGAGGCTGCGTGGGCGTGATGCATGGGTGGGGGGGGGAAGGAAGCGACTGTGTTTTGGGGGGGAAGGAAGGAGGCGGGCGAAGGGAAGAGGAAGGGGGTGGGGTGTACCAGAAAGGAGGAGGATGGGGTGAGGTGTGTTTGGGGTGGGGTGTACTTAGTATTTTAAGAAAAATATTGGTAAGGGTAGAATATGAAATTAGTGGGGTATGTAACTAGTATTTTGAGGGGTTAAAAATATTGGGGTGAGGTGTACTAAGTAATTTTTGGGGTGTAAATAACAATCCTCTATTAATATCAAGTCAATTATTTTTTCTTAATCCGTGTGCCGGATCAAACAAGACAATAATTTAGGGATGGATGGAGTACTTTTATCTCAAAATAATTGTCGTTTTCATAATTTGCATACATATTAAGAAAACTTACATAAAGATTAATCTACCCTTATTTAAGTTTATTTATTGTAACTAAGTTGCATGGATAATTTTTTTTTTCTTTCCTCTTAACAATCCTCTTTAATGAGTGTAATAAATAAGGTTAGTTTTGGTAGAATATGAGCAAATATTTTTTGAAATCCTATAACAACAATTATTTTGGTACAAAAAAACTTTGTTAAAACGATAATTATTTTGGGACGGATATAGTATTGTTTTAGTAAATAAAGTTTTGTTCTTAAATAAGTGTTGTTATAGGATTTTTAAAAATATTTGTCCATATTTTGTCACACCGGCACTTATTTACTACTCTCATTTAAGAGGGTTGTTTTTGGTAAATTTACTTAATCTGTGTGTAAATTATTAAAATAACACTTATTTTGAGACGGATATAGTATGTATTTTCATACTTAGCTCGGATATAGTATGTATTTTCATACTTAGCTCGGGTATTATTTTTTTCTAGTTATGAATTGACTTGTCAAAATGCTATTGCTTGACTTTTGCACATGACTATTTAACTTTGAGCAATAGCAGATCGAGTTATCTAGTGAGTTCCTAATTTTGTGTATAAAATAATGTGATAATTTATGTATTATTTAATTGATTATTTTTTAACTCACAACGAAGTTTATAAAATGTCAAATAAAATTACATATAAAATATCACATTATTTTAGACATAAAATTAAATAATATTACTTTGTAAATTTTAAAGAGAAATATGAAGTACTTAAATGTTGACTTTCAAATGATCGTTGCAAATTATCCTTTTCTTGTTCAAAACAAAAACAAATTAAAATATTTTTTTGGAAGAATTATAGGTCGATCCATTTTTAAATATTTGTAATCGCTCCAATTCACTAATTTTTTTTAAAAATCGGAAAAAGACATTTTTTGGGCGAAAAGACAATTATGCCATTAATGAAAGAAAAATACGTGCATCAGTATCCCAAGGCATCACGATAAGTAATCCAAGGTATCGCGTGGGTTAATCATCGTGATGAGCAACCAAGGCATCGCGATAAGTAACCAAAGCACTGTTTGAATTTCAACCACTGGAGGGGACTAGATTTTCATTTATCTTTCGGGGGCGTTGCCCCCGAACCCCCACGAGGGACACTGTCCCCTCGACCCCTGTGACCTGACCGGGCAGGTCGATTCCCGTTGCATTGCCCAGCATACTGCGATTGGCGAATTAAAGGCATCCCAATGCCCAATTTAATATAATATCAAAATCGATCAAAATTGTAACGCCCGCAACATTTGCATCATTACATCGCATATAACTCCATATATATTTTTCATATCTCATATCACCATTTGCATCATTTTATCATAAATGATTTCATATGTTTCGTGTACTATATTGTTGCTTAAAGTCTTGTATTTCATCGTGCTTGAGACACGTTACAAGTGAGGAGCGATCGGGCCTAGGAAAAGGAAGAAACCAAACTGTTTCGGGGCACATAAGCCTTGGCACGACCGTGCAGCCATGCTGGCACGACCGTGCAAGGCAGTCCAGAAGGTCAGAGTTGCTGTTTGAGCTTGGCACGACCGTGCAGCCATATTGGCACGGCCGTGCGAAGCCATCCAGAACCCAGACTTTGAATTTTAGGGTTGGCACGACCGTGCAGCCTTGTTGGCACGGCCGTGCGAGGTTGGCACGACCGTGCAGCTTGTTTGGCACGGCCGTGCGAAGCGTATCAGACTGAATGCCTTATGCGAGAAGCCCTATTTTATTTAAAATGTATGGCCCTCAATTGGCCACGTCACCCAACCGAGAAACACTCATTTCTCAGCCACTTATACTCCTTAGAAGAGTTCAAACACTCTCATTTCTCCTCACCTTTTCCATAGAGCATAGAGAGAGAAAGGAGAGAGTTTAGAGAGAGGAAGTGGAGCCATTGTGAGTTTGTGAGAGAATCTCAACGATCCGACCACACCATTGCGAAGGCCTCGACGAGAGGAAACTTTCCTACCGATTAGTTTTCCATTTTCTTCGCTTTTTCCGACGAGAGGTAAGCTACTACCCCCTCTTCTTCTCGTTTTATGTCTCTTATGGCATTCTAGACTTCTATTACGTAAGGTTACCATGCTAGATACGTGAATATGTGATTTTGCCATGGAATATGGTTGTGGGTTTGTGAATATTATTATAGCTTATAATGTGATGTTGGGAACTCGAAATCTGGCGATAATGTGTTAGGATAAAGTGCAAGATCACTTTCGTAACTTGTCATCATTAGTAACCTAAAATGACTCTAACGGAGTCGGTTAGGGTTTGATAATTAATGAGACCACGTGTGTGTTATGTGAGCTCTTTGGATGCTCGAGAGACCCGTTAGGGAATTGGTTACACGATATACGTACAATGGTATTGTGTTGAAATTGATGTTGGTGCTATGTGGCTATGTGTACTAGAATTATTTGCGTACATTAGCATGTTATTGTTGGTGTCGTTATACTCCCTACTTTGGAGTATAATGCTTTTATTTAATGATTAAGTAAACATTACTTGAACATTTGGTTGATTAGTTAATGTGTCGAGTAAACATCTACTTGAGCATTGTTTAAGTCCATGGCATATTTGTTGGAGGTGTATTGACGCTCGGTTATTGCGTGAGCCGGGGCTACGTAATAGCCGAAGGCCAATACACTGGGCCTCGCCCTACCGTTGGCCGCGGTAGGGGTTATAGCGCTAAGTGTTGTACGGAATAAACGCGACCTTGGTAAGCTATACCGTGATTGTTTCTCGGGTCGTTGGGGACCGAGTCTTCACGTCGACGTGGATACGGAAAACGGTTCACCTTGGTTTTGTTAATTGGTTCGATGATCGGGTACGACATCAACGGTTTCTTCATTGGTATTATTGGTTGGTTGGTTGGAAGTCGGTTTGTCGGAGGTGTACCTCGACGGTATCCTTTTATATGTGTTATTTATTGCACCTACGTGAGTTGCATTGCGACGTGACTTATGTTGTGAACTACTTGATGTGATGATGATTGGATATGATTACATTATGCCAACCATGTTATATGCAATTCTTATTACTGTTTGCATCTCGCATGCCATATTGTTGCATTAGTAGCTTATTGAGTTTTATAACTCACCCCGTCCATTGTTTATTGCTTTTCCTTAGATCCCGAGCCTGCGAGAAACCCCCAATGACCGTTCGTTGTCGTCCGGCGTTGTTAGCAGTTCTTCTTTTGGTAGTGCTCCTTGAGCCTGGTATTTTCTTTTGGTGAGGCCGAGGGTACAGTTGTTATTTAAACATTGTAAAGTTGGGTAGAAGTCCCGTACATACTGTTCATTCATATTCTTTTGTAGATGCCGACATGGTTGTCAGGCCTTTGTAAATGTTACTCATTTTTATATTCCGCGCACTCTGATGATATTACATGTTTAGTCCCGAGCCTCTTTGCTCGCGGGTTTGTTGGTTATGTTATGTGATCATTTCCGGCCTTTACGTGTCGTGACGTATTGTTTTGATTTTCAAACAAACATACACTTGCATTACAGGGTTTTTGCACGAAAAGTGATTTTTAATTGTGCATTTTGTGTCCCGTCTCGCGAACCGGACGAGTTCCAAATAGGATCTCGGGTCGGGTCGTGACAAAAATGATTATTTTTAGTTGAGAAATTTACATAAAAACATGGTATTGACTTCCTATAACAGTATGGTAATGATATTATACAAAATTCAAACTCAAATCATTGATTAAAGTCTCAAAATCAGTCCAAGAACATCTTCCTCTGTTTTCGGACAGCACACTGTCAAGCTCAATTTTGATCTCAAAAATAGTATTTTTTTTTTTTGTAGAAAAATTGTGCACAAATGTAGTACTAAATTAGGATATCAATATGAGATTGATTTTAAACAAATTCAAAGCTTAAAACATAGAATAAAATGGTCAAAACAGCCCAAGAACAAAAAAAAATGGGATGAATTCAAAAAATTTAAATTTGATCAAATTGTAATCAAATTTGTGATATATGCACGAAAATTGATACCCAAACATGAGGGAAGACTATATTAACAACATGAAAATCATTTATACATCAATTTGAACTTCAAATCTGAAGCAACGATGTTGTTGAGGGCATTTTAGGAAGAAAATTCTCAAAATGCCTTTTAGCGGTTAAAAAAAAAAGGGTGGACTGGAGAGAAAAAAAGTTTCAGAAAGTGGACCGGCCAGCAATTTAATGTATTTTTTTTTTCTCAGAAACTGGCCCAAAAGAATTTTTTATTTAGTCTGAGTTGAACACGGACATTTCGCTAAATAAATCACTTCACAAAAAAAATATAATGATGGTCAACTCATTGAACATATAAATTAAATCTGGTTAAGTGAAATGTATTACATAAGCGAAGACTTTCCTTGCTTACAATGGCAGAAATATGAGCCAACTTTTACCGGCTTTCTACTAACAATCCTATATTAATTTCTAGTCTATCACAACTAATATATTCCGAGTGTTGATATTCAAGAGAATTTTAAAAATTTCATAACACCTCTCACTCAATGTGGTTGTTCCACTGATTAATAAGGTCTAAATTTGTATGGTCTTAAAATTTCTGTTGAGTCCAGAAAAACTACTTAAGCTTCTTTTTGTAAAGTTGTTAATGTCGTGATCGATCACTTCTAAAATGCAACTTGGTCGCCTCTGAGAGCCCGTTTGGTGTAGCGTTTTGAAAATGCAGTGTTTTAAAAACGCAGCGTTTCTAAAACGCAGATTATTTAAAACGCGGCTTTTTTCTTTATAAATGCGTTTGGGATATTATGTCAAAACGCTGCTTTTTATTCCCTTGCGTTTTAAAATCGTTTTGGGAAAAAGCTAGGAATTCCGTTTTAAAACGCACGCTGTTTTCTACCGCGATTAAAACGCTAAGTTAAGGAATAAGCTGCGTTTTAACCCTGCGTTTTGGCCAAAACGCGCGAACAAACGGGCTCTAAGTGTCATAGGCCGCTGATAATCGTTCGAGATAAACAAGCTAAGAGTAAAAAAATTGTAGCCTAGAGGAATTTAGAATTTAAAAAAAAAATGTAAATGTGAACAATGAATGTGATCACATGTGCTATAACATCTAGTAAAACAACGGAATAAAATAAGAATACAGAGAATAAATCTTTATTTATAAGTAATAATACTTGTAGATATGTCAATATGACTAAACTTTTAATAGAACAAAACTTTTTAGTGATTACAATGAATAAAACAAACTACCTAGTGAAAAACTAACGAAAACTCCTTAGTGAGTATTTCTGAAATTTCTTATACATTTCATCCTATGATTCACAATGTGTGAATATAACAAAGAGAAATGAAAAGAATCAGAAAGGGACCCAAGCACGTGTTTGCATTAAATGTGATTACAAGTGTCACAGCATTCAGTAATAAGTAGGAGATGCAGCAATGAACTCATGTTTATACTCTTTCACTCCCTAAGCTTGCGTATTTCTGTGTCTTGAAAAAGCACGTTCATCTTCTTTATATAGCCATCAAAGAGTCCTACAAAATATGGAAAGAGAACTATACAAAGAAGTGATATAGGTTAGGAAATATACACTACTAAATTTACCAAAAAAATTCCTAAGATTTAGCATAATCAAATCAATTTAATATATATACTAAAAATACGGCATATCAATATGTAACAACTTACAAAATATTATTGATTTTGACCTAATGTATTTAAGAAAGATAAAAAATAATTGAATAAAATACACACCAAAAATCACATTTAAAGGTATGGTAAATTTTAATTCCAACAAAGAGAAACAACTCAAACAAAAATAAAGTGAGGGGTGGGTGAAATATCGAATTCAAAAAATTTAAACTATGTTTGATAACTCAATTCAAATCTTAAACTTGAAATTTCAATTCAATAAATTACGCAGAATTAAGCTGAAAATGAACATACATTGGATAGGATCGACATTAATTAATGGGCTCAACTGAGCTTGTCGTTTTGTTTTTCAGAGAGAGAAAGAAAAACCTGATGTGATAGTAATGTTTGGCAAAATCCGTTGGTGTTATTAGTTGTCAAAATAACAAATTAAGTGAAGGCAAAAGTGGAACAAAGACTCAACAAATAAAACAGGCAAATAGATAAGGCTGTCATTTCATTTTAGCTATTCAATAACAATAATTATCGTTGCATTGATAATACTTTGCCAAAGAGATGGGCCAACAATTCACTCCTCATGTCATCAGGCACATGAGGAAATAGTCTTAATTGATTATTGGGTTAATTTTGTGTCTTTTCATTAATAGTTTTCGATCTTAGATTTGTATCATCATTGTCTAAAGTATTTATTTTTTACTCACCAATGGTCCCTGTATTGGACGGCGTTGGATTGTCAACCGTTAAGTGGGCATGTGCAAACTCACGTAATTTTTAATGAGGGTAAATTAGTCAATTTAATTTCTATTTAAATAAGTTATTTTCTTTATACTGTTTGTGTAATATACACAAAAACAAGGGGGCCATGTGAAAATTTTACCCCCTTTTTTCTTCCGCCGATCTCTTCGCTCCCGCTGGCTCCGGCGATCGCCTACTCTGTTCTGGCCGGATCTGCACTTCTTTCAATTACAAATTCCTTATCCATGAACAAGAGCACACCTTGAACATAGAAAGAAAACAACTGCACATGGGATGCTTAAACACAGACAGAAAAAAAGATTCCATAATACCATGATCCCCTAGATCTTACTATCTTAGACACATATACACACAGCTCTTAAAAACTCTGTTCAAAGACCAATCACGAGGAGGTCGCGAAGGCCATGCCTTCGCCTATAGCACGCAACAGCCATGGGGAACTTCGATGAGTTCATGCGAGAAGGGGTTTGGTCGTTGTCAGTGCCGGAGAAGATGAAGAGGAGGGGCAATTCCCGACAATCCAAAATTTCCAACCGATTCACAAAGAGAAAGCTCTTCTGTCCAAAACATTCATACCAACTCATCAATTGGGAGGCGGGATTGAAAAAACATCCATAATAAAACACTAATTTTCTTTGGCAGCAGCTAGTGCCAAATGAATTTTGCTGGAGGGAAAAAGAGGACTAGATTTACGAACCATATTCCATGCTGAAGTGATTGAGAATAAACCTTTGGAGTTCGCTGGCAGCATCGGATACTGATTTGCCCAATAGTGACAAGGAACTGTAATTGGAATTGGATCGAGTGAGTGGTAATCGTTTCGAGTTACTGGGTTTGCTTAAAACCCTAGATTTCGACATATACCCATTAATCAATACCCATCGTGATCCTACATATACCCATTTAATCAGTACATTTGGTTCGGTGGCTCCACCACCGCTAGGTAAGTCTCCGGGAAAAAACTCGCTGGCACTGAGGAAGACGACTGGAGATGGGTGCTTCCACCGTGCTTTTCAAACTCGCGCCCTAACGCCGACATTGAGAAAGTCTCTAGAAAAGTTATAGTTTAGGGTTAAATGGAATTGACCCTTCTGCCCTCATTAAAAATCATGTGAGTTCGCACATGCCCACTTAAAGGTCTCAGCCCTAACGTCGTCCAACACAGGGACTATCGGTGTGCAAAAATAAATGCTTTGGGTAGTGATAATATAAGTCTAAGATTGGGGGCTATTGGTGAAAAGATTCAAATTTCAGGGACCAATGGTGGAATTAACCCTTGATTATTTGATACATTTTACTAAAAAACTGTCTCAATGATGCTTGTTAAAGTTTTCTTTAATACTCCTCTATTCCAGACAAAAAGTCTACTATTTTATTTTGAGATGTTTTACATAAAGAATTTACTTTAATTTTTTTTCATAATTTTGTAAATTTACCATCTACATGTGGTATAAACATCTTAAATATGCTCAAACATTTTTGTAATTATGACTAGCTTCAATACTTCTTATATACTATATCTTAATTATTAGACTTTTTAAATGCGGACTCTTTGGACGGAACGGAGAGGATATAAGTTAATTCATTAAAAATATCTTTCAGTGCATTGAAAACACATCCTAATGTATCGGTATTGATTCTAATTTCCACCATAGCACTTATTAGCAACACCTTCAATTCGTTGGTACATCTTGTTTTAATAAATAGATTCAACCATTTTTATATATATATATATATATATATATATATATATATAACTCTTGCATATTATTTTAATTTGTCTCAAGAAAAGACTCCTTTAACTAACATTTAAGCTATCGAGTTTCAGTTTTTAATATGCTACAAATTTAATGCAATTTAAGAAAATTGTAAAAAAAAAATTTAAGAATAATATTAGAGAATTTAATGATATTTTTTTAAGGGTTGGGGAAGGAGGCAAGTATATTGAAGTCTTTATTTTGTTTGTTTGTTTTTTTTAAGTGGGGATAATAATAAAAATGACCAACGTACTATCAGTTACTAACCGATTTCACCCCGTACTCCCAATATCCAAAAATTGACCAATGTACTAACAATTTGAGTCCAATGTGGTCCCTCCCGTTAACTTTCCATCCAATTTTTTAACGGGATAGTTTATTAGGAATATTTTTGTCAGATCATTCCAAATCTCACTACTCCCACCCCACACACACACACTCTCTCTCTCTCTTCCCGGAGAATTCAACCCAAGGACCTCCGATAAGGCTAATTCATCCCATTTCTCTTTTCCAAAACCCTAGCCAGCCACTCCCCTAAAAACTCAAACTTCACTGCTCGACTGAAACACACGTCATAGCCAACAACAAATAAGTTGAAGCAGGCAGCCATGTCCGAACTCAAGCTCACCCGCTCTGATAAGAAGAAGAAATCCAAATCCAAAGAAGAGACTGACTCAAATGTCCCCGGTTCGGATCCTTCCCAGAAGCTCGATAACGATGGCGATTACCTGATTAAGCCCCAAAGCTTCACACCCTCAATTGACCCTTCTCAATGGCCGATCCTCCTCAAGAACTATGACCGCCTCAATGTCCGCACCGGTCACTACACTCCTCTCCCCTCTGGTTACTCCCCAATCATAAGGTACGATGTTCTCAATCTCGATAAACCCGCTAACCCTTCTTCCCACGAGGTCGTGACTTGGATCAAACGTATTTTTCGGGTTGAGAAGACCGGTCACAGTGGGACCCTCGACCCCAAAGTCACCAGTAACCTTATTGTTTGCATTGATAAAGCCACCCGTTTGGTTAAATCCCAACAGGGAGCTGGTAAAGAGTATGTATGTGTTGCCCGCCTTCATTCTGCTGTCCCCGATGTTGCCAAAGTGGCTTGGGCCCTCGAAACTTTGACTGGGGTAGTTTTTCAGTGGCCTCCGCTCATTTCGGGTGGGGGTGGAGAGATTTGGAAAGAGGGAGGTCCTTGGGATGAATTCTCCGGCAAGAGAAAGTGTGTGTGGGGTAGGGGTGGTGAGATTTGGAAAATCTGACAAAAATACCCCTAATAAAATAGTTCAGTTAACCACGTTAACTGTCCCGTTAGAAAATTGGATGGAAAGTTAACGGCAGGGACCACATTGGACTCAAATTGTTAGTACATTGGTCAATTTTTAGATTTTGAGAATACGGGGTGAAATCGGTTAGTAACTGATAATACGTTGGTCATTTTTATAATTATCCCTTTTTAAGTGTGTAAATTTGACTTTAAACGGGAAGAAAGCAATTAATGGAAAGATTTGTACTTGTAGTAAGGGGAGCAAGCCAATAGGGGTCGTGCTATGTGTACAAAAAACGTGCTCTTCTGATGCTAGCAAATGGGATGCACGTGAGCTGTTTGACAATAAATAAATGGGTCAAACCGCCCATGGCCCACACCTTCTCCCTCCTACTCACTTCACAATTCACATCATGCTTTACCAAAAATGAATTGCCTACACTGCAGCAAACTGCAAGATCCATAACTATATTACTCCCCTTCATTTCTTGTTTGACTTTTTTAAGTCAAAAAGATTATTTTCTAATTAAAAATGTACTACATTTATTATTTTATTTTTTAATATTATAAAATACATAATTTGTGATTTCAAAAGAAAAAAAAAAACTCCGAGGGAGTATGTACGATCCAAAACAAATACCCCCTCCGTTCCTAAATTTTTGTCTTTTTTTTTATTCGTCCTAAAATAATTGTCTTGTTTAAAATTTTTTTATTTTAGGACATCATTTTTATCATTTTACTCTTATTTTTTTCCTCACTTTAATTATGAGTCACATACACATGGGACATTAAAGAAAATTACACATTATATTAATATTAATAATTAAATTAATTTTTTTTAATCCGTATACCGGGTCAAACAAGACAATAATTAAGGGACGGAGAGAGTATTATTTTATTAAAAAATCAATGTAAAATAAATGTTATTTTAAGTTTTTAATATATAATTTTAAATTTATCTTTTTTTTAAGTCTCAATAATTAATTATTTTATTTTCTTAATAATTATTTGTTTCTACTTTATTTTTTCAACTACTCTAGTACAAGATATTTAATAAAAGTATGCTCGTCAATTTACGTAATTTCTTAATATGAGTGCATTACTCTATCACAAGAAATTAAGATATTTAATAAGAGTACACTCGTCAACTTACATAATTTCTTAATACGAGTGCAATACTCTAAAACAACACTTATTTTGGATAGAAAGTAGTACTGGCATTTGTGGTGCATGTATTCAATGCAAAAGTAGATCTGATTTTCAATCTTTTGGTTTTCATTTTCTCAGGTGATTTTGAACTCCACGTTTATGGGTTACTCTTCCCACAATTAAATCCTTCTTCTTTTTTTTTTTTTCTTCTCTCTCTAATACATATCTTCTGCTCAATCCGTCTAAAAATGATTCTTTTGTTTTATTTTAATTATTTTAAAATAAGATTCTTTCTTCTACTTATTTTTGGAAATTTTTTTAGTAAGTTATCTATCTATATTATAAGCAATTGACTCAAGTTAATTACATGTCTATATTTTTCCATCTACTAATATCTGAATTTTTCCATTTACTAATATCTTACGGTCATGATTTAATCCCATAGTCCACATATGTTAAGGTAATTATACTGTTATACAACGACCCCCTCAAATTTTTAAATTCAACCCGAATTATCTCTATTTTGCACAATTGTCTCCCTAATTTCTAAAATTTCAACTACAACATAAAAAACTTTTTTTTTGATATGGTCTGATACAGACGTTGTGTTATAGGTACAGACCTAAATTATTACTTTTAGAGTCAGTTATCTTTAGTATTACACTATTACTTTTAGTTATGAGATAGACTTAGAAAACTTGAACGTATCAAAGGAAATGAATATAATGACTCCCTCCGTTCAAAACAAAAAATCTATTATTCTTTGAAATGTTTCGATAGTCTATTTTTAAAAATTACGAGTATAAATCTCTATAATTGTTTAACTTTACCCTCTATACAAAACATTTTTATAATTACAAGCAATTCTAATGATAGTTATATATATGCATATATATTTTTTAATTATTAAATATGGATTTTTTTGGGTAAACAGAGGAAGTAAACACAAATAAAATACATGTAAACACTAATAGAAAGCTCTTATGTTAAAAAGGAATGAATAATATTTTTATTTATTTTAATTTTAATTTTTCTGGACACAGTTGCTTGTTGATTCTTCATTCTTGTTTGGCAAAACACATAATCGGGTCACTGTACTTTGGAAAAGGTTGCAATTCGGCCACTAAATATTTGAAATTGTTATTTGGGCCACTGTACTTCGGTTATCTTGCAAACGAGCCCACCAGTACCTTAATTTTAAATAAAATTTCTATTTTACCCCTATCTTCATTAAGGGAGATGAGAATGAAGATAGGGGTAAAATATGGATTTCATTTAAAATTAACGTTTTGGTGGGCTTGCTTGCAAGATAGCTGAAGTACAGTGGCTCAAATAATATTTTCAAACAATCAGTGGCCGAATTGCAACCTTTCTCAAAGTACAGTGGTCCGATTATATATTTTGCCTTTTTGTTTATATTGGCATGTTAGCTAACAGGCCAGCCCAACTCGGTATGCATATAGCATGCTTGGGCTCGTTAAAGTCCAGAAAATGATTATTGAAGAAACCCATAGCCCATAGTATATGCCATTCATGACCTTTTTTGATTGATTTTCCATGAAGTGAAAAGTCGACAACAAGGAAGGGAAAATAAAAAGGTGAATTACAGGTCGGTCCTTTTTACAACATTTGTAATCGCTTCAATCCACTCATCTTTTTTTAAAATCAGAAAAAAATATTTTTGGGACAAAAAGAAGATTATGCTATTAATGAAAGAAAAATATCCGCGCGTCAGCAACTTAAGGCATCGCGATGCCCAATTTAAATATTTATTTTTGGGCATCGCGGTGTATATGTTGGGCATCGCGATGCTTAATCATTGCATCGCGATGTATATGTTTTTACAGATAAATACCGATGCACCAAAATAAATCACGATGCATACACTCAATGTATTTTCATTTAATCACAGTATATAATATCATGTCAAAATTTGGAAGGCTGGGGGAAGAAACATAAGCAAAATGCAATGAGCATCACGATGCTCTGTTTTCTGCAAACTAGTCGAAAAATGGCTTTGCTCTGTTCCATCATCACGATAAGTAACCCAGGCATCGCGATGAACAACCCAAGGCATCGCGATGAATACTCAAGGCATCACGATGAATACCCAAGGCATCGCGATGATTAACTCAAGACATCGCGATAAGTAACCCAGACTGAGCAAGGGACAAAATGCAAAGCAGGGGGCAAAATGAATCTTTGAAGTTGCCGCACCTCGCCTTAGCGAGGAAGGCTCATTCATTCTCAATGTGTACTGTATCTTCCTCCCTTCCCTTTCTCATTCTTTGTTTTTTTCTTCGTTCTTTTCTTACTGCCCACCTCCCTCATGTCTCTCTTCCACCTCCAACACACCCACGACCCAACAAAATTCAAACAGTGGAAGCCATAGTCTCCCAACTCTGTGATTTTTCATTGGTCGGGGACCCACTAATCTTCTCTTTGGTTGGAAATAGGTATGCAACCCACTGGAACAAGAGACTCCCAACTCCGTGACAGTAATAGCCAGAAAGTCCACCCACAACCCATGGAAGTGGCTGGAAACTAGAATCCAAGGTTTCCTCTCTCTCGCAATATATATTTTCAAGGTTTCCTTCACACCATTAGACCCTTTCCCTCTCACCTTGCTTTGTATGAATTGTAAGTTTTGTATATACTTTTCATTTTTAAATCATTGCTGCATCGCGATTCTAAATTCGGGCATCAAGATTAAAATTTTTGCATCGCGATGCCCAATTCGGGCATCAGCTGAGGCATCGCGATGCCCAATTCGGGGGTACTCAAGAACTATTTGGCGGCACACAGTAGGCTGGTCTTTCCTTAACACTCTCCCCTTGTTGGTTTGTAGAAATTAAAAGTGATTTTGGTGTAAGTCGTTTCATTCTTTGCAGTTGTGTGCAAATACGAAATTGGTTTGACTATCGTAATCATATATGTATTGTAAGTATTTATTGGTACTTATGATTTGATTACGTTTGAAAGGGCATTGATGTTATATCTTGCCTGAATTTTCTATGAGTTAAAAACTTACGGATGAATTTAAATGGTGTTTACAGGTTTTTGAGAAGCTTGGTCCAAGCTTATAACCAGAAAATGTGCTGCTTGTATCTTCAGAGTGTATCAAAGTGCCAGATTATAAGATATGTTCATGTACTTGAGATAGTTTTGGTTTGTAATTCATGCTTTCTTTGTGCATGTTGAAGGTTTCAAGTAACCGTATTTACTGAATCTGCAAATTACATCGTTGCATCCATGTCTTGCATAGGGGCATTTTAGAAAGAAAATTTTTAAAATGTCTTTTTTCGGTTACAAAAAATAAGGGTGGACTAGAGGGGTTAAAAAGTTTTGAAAGTGGACCGGCCAGCAATTTTCTGCCAGAACTCAGATACAATTATTTTTAGAGATAGAATTTATTTTTGATATAATTCAGTGTAAATTTTTTCCTACACAAATGCCCAAAAAATCATCAATATTGAATGAAATGATTCAAAAACTCAGTTGATTGATATATATATATATATATATATATATATTAGATATCGTAGTAATTGAAATTTTATGTGTATTTCAGATCTTAAAAAAGTGTATTGATATTAACTTTAATTATCGACCAATCAAAAATTTTGAAATAAAAACTTCATCAATTAAGCATAAAAACAATTAAGAATTTTATTTTTCCATTGCCAATCAACATAGCAAGAAGTTGAATCAATCACAGCACCATTGCCCTTGGCATTGGTATGGTTGATGAAAACACAATTCTCACACCGTTGCAATCCACTTTCACCAAACCCTTCCAACCGCCATACTCCGTCTCTTCCCATAATTTCTTATGCAACTCCAACACCCCGGACACTGCCCCATTGCCGCCGCCGCCATCACCTAATGTTAACAAAGTCCAACCACCATCATCCATAAAACGCGCTCACTCCTTTGAACCTAGCAACCACAATGGCATTAATCTTTCCACCTTGCTCAAACGGCAAAATCATCGTCTTCATGGAATTTTCGTTATTGACGTTGTTGTGGTGGACGTACGCGTTAATATGCGGTGACAAAAAAAAAAAAAAACTCAAATTAATACAAAGAAGTACTCTGTGGGATCAATCGCAAATATGAGAATTGAACTAATGTCTACGAGGAAAAGATTTCGGGTGGGATCAAATGCTTCTGACACTAAAACTGACTTAAGCTTCATTAATTTTTATTTTGTAATGAAATATGGTTGATCAATGTAAACTAATTGTCAAAGTATATAAACTCTGTAAAGTACGTCGGTGGGTGTCGGTAGATGAATTTGTATACATTATCGGTTGCTTGCTAAAGCATTTCCATTTTTAATAAAACATTGTGATCATTGTAAACTATCTGTGGAAGTATGTACACATAAAACCAAAAAGCAAAACAACAAAAGTATTGCTATGGGTACTTAAAAAGTACGTACTAAATTTTTTACATCGAATGATGTGTCAGCTGATGTGATATAAAAAATAAAATAAAAAATTATAATTAATGTATCATATTAACTGACACATTATTTGATATAAAAAATTTAACACTCTTTAGGTACTATAGCATTGCTCAACAACAAAACGAGTCGAGAGGCGCATGCATCGAGGTAATTCCCCGATCATCCCATCACCAGCCCAAGTTACATAAAAACTTGGCGGTAAAATTCAAATTTTTTATGTCAATTTTGGCCCTAAAAAATACTCCCTCCATCCCTTAATTATTTTGACTCAGCACACAGATTAAAAAAAATAATTAATTTGATTATTAATATTGATATAATATGTAAATTTTTTTTAATTTTCATGTGTATGTGGTCCATAATTAAAGTAGGGAAAAAAAGTAAGAGTAAAATGGTAAAAGTGATGTTCTAAAAAGGAAAATTTTCAAACAGAACAATTATTCTGAGACGGACAAAAAAGGAAAGGAAGATAATAATTTAATGACGGGGGGAGTATGTATTTAAGTAAAGATTAACATCGGTTAGAGCATGTACAACGGTGGGTAGCTTAAAAAAAGCTTACCTACCTTTTCTACCCAAATTTATTATAAAAATACTTTTAAGCTACCCATAAACTACTCAAATAAAAAATCTCTTTCAATGGTGGCACAAATTCTAATAAGATTACATACCATACCATCTTTATCTCTATTTAATTTAATATTTTTATACTCCTTTCGTCCCTAAATTATTGTCTTCCTTTCTTTTTTTGTCCGTCCCAAAATAATTGTCTTATTTTAAAACTTTCCTTTTTAGGACATCACTTTTACCATTTTACATTTACTTTTTCTCCTACTTTAATTATGGACCGCATACACATAGGCATTAAAGAAAATTACACATTATACCTATAGTAGGGATTGTTCCACATCACTCTAGGTATTTGCCACGTAATTACCTAGTCTTCCCCGAACTAAAACCTATCGTACGAAAACGTACTAGGCTCCGAGTGATAGCCTAAAAGGGGGCCGAGATTAAGTGCTTAAGCTTAAGGGTAGTAACACTCGAGTCTCCACGGCCGCACCCCGACTTTGTTAATAGTCTCCGTGAGTAAGTTGGCCAAGGATCCAAACGCTTCATCAGGAGAACTTCTTGTCTGACCCTATGAGATCCAGGGCCAGGGAGCCCAAATTCCCGAACATTAGGGTTCCAAGGAATTAACTTTACGCCTCAGGTAAAGGGCAACAATTTACCACTAGCACTTAGATCCTTCAGGGATGACTCGGCTTAGGCACTACCGGGGGGATTATTTTTTATTCGATAATCTGGAGCAAGTGAGTATTCAGTCTTTACTCTCTTTCTCTTTACCTGATCAGTCTTGACTTCCACTCCGACCTTTACTCTTTCGAGGTTCTTTGATATAGACGTGTCATGCCAAGCATTATACTCAGCACACATCACACCCTTAGGGACACTCACATTCTACAATACCAATATTAATAATCAAGTCAATTATTTTTTCTTAATTCGTATGCCGGGTCAAACAAGACAATAATTAAGGGACGGAGGGAGTATAAAAATATAGAAACACATGAAAAATTTGTAAAAAAATAAGTTGACGTTCAAATGAAGCAAACCAAGTTTCTATTTATAGAGAAAAATGTGTACTTTAATACAAAAAAAAATATGTATATACATACTCCCTCCGTCCCTTAATTATTGTCTTGTTTGACCCGGCACACGGATTAAGAAAAAATAATTGACTTGATTATTAATATTGGTATAATGTGTAATTTTCTTTAATGCCTATGTGTAAGTGACCCATAATTAAAGTATCGGAAAAAGGGTAAAATGGTAAAAGTGATGTCCTAAAAAGGAAAGTTTTCAAACAAGACAATTATTTTGGATGGATAAAAAAGGAAAGGAAAGACAATAAAATAGGGACGGAGGGAGTAATTTTTTTTTTTTTTTTTTGTGGTTCAAAAATAGCCGAAAATTGGAAATAATCAAATTTAAAGAGAGAGGAGATGAAAATGGAGGAAAACTTGAAAAATTTGTAAAAAATTTATAAGGTGTCCAAATGAAATAAAACAAATTTCTATTTATAGATAAAAATGTATAATTTAATAAAAATAAATAAATAAACAAAAAGCAAATTTTTGTGGTCAAAAATGACCAAAAATTGCAAGAAAAGAATTTACTACAGTGACGTCAGGCACTACAATACATGTCAGGAGAATCTTCTTTTTTTTGCAAAAACTGGAATCTAAATGGCATAATTTTAGAGCCCGTTTGGTCGAGCGTTTTGGCCAAAATGCAGGGCTAAAACGCAGCTTATTTGCAAAAAATGTGTTTCAATACTGCGTCAGAAAACGCAGCGTTTTCAAAACGCAGCTGCGTTTTAAAACGCTGGAATTCCCAGCTTTTTCCCAAAACGCAGGTTTTAAAACGATCCTAGGAAAAAAAACTGCGTATTGAAGTGATATCCCAAACGTATTTATAAGGAAAGACCTGCATTTTTAAAACACTGCGTTTTTTAAAACGCTGCGTTTTTAAAATACTGCGTTTTGTAAACGCTGTACCAAACGGGCTCTTAGTATCGTTTGAACCTAAACTATATCATTTTGAAGGAATTTTTTTTGACAAAAAAGTCTTGTTTCTCATAATCTCACCAAATACACCTCCATTGGACCAAATCGGATCCTCTATTTCAAAATGGTGTTCCATCTCCTATTCTAATCGTTGGATATGCGCCACGTGTGTATAAAAAATCACGGGGTAATTAATGTTGTTTATTCACATGCACATGTGACACACATCCAACGGTTAGAATAGGAGATAAAATACCATTTTAGAATAGAGGATCCGATCTGCCATTGGACGTGCTCTTAAAAAAATATCATCATTTAATTCATCACATATACGTCACCTAAACCGAGATGAAATATTTGGATAAAATGCGGAGTAGTTTGAATCCCCTGTCATTTTTCATCGAGAATTTACAGCCAATAGACAATTGTTCGAAATAACATCTCCTTCATGAGCTTACTCTGTCAATATGAATATCTGCCCCTTAAACAAAATTAATGTTTAAGTAAATGTAGATTAGAAGATATGTCTTGAGTCCATCATAAAATTTATGTATATTGCCCGCTACCTTGAAACAAAATAACAGGATCAGACCCACAAAGATTAATCTAAACTACCTCTATTGCTCTATATCACAAAGATAATTGGAAGAGTGAAAACTACATAAATTAAAATGAGTGATCAGAATAGCAACAAATCTGCGACAAATTCATCGATCAACGAATCTAATATCCCGTTCTCAATCGCCACGCCCTCTTCAAATGCTTCGGCTTCAAAGTCAACCCATTTCCCGTACTTATTGCTCATGTCCTTGTCCACAAGCTCATCCACCATCAAATCTCCCATGCTTGTCCACCCCGAGATCTCTTTGTGTAATTTCTCCGCCAGCAACTCCTTCCTCTCAGAAAATTTTGTCCATTTAATCCATGCTTCACGGCTTCCACTAAAATGTCGCACGGAATTTGTTTCCAGGCACTCGCTCACACATTCAAACCAAACCTTTCTCTCTAGCTTAAAGTACTCTTCCGAGTTTTTGACCGCCATTGGCTTTTGATTTTCCAGCTGATCAAAGAGATCCAGAGGCATTATGACCTTTGGGGCCTGGCCTAACGCAAACTCCTCAAACATCATCTCTGCATAGCTAAGTATGTACTTGACATATTCCAATTCCCAGTGGGATGACCTTGTAATTGATACATACCACCCCGATGAAAAAGTTATATCATCTCTTCCCATGCCCCCAACAGATATGGAAGAGGCAGAATCTGACAACTCCATCTCCCCTTCTAGAAGTTCGAGTCTTTTGGCAGAGATATCACGGAAGGTTTCATGAGCTTCAGCTGATAGATATTGCTTGCTTCCTGAAAATATAGTGTGGGTCAGGTGTTAAAATGTGCCATTGTAATGAGTAGATTCGATAAAGACCTAGACTTGGAATACAGTTCAACAGCAGTTGACGTCGAACTTTGAATTTGCAGGTACTCGAGTCTACTTGTGAGTCAAGCGTACTTGTGATTGTAACCATACATTAATTCATGTAACCATACATTAGTTATATCGTATTTCTATACTTCTAACTTTTCTTTCAGCCTAAATTCATATATTTGCATGTACCTCGGGAAAGCTAGTCTTTCTATACTTCTAACATTTCTTTTAGCTAAAATATCATAATATAGTGAGTGTCACTCGAGTAAAGTTTAGGCTCTTCTAATAAATCAAGTTGACTCGAGTAGTTCTTGAGACTCCCGTAATTACTAGCATACCAACTTGGCTTATGTAGACTCCAAATAATGCATGTAACCATACATTAGTTATAGGGTAAATTACAGATAACCCCCTCAACTATGGGTCGGGTTTGAATTGCCCTCCTCAACTACCATTTGAAGCAATGTGCCCCCTCAACTATAACATCTTCTTAAATAGCATCTTCTCTTTAGGCATTGTTGTTTGAATTAACGAAATTTGCCCACCTACGACTCACGTTACCATTTGTACGTATGATTTTTACCTTAATATTCAAAACAAAGATAAGCATATAATTTTTTTTTTACCATCTTTATGTACAAGGAGGTATTGAAACAACAAGGGTAAAATAGTTAATTCAAACACCAAAAGGGCATTATGATTAGAAAAAATACCTAAAGATGGTCACATGGTTCACATGTGGTCATTTTACGTCAACTCAAATAGTAGTGTCTAAAAAGAAGCTCCAATTAAAGAAAATGTTGTAGTTGAGAGGGGCACATTGCTTCAATTGATAGTTGAGGGAATGACCTTTTAAGACCAAAATACCCTCAACTACTTTAAATTAATCCTAAACTACCCTTTCTTATCTTTTAAGCCCAAACCCTAGAAACATGTTTCATTCACGCCTCTTCCACAATCTCATCTCAACTATGTCGTCTCCCATAGTCGCCACCTTCTTTGCTTCATCATCCACCGTCTCTCTCTCTCTCGTACTCGTCGCCTTCTTTGCTTCAACATTAATGTGAATCGAGTGGTGGACTGGAAGGCAAGGGTGATTGGAGGAGAGTGACGGTGGTTTTATGGCTAACCCATCGACTCCGACTTGTATTACTCAACTTAGAGTTGGAGTAGACTTCACTAGTCCAGGCGAGTTAAATTCGGGTTTAGTTAATTGGTACTCAATTCAACTCAAAAAATTACAATAAAATTTTTGACTAGAACTCAAGAAAACTCAACCGATTTGACTGTTTATGGGCCTAGTTTTCAGTAGTGGCTGCCATCGAACTTGCACCAGCATTTGCATCCTAGATATGCATTTACATGCAGACTATGAGACTATCAGCGGCAAACTCAAGATTTTTATCCACGTGGGGGTACAATAATGTTACTTGTTAAATGGGTGTCACTTTTAGTAAAAGTATGGATTGTGATAAAATTGATTTTTAAGTCGTAAATCAAGGTAACTTTCTTACAAACAGCACTCGTTTATGAACAATTGGACATATTAAAGGTTTGAATTATATTCATTTAGGGTCAAGAATAGTATAAGAACATCCAAAAGAAATATATTGAAGCTTAAAATTGGAAAGGATCTAAGTTTGACTTTTTTTAATTACAAATGGAAATGGAATGAAACAATGGAGCAGCGTAGACAGCAAGAACAAATTTTAGACTTACATATCTTTCAATTTTCTTTTATACCTGCTTGTTCTTCAAGGACCATTCATTATAATTCTCCTTTCTATTTCTATGTCTATTTCCATTTCTCCTGGAACCCAAGATCCAATAGAGCATGAAGGTGGATAAGTTGCAATTAATAGGAACTTATCAAAAGTCCAATAAGGGCACCATATGCTGAAGTCTACAGTTCATAAAGCAAAGTCTAAAACCTCATACTAGTCTGTTCTGCTTGCCCCCATGGGCCCCAAGGTAAACCCTCGGGTGCGAACTATGCAATGGCCCCTCACAGTCAAACTAGTATTTTTCAAATCTTAAACTTGCAGATAATACCTCATTCAATAATCTAAGAAGGTAACAATTCCAAAGAGTTAAACTAGAGAATTTACGCGTACCAGATATGAAACAGGAGTTGGCTAACAAAATTTCCACATGTGACATGGCTGCAATTTCTAGTTACTGTGCTTAAATCATTTTCATTTATTACTAAGCCTGTATGCAAATAACACCAGACACTGTAGGCGATTCAGTATTCTTACCATTGCTAGTAAAGCTGGTTTTGCTGTCTGATGTGATGCAACTTCCATCCGAAAAAGAAGGTTCCTGACTAGAAATTGTGCTAGGATATTGGGAATCAAGTTCTTTCCCATAGTCACTGTTCTTGCTCAGAGTGTTATGCCCTTCAATCTCTTCCATCCCCTGAAATAGTTAAAAGAAAGCTTCAATGGACTGTGCCATGTAATATTATTCATTATAAACAATTTTCCACTCCCGAGGTATTAAAGTTCAGCAATCAGAATTGCATAGCTCCAGTGAATAGAAACTTGGGGTCAAACAACTACCACCAACGTCCCATAAAAAAGTCTACTTTCCTTTAGTCTAAAAGGAGTCCCATTTCAAAATTAAGCTATAGATTTTCATGGTTTTTCTGAAATTTTCGTTCGTTCCAAAAACATGAAGTTGTCTTACGTATCATGTGATACACCACACACACACACATTCCGTCCCTAGAAAAGAGTGATGTTTGACTCGGCACACAAATTAAGAAAAGCTAATTGACTTTTTTATAAATACTAATTTGTCTTGTATTTTCTAATGATACCCATGTGGGAGTGGAACCTTTCAATTAAAGTAGCAAGTAAATAAAGGGTAAAATGGTAAATAATATCTTTATAAGGAAAGATTAGAAAGTGGACAAATTTTTTGGAATGGCCTAAAAAGGAATAATGGACTCTTTTTTAAGTAACGGAGGGAGTATAACTTTAGTGCAAAGTAAAGGATGTGTATGAAAGTCAACATGCATTATTAAGAAAATAAAAAGTTAAGACTTTCAAAGTGGACTCTAATTTGGGGCGGAGGGAGTAAACCAAAGAAGTATTTTTGTATAACTAATTAAATCTTGTTAAGTCCAAGAAGTTCTCGACATTTCTGCAGTGCACATGTAATGCCGAATCATTAAGTTAGCTGGATTACGAAGTCGGGTGACCCAATGGTAGACCTGTCGCTTCTAAAGAGTAAGGTCTCAGGTTCAATCCCTTCCCACGCTCCCTTTGGACCAACAAAAAGAAAAGGATGCTTCTTATATTGCCATCCTAGCAATTGTTGTAAATTGTTAGAAAAGTAACCTAGCACTTGTCGCCCCCTCTGGCACTCATTTTATGCATATATTAAATCTCAATCTCTTCTCTCTTAGCTGAGCAACCAATCTTGACATGATCACTGGGGGGATTCACACTTGTATAATGCGCACTCAAAGAAAAATAAGTACAGTTGCGTGTGAAATGGGTGGAGATATGCAGTTGCATAAAATGCAAGGTCGATCTCAAGGCAGCCTACCAACGATTCAAACCGATCGAAGCAGCTGGTACACTACAGTGCAAATCAGAATCTAACAACACATCTAAACAGCTACTCCCAATTAACAATCATAAGAGTTCACAACTCGTAGGACACAATTATCTCAGGCCCACAGTGACATAATCTCATACAATGGATTAAGATGTGTTGTTCATTTCATGAAACTGAAATGGCAGAACAAAATTACTTAATACAACTACAGTTTCCAATCAATTTAATAATTCATTAACTATGCTTGCATTTGGTTGCTTATTGTTATTCAAAGGAAACAGGCACAAGAAGATTTAACAATGACTAATAGAAGAACAATAGATGGAAACGAGAATTATCAAAAGGAGAAATACCTGCCACCTTTGTACAGCTTTCTTCTCATTTTCAGTAGACTGAGTGCTTATGGTACTAAAAGATTGTACTAAATCAGGCAGAGTGGAAGGAGAAGTGGGAGAGGACACTCCTTTGTCCATGTTGCCGTTAGATGACTCAACTTTACAGGTGAGCTCTTTTAGTTTCTGTTCCAGCAAAACACTCAAAGCATCACCACCAATCACATTCAATGCCAAAGAGGGCAGAACGGAAATTTTTGAGTCAGTTTGATCATCAGGAGGATCAAGGCACAAGCTTCTGCTCTTTGCCACTGCTGATTGAGGCCCAGGAAATGGTTTCTTTATAGGAGACGTGAATGTAAAGGAGACTACATCCATTCCATTTTTCCTATCAACAGAATCCCACTTCGTGCAACCATCAATTGTTATGTTACATTTCACAGACCTTTCTTTTTTTTCCTTGACCACTACACTATCAGAAGAGCTTCCATCAAAGTCAATCTCCCCATTGACAGAACGTTTCTTCCCAGAGAACTTTTTTGTTTTAGCTGAAGAAAGGTCCTTTCCAGTTTCACATGCCACTGAAATGATCTTTTTGCTCCCAATACCAGAGTTTTCCACAACCTTAGTTGAGGTATTACTTTCCCTAAAGGAACCATTTGTAAGAACAGCTTTTCTGTCTTGCTGGTATGAAACTCTTGGTTTTAAACTTGCCCGACCCCCTTTATTGGATCCACAGTTCTGTTTTTGATTATTCTGCCTGAGTACATCAGTACCAGTCCTGCCTGTTGATGTTCTATTTTGCTGCACACTCCTTGGTGTATTTTTCTGCTTTTTATCAAAGTGTCCCCCCGACTTACCATCCACATATTCCTTTTGGTTCATTAAATTCCTATTACTTCTTGAAGCAGCTCCATCTCTTTTCTGAAGGTTAACTTTCGCTTGAACCGCAAGAGAAACCGGCTTGTCCTTATTCTTCAAACTTCCAGAACCACCTTGTTTTGAAACTGAAAATTCCGATCCATTCTGACCTCTGTCACAAGGTTGTGCTTTCAAATATTTCACAGAGCTGTGTTCTTTAGGCCTTTGAGATGTTTCAGGAAGGCTGGAATTGGATACTTTGTGCGCAGCCTCCATTTTCTCTTTCAGATCTCTTATTCTAAGGGGAACTGAATTAGACCCAACAGAGGGCATTTTGCCCTTCATAGTTGAACGAGGACTCTGCTCAATTATCTTAGCAGCTGCCTCCATTATGTAAGAAGCATTTCTGGTAAGGATGAACCCTGGACTTTTGATAGGAGACAACAGCCTGTGGTGTGTAATAGGGACAGATTTAGCTGATTTTGGAGGTAATGTCTCAGTTTGAAATCTCTCGATTGGTCGGTTCTGTAACTTCTGTAATCTAGCTTCTACCGGATTCCTTGAAAAGCCATCCAACTTATTTCGGACGCCATAATCTATGTCATGATACTCACATTGGAAGTCGGTGGTAAGCCTTGAGAGATGAGAATTTCTGAAAGAGTGTGTTTCAAAAACTGGTGTAAAACATGGTTCAGAAGCATCTGAAGTTGGTAAGGAATCCAGTCCCATAAGTCTTGCCACCACCCCGGGGGCTTTTATTCCATACCCTTCATCATTGTTCACTGATGAAGCATAATCACTTTCCCTAAGACTTGGACCAGGTGCATTTTCATGTAACTTCATCTACGCATACCGGAAAAATAGTCATGTTAAAAATAATTTGAACTCCCTGAACTTCAATAAACAAGAAGAGAGCTAAACTACATGAGAGAGAGTGGAACTGCTAAGTATGATGAAAGCACTGTTATGTGTGTGTGTGAAAGAGAGGGGGGGAGGGGGGAGTCCACCTGTTGTTGTCGTGACATAGCTACATTGTCTAAATTTTCTTTTCCTTGCTTTGAACCTTCTGCAGGCCACATGCCACAGGAAATAAGAGATACATCATAATTAGGAAAAGTAAAGGCGACTATGCATTTAAAATAGAATAAGAATGCATTGGAAATGTAGATAGAATTTTCACAATGTACGGAACAGGAAGTACCGGATGCATCAGACTTGTTTGAGAAGAGCTTCTTCCGAGACTTGGCATTCCAATCAAACAACTGTAGAAATCCTCCCTTTGAACTTCGTTTCTCGACTTCCATTTTCTCATCTACAAACTGAAATCAATTCCAAAGCACCAAAAATAAATCACGCAATATCCGTCTGCAATCACACACCAAGACACAATGAGAAAATAGATATTGTAAAACAATCAAGCCCTCTACTAAATTCTTCACAGGAAGACAAACAAGCATGTTTCAATCATTCCATGTCAAAGAACTTAGGAATTCAAACAGCTAAATTTCATCAATAAGAATAAAATCAAGATTTTTCAAAAATCAATTTATAGGTTAGAACACTCCAAATTGCTCATACAGCTATTAATATGCTCACTAACCCTAGTTTCAAGAAATATAAACAAGCCTAAATCTACACACTGTGTGAGAGAGAACACTCGTCGAACTACCTCAAAAAAACAATGGAATGCCAGTTACTCTGCAGAAAATTACAAAGGCACAAGACCCAGATCAATTTGTGAAGTTAACATTTCATTTAAAGAAATACGAACACAAACATACATACTTTACACACACACATTGGATAAAAAGAAGCTACATTTAAACGGGTTAGCATTAAAATAGCAAAAACTTTCAAGAGTCTCACCAAAAACGATTCATCTGCGAAAAATACACAAATTTTCCAAACTCAATGCTTCTTCTTTTTCTTCTGTAGAAAAGGAACAAGAAAACCCAGGAATTTCTGAAATGCCAAAAGGAGCTTAGTTAGGGTTCGATCAGCTGCTCAATAGACATTTGGGGGGGAGTGAAGGCAAGAACAAAGAACTGAGGAGAGAGAGAGAGAGAGAGAGAGAGTGAAGAGTGAAATTTTGAATCTGGGTGTGGGTGAAAGATGAAGGGATTGGTGGAGTGAAAGTATGACTTCGGTTTGGGGAGGGAGGACCTAAAATATTTATTTAATCAAGACAAGACGCGACTCACCAAAACACCTCTCTTGCCGTTACAAAAATTAAATACTCCCCCGTACTTTGAAAAATTCTGTATAGTTACACTTTTTTTTTTTTTTTTTGTTAATTACACCATTAGTCTCTTGACTAATAGCTTTTTCATTTTTCACGATTATTCCCTTAACGAATTTTTTTCAAATTTCAGTCCCGTGAGTACCAAAAAGTTACACGGCTAATTCTTTTGATGGATGACGTTAGTAAAATTCCGTTAAGTGACCCATATGCCTCCCACGTGCATTTAAGTAAGGGCAAAATTAGAATTTCACTAATAATCTTTTTCCTTAATTCTTCAAACCCTAATCCCAAAACACACACACACACACGCGCACCTCTTTAACCCAGTTCACCCATTCAACGAAATTCTCACCCATTCTCAAAATTCATTATTCATATCATTAACTTCTGTTCATAGCACCTCCTTAACCCAATTCGTTGAAATCAATTTGAATCTTACCGAAACTTAATCACACCAAACCAATAAAATCCAATTGATTCTAGGTTTAAAACTCATCATTTGTAAGCTAAATGTCCACATCGAGATACCCAGATCTGTGATTGAGTTTAAATCCACGTCACAGATCTGAGATTATCATCGAAATCACACCAAACCAATAAAATAAAATCCCACAGATCTGAGTTTAAATCACACCAAACCAATAAAATCCAATTGATTTATTATCGTCGAAATCTTAGAAACACCTGGAAATCAAGCAAAGGATCTTGAATGTGGCGAAGACGGGATGTTGAAGTCGCCATTGCTCATTCCAACTAAGTTCACGTACGCTTTCTCTCTCCTGCGAAGAAAGATCTCTCTTCCCGCACACAATCGCTGACGGGATCTTGAAGCCGTCATTGCTCAGTCAACATGTCCGATGAAGAACCCATCTTTCAATCAAAGTTGAACCCATTAAAATCCAACTTGGGGGTGCTCTGATTCGGCAGAGGTCTGATATCACTATCGACTCGGATGTCGAAATTCCAGCGAGTCTTCGGGCACTTGGAGTATAAGCTACTCTAGATTGAGTCGTTGAGGGAGAGTTCTAATTGGTGATGCTGTGCTTTAGAGTTTGTGCCTTTCTGATTTTATAGCTCATTTTGGTTCTTGGTTCTTGAATTTGTCCTGAGTTTGTAGCTTATTTTGGACAAACTTTTGTTGTTCGTACGTTGAGATCAGTAACTGTGACGAGTTCTCTGTCAAGAAATTATTGGAATTTTTTATATTATATGTGAATTTAAGAAATTATTGGGGTTCGAAGAACAAGTGTGTGTGTGTGTGTATGTGTGTGCGCGTTTTAGGATTAAGGTTTGAAGAATTGGGAAAGAAGATAATAAGTAAAATTTCAATATTGCCCTTACTTAAATGTACGTGGGAGGCACATGAGTCACTTAGCAGAATTTTATTAACGGCATCTATCAAAAGGATTAGCCGCGTGACTTTTTGGTACTCACGGGACTAAAATTTGAAAAAAAATTTATTAAGAGACTAATCGTGAAAAAGCTAATAGTCAAGGAACTAATGATGTAATTAACTATTTTTTTTTTTTTAAAGGTACGAGCTCGAGCATGTGATATTCTTACGAGTTTTATTATTAGTGACGTCAAATCACACCATCAGATTAAATTTATCTTTTTCTAATTATTACCAACTAATTTGATTTTACGGATTAAAGATATAAGTAACGTTCACTGACACTAAAGCTTGTAATAATACAACCCCAAACTCATAACATCGTTTGCCTTTTTTTTTTTTTAGGCTTAAATACGAATTGATCACTCTACTTTCACGTGACATTTGTTAAGTTTATTTTTTTTTTTCACACTTTAATCACTCAACTTTGAATACAGTGTCAATAAGCTCACTCAATCAATTTATTGATTAAAAAATCTAAGCAGAGTGATTGAAGTGTTGAAAAAAAAGTAAAGTAAGTTTAATAAATTTTGGGTGAAAGTAGAATGAGTAAATGATATTTAAACCTTTTTTTTTATGTCAACTAGTTATATCCGCACGGGTTTAATTTGATTTTGCGATTAATTGATGCATTTTAGAAATATTTTTCAAAGAAATTATCATTATTGAATATATACATTTGTTAACTTAATGTCTGACAAAAGTTAAGTATTGTTAATATATGTAAATTAGTGGTCTTTTATTATAATATTTTTATTTCAAAATAAGTATTTTTATTGTGGTTAATATATGTATTCATGCTATACATTTTTTTTTCTTTTTTAAGTATCCTTTAATGATATCAAATTGTTAAGTTTTTTTTATTTTCATCTTGAACTTAATAAAGATATTTTTAGATATGTATCACATATTACAGATATTATTTTAGGACATTTTAAATAAATATGAGATCCATAATTTGACATAGAGAGAGCAACATTTATAAAAATAAAAATTAGTTGGTATATATTATAAAATAATTTAATATTTTTTAAAAATAATTTATATAATCTTTATAATAAAAATGATTATAAATGAAAATACATATATTGACCACCAATAAAAAATATTTATTTTGAAATAGAAATATTATAATAAACGATCACTAATTTGCATATATTGACAACACTTAATTTTTGTTAAACTTTAAGTCAACAAACGTCAATTTTAAATAATAATAATTTTTTTAAAAATATTTTTAAAATATATTAATTAATCTTAAAATCGAATTAAGCTCACGGGATCAATAACTAGTTGACAATTAAATTCTCTCTTTCTATTTCAATGGTCGGCAAAAAAGAAAGAGTGTATATTTTGAACATAGCACTGAATTCATTGGATGGTGCGCTTGCCACGGTGTGATGGGTCACCAGGCAACAACACGTGGAATAGACCCCAAATGAAATGTCTCTCAATGTGTTGTCCAAAGACATTATTCTTTACTTTTTGTTTTGTCATCTTTTCATTTTTAATATAAATCAAATTTAAATTTTACATAATTTATTTATATTTAAAAAAATAAAATTTTATTTAATTAAAAATTACATTAAAAATACCATAAATTACAATTTTTATAATATTATAAAAATAAATAAATTTATATAAATTATCTGTCAAACTATAATTAAGTTAACCTTAAAAAATAAAAAGTCGACTTTTCCTTTATTCGCAGGAAGTATATGTTTGAATGATATATGTAAACCACCTATTTATAATATTTTTTGTCCCAAAAATTATTTTAGTGTATTAAATTTTCATATCAAAAATTATTTTTAGTGGTATTGAAATTTGTAAATGAGTAATTATTGAGACAAAATTTATTATATTTAAATTTTGGTTAAAATTCGGGCCGATACCTTTTAATAAATTTTCAACCACCTTAGTCCTCTATAATTGTTTCAAACCGAAAAAAGATACTTTTATTACGAAATATCGTCTATGCTCTTACAAAAACACGGAACAACACGCTATGCATTTGTGCATTGCGATGCACAATATTACAATTATAATGCATCAAAAGTGTGCATGGATGCACAAAATTGTACTAAAAAACCATTCACCATTCATCACCGATGAGGAAGAAGAAGACAAAGAAGAAGATTATGAGGCTGGTGAATACTACGAAGGAACTAATGAAGAAGAGGATGGAGTGGAGGGTTGCTGGTTGATGAACTTTGTGAAGGAATAAGCAACATTAGTGTCAATGGCGGTGTGGGGGAACGGCGGATTGCTGAATTTGCAGGGAAGCATAAGAGGTTTCTGTACAACAGTGAAGATGAATTTGAAGGAGTAGCAATAGAGGTTGCTGATGAGGCTTCGGCATAAAGGCATGCCAACGCTAAAAGGGGAACTCCTTTGATTCTGTGAAGAAAAAGAAGAAGAAGAAGATTGAATTGCTGGCTCATTGATCTGATAGGGTTGGGTTTTGGTTGTCTTTTTTGTGACACCATTTCTGTCTAGTTTAATTTTTTTCAAAGATTCTAGTTTGTTTTTGGATTGATTTAGCTTTGAGCTAAATGCTTTTGTTCACTTGATTGGAGAAGAGTAAAACAATACTTAAAACATTGCTTAGATCACGGGGGTAATTTTAAAATAATTAACCAATTTATCATTTAAAATAAATTTAAGTAATTAAAAATAATTATGACGTATTAAAAATTTTATAAAAAGTACCGATCCAAAATAATTTTAATTTTTTTTTTTTAACATTTAGTGTATAGACAGATGTTGAGTGGATAATGACATTCACATCAATGGTAGGACCATTGGGATGCTATTTTGTACTACAAAGACTATATAGATTCAACATTCTCAGCCGAATTTTGTCAATTTTAGTACTGCAGCAGCAGATTATTTCTTTCTTTTGGGACCAATCCCCATTTATATCACAGTCCTTTAACTTTATATACTAGCTAGTCTTTATATAGCTCCTTACAATAAAAATCTCTTGTTTTTTTGGATTAAGAATCATGAATGAATACTCGTCGTAATCATTCTTACAATATGAAATAAGAGAATGACAGAGACATAAAACCTTTTTGTTTTTTAGAAATATACCTAAAAGCTATGTAGGCGTCCATCAAATTCAATAAGGGACGAGTTTGATTCTTGTGGTCGTAGCCTTTGAACAAAAAATAAATAATAATAATGTTTAAATATCTGTCATAAGATTATGAAAACACGTCATAATTGCTCTCCATCCTGTTCGAAGAGTCACATTCAAAAGTCAGACATTTTAAGGATTGAAATAACTTTTCATAAATAACATTGACTTAAAGAATTATAACAAATTTTGTAATTTTAAGTTTAATGTAACAAAATCAAAGAGGCAATTCGTGGTTTTGTAATAATTGATAGATAGGAAAAAAAAAAAAAGATTTTCTAGCTAAATAGACTCCAATGATACATAAAAATAGATTATATTTAAGTGGAGAAAGCCATCCCACAATTATGGCACTGGCCCAAGGAGAAATTCATGTGGGAAAAACTCCTCCATGTTACTCTTGAACCATGCACACCACATGGGCTATAGCCTTCATCTTATAATCATGTCAAATCCCAAATGTGCCTTCAATCAAAAGTAATTCTTCAAGTATTTCTGTTGGCTTTATTAGATCTTAGATCCAAGCTTATCAAGAATGTACCTTCCCCACAGAGTCATGATTGGGCTTGCTGGTCAATTCTCAATTCAATAATCATATATATATATATATATATATATATATATATATATATATATATATATATATATATGATTACTTCATACATTTATTTCAAACTTTCAATGACATGGAAATTGGAAACCCTTGAATAAGTTCCAATAAAAAACTGTATACAGTACATCTTTTGGAATTTTCAGAACTTTGTCAGAACTTCAATCCATGTTGTGGAGCACCTGGAATAATTGACAATAATGTGGTCCAGTGGGGGCCCTGAGAAGAGAATGAACCATATGTTATCAGGTATCCTGCCTTCTCCAAGATCTGGAAACTGATTTCTCAATAGATAGTAGAAACCTCCTGCAAGGATACACAAATAATTGGGAGACTGAATTTCTTAAACTAGTTCCATGGCAATTTCCTATGAAAAACTGGTTTAACTTAGGGGGGCTGCTATCAGCATTCCATTTGTTAAACTCCACGTAGTACTTTATTCACTTCTAGATCATTTTTCCTGTATTTTCCAGTGGAGTTTCTTCGTTGAAAAGTGGAGTGCTAATCGCATTCCCTTTAAATTCCTATACAAGTTGTTACTTCCTGCTTTTGTTTTGTTAGCATGGGTCCTCTTATGCATGAGGCCACAAAGCAGATAGTGAACCAACACGGATAACTAAAATCTGCAACTGACCAACTTAAGCACAGCAACTGCAGCTCGATCACTGTCCTTTTGCAAAATCGGGAATATGCACCTAAAGTAGGCAAAAGCTTTTAGAAGCATTTGAAATAGGCACCTTCAGTTGTAGGAAAAATTAACAGACAATTCTACAGAAAGAATGGATCAGGGTCGAGCACTCGGTTCACTAGCTATTGAAACATACCGTTGCTATAAGCGAAGATTGTTCATGAAGAGGACTTGAGACAGTTATCACATGGGCTAGATCCATATTTACAGGCACTTTGATCGAAGGTCTCTCCGAAGTGTTCAAGTAAGGTTTGTCTACGACATTTTGCCTGTAAATTAGAGACATACATCAGTGAAGCAACCTTTTATGGTTTAATTTTGCCAACACTAAAGGCAAGAGCTTCTATTTCAGACGATAAAAAGGTTATTAATTTCAGAAATATGATTCCAAATACCTTGTTTTCACAGTACTGTTGCATTTTTCGAGCTTGATCCATGGCTATCTTAAAACTCTCACTCTTGGCTCTTTGTCCACTTCGTAACATACAAACAACTCGGCTGAAATCTTTCTTCTGGTATAGAGCAACGCAAACTGAAGGAAGATTATCTCTTCCTGCCCTTCCAGATTCCTGATAATAGCTTTCAATTGATTTGGACATTGTATTATGAACAACAAAACGCTGAAAATATGGAGAATGACAATTTCAGTTGTCAGCTAAAATGCACAGCACAGTAGCATAAGTATTCATATCTCCTAAGAAAAACAAAAATGCTGTTCATGCCAGAAGAAAGGTTGATATCAAGTATTAATAGTAGAAAATAATGTCATACATCATCTTTGAGTTTAGCCTATTAACCTTCGTAACAATTGCTAATTCATTATCGTTATAATGCAAGAATTCTATTTTTTTTTCCTTTTTAGGACATTACATCTTTCCCCTTTGCTGAAGCAAAAAGGTCATCATATCAGATTGGTTCATTAATGCATTGTCCTAGTTATTTCTTTCTAAAATGAATAAAAGTGAAATATTGTATCAGGACTCACAACATCAGGCTTGTCAATCCCCATGCCGAACGCAATAGTCGCACATACCACATGCACCTCTCCAGTATGCCATTTCTGTTGAACAGCAACCCTCTGACGAGCAGCTAAACCAGCATGGTAATATACTGTCTTGATTTTGCATTTCTCATTCAGAAATTTTGAAACCTCCACACATTCATTTTTTGAAAGGCAGTATACTATTCCACAAGAGCTTTTGAAGCGATCCGATAGTAGCTTTCCAAGCTGCTTAAGGGGCTCTTTGTTCTTCTCAATCACTTCATACTTCAGGTTGGGTCTATCAAAGCTTGTCTCCATGACAAGAGCTCGGGGGATTCTTAAAGCCTTTAAGATGTCCTGCAGGAACGATTAAACATCAACAAATGCCACATATTACATCAGTTAGAGATAAAAAAAAAAAAAAGAAAAGTCAGCATTACCTCACGAACGGATTGGGTTGCAGTGGCTGTTAAGGCCATCACTGGAACATCTGGGAAATTCTGCTTAAGACATCCTAATACTCTATAATCTGGACGGAAATCATGTCCCCATTGGCTGAAAATGTTGGAATAAGAAACTAAAATAAAAATTCATAGCTATAAAGAAAGAAAGAAAATGAAAGCTCTCACTATGATTAGCTAATTACTGAGAAAATAGATAGATCTTGCACTGAGCGCTGCTCAGCTATGCTACCTTCGAAACTAGGACCAAGAGAAACTCCAACTTCTCTAACACACTGTTCAAATCATCCACATTATTTGAATTGTGAGATAATAGATTTAGGAGAAGACAATCAAGTGTTGCTTAATTTCTCCCTTCATCCAATATTGAGCCATATGGCTTTATTGGAAGGGGGCATATGATCCAATATATCAGAACCAGTATGACCCAATTGTCTGCACCCATACAACAACATACATGATCATTCGTATAAAGGATGATGGTCTTAATCAGTACTTCAAAATATCGAGACCAGGTAATACCAAAGATAAAGAGTCTGAGAAGTCAAAGACAATGATGCAATGGACGAGGGCTAGCACCAAATGCAAGGAAATTTGCCTGTAAAATGTGAACTAACAGGCTAGAGATGGGCGTTCAAAGAGCTGCATCTCCCTCATGCCAGTTACATGCTTGGCCTTTCTAGGAATGCTAGAGTTGTGGAGTGATCCCCAGGGGACAGGTAGTAAATATCTCTGTAAGGTATGAATAATCGCTATAGACTATATAGCTGGCAACAATGGTTCATATTTAACATGTGTGGCCACCCAGGTGGGCAGCCAATGCGGCTTTCAGAAAAGTTCCCCTTCATGTGCAGATTAGCTACGGATATAAGCACCAGCCACTACAAACTGAAGTCATGCCACTTCTTTAACAACATCCTTTCCTCTCAGACAAGCCTCTGCTGATACTCCTATGGATGGGATTTTCAGAGTCAGCTAAGAACTCATTCCATTCCTGTCCTTCAATCTACACACATACCCCTCCCCTACCCTTCAGATTGTCTCATAGTATTGCCCTGCATCTTTAATTGACGCATTAGCCCCGTCCATACTACCTACTGCGAATACACTTGTATAATGGGATGAAGTGTATATATATATATATATATTATTATTATTATTTAAGGCCTTGAAGGCTACAATTAAGCCTATATGGTGTCTTTGGTGTAGCTAGAACAAATTGTGCCTCTAGTGAAGCTTTGAACACTCGACCTCTCCGTTGAGAGTAGTGAAGTACCAGGGTGCCTCTGGTAGGACTTGAACACTTGACCTCTCCGTTAAGAGAAGTGAGTAGTACTAATGGTGCCTTTGGTGAGGCTTGAACAACAACGGTGCCTCTAGTGAGACTTGAACAACAACGGTGCCTCTGGTGAGGCTAGAACATCCGACCTCTCCGTTAGGAGAAGTGAACAGTACCACTTGAGCTAGAGCTCATTGGTGGATGAAGTATATATGTAATACATAATATATATATATATATATATATATATATAATTGGCCAAAACCAAAAAAATTCATACTTCTGCATGAGATTACTGGGAGGAAAAGGTCAGAAACCGTACAGAGAAAGAGCATTCAAAAGAAGATTTTACGCTTGCAGACAAAAAGGTTTCTCGAGTCAATGCCATATGCGAACAAGGGTACAACATTAAGATAGAGCGCACACAGGCATTGATCTGAACATTGTCTGAATTTGTAGTTGATGCCCATTAACAATTAAACACTATTCAAGACAATTTTCACTCCGGCCTACATTCTGTTGTGAACATTGATATATGCAGTTCTCTCTAAGCACACACATACACAATGTAGTCACTTTTGAGTATCTTTTCCTTCAATAACCAAAAATCTGCCAACAATTTCTTATCCTTTTAACTATTGAATATTGTAGCATAATTTTTCTCCAGTGACAATGTGTGTTCCCATATTTAATACCATACAACTTCCTATCACCCTGTATGCTAATGTCCTGAAGGTTCTCCTATTAAGTAATTATTAAAGGGAGTTGTCTTCTACACCTAGAGGCTGCTCTGATGCTTGAAAGATAAGCATAAAACTTTGAAGATAAGAAGTAAGCAATACGATTCAGAACAGATCACTAGGGGGAAAAGGGACAGTCATATAGGGGGCTGATGTGTGGCGGTTGGAGAAAGACACGCTCTAGCAAGAGGTGCCTAACCAAGAAAAATGAAACCCTGAAGCCACCATGTAGGAGAACTATACCATCTTAGAGATTCTTATAAGCATTGAATGGATAAAAAAGAGCGCACCTCACACAGTGTGCTTCATCAACAACAAATCCAGCTAGTTGTCCCTGTTATAAATAATCTATATGTCAGCACCAGTTAAAATCATGATTGGAAAGAAAAAAGAACCTTGGTTTTAAATTATGAATTAATATATCCACTACAAACCTAGAAACAAATGTTACAAACCTTCCAATGAAGAGATTTTAATATTTCTTGAAAAGCCAGGTTCCCAGCAATCCTTTCAGGAGTGACATACAAAAGTTTGCATGACGGTTTTTCTCTCCTAGAAAAATATAAGGAAAAAGCATAAAGTATGAGTAGCAAGCTGTACAGGTTAGATAGAGTTAATTGCTCACAGAGTCACGCAATGGTTTTGAAAGGATGCTACAGTTGAACAAGCCTTGTACTCTGTAGGAACCAGACCATCCCACCTCAAATCTCCAGAAAATCAGCAACACTTTCCCTAAAAGACCCAAGTACAAGTGAAGGAAACCTTGCCTTAACTCCTGGAGTACAGCTGCTGCTTGGGAATTACTTTGTTGAGAATTCAAAAAAGTTGATGGTATCCCGAACTTGAGGTTTAGTGTGATTATCTGATCCTGAATCAGGGAAAGCAGAGGGGATATAACAATTGTAACACCTGGCTGCATAGTTGCTGGAAGCTGCAATATTTAGAAAGCCATACATCACAGAGTGAACCAGGCAAGATATATATATATATATATATATATATATATATATATATATAGAGAGAGAGAGAGAGAGAGAGAGAGCAATATCACAAAAATAACAAGATTTGAAGCTACATCCTGATTAATGTATTGAATTCTTCTAGGGTTCACAAACAGACAGTAAAAAGCAAGAATTCAAGTATACTATCAGTAACATAAGTGCAGAAAGAAACTAAACATTTTCCCCTTATTTGGATGGCTGAATTGGTTTTCTGTCCACCAATCTAAATCTACTTAATGTTACATCACAAATCATTAGGTATTAAAGCATCAAAGAAACTTAAAGAAAAGTAAGCAACCCATATTAGCTCCTGTCTAGTAAAAAGAAATGAAACATAAAATCAAATCCGAAGGACCTAGGTGCAATTTCTTTTCTCCCTTTGGAGGCTCAATAGACTTTAGTCCAGAAAAGATCTCCAGCAATTAATGGAGATACCCATCTGCAGTGAGTGGGATTCCCATATCATGTCAGAAATATTTGTAATCCCAAAATCATTGCAAAATACAATGCAATACTTATCAAACACCTTGGGGTGGTCTTTTTCCCTTTTTATAGTTTTGGGGTTGGGGTTGGGGTTGGGGGGGTTGGCAGTAAGGCTCCCCCAACCCCAACCCCAAAACTATAGTAAAAGTTTTAAATGGATGGTTAGGACAAACAGAAAACTCAAGCTGACGATTATGTCCAACTACCATAACACACATTTAGGAACAGTATAAAACTGTGCGAAAAAGAATTTAGTTATCTTGAACGGAAGGAGGGGTCTGATCCAACCCAGTACATCTTTAACAGATACAATGGCATTATCCAAAAATCTGCTTATTTAAATTTAGTTAGGTATTTCAGTTATCCGTGCTGGAGATTTACAAAGAAAGGAATTACAAGCCAGTAAGGATATGTACTTCCAACTTCCTTCCATAGATACAGATCAGAGCATGAAATCTGATTCCTATGATAAAAACAAACAAGTCATTTCATGTCCAACTGGCCTGCATTAAACAAGGGCCAGAAAAACGTAACATCCACTTGTAACTCAGAACCAACATCAAGCCATTTGCTGCACATGAATTTACGTTAGCTGGAAAAGTCTGTTATGGAAAGGCAGATACTTGACCTGGTAACACAAACTTTTACCACCTCCAGTGGGCATAAGAATGAAGCAATCACGTTTTTCCAGAGCTGCTTTACAAGCCTGATGCTGCAACGGACGAAAGGTCTTATTACCGAATATTACGACATTTGCCAGTTCAAGGTCATCTAGCAAGCTCAGCTCTTCATAGCTAAGAGTTCCATGTTCATCATTTGATGCCCTCGAGCATGTCTTGTTACCAAACAATGATGAAAACGGACTTTGAGTAATGTTGCTCTTACCGCCCTATAAAGAGAACCAATACTAATTATATAAAAGACATAATCATAAGTGCATAGCCTGCTTTCACAAACACTTGCATTTTCTGAAAAACTTAAATAACAGCTTGACAGACAGTAGTAACTTTTGTAGTACAAGATATTAAATAGGATTTTGAGCAACATGGACTCAAATAAAGCCAGATGCAATATAATTTGTTTTCACAGCCACGAGAAGTGTGTATTAGGATATACGACATGTAGAGAAAGACTTTTCAAGAACTTCTATGGGAGGATTTTTACCGCAGTTTTAGAAGCATTTTTAGGTAAACTCTGAGAGCACAGTCGACCATTCCTATCCTGGCAAGAGGAAAGGGTCGATCCTATGTCTGTTTTGCTTGAAATGATAAAATCAGAGTCTTCGTCATCACTTGAAGAAACCAACTGCATGAGGTTTTGATGATTTTGACGTTCTGGTGAGTCTTCTATGATATGGACATCACTTTTTGCAGCTCCATCATCATCTGCTTCAAAAAATTTCTGGACATCCTTGTCAAATATATTGGCCAAAGTCCCACAAGCCTCTGACTCCAAAGCTTGTACGTCGTCCCAATCCTCACTGCCTTCCATAGTTTCAGCCAGTGCCGCCAGAAAATCATCACCACAGTGCTCCACAGTGATAAAATCTTGTCCATCATTGCCTTAAAAAAAGATGATAATTGAAGCAATAAATCATTCGACCTGACGGCCATCATGTGGACTTAGGTATATTGAATCAAAAGTTCGAATCTACTGCCAACTTCAAATGAAACAAAAACCTGGGATCCTTCCTTTCTCCCCTCATACATAGTGGGAGAACTTAAGAGTAAGTTCCCAGAAGTCAGCATATGATTAGATAGAAGGCCTAGCAATCAATAATCACTGAAACTCCTACAAATACGTCGGGAGAAATAGAAATGGAAATAAAAATTGAAACCCCAAATAACAAAAGACAAAGAAATGCAAATGAAATGTCAATCCTACATTAGCCAAACAAGACTTAGCCCCGCAAACAGCGCAGTAAATAAACAAAAGATTTCAATTTGATTGAATAAAGAAACCCCAATTGCAAGTCCAAGACATTCACAACAATCCGGAATAGGAATATCTTCTCGTAATGACAAAAATTGATGAAAAATTTGCAGTAGAATGAATAGTAATTTCTAGATAGAACACTAAACGGAGGAAAAAAAACAAAGATTCATGAATTAAGGGATTGACAGTATAGTATAGGGTGTCTAAATTTTATTTTTCATTTGGGGATTGAAATGATGGGTATGGTAGAGAAATGGAAATGGTTACCGTAAAGATGAACAAGACGGTCGAGGCACTTGTAAGCAGATTCTTCGTCGAATCCGAATTCCAGAGCCAAGCTTATCAGCCTTGCTTTTTCCACCTCCATATTTTCCATTCTGTTTCGACGAGTCTCGCCCTTTCCCGCGCTTTCAACAATGTCGCTCAAAATAGATGGGGCCCGCGAAAGTGAGGTTTTTACTTTTTATAACGAAAACTATTAGGTACCGGGAATTCGGTATCAGTGTTCAATTAAACAATGAAATTTGTAAAAAAGTTTATGTAATAAGGCATAAAAAGTTTTTGGCAAAATTCGGGCTGGTCTCTTTAGATAATTTTCATTCACTAAAATCTATTATAATTATTTTTAGTCGAAAAAGAACATTTTTATTGAAAAATGTCATCTATGCCCTTTAAAAATACGAAACAGTTCACGCTATGCATCGCAAAAATTAAAAAAATGATGCATCGCGACACAATACGGTGCACATAAAAACACGAAAGCTCACGATGTGCATCACAAAACAAAATACGATGCACAAATATATTTTTCACTTGCGATGCACAATTTTTTGCAATGTACAAATTTTGTGCATCGTAAATTTTGCGATGCACAAAAAAATTCACGATGCACAAAATCAACCACCTAGAAGAAAAAGAAGAAGATGCATAAGCACAAAGTAAACCCTCCAATTATCATTTCCTTCTAGTGTTGATGACGTCTATGACTTAGCTTTTGCTACATACTTGATGTCTTTTCTTTCTACTGTTGATGACATTCATGACTTTCTTGCTTGCAGGAAGATATTCCATTTCAAATCTTTGATTAGGAATTGACTAAATGGTCTACACTTTGCGCACAAATTCATGGAGGAGGATTGATGAACAAACGAAGCAAATGCTCCCATAGCAGCCCCAGCCTTTACTCTTGTTGGAGCTTTTCGTTTTGCACGCTTTGAATTTCTTGCTGAATCGTGGAAAGTCTTTGGGAGGAACAAGAGAAGGGAAGGGGAAAATTTGAAAATGATGAGAGGGGACGGAGGAAGAGAGAGAGCCAAGGAAGTTGAGAGGATAATGATATGAATTGAGTTTCTTGGGAAGTGAAAGGGGTGGTTGTAGTGTTGGAGAGATGAAATTGACGATGCACATTTCATACACATGACGATGCACAAAATACACTTAAAGCGTCATATGTTGATACGGGGGCAATTTTGAAACAAATAGTCAATTTATCACTTAAAATGGACTTAAGCGAATGAAAACAAATATAGTGGACTTAAGCGAATGAAAACAAATATAGTGGACTTAAGCGGTTGAATATTCTACAAAAGGTACCGACCTGCAATTTTTTCATGTTTAAAAGACTCAAAAAATTCAACCAATTAAACAATAAAAATGTAGGGCAAACTCCAAAATTCATCCCTGTACTTTTTGCATTTTTTGGTATTCGTCCCTCGTGAATGCATATGGTCCTTGAACTAATTAGGCTAAATGCAAATGGTTCTTCCGTCTAAGTTCGTTTTTTTTTGGCATTTAAGTCTTTACACATGCTCATCACGTGCATTTGATGAAGGGTAAAACAGTCATTAAACTTAGAAAAATATAGGAATGATAAACAGAAAATGGCTATATGGGTTTTAATGTCTCTTAACCTTAATGTTGGATCTAATTTTTATGATAAAGAACTTTGAGTAGCAATTGTTTGAATGAGATCAACAGAGTGGGTTTATGTATTACAGATTGGAATTGTATTAAAAGACCACTGCCGCACCATACATGCAAAGTCGAGCACCACCGGTCGTCGTCGCTGCTCTGCCCTGTCATGCGCCGCCCTTGCACCACGGCGCCGTCACTACTCCGTCGATTCGCAAGAACCTTTGTTCAGTGCCCAACTTTATCTCCGATGCCAAACCCCCAAATTATAGTCCATAGCGCCATTGCTGCTCTACCTTTGTTCACTGGTGCTATTTTAAGACTCAATTTTCGATTGTTCATCTTCCAAATCATTTCCCATGGGGAGGAGTAGAGCACAAATTAGCAAGCGTTTCTGTATTCCATCAACGCCACCAATTAAAAACACACCACCACACATACAAATCAAACCAAATCAAATTGCACACAATACGTTCACAAATCTGGCACAAGAGGAAAAAGAAATAACTTCCTCCAAATTCCCACATCGAGGGCAAACTTGTTTCTTCCCACACAATACATTCGCAGATTTGGAATAGTATCACCAATGCCACGAACAATGATTGAGACAACTATGAATATGCAGATGGGGAGAGAGATTAACAACTATGAATTGGGAGAGAGAGAGAGAGAGAGAGAGAGAGAGAGAGAGAGAGAGAGAGAGAATTGTGTCTCACTTTGAGATTTAAAATTATACAATTTAGATCTCTCCATTTGCATCTTCTTCTGATGGTGGTAGTCATGGTGGGGCAGCCATGGTGGGATGGAAAGGAAAGGGGTTCCAGGATTGGGGAAGAAAATGGTGACAAAATAACTATTTTACCCTTTTCAAAATGCTTGTGAGGGGAACGCGGGACGATTTAACAGAAAAAAGTTAACGAAATTTGACGGAAGGACCAATCATGTTCAATATTCGTGGTACAAGGATGGTCTCAAAAAAAATTGGTACAGGAACGAATACCAAAAAATGCAAAAACTATATGGATGTTATAAAATAGTAGTTATAAAACCACAAATTTAGAAAGAATGATACAAAGACGAAGATAGAATTGAAGAGAGAGAGAGAGAGAGAGAGAGAGAGAGAGAGAGAGAGAGAGAGAGAGTTGTATTTCAATATCCGAACAATGAATCGATACAACCCTTTTATAGGCCATTTTCAACCAAGTTACTATTCGTGCATAGTAACTGCTACTATGTATGAATAGTGTTACTATTCATAAATGGTGAAACTTTACTGTTATGAATGGTATACAGAGATGGTATACTACTATTGTTCTATAGTGTATTACTACATTGTGCACAGTCCACACATTAGTTATTTATAACACTCCCCCTTGGACGTAGCACTGTAAGTTTGGATAAGTTTGCGTCGTTAAAAACCTTAAGCCGAAAAACTCAATAGGGAAAAATCAGACAAAAGGGAAAAAGAGTGCATAACTTAAGTCCAAATCGTGAGCATAGGCTGCCTCGTTAAAAACCTTACCAGAAACAACCCTGTGGAAAAAAATCATGATAAGGGAAAAAGAGTACAGTCATACGAGCTCCCCTCGAGTTGACAAGGATAATCATTTTCGTAAATCTCGTAGGTTCCGCATCCCAATATTACGAACATGCACTCTGAAGGTTGTAGTAGGGAGTGCCTTCGTAAATAAATTTGCTGCATTGTCACTTGATCGAACATACTGAATATTGATTTCCTTGTTCTTTTCAAGTTCTTGAGTGTACGAGAAGAACTTTGGAGGAATGTGTTTGGTCCTGTCGCTCTTGATGTATCCTTCTTTGGTCTGAGCAATACACGCAGCATTATCTTCAAATATCATTGTTGGGTCTTTATTGATAGGTAGTCCAGTAGCTTCTTGAATGTGTTGAGTCATGGATCTAAGCCATACACATTCTCTACTCGCTTCATGAAGTGCAATCATCTCAGCATGATTTGAAGATGTAGCAACTAGTGTTTGCTTTTGAGAACGCCAAGATATTGTTGTTCCACCCATTGCGAACACATAGCCAGTCTGTGATCTAGCCTTATGAGGATCCGATAAATAACCTGCATCTGTAAACCTAATTTTTTCATGCTTTGAATTGCTGGGATAAAATAATCCCAATTCGATTGTTCCTTGGAGATAACGAAATACGTGTTTAATCCCATTCCAATGTCTTCGCGTAGGGGATGAGCTGTATCTTGCCAATAGATTAGTAGCAAATGCTATATCTGGTCGGGTACAGTTAGCAAAATACATAAGAGCTCCAATCGCATTCAAGTATGGTACTTCAGGATCAAGTATTTCTTCGTTATCAACACAAGGACGAAATGGATCCTTTTCAACATTCAGTGATCTGTTAACCATGGGACTAGTAAGGGGATTTGCCTTGTCCATATTAAAACGTTTCAAGACCCTTTTTGTATAATTGGACTGGTGTACAAATATTCCACTATGTAAGTGTTCTATTTGTAAATCAAGACAATATTTGGTCTGCCCAAGATCTTTCATTTCAAATTCTCCCTTCAGGTGTTTAACAGCTTCTTGAATATCCTTTGGAGTTCCAATAATATTCAGATCATCAACATAGACAGCGATAATTATAAATCCAACTGTCGTTTTCTTAATAAAGACACACAGACATAATTGATTATTCACATATTCATTTTTCAATAAATGCTCACTCAAGCAATTATACCACATGCGTCCGAATTGCTTTAGCCCATACAATGATCGTTGCAATTTGATTGCGCATAATTCTTTGGGCTTTGAGCTCGTTGCTTCAGGCAACTTGATTCCTTTAGGGATTCTCATGTAAATATTGGCATCTAATGACCCGTATAAATATGCCGTTACTACATCCATGAGACGCATCTCTAGATTTTTCGATACTGTTAAACTGATTAGGTATCTAAAAGTAATGGCATCCATAACATGAGAATACGTTTTTTCATAATCAATTCCAGGTCTTTGGGAGAAATTCAGAAACCTTGTGGAACAAGGCGAACTTTGTACCTTACAATCTCATTATTCTCATTTCGCTTTCGAACAAAAACCCATTTGTATCCAATAGGTTTCACAGCTTCAGGTGTGACAATGGTAGGTCCAAATACCTTTCGTTTATTAAGCGAATTTAATTCAGTATGTATGGCATCTTTCCATTTGATCCAGTCGTGCCTCTTTTGACATTCGAATACTGATTTCGGTTCTGGATCCTCATTCTCATTATTAATATCTTGTGATACTGAATAAGAGAATATGTCATTGATCTCCCCTATTTCATCTCGATTCCATATTTTTCCATTATTCATGTAATTAATGGAAATCTCATGGTTATCATTAGGGATTTCTTGGCTCTCTTGTTCGTGTGATTCTTATGGAATACACTCATTTTGTTTGGGTTTTTCAATCCCCTTCTTCTTTCGAGGATTTTTATCCTTGGAACCAATCGGTCGTCCACGCTTCAGGCGAATTTTGGACTCATTTGACATTTCGTTATTGGGTAGCGCTTTTGGAATTTCAATTCGAGCAGGAGCATTTACAACAGCTATATGTGACTTCGTCACTCTTTTTGTATCTGTAAATGCATCAGGTAATTGATTTGTTATATTCTGCAAATGTATGATCTTTTGAACTTCCAGTTCACGTTGCTTTGTGGGAGAATCAATGTGTAATAGTGATGATATACACCATTTGATATTCTATACCATTTGTTTCCCTTCTTCCCCCAAATGTGGGAATTTACCTTCGTCGAATTGACAATCAACAAAACGGTCCGTAAAAATGTCACCTGTTTTTGGTTCAAGATACTTGATTATTGAAGGTGATTCATACCTAACATATATTCTCAGTCTCCTTTGTGGTCCCATTTTTGTACGTTGTGGTGGAGCAATGGGTACATACACAGCAGACCCAAAAACTCTAAGATGGGACAGATCCGGTTCTCGCCCGAATGCTAGCTATAATGGGGAGTACTTGTGATATGCACTTGGCCTAAGGTGAATTAGTGCAGCAGCATGCAAAATTACATGTCCCCATATAGAAATAGGAAGCTTTGTTCTCATTGTCAATGGTCTCGCGATAAGTTGGAGACGTTTAATTAATGATTCAGCTAAACCATTTTGTGTATGAACATGAGCTATTGGATGTTCAACATCAATGCCCACTGCCATACAATAATCATTAAATGCTTGAGAAGTAAATTCACCAGCATTATCAAGTCTAATTTTCTTGATCATGTAATCTGGGAATTGTGCTCTCAATTTGATTATTTGCGCAAGAAATCTGGCAAACGCCACATTGCGAGTTGATAATAGACATACGTGCGACCATCTGCTAGAAGCATCAATTAATACCATAAAGTATTGAAATGGTTCACATGGTGGATGAATAGGTTCATATATATCACCATGAATTCGTTCCAAAAATGTTGGTGATTCAGTACCAACTTTGGTTGCTGATGGTCTTATTATTAATTTTCCTTAAGAACAAGCATCACAAGAGAGTTCATGAGATTGAAAAATCTTCTGGTTTTTCAATGGATGACCACTAAAATTCTCAATGATTCTTCGCATCATTATTGAGTCAGAATGTCCTAACCGATCATGCCAAATCTTAAATGTTTCTGTAAACTTCGGGTTTACAGTAACATATGATTCAAATATTCTTATATTTGTACAGTACAATCCAGATGATAGAGCAGGTAATTTTTCTAACTCACACTTGCTTCCGGAAGTGATTGAGGTAATGCAAAGATATTCATTATCTTCTTCATTCATAGTTTCAATATGATATCCATTCAAACAAATGTCTTTGAAACTTAACAAATTTCTTTGGGATTTAGGAGAGAACAATGCATTACTTATCGTGAATCTTGTGCCTCTAGGCATTAGGAAAATTGCTTTTCCAGATCCCTCTATTATCTTTGCACTACCTGATATAGTATTGACGTTTGCTTCCTTAATCTTCAGATGAGAAAAATATTTCTTATCTTTAAGTATGGTATGAGTTGTAGCACTGTCCGCAAGACATAAATCACCTTCTCGGATTTTGGATTGAAACATATCTATGGTCTATTTCAAATAAGGGAGAGAAGAAAAATAAATAAATAGCTGCAAAATATTATTTAAGACATAACACGAAATATATATAGACTAATAATTCAGAATAATATTATACCAACGAACCATTACATATGGGAAAATAAAAAATATATATATATAACACTCGTACATAAGAAAATGCAACACTAATCAAGAAAACACATATGATTATTCATGAAAGACTATTTCTCCTGGTAGTCATTTTCTTCTTTAGAATTAACCATTGTATCAGCCATACCTATGTAATTCATATCATCAAGTCCATAAGCGATGTCATCGGGATCACTTGTGATGAAGTTTGTTTCAACATTCTTTCCTTTCGTTTTTCGTGACTCCTGATAAAGATTAACAAAGTGTTTTGGTGTTCGGCATGTTCTTGACCAATGTCCTTTCATACCACATTGGTAACAAATATCATCCTTTTGATATTTATTTGTACTAGTGTCGCCTTCACCTTTTTCTCGTTTCTCCTCGTTATCTATCTTATTATTATAGGGTTGGAATCTTCTACCCATTCCACGACCACGACCTCGACCTCGACCACGACCGCGACCACGGCCACAACCTCGACTATATCTATAGTTATGTCCATGGTTATGATCTGATGATGTTGCATTCACTTCAGGGAATGCAGTAGAGTCAGTAGGTCGGGATTCATGATTTTTCATCAATAATTCATTATTTTGTTCGGCCACAAGAAGGCACGAAATCAAGTCAGAATATTTCTTGAAACCTTTTTTTCGATATTGCTGTTGGAGGAGTAAACTCGAGGCATGAAAGGTGGAGAAAGTTTTCTCAAGCATATCTTCATCAGTAATATTTTCGCCACATAATTTTAACTGAGAAGTGATTTTAAACACTGCAGAGTTATAATCACTTATGGATTTAAAATCTTGAAGTCTCAAATACATCCATGCATAACGAGCTTTTGGGAGTACAACCAACTTCAGGTGGTCATACCTTTCTTGCAAACTTTTTCAAAGGACTAATGGATCTTTCACCGTAAGGTATTCGATTTTCAAGCTTTCATCTAGATGACGACGGATAAAAATCATGGCTTTGACTTTATTTTGTGTAGTAGCATTATTATCTTCTTGAATAGTGTCTCCCAGACCATTTGCATCTAGATGAATTTCGACATCTAGAACCCAGGACATATAATTGTTTCCAGTGATATTGAATGCTTCAAATTCGAGCTTAACTAGATTTGTCATGGTGAAAGACTAAAACAAAACATACATGCATATTGTTAATATTTTGGCATTCAAGAAATATAAAAGTCTTATTATTTCAAAGACATTAAAGAAAGTGAACATACACAATAATTATTACATGTTGAGAGCTATTGCTATTACTAACATGGGATAAATAATACAAAGAACGAGAATAAAACGCCAAAAATCATTTGGAGTATAATCAGCACTGAAAATTAAAATGGTGCACGTGATAACCAGTATGATAGCGAGCACCGAGAGCGGGTTAAACATTTTGAAGAAGAAGATATAAGGTTTGAGAATTTGTATGAAGGTGAAAAATATGGGTAAAGTGTTGAATGAAATGCGGTTGTATTTATAGGGTAAAAATAAAATATGGCCGTTAACTAGCCGTTATGTAGCCGTTGGAGGAGAGAGAAAATAAAATGTAAGAATTTTTATTTTTGGTACAAAACAAATGGCAAATTTATGGCCATACTGGACTGTCTACAATTTATCTTTAAGTCAAGGATCATTTATTATTCCTTATCATTTTTTTCAACCTAGTATGGTAGTAATCTACTGTTGGTTAAGAAAAATTTGTATCTCATTAATTAGTCGTGCATGTACAAATAGTTACAAGTAAAGAAATTTTAAGTCAAGACAATGAAAGATACTTTTACGGTACATTATTGGTTCATGCATTAATATTATGTACATATATTATATTCATGCCACATTACTCGGTAAACCTTTCGTGCGTGTGTTTGAGAATAAGTGGTATTGATATCAATAGTAAATAAAAAGCATAACTATTCATAATAATATATATTCAGTTGGTAGCTTGGGGTTATTTTCGCTCAAGCATCAACTAATATATATAGATTGCGTAAAATAATAAAATTTTGTTTCGTCATCTCACCAAAATATTATAGATGGAGGCTTAGCCGTTCCTTTTTATAATCATGGTGATATACGATATTAAAATAAACCAGTAGCGTATCATAAAAAAAAAATATCTGTAGAAATTCTTACCTTTTGAAAATGCTTAAAAAAGCTTAGAGCGTTCGTGCTGATAACGTGTTATAAAATAGTAGTTATAAAACCACAAATTTAGAAAGAATGATACAAAGACGAAGATAGAATCGAAGAAAGAGCAGAGAGAGTTGTATTTCAATATCCGAACAATAAATCGATACAACCCTTTTATAGGCCATTTTCAACTAAGTTACTATTCATGCATAGTAACCGCTACTATTTATGAATAGTGTTACTATTCACAAATGGTGAAACTTTACTGTTATGAATGGTATACAAAGATAGTATACTACTATTGTTTTATAGTATATTATTACATTGTGTTACAGTCCACACATTAGTTATTTATAACAATGGACAAATTTTGGAGTTTGCCCAAAAATGTATCATATGATAGTATTTAATTGATTGGTAATACATTAGAGGTGTATACCTAATATTTACTCATTTTATACGGACACAAATCTCAATAACGAATAGACAAATAATGGCTATATTTAACTTATGATACATCAATAAAAAATATCAGCAGAATATAATTTATTTGCATCATTTTTAAAGTGTATGTGGTATTGACATGTGTACAACACGCTAATCCATGATATAGATAAATTCTATAAATATGATATAGGATTACTTTTCATAGATACAAGTTATCCAAATAATTAAAAGGAAATGATGTATTAACAAAAAGATTATAAAAAAAAATGCTTTAAGGTATTGCAGAACCAATGGCCTATAATCGAATTGAGTAGTACTAAGAGTCGTCCTCGTATTCAAATTGTGAAGTTGTAGCCTTAAAATTTAAAATAAAAGTAAAATTTTGTGTGCAAGTCTAAAAGCACCGTGAAATATCCTTTTACCCCAACTAAGGGCAATCATTAAAATTCTTCAGCAAACGGCCATGGTGGTCGCCCAAAAGTTGTCCTCTCTCAGTTGAAAGGGCAAGTGCAAGTAAATATAATCCCAAGCCGATCAGAAAGGCACCCAAGTAGAGTGCCTTCCCACATTGAACTGGGCGCCGCTCATATTTGATACATTGTTACAGCACACCTCTCTAATCAACATCGTAATCTTGCGAATACGTTGCAAATCACGAAACAGACTCTAAATAATAATATCCAAAATCCCCCTCCTCTACTAACAGTATAAATAGAAGAACCCGTAGCTAGGGCCACAGGTATCTCGACTAATCACTCCGAAGTATACAAATGCTATCATTCTCTCTCTAGAATTTGATATTAATTCTCTCATAGGAGGGGTTGGTTTTGCAGGACACCCCCTCCACAGTAATTGTGTGCTCATTGACACGTTTCAAAATATTTCCTTTGTATTTTTGAAAAAATTCCTTAAAAAAATTGTCGGTAATACCCTTAGCAAATGTGAGATGATGTAGAAAAAAAGAGGGTTCCATTGATTTGACACCACTAAAATAACTTTCATGGTATTAAGGAAAGACTATGTGAATTCAATAACTTTCTTAAAACTCGTGTATAATCAATAAATGACACTTATTTTAGAACGGATGAAATAGATAATTTATGATTTTAATCACCAAGAAGAAGAAAGAAAAAAAAAAAAATGTTTACACATCTTTTTCTTTTTTTAGAATGTATCTAAACTCAAAAACTTTTAAATATAATCATTAGTTAATTTCATTTTTGTCTCCCTTGCTCTAACAATGATAAATGAATCAAATTAAAGAGCCATGCATGCATATGGAGCTTCCAGGACTGATAGTTGTTCGATCTGGGCGAGGGATTTACGTACCAGCATGCATCTAGTCCCGTGCTCATGACATTCACAAACGTCATGTTTATTTTTTAAACTGATCTATCTGTATTTGATTGGCTTGTTAGTTGTTGCTTGCCATTTTACATTTTTGAGTGACAGATTTCTTGCAACATATAACAAAATAAAACCTACCTCCGTTTCACTCCAAAACGAGTATCCATTTTTGTTCATGAATAAGAATTAACACTCATTTTGGGACTGAGGTACGTACTACATTAGTCTATCTCAAAGACCAAGGAGCTAGGACAGAATGTGCTTCATTGTGCAGCAATGGCATCCACAGGTTTTCTGGAGTATTTAAGATACTTGGTGAACGAATACTTGGCATGCATGAATTTAATAGCAAGAATGGAACAAGGATCAGCTCTACCCAATCAGCTTCCTGCTTGGAAAATGGCTGTGTTTGCCTAATTAATTCAAGAGTTACTACTTCAACATTGCCCATATACGCATAATCATAAATAGTTCCTGAACCAACAACGCCAGAGTATTTCTTCATGCTGCAGCTATGAATTAGTGTTAAGGACAATGTTGTCAAGGATAGCTGCTTAAGTCCCATGATGCCAGAGTCATTCTGTTCGATTATCGAAACTCCTTGCCGCAGCTATGAATGGTAAGGACAATAAGGATAGGTTGGTCGATTCCCGATGATACCAAAATCATGCTATTCGATTATCAAAACTCCTTCCTCGCTAATTATGTTCTATCCTAAGACGTAGCTATCCTCGACAATATTAATGCCCATACGCATCAGAGTTCCAAAACTTATTGTATCTCACATAATACCATATTCCCGTGGTGGTTTTCATAGTGTAATCGGTCAAACTTGTATTTGGAGAAATAGTGATCAATTTGACTAAGAGTCCGTTTGGTACAGCGTTTACAAAACGCAGCGTTTTAAAAATCGCAGTGTTTTAAAAACGGAGGTCTTTCCTTATAAATACGTTTGGGATATCACTTCAATACGCAGCTTTTTTTTCCTAAGAGCGTTTTAAAACCCGTTTGGGAAAAGCTGGAATTCCAGCGTTTTAAAACGCAGTGCGTTTGAAAACGCCGCTTTCCCGCAGATTGAAACACATTTTTTGCAAATAAACTGCGTTTTATCCCTGCGTTTTGGCCAAAACGCTCGACCAAACGGGCTCTAAGAAAATAGAACAATATGATTTAGGAACGAAGGGGGTGTCTGGGGGTAGGGATCTGATCCGATCAATAATTGATAATCATGTACTCGTGCTTGTAACATGCACAAATTAAGCCATGTTCTTTCTATGTGATTCATCTTAATTTTCAATAAAATCTACAAAGCCACACAATAAAATAAAAGGCTCACAAAACCAAAAAGAAAAACTTACTCAAAAAAGTTATATTAAAACCACAATGCAACTACATGGATGATGATTGCCACGAGTTTCTCTTCACGAAGATCTTAATATATTTCTCTTTTTCTCTTTCTCTAGAAGCCATGCACAATCCTGTTACTCGTACGCTTGAACCAACGTAACCCTCTCTTGAAAGAACTTTTTACCTTCCCTTCCATGGCATACCATTTATACTTGAATAATCTCTTCTTTCTCTTCAGGTCCCTCTTGTTTAACCATGACGTATTTGGCCTTGACTTGGACCTCGCCGGCCGTCCGTAAACATTCCAATCCTGACTCAACGCCAACGGTTTAGGTTTTGACCGAGATATGAAGATGTTGCTCACCGGGTAGGCCTTCCCATCGATGACACCAATCCTTTGACCGCTGTCTATGTAAGTTCGGTGCGCCGATGAGAAAGGATCCATCGATCCCTTCTCTCTCTCTCTCTCTTTGTCTTTGTCTCTTTGTCTCTATCTCCGTCTCGCTTCAATTCTCTTTTGGTCAAGGTTGGTGGAGAGTGAAGGTAGGAAAACTTTTTCGTGTTTGGCTATGCTTGGGTATATATATACATAGATGTGAAGGATAGCCACAAAATGTTCCTTTCTTTCACCCTAGTTAAAGCACATGGATCTTCCTTGATTTAAACTGTCCAAACTCTTAAGAGTTTGACTAATAGACAATTCGGCGCTACGGAGACCATCCATCTATGTTTGGCTGAGCGAGTTTGAAGCCCCAAAAAAGAAAATGACCCCAAACTTATGTTACAAGTGGCAATTTTGGAGCATTTGTCAGTTGTTAACAAATTGTGAACTCAATTATGGTTCCTCAATTAAGATTACTCTCTCCGTTTCTTAATTAAATTATCGTCATGTTTGACTTCTTTTGGTCTAATAGGATATTTCTTAAATACAAAATTGACTTATATATTTTTTATTTAAATCACAAAACACGTAATTTGTAATACTTTAAAAGTAGTACAAATGACGTTTTTTATAATTTTGAAATAAATAAATATACGTTGAATTTGCATTTAAAAAACATCTTACTTGACCAAAAAAAAAGTCAAAACCGGACGATAATTTAAGAACGAAGGAGTATCCCTTATTTATTTTGCACGAGTTTTAAAAAAATCTTTGATCTTTTATGTTTAATTTTAAATATATTTACATAATTAACTAGTAATGTCAAATCAATGAGATACTTATATTTTCTATCTCACAACTAAAAATGATAACTATGATAGATATTTGGCTTTAATAATATTTTTTTTTTAAAAAAAAGGGAAAGAAGACTAATTTAAGGCGTTTCAAAATAAAATTAAAATATTAAAATTTAGTCAATTCCCTAAAATAAAATGATTATCTTGTTTGACTTTTCAAATTGCCCTAGGCCTTCAGTTTTAGCTAGAGGATAAAACGAGACCCAGTTAGAGTCCAACGAGTCGGGTAGGGATGAAAAACAAAAACCATCGCCAAACTTCTTCACTCAGAGAATCAAGACTCGCGACTAACTATGGAACTACTAAGAGTAAGAGTGGTGAGATAATCATTATAGGGAAGGGAATTGAGTGGAAGGTTCAACGATTGAAAACAAGACTCTTTGGACGTAGTAACATGAAAGATTCACAGTAATATCAAGAACTAATGAGTTATAAACCTTAAGATTAAGCAGAGTCAGTACTAGTAGTACTAGGCTGATATGCAAATTAAAAGAAACTTAAGTACCAAAACTAATTTGCCAGCCAAGTAAATCTTATTTATCTACAAATTCAAAGACGACCGTTCCCTACCAGTCAGTGTACTTATCCTAATTCTGGAAAAACGGAATTATATACAGTTTTAAAGGGAGAAACGAAATGGAAAACGACTAATCTGTGCTCTGTGTCCAGCTCTTAACTCGATTTCGGAGGCTCGTCCTTCCCAGCTTTGGACTTTTTCTTATTCTTAGCTTGCTTTTTGGTCTTCTGGGGGTTGTCCATGTGAGAAATCTGTATATTGTTTCCAAACACAATAGCACCATTAGCAATTCAGTTAAATTCTATATAAAGAGGAGTAATACTATCAATGCAACTAATCTCTTAAAGTAATAAATCACACGCACAAACTAAACTGCTAATTTCAGCTTCTACTTACTATGTGGGATTTCCACTCCATTTTAGTTTGCCCATCAGAGACTGCAGTGGATGGAGAACGGTCTCGGACATGCGCAAATATGTGAACGAGGACAACAGCATCTAGAGCAGCATATTCTAGCTGTACAACCATTCAAATTAAATGAGAGGAAAAAATATGTAAAGTCTCTGGATACAAATGATGATAGTTTGACTCTACAATTGACTACAAGAGCGCAATCAAATATGATTGTGGAAATTAGACCAAATAATAAGGGCTTAGGGATGAACACTTGAGAATAAATATATTAATTCAATGTGGCTATATTAACACCAGGTGGCATTTTTTAAGTTGATGCTCCATATCTATTTCTCAAACGTTCTTGCATCTCTCCTGTCTTCAATCTTTTATATCCAAACCAATCTCCCCCTCCACCCAGTTTCCCATTCAATGCACAATTGGGAGCCCAAATCCTGTGACACACTACCTCACTGCTGTGGGCATCACCACCATCAACTGCCATAGCATCAGATATTGATTTGCGGCGGCGAATATAAGCTTCCATTTGTTGGAATCTGGATAAAGAGTGCAAGAGAGGGAGAGAAAATTTGCTCGATCAAGATAAGATTTTAAAAACTCCTTGAACAATAAAAACAAGGCGTATAGGATTGGGTTTACGAAATGAAGAAGAAAATGGGTGTTTGGCGACAAGGTTAGAAGTGTTTGGATAAGCAATTTTAGTGTTAGGCAACTTGTGCAGTGTATAGTACCAAAAAAAGGAAAAAAACTTGTGTAGTGTCTTTCAGCAAAGAAATAGTCATGTGGCCCTGAAATAGTAACGTCAGCTACTTTTGCTAAGTGGTCCACTGACGAAAAGGGGTTTTCATGAAACTGAAAATGAAAGAGCAATGAAAAATCCATAAAATAAGCAAGCCTTAGTAGTACATGCGATGCATGTGCAGTTATGTTTATATAATATATATATATATATATATATATATATATATACATATACATATATATATATACATATATATATATGATTTTTTATTTTTTATTTAAATTACTAACTTTTTGTGTATTTAATAATAATTTTTTGTCTTCATATATCCCACACAATGTTACGCGATCTCCGTGCTCGTGTATTAATTTTTTGATTATTGTGTATATAAATTTATAATTTTGATTTTTATAAGAATTTCACTATCCTAATCAGCTCCTTGTTTTTCTCTCGAACCGTATTCTCCCTCCAACTCCTTGCGTCATTTTTCTAACAGTTGATTTTTATAAAATTCTTTTTTTTTAATCAATCGCCTAGCTTTTGTATCCCATCCTATTTTCTCTCCCAGTCTCCCCTTTTCCCATGTCTAAACCAAATTCTTCCATTTTTTACTCGACATGAGGCATTTTCTTAGAAATTTGAATGAGTACTATAACGGTTAAGTACCAATTTCCCTTCTTGCTTAATAAGATAGATAGATAAATACCATGGTCAAATTCTCTGTGTGTGTGTGTGTGTGTGTGGTGGGGAGTGCCATAGTCAAACTGGTTGACGGTTCTTTGCATCATATAACTACCAGACAACCATGCAAATAATGCTGCAAATATGAAGACCTACATGATTAGCAGAATATAGAGTTTCAGCCTTCAAATTTCCAAAGAACTCCACATGATAATCCTCACACTGAAGTATATCAAGCATAAAGCAATTATAATAATAATAACAAAGATACCTGATTCCGAGTCAAAGGACGTTGCTCCCAGTTGCTGTTTCGCCTGGTTTTATTCAGTCCAACCCCCAATACACTCTGAGTCATTCATATTCACCAAAAGAAACACAATTTTAGGTGGTTGTTTGACAGCCATGCCACCATAGTCTATGGAAGAGATGGAAACGAAGCAAGCCATACAAGATAAGGCAAACTGGTGGTGAAATGCCACTGGGAACGAGGAGCAGCAAGCAGTGTTACATTAAAATTTCTTATTTACCTTTGCCAGGCCCGACAGACCACCTTTAGCTTCTTTGAACACATTCTGGATATCCAGTACCATCTCATAGTGCTTAAAACACTGCAGATCTCCATAAGATTGAGCCAGCTGCTTAACATCACACTGAAAATTGTAGCCTACAGGTTGCACCAAAACAAATACAAGATTTAATTTGTGAAAGATAAAGCATCAATATAAAAAAGAAAAGGATAGTACCCTAGGAAAATGGGTATCTATGTCTTTCTGACGACACCAGAATATGCAGAATTCATGCAACAAATTCTAATCCCATATACTTCTAACAGAATAAAACTGTTTAGGTCATACATTTACTGGGCACGTGAAAGTAGAGAGAGGGGTACCCGAGTTTATTGATGGTTGAAAAGACAAAAAAAAAAAAAAAGAGAGAGGGATGGTAAAGAATTCATGACACGTTCCTAAAGTGAAATAAGAGTTATCTTTTCCATAAGAACTTCAAGTTTCCATACCAAGCTTCAAAATTCTAGGAGAATGCAAAATGCGCGATAGGCAGTCGTCCAAAATATCAGGCACGTCTTGAAACAACTTCATCAAATCAACAATAAAGACCATCTTCTCAGAAGCAATTTGAATGATGGAAACCTGTCAAATGAGAAAAACATGTAATGAAGATACAATGGCAAATGAATAAAGCACAACTAAAATAACATCTCACATGCATTTGTGTGCGTACTATCTACTTGAACATGGAAAATTGATTCAACTTTCAAAGATCTTAAAGAGTGTCCATAGCCTCTAATTAACTCAACAAAGTCTTGCGAACGACTGTAAAATATGCTTAAGAATCTTTCCCTTCTCAGTGACAAGTAAAGTGAATAATACATGCTACTGATTTGCTTGACATACTTGATATCCAATGCAGGGGATTTAAAGAAACATAAGGTACATCATGACTACCCTTTGGACTTTCAATAAACGATAGAACTTGTAACAAAAACAACCAGCTTCTTACAGAAATCACAGAAGAACTGTAATGTATACAAACTTTCTATTTCTCATCACCAATATGTTCAATTTGTGTTTTGAAATACAATCACAAATATAAAGAAGAAATATTTTACTATAATCCACAGCCAAAAAGAAATTAAGCTCTTCCAAGAAAAGAAAACATTTTCAGATCTTTTTGCATAAAAACAAGATATGCTTTGACTTTTGAGGAAGCCAAGAAGAGAAACTTCTCTAATCCAAGAAAACCCCAATCGTTGATGAGCATTAAGAATTAACTACATCAGTCTCATATTTAAACCTTCGTAATTACGCTTCAAGGATGCTCTCAACACATATGACACCTCCTATGCTCAATCTGTCCCGCAATTAAGGCATAAACTGCACAGAAGGATGAATTCATTTAGCGTGTCCCCCAATCCTTGATTCCATAGCCAGCCCGAGAAGAACTGTCTAAACGTTTGCCTCCAAAATGATGACAGATAAAGAAAAAGGAGGTCCACAAGTCCTCTTGAGACTTCTAAACAATTCTTTTGTCAGTTTTTTAGTGTGTCTCTTCCCCAAACCCAAGCGAAAAAACAAGTTAGAAGTAGGAACGAAAGCCCCAAGACAAACAACCTTTCTCTGCCTATGTCTCTCACTTTGCCACTAAATCATATGATTAAGGGTGCGTTTGATAAGATTAAGAGCTCAAATGTTGAACGTTGAATACACGTCTGAATGGTCTGAATTGATTAAGAGGCAGCGTCTAAATGTTGAATGCTCAATTATTTAAGTTGTTTGACAAGGGAACTGAATTCAACATCTGAACATATACATTTACCCATTTTGACCTTCTATATTAGTGCTGCAAAAATGAGTTTCATATTTTGACATGCAAGTAATCTATTTTTACAAATAAGAACAGGTAATTAGAACTATATAGTACTCCCAAACATACACTCCTACCATCCCAAAAAAATAGTCTCATTTGACAAGTCAAACATTTTAAGATTGATGCTTTACTTGTTTGCACCTCCTTTAAATTGCACTAAAATTACATTCTATTTTAGAAATGAGACTGTTTTTCAGGACAAACCAAAGAAGAGAGTTAATTTTTGGGGGACAAAGGAGTATAATAATATCCTAAAACCTAGAACAATCTTTAGGAGATAGCACACAATTATTTACTGTACATTCTTTTCACTCTCTCAGGCCAAGCAGTTTCCCAGATCACTGAAACTGTAAGTCCACCATAATGCAAGCCTCACCAATTCGGGCCACATTGTTATTGGTGATTATCTCCCAGTCATATCTAGGCACTGTCATGGTTCTGTTCCACCACCCACTTACCCGAAATATGGATATGGCAGAAAGAGATGGGGTAAGGATTGCGTATTTAGAGCACAGACCTGGCTGGCGTTCCCTTCTACTAGTTGTAACTTTTGGTTTATATACTTTAGCTTCATCTCCTTTCCTTTATTGGTTGAGTGATATAATGTTGATCGGTGGCAAAAACAACAAAAGGGTTTGTGATTTGCCAGTGCAATAAGAGATGAAATGGGGAGAGAGAAAGACAGAGAGAAACAGAGTACAACAATAAAAGTTGTAGAATTGGAATTATAGATACATAGTAGGGTCAAACTGTCCAAAGTCTTGTTCAGTGCTGCCTCTTACCGAATTAATGTTACTTTCGGCCCTGATTGCTTCAGCGGAATTCGGAGGCATTCGAATATGCGAAACAAACACCGCTAAATCACCAAGTGCTGCGCAAATAAGAGCTTTGAGCCCATTCAGAGCTCATTAAGAGCAATCAAACATACCCTAAGCCTGTCCCACAACAACATTTGCTGTTTTCGAATTCCTATATAGAGTAATCCTTCTGCCAGAAATGAATTTAACCGACTATGAAGTGGTGCGCTATGTGTATACAAGCAATGCAGCAAAGGAAAAAGAGAATAAAATGTGCAAGGCAGTTATCCGCTGAGGCATTTAGAAGTATAGAACTAATCAAGAAACAGGTAGACATTTCAACATGCAGCTTACTCGTAAAGTAGAACTTGCAATAATCAAAACACCAAGATATAATGTTCTTTAACAGTGCAAGAAAGTTGAATTCTTATACTTCAATGAAGTTCCCTTCCAAATGTACTATGAAATCAAAATCATAGAAGAATGATCTTCAGGTAAAAAAGATATAAAGACAAACACTTCTTTGAGTAAGCCTTGTAGATAGTGAACCCAGTGGGACATTATACTGAGAGAAAAACAAACATCCTACAGAGAAGATTAATAAATTTACCTTGTTGTCCTTGCCGCCCTTCTCATAATTAGGCTTCCATTCACAATCAAGGCCCACAACTTTGCATTCTTCGATATGGCAAGTTGCATCATTCAACCGGTTGGCTTCATCAACCCAAATTATGTCATCTATAGCCAATTCAGCAAGATGCAGATACCGATTTGGTAAAATGCTAGCTTCAGCTTCTGCACAGCATAAGTCCTTGTTATATGCATTTCATGTTACTTTATTCTTTGACATATAGAAGATATATGATTGCTAAACATGAACCAACTAATGGAACTAAGATGCCCAACATGTAAATCGGTGTCACTAATCATACAAAGAAAATTACTAGGTAACCAAGAGGTCTAAGATCCATTATTCGTCAGACGGACTGAAACTCTAATGACTTTCCAAGTTGCCTACTTCATATACTGCCTTATCAGCAAAAATTTAAAGTTGATACAGCATCAGACACAAGTACATAACATCAAGCAGCTATATTTTCATGCTGTCAGTATGGAGATTCTCAAGCTCTTACTTTCTACCAACAGTAGGCTGATAATGAAGATAACCCAGACAAATGTAATAAAAATGAATGTTTATCGAAAGGCAAATCGATTCAAGTTTAGGCTTCACCTAATTGTACGTCTAATGAATCTCAACCACATGCCTAAAAGTTAAATGTATGACAATGGAAAGGGAAGAACAGCAGACCTTTGACATTCACGAAGCCTTTGAGGGAATACCTATCACAAAGTTCATCCACTTTCTCGGTATAGCCAGCTTCCATCGCCAAATAAACCTTAAAGGAAAAGAAGATTATCAATAGCTTATGAAAAGAACAAATGACTATGGACAAACATATGAAAGGAAACAAAAAATTGAAAGCAACATGCTTGAGAACCATAAAATTATGATGAGTTAACATTTCATACACCATCGGTGTTAAACGGTTTACGTAAAAATCATATTGTCTGACGAGAAAATTTAGGAATATCGTAATATATTGTTTCTTTATCACATATCAGCTATGTCCTAGATTTTGTAGGTGTAAATTTTGCTTTTTGGTTAATCGAATAAGTTTTTGTTTCAAGGCGTTGACTCGTTGATGTAACATTTAAACTCTTTTCCCTGGAAAATAAGTAAAATGTCAATTACTACTCAGCTACTCCCTCCGTTCCTAAAAAAGAGTCAATTACTCTATTATTAATACTAGGATGATTTTTTTTTTCAAATTTGCCAATGTGATGGTGGGCCCTATCAATTAAAGTAAGAATCAAATCAAGGGTAAAATGGTAAAAGTGACTTCTAGAAAAGGAAAGATTATAAAGTGGAAACTTTTTTAGGAACAGCCTAGAAAGGAAAGATGGACTCTTCTTTAGGAACGGAGGGAGTATCATTTATGATATAAATCAACTGTGTTTTCACATTGTTTTACGATATATACGAGTTTAGCTGAGTGCTTGTGCAAATTTACCCAGTCCATGTATCAAAATAAAGGCCATCATGTTTAGGGAAGTTCTATTGTATTTGACAGTGTTTATGATTAGCCTTAATATTGACTTTCGATGGTCTAGTACTCTAGTTTGTCTTTAGATTGTGACAGGGATGGAGTGAAACAAGGGTCACTTTCGTTCTTATTGCATATTGAGCACATATTTTAATACTTAAAGAGGCGGAAAATATAATTATAATGGAATCAATTTTTGAAACCACAGAGCACATTCTCTTTTATTGCAATTTTACCCTTGTATATTCTCAATATACCTACATATTAATAGTTACGAAATTACTTCCCCAAACTTAAGGGGCTCACTTGCACCCTATACACAAAGGTAGCTTGTCTTTTGTCTAGTCGAGTATAATTAGGTTCCCTTATGAGCTTGTAAGTATTTGCAATGTCTTCACTTTAGAGGAACAATGAAATCCCCCTCCTTCTCACCCTCTTCTACTTCTACATCAACTAGTCGAATGATTCTAGTAGATGCCTACAGAATTCATTCTTGATGGTGTTTTCGGAATCCCAAAACCTTTTATTCAACAAAAACTTGTTTTTCATTATTTTTCTTGTGGTGAACTAGGATATTCTGTTTGGTGGCATAGCCTCAAGGATAGTTTATCCCTCGTGTGCTCTCGAGCCATAATTGTTGACAATAACTATTCTCTGTGACACTTTGGATGACGAAAAGATACCATGAGATTGTACTTGTGACTTCGTTAACCTAGTGAAGTTGTTGAATTAATAGTACTTTGCAGCTCATTTTTCTTCGGCCATTACTATCCAAATATAATGTTTGTTTTATTTGATTGGTATTCACAAGTCAAATTAATACATATGTTACTTCTATCTAAAGGGTATAAGAGTTCCAATGTTTGTATTTTGGTAAACAATCTTTTGTTAGCCTTCACGAAGGTTTCATAGAGAATTTGGTCCAAGGTAAATGTTGTTGGATTGCATTCTTAATTGTACTTTGTAAACAATCTTTTGGTGGAGCACCTTCATGTTAGGGACCTATTACTTGGGGGAAAAGAATCAGATTGCAAAACTCACTGAGGAGGTTCCTATTGTGGTCTGGAGCTACAGAACAGATTAGATGTGTGATGATAAAGATTGGAGTAAATAGGACAGCTGAAACAGGATTTTGAGAGGTTTGCACACATGTTTCCAAAATGGCAGCCATCAGAACAAGGGACTGGATGAGAGCGTGAACCACATCCTAAGACTGTAGCAACTATGAGCCATGTGGCTCTGAGTGCCGCAGCAGTGAGTTCTAAGAAAGTTAAGGCTTCCAGCTTCTACGTAAAACCACCTCACCTCTTTTTGTTTGTTCATGTTCCTTTACTGAGCCTTAAAGGGAGATCTTGCGTCCTACGAGAGTTTTAGACTGTTATTATCACAAGTCTCCAGCTGAAATTTGGGAATGAAAAGTACCCAATCCGTAAATGAGAGAGGATTGCGGTAAAGTTAGAGCTTTTTGCAAGATTGGGGAATCTATCCATGGAGAAGAGAATCCATCTGTGTGCTCTTGTTGGTGAAACAACTTTGAGTGACTATCTTCGGACAGTGAGTTTTATTGAGTGGATGTACTTGTGACGAACAAGTTTATTAGGTGAACCACGTTAAATTTAGTGTTCTTCTATTTCTGTTTGTTTAATCCCTAAGTGATTAATGTATCAATTTCAAAAAGAAAAAAAGAAACCAAAGATAGGGAAACAGAGTGGGGCCACTGCCCATGTACCAAAGCGTGTACACCAAAAATCCCACAACTATACAGAATTCTGTCACCTTCCAGGAGACCCACAAAAAGGGCCATCCAAGTTCCTACAACCAAAGAAAAAGACAACTTCAGCCATTACCTAATCTAAAGAGAAGCTATCAGAAAATTACAAAAAAGTTATCCACAGAATTTCTTTGACTCTCCATCCATAAAAGCAACATGTGCAGCAACAAAGCTTTCCTCTTTTGAATCCAAGACTACATTTTAAAACTTGTTCCACTCCTATCACGCCAAATGATCCAATAAGAAGTGCAAAGGAATTGCCTCCCATAACCTATTTCTTTCTCCTCTTTTACAGAAACCAAAACTGCAATAAATCTAAAATTGACTCTTCCAATACCCAACTAATTTTAAAAAGCAAAAAGATCAGGTTCTGCATTTCCTTCTTCACAATTCAATGCAACAGTAAACTATTACCGCTTTCCCCACCCTTCCTACACAAAATTGCTTCATCTATAATCTACCACGTTATCCGGAACTAAGATTGTATTTACAATCACGCAAAGCATAATCCAATATGCATGGTTTAAAATATGGAACAACAATCGCATTTTCTCATGACATGACAGAAAGCACACTGAGATGTTGTGACCCCTCATAATCACACTATTTTTGACATTATGTGATATCTCGCATTACTTCGCTAATTATTGTGAAAATTTGGATATACTCACTTATGGCCAGGTCAGCAATATTCCCCAAGCCTAAAGTTAACCTTTTGAGTTCTAAAAAGGAGCTGCTGGGTTTCGATCTCTAGCCGTTAGAGACTGATGGTAGGATGGTAACCACCAGGCACCAAATCAAGCGACTGCTTTGCTTACCGACAGTAAACTGACATCAAAAGTATTTATTGCTTTGAGACTTAGATCTTATTAACTATAATTATAGAGTAATTAAAACCTAAGAAAATGCCCATAAAATCTGGAAAAGCATCAACATTTATGCTCAGCAGCTCAAGTAGGACAACCCATTCTTAAAAAAATATATTTTAGATCAATAATATTACTTCTATATTATATTCTAACGTGCTTATTATGTTAAATATAAAATATAAAGAAAAAAGTACTTGATACATAGTTTTTCTTTCTCGACAGTGCACATTTGTTTTGTCTTTTACACTGAACCTTATTGATATAGACATTTTATACAATCTTAATATAGATATAATTGTTCATTAGAATGTCCAATAGAACTTCACTAAGTCCTACAAAATAAAAATAAAAAAATACAACATCTGATTTAAATTCCCGTTAAATTTACGTTAATTTTGTGATAAAAATATACAATTGCAATATATCCATAAAATCGAGGTGCCGGTATATTTATTAGCAATATTCTAAACCTTGCTCGTATGACATCAACTTGAGCATAAAATTTTGATTTTCAGTGTGAAGGCAACCACCAGATCCTCTGATAAGTGCATGAATACACTTCAAAGCTTTAGAATGGCAAAATCAAAGAATAGTGAACTAGAAATATGCAAATAGCAGCGAACACAATCATGTTGAGTACGTTTAGGACAAAGCAAATCATACAAATAAGAAAAGGTGCTTTTTAGGGAGCTCGAAGTTTTGCAGGAGCTATCTCAAATTTTATTTTCTCTAGTTCTGAGGTTTAATCAACTGCTGAATAATCATGTGAGCTGTTTCATTAAATTCTATGAAACTAGGGTATTTTATCTGCATACCTACTATTATATAGTAAGGAAGAGATATATAGTAAGGAAGAGAGGCGGGGTGGTCGAAGGAGTGGGAGTGCAGTGTCTTCCTGCTGTCCCGGATCGAAGATTTACGGATTGAATATCCCATGTGTCTGGGGACGGGGTCGAATAATGAAATCTTCGGGGTGGAAGGACCATCTCCTTTTTTGCAGCTCGCTGTAGCACTCTATTTGGCTTTCATTGAAGATAGAGATATATAGTGTCAGTCAGGGCATGAGTTTCTTTCAGGGGGGTAAAGTTTGGTACTAACGATATATTTTGTTCCAACAGTAGGGCCAAACACTCCGCATTAGAAGCAATTTCCTTAAAGAGTAAGGAGGGCAGAGCTTTAACATTGTTAGACTTCTGTCTTGGTTCTGGAAAATGGTTGACACTTTTACGGTGTTAGAAACTCTCAATTTCTGATAAATTCTTAGCTCTAAATTCCTTGCCCAACATGTAGCTCGTGTGAGAGTAAGGTCATGTATACTTGTTTAGTGGACAATCTTGAAAATTTCCAAGAAAGTTTACAATAGCTGATGACTGAGACACTTACCAAATATTCAAGAAGTTGCTTATCGGACTTCACCCTCAACTCTGCAACGTCCCAGCAACCCTTTTCAGCAAGCTTCTTGAGTGAGCTACAATATGATGGAATACATTCTATCACTACCAACATAAATTAAAATACAAAAACAAGAACGTGAAATCTGCTATAAGTCCCCCCATAATGAATCCAATCTATAGGCAATACGAGTCATCAGTAAGTACCTTTCTTTACCCATATGGTACACTTCCGGAAATTCGTTCCTGAGATGATTTTGTTTAATCATGTCGTAAGCGTGTTTCAGCAGCTGCCGGTTGATATATTCCTGGACTAGTAAACAAAGCATTGGCTTTCCCATATACGTCGCCCACTTTTCTGCCGCTCCGTACTGTTTGCTGTCCATCATTTCAAGAAGAAACGACTCTCCAGATTCACGGATAGAGAAGCGTTCTATGAGAGTTACTGCCGTCATGTATGACTGGCATTCTATCAATTTAAAAATGTAGCGCTCAACAAATGTTTTTGCGGTAGCAAAACTCGTGTCATTCTTCACATCTGTGTTACTCAGAAAGTTTTCAATGTTTATTAGTCTAATGTCGAAAACTTCGAGAATCTTTATAAGAACCTTCTCATCATGGTTTATATTACCACCAACAGCTGTAATAAATAGCTGGGTAGCAAGGGATTTTGCTTTCAGTAAGTCTTCCTGGGTGGTTCCCGTTTTCAGAAAACGACGAAGAGCAGATATCATCAAATGACTGAAGCCTTCACAGTATGATTCAAATATAGGCAATACATAGAGACAGAGAGCAACAAAAATAGCTGGTCCAGGTCTAGGTGTATTATATAGGACTTGATGGACTTGTTGCTGAAGAGCACAAAATTTTGCAGTTGCCTTGCATGTGCCTGTTGAATGCAAAAACATAAATAGATTGTAAAGATAAGTACAAGAGAACCATATTCACAGTATATCATAGAAGATCTTCAAATGTGTTTGTGTGCATACAGTACTGGCTTTTACGGTGTAGAAAAAAAATGGGTTTAATATGCAGCAAGTCCAGATCATGGGGTTGGTTTGTTTGTTTTTCTTTCTTTTTTTTTTTTTTTTTTTTTGTGGGGGTGGGGTTGTGGGGGAGGATGGTGGGCAGTAAATCATATGAAAAATGCAGCAAGGATGGGTGCAACACAAGCACACAGGAATAGAGAAGCAAAAAGAAACTGAAGCTTACATGAAGAAGGAACATAGAGAAGCTATGCAAAAGCAGGAAAATAGAAATAAACCATCCACATCTCAAGGATACAAATTCTTAAAAACCTATACATCCCGTATGACGGCAACTAGGCTTGTCAAAAGAGCTAGCTCCATATTTGTTTTCTAAACTGCCAACTTATACATGATAGCACCTAAAAGTGAGAGCTGATAAATGGTTGATACTCTGATCGAAACTACAAAATGCTTACTAATAAAGTCTGAGCATTTCACAAATTCACACTCGTTAGAAAGCACTTCTTCGAATGACTACCAACGTTGTTCAAGATTTCCCTCAACTTCGATATTTTGATAATAATGCATTTTTACTAATCTCACCTGAGAGAATATCTGAAAAACAACCAGAGACTAGACAGTTTAAGGATGAAAGGAACCACGATTTCATACCTATAAAGTTTAGGTTATGTCTCATTATCAATCTTGTTCTTTGAAATTTCTAAGAGCCAAAACTTGAAATTTCTAAGAGCCAAAACTTGAAATTTCTATTCAAAACTACCATTTAATGAAGTTATTGCCAGGTAACCTAGGAAGTTGGTGGCGCAGCGGTGGTTGACAATGATCACACATGCACATGTATATGTATATGTATGTATGTATGTATATATATATATATATATATATATATATATATATAGAGAGAGAGAGAGAGGTTTGCAACAGTGGCGAAGGAACATACTCCTAAAAGGGGCTAGCTGACCCCCTTTAGGTTTAAAACCTTATCATTTTACTCCCTTGAAGTTAAAGAAAAATGATATTTTATTATTAAAAACTGCAATTTTGACCCCCTTTCTTTTAGAAAAAAATTGCACTGTGTAATCATTTTGACCCCGTTTGTGCTAAACTTAGATGCTACCATGTATTTTCTACCTCTAAAATAAATTTGACCCCCATCAAACCAAATCCAGGCTTTGCCACTGGTCTGAAATCTTCTCATAATTTTGTTTTTCAATGACATCGCTTTTTGACAAGCCTAGGAAACCAACATTTAGTAGGAGATTTGACCAATCACTCTGACCTGGAGCAATTACTTTTTCAACTTTTGAAGGGGCAAATGTCAATGTAAACGAAGATTATGTATTAGAAGGAAAACATGGGAAACAGATAGTTTCTTCTTGGCAAATGCAGTTTTGCTATGTGGAAGGACAAAAACATCAAAAGAATGAATTTCAATTAATAGAACAATTTGTTCCAAAACATGGATAGATTGCCCAGCCCTACCCTATTGGGACAAGATCATAATCCAGGCAGATAGTTCCCATAAAGACATTGTCTTAACTTAAACCAGGTCAACTAACAAATGGGATGCACCTGGGGCAGCCATGCAAAGCATGACCAGGGGCAGTAAGACAGTTGATAGCCTTGTGTCCATCAATGCAGAGACTGGTAACTGGTTACCAGAACTCGTATATGTCTCACTGTGCAATATAGACGGAGACATTGAAGCAGCAGTCGATGACCTTTAAGAAAGGATGGGTTAGAATGGTTCTTACTCACCCTACCCACCTTCCCGTTTGTATGTGTAAGTTAGCAGTATGATCTTTGTTTATATAATACACCCTTCAATACTCTATGCTAGATTCAGGATTTTCACTATTCTTCCCACCCTCAGAAACGATAATAACCTTTGTCTCTCATCTCGTCACTCAATTGAAAGCTGTCTTCCAAAGATATGAACACATATTGTGATATGAAGCAAACATCTGATGAATCAGATGCACTAGCCAAGAAGATTAAAGATGCAATAAGCACAGGTCCAAGCCTCGGCCATGGATGAACTTGAAGTAGCTTTATTTAATTATGAATAGTGATTGGATGATTACATTTTTCTCAGGTACTTCGAAGTTCCAACTGGATGCAAAATAACCACCCAAGTAGTTTTCTTGTCAATGTCAAACTTGAACTTCAGAGTTGAATCACGTATCTTATATGCAATGCATACACAACAAAGAGAGTAGTACTATCTGATAAATTAACCGTGCAAAAACTTCCACATTAAAAGGATTATGCTAACAATACACATCTGTTTATCCTTCTTATCTATGAGACTACTTTTTTCTATCCAAGAAGATAAAATAAAATAGAAAAAATTGTGCTAACAATGCATAGAATGAAGGACAGAAGTAAAGAAAGCATTACCATGAACATAACATTCTTTTAAAAGGTATAAAAACACAACTGGAGAAACGTTGCTAAGATCAGAATAAGCATGGCGGGAGATGGCCCATCCTTGGTGACTCGTGTCATTATTTTGTAGCTCACGAGCTCGTCCGTCCATGCCCATGGTTTAGCAGAGGAGATCCTACACAAATAGCAAAAATATCAGCATGTTTGAGAAGTGAAATACAGCATGTTGTATCATTACTCCAACGAACTATATTTATATATATATAAAGAAACAGTAAATCAACATCACAAACCAAAAGAGACCTACAGATCATGGGAGAGAAAAATAGGACAAGGACGGCAATGTACCGCTAGCCTCAATAGTTAAGGTCAAAAAATCAAAGAACTAGCTTAAACATTGCAGGAGAATGTAACATCTGAATGGAGACGCTGACAAATCTCTATAGCTTCTTCTTTTCCTTGTTCTTTTAAGAAAAAGAGAAATATATTAGATAAATAAAGTACAAATGGGATGGACGAGACATCCATCAAAAACAGAAATACAAAGGCCTAAAGCTTGAATGCAAAATACTAAGGAAATAAACCACTCCAGTCCCTCTGCAACCCTGAGATGGGCACGGCTCGAAAAGCACCTCGAGCCGACGTCCAGAGGGAACACATATAAACCACTCTATCCCAGAGCAGAGGCCAAGGCAACTCCAACCCCTGATCCCTGAAAGCCTTGGAGGTCCTCTCACTCCAGATCCCCCATAAGGTAAATGTATCTGAAGAGAAGAAGAGATCGAGCTCGGGCTAACCCCAAGCTTCCCCAACCATCCCAAACAAGCTATTCAAAAGAAACTGAGCAACCCAACAGTGGAGAAACCAGTGATCATGGGACTCAATAGTGCTCCTGCACATCACACATCAATACGGAGAAATCTGCTCGTGGTCAACGAACCTGCAAGATATTTTTGGTGTTGAGTTTATTAAGAACCAAGGTCCAGGTGAATGCTCTTACTTTGAAAGGAACTTTAGCTTTCCAAATGATTGCAAACAGCGGGAAAGGAGCTGGATTAAGCGCTCGAATAAATTAGGAAAGAAAAAAATTGCAACTTTTCCTGAGTGGAGAGGTCAATGGAAGCTCCTTTCCCGTCTGTACTTGAGGGTTGCTTTCATAATTAATTAAAAAAAGAAGAAGGCCTCTTCCCTTAAAGCGATGCCTTTGGAAATCCTTGGCCTATCCTTCCAAGTAATACGACAGGATTAAAGCATTGTCTGGCCCTAACCGACCATATAGCCCTGAGCCCTCGAGAATCAACAGTCAAAGGTCAGAAACAGAAATACTGGAAAAATGCACTTGAGAAAGAAGATCGAGATCTCTTTAGTCTTCCTATCGTGAAGATTGCGAAAAAAGGAAGTTCCAAGAAGGTGAGTCCCCACCAACGGCGAATACAGAAATCAGTGCCATGTGAATTGAAGCGAGACAAACAGGCGAGGAACGGTGCCATGCAGAAGAGCCTCCTCCACCCACACATCCTCCCAGAAACGAATGCTAGTCCCATTACCCACCCGAAAGCAACCAAAAGGGAGAGAAATAGCAGAGTTTTTGATAATGAAGAAAGGAATTTGGATCAGCTCAAGAACACTTTATTCCGCACTCTTATGTTCTGTTGTCCTGAGACAGTGGAACCCCTCTTCTAGGGGTCTTTTTGTAGAATTTATTTTTGGCTCTTTGTGTATAGTTAGTCTCGTGTATACTCCTAGTGTACAAGGATACGTCACGTGATTTGACGCCTTTGTTAATATATTTTTACTTAAAAGGGAGAAACAAAGAGTAACACACTCTATCCCACACAACTAGATGATTCCTCATGCCTTCATCCGCACATTCCATAAGGAGTCTCTCATAATTCTTTCAATACGGTTCGCTCCACTCACAAGGATCCTAAAATGTAACAAGAAGTAAAGAGGAATGCTAGATAGACAAGCTCTAATCAGAGTAATCCTCCCCCTAGAGAGAAGAAAGCCCATTTCCAACTGACCAGCTTCTTCGCAACCCTCTCCACAACAGGATCCCGGAAGGCTACCAGCCTACCACCCTCGGGTTCCCGCCAAGAGGCACACCAAAATAAGGCCAAGGCCAGGATACACTATACACACTATAAGAGAGGCATAAGCATTAACAATGCGCTCCTCCATATTAATACCGACAAGACTACACATTGGCATAACCTTTTGCCAACCAATAAGAAAAACACAAATCCAAATTATTAATTAACAAAGTCAAATCTGCAAAACAAAATGGAATACAAAACCAGGAGCCTCATTAAGGACACGAAAAAAAAGCACCAAAAGTTTATCATCATGAGGATCAACACAAACATATATATAGAGTTGTCAGTAACCTGACATCTGATAGAAGAAAGAAAACGGCCATGTATCTCAGACTTGAAAGTTCTGCTGTAAGTCACACCAGCTCCTAATCTCCTATTGCCAACCAAACACAATCCAATTATAACCTATAACTGATCACCAGTTTACTCAATCCCCCCCCCCCAAGCCTGCACAGAGGCATTCCTAAGGCTTGAAGACACAATTCCTACTAACCAATATCTCCAAGAACATCCACTTCGTTCAAAGTAAATGTCAGTTGCAATCCTAAAAAGGACAAACTAACTGAGAATAAAAATGGCACAAGCCTGAAACACCAGAGACAGAGATATACTAAGTCTTTTCGGTAGACAATAGCATAGGAAAGATGTTGGGAATGGCAGTAGAGACATACACACTTATATTTTCCTAGATTTCAGTCATTCACATTCTTAAACTGAAAGAGGCAGAGGGGGGGAAAATACATTTCGTCTACGTTCTTATTATGGCAGAGGTAATGTAGAAAATTTAACTCTAAGAACAAGGACAAAAAACCAATTATAAAATGACTTATATGGTCAGCATGTGAGGCACCAATAAGAGGCTGAGATAATAAAATGAATCCTTTACAACCATGTAAACAGAAAGAGATCTCCCTACTCTCTTCTTAAGGCAGTCAACGTCAAGGATTTTCAACTATAATCACAGAGATAGATATTCTTTCTTCATCTGAGTCTCCAAGGCTCTTATTATTATTATTAGTCCTCTCCTTCTTTCAATCCCTTTCTGTTGACGTCCTTGTTTTATTTCTTTTTGTTTTCAGTTCTTATAGTCAACTTTCTCTGATTATCCTATTCCTCTCCCGCTCTCCCCCCTCTATTTTTTTTTTCAGTTTCCCCTTCTATATTACAGTACAATACTACAATCATCATTCATCATATGAGATATATTTTATTTGCCATAACCTCCATGTAATCATATGCTACTTTTTTAGAATGTAGACAATTGTAGCGCTGTATCATGTGTCCATGTCAAAATATATATTTTTGTTCATAGATCATCGTCAACAACCTTGTCTTCAGAAATTCTAAACAATCCTATCTCTGCAACTTTCACGCTTATACAACCCTTTAAGCATTTAACACCCATGACATCAACTACTAACAGCAATCACAGAACCACATACTTGTTAGGAGGTGGTTGGAGTTCCATAATCTCCCTAACCCAAGAAAATAATAATAATTAAGTACACGAATTCAACCACCTTTGGCCTCCCACCAAAGGCGAAAAAGAGGAAAAAGACCTTATGTTTTCCTAGTATGCTTCAACCATATAGCTTTTTGGGCCTTTCGGCTAAGTTCAACTGCTGTGGCTTCCACTCTGGTTAACATATTCTTCCACTAAATTCTGCTTCTACATCTTTACGTATAAACTTGTTGCTTTCGTGTTACTCCTGTTTGTTCACTTAAACTCCAAATTTTATCAGCTTCACATTGTGCCTATCTATATAAAACCCGGATCCAGAAGCAACTTGTAATATTTGCAACAATTAGTTAGCATCAATCTAATTTGATCATAAATCTATATGCATAGGAAAAAATGTACTTGTGCAAACCTATACATAAAGCAAAGAAAATTATTAAAAGTTCAATCACCAGTTTCCTCAAGAATTTGAGAATAAAGAGATATTTGTTTAATGTCCTACTGTTTCAATTAAAAAGTTAACAAACTATCTGCAACTACAGGTTTAATGCCAGAATAATCTCAAACAAGTATCCCTTAATTAAGTGAATAAAGCACTTGATATATATGATCAATGATTCCTTGTTCTAGATATCCAGTAGAGTATACTAATTGAGGGGCTCAAAACATTCACTTAAGCCATAAGTATTAGACAAAAACAAAGAAGATTGAAATAGAGAGAGAACGGGAAAAATGCCCACGTGGGACTGCTGAGGGTTTAGGGACCTCTAATCACAGCAAAGGGAGTCAGAAATATCCAAGAAACAGGACAACAAATATTTTGGAGTAACAATATAACCATGGCCTAACATGGAAATACAGGACAGAGATGAATTAAACAAGCTCCCTAGGAAACAAGTGGGTGTGCAGATAAACTTGAAGAAGCACCCAAACTAAATCTTCAAACTAAGGTTGTGGACTTATATAAGGCTATCATATATAGCAATCAAATCAGCCATCAGCTAATAGCTATTACAGTATATATACAAAAAAGAATTATTAATTAATGTTTAAGCATAAAGAAGCTCTAGCATGTATATAAACATACGCGCACATCCACATAATAATTCAGCATAAATAAAAAACAGTATGGAAAATAAATACGTTGTGAACCATCTTAAAGCTTATTTTTTCTCACTAGTAAAATCTGTTCTCTCTTTCCATCCATTCCCAGGGTTGCAACGTATTTCATGAATACCTTAGAAAGTAATTTAGCAATGGATATCAGGAGCATATTTGTACCTCAAGGATTCCTAGTATATAGATAGAAAAGAGCCAAATGATGAGACAAGATTTTTCTGAAAATTCCTTTATGGGCATACGAAAATTTTGTAATAAATACAAAAAAGAGATATCTTTGCTTCTAATAATTGCATTGCAAATAATTTTGCACTAATTATCAGCGTGTGGTTGGTGGAGAAAAAATTAAATAGGATTTGTACTAATCAAATAAAAAGAATATATATTCAGCCACTTGTTATTAATAAGGGTCATGCTACCGAGTAACTCCAGGGTACTTGTTAAGAACCTACTTCTTAATATGGCTTATATTGAAATTCCCATCAATAATATGAAATGCTCCCTTCGAATTGGAGAGTGTTTTCAGCGCAAGTTTGTTTAAAGATAGGTGCTTGACAAGTGCCCCAGGGGACTTGCTAGCATTTCCATACTAATATTGATCGGGTAACAAAAAATACAACATCTCGATTGAGCATTAACTGAAAACCGACAGCTTTGGTCACTATAATTCAGGGTATGGCAATGGTAAAAGAAATGAGTTACACCCAAGGTAATCACATGCTGTCATGATCTCATCAATACCACTTTTGGTTTGAACCGCATTAGAAACATTTATCGATATTAAATTGGAGGTAAGCAGAATAAAAGTTCAATGAAATATTTCTAGTGAATCAATAAAAATGTCCCCGTAAGCAATCAGACTTTTTCACAATAGGTGCTTGAAAATTGCGTTGACAAATAATCAAAAACAAGAGACATTTATATACCTTTGGTTCTAGTACAGAAACTGCTTAAATAACCGGTCACGTGTCTTCTAAATGTTAGTTCCCTAAAATCAGAGCTTTACAAATTCCATTAAAATTTCTAATTTCACCCAACAAATATCTTAAAGATCAACCAAATAATCCAAACCCGAATAATGTCAAAAATGGAATATTCAAAACAACCAAGTGAAAACAATCTACCATAAACAACAACGAAACTGTAAAACACCAACAGTAAGCAACAAAATAAACATCAAACTGATGGAAGCCAGACAGGTCTGTACATTATAGGCACCTTCCCACGGCTACTTTTCCTGATTGCCCAATAAATACCGCAATCATTTCATCCTAGCTAAATTTCCACACTATAATTAGAAACTGATACCAAGAGAATCAAACATAATCCTGATACTCATAATGTCAAAACACACACACACACACACAAAAAGAGGGTCTGTGTGCATCTAATTTCTATATTCAATTTTCAAAACACCCAAACAACCTAAAACACAAAATTGTCACACATGAGCAGAATATTGATCATTAAAGAAAGGAAAATTTTGAAGATATCAAATAAAGTCAAACCTCATTAACTAACAGATTCAAATGAAGACCAATTAAACTAGGTTAATTAAATCCGATAATTTCAATACTTAGATCACCACCAAGTAAAAAAAACCACACAATGATATGAATTGCTGAGTGAGTTTACCTAGCTGCAACTGATTCTTTCTCTGCTCTGTTAACACACACACCCAAATGTGCGTGAAATGTGATTATTTCAATGAAGCTTGAACGCAGAATTTCCTGCTTAAATTAAGGCTTTTTCTGGGTTAGAAGACAGCAATGTGCGTAGCTTTAGTGTTGTGTGTATGTTTGTATTATAGAATGGGGTTGAGATTAGTTACAAGAGCACATGAAAAACCCTAGCCAAAATATAGAGGTTGCTTGCCCACTCGATCCTTTTGCCAAAAATGGCAGCAGCCTTTGTTGCTTTCTTCCTATTTCTTCCATCTGTTTAAACCCTCTCTCTCTCTCTCTCTCTCTCTCTCTCACACACACACACACACACACACACGCACACGCACGCACGCAGTTGACACGGCGGGTTTCTCTCTCTAAAAAAAATCTGTAAGACGATGCGTTCCGTGCTTTGCTGCTGCGGTGGTGGTACGTTAGTGTACTGTTGAATTAAGAAGGAATATGTCTTACTATGAAGGACGGGTCGTTTTAGACCTTTTCAAATATCCCGGCAATTTGTAATAGTAGTGCAGTACTTGCAATATTTTTGATATTACACTAGCGTCCCTCAAAATTTTAGAAAATACTCCCTCCGTCCCTAAATTATTGTCTTCCTTTCCTTTTTCATCCGTCCCAAAATAATTGTTTTGTTTGAAACTTTCCTTTTTAGAACATCACTTTTACTATTTTACCCTTACTTTTTCTTCCTACTTTAATTATGGGCCACATACACATGAGCATTAAAGAAAACAACACACTTTTTCAATACTATTCCAATATTAATAATCAAGTCAATTGAATTTTCTTAATCCGTGTGCCGGGTCAACCCAGACAATAATTTAGGGACGGAGGGAGTATGTGATATTTTACCACTAAAATAAAAAAGTTTAATTTAATTTAAACAATAGTATTTTAAAAAATATGCTTCATATTCAATTGATTATTGATTTCAATCAATTCAAAATTTAAAATTTAGAATTAATTATTATAATAGGTAGGCAAAAGTTATTAAAACTTTACGATACTACTATATCACAGTATGATTTTACTATTAGATTAATTTTTTACAATTGTATCCTTTAAATCTAACTGTAAACTTTTTATTTCAATTAGCAAAGATCACATATTTTCTCAAAGTTCAGTTAACAAAAAATATGCTTATAATCTTAGTTTTTCTATTATTCAACATGACTCCAATCACGAGCTTAATTAATTAAATATTTAAAATAAATAAAAATAGAAAAAGAATTATGTTGTGTTATATGAACGCTAATCAAAGATCATTTATCAAGTTTGAAAAACTTACACACACACACTTCTAAGATCTCTTCCAAAAATGACATTAAACACCTTTGACATTTTAGCGTAGTACATCTCGACTTCGTGTGTTTCGGAAGAGAGCGGAGAGTGCGTGCTAGTTCTAGAAATTTAACAGGAAGTTTAGTAGATGAAAGATTGGTGGAATGATTAACACCTCAAATGAGCTTCAACTGGTGTCCGCCAAAAAGTTGAAAATGTTTCTCTGTTTGTTGTTTGTTGTTTGTACATTGTTGCACATGTTGGATATTTGTGAAGTGAACTTAATTGAGAAGAAACAATAAAGAGGGAAATAAAAATGGACTCTCTAGACCAATGGATGAGAATATTCTACGTTATGGTCTTATAAAGTTAATAGAACTAGTTGTTCAAATTTTATATTTTTCGATGAAAACTGGTGACATGATTTTTTTAGCTACTTGTTTTTAAATTCGTAATTTTTGATAGTTTAGCCAGTTTGATGCTATAGTGGACATTTATAGCAAAGTTTGATGAACTTTTTATTGTTAAACCCATTTATAGCTTTGTGGATCCTTTTATAGCAAAGTTTGATGCTAAAGTGCGTGTTTCACTTTAACTCTACATAGTTTCTAAACTTTAGAATTTGAAATAAGTTGAAACGCAAATGATTATTATGTACAGCTAATTAAAGCTTAATTAGGTACATAAAAGTGTTGTCTTAAACTGAAAGGGTTAAATGATTCATAATTTTTTCCGTAAGATCTAAGACTTTTAAAACTAGTAGTATGGATTTGATAAACTTCAAAGTGAACAAAGCATTATTATTTTCATGTTACCAAGCCACGTACATGTTGTGAAAAATTATACCTTTTTGTTGTAACATGTACACACATTTTTGTTGCATAATAATACATTAATCTGTTGATTCATAAAACTACATCCATAAGTCTCGCAATTGAGCCTATGATTTGTGTTTCAAGTCCCACCGGCCCCTCGCAAGGTTAATTAAGCATCTTATTATAAGTTTCTTGCCCCACAACCTATCTCGTAAGCTTGATATACTTTTACATTTTTTATTTTTTAACTTTTTTTTCTTTTTGAGCATCATTATTCGCTTGAGATCAAGAAGATCGATAAGGGGTTTGTTTAGAAAGTAGCTTTCATCCATCCATAAAAGTGAGTGAGTCACACTCAAGGTCAATTCTAAGGTCATTGCTAACTCTAGTGGATGAGCCTTTCTGAATCGAATCGTTTCTTATAGAAGTATGCCTACAAGTTTATTGAATTTTTTAAGTTTGTGAGTTTTCGGAGTTTTTAAGAGCCCATTTGATATAATATTTTCAATACGCGACTTTTTAAAAATGCAACATTTTTAAAATAATTTTTTTTCAAAATGCAGGTTTTTTCTTATAAATGAGTTTGAGATATCACTTTAAAAAGCAACATTTTTATCCTAACAGCGTTTTAAAACCTGCATTTTGAAAAAAAAAAAAACTGAAAATTCTAGCGTTTTAAAACGCAATTTTTTCTGCCGCAGCATTAAAACACAATTTTTGCAAATAAATTGCGTTTTGGACAAAAAAACAAGACCAAACGGGCTCCAAGTCCTTTAGGTGTTCGCAGCATTCTAGCAATTGAGTTTAGACTGTATCGTCTTCCTATATTAATGATGAGAATTGCATTCTATCCCGAGTATCCCTTAACTGCAAATCTTCTTTAAATGATGAATTAACTCAATCAGTAACATGATAGTATACACAAGTTAAAGATGAATCATTTGAAAATAATAGGCCAGCAAATCAATAAATGATTTAATCTAATTTACAAATTAAGCAAGCGAAGGGCCTTCCTTGCAAGAGCCAAGTTCGGCCAATTGAGGAGGAGTTGTCTGTTGCAAATCAGATGCAGATGCAGCAAGTGCTAACCTCACAAGGCAAGAGCAGTTTTTTTCAGGTCACGATTAACTGCACCACTCAGATAGCGCCCAACCTAATTCCCAGCAAGAAAATTTTATTAATATGAAAATATTCGCAAAAAACCACCAACCGCAGCTCGTTTGTTGGTTGTGTGAGTGCATCAAGAACTTTAGCCATATTGAAGGATGCTAATTGCCCATAACAAAATGATTTTGCTGCAAAGCGCACAACCAAATATATCTCATGCTCTAATTATCAATTCAAATATTGCTGCTACTTGTTAAGTTGATCTGCCCGTGCCATCATATCAGAATATGATTACTCTATAGTTCTAACTACGTATCTTGGAAATGAGTACGAACCTGATTTAAAACGTCCGTGCCATATGACCAGTGTAATTTCTTATTTCCATTTATCAGTCACTTCAACATTTTTATTCACCTTCCAACAAATTTTCCAAAAATAGATTTGCCTGTTCCTCCTGATGCTGTATACGTTGCAAAGATATACTGAAGCATCAACAAAGAATTGGCCAGGGTTGCCCATCATTCTGAATCTCTACTTTTCGTTTTGTCATGCAAAGCAGGGTCATTGTAACTACAAATTGATGCCTAAGCCCATGTTCCAGATGTCCAATCCATACATTTTCTGATATTATGAACTTCACTAAAGCAGGAATGGAATCCTGCCATCACGAGATGTGTGTACCTGTAGATAGAGAGTAGGGGTGAAGGTGGTTCGGTTTGAGCCAAAACCGCAAACCGAAACACCCCCTAACGGTTCCACATATTTCAAACCGAACCGAACAGACACAAACTTCAAACCGAACCGAATCGAATCGGTTTGGTTCGGTTCCGCGGTTTAATTATTTAAATATTCCAAAAAAGAAAAAACTTTTAAATATCAAAAAATACTTTTAACACAAACTAAATAATTAAAAGTCAAAAAATTAACTTTAAAATTACAATAATTCAATCAAAATGTAGGCAAACAACAATAATTTTCTTATTAAATTCAATTACTAAATAATATATATATAAATAAAAAAATAAAAATTAAATGGTGGTGGTTCGATTCGGTTCGGTTTGGCACCAAAAACTGCAAACTGAACCGAACCGCTCGATTTATAAAATTTTCAAACATAAACCGAACCGTCCTAACCCAAAACTGAACTGAACTGGCCGATTCGATTCGGCGGTTCGGACTTACACCCCTAATAGAGAGACATAGAAACATTATTAGAGAATTTGGAAAAAAATTAAACAAATAAAAAATCCAAATGATACGAATCTGGGGGTTGCAATAATCACCTTACAAAGGAATGACAGGTACCACTCCAGGCACAACCACTAGCAAACACTGTTAGGGGCCAAAATAATAGTTAAACACTTGAAAGAGTCACCACGAAAAGACAGTTGTTTCGTATTTTGCAAGTATCTGTAGCTCTTTAATGATCTTAAACTGTGAAACAACTACAACCAACAATTATTGATGTAGTACCCGGAAATGAAATATCAGTAGCAAGCTCTTCGTTCCTGCTCATTATGAAGGCCTTAAAAGGACTACAAGTGACACCTTTTGCTTAAGTACCTGAGGATTAATAAAAATTTGATGGTAACAAGAAGTAATTTGCGATTTCTTGCGCAAAATTTAAAATCAAACCTGAGGAATTACCATTTTAAAATTTTCAAACTCTTTCTCTAGTTCTGCCTCCATGTCCGCCGGTAAAGACTGCTCAGTACCAGATGGTACAGACTGACTACTAGTCTCTTTGACTACCTATAAACAATATTCTGGTCAATCGAAGGAGAAGGCACAAAGAAGAATTTGAAGAAATTCTTCCACAATCAGCAACAGTTTGATGCGATTACCATCATTAAAGAAGGACAACGAACAAGGTAATCAGACAAGCAAACAAAACAAAAAAACTCCATGCCAACAGACAGATCCAGCACACAGAAAGCAAGCCAATTGTTGTCAGTGAATCATTAATCAGTCATGTATTAGGATCTATGAATGTTTAATCTTTCAGGAAAAAAAAACCATACTAGTACATCTGTTTTGAGGACCACTCAGTTCAATAATCATTGATGGCTACCAAGTTTAAGAGGTCCAAGACTTGTTTTAATGTTAATAGGAGTAGGCTGGTAGCAATGAAAACCAATAATTAACAAGTAACAAGTGAGCAAAGAACAAAGGGCAAGGCAGGCAGAAGTGATTGAAAGCCAGTTCAGAGAACTATCTATTCCTGCAATACAATGCCAGCAAACACTCCAAAAATTGTAAGGTCCAACTGTGTGAGCCATAAAAATGTCCTATCTTAGGGCCTAAAACTGTTTACATTTTTGCCAAAGAGGACCATGCTACTGAAAGAAATATTTATTAAACATCAGACAAGATCGCCATCAAAGTCTTAGGAGCTTCACCTCAACCCCCAACCCTTCTGGTGCTGCTCTTATTCATTATGCTGAGCAAAGTTTTGACCCTTTAGAAAGGCAAACTCCCATTCTCATTGGTGCTTGTTTGAAGGTTCTCTTAGATTAGTTTCTATTTCGCTGGAGTAACAGTAAATATAGTCAGAACATGGAAGCGTGAGAGAAAGCCAGTCACGAGTCCAGCATTAAGCCATAAAGTGGCATGCTTTCAGCAAGAGAAATTCTCGAGTGAAAAGAAACTAATCCAATTTTGGATCTCTGATAGTAGGTCTAGGTAAGAGCCGCCAGGTGCCGTAGCAAATCGTCTTTGTCAATTGGTAATACGAGTTGCGAACCATCCTGACCCAGGCCGGCTCAAAATAATCCCTGATTAACTCGATTAACAGGCAGTTCTAATTCCTTTCCCGTGCTACCTATTCTAAATATAGAATTTCCAGTCGGACGTAAGCCAACCAGTCTATTCCGGATTAGGCAAACACCAGCCAAACACCGTTGGAAACGACCTGCAGGCACAGTGTGTGTCCATGCACAGGAACGCACAATATACTCCTCTCTCATCTTATCATATTTCTTCGGAAAGTGCATGGCATCTGTTCTGCTACTGACCTCAAGAGTATTTGCTGGGGAAGCCAATATGTAGTCTATAGGACATTACTACAGTATATTAGTGATAGCAATTATTTGGTGTAACAAGTTATCTATGTTGTGCTGACTAAAATTGATATCTCTACTATGACGTTGAAATAGTGGTGTTTAGGTGGCTGAATGTGAAAAGAGCATTTCCAGTTCAACAAGAGGTCGTGTTTTCTTCTTTACTTGTTGTTCCGCTACAAAAAATAATTCCTGATTATAATTTCAGAAAGGAATAAAAATTTCCTGATCGGTTGTGAATTTGGAGGGAGAAAAAGAAAATGCAGTAATCATGATCACTATAAAACTGTTTCCATTGGGTTTGAGGAGAGAAAGGAAGGAAAATGAAAATTTGAGGGAAACAGTCCCATGTCGCTAAATGTCGAAGTTCAGGAGAACATATTGGACAAGTGAAGGTTGCACTGTCGTCCTTTACTTTCCTTCACTAGTAATTCACTTAGGCTTTGTTTGGTTAGAATGATAATAACAGTGGAAAGTGAAAGTAATAGAACGTGATGTAAAAGAAAATAAATTTTCTTGCTTACATTTGAATGGTACGAGAATTTTCAATAACATTAATAGAAACTTTCAACCTATCATTTGGGAAATATTTGTTTCCTAAAGCACCCTTATTATTAATGGTTTGGAATTTAGATGGCTAGATGACTATCATTGTTTATTAGCCGCCAAGTCTATCACGAGTATTAAAATGTCCACTTGTTATTTATTTAAATTTTCTAACTACGGAATGGATAGAAAAAATGAGTCTAGGGAAATGGGCAAGGTCGGAACCTAAAATATTGGAACAGCATTCACGGGAAAGATAAATTTCCTTTGTTTTTTGTTGAGGGAAATATTTTTCCAACTTTCTAGGACTTTCCACCTAACCAACATCAAAAGAAATTTAAAGATTCACTTTCTTTCATGTTCTAGCACTCTCCACCTAACCAAACAAAGCCTTAATAGTAATGAACATCCTTTTTTCTTTTGTACTTCTCACTTTGCCATAAATTTATTCCGTTTCCTTTATCTCATGGTTATCCGAACATAGATAATTTCTAGCATCATGTACAACCGTCCAAGCAAAAAAGGAAATTAAATGTTTCAAGATGGACAAAAAGGAAAAGAGGCGTTATAGTTCTAGGATCAAAGCCCCACATTTTGGCCCACTTCTTACAACAATGTTGTCAGAAGAACCCAAGCTAGCTATAGTACGAAGCAGATGCGCCAATCACTGATAAAGAAGAAACAACTACAGTTAACATTTTTACTGCAGAGAAGAAGCAGATGCCCCAATCACTGATCCAAAGAGATGAAACTTGAAAACTTGGCAAAATACTTTTAAAACATTGCTACTCTTGTATTGAACCTTTCTTAGGAAAAGCAGAAACAAGCCTGAAAATCTTGGAAAAGTTGAATGGAATGTTTATGATACTTGCACATACAGTCAGCTAATATGTATATATGTGTGTGTGTGTGTTTTAAGTCCTTCACAGGCAACTGAACTTCATAAATAATGCTTGAGAGTAAAATGCTACACAAGAAAATAAGGAAAAGAACATTAGGCACTCTTTTGAAAGCTCTAATCTATTTTCAGTTCTCCTAATCTCAACTTTGTTCGGTTAACAGAATTTACAATTTTACCCTTTTAAAAGATCATTTCAGAAATCAAAGATTTGGACTTGCCAGGAAGAGTGCAAATTAGATTCCAATACAACACACTGAGATTTCTTGCAGCCATCAAATCAGAAACATCTGTTGCTTTGTCTTTAAACCTCTAAAAACACTTTTCTAGGTTTCAGACATTCTCAGAATCAGCTTTTACTAATTTCTTTTCCTAAAAGTGATACAGGAAATACCATCTTAACGTTCTATGGCCTTCTAGAATATAAAAACTGGATAGGTTTATCTCCCCAACTTTTGGAAGATCTTTCTGGAAATTCTTTGGGATTTTTAGTCTATCTTTATTTTTCTTTTTTTAAAAAAAAAAAAGAAAGCAAGAAATCAAAAACACCTGACCGTACTAAATCTTAACTTTCATCATTGACTTACCAATTTAAAACCTTCATGAGAGTGGAACAGTTCAACATCATGAACATTTAGAGACTGATGTTGCTTTAGTATTGCAGACAAACGTATGATTGTACAAAGGATTCTGAATTTCTGCTTCACCTGTACAGACAAGGAATGGAAGATATTAACACATGAGACTCAATTTAAGGACTGTTTCTCCACAAACACAGATATTACCTCATCTGTAAATCCTTCGAGGGAATCATGACCAAGTTCCAGGAATTTCTTTCTGTGATGCCGTGCGAGGAGTGCGATCAACTGAAATAATATTAAATGTTAGGATGAACTATGGGGACCTCTTCTATTTTGCATCATTAAGAGCAATATATAGTAACAATTGACCAATGTACCTTAACTTCTTCAGCATTATATCCATGAAGGTATTCACCATTCTGTACAGTTAGAATTAGCTCAGAAAAAACAAGCCAAAAAATACGGAACTCTCTTCCTATTGAATATAAAATATTGCAGCTCAGTTCTTAATTTTCCTCAATTTGGTATCACAAACTCAAGTAATTTCTAGCAAAACTGATTTGGCAATGCATTTCATTCACCAAAAATGCAGATATGACTTATTGTACTTTATTTTTCCTTTTATAAACACAGATATGACTAACAGTATCAGATTTATAAAACCATCGAAAATATAAACAACTCAAAATCACAAACAGCTCTTCCTAAGTAACCCCAAATACATCGCTTCAAAACAAACCAATCTCCAATAAAATTTATGAGTCCAAAGACTGTTGCAGGATTTGATTCTTTCATAGTCCTTGGAACATTCATAGCTTCTAAAATAATACCCCCTCTGACTCGTTTATATTGACAACAGAAAAAAGCTTACCATTTTAGCATTCCTAATAAATGCCTCAAGAACCACTGTTTAATACCATTTGTACCCTTATTTTAATAGTATTGGAAATTAACAAGAAGCAAGGTAAATACTTAATTTGGTAGGGGTATATTGAGAAACTAGTTAATAAATATACATTAGAATTTTAAGTGGCCAAAAAACTTTGAGACAGCTAACAAAAGAAAGTAGGCCAACAAAAATGAGGCAGAGGGAGTATCAAGACTACTCCAAGAACTACTTACTATCCGATTATCTACATTCAGTAAGGCAATCAATCAACAAACACTTACCATAATGATACGGTAAGACTGCTTATGGTAACCCTTTTTGCCGGTGAACAACCCAATATTATGAAGCAAGCAAGCAGCTTCAAGATATTCAAGATCCTTGTGATCCAAGGGAATGAGTGTGTTTTGACAGTCACCAACCTCACTCCATCTCCGTAAGCTTTCAAAAATCCCCTGCAAAAAAAACTTAATATTATAGGCTAATCATTTTGACTAAAATTAATAAAGTAACACTAAAACCTTGAACTTATCATTTATCAATACCCAAGTGTGGATCTAGCAGGGTCCAGCCGCACCTGGGATCGTTATAATCTTCAGCGCTGACTTTAATTCAAAAAATTTCGGTAGTGTAATTGGAAATATGCATTCTTTCAAGCTTGTAGGTCATGTGTTCAAATCTACTAAGCTGTCTTTATCTTTGTTTAAGTTTTTTGTTCCACATCAGACCTATATTTTTGTTGGAAATTTACTCTTTTTATAATTTAATAGCGTAATATGTAGGCAAATATTTTTGTTAACTTCATCGTACTTCTAATTCTTTAACAAAAATTTCCAACTTGTGCACATTATCATGATGGTCCTAAACGTTAAACTACTAAAAAAATATATAATTATACACTTCTATGAAACAAAAAACTTAAATAACAAAAAAAAAATAGTAAAACTAACAAAAGTTTCAATTAAACTATTGAATGGAGTTTCATATAAAGATGGTAAAGCTCCCACTAAATTTTTCATAAAGTATCGGATTTATCTATCTATCTATCTATCTATCTATATATATATATATATATATATATATATATATATATTATTTTTAATTTTTGTGTCTTATATTATGATATTTTTTTGCACACCCTGAACTAAAAAGCTGGACTATTAATACCTTTGCAGCACCAGCACAAAGTGCAGCAGATTTCATCCTCTTCTTGTTGTTAAACCTGGTTGCAAGTCGGAGTACCGACCGCCACCTCGCATTTGCATTCAAATCATAGACATGGAAAGCCTCAGCTAACTTCTCAGCTATAACCCCCTCACCCAATGCATACTGAGAAACCTCCATTTCCTCGATCCCAATCAACCCAAATATCTCTTCCAACAAAATCACACCCGCCAAAATAAACTGTGACCGCTTCTTGAAGAACCCGTCTCTCTTAACCTTCTCCCCTGTTTCACTCTCCTCACTACACAACTTCTCAACAAGACTTCTCAACTCCTCCCTACTAAACTTCCAATCCCTCCTATACCCTTCAAGCAATCCAAGCCCATTTACCAAATCACAAGAGTACCCAAAAAACACTGCCTTTTCGATCATCCTAATAGTACCGGACGAGCCAATAGCAATATCAAATTTGTACTGAGAAACCTTATCAATTAGCCCAGATTCTTTAATTACGAGCCTAATGTGTTCCCTCATTGCTTCAATTTCATTCCTCCTTACAAATTTTTGAGTTAAAGTTACATGCCCTAATTTCAATGAAACGCCTAATAAGACCTTACCTTCAATTCCGATCACGAATTCGGTTGAACCGCCGCCAATATCGATAGTAAGAACTGTTTGGTCATAAACCGGATGGAATTGGAGGACTCCGAGGTAAGTCAAACGGGCTTCATCGTATCCTGAAATGACGTCGACTTGGAACCCTAGAGTTTGGCGGACTAGGGTAAGGAATTGGGATTGGTTGTCGGATTCGCGGACGGCTGAGGTGGCGACTAGGCGGTAATTAGAAGGGGAGACGGAGTGGTAGTGGAGGAGGTTTCGGAATTTGCGGAGGGATTCGATGGCACGTGCCTGGGAGGAGGGGGAGATGGTCGGAGTGGAGTCGCAGCCGAGGATGACCGGCTCTTTGAGATGGTCGATGGTGAGGAAAAGACCGGTGGTGGGGTCGGCGCGGACGATTAGGAGCTTGAAGGAGTTGGTTCCCATGTCGATGGCGGCGAAGAGGTTGTTTAGGGCAGACATGGTGACAGCGGACGGCGGCGGTGTTGGTGATTCCGAGTGAGAGATTGGTGGTGGTGGTGGTGGTGGTGGTGGTTGGTATGGGAAAAGAGTGACGGAGGTAAAGTCTGTTTTGAGTGGTTGAAACTTTCAGTTCTAGGAGGGAAAGAATATACGAAAGTCGTTGCAATAAAGAAAAATAAAACAATTAAAAAGAAAATAGGAGTCAGAAAAATTAAAGGGCAGAAATTATGTTGAAACTCATTCTCTCACTTATTGTTGTTTATTATTAAAAAAAAAAAACACGAATATTGTATAAAGGGTCATGTTTCAGTTGGAAAATTTGTTTTGCTATATTGCTAACGGAATAAATTAGTTTGAAGGAGTTATTTTAGTTTAATCATAGTGTTGGATTCGAGCCGATGAAAATGTATAAATTTGAAGCCAACTTTCACCTAAATAATAATAACTACCCACAATTTAAATAAATAGTCACTCATTTCATTACTCTACTCAAAGAGTATCTTTTATTCGAAGAAGAATTTACATTTAAAAAGTTTAATAATTAAAGAATATATAAATAGTATTGAAGTTGATCGCAATTATAAAATATTTCAACACATCCAAAATGCTTATAGTCAGAGTCGGTCATGAACTTTTGGGGGCCCAGGACTAAAAGAAAAAAATGGACCCTTGTTGAAATATAAAAATAATAATTTTACGTAAATATTTTTTCACTTTTTATTATTCAAAGTATTGAAAAAGTGCAACATCTACAAACATACAAGAAAAAACAGTATCAACTAATTATTAAAAATTACTATTCTGCACCGATTTACACAATTTACAACAAAAATAATATATTTGTTTGCATCTTTTGACTACAATATCAATAGAACCTAATTTTTACTTGGAATATTGTTATAATCTACCTAATTATTATTATAATTGAATTTGTATTTCAATCTAAGCAATTTTTACTTTTTTAATGACTCAGTTAAAAAAATGTTGATCTACAATATCAATAGAACCTAATTTTTACTTGAAATATTGTTATAATCTACCTAATTATTATTATAATTGAATCTGTATTTCAATCTAAGCAATTTTTACTTTTTTAATGACTCAGTTAAAAAAATCTTAATCGTCAACTAACATTTTTTTTATTAAGAATATTTAGCGAATCCAAAATAAAATGAAGGTTGGATAACTCTGCTATGGTCGAACCCAAAATCTCTAATTTTATATAACAACACCTTATTCATTGAGTCATAGAGTCAATTACAAAATTATACTAATACATTATCTATTATACATAAATAAAGTTTGTTAATTAAATTCAAAGAACCCAAAATAAAACAAAGAGTCAATTACAAAATTATACTAATACATTATATATTATACATAAATAAGGTTTGTTAGTTAAATTCAAAGAACCCAAAATAAAACAAAAGGTTGGATGACTTTGCTAGGTTTTGGGTTTTATAGACAAAAACCTTATCCATTAAACCACAGTCCATTGCAAAGTTTTTTTACATAATATATTATAGGAGAAATTGCTGGCCGGTCCACTTTCTCAAACTTTTTTTCTCTCCAGCACACCTTTTTTTTTTTAACCGCTAAAAGGCATTTTGGAAATTTTCTTCCTAAAATACCCTCAACAACATCGTTGCTTCAGATTTGAGATTCAAATTGATATATAAATGATTTCATATTGTTAATTAGTCTTTCCTCATGTTTGGGTATCAATTTTCATGCATAAAACACGAATTTGATCAAATTTAAATTTTTTGAGTTCATCCCATTTTTCTTTGTTCTTGAGCTGTTTTGGTCACTTAAATCTCTGTTTTAAGCTTCGAATTTGTTTAAAATCAATCTCATATTATTATCCTAACTTAGTACTATATTTGTGCAAAATTTTCTACCAAAAAATACTATTTTTGAGTTTCAAATCAAGCTTGACAGTGTGCTGTCCGAAAACAGAGGAATATGTTCTTGGACTGATTTAATTCGTCAATCACGGATCTTTGCAACGCAACGAGGTTCGACCGCCCGGTCCGATCGCAGGGTCGAGGGACGGCGTCCCCTCGGGGCAACGCCCCCGAAAGGTAAACGAAAATCAAGTTCCCTAAAGCGCGCTGTGATGATCACGATGCACCAATTGTTGCATCGCAATTCTCCAATTTGCAATTGGTGCATCGCGATTCCCCAATTTGCAAAAGTGGTGCATCGCGATGCCTTGGTTGCTTATCACGATGCTTTGGTTCCCTAAAGCGCGCTGCGATGATCGCAATGCACCAATTGTTGCATCGCGATGCCCCAATTTGGTGCATCGCGATGCCTTGGTTGCTCATCACGATGCTTTGGTTCTCTAAAGCGCGCTGCGATGATCTTGATGCACCAATTGTTGCATCGCGATGCCCCAATTTGGTGCATCGCAATGCAAAAGTGGTGCATCGCGATTCCAAAGTGGTGCATCGCGATGCCAAAGTAGTGCATCGCGATGCCTTGGGTTACTGAAGCGCGCGTGTTTTTCTTTCATTAATGGCATAATCGTATTTTCGCCCCAAAAATGTCTTTTTCCGATTTTTAAAAAAGATGAGTGGACTGGAGCGATTACAAATGTTTAAAAAGAGACCGGCATGTAATTCACCCTATATTATACTACATATTAAGGTTATATACATAAATTTGGGGCCCAAAAAAATTGGAGACCCATGGCAATTGCCCCCCAAGACATGGCTCAAGGCCGGGCCTGCTTATAGCATGCATGGAGCGCAAGATTGAAATATATGGAGATTGTAAGCATAATTCTTTAAAATATATTGTAATTGAAACATCCCAAAATAAAATAGTTTAATCTTTGTTTTACACAAAAAAAAGAGTATAAAATTATTGTATTTAAGTACTCCATCCTTTTTAAAAAATAAAATAAAAATAACTCATCTCTTCTTTCTAAGAAAAAAAATGTGTCTCATTTCTAATCTTTACTTGTTGGATATTACTTTTACTATTTTATTATAAATTTACTTCATACTTTAGTTAATGAGTCCCATATTTTACCTGGGCATCTTTGGAAAACAATCAACATCCTAATATTTATAATGAATCAATTAATTTTTTTTAATCTATCCAGAATCAAACATGACATTTTTATTTTTTTGTTGGGAATGGAGGGAGTATTAAATGAAAAAAAGTGTCTACCCACAAAGAGAACTAATTACCACTAGCAAAATATTTAAATTATTATTAAAAAGTGTCTACCACAAGGAGAGCTTACCACCATCAAAATACCCAAATTATCCCTAAACTTGGTTATTACTTAACACTAGCAAAATACCTAAATTATTAATTACCACCATCAAAATACCCAAATTATTAATTGTCTCCAACAAAATACCTAAAATATTCTTTAAAAGAAGCATCTAACCACAAAGAGAGTTTTACCCGGAAACTTGATTATAAATTACCACCATAAAAAATTTTAAAATATTTATATATAAAAAAGTGTCTGCCCGCAAAGAGAGTGTTACCCCAATACTTGATTATTAATTACCACCAATAAAATTTCAAAATTATTAATTACTACCAGTAACATACCCAAAATATCCTTTTAAGAAAGCATCTACCCACAATTTAAAAAGAAAAAGTGCAAATAACTAAACTATTGTTGTTATACAGGTTTGGTTACTATTTTTTTATTTATTAATTTTTTTTTTTTTTGGTTTCATATGGCTCTTTAAATTTTTTTGTGTTTCATCCACCATCACTTTGTCGTTAAAGTAACACTTTTGTACCGAGGCTTCAGAGATGGTATTTTCTTTCGGCACCTCATCGGGATGCAAAGAATCAACCTTTCGATCCCCCCTCTTGGCTCACATTAAACTCCTAATTTCTATTTACAGTTATTTTTTTCTTTATTCTTTATAGGAGTCACTAAGCTAAGATCTTCGTACTTAGCTTCTTCTTTTTTGACGATTCTTTACTATACAATATAATAATTTATCATATTTTTCCTACGACTTTCGAAGTTTCAACTTTAATTTCTCCAAATGTTAATTTATTAATATAAATAAAATATATTTTACGCCACCACTGAACAATATAATTAAAAACATATTAAACCTCATTAGATATCACCATAAACCATGAAAGTTGTAAGTTTCTATATATACATATTTTTTTTTTGTAAAATACTACTAGTGTTATTAATTTTAACTAATATTTTAATAACTCTTTTAATCGTTAATTTTTTATCATAATAATATAAAAAATTTAATGCACAACTTTTGTTTCCGTGCATTCATTTCTTTTTTTTCTTAGAAGTGGGGAGAGATTAATTTCAAATATAAAACTTGTATTTTTTTTCCTTTTTCTTTTTAAATAGCATCATCAATCTAATTCTTAGGTGAGTTAGGTCTTCATAGTTTATTTTATTACTCCTATTTTTCTTCTTTCCTTTCAATATTAGTAGAAACTTCTATTTTTCCTTGGAGTACTCCCTCCGTCCCTAAATTATTGTCTTCCTTTCTTTTTTTATCTGTTCTTAAAAAATTGTCTTGTTTGAAACTTTCTTTTTTAGAACATCACTTTTACTATTTAACCCTTACTTTTTCTTCCTACTTTAATTATGGGCCACATACACATGGGCTTTAAAGTAAACAACATACTATTCCAATATTAATAATCAAGTTAATTAAATTTTTTTAATCCGTGTATCGGTTCAACCCAGACAATAATTTAGGGACGGAGGGAGTATTATTTTTCCTATCAACCTAAAACCGAACAACCCAAAACACGCTGAAAATAGAGAACAGTATTTCTTCCCGGTTCGCGTGATGAAATAAAACAAAAAACCCGGACAATGACAACGACAAACTAACGTTAAAGGAAACACCAAATCAAAAGATTTGTTTTTGGCCTCCCTCCCTCAAAACCAACCAGCCCTTGTTCTTACTTGTACCAAAACCTCTCATCTACTTTTAATTACTATAAATCGACGACTTGATAAAATAAGTCAAACTCAAACCCCCCTCCCCTCCCTCAAGTCCATTTCAAGCAAGTCGCTGTTTACCCTTCCAAACGCGTTCCTCATTTCTCTCTCTCCTAATCATCTTAGCAACTTCCTCCTCCCTTCTTCGTAATATACTATGCCCCAATTTCTCAGGTAAGTACGCGTTTATTTCTTTCTCCGTCCGTCTGTTTCTAAATTATTATTCTGTTTGACTTTTATTGATCAAATAAAATATTTTTTAAATATAAATCTAACGTTTATTTTTTTAAAATTATAAAATATGTAATTTATATTATTTTTAAATTACTACAAATTATGTATTTTATTATTTTAAAAAAACTAAAATAATATACAATTAAATTTGTATTTGAAAAACATTTTATTTGACAAAAAAAAAAAGTCAAACAAAACTATAATTTGGGAACGAAGAGAGTATTTTTTTCTCAAAGGAAAATTAAAGTAGTCAATTTTAAACTCGTTCATCTTAAAAAATAATAATAATAATTTAAACTCACTTTAGTGTTCCGTTATAGCTGAAGCCAGAAAGTCAGAGAAAAATAAATGTAATAACATAGTTAGAAAATGAACACTGCTACTTTGGAACGAAATGATTACCAATTGTACTTTGTTAGTGTACCTTTCCTTGTTTACGCGGTTAGTTTGATTTAGTTTAGTCAGTTAATGCGAAATCTTTTAATTTAAATCAATCTGTTGGAATTAGGCATAAGTTCAAGCAATCTTTTGGAGTTTTTGATGAACACTTTTTGTTTCTTTTTAATCTTAGGAGAATCCAAAATAATATTTGTTTAAATTCACGACCACACACACACACACACACACACACTTGACACATGACACATCTACACTGGTAGTTGTGTTGATTGTTCTTGCTTTGGTCAATAATTAATTTGTTTTTATTTGTTTGGATTGGGATTTATTAACGCGGTGGTTACTGATAAGAGTTCAATTGAAGCTTCCATGTCATTTCCTTAGTCAGTTTCCTATATATATATCTTTGGAAGCTATCAGTTTAGGCATTACCTGCCTAGTTCTTAAAATTTTTGGGGGTTTATTAGTTGCTATTCAGCTTGTTGATTATAAGAATTAAGAAAGAAAATTAATTGATTTTTGGGTTCTTTGATGGTACTGAAGAGACATTCAAGTGAGGGGGAAGGGGATGGTTCTAAATTTCCTTTTCAAGAACCAAAACGACGTTACACCACTTCTTCTTCTTCGTGAGTGGTTAATGTTCTGGGGATCAAAGTTCTTTGTATCACCCTTATGTTTTTTTGGTAGGTTCTTAATATGGGTACATGATGTTTGTGCAGTAATGGCGGCCGTGTGATGCATGGACTTTCTTCGCAAGAATTAGCATCAGGGTTGGAACCTTTTCTTAGAGTAGTGGTAAGATAACTTACTCTGCCTTGATCATTGCTACATCTCATTTTTAGTAACTATGAACAGAGAGATTGTTCCTTAACGTTATTTATCATGCCTAGTTTAAGCAGTTTGTTGTTTTCTGGATATCTGTTGAAGAATAATTGCCCTTTTTTGTTCCTTGTTTCGCCATTGTTGATGTTTTGGAGTTAACTTTCCCGGTTTTGTAGATGAGTTGTTACTCATTGGTTGCTTGAAACTTTTTAATAGTTGTGTGCAATTCTGTAAGGCTATGTGTGGCACTAAATTCCAAACCTTGGATTGGAATTGTAAGAATAATTGAATTTTGTGTTCTTCCAATTCCAAATCCAAGACTTGGAATTGAGTTGCCACTTGAAAAAAGTTTATTTGAAAATTTAGAGCACCGTACTGTGATTACTATCAGCTCTAGTCTAGTTGTTCATTATTTATTACCTGTGTCTTATAGGTGCGAGATGCAGTGGAGAATGCAATTAAAAACTTCTGGTGCCCAACTTCAGGGTTAGTTATTCCTTTCATTTTATTGGTGTCTACTTTACACTTTATAATGTTGATTATTCTATGATACTTTAGTTCTGGTGGCATGTTTCCTTAGATTGGATTAAGCCTTGCCAGGAGTCTGTCTGATATAGCTTCTGCTTGTTGCAGATCGTTTGCAAATCAAGTTGAGCCATCTGGAGCAAGGACCTTGCAGCTGCACTTTCAGACCAACTTGCCTTCTACCTTGTTCACTGGTAGTAGAATAGAATCTGAAGACAACATTCCTGTCAAATTAGTCTTACTTGATGCTAATACCAAGAGGATTGTGAATTCGGGACCCTTATCTTCGATAAAAGTAGAAATCATTGCTCTCAATGGTGATTTCAGTGCTGATGATCAAGATGATTGGAGTGAGGAGGATTTTAACTCCAAGATTGTACATGAAAGAGAAGGCAAAAGGCCATTGGTGACTGGGGACCTGGTAGTGGCCTTGAGTGGAGGAGTTGGTGAATTGGGTGACATCTGTTTCACTGATAATTCAAGCTGGATAAAATGTCGCAGGTTTAGGTTAGGGGCGAGAGTGCAAAGTACTTTAGCCGGAGTAAGAATTAAAGAAGCAAAAAGTATGGCCTTCATAGTAAAAGATCATCGTGGAGAGTGTAAGTTTCTCTTTTTTACCACCCTTGTTCTCCCTTTCATATTTGACTTTTGATCTGATTTATTCAAGGCGTTTCTGTCTCGGCATTATTATTGAAGCTCTCCAATACAATTTTGCATTTGCCAATACTGAGACTGATTGCTGTTCTGTTTCTCCAGCATACAAGAAGCACCATCCTCCCTCCTTGGGTGATGAAATTTGGCGATTGGAGAGGATAGCAAAAGAGGGTGCTTTCCATAAACGATTAGCGGCATGTGGAATATCCACTGTGGAGAACTTTTTGAAATTGTATGTCACCGATTCAGGGTCACTACGCACTGTAAGAGAACAATTGTTAGTCTTCTTGAATATTCAGATTGATGGACTACAGCAATATTTACATGTAGATATTCTAACTCTTTTTTGTGAAACATGTAGATACTTGGTGGCGGAGTTTCTAACAAGACATGGGAGATAATCATCAAACACGCTACTGCTTGTGTTTTGGATGATAAGTTGTACACGTACCACTGGGATGAAGAAAGCATTGGGCTCGTGTTCAACTCCATCTTCAAGGTTGTGGCAGCAACCTTTGATGGCCAAAATTACCAGTGCCTCGATAAACTTAACGCATTTCAAATGGTTTGTATTTATATCATTTTGATCTAGAGTTGCATCTTGTGTCATCCGTGTTGCTTGTCTATATTTGCTTTCAATTTTACACCAGAGTGTGGTGGGCGTTGGGGATTGCAACAAATTGACTGGTTCTCATATGTCCCGCACATGCTTCGGCTCTTTCACTTGTTGGGCCTTGCGGCCCTCATAGTGTATCCCAATTTCATTCCTACATATGTGGCAAACATGTGATTGGTCAGCCATCACATCATGTAGCGTGTGGGGCTACAAACTAACCAATCACATTCTTGCCCCATAGATTGAGATGCAAAGTTGGACATTTTCTTGGGATCCCTAGCAATTGACCACCTTAAAAACCTTTTTCGCAAAACAAATTGATCCAAGGGAAAGTCCTTGCTTTAAACCAGCTGGTCAGGGATAGTAGCTTGACTACTATCTGAAACTAAGGAATAGCATTTCTTGAGCCAAAATGAATTTAATGAAGTACATTTGGTTTTGTCAATATGAGCATATCATAATCATTTCGCTCTTCATCTTTAAAGTTTCCCTTTTATTTAAAGCTAATGATTTCCCTATCTGTTTGCAGAGGATAGTGGAAGATTTGAAGCGGCAAGCTTACAAAAATTTGGATGGCTTGGTTCTGGTTGACGACTCCTCTGTTTTTGGAACTCCATTGCTATTGCCTAGCCCACAGGCTGCACCATCTTCTAGTGGTGCTAGCTTAGGCCTTCCAAAGGTCAATATCTCGGTCGCGCACCAAGGTATATAAGCTATCAGGATGCTTTTTAAGCCATATAGTGGAAATCCTTAATGTATGAGTCGATTCGCAGTTCACTTCCATTACCGCAACTGTTTTGATGGAGCAAGCATTTGTTTCCATTTGTTTCATGGAATCAATCTCTATTGAGGTTATTTTAGGGGGGAAAAGAAAAGGAAACATGTCCACCACTACTAAACTCGAGATGATTTTATCGTTGATCTTGAATAATTATAAATTGTGTATCATCATTCATCAGAAATCTGCCAAAAGAAAAAAATAAGAAACAATTGCTTGTTCTATGTGATGGCCAATGTTGCCACAAACATATAGTTTTTAAACCATTGCATGTGATATCCAGTCTAATATTTCAATTTCCATCTTCAGTGTTGATGATTGTGTCTGTGCCTAAACCATATTCTTACAGATCAACTCCAAATGGTGCGGGGTTCCAATAATAGTATGACAATTTCACAACCATATACGTACGAAGTGGAGGATAGTAGCCAACTGGAAGTTCCTATGGTACAGAATACTCGTTCGATGCAAGTTTTTTCTCCAGCTTTAAGGAACAGTTTTATAATGCGAGATTTTTGCCATGGACTCTATGGTGACGGATGGGGTACAGGTCCAAGCGGGTCCCCAGGATCGGTTTTGCTGGCTGGAGGACTGCTAGCTGCTGATGACAATTTGCAGGATGAAACATCATTCATGCAAGGGAATGCTTTCTACGTTGCTCCAACCAATCAGGCTGCAAATATTGTTTCCTCTGATTTTGGTATTCACTTCTCAAATAATGGGAAACCTAAGGCAATGTGGTGTAAGGTTAGGGCTGCCATAAAGTGGGTTTCAGTAAGGCGGGATGTGGCTGCGAAAAGAACGGCACAACTGCTTCCGTATTTTGATTTTTGAACTTAGATATCTTAGCAATTGCCTCAAACTCGGAGGAGTTCCTGTCCCTTTAAATGGCTAGTTCGAATTCACAAACTAGTCCATTTCTTAGCGTTGGGTGCCAATGTTGGGTTCGTGTACATAGTTTTTCGTAATTCAGTAGTCACATGTTTGTGTCGTGTCAGGTAGGGTATTGCTGCAGTAAAGAACAGTAAAGCTTCTTTGTTTAGACTGCTGAAGTTTTTTGTGGACTCATCCCCAAGTTTAGGAGTTAACTTTCTCCTGTAGTTAGTTTTTCCAGGTGGCTGGATTTGTGTGTTGCAATCGCCACTTCGTCTTTCTGTATCAAGTGCAAAGTCGATGCTTGTACATATTAAGTCATTAACTCAGTCTTAAGATTGAGATTTGTGAAAATAATTTTATTTTAGATTCCTCTCTACCATGTCATGTTTGTCATAGGAACTATGGTTAGCGAGTTATGATCTACTACATGAAGCAGGGCGGTCGTGCTTGATTCTTTTACGCTGTTTCTTGCTTTGTTCGATAGGGGTTGGTTGCACATAATATGAGCATATCTGGAGCCCCACAGATCACCTGACTCCATTGTTACAGAGCACGTGGATACAGAAGAAAGCTAAGTTGTATAGAGAATGCAGTGTTTTTGTGTGCGAGACTTATTGTGGCTTACTATTTTCGGATTGAAATCATTGTACATGTCTTTGTGGTTGACGGGATTTCTTTGCCGGATTGGAATGTTGTTATGGCTTTTTGGTTGCTGAGATTTCTTCACCTGATTGGAACTGTTGTTTGTAAACACAGAGCAGCAATGGGGGGTTTCAAGTGAAGCTTTCTGAAATTCCGCTGCGGCTAATCAAAATGAAAATGAAACACTTGTGTTCTTTCCAGCAGGCCCCACCCAATGGCTACTTTAGGACATGGGAATTACTTCTAGGGTTCAAAAATCATGAGGATTATAGGCTATAGAACGAGGTGTCATGGTATTGCCGGAAAATAATGACTGATTCTGAATCACCGCGTTATCATACAACTAATAGCACACTATGATATGAAAAAATAATGAGTGATTCTGGATCATCGCGTCAACAACTCACCCGTAAAACTAATACTCTCCCCGTTCGGGATAAATGTTCCTACTTTTTATTTTGGGATATCCTAATTAATGTTCCTAAAGACTTTTGATCTACCTATTCTCTACCATTCTTCCTAATATACCCTTAAAACTTCATTTAATATAACACATTCCAAACAAACTCAATTATTTAAAGTAGTTGAACTCAATTAATGTTCATGGGTATTATGGTCAGAACACATTTTACAGTACATCATTAATTATATTTCTTAATTCCTATGTTTTATCCACTAGGAACATTTATCTGGAACAAAGGGAGTAGCAAATATTCAAAAAATTAAGTCCACCGACCAATGATTGATGTGTCCACTAGGGTTATTTTATAACCTTGCGTTGATACTTTAAAAACACTTATAATATCTTTTTGTTCAAGTGTTTTCATGCACATGTAGCGAAGATCCGATAATTAGAATAGAAAATAAAATACATTTTTAGAATAAAAGATCCTTCTTGCTTATCGGAATGTCCGTTGTTCTTGTTTTAGTTTTCTTAGCTGATTTCCCCACAACACTTTTTGGACTTCTTGGTCTTGCCCGTTTCTATGATTGTAGTTGTTTAAACGTTTGGGCTAGTTTTTGTTTGTTGGTTTTATTGGGTCTGTTTATTGTCTTGGTTGTCTGTGTCCGTAACATTTCCTTGTTTAGGGCTATTTATGTTTGTTACTTAGTTGGGATTTTCGTTTGTTGGTGTCAGTTTGTTTAGTTGACTTTGGGTCAGAGTTGGGTTTGTATTAGGGGCCAAGTCAATTAGGTTTTTTAAAGCGGGTCTAAGTTATTAACCTCTTTATTTCTTAATTTTTGGTCTTTGATTTACTCATGTTGGTAAACTTTTAAGATTGAGTTAGCATTAGATGACTAGCTTTAGGGTAGAGGTCGAAGTATGTTGGGTGAGTTTTGCTCTCTCGATTCCCAGCTCTTCGAGATTAGTAAACTTTCTCTGGTATTAATGTTATACTTCCTTTGTTTCTAAATTAGTGTCTTCCTTTTTTTTTTATCCATCTTAAAATAATTGTCTTGTTTGAAAAATTTTCTTTTTACGACATCACTTTTACCATTTTACCCTTACTTTTTCCCCTACTTTAGTTATGGACCACATACACATGGACATTAAAGAAAATTACACATTATACTAATATTAATAATCAAGTCAATTATTTTTTCTTAATCCGTGTGGCGGGTCAAACAAGACAATAATTAAGGGACGGAGGGAGTACTAGTTATTGAGCCCACTGCTGTTTAATTTGATTTTGAGATTAATTGATACTCCCTCCGTTCCAGGCAAAGAGTCCACTTTTGACTTTTTTTGGTCAACTAAGCTAAAGTTTGACCAATAATTAACATAAATCTAGTGATTTTTACAAAGTTATTAAATTTGTAATCCATAGTATTATTAAGATAATTTTTAATTAATGAAATTTTATTTTTTAAAACATAAGTAAAGTATGTAAATTTTTTATTTGATTTAGTCTTATATTGATTTCTATAAAAGGAAAGTGGACTCTTTGCCTGGAACGGAGGGAGTATATTTTAAAAATATTATCATTATTTAATATCGGCGTTTGTTGACTTAATGTCTGACAAACGTTTAAGTGTTGTCAATATATCTAAATTAGTGGTTGTTTATTATAATATTTTCATTTAAGAAAAAATATTTTTTATTTGTGGTCAATATATGTATTTTCGTTTCTAATCATTTTTTATTTTTAAGTATCCTTTAATGATATAAAATTGTTGGGTTTCTTTTTTTTTTTTTTTTCATCTTGCACTTAATCAATATATTTTACATATATTTGAAGATTTTTAATAAACTTAAAAATAAAATAATTACTTTGGGACATATTGAAGAAAGATAACTTTTTTCTGAGCAAAGGAGAATTGTTTAAGGGTTTAATATAATTATATTTTTAAAGTAATTTTTGAAGATCATTCAATGATTAGAAAATATTTAGTTGGATATTATATTTACATGGTTTTTATACAATGTCAGTGTGAAAAAATAAATTTACATAATATCAACAAAAAAAAATTCAATTTTGAATGAAATGATTTAAAATTTTATTCATGTATCACATATTATAGACATTATTTTAGGATGTATTAAATAAGAATATGAGACTCATAATTTGACATGGAGAGAGTAACATTTATAAAAATAAAAATTAGTTGGTTTAAATTATAAAATGACTTATATAATAATATAATATTTTCTTAAAATTTACATATAAAATGATTGGTTGAGTTGGTTTAAGGTGTATATTTATAATTAAAAGATTGTGAGTTCAAATCTCATTGACAATATTATTTTATTTTCTTTTAGAAGAAGGTATATCCTAATAGTATTACCTAATAGTAATACGTATTGTTAAATCTATTATTATTAGGTAATGACTCAAAAATGAAAAGTCATCTCACTCTAAAAGTCAAGCTTACTTGGAACCTTCAAATGATGGTGAGGTGTCACTATGTAAGACATCATCACCAACTTTAATATATATATATATATATATATATATATATTTGATCCTATATTTACCAAATAAAAGAAATTGGCTATTCACACCCACCAAATTACTCTATACATCCACCCAAAAATAATTATAAAAATTTTATCATATCAAAAGACAAAATAGCCCTTTAACACTAAATAAACCCTCAAAACTATTTTATACACCTACCTAAAAATAATTAAAAAATGTCGTCCTATTGAAAGACAGAGAAAAAGAGAAACTCGAGACCGACAAGAGCAGCATCAGAGGGAGGGAGATTTCTTTAAAATTTCTTATTTAAAATTTCTTTTTGATCCACATTCAATTCCATTTCAGATCTCTAATTTTGAATGTAATTTATTGAGAAAATGTCTATATATGTATATATAGAGAGAGGGAGATTTTTATTTTTATTTGGGTTAGGGTTTGATCGAAATGGATGGTAATTAAGGGATGCGGTTAGAGAAGGAGCGGCAAAACAATGGGGATTGATATTATATGGTAGATCGCCCCCTGCTTCTTTATTGATGATGGAATCTTCGTCCTCAAATCTCTTTCCCATTTCTTCGTTTATGCCGCCGTCTGCGTCCTCTTTTTATTCCAGCAGTGGTGATGGTAGTGGTAGGTCCAGTGTGGATGGTGTCAGTGGTGTTGGCTATATTGAGCACCCTGTCTCCAATTTTAGTACCCTTGTCGGTGGTTTTGTGTGTGCTGGGTTTGGCCTAGACTGAAAAGGGGGTTGGCAGTAAATAATTGAGAGGGAAATATAATTAATTTGTGGGTTGTTTGTATGTAAATGGGTGGAATAGGGATAATGGACTGTGGGTATCGAGTAATTGGTAGAATTTGATATATATTACATTCATCTTAAAATAGTTATCATTTTAGTAATTTACACATAGATTAAAGAAACTTTTAAAAAAACTAATCTACCTTCATTAAAGTTCATTTACTGTAGGAGTATTTTTTTCTTTTTCTTCTTACCAACCCTCTTTAATGAGAGTAATAAATAAGGATAATTTTGGCAAAATATGGGTAAATATTTCTTAAAATCCTATAACGACAATTATTTTGGAACGAAAAAACTTTACTAAAACGATAATTATTTTGGGACGGAGGTAGTATGTGTTGTATATATGAAGTAAGTGGGTGTATTGAGCAATTTGGTTGGTGTGAATAGCCACATCAAAAAAACATTATATGACAACATAAGTATTATTAAAGAATTGCTATTTACACCCATAAAATTGCTGAGTACACCCCTAACAAAAATTACAAAAATGTCATTATAAATTTAGACCTAAATACCTTTTTTTTTTTTTTCATTTTTTAGGCTGTTCGGTACCCCTACCGAACATCACTATGGGTGTTTGGTAGGGGTGCCAAACAGCCATAGTGATGTTCGGTAGGGGTGCCGAACACCCATAATGATGTTCGATAGGGGTGCCGAACACCACTATGGGTGTTCGGTAACACAATACCAAACAAACTATTTAAAAAAAAAAGAAGAGAAGAAGGCGGGCTGTGTGTGGGGTAGCGGGAAGGAGGTGGGGTGGGGTGGGGTGGGGTGGGGTGGAAGGGGTGTTCAAAAAAATCAAAGTAAAGGGGAGGTTGGGTGGGTGAGGCGGTGGGTTGGTGGGTGGGTGGGGGAAGGAGGAGGCGGGGAAATGGAGGAGGAAGGAGGTAGGCGTGTTGGGGGAGGGAGGAGGAAGGGGGTAGGGTGTATCAGGAAGGAGGAGGATGGGGTGAGGTGTGTTTGGGGTAGGGTGTACTTAGTATTTTGGGAAACATATTCTTAAAGGTATAATAGAAAATTAGGGAGGGGTGTACTTAGCTTTTTGAAGGGTTGAAAATATTAGGTGAGGGTGTACTTAGTAATTGGGTGTACTCAGTAATATTATGGGTGTAAATAGCAATTCTCGTATTATTAATAAGAAAAGAATAATGTAAAGTGATGATAACTTGTACTCCCTTCGTTAACCATGGAAAGAGGCAAGTATACTATTTTGGGATGTTTCACTTAAAAAGTCTACTTTCAAAAAATTATGTAAATAATTTTATAATTTTTCATCTTTACCCTCCACTTGTGTTGTAATCATCTTGGTTGTGCTTAATTATTTTAGTAATTATAACCAACTCTAATGATACTAATATATCACTTAATAATCAGATTTTTCAAACGTGAACTCTTTAGGTGGAACGGAAGGAGTACAACCTATGCCTCTAAATGAGAATTCAATTTTAATTTTTTATTATAATTAAAAAAGATGACTTTTGGACCGTTTTAGTAACACATGTATATTAATATCCTTAATTTCTACTTATAACATTAGAAGTCCACATTAGAATATATTACTACGAATATAAAATTAATAAAATTATAAAAAAAATAACAAGAATATTCTAAAATTGAGTAGTCATTTAATGGCGAGGGAGTTGTATAATAGAGGCCAATATATATATATATATATATATATATATATATATATATATATATATATATAACACAAAGAATACACCAAATCTCATTTTGCACCTTAATTTAAAATTTGCGTCTAAGTCACACTCCACGTTCCAATTTGTCCCAGTTTGCCCCTGTAACACCCGAGCATTTCATTAGCATATTAATCTTATGATTATGTGTATGCATGATTAATTTGATTATCTTGACTCGTGGTTACGAATAAATGAGTCGTGAACTCATGTTTGCATGTCTCGGAATGTTACTTTCTTATATGATTCAGTGGCATAAATCGAATTGAAATAAAAGAGATGAGCCATGATACTTTGAACCTAGATATACTTGTTGTTATATGGGTTTCATAATGTTAAACCGAGCCTTGAAAAGAGAGAGAGATGTTGTGTTATTTCGAAGTCTCAAAATGAATCGACTTTCGATGTTGTTTTCGTGTTCGTAAACTTTGTTGTGACTTTAATTTGATCCTAGGATGATATGGAACCTTTAGAGACAACCTTTGAAGAGTTATAAGCGTTATACATTCAAATCTAGGAGAGCCCGAGCAACCGAACCAAAGAAATTACACAAAACATCACAAAATAGCTGGGGTGGGTGATGAACAGTAAGCGCGGCCACATTGGCCTCGTCTAGATTCACGACACCACACCATTTTGACTCATTTCTTGATGCCACCTCATGTTTCTTGCTCCCTTATCTGGCCTAGATCGTGGGTAATCAGGGAGAGACTTCATTCCAAGCCTTGAACACTCAAAAACTCATTTTTCTCTCTCAAATTTGACCCCATAACTCTTCAATTCAACCTATGGTTTCAACAAGTCTTGCTTGATTCTCTTGTTCTTTCTTTAAGGCAGCACCTAGGGGTTAAAGATCTTGGGTATGTGGCTGGTCTAATCACTATTTAACTCTTTAATTGGGTAAGGGACGTCTAATTTATCCATGTTTGTAGTTAATCGGTTAATTTCGGTTATAATCAATTATTGAGTTGTTATGATGGTGATATTGTGTGATTTAGCCATGGTAAGATATGTTTACTAGGCTGATATGATTATGGGTATGTGCTAATAAAGTGTATTGGTGGTTGTATGAACCTTGAATACGTTGTTAATCGATCATATACTTGAACTTGCGAAACCGATGAGAAACTAGTTATATCTTGTGTAATTTGGCTATGAAAATAAAGTTGTGACTTGAAATCGAGTTGTTTGATATGAGTAACTTGTTACTTGTGTTAATTCATCAATATGGAAATCGAATTGATCTTTTAAGGATAAATGAAATTCTGGAATTTGTAAACGAATACGGAATGATATGTGAACATGGAATTGGTACACGAAAGTGCACAAACGAATAATAACTTTTAGGGGATTTTGGTTGACCGCCGACTGTCATGGGGCGGAGGACGGTGATAGTCGGGTTATGGCGACCTTAATTTGGCATGTGTCCTTATTTCGGCCAAAATAGGGCTTTACACCACGTATATTATTGGATAAGAGTGTTGTTGTCTCGTGATTGCCAAGGCTGTAGGGACTTGGGGCATATTGACTTATTTCGCGGAATATACAAATTATATGATTCAAAATGACATGATATGAGCTTCAAGATCAAGTGATGTTATATGGGGAGCTGATTAGTCGGAGGTGTACCTCAACTCATATATCCTGATGTATATGATCTTGTCGTATTATTACTTGCTTCTATATGTGATACGATATGTTGGTTAGCTCATTGCTTTGTTAGTTGGTCATTACTTCCAACTGATATGAGACAATTAGCGGTCGTGAGCCTTCTTGCATTGGTAATGAAACTTGGTTGCTTATCAATTATGATCATCCTGTGTTGCTTTATGTTAGCATCATATTATTGTTGTACACATGCATGACACGCATAAGTGTAGTGGAATCTTACTGAGTTATAGGTGACTCACCCTTTCACTATTGTTTTCCTTAGATCGAAGCGAGGCGAATGGGTCACACACGTGAGGCTATGCGACTTGTGATGAAATAGCAGATGATTGATTTTCTTTTGGGGTGATTTTGATTTGTATATAGGACTGGACAGTAGTTTGTCGTACTGTTTATGTATCAAACACTGACCTCTTTTCTATTCTGTATAAAGGCTGGATGCCTTCTCTTTGGTTTGTATATATGTTTGAATGAGTTTTGTAAGATCAGTTGTATACTCTTTAGTTATAGAGTTGAATGGCATGTCGACATGTTTCTGTTATAGCAGTTGTACTGAGTTAAACAGGTGGTTATATTGATTAAGAATGACGGGTTCATGCCCGGATTTGAGCTCTGTTTAAGAGCTTGAATTGGGGCATGACATCCCCTACCCTCGACGGCCGTTATAATGTTAACGTTAAGTAGCCACGTGAGAGTCACGTGAGGGTTATATTTGTCATTTCAAATGTGGATAAAGTAATAATAGTCATATATTAATAATTAGAAGTAAAAAATAAATAAAAACAAACTCTAATTAAAATCATACCCTGCTAATTACTAACCTATCACCCCCACCCTCACCTATCCCCCTTCCACCCGTGAGCCCCCATAAGCAGCAGCACCACCTCCGGTTTCATTCATTTCACACCCACCCACGATTGTACACTCCATAATCACCGACTCAATCCTCTCTACCTATATTAATCTCTCTTTTCTTTTCTATCTCCCAACATCTCTTACTGTTCCAATCTAGATCTTTCGATTAGATCTCACCATCGCAACCAAGCATCTTCATAACAATTTCTTCCCGAAGGCTATTAGCCTTTCTTCTACGCTCTCCCCTCCGCCGCCCCCTTCCAGATCCCCATTTTCTAACCTTATTATTAGGGCTGTAAATTCTAACCGCCGAACCGCGAAACCGAACCGAGCGATTTGGTTCGGTTTTAGACTAGGGTGGTTCGGTCACGGTTTAAAAATTTTATAAACTGCTCGGTTCGGTTTGTGGTTTTAGGGGTCAAACGAAACTAAACCATTATATATATATATATATATATATATATATATTACCCTTGTTATTAATAGTCCCTCTTACCTTGCCGACGCTCTCTCCCTTTCACCTCTCTAGCATTCTTTCTCACACCTCATATAACTAAAATTTACTCTCAACCATCATAAGATATCTCTCAACCTTAACTAAATTAGTCCCAAATTTCTTCTTCTTTTTTAAAATAGGCATTGTCTTCTTCTTTTTCAATATCTCTTCAGTGATTCTGAAAAAATAATTAATCAAAAAATAAATTTCTTTGAACCATAAAACCGAATCGAACCAAACCAAACCAAATGGTTCAGTTCGATTCAGGTTCAATCCTCAGACGGTTTGGTTCGGTTTGAAAAAAAGGTAACTGATAAAAGGCGATTCGGTTTGTGGTTTTGACATAAACAGAACCAAACCGAACCATTTACACCCCTACCTATAACCCCCTCTCGATCTTCTTCCAATTGTCTTTCCCATGCTAGCTACTTCTTCAACTGCGTCGTCAACTATGCCACTTCTGCCGCCGCCGCTTCAACTACATCGCAACCCGCTTCCGCTCCTCCCTGAGAAACTATTAGAAAGATCAGCGATGAGTTCACCGACGCTGGCTCAATTGGTTAAGTCTGTAAGCTAATTGGTGTCGTCATCGATGTGAGGTTCAGTGAGGGACTCACACCAATCTCGATGGCATTTGAGGTATTGGATAATTCGATTAGGTTGGTGTTGGAATTAGCTCAGCATTTGGGGGAGAATATGGTTAGGACTATTGCTATGGATGAGACTGAAGGTCTTGTGTGTGAGCAATGAGTTCTCAACTTAGAACTCCAACAATCTTAATATGGAGGAGAGAGATTTATAGGGAGACCCACCAATTTTTAACGTAACAAGTGTTTTGAAATCAATTTTGACATAGAAAGTGACAAGAATCATTTATCCCAAATTTATGGGAAAACCTTAAAATCCCTATCAAAAATATGAAAGTGAGATTTTTGAGCCATCAACGAGAGAGAGAGAGAGAGAGAGAGAAAGAGATAGAAGAGGAGAGAGAGAGAAGGAGAGAAAGCGAGATATAATGAGAGAGAGAAATAGATAGACAGATAGAAGAAGAGAGAGAGAGAGAGAGAGAGAGAGAGAGAGAGAGAGAGAGAGAGAGTCCCACTATGGCCGTGATGCTGTTGCTGCTACTCCTTTTTTTGCTTGTTGGTCGTATTACATCAAGTCGTATTAATCTTTGACAAGTAGTGAGAGAGATAGAGATAAACTAGGAAAATCTTGAACAGGAAATTCGATTATAGAAATTAGAAAAAGATGGAGGAATTTTAGCTTATGATATAAGGAAGGAAATCTGGATTTTGGAAAGAAAGGGATATGACCGTTGAAATTTAGGGTGAGAGAAGAAAGATAAACTCAAAAAGATTTTCTGAGTTAACACCTTGGTGGGTTCCACGTTGAAATGACCAAAATGGCCCTCCCGTGACTCTCATGTGACTACGTAACGTTAACATTGTGACGGTCGTCCGGGATGGTAGGGAGCATAATGGGACAAATTTAAACGTGGAGTGTTACTTAGATACAAATTTCAAATTAGGGTACAAAGTGGGATTTGATGAATACTTTGGATTTTTTTGTTTTATTATGTTATCCTATAATAGAACTATAACCTCTTCTTTTGAGAGATTCTATTGACCCAAGTATATTAGAACAACTGCCTTGCCCAATTTAAAAGACAAGATGCGTAAGATTCCTACTCGAAATTCGAAAGAAGAAGAAAATCTGTTTGGAATCTCATTATTAGAAGAATAAGATTCCTACTAAAGCTTATTCATTCATAACATAAAATTTATATATCTCAAATTACTTGAATGAGAGATTGCTAGTGATTTATCATTTTCATTCATTTGCCCTATTACATTTTTCATTCACTTGACTCTTTATTTTGTTTTTAACTGCTAGTTTCTTCCTTTTTCAATGTTATTGTCAAATTTTCTATCTTAATTTATTAATTTTTTAAGAATACAGTTAATTGAGTGTCACTAGACATGCCCAAACCGGTTCGAGTTCGGAACCGACGGTTTCACAAACTGTAACAAAACAAACCGAAATCGAACAGTGGTTGACCGGTTCCGGTTCCGGTTTGCCGGTTTTTAATTTTTTGAATTATTTTTAACATTTGTTTTTATTTTTTAAAGTGTAAAAAAAGTGCTATAATATGTTATTAATTATCAAACTTAAAAAAAATGCTTAGGGTGTGCTAGGCATCATGATATAGTAGGTTCATTTTATTATTCAAAATTTACTATACTAGACTCTTTCATCCTTTGATCAAGTCTCCTCCAGTCTTTCATCAAGTCTAATGTCCAAGGAGGTCAGAGTAGGTGCGAACGTGGAGCATATAGGAACATATGGTTTCAAAGTTTAAAGTTTCAAACGTTTATAATTTGAATTTGGCAGTTTTTGAACGATTTTATGGCGATTTGAAACCGGCGGTTCACAGTTCCTGAGAAATGCAAACCGAAACTGAACCGTCCTAATCCGGTTTCGGTTCATAAAGATTCACAGTTAGGGCGATTCCAAAACCTGTTCGGTTCCGATTTTTGGAACTGAATGAGCATGTCTATCTTAAAACTAGTTTTCTCACTGGGAAGATCTAAGATTATCAAGGATTAGTGAAGCCAATTTTTGGAACCGAATGGGCATGTCTAAGTGTCACTGCCATTGTGTATGAAATTTGGCATTCAAAGCAAAATAAGGATGAAAATTTTCTATATTCTTTTAATGACAAATGATATTACAAGCTCGAGCTTGTTTCTTGAAAACTTTAGTGTTAGTGCCTTTGGAAAGTTTAATATTGTTAAGTTCGTGATGATTTGGAATGTTCATATCATTACTTAGAAAAGAGTAAATTTCATCTAGCCGTGTAAAGATTTAAGCAAATTTAATTTGATAACATTAACACTAAAGCTTGTAGGAAATACCACAGCTCGAGTTCGTAATATCATACCTCTTTTTATTTATTTATTTTTTGTTTTATTTTATACTTTTTTCGTTTACTTTTTTAGAATGGCTTAAAAGTGATAACGAACTTTGTTTGAAATCTATGATGTGGCTATTTAGATCTCATGTCAGAATAATTTTATTAATAATTTCGTAAATGTTTGAACAACTATGAGAGTAAATTGACGGTAACTATAAAGGGATAAATTGACGGATTAATATATAATTTGGTCCCTGAAATTTACCTTTATTCCTAATTTGGTCATATTTGTTTCAATTTTCCTATATTAGTCCTTGAACTCACCTTTTGCTGGCTTATTAGTCCCTTGAATCGTTAACTCAAACAGAATCGTTAAAAAAAATTAAATGTCAAATATACCCTTGTGTGAGGCTTAATGGGATGCCTAGGTGGACTTATTTCTAGAGAGAATAGAGAATAATTTTCCCTATATTGTATTTATTTAGGAAAATGATTGGTATAACAAAAAACCCACTCCGAAAGTTGTTGCCGACCCACGTGGAGCGACAGATCGACTTTTGAAGGAAGACCACCACTTCTTTCTCTCCCCCTCCTCTAACTTGGCAAAAAACAAAGGAGCACCCTCTGCCTACTGCTCGAAAGTAATCGACAATGTTTATGGAATCAAAACATTGACTTTTTTGCAATTCAATCAACCAAATCAAAAGCCCCAAATTCAGCAACTTGATAGAAATCGCAACAACTTTTTCTGCAGGTACTTTACTAAATGTTTAAGGTTGAAGAAATCATTTTAATGGCAGCACAGTAAGAAGAGAGATGCGATTTCGCCAACTGGGTTTGATTCAAGGTGATGAAGATCTTTTTCTTTTTCTTTTTTCATCTTAACCTAATTTAGACCTAATTTATTTAGTAGCTATGTTTTGATGTAGATTACTAATTATGATTTTGAGGTTTAAAGAGAAATTGACCCAAAGGTTTGTTAATGGTGAATTAGCATGTGTCTTGAAAACCACAAAGAATTCCAAATTTGTGGCTCTCCATATGTGTAGGTTGTTGTTAATCGCTAATTTTGTGGCTTAAGTGTACCTCAATTAAGTTTACAGTTGAGATCAGTGTAGTTCATGTCATGTGTTTATCATGTGTTTGTTTTAGTCATTTTTGTTGATTATAGTGGTCTTCGTAGTCAATTGTTAATTGTTCTAAGAATGTTGGTTGTGTGTACCTTAATCAAGGTGTTAATTGGCATAAAGGTGGTGCCTACTAGGTGTTTGATAGAATGCTTGAAAGAGGATTAGAGTGATGTACTATAAAACATAACGTTGTACTATTGGCATTGATTGTGATAAAAACTTTGTGAAATATTTTGTTTGATGATAAACAAAAAATAATATCAAGGTTTCAAATTGAACTCCGCCCTTCCCTCCATAAAATGCCCATCTCAAATCATGAAATAACATAAACAAGCTGGATAAGTCTGGATGAGCCAACAGTCCTGTGAGAGCCCCACCTAAATTTCCTGCAACAGCATGGGTATGATGAAGACGCCAAGTGTGTCATCAATCTTCAGCATGATTGGTAACTTCTTGCTCAAACTCATCATGGTGAACTGAGAGAGAGAGAGAGAAAGAGAAAGAGAGAAAAAAGAATACGGTGAGAGACGAAAATTTTCTTAGTGGGAGAGAGAGAATGAAATGAGAATAATAGGAGAGAGGGGGAAAAATAAATGCAATAGAGGAAAAATTATTCTCCATTCCCGCCAGAAATAAGTCCACCTTGGCATCCCATTCAGCCGCACATAAGGGTATATTTGGCAATTTAAGAAATTTTGAACGATTCTGTTTGAATTAACGGAACGAGGGACTAATAAAGCAGCAAAAGGTGAGTTCAAGGACTAATGTAGGAAAATTGAAACATCTATGACCAAATTATGAGTAAAGGTAAAGTTCAAGGACCAAATTATATATTAATCTAAATTGACGGCAAAAAGAAGAAAGAGGGCTAAGCGAATAAGAAAACAAGGGCAAAGGAATAAATTTTAAGAAGTTTGGGGGCCAAAATATATTTAAATAAAAAATACTCCCTCCGTCCCAAAATTATTGTATTATTTGACTCGGCACACGGATTAAGAAAAAATAATTAACTTCATTATTAAGATTAGTATAGTGTATAGTTTTCTTTAATGCACATATGCGAGTGAACCATATTTAAAGTATGAAGAAAAAGTAAGGGTAAAATGGTAAAAATATTGTCATAAAAATAAAAAATTTAAATAAGATAATAATTTTGGGACGGATGAAATAATTCAAATTCTATCCAAATAGATACGCAATATCAATAATACGTACACACTCTGTCCCTAAATTATTTCCTTTTTTGTCTGTTCTAAAATAATTATTTTGTTTAAAAGTTTTCTTTTTAGGACATCACTTTTATCATTTTACCCTTATTTTTCTGAGAATTGCTATTTGCATCCATTAATTTACTGAGTACACCCAATTACTTAATACACCCCGCCCTAATATTTTTCTCCACTTAAAAAACTAAGTACACCCCCTCAATTTTCTATTATACCCTTACAATATTTTCTCCAAAATTAACCCATCTACTGAGTACACCCCACCCTGATTCTTCCACCTTCCCCCTCCCACTGCCAGTACACCACACCCCCTTCTCCCTCCTACGCAACCCACCCCCTTCCTCCCTCCTTCCTCCTCCTCCTTCCCCTCCCCCACCACCACCCACACCGGTCAACCCACCCCTTCCTCCCTCCTTTCCCGCCTCCCCTTCCCCTTCCCCTCCCTCCTTCCCCTCCCCCCCACCACCACCGCAGCCCGCCTCTCCTCCATCCTTCCTCCTCCACCTTTCCCCCCAACACCAGTCCAGCCCACCCCCTTCCTCCTTAATTTTAAAAATATTATTTTAAAAAATAAAAACAATAGTAGAAATATGTTAAGTATTGAATTGATTGTCGATTTTAATAAATTCAAATTTTAAAATTAGGAATCAATTGTTATAGGTAGACAAATGATATTAAAACTTTATGATACTATATCTTAAATAGGATTTCTGTTGATGAATCTTGAAAGATTCTCTCTCTTTTTTGGGACCTCGCCTTTCCCACCACAAGGAGCCCAAGATTGTACTAGAGTCGTGACGACTACTTCCTGCTATGTAAGCTCTCTCTCACCTCAAATACTCGTTCTTCGGCGCGTTGGCGAGTCCATTCTTAGCATTGACATTCAGGTCGGGCATATGGGTTTTGAATGCGAGGAAGAAAGGAATATACACCTTCTGAGCTCCTAAATTACACTATATTTCTCTTTGATGAGAATCAAGCCAAGCAAAATCCGTGTCAAGCCAATCACGTTCGTGAACTAGTTAACATAACAGGCGGGCCAATGATGTGAGCACGTGCAAAGAAGATTTGAGCAGCCATGATGTCATGTGTGGAAGAGATTATAAGTTAAATCGAAGTCAAGACGGATCTAGGGCATCAAGGGAGGTTCGTTTACACTTTGGAGACTTTAACGGCATCAAAATACATTAAAACTTCAGCAAGTCACGCGCCCTAACGCGCAACTTCCAGTATTTTTTAGAAAATCAGAGTTTTGCAAAGTTCAGCAAAAGTCGCGCCTTAGTGTACCTTTTTGCGCTCCCTAGCGAGCCAAACCCGCGCCTTAGTGCGTCATATGGACAACCTCTAAATTTAGATGGTTTTTGCCTCTGTTTTTCACATTTTCTAATGTAGTTTCGGGGGTTGAGTTTTCAGAACTATTCCAGCCTATATAAGGCTTGTTTCTCCCTTGTAAAAGAGATCTTTGATCAAATTATAAACTTGAAGTTTATTTCATTTCACTTTTCTGAGAGATTTGTGAGCAAATCGAGTTTCTTGGATTAGAGACTTAACTTAAACATATCAAACTCAAGAGTCGCGGATTTGTGGCATTTCGTGATCGGTGTTGTTAGGCAATTGCATGCGTCTAACGGGTATCGGTTGCACCCCAAGGTTTCTATTCAATTGCGAATAGTAGGTTGTGGGAGACTCAACTATCCATTTCTATTTTCTACAATTTTATGTGTTCTTCGTTCTTGAGCATTCGAGTTGGACTTCTTTGATTCGATCTTGTTCGGAATCACATCACTCTTTCAACCCATCTTACCAGATTTATGCACTAGTAGATTGAGAGAAAAACAACTTACACAGCTTAAGACCTAAAGAAAGCTACTCCATGTCCGGGGCCTACCCCAAAATCGAAGGTCAAATCATGGACTTGAAACTAAATGAAGTTTCCCCACTTTAAATACTCATCCAATTTATTTGATCCCATACAGCAAACCCGACATCCTGATCAAATGTCGTAGCCTAGCCTATTTGAAGATTCTATTGTTGTGTATTTACTTGAAATCAATTGTTGGGTTGCTTGAATAAACAAATTGTATATTGAAAGTGAGTTAAAAATGATGCACCCCAAGTGTTTGACAAAATGCATCAATGAACTTTTTTTATTTTAATTTGTTTTAATTTTTTTAAACATTTATAATTTAAAAATATCTTAAATATCCGCCAATGAGTACCAATTTTTATTTTTATATCTCTGCAAATTTTATTAAACTCCTATTTTAAATACTAATAATACATTTATTGATTTGGAGTTTCATTTTAAGTCTACTACTAAAATGGCATTAACGAGTGCACCAAATCTCAGCACCCCTGATCAAAATAACCAAATTACCCCTCACATAACATGCACAAGTCTACTTTTGTTAATTATTTTAATACCCGTCACGGCTAGGAGTGAAACTGAGATAAATGGCAACATTGAATACGGTAATGAGACAAAATGGACTATGGGTAGCAAACTGAAATTTGGTGGGTATTTTGGGGGAAAAATAGTAATTTGGCCTAAAAAAAAATGGCTTGGTGCGTGGGTGGGTGGTGGGGAGCGGAGGAGGAGACAGAAGTAGAGCTGGCAATGGGCTAGGTCAACCCAGCCCAATCCTAACCCATCGGGACAAGCCTTGAAATCGGGTTGGGCCGGGTCGATCTAAATTTGCATCGGGTCTTTACAACTAAAGTTTAATCTTTTTTAAAAATGAAATCTTTAAGTGAATATCCCAAAATAGTAGTATACTGAACTCTTTGCCTGGAATGACGGGAGTAATTTAGGGAATTATCAAAAGTTACAGTGGAAATAATCTCTCCTTATTCAAAAATATATTTAATTTTTTAAATTAATTATTGATTATATATTGTCAAAAAATATATATGTGAAAAATCTATTAAATATTGATAATTTTTAAATTAACACATCAATTTAAAATATTCTTAGATTAAAATAGCTTAATCTTTATTAATTAAAAATAAGGACGGGATAAAGATTCTCACCCACTAGAGCCGGCAAAATCAGCCCAGTCCAGTGGGCCGGCCCAGTCGGCCCGATATTTGCATGGGCTAATGTTTAATTTTTGGAGGCCCAAAAACGCGGTCTTTGGCCCGCCCAATAGGCCCGACGGTTCAATTGGGCTTGCATCAAAAAGCCCTTTTGGGCTAGGCCCGCCCGCTTTATTTACTGTTTTTGTTTAGACTTTAGATCATTAGATGTTTATTGTTTACTTAACTAAACAAATGAAACGATCTCACGGAGGCAAGGCACGGGCAGCACAGCATGGCTCAACAACACAATTACACAACTACACAAGTTATTCATTATCATCATCTACTGCTGCTGTTTATTTTATGCTTCCTTTTCTCAAATCTCTACTGCTGCTGCTGCTGTTTATTTTATGTTTCCTTTTATACTTCCTTTTCTGATTCTGTTTATTCTGATTCTGTTTAATCTCAAATCTTTTGCTTTCACTAGCGAGCATATCTGTACGCCTTGTTTTATCCCTCTTACTCACACATCCCCTTCCAATAATTGTATTTAAAATTTGATTTAATCTGTTTTTATCACATAAACACTTATTTTGATTAGAATAATAAATATGCATTGAATTTAAAATTGTCACAAAAAAAAAAACTCATAATTCCAGCTAGGGCTTTTTGGCCCGATGGCCCGATGGGCTTTGGTGGGTTGGGCTGGGCTTGACTTTTCTTAGGCCCTAGAAAAATTGGGGCCGGCCCGGCCCGGCCCGATATTAAGTTTTGGCCCGATGGACTTGCACTGGGCCGGCCCAGCCCAGTAAATTGCCAGCTCTATCACCCACCTTCCAATTCTCGATCTAAACGCAATTACTAACATAAAGAATCCAAACACCTCTTAGCTAAATCGGATCCTTTATTTTAAAATGGTGTTTTATCTTCTATTTTAATCGTCGGACGCGCGCTATATGTGCATAAAAAATTACGGAATAATTAATATTGTTTATTCATATGTACATGTGATACACATTCAATAATTAAAATAAAAAATGAAACATCATTTTAAAATAGAGGATCCGATTTGCCACCAAGCCCAAACAAACCTCTTTAAACCATATAGCCGCCCGCGACACGTGACCTATTGCCCCGGTAATCAGCCAGGTACGTGGCAAACCTAATGGTACAGTGTCGTAATTTTCCCTTATACTCAGGGTCATACTTCTAACTACCGCAGAAAATATCTAACTTTCTGTAAAGTCTGAAACTCTCGAAGGTTCTTCCTCGTCAGACCAGTACTCCTTCTTTTCGCTTCGCCGTTAGATATTTTCTCTCTCCACCTATAACCTATCAATTGGACATTGGACATCCCCCTCTCTCTCTCTCTCTCTCTCTCTCTCTCTTTAATTCTTCAACTTTCTCTCTCTATACTTTCGTCTCCGTTCATGGTCTAATCAATTATACTGTTACTCTGCTTTTTTCTGCCTGTATAAAAATTCTAACATCTCACAATTCTGTGATTTCAATTCAATTACGCCATGGATCGGGAGGGGGGATCCATGGAATCTTGCTATTACTCTGTTCTGGGTATTCGTAACGACGCCTCCTTATCCGTCATTCGTTCCGCTTATCGGAAGCTTGCTTTGGTTAATCTCGAACTTCCTCTCGATTTCCTTCAAATTGATTATATCGACATACAATCACGGAGCTAAATGCTACTACTGTTTATGGTGTTTAGGAATGGCATCCGGACAGGTGGGCGAAGAAGCCGTCGTTGGCCGGAGAAGCCAACCGCCGGTTCCAAAAAATTCAGGAGGCGTATTCAGGTACGTCGCTTGCTTGCTTACGATGATTTTGAACTAGCTTTGGTTTAGATTGACGGACGTTATTGTTCCGTTATGGTTTGGGCAGTGTTATCCGATCAGGGGAAAAGGTCAATGTACGATGCAGGAATCCTTGATCTGCTTGACGAAGACGACGATGAAGTGCGTAAAAATATCTAGATATTTTTATTTGGTCTCACTAAGTTTATTTACCTAAACGACGTCGGTTGTCGCGTTTTAAATCCGACCCCACCGTTTTCCTGTCGTTGTCCGTTTTCGTAATCTTACGTCCATCTCAGCTGGACATTATTACTTATAGACCCCCTTAGATTGTTTGTTGAAAATTTCATTGACAGGGCATGGGTGATTTCCTTCATGATTTGATGAATATGATGGACAAGAACGTCGGGAGCCAGGTACGTGACGTACGGTCTATTAACATCGTAAGACTCTGTGTTTCTTTTTAACTGAGAAATTTTTCTCTGTTTTTCGTGGGGTGAAGCAACAAGAGAGTTTGGAGGATTTGCAGAAGACGTTCGTGGATATGTTCGGCGATGATTTGGCGAGTTACATGGAGAATCAGGATCAAGGTTGTTCAAATAAGAGGGAGCGTGTCAAGATGTCATCGAATCCCGCCGTGTCACATAAACGCAACGCAGCGTCTTTCCGCAGCTAAAGACCGTCTCAGCAGACGATCATGGCACATCATGTTGTTGGAATGTACTAGATATTTATCCCATTTGCCTTTTATATTTGTAATTTTTTTAGGAGGGTGGGGAAAGGGGACCTAATTGTTTGTTGTGGGCCTGTGGGGTGGTGGGTGCAGAGGGTAGTTTAGGTAGTTGTGGTCTTGTCCATTCTTAGGACCAGTTTGGTTCAGATTCAAGTTCAGAGAAAAGAACTGTGAACCTTTGTTGTTGCGTCTGCGTAATAAAGTTTCATTTTCTCTTTTTATCTTTAAATATCGTCTAATCTTAAGCTTAAATTGTGAATTTTAGATTTGCAAATAATATTACAACCTCGAGTTTGTCGTATTTTTATAATCTTTAGTGTTACTATTATTATATTAAATTTATTTAAATTTTTATATCATCAGGTTAAGCTTGCAAATTTGTCCGCGACATTACTTAAAAAACGACATAATGAGTTAACCTTGCAAATTTGCCGGCGACATTACTTAAAAAATGACATATTGAGCTGATGCCGTAGAGATTTAATGTTTTGATTGGTACATAAAAATAAAATTAATTATATATAATTGATTATTAATAATAAGGTTTTACAGAAATAGATGTAAAGATGATTTATTTTTTTAGTATAAGGAATGTAATTACTAATCTAGTATGAATTTATATTATACTGTTTTATAAAAAATAAAACAACTTGGAATACAAATATATAATTAAGATAATTGACAACATTACTCAAGAATGATGCACGATGAAGGGTGGGGTACACGTGACCCCACTAAAATTTTAAAATAAAAAAACTATCTTTCAAAAAGGGCATCGTTTTAAAGAGTGTTCCCACTTATTTTTTTATTTTTCCTTTTTCTGGGCACCACTGGATAGAAACATACGCAGCAAAAAAACAAAACAAAAAAAAACTTACGAGTCGAGGACGACACCAGCAGCAAGGTAGCAGCGAATAGCGGCAAGAACCTTTCTTCCTTCACTCGAAAAGATCTAAATTTTCGTAGATTTTGACAGAGGTCTTGAAGAGAATGTGGATTAAAATTAGTTTTTTTTTAAAAAAAAAATCAATAATAAACACTTTTTCTCTTCCCTCTTTATTTTATCTGAAATTAAGGCTTTTTATTTGGGATAAAATAGTTGATTTGAGTAATAAATTTGTATATGAAAATAAACTTTGTAGCTTTGGTTGAGCTTATCTTGGAACAATTTGAAGGAAATGTTTAATTTTTTGAAATTACATGTTGCCTTCGTGCCTTGTTGGGTTTCTTGAGATTCTTGAGTATATATCCGAAATTAGGACTTTTTTTATTTGTAAAAATTTAGTGATTTTTAAGTTTTTTTATGTAATAGTTAAAATTAGTGACCACACTCTAACTATTTTTCTTGATCCGCCACTGTAATACTCCAATCTAGACAAATACTTGTTAATGACTTTCATAATAAAATTAGATATTAACGAATTATTGCTCCACAAATAACAAGTTGTTCATACTTTTTCAATTTTTGTAAATTTTAAATTATCCAACATCAATAAAGCAAGAAAAATTTATTAAATTAAAATAATAATAATAAAAAACTGATAAAATAATGAAACTAGTTCAAATAAAAATAGATTAAACATTTGAAACAAATTTAGAAAAGTACGTGTAAAAACTTATTTAAAATAATTACTATAATTTATTCTCCTATATTGTTCAAAGTAGATTAATCACTCACTTTTTTTTTTCATCATCTCCTAATTGTGAAAATTAACACTATAATCATAAATTATAAACTATTATTAACAAATTAAATCTAATAGAAAGAGTTGGAAAAACCTTAAAAAGAGCCGATAAACAACGACAGCAAGGAGGAATAAAAAGGAACGTACATAAAATAGTTGAAACTAAATAAATTATAAATGATAGAAGGATATTATTGTCCTTTTGCATGGATTTTAACTATTAGGCATCCAAATGTTACCTCTTCAATCAGGATTGTGATTTTGTAAATTTTAGTAATTAATTTCAAGATTTTAGTAATCAATTTCTATTCCAAATATAATTTTTGCACCACCAAATATTATTAATCAGTTCCTTAATTTTCCAAAATTAATTTTACTTTCGTGTATCAATCGAGACCTAAATAATTTTTTACCACATTAATATTAAAATTTATAGGAATAGCAATACACCACAATATCGAACTAAATATCATACCTTTTTTAAGAGTCCGTTTGGTGCAGCGTTTATAAAACGCAGTTTTTAAAAACGCAACGTTTTAAAAAATACAGTGTTTTAAAAACATAGATTTTTTCTTATAAATACTTTTGAAATATCACTTTAATACACAGTTTTTTTTTTGCAACTGTGTTTTGAAAACGCTGCTTTTTTTTATCTCTACATTTTAAAAATGCTACTTCCTTCGTCCCTAAATTATTGTCTTCCTTTCTTTTTTTGTCCGTCTCTAAATAATTATTTTGTTTGAAAACTTCCTTTTTAGAACATCACTTTTACCATTTTATCCTTACTTTTTCTCCCTACTTTAATTATGGGTCACATACACCTGGGCATTAAAAGAAATTACACATTATACCAATATTAATAATCAAGTCAATTGAGTTTTCTTAATCTATGTGCCAAATCAACTCAAATAATAATTTAAGAACGGAGGGAGTATTTTTTTTTATCCCTACATTCGACCAAAATACACAACTAAACGATCTCTAAATTTTATTGGATTGTCACTTTGTGATTTGAGTTTGTAGTTTCGGTGAGTCGGTGATAAGTAGCTATCATTTAAGTTGTTTGCAAAGAAAGTTTCATGGGTAAGTAGGTAACTCTACTTTTTGTCAATGTATTCACAATTTCACATAGGTCAACTCTCAAATTATTCAATTAAGCCACTATACCCAATTTCCTTACTCGTATTTCCTTATTATTGGGAAAAATTATTAAAATGATCAACGTACTATCATTTAGTAACTAATTTTATCACATATTTCCAATATTCTAAAATTGACTAGTGTACTCACTAATTGAGTCCAACGTGGTCCCTCCCGTTAACTTTCAATCTAATTTCCTAACGGAATTGCTAACATGGTTAACGGAACTAATTTATTACGTTAACGGAGCTAATTTATTAGGGGTATTTTTATTATTTCCTTCCAAGTCTCACCGCCCTGGCGCCCCAGTGTATGTGGGTGTGGGTGGGGTGTTGAGATTTGGAAGGAAAGGATAAAAATACCCCTCATAAATTAGCTCCGTTAACCACGTTAGCAGTCCCGTTAGAAAATTGGATGAAAAGTTAATGGGAGAGACCATATTGGACTCAATTAGTAAGTACACTGATAAATTTTAGGATATTAAGAGTACGAGGTAAAATCGATTACTAAATAATAGTACGTTGGTCATTTTAATAATTTTTCCCTCATTATTGAACGTTCGTTAGATTATTCTGCCAAATTATTTTAAATATCCTATTTTACCCTTTCTCATACTAGTGGTTAAGTTTGTTGAGGAATATATTTTAACCCCGTAATAATTTGAGAACCAACGTAACCTTAATTCTTAAAAGCCATGACACTTTTGAGGACGCATACCTATTTGTAAACTTCTAGGAGAACAGAAGTGAACAACAGTTAGTAATGACTTACATACGATATTGTTGGAAAAAGTAAATCCAACATTATGACTCCTTATAGAAATGCAAAGATAATGTTGCCAAACGAATACAATGACAAGTTCTTTTACAAATCAAAACAATAGCAAAACTTACAAAGTTAATTCAATTGCTTGACACCCATTTAACAAGATGTTCGTGTTTTAATTCTCATTACATACAACTTTCCAGTACCGAACAAATTTTTAGTACCGCGAGTTATACACCTCGTAAGATACCAAAAAGTTTTGTTGTTCATTTTTAGGCCCTTATCAAAATAATAATAATAATAATCATTTTATAATTTATTTCTTTTAAAATACTATTACTTTTATTATTTTATCTTTCATTTATTTGTTATTTTAATTAAAGAGTATCATACTATCATTTCCACAGGAGAATCATTGAAAATAAAATTTCATTCTAGGGTTAAATGTACCCGTGGTCCCTGTACTTTATAAATTTCCAGCATTAGTTCCTCTACTTAAAAAGTGCAAATCTGGATCCAAAATACGCTAATTTTGCTCGCTCGTGATCCCTCCGTTAACGGCCGTTAGAATTTTGATCGTTAACTCACGATGTGCAAAGCATATGAGTTTTTAAAGGGCAAATATGTAACTTTCCTTTTCACTCAAATAAATAAAATAAAATAGAGTTAAATGCACCAGTGGTTCATGTACTTTACGACTTTCTAGCATTAGTACCTCTACTTAAAAAGTGTAAATCTGGGTCCAAAGTATACTGATTTTGCTCGCCCGTGGTCCCTCCGTTAACGGTCGTCAGAAAATAGTCGTTAACTGGCCATGTACAAATCACATGAGATTTTAAGGGGGCAAAATGGTAACTTCGAGTCTTCCACAATCTTCTTCGAATTGAGCCACGATTGTTTTCCCCGACGGCCTTGAATTACCAATAGCATACTCTCAAGCCGAATTCATGCTCCCCAAGTTCAAGCCGAATTCTCTCTCTCTCTCTCTCTCTCTCTCTCTCTCTCTCTCACACACACACACGACACATAAATCTCCCTGCTTTTAGCCATCTGGGTTTCTCATAGAATTCAACAGCTCAATGAAAAATTCTCCCTAAGCCACCCCACGAATGTAATGCTCGAAAGAAGGATAACTGGACTTTCATTTCTTTCAAGCTCAGGAATTCACTCAAAGGATTGATGGATCAGGCCTCACTGCACTGTCACAGGTGATCGTTAATTTCCAACTCCAATTGAGCCACTAACACCCACTATTGTCCGAGTCCACAATATCAAATCTCACTCTGCCAGATAGAAACGAAGAGAAACAATTTGTCTGCAACCATCTGTTTCATTTTTATCTCCCTTCCCCTTCTTCAACTCAAAGCGAAGTTGTGTGTCTCTGTTACCCGGTTCGCGGTGATTTATTTAATTTTTAAAGTCGGCGAAGCCGTGGGTCTGGCTCTAACTATGGGTGTAAGTGTATATTTGCGTAGGTTTAAGGTCTGTGATGTGTGAGGTGATGTCGACCTATGTGACAGTGGTGGTGGGTTTTCTTTCTATTTTTATTGTTGGTGGTAGTGGATGGTTAATGTTGAAGGTGAAACTGAGATGACAGGTAATTGGTTGGAATGGATTATTGAGATGAGTGATGACCAGTAAAAAGGGGTTGGTCGATGATTGGTGGCCTCTGGAGCAGATGGTGGGATGGGGTGGGGATCTGGAGAAACTGGATGATGGTGCGGTAACTAGTTTAACGTAATTTCTTAGCGTTCATTTAGATCTGTTTTCATTTTCAAAAGTTGGATGGTGGTGCTGCGCTGGTCAATGGCAAGTGGCGGTGGCGGTGGCGGTGGTTGAGGTGGACAATCGGTCATGGCGGCCACGGTGTTGGGAAAAGGGAACCCTATTTTATTTTATTTATTTGAGTGAAAAGGGAAGTTACGTATTTGCCCCTTAAAAAGTCACATGTTTTGCACATGGTGAGTTACCAGACGAAATTCTAACGGCCGTTAACTGTTAACGGAGGGACCATTGGCGAGCAAAATCAGCGTACTTTGAACCCAGATTTGCACTTTTTTAGTAGAGGAACTAATGCTAGAAAATCGTAAAGTACAACTGTACAAGGACCACTGGTGCATTTAACCCTTCATTCTAACATTCATAATAAAATTAACCAACTTTTCATAATTTACGTAATGTATCAATTAAAACAGTTACTAAGAGTAAGAGTCAGAGGGAGTATTATTAGTTAAATAATGGCCACGTGAAGGCAAATTACTTAGAATTTTTTTAATGCAATTATCTATATATTAAAAAATATTAAATACATAAAAAAAGATAAATTTTCTCAAAAAAAATCTTCTCCAGTGCAAATCTCTTTTCATACACATTATTTATCGTCAGTTTTTATTTTTATTTGTTACCATCAATCAGTTACAATAAAAGTAATTTTCATTTTTTATAATTAATTATAAAACAATGTCACGTATGAAATAATATTTTTTTAAAAACTTGTATTAAAACAAGTTTAGAAATAGAACACAACATCTTTTAAATTTTTTACTACATACAAAAAAAGATATTTTTATAAATAAAACTAAATAATAGCATTGAAAATGCTATTATGACCTTGTTTGGAAGGGGCTAGATTGAAGAATTGGGTTGGTCCATTCATAATCAATGAACAGAGAAGTCCATGCGTTTGACGGTGACCTGTCCAGTTGCTTGACGAATCTTCACAGATGTGGCTAGGAACGGTATATGGCCCAACTTGAGATTGTGCAGACCGTATAGCCTTTAGGGAATCTGGCGCTGAAAATTGCTGTTATTTTTCCTTTTTTTGTTGTTGATATTTTGAGAAAATGGCAATTGATATGCTTGGATGGAGAAATCGCGTTTGGTGTGCTCTTTGAGAAGCAAAATATTTTGTATTTTCTATATTCAGTACATATGTCTATGTTCAATTTGGGATGAATTTTTGTTGTACTTCCTTCGTCTCTAAATTATAGATTTGTTTGATTCGGTACACAGATTAAAAAAAATAATTAATTTTATTATTAATATTAATATAGTGTGTAATTTTCTTTAATGCCTATGTGCATGTGGCCCATAATTATTGTATAAAAAAAAGTAAGAGTAAAATAGTAAAAATAATGTTCTAAAAAAAAAGTTTCAAATAAGATAATTATTTAGGGACGGATAAAAAATAAAAATAAAGCAATAATTAAGGGACATAGTGAGTATTATTTTTGTAGCTAGTGTGATGTAATATTGTGGTAGTTAGGATTTAAAATTTCTTTTTTGGTTTTTGCAGTAGGTTTGAGTTTTTTTAGTTGGTGATGTTAGTGGAGTTTGGGCTCTAGATGGCTTAGCCTATAATTTTGGAGTATGTAATTTTTAATCTTACACATGTGAAGTTATTTAATGTATTATCTTAATGATTATCGATTGAATTTTTGGGTTTAATGGAGGAATGATTAAGCCGAAGAACTAGAGCCGACAAAATCAACCCGGCCCAATGGGCTGGTCCAGCCAACCCGATTTTAGGACGGGCTGTGCTCTAGTTTTGGAGGCCCAATACAACTTTGGGCTCGGCCGGTCCGGCCCGATTTTAAGACTTGGCCCGATGGACTTACGTACGGGTTGACAAAAATGTCAAATTTGGTGTAAATTAATCCGAAACAATGCATCGATCTGCAGGCTGGTTCGGCCCAACCCAATATTTAGAATGGCTGGACTTTAGTTTTAAAGGCCCAATATGAATTTGGACCGACTTGGCCCGATGGATTAAGATTGGGCTGGTCCGGCCCAGCCCATTGCCAGCTCTACGAAGAACATAGGAAATTAAAGGAAGAAGAAGAAGTTGACTTATAGGGGAAACTAGTCTTAGAGATAACTTTTTGTTGGCATGTATAGGCCCCATGTTATTTTTCTGTTAACTTGACTAACATTTAAGTAACATATGGGTTGATTTACCCGAGTATGACTGATTGAAGGGGTCCACCAGCCTAAATCCATAAATTAGGGCAGTGGTTTAAAATTGAGCGGCCATCTTTTGAAGTTTAGCCCGTTAAAAAAGATACATATATATATATATATATATATATATATATATATATTTATATGACAAAAAATTTAAAAAAAATTAATTTACGAGTATTTACTTGAGACATAGTCCGACAGACCGTACACTGGTGAAATGTGTTACTCCCGCTGTCCCTTATTTATTTTATTCTTTAATTCGGTATATAAATTAAGAAAAAATAATTAATTTGATTATTAATATTAATATAATATATATTTTTAATATTTATATGTATGTAATTCATAATTAAAATAAGAAAAAATTTAAAAAAAATTATAAAAATAATATCTTAAAAAAATTAAACAAAATAATTATTTTAAAATAAATAAAAATAAAAAATAATAATTTAGAAACAGACGAGGAAATATAAAAAAGTGTAACTTCATCTAACAATTATAAGAGACTTACTCTCTATATATAAATAATTATTTATATTGATGAAATGACAATTGATGTAGATGTCACATGTAAGAGTTGGTGTAACACCTTTTTTTTTTTTTAAATACAGGTGTAGGGACTTTTTACTAAATTAGCCAACTCAAGAATCATATAGACTTATGTTTATTTTCCACAACTCATTCCTATAAAGTGCTGTCGGTCACTTTCATTATTTTGTTTTTTTATAATAAAAATTTACTACATGCTATTACTATTAAATTAGTTTTATAATGATGTGTTTGCTTATCAGGATTTATAGTAACTTGATTTTATGATTTTAAATTTTATTTTGTATCCATTAAAAAAGAATAAGATAAATAGATAAACCATTCGTGGGACCAAAGAAAAAAAAAAAGTCTAAAACCAAAGCCAACATAACTCCGTAGGGTGTGGGATAAAAAAAATAAAAAAGGCAAAATACACAATCGGGCCACTGTACTTTAGAAAAAGTTACAATTCAGCCACTGAATGTTTGAAAATATTATTTGGGCCACTGTATTTTAGTTATCGTGCAAACGAGACCATTTTTTGGACGAATGTTACTTCGGCCGTTAAAATAATGTAAAATGTCTATTTTATCCCTGTCGTCATCTTCAGCTTCCCCAATAAAAAAAAAACCTAAGCGTTGTCAAAGATTCCTCTTTCCCTACCCCCGCCCTTTATCTCTTTCCACCATTTTCTCTCTCCTAAATTCACTCTCATCATTTGATCTCTCTCTACTCTATAACTCTCACCTGTCAAATTAAACTTTCCACTTTCCGTTGTTTCCATCGCCTGGGTTTCAAATTGGGTTCTCACACATGGGCTACACCAGCTCCAAGCTCGGCGACCTCCCGGCCATTGCTCTCTGTCGCGACCGTTGTACTTTCCTCGATGAAGCCATCCACCAACGTTACATCATCACCCAAGCTCATGTCACCTACTTTTACTCCCTCAAATCCGTCGACTTCTCTCTCCACCAATTCTTTGATCTCAACAATTCATCCGCCGCCGAAGCTCCTTCACCTGTCCTTGATCTTCCTACTCATCGAAAAGGTGATCCCCAACCCTCCTCCTGTCCTCCTCCTCCGTAGCCACAATAATATGATCTCTCATCAACTATTTCGAAAGAGGGCAACGAAATTTTTGTGGAAATGACAAGTCTCCTAATGAATCGAACGATTTAATCGGAGTTTCTCTCTCCCTGTTCCCTGTCCATTTCGACTCCAATTTTGCAATTAAAAATTAGAATGAAATCATGAATCAAAAGCATCTACAACATATTTCGACTCCAATTTCGAAAATTGGCAATCCTAATCTAGTTCATCTCTTTGCTATGCTTATTTTCCATTAGAAATGTATATACGATCCAATTTCGACATTAATACTGTTACTTATAGTACTGTGATTTGGGGTTCTGTAAAAATGGGTTTGTTGAAATGGGTTTAGGGTTGTTGACTGAAATGGGTTTGTCGGACCCGAGGAAGACGATTGGGGAAGGAAAGTGGTTAGGATGAGGGTTTTTTTTTTTAATTGGGGAAGATGAAGATGACCATAGGGGTAAAATAGATATTTTACGTTATTTTAACAGTCGAAGTAACGCCCATCCAAAAAATGGTCTCGTTTGCAAGATAACTAAAGTACAGTGGCCCAAATAACATTTTCAAACATTCAGTGGCCGAATTGCAACCTTCCCCAAAGTACAGTGACCCGATTCTGTGTTTTGCCCATAAATTTTTTTACAATTGTCATGAGTCTGCTTGAACTCTATGGTTAATCATCTAAAGATAACCCAACCTAGAAACTTATCAGCAAAAGCAAGACAAAGATTTACTTGGCGTAATATATATATATATATATATATATATATATATAAGGGATAATCTATTCTATGCCCTTTGGGCATAGGATAAGCATCATTAATTACAGGATAAACATCAATAATTACTGGGAAAACCGTCAACGAAGGGAGGAAAAAATGAAGGGAAACGGCTTGGAGGGAAAAGAGAATGGAAAGACACTACTACAAGTATTAACTTATAATCTTCGGAAAGAAATCTAAAAGATTTAGATCATTTATTCAAGTAAGACTTTGAGAGTAAGTTGACTTCTTAACCTATGCCTAAGGGCATAGGTTAGCCGAACCATATATATAATGCTTAATAAGTCTAAAAAAGGTAAAATTTTATCAAAAATAACTTGCCAAAAATAGAAAGTCATTTTAATAACATTTAATATTATCTTCAAAAATACAAAATCGTTTTAGTTAAATTTCTTAGGAAATTGCAACATGCACTTTTTTCTTATCTCACTCTCACTCTCACCGGTAAATGTGATACTACTTTATTTCAGTGTTCAAAAAATCGACCTAGACGCCCCCAAAACGCCGCAACTATGGCCAAATCGGGTAAAAAATTGTCACCGAAAAAAATCGTCGCCTAGCCGAATTGCATTTAAAAAAAAAATTTTAAATTTTTTCCCCAAAAAACAGCGTCGTTTTTGTTTAAAAAAAGAAGAAAAACCTAAGTTAAATAAGTTTGTTTTTCATACTTTATATGTTGCAGTATTGTTATTTTGTTTTAAAGTTTATACTTTAGAGTTTGGTATGATACTATTGAATTTGGTTTTAAGTTTTTACTATTAATCTTGTGACGTGATCATTATTTTAGTTTATTTGACCATATTTAGTTATTTACTATTGTTACAGCATGTATTGATTATTGAATTAAATTTTAATTTTTAACTTTTAATCTTGTAATGTGACCATTACTTTTAGTTTATTTGGTTATATTTAGTTATTAATATTGTTGCAGCAAGTATGGTATAGACTTATAGTGTAATTATGACTCAATTTTTAAGGTTCGCCTAGACCTCGTCTAGGCTCCGACTAGGCCCCTAGACGCTAGGCCCTGATCTAGCGCCTAGTGCCCACCTAGCGATTTTTAGAACACTGCTTTCTTCATGCTAAAATATGTATTTTTTATTCTATTTTAGGATATCCTAAAAAAATATATTGAAGGAAAAACATAACAAGTCAAAAATATTTATTGAAACTCGTGTAAATTTACTTTGAGATAAAAAGAGTACAAATCTAATACATATTAATGGAGTATTTAAAAGTAATTCTTAAATACTCCCTCCGTCTTGAAAATAATATTTTTCTCTTGGTATGTCCCAAAAAATAAACTTATCTCTAAAAGAAAATTATATTTATAGTGCAATTAAAAATAGGTACAAATTACAAACAAAAGGTACAATTTTAAAAGTTTGACTTGTCAAATGTAATTATTTTTTGAAGATGGAAAGAATATTGTATACTAACATACTATTAATATTTCTAATTAATACACTATAATATATTAAACCCATTTTTTAGGTACAATGATATACTTACTCTACAACTAAAGTTCTTTTTTGGAAGATCAAATTATATGGAGGAAAAAAAAAAGAGTTTACTTTCTCTTAAGTTTGTCTTGAAAAAGAGTCACCATTTTCAAATTCAAGCTACAAATTTTTATTACTTTTTAATTTCTTTCAATCTTTTAAAAAATATGAAATGTTTTCTATGTCTAACACCGAAAAATATACAACTTTAGTGCGATTTAAAGAATATATTTATAAATAAGATTTTTTTTTTCAAAGTTTAAAATTTTTAATATAATTAATCGGAACAAAGGAAACAATATATAAATGTGATGCAGGAATATACTAATTTCTGTCTTAATAAAGAATATACTTATTTACAGACCGGAGGGAGTATAAAATTTGCAATACAAGTTACAACTATAAAATTGTAGTACTGATTATGGAAACCAAAATAAATAATATTTTAGCTAACATATAGCTAAAGAGAATTAGACCTGTGTAAACCATATTTATAGAGATTTTATTCTAACACCCATCCTAGCGTAAAACTATTTATTTATAAATTCAGTTTTACCATAAGTTTTGGACCAGAGAGGCAGTGTTGTAATATGAATTGGAGTAAAGCGAAAAAATAGGTCTCACGTGAGACCTTCTTGTGGATCCAAATTTGTTCAGTCCATTAATAAACGGTGGGTCGGTTCAGGAAGATCCATCTTACAGAAAATACCGTAAAATATTTTTTTCTAAATTTTGCCAAAGAAAAACTTGAATATATAAAAGATAAGGAAAACGAATGTTTGCAAAGTAAGTAATGTGTTGGGACCTCATTTATATATATAAAGACATACCGTAATGTGTTGGGACCTCATTTATATATATAAAGCTTACTAAATCCAAAAATAGTAAAATTTTGCAAAAAATAGTTGAACAAAAATATAAAGTTATCTTTATAACATTTAATATTGTTCTTGAAAATACAAAATCGTATTTATACAAAACAATAATATAATATAACAATAATAAACATTTTAAAGTATGTTATTATACTATTTTAAAGTAAATTTTATTAATTTTTTATTTCTATATATTTACAATAATAAATATTTTTCCAGCTAATACGCTGATACGGAATACAGAAAATAGTAATTTCTATCTATTTTCGTGGTCACATTGCACATACGATATGGAATGACATGGTAATAATTATTTATTTATTTTCATTCTTAATAAAAATAATATTAATTGTTAATGCTAATATGTATTGTGTTTTTTTCAATAGGAACGTGGACCCTTAAAAGGAATGACCGGTGTCAATCGGGTGATGTGAGATATTCTTGATCAACAGCTTAGGAGCTGGGTGCAGGCATCAGGTTTTATGCACTTGCGAGGTTATATGTATTCTGAGTTGAACATGCCGTTGATCTCGGCTTTTATTGAGAGATGGCACCCGGAAACTAATAGTTTCCATATGCCTTTTGGGGAATTGACGATCACTCTTCACGATGTCTGGTATCTATTAAGGATACCTGTAGAAGGGAAACCAGTCATCACCAGCAACACAATTCCACGTGTCAAGACCCAGTTAGGGTGGTTATTGGGTATGACTGCTGCAGAGGTTGATCAAGAGTGGAGATGCCACACAATCAGATTCAACACGCTTCTGACGCATACAGTTCCTCCTGGGACAAGTCCCGGTAGAAAAGCGACTGGTTATATGATGTGGTTGTTGGGTGCCACTTTGTTTATGGAAAAACACAAGTCGCGGCTTAGTGTTCATTTTCTGGAGTTTTTAGAACCAGTAGAGGAGGTGTCATCATACGCGTAGGATACATCGGCACTTGCCTATCTATACTGGCAGATGGGTGTAGCATCACGGGCTGAAACTGTTCAGATTGGAGGATATCAGACACTGCTACAGGTACGTTGAATTTTTTTTTAGGTTATAAGTTTTTTAATTTTCATTCTAGTATTTAATTTATAATTATTTTATATCGTGTGCAATTGTTAAGCTTGGATATACGAGTACTTCCCAGCCTTTCGACCAACTAGAAAAACTAATTGGAGCAGTGAACAGCAGCCTTATGCAGCTCGTTGGGTCTACAAGGCCGGACGAAGATTGGACCCTACTGTTGTGGAGCAGTATAGGCGACGGCTCGATAAGTACACTGAGCAAGAGGTAAGTTATATATTTGTGAACTAATATATTCTTGAGTATTTGTAACTTAAATTTTTTTGAAGTTCAGTGTGGAATTGATATATGACTATTTAATATTATCACAGGTGCAATGGACTCCATTTGGGATTAAACCGAATGAAGATGTCCCGATTAGTCTGTGGTATGGCATCATTCATTGTAGGACCATTATAGAGCCATACATGCCTGTATGGTGTTTGCGCCAGTTTGATTATCTTCAAGTAATTCCGCCTAAGCCATTCATCCCCAAAAAAGTGCACAGGGGTCCAAAGCCCCTCAAGTATGTATGTGATCACGACAAGATGAAGATACTTTGGGACCAGTGACGTATGTACGTCTTGGCACCTGCCGCATATAATACAACAAGAGTCCGATACCCAGCTGACGCTGCACCGGGGTATTTAGAGTGGTTTGCACCACGATCTCATCTAAAGGTGGATCTGATTGATGATGATTTTAACGATGAAGCTCTTCATGAACTTGAACTTACTCAGATGTCTGACGCTGCTGTAAGTACTATTTCATCTATATTTAATTCTTGATCTATTTCATCTAGGCTTAAAATTATTGATTTAAGTTATTGGGTTTACGAAATGTCGTATTTTTCCTTTTCTTATTACAGCGACTACAGTACATAGGTGCTCGTGTGAAATACCTCGACCAATGGAGAAAAGGACAATATGACATGGAGGAGGTGGCATCAGCCGTTGACGAGATTTGCGAGCACTTTTAGGATTATCTTTAGTTATATTATGTTGTTTATTTAGTATATATTTAGTTAATATACTATTTGCAGTTTGTTTAAGCTTATGTACTATTTTAGTTTATTTTTCCGTTTATGTATTATTTTGGACTTATTTCATATTATTTTCTCGACTTGGTGAACTTATTTAAGATATCAGTTTTTTAGTTTAGAAAAATGCAATATGTTTATAAACAACGTTGGCATAAAAAGAAAAAAATCATGATACACAGAAGATAAGCTAATATTCAAATGAGAATAGGTCTTTTTACATAGGGCGTGGTGGTTTCATTATATCTGCCCACTTTATAGCGAAAATATGTTTACGATCCATCCAAAGATTTTCCCAATGTCGAATGTTGGGATCACAAACTAACTACCAACTTATATACACCCTAGGCATCGGACAATCGTCAGACAACTGAAGCTTAATGAAGTGAATAGCGCCGTATACTAACCCAAAGTTAATATACTCAGATGGGGGTTAGTACCCTGCGAGAGTAGACCGTAATGGCAAGAACGTGAAGCAAAGTGGCTTATTGTGAAACACTGTACAATCTTCTGATACCTTGTTGCTACAACGTATCCAAGGTCACCCAAGCTTAACTAATGTTCCTAACCGCACGGTCCATCGAAGTGTATACAGATATGCAAGGCACCCACTCGAACATCAGGATTTAAAGTGTGATCATAAAACTCGTGGTGATCAGTCAGCTCCTTGATCAAATCATACCTCACACGTTGCCAATATCGTTGGCTGCCATACTCAAACTCCGCAATAACTCGAAATTCGCAGTTTCCATCACTCACCACGTCCTTACAATCTTCTATACAAGCCACAATGAATCCTGGTATCACAGTTCTAAATGGAAATGATGGTGAAGTGGTACTCATCGATCGCTGACCTCTGACTTTGACTTCGACCTCGACCTCGACTAAAATTTGGTTTCGACGTAGACATTGGATCGGTATCTGGAGTTCTTGAGTATTTCCTTTCAGTGTTCTCCCAGTCGAATAATTTCCTTTTAGTAAAAGTAATACTTGTTTGACTAAAAAAATACAAGTAATATCTGTTTGTTGTAGTATTGCCGAAATGTAAATAATTTTTGGTCCATGCCGTTACAAAATTTTCTTTATATGGATCCAACCACTGCACCTTCAAATATCTAATTAAGGCCGATCGGGTGCCCCATGTTTCCTTCAACCACATCACATGTTGAATGTATTCCATCTCGGTTTTGGCATCTACTAAGTTATGCCATCTCCACATAAATGAGTTGGAATAGTTCTTATGCTTGACCAATTGAACTAAGAACTTTTCCACGTTCTTGGCGATATGTCTACGACACAGTAAAAGTTTGACATTGGGAAAGAACATCTCCACCGCTTTCATTAAGGCCAATTTCCTGTCAGTGACAATAACGGTTGGAGCAATGCCAAGACCTTCGCACATCACCGAAAGTGTTTGTAATGCCCACTTGAAAGTATCCGATTTCTCATCCTTAAGAAATCCGAACGCGACGTGGAAATTTTTACTTGTTGGAGTCACTCTAATAATCTCCAACAAAGGCATATCATACTTGTTGGTTTTGTATATTGCGTCCATTTTTAGAACGTGTGAAAATCTGTGCAACAAATCAAGGGACTTTGGGTGTACAATTAAGTGATTCTCTATAATTTGATTCTGATCATCGTTTGAATGCCACTCAAAGTATCCATGTTCTTTAATTTGACTGAAGAAAAATTGCATTGGAGTCGATTCGCCCATAAGTTTCCTACGCCACTTTTGTACCATATTCTATATTTGGTGTATGTTGGTAACATTCTAGGGATCTTTGGATTTAAGGTGCTTTAGAATGTTCTTTGACTTAATATGGTCGGCAGTTAATTCACCAACAAAAATATCCTCTTTAGAGCCCGATCTTGATCTATGCCACTGACCAGACTCAGTTAACGGGTGGTTGTGTCTACACTTATCGCCCACCTTAGCTTTCCAAAAACCCGATCGTTGTTGCACAAGTTTGATGGCGAACGGACAATTTATTTTCTTCGACCCTCGTAGGTTTCTATCCTCCATGTCAAGAATGCCAGTATATTTGTACTTACTGCTCCTCTCACAACCATAATATACACCAATGCGGTCACCCGATAATATTCTTGTTCGTCTGATGATTAAATAGTTGTTTGCAGCATGAGCAGCATCCATAAGCCATTCATTATCCAATTCTCGAGTTGTAAATAATAGGTCTGTTGTAAAAACCATGCTTTGATCCGGACCTAAAAATATGTCTTCTTCTTCTTCATTTGATGTCTGACAAATAATTAAAAAATATTAGCCAAATTAACATAATTTAATTTCAATAAATATATATTGACAAAATGTCTATTTAAAGAACATAACATTAACTTAATAAATTTTATTTTAATTTACATAGTTAAACTTAATTATGTAAAACATAAAATTAAATTAAATTAATTTATATGAAATTATAAACTAAAATTAAAAATATTAACGTAATATTTAATTATTTATGCTAATATATTTTTAAATTATGTAATTAGTATATAATAATTATATTAAAATATCACAAAATACATGTAATTTATGCAAATACTATTTAATAATATTATTACTAATTAAATCAACAATTATATTAATTTCAAAACTAAAATTATAATCTCAAATTATAAACTAAAATTAATTAATAAATATGAAATTATATTTTTATTCCATATAAACTAAAATGATAAATTACAATTAAATTATATGAAATTATATAACCTTATTACTATTAAATAAAAAATATATTAAATTAAATAATATGAAATTATATATTAATAATTTATAAACTAAAATTAAATTATGTAAAATTATATATTAAACTAAAATTATATATTAATTGTTGCAAATTGTAGTTTATAAATATATTACTAATTAAATCAACAATAATATTAATTTCAAAATTAAAATTATAAGATAAAATTTTGTCATTTGAAATTATATATTTATTAAAATGATCACGTTCATGCGATGTTGGGCATACTTCATGAATATATTTACCTTGAACATGTTCTCACTCATATTGGTTACATGCAATTTATATGCCTTGAAATTGTTGTTGAATTCGTGTTACCAATCGTGTTAATCTTGTGTTATACTTCTAGCTTCGTTTCCGGACTTTTCGGGAACTTTTCGTGAGTATTTTGATCTCATTTTGGACTTAGAATCATTTTTGGTTCGTTGAGAACCACTTTGGGAGGATTTTATAACAGTTTGGGACTTACTGGGCACAAAGCGATCGCCCTGCTTCCTTCCCAAGCGATCGCTCTCTAGGCAGTAAGTCATACCCTGAATCTGGAAACAAAGCAATTGCTCTGTAATCCTCAAAGCGATCGCTCTGTACCAAGTGATCGCCCTATCCTGACTCGAAGCGATCGCTTCGTTGGCAGAATGCAAAAATTTTCCTACGCGCCCTTAATCACAGCTGTTACGAGGGTTTAAGTTATTGACCAACTTTGACTCTCAATCCTTGGACACAAGTGAGCCACGACTTCCCCCACCTAGACCAGCCTTCTTGGACATATAAAAGCCTTGAGAGAGCCTTGAATACTCCCATATTCAGCCATTAACACCAGACATTTCAGAGAAAAGAAGTGAGAGTTCTAGAGTGAGAAAGTGAGCTAGTTTGCTCATTTGAAGTCCAAATCATAATCCAACTTCACCATTGTGGAGCTACTAACTAGAAGAACACATTTCCTGGTTTGCATGTGGGTTTCTTAAAGTTTTTCTTGATTGGTTTCATCAAGAGGTAAGCTACTACCCCTCTCCTTCTCTATTTATGTCTTGTATGACATCCTAGCCTTGTAAAATGGCATTTATATGTTGAAATCAACATGTTGGAGTATGTTTTGTTGTTGAGCCATGTGAAATTCGTGGGTGACATGTTTTGTATGTTAAAAGACTTGTTTTGTCTTGGTTGATACACATAGAAATGATATCATTTGTTAATCTTGAAGTATAAATGGTTTCTCTTCGGTTCGAACTCATTAGAAATGAATAATGACTCTAACGGAGTCAAATACGTTTTCATAATTGATGAGACCACGTGTGTGACTTGGGGATTTCGTTGTGATACGGGAGTTTTGTCGGGAAAAATTAGTTACCCGAAATTGTGCATGATGTTGTTGTTTAATTCTCAAAAATATTATGAGATGGTTGATTATGTGAGTAGGATTATTATGACCTACTTGAGACATTCATGTTAAATGATGTTGTGCTCCCTATTTGGAGTTTGATTTGTTGTTGAGAATGTCAAGTAAACATCTACTTGTACATTTGTTATGTCCATGGATTATTTGATGGCGGTGTATTGACGCTCAATTATTGCGGGAGCTGGGAAAACGTAATAGTTGAAGGCCAATACACTAGGCCTCGCCTTACCGTTGGCCGCGGTAGGGGCATAGTGCTATTTGTTGTATGGAATAAACGCAACCTTGGTAAGCTATTCTGTGGTTGATTCTTGGGTTGTAGGGACTAAGATCACCCGTCGACGCGAATACAGAAAATGGTTCACATAGTATTGGTTGTTGAGTATCGGTTATTGGTTATTGGTTAACACTTATGATTCGTCGATCGAGCACGTCAACAACGGCTCCTACATTGGTATAGTATATGTTGGTTGGTTGGAAGTATTGGGTATATTGGAGTGTACCTCAATACTGTATCCTTTTAGAATGTGTTTACATATCGCACTTATATGGTTCCTACATATGCGAATGTTGGTCATGATTTCCAACTGGCATGGGTCGGTTGGCGATTGTTGAGCCTCTCGTGTAGTGTAGGGTAACGTGTTATTATGAGATGCTTATTATGCTATGCCTTGAGATTGATATATCTTGTTATAGCTTGTATTACTTGTTCACATTATTGTCTTGCATCTCGTATGACATATCGTTGCATTAGTAGCTTATTGAGTATTAAACTCACCCCGTTCAATGTTTATTTGTTTTCCTTAGATCACGGTCCGGTGAGGAACCCTTAGTAGAGGTTTGCTTGGTCTTGGCGTTTCAGCAGGTTGTTCTTTTGGGCCTTTGTAATTCTTTTGGTGAGGCCGAGGGTAAACATTGTTACTTAAATTATGTAATGTTGGGTAGTGTGTTGGTCTTTGTGATAGTAATATTCTTTTGGTTGTGCCGACACGGTTGTCGTGCTTGATGTATTTATTAATATTCGTTACTTCCGCATACTCTGATTTGAATATTGTTATTGTTCTCCGAGCCTGTTGCTCGTGGAGGTTTATGTTATATGTTTGATTTTGTATTCAAACCAAGTTTTAAACAAGTTTAGTTCCGACTTGTTATTATGCCGATGAAGTATTGCTTTGGTTTTAAACAAAAGTTTTGCACGTGCATTACAGGGTTTTGTGCATATGCTTCATACTTGCATCTATCGCGCATGAAATTTTTATAATGCGTATTTTGTGTGTCCCATTCGCGGTCCGACTCGGGATTCCACGTAGGAGTCCGGGTGTTAATTTTAAATTATAAAAATTCTAAATTACAATTAAATTATATGAAATTATATATTAATAATTTATAAACTCAAATTAAAATTTATAAATTTATATATTAAACTAAAATTATATATATTATATAAAATTATATATATTAATAATTATAGAAAATTATATATATAAACTAAAATTATATATTAATAATTATATAAAATTATGTATATATTAATAATTATATAAAAACTGAAAAAAAAATTTCAAGCCCCCAGGGGTGGGCGGTTTAAAATGTTTAAACCCCCAGGGGTGGGTGGTGTTATTCAATTAAACCCCTAGGGAGGGGCGGTCCTCCTTACTTCTGTTAATAATTTAACGAATCCATTAAGTTTTTAACGGAATTCTTTTTCAGTTTTTTTTTAAATACTAATTAAACAAAAAAAATTATAAGTTTAAACTAACTTTAAACTAAATTAGCATATATAAATTTGCATAAATTAAACTAAGCACAAAACATAAATTTAACATAATTTAAACTAAAACAAAATATAAATTAACCTGATTTGGATCCATTTTTTAAATTTGGTATGAATAAAAGGTAGGAATGTAGGAAGGTTCAGATTGTTTTGGACAATTTTTGGTGTGTTTTTGAATGTATGAATATTTTTATTTTCTTAAGTGAAAGGGGGTGAAAGGGGGCAATTTTTCTCAAGTGAAAGGGGGGGTGTGCTAGGGGAGGGAAGGGGGCGGTGTGTTGGGGGAGGGGAGGGAAAGAGGGAGTGTCATTTAGCATAAAGCATAAAGGGAGGGGATGAGGGGCAAAAGAGTCACTTTGGTCGGGGGGTGTCATTTAGCATAAAGGGGGGGTGTCATTTAGCACCTCTCTAAATAAAAACGTACTGATGGATTTGAATGATACTAAACGACTAGGGATGTCAATTTTAAACTGAATTGAACCGAAGTTGACTATTATTAACGGGTTTGATTGGATATGAGGCGGGTAATAAAATGAAAAACTTTGGTATTAGCGGTACTCGCCCCATTCTCTGAACCGTAACCCGAACTGCTTATTTAGTAATATAACTTACCTTATTTATACAAGTATTTACATATAATCTAGGTATACATATGTTAGATCTAAAACACCAAAATTTAACATCATTCTCAATCATGTGAATCCGACGCTGTCGCACACTCCTCTTCATTGCTTAATGATTTTTTATTTATTTATATTTGATGAATTTGTGGCGTGCACAACTATTTAATTAGACTTTTTAGCTTTTATGAGTACGATTGTGATGAGTTATAAGTCGAAGTATTATCCTTTATCAAATTTTATGAGCTTGATTAAATAGTATGTTCTTTAAAAATTCTTTTTGAGAGTTTTTTCTAATCATTGAATTGTTTTTAACTAAATTGTTAGCTTGACCAATTATCAGTGGGTATTCCCGGTTTAACCGTTACTCGTGAAAAATGGATACGAGGGAACAAATATATTCCCCGTTGAGGAATGGAGTGGTTATGGGGTATAAAACTGAATTGGGATATGAGAGTGGTATTATGTATAACCGTCTCCGAACTGCCCCGTTGTCATTCCTATAAAATGATTGGATAAAGCTCATTAATGTGTTGACACATTCTACCCCTTGGATGGATCAAATTAGAAAAAGATAGAGAGAGAAGTGAAATGGAGATGTTTATCTCGCACGATCCACAATGAAAAGAGATGCAAAAGTCATTACTCACCATAGTTGAGAGACATTTTTTAGTTTTTTACAAAAGTTAAAGAATTCGACTTTTAAGTTATTTTAGTAACGGATAATTTATCCTGTGCCCTATAAGCATCATTAATTACAGGATAAACGTCAGTAATTACATTTAATCTGTCTATGGACGTATGAATCGGGCTGGGATCACTGTAAAAAAAGATATGATATATATGAGTATGAGAAAGAAGTCAAGACATCTCTTGTGTTATATCCCATATGCTTGCATGCTCCGGCTACCATATTATTCATATCATATTGGTCAAACTCTACCATTTTTTTGGCTAGGCTTCACATACAAATACTTATATCAAGTGAAATATTGTTTTGGAAAAAATATAAAAATATTAGTTTACGAGAGGATGAATTTCCATCTTCTTTCATATATTTAACATATACTATGGTACGATATATATAAAAATTCGTCAAGGCTATGGATTAATAAAAATATCTGTAAGGAATTGTGGCTAAATATTAGTATTAAAATTGAGAAAGTAGTACTAATCATTATAATTAACAAGTACTTACGGGGAAACTGTCAACCAAGGGAGAACAAAATAGAGGAAAATGGCTTGGAGGGAAAAGAGAATGGAAAGACACTACTACAATTATTAACTTACAACTTGGAGAAGAAGTCTAAAAGATTTGAGAGTAAATTGGGCACAGGTTAGCCGAACCGTTTTAGCAATACAATACATTAATGTCCTTAATGTTCACACTATAGTTTGACAAATCTCTATATATATAAAGGCAACTGAGTCTTTATACCAGACAATTATAACAATTTTTCGCCTAAATCACTTTGCCAAAAATAAAAACCCCTATTTATACTAAACATTTATTGTATTGATTAAATAATGCACAACAAGAGATTGTCATCAACTTGAAACTTGCACCAAATTTTTTTTGCAAGCTCTCCTTCGATTCCCTATTCTGCCTTTCCATTGAAGCATGAGAAAGAGAGATGAAAGGTGAATCATTTTGAAAGTAAAAACAAGGATTAAAATTGAGTACTCATGAATCTTCTCTTTATCCAAGACAAGAGATCTCATTCATGTCCCCCTCCCCCTAAAAGTCAAGGGCGATAGATCCATTACTTATCCTATGACCAAAGTTTAGAAGAAATCCCCACCTTTTATGAATCCACTTAGTTGTAGAAAAAAATTGATATAAGTCTTGTTAATTTTTAATTTATTTTATTTGATTTTTCTGAACCAATTATAACTCAAAAACTCGATCCTATGCTCCTGAACATTGTTTTAAACCCTACAATTCTCAATAAAACACTGTTTGTACATATTTCAACAATTAATTCACACTAAGCTTCTTTTTTCAGCTCAATCATATGTTTTTCAATTCAAGAAAAATCAAATTCAATTCAATCAAACACACATAGAAATTTAGCATCATTTGATAATTATATTGTAAACTTTTTTGAATAAATACATTTATACACTATATTTATGAAAAATTTTCGAACGGTATACTAGAAATCAAAATACACATAGTGTTTTTGTTTGAATAATGAACCAATATCCATATAACATTCAAATCTATATATGCAAAATACTATTTTTTATGAAAAAAAATTTAAGCAAACAATTTACCTTAAGAGCTAGCTAGCTTATTCAACATTTCTCCTTGAGTGTCCTCTTTCCATCATATTTATATTTCTGTTCGGCATCCTGAAATAGAAAATTCATTGTTTTATAAAAATTATAAAAAATTAACATTACTATGAAATTTGGGAGCTTAAAAATTAAAGCAAGATTTGAGTTGAACACAACTGAAGGAGTGTACTCAATGTAAAAACAACTTGCATTTGAAATAAAATGAAACTCCAATGACAACCCCAAAACTCAATCCTGTGCTCCCAACATTATGTAAACTCAAGATAGTACTAAGTGGAAACGAGCCGAATGATATTACTCAAACAAAAACTACCTACTTTTTTTTTAAATAAAATGAACTCCAGTTGTACCAATTCCAACTCGAAAGCTCGATGCTATTCTCCTGAACACTATGTTTTAAATCCTACATTTCTCAATAAAACACCATGTTTGTGTATATATATTTCAACAATTAATTCACACTAATCATCTTTCTGCAGCTCAATCATATGCTCTTCAGTTCAAGAAAAATCAAATTCAATTGAATCAAACATATCGAAATATAGCATCATATGATCATTGGAAATTTTTATTTTTATTTTTTGAAAAGTGAACTATTTATATTAAATTTCTCTATTATAGCATACAAATCTATACATGCAATATACTATTTCTTTATGAAAAAATTTCCAAAATAAATGGAACATTGAACTATTTCACATACTCGAAATATATATTTAAATAGAAATTATATAAATTGCAAGTGTAAGTAATAAAACCAAAACAACCAGTATTTCATATGCAGTTTGCAATAAAATCAGCCCTGTTTAACACAAACAGAAGATTTAAAAAATGAATAAAACTAAAAAACGGAAGGGGCGTTAAACTTACAATTGGTGAGTTTGAATCATTGAACAATGGTTTAATATATAATTTGGTCCCTGAACTTTACACCTTTTCCTGATTCGGTTCTAGAACTTTGACATTTCCTATTGTGGTCCCTAAACCGCACTTTAAGGCTTACAGTTAGTCCCTGAAGTGACGGCCGTCACTTTACACGTTAATTTTTTTTATGAAATGCCCAAAATACCCTTATTACATGCTGAGTGTGAATACACGGTGGACAGATCATGCTTACTTGGATTTAATTTTTTTTTAAAGTTATGCAAACTCTCACTAAAACCATTTCCTCTCTCTCTCTCTCTCTCTCCCTCTTCTTCTGGGTTGACCGACTCCATGACCACCACCTTCTCAAACCAGATGATTAACAGAATCTGGGCTGACCGCAATATCTTCCTCAACCTAATCAACAGAGCCACAACACAATCCCAACCCAGCCAAACCCATGCCCAAATCAAACTCAAAACCTCCCCCTTTCAATTCGACTGCTATTACCGTATTCACTGCTTCACCCAAATCAAACAACAACTGCTTCACCTTCCCCTTTCAATTCCAACCCAATTTTGAGATGTCATAAGTCATAAGTCAAATACACCCCCAAATCAAATACAATCCCAACCCAGCTTTGTTGACAAACACTCCCACGTATTCACTGCTTCACCCTTGAACCCAAACACAGAAATTGCACCCACACACACCCACACTCGGAGAGAGAGAGAGAGAGAGGGAGAGAGAGAGAGAGAGAAAGAGAGAGAGAGAGGAACCCAGATCAGCCATAACACGACATTTCCATTTCACCCAGACCCTAATTTTAAAATACGATATTAAAATACAGAAAAGACGAGAGATTTTAAAATACAGCCATTTCTAGAATCCACCTCAGACCAGGACGGACGGACACCTTCAGTTCACAAGTTGCCATTTCTAGAATCCAACCCATCGTCTTTTCCATTTACAGAAAAGACGAGAGATTTTAAAATACAGCCATAACACGACATTTCCAGTTTGTGTCAACACATCTCCGACATTTCCATTTCACACGACATTTCTAGAATCTTCAATTTTTTGGTTTGTTGTTGCTGTGGCTGTATTTTAAAATTAGGGTTTTAGTGGGTAAAACAGATTTGTAACAGAGACGATGGCTAGAGAGAGATGGTGGCTAGAAGAAAGCTTGGAACCCAAAAGAAGAGGGAGAAAGAGATAGATAGAGAGAGAGAGAGAGAGAGAGAGAGAGAGAGAGAGAGAGAGAGAGAGAGAGAGAGAGAGAGAGAGAGTTCATAGCCAAATTTGACCAGAAGAGAGAAAGAAAAAAAACCAGAAGAGAGAAAGAAAAAAAAATCAGAAGAGAGAGAATGAGAGAGAGAGAGAGAGAGAAAGAGAGAGAGAGGAGTAATGGTTTAGTGAGATTTTCTTTACTTACTTCGAAAAAAAAACATTAATTCCAAGTAAGTATGTTTTGTCCACTGTGGAATTCCATTCAGCATTTAGTAAGGGTATTTCAGGTATTTCAGAGTTTTTTTTAACGGATTTAGTGACGGCCGTCACTTGAGGGACTAACTGGAAGGCTTAAAGTGCGGTTCAGGGACCACAATAGGAAATGTCAAAGTTCTATAACCGAACTAGGAAAAGGTGTAAAGTTCAGGGACCAAATTATATATTAAACCTTGAACAATTGATTGAGAACTTACTCGAAAGGGAACATGACTGTGAGTTATACCATTGTGAATCCATAATTTACAGACTTGGAAGAAATTCAAGCGGAGTTGATGATGAAAAGGAAGAAGACTAACTTAATTTGCTGAGATGGTGATGGAATAGAAGGAACTTAAGAGAGATTAATTTAATCTTGAGAAAGAAAGGGGTTCGAGGGAAGGACAAAGGAATGCCAATGAGAGCATAGAGACAGAGAGAGAGCGATGGTAAGATCAGGAGAGAGTGACTCATCGCCGGTGATAGAGGATAGAGAGCCGAGCAACGACGGTGATGGAGGAGAGAGAGAGAGAGAGAGAGAGAGAGAGAGAGAGAGAGAGAGAGAGAGAGAGAGAGAGAGAGAGAGAGAGAGAGAGAGATTTATATACATATTAAATAAATAAATTTATAAGCGCGATCTAGTTTGGTAAAAAAAAATTCAAATAAAGCTGATATAATTTAATTATTTTATTAGCATTAAACTTTTTACTTATTTTATTTATATCGATATAATTTTATTCCTAAATTTTATATATGGATAATGACTTGATATGAGCTCATCAAGAAATTATATTCCTAAATTTTATTTTAATGGTTGAAATTTGATATTATCATTATATAATTTTAATCAAATAATTAAATTTTAATTGTTGAGATTGAATATTTTCATATCAATCAAATAATATTTGGCTCTAAAGTAATTTTTATTTAATATAAGACTCTTCCTGAATAAGTCAGTATTCAGACATGGGCAGTTGTGTCGCAGTTTCTAGAGTAACAAACTATTCTGGTTCGAAGATATCAATATGCAATAAAGAGGGAAAACCAACAAATAACAAGAACTAATGTTGTGTATAAGGAGATTTTTAATATCTATAATATTATCGATATAATAATATATTTTTATTTAAGTAGCTGCCTCAAAAATTATTTTTTTTAAATTTATTTTTTATTTTTATTATTTGCCTTTGTTTTGCTTGAATATAATTTAATTAAAAATATATATATATCCGTACATTCAACGCACGAGCGTAAAACTAGTATATATTAAACATGCTAGATAGTAAAAATAAATTGGGTAATGCTAAGGACACTCGAAGAACACTTAAATTCTTATACTCGATGATGTGGCTCAACGGGTCCCCCTTTTTATTTAACTTATTAACTCAATTGATTAGTTAAATCCTAACCCAACTTAAAAAAAAAACACAAAAACAAAAAATAAAAACAAAAACACTTAATCTACAGAACGTGAAGTGACGTCTTCAAAGGGTAGAGCACCGCCGGCGAAAGAGAGGAGAGCACCGCCGTCAAAAGGGACGGGCAACAGCAACGGGCGGACGACAACCGGAACATCTACCGTCTCACGCCGGCAATCAAAAAGGTATTCTTCATCTTTCAAACCCTAGAAAGTTAAAAATTGGGGGTCTCCTTTAATTGATTTTTGAATGATTTGGCTGTAATTCATTGTTGGTTTATAATCGGATATTGCCAGAAATTAACCTCTGTGTAGTTGATTTCCATTTTCACTACCAATTATATATTTCTCCATTATTGTCCAAATATTAACAAAGCATTATCCCCCCAATACAATTTCAAATTCCAACAAAGCGCTGTGGATAAACTCATATGAGCTAAAGATTAGATTATTCCAAATCATCACAAGATGTTCATAATCTATCCTCAACCAGTTGCTTACTGCATGTACCAAAAAAAGTAGAACGAAATAGCCATCAGAGCTTTGCACTGACTCTGCCTGTTTGTAATAGCTGAAACTTGGAGCTAACTTGGCCTCTTTTTTTTGTTGGTGCATACATGTCTGTGTTCATGTCGAACCATTGCCTGAACCATTGCCTAAATCTTGGATGTTTTCCATATATTTTGCCTGGGTTGTCAGGTTTGACCGTGATCGGAAGAATAGAAGATTTTGTTGGTTCAAAAACAATAATTCGGTGCTTTTTCCAATTTGGATTATGCTCATAATCAATTTTGCAAGACACCTAGTTACAAACTACTGGTGTGATCTGCTGAACTTGTGAGACTGCTATGTCACCAATGATGATATTTGTTCCCTATATTCATACTTCACATTTTATCTAATATAGTCAATCATCATTTGTCGCTTTCACTCTCCAATTTTTAAAGATCCATTACATCGAGCCACTGCACGAAATACGATGCATCCAGCTCGGACTGTTTTGTTACTTTACTCTATATATATAAACCTTCCAAGTCACTCTCATTCCTGCAATTTGAGCAATGGAGAAGGCAGTTGTTTCATTACTGTTTTGTTACTTTACTCTATATATATAAACCTTCCAAGTCACTCTCATTCCGTTACGGAATCTAGTTCTTCAAGTTGTTTCATTATCAAGTATGTTCCCCCTCCTTCCTCTTTTTGGCCAATACCGATTTTTGGTCTTACGCTAACACCGATGCTTGCAGTCTCCAAAGGTGTTGGATTCTCTTACTCCAACACCACCTCCAAGTATGACTTGTCCGGGATAAAAGGACCGGTAGGCTCCTATTGTCTTCCTCTTTTATTGTTTTGAAAAGAAAACATAGGATTCTTAATTATACTAATACTATAATGAGCTAGTTCTATGGTTTCCAATTGATCATTTGCGCATGGTCGTCCATGGGCCAAGAACTTTCTTCCCAACGTAGTGTTCAACTTTCTCGTAAATTCTCTTCTAAAGTGTGTTGTGGAGTCTTTTTTAGCATGTGAGGTGTTGTCAAGGGATGTTTTTCTGGACTTCTCATTAGAGATTGGGCGTATGGGTGTAACTTCTTTCATATATTGAATGAATTTTTGCTAATAATTAAAAAAAAATTTCTCTTCTAAAGGTCTTGATCTTAATGCTCCTTTTCTTTTATACATCAAGATACATATACATTCATGGTAAATTGGTTCAAAAGATACCCACACTACAAGGACAAGGATCTCTATAACACTTAAATTTTTACACTCGATGACGGGTGCGCATGGGAAAGCTCCGCCGGCGAAAGGGATGGGAAACGGGCAAGTCAACTACCTTCAAGGCTAAGGATCGTCTGTGCTATGACTTTCTCTTCCTCGATAGTGATCTAAGGCAAGTAGAAATATCTCTTACTCAATAGTGGCTAATGGAAGAAAGTATGATCAATGATCTTATGCATGGAGCATGATATTTGTAGTTTTGAAATAACAACACTTGTTTTATAGCAAAGAGCATAAATCTGTTTGCTCGTGCACCAACAGAGCTTCAACTCCTTCGTTAATAGGTTAGAGTGTCTTGCTATATTTCACAGATGATGGTTAATTAGAAATAAGAATTATGTACTTATCCATTTGATATGTCTTTGACCAAAATTGGTGCTTTGTTCACACATACACATTTACACACAAAAAGAATATGGTGATGACGATGATTCCGTGTAATGTAGAGCCAATTCCCGTGTTGTAAATCTTGTATGTGTTACAAGTTTTCTAACAAGATGATTTTTTTTTCTGGCAGAAGTATCAGAGTTGGCAAGGTGATGGTATACATCTCGAGCTGCTGATTGAGTAGGCTAATGTAGGCACTAGCGATATTGGACTAGTTACAGTTGTCTCAGTCTTGTATTATGGGCATGATATTACTCAGTAGTTACTTGTGAGCTAGAGTTTCACCTTGTCAATTGATTTTGCATTGTAAATTAGTTTGTATGACTCAACGTGTAAAGCTCTTAACTCGACGTGTACAGCTGAAGCTTTAATTTTAATGTCACTTGTCTTTTGGGTTCGTCCTAGTGAAATTGAAAAATGAATTCATGGTTGATATATTAATGCTTTATATTGATGTTTTGTCCTCAATTTTTTTTTTTTTTGATAAGTGATGTTATTGTCTTTAATTTGGTGTAAAAGTACTCAAATTTCTAGCTGTTATCAATTTTTACAAATGAATATATTTTGTTTAAGGCTGATGCCATCATGGTATTTAACCATCATGGTATTAATTTGGTGTGCCTCCAACTAGAGTTTGCATGCCAATGCCATCATGGTATTTAACCATCGCATAAGCTTCTGCAGCTATCTGACTTGCAAGTTCTCTAGTGGGGCAGAGAATAAGAACACATATTGGTGGAAGTTGAGGACTCCGTCGAGCCATGGTGTTAATTGAAGCCTTCAACACTGTTTCAATTGCGGAAGTGTTTTATGTTCAACAACAAAGACGAAAAGACGGATGGATAAAATTAAAATTTTCAAGACAAGAACAAGTGTGGACCAAGATGTACCAAAAGGCAGACTTTTGCCTGCTCCAGTTTTAGCTTTGACTAAAGCATCCTTGCCTGTTGCGCAGACAAACGACAAATATCACTCAACTACAATGTTTACAATTGAAAACATAAAAGATAATATCTATATAATAAATAGAAGATTCAGCTTGGAGGAATAAGAACATAATGATCAAATAAGAAGTCATACACAAGCTTGACAACAAATAAAAAAACAAATGCTGAAAAGAGCCACTAAGAAATTCACAAGCACTATGCCTGCTCATATCATATTTCTTTTTTTTTTTTTCTGGGAAAAAGGAAAAATATATAAAACTCAAAAACAGGAACAAGACAAGCATGGAGAGGCCTAAAGCCTCCATGAAAAACAAAATCAAGGGGGGTGGGAGGACTCAAAAGAGTCTACAATCAGGGAATAAACTAAACAAAATCACTTGAAAATGAAAACTATCATTTTCCACCAATGGAGGAGCCATGGACCCTTCCAATCTTCTTTCCCGTAGAAAGACCCTTCAAATGATTCTTTGAAATAACCTCAGTCCACTGACCCTCCCTGGATTGAAATTCCACGGGAGGCACTCGTTGATCAACATTCATTCGATTATCACCGACACCCAAAACAGTCCCATCATATACTATAGAAGGGGACGAAGACTTTCCAAGGGTAGAATTCAGCAACTTTTCACCCAAAACAGCTCCATTACTTGCTGAAGCCAAGGGGGCAGCAGCTTCAATTAACATATCTCCAGCATTAACAGTCCCCGAAACAGCATCACAATTCGCTGAATTAGAAGGGGAAGCAACAACCGGATTCATGGTTCCCAAATTTCCAGCATCATTCACACCTACGGGAATCACTTTTCCCATATTCGGAACAGCTTTCGGATCCAACTTGTCCGAAACAGAAACAGGAATTTCAGTTTTTTCCAACTTCAAACAATTCAAATGATTGTGACCAAAAGCTTTACAATGGAAACAGTAAAGCGGGTAATTCTCATACCGAACTTTCTGAACATATCGTCTATTACCTGGCAATTTTACACCAAACTCCATGATAGGTTTCATTAATGTACTGGAGTCATCATTTCATGCTCACCTAGGTATAGCAAAAAAAGGCCTAAAATCTAAATATGAAGCAGAATGCATGATTCCGATGAACAAGTTAACAAATTAAATCCCAAGGCTCAGATGCTGCAATTCTGGAAGCCCTACTTGCCGCATCACATCCATCTATGATCTATCTCTGTGTGTGTGTGTGTCTTCCTCTTCAGCCCCAGACATACCATCACCTTGCCAACTCTGATAGTTGTGTAAGAAAAAAAAATCATTTTGTTAGAGTAGAAAACGTGTAACACATACAAGATTTACAATAGTGCAAGAAATAAATTTAAAACACCTGTTGATGGTGATCTTTCATTTGAGAAAAGTGATGCCATTGTTGAGTAAAACTGTAAGGAACTTGTCCTTTCGGATGGTGTAAGAAGGATTGTCTGAAATTAGAGCCAGTAGGATGGAACCCATAATTAAAGGGTATTATAGGTGGAGCCACAGCTTTATTAAGATCTGGGATCCCTTGAGTAATTTGAGACTCCTGCATTTTAGTGTAGTAGACAAACTAAGAAATTAAGAGGAAATATATATATATATATATATATATATATATATATAACTGATTAGAACTTATTAAAGAGGACCTACACTAAATAGACAGAAAAAAGAAAAAGAAAAATAAACATTCAGTGAGATGGGGTCTAGAGTAAAAGGCAATACCCCCAAAACAATACTTTCTTGCGTTGCACTTACAACATCACCAGCTTGCTCATTCGTAGGACTTGGATAGGTCTATAGAAGTGCAAAGTTAGTACATTCAGTTATGAATATTTATAAATAAGTACAAGAAGACATAAATACAAACATATATGATTGTTATACCTTTTTACATACCTTCTTTCCAGTTTGGGTATTTGTTTCTTTCTCCTTCGAGTCTATCCTTTTTTTCCTTTTTCTTGCTTTCTCAACTTCCTTTTCAACTGTAGACTGTAACCTTTTAACTGGTGGGCGCCCTTTAGAACGTACGACCAATGGAGAAAGAATCTTTTTGCTCTCATTTGATTTCCTTTTACCCAACTTTTTTGAATTAGATTTTGGATTATTTGGGTCATTCTTAGAAAGATCCTCACTTTTAGATAGTTTTTCCTTTAGAGCCGCTATGTCACTATTCACTAAATTGCACTTGTCTTCAAACTCATATGCCAAGTCTGCAACTTCAAAAAAAGCTTTGCACATCATATCATACCGACGTCCTTCTTCAGATGAACTCCAATCACTATAACTCACTCTAACCTTGGTATGTCGTCTCTTCACATCCTTCCTCCATCTTCGTAAAATGTATTTAGTTGGAATGGAGTAAATTTTTTCCTTGATAAGCACTGCAATAGCATGCCTACACAATATGCCTCGAAATTCAAACAAGCGACAATTGCACTTTACATCACATTCTTCATCTCCCTCTTCTTTAACCAAGCAAACCTTGAACTCAACCCTCCTCAAGTTTTCACCAACTAATATATCCTCTGTTACATTATAATTCATAATTGCTCCACAAGACTGTGAAGGGCCAATTTCACAATACATCTTCCCTGTTAACTCTACTTGAAATTCTTTGAACTTTGAGGTAGTATAAGCTTCTTGGACTTGTTTTTCCATGAGATAAATTGTTACAACAGGAATACGTGAGTGGAAAGAATTAGCATCTTCTTCATTTTCCTTCCTTACTTTACTCCTCAATGCATGCTCATATTTCTCAACAAATTGTTTAAGGGTGGTTTTTGAGTTAACATACCCATCAAAAAAGGAATTCATGCTCTCACTTCGTTGTGTAGTAGACATGCCTGCCCAAAAACAATCTTTCACAAAACAAGGGACCCATCGATGCCTCTCATCATATAACCCCATCAACCACTCATTATTCTCAAGCTTATATTTCTCTATCATTTCCTTCCAACTTGTTTCAAACTCGATACTAGACAGTGAATCATAAACAGTATTCTGAAGAGCATACTTAATAGATTCATATTTATTGTGCCCCCCAAATTTTTCCGGTAGCTTTTTCATTATATGCCACAAGCACCATCTATGACGAACATTTGGAAATACAAACTCAATTGCATTGCGCATAGCTTTATCTTGATCCGTTATTATAGCACTCGGAGCATGGTTAGACATTGATGCAAGCCATGATTTGAACAACCATATAAATGTTTCTGTATCTTCTCTCGAAATTAAACCGCATCCAAGTAAAGTTGATTGTCCGTGATGATTTACCCCACGAAAGGAGCAAATGGCATGTCATATCTATTTGTCAAGTATGTCGTGTCAAATGTCACGACATCACCGAACTCTTCATAGGCTGCCCTACTCCGTGCATCTACCCAAAATACGTTCTTTAAACGATTTTCCTTATCTAAATCAATCACGAAAAAGAAATTAGAATCTGTTGCTTGAACCTTCGTGAAGTAATTTTGAAGTGCCTCTGCATCACCACATCTAAGGTTTAATCGCCTTTCTTTTCAATGAAATTTCGAGCATCTTTATTTATAAATGTCAAATTTTCATGACCATTAGCCTCAACACTAAAGCATTTATACTCGATTCACTCTTATCCCAAAGATTAGCATGAAGTAGGAGTTGTCTCTTCACATGTGGTTTTATTTTCCTATTGCTCCTATGCAAGCATGTTTTCCCAGGACTTAGTGAATGGTTATGCTCTAGCACAACTCCTGTCACGTGCCACTTTCCATCTTCATAGAGGACTGCCCTAACTTTGGCTTGACATTTCGTTTTTGTAATCGGACGTGGCCTCAAAATGTTCTTTCCTTTGTTCCTTGACTTACCACCACGAAAACATATAAGTGTGACATATCTCATAATTTGATCATCTCCTCTTGCCGAGGACCTTTTGCTTACACTAAAACCACATTTTTTACCATAATCTCGGTAAAAATCCACAAGGTTTTCAATACTATCAAAAGACATCCCTCTTTAGGCTCTTCAATCTTCTCATTCAATGAATCGGTTTGAACCGCTTTTCTTCCTCGTTAATGTTGTCTTTTTCATTTTCAGCTTTTTCCTCAACAATTTTTGTATCGAGATCGGATGAAGTATCACTTAGGATTTCTTCTATTTCTGTATAGTTGCGCAAACCATATTAGTAAAACATGGTAATAGCTACTCTAATGACTAATTAAACAAAAGTAACAATCGGAATGGAAATATACATCTTATTTAAAAGAAACCAATAATTTTATAGACTACAATAATGTGAATATGCAACAAAGATGAATTTTCTATAATTTTCTAATATGGTGGGTTTCACCAATGTTGACTTTTTTTTCCTGAATTTTTAATTCTCAAAATTCAAGGTTATTTTATCTTTGGGAGTTAGTGGTCACAAATTTAACTATATGAAACCACAAATTACAACTAAAAAAATCAATCCGTAAATTCACAAGACAATTCACATATCTGTATATAATAACATGTAGGAGTTGTATTTGCGATGGAGAGAGAGAGAAGGGGAGAGATACCTGGAGACTCTTGGAATTGGATGTCGTCGACATTGCCGGCTGCCGGCGCTGGAGAAGAAGCAGAATCGCAGCTCATCGCGTCGGAATCTGGAATGATGCACTGTTTTCTTTGTGAACCCTGTTGTAATTGGAGTATCATCTATTGCAATTCCCAAATACTAACCCAACTCATAAATCATAATCTTTAAAATCCAAACAACCAAATCATTCAAAAATCAATTAAAGGAGACCCCCAATTTTTAACTTTCTAGGGTTTGAAAGATGAAGAATACCTTTTTGATTGCCGGCGTGAGACGGTAGATGTTCCGGTTGTCGTCCGCCCGTTGCTGTTGCCCGTCCCTTTTGACGGCGGTGCTCTCCTCTCTTTCGCCGGCGGTGCTCTACCCTTTGAAGACGTCACTTCACGTTCTGTAGATTAAGTGTTTTTGTTTTTATTTTTTGTTTTTGTTTTTTTTTTTTAAGTTGGGTTAGGATTTAACTAATCAATTGAGTTAATAAGTTAAATAAAAAGGGGGACCCGTTGAGCCACATCATCGAGTGTAAGAATTTAAGTGTTCTTCGAGTGTCCCTAGCATTACCCAAATAAATTTAGTAACAAAATATATAAATTAACGTTCATTTAGTGATTTTATTTTATTTTTTTTCAAAAAAGGAACACTCAAATTATGGATAAGGGAGTATATCAAAGAGTATATAATTAACACGGCAGACGACGGCAAGTCGGCAACCCCATTGGAATCGTAAGACAGAGGAGAGTTTATTATCTTTTCTTTCTCTTGTCAGTCACTTTCAATTTAAGCACATTTTATTTCCTCCGTAATTGAATATATGTGTTTGTTAACTTAATGTATGATAAAAGTTAAGTGTTGTTAATATATGTAAATTGATCGTCGTTTATTATAGTATTTTCGTTTCAGAATAAGTGTTTTTTTTATGGTCGTCAATATATATATTTTCGTTTCTATACATTTTTTTAATTTTTAAATATCCTTTAATGATATCAAATTGTTGTGTTTCATTTTTTTATATTGCACTTAATAAAGACATTTTAGACATATATATGAAGATTTTTTACAAAATTAAAAATAAAATATTTACTTTGAGACATATTGAAGAAAGATAAACTTTTTCTGAAAAAAAGTGAATTGTTTAAGGATTGAATATAATTATATTTCTTAGAATAATTTTTGAAAATCATTCAATGATTAGAAAAAGTTTAGTTGGATACTATATTTATATATTTTTTATACACTGTTAGTGTGAAAACGAAATTTACACAAAAATCAAAACAAAAAAAAGAGCATCAATTTTGAATTAAAATGATTTAAATTTTGGTTGATATGTATCACATATTATAGAAATTAGTTTAGAACATCTTAAATAAGAATATGAGACTCATAATTTGACATGGAGTGAGTAACATTTATAAAAATAAAAAGTAGTTGGTTTATATTATAAATTAAGTTATAGAATAATTTAATAATTTTTTAAAAATCTTTACATATAATATAATTGGTTGAGTTAATTTAAGGTGTACATTTATATTTATTTTATTTTATTTAAAAGGGTGTGGGTTCAAATCTCAATGACAACATTATTTTATTTTGTTTTCCATGCTTTTCATTTTCTCAATACCTAAAGTTATTCTCCTATTATAATTAGAAGAATGTATCACCTAATAGCAGTGTTCTAAAAATATGATCTTTAATTATAGATTTAAAAAAATAATATGCCCTTATTTTCAGTTTAGAACTAACTTAATTATCATCATACATTATTAAAATATGATATTTTAATTATAGATTTTAATTTAAAAATATATATATATATATTTTTTCCTGTTGGGACTAAGGCCCATGGTGCCTTATTGGGTCTGCCCTAGTTAGAAACATAAATTGGTTCGCTCTCACAATCAGTAAAGATCAAGGACTAGAACTCTAAATTTTACATAGGTGAAGAATGAGATTAGGGTCTGGAAGAGAAATAAATATGAGATTCGATCATTTCTGGTTTGACATATTATGTGATCAAAACATTCTCGTGAAGAATTCTATAAAGTTAAGAACTTTGAGACATCTATCAATTATAGTAGAAACGAAAGTTTCGAAAAATAAGCAATCTTGACCCAAGTCCCCGAACATGTGAATGGGCCTTTCCAAGGCCATTATTACACTAAAGTAGAAGAATGGATGTTCCTGCATGGTTACCAAGGCCTTTGTCGCAGCTATGGGTTAGCATGATTTAGTTTTATGATTAACTTTGTTTTCTATGGTTTGGAGCTCAAAATGGTTCACGATCTAAGTATACGACTCAAATCAAGAATCAAGGGTAAAAATGATGGATTTGAAGCTAAAAGATAGGCTACTCCATCTTTGTTGTAAAATAATAATTATGCACACATTTATTGATTCTGAAACTTTACGCATGCATGCGTTTGTAGCTTTTACTAAGTGGTTTCTACTCATCAGCTACTAAAAGGGTGCAAAATTGGGTGCCTACATTACCTCAACCTTGAAAAAAAGTAAAAATAGTTAGGAACTTGGAATGTAGAATGTCATTTTAAGTATATTTTCGATCTTGTAAATTGATATTGTGGTATGATTTTTCCAAACATTTATTAATTAGTATAAAATAACACAGTAATTAAGTATTTAACATGAAATGTATTTGATTTTTCAAGTGTTTATCGTTTTGTGAAATATACAAACTTATTAATTACTCCCTCCACAAAAGAATTCCACGTAGGCTTTTCAAAGTCAAGTTAATAAATTTTAAAACAAAAAATTAATGACAATTTACTTGTTTTTAAACGTAAAATTTGTTGAGATCATGAACAAAAAGGCACACTTGGACTTGGGGACAGAGGTAGTAAAACAATGGAGTGCATTAGAATTGAGCTATAATTAGCAATAACTAATGTACTTAACCTGTCTTAAAAAAAAATAGTCATATCTCAACTTGGCACCTTTCCTTCACATCTCTATCGTTTCGTTTGTTAGCAATTTCAATTTGAGGTTTGGTCATATCTCAACTCCGTACCAGTGAGGAAGCTATATGATGCTAGATTACTAATACAAGTCCATGTTAACGTTGGTCCAAAGCCCTATTAGTGGCCATTCCATGTGTAGAAATTGAAAGTCGACTTGAAACCTAGGCTTCAAGTGAAAAGTCCATTAGGCTTTAATTCATGTGGCCCAAACAAGAGTATAATCTTAAAAGTAGAAATTGTTGACCGGTCCACTTTCTCAAACTTTTTTTTCTCTCTAGTACACCCTTTTTTTTTTAATCGCTAAAAGACATTTTGAAAATTTTCTTCTTAAAATACCCTCAACAACATGATTGCTTCAGATTTGAGATTCAAATTGATGTATAAATGATTTCATGTTGTTAATATAGTCTTTCCTCATGTTTGGGTATCAATTTTCATGCATAAAACACGAATTTGATCAAATTCAAATTTTTTGAGTTCATCCCGTTTTTCTTTGTTCTTGAGCTATTTTGGCCACTTAAATCTCAGTTTTATGCTTCGAATTTGTTTAAAATCAATCTCATATTATTATCCTAACTTAGTACTATATTTTTGCACAATTTTTCTACCAAAAAATACTATTTTTGAGCTTCAAATCAAGCTTGACAGTGTGCTGTCCGAAAACAGAGGAAGATGTTCTTGGACTGATTTAATTCGCCAATCGCAGTATGCTGGGCAACGCAATGGGGTTCGATCTGCCCGGTCAGGTCGCAGGGGTCGAGGGGACAGTGTCCCTCGTGGGGGTTCGGGGGCAACGCCCCCAAAAGGTAAACGAAAATCAAGTTCCATAAAGCGCGCTGCGATGATCGTTGCATTGCGATGCTAAAAGTGGTGCATCGCGATGCCAAAAGTGGTGCATCACGATGCGTTGGTTCCCTAAAGCACGCTGCGATGATCGCGATGCACCAATTGTTGCATTGCGATACCAAAGTAGTGCATCGCGATGCATTGGGTTACTGAAGCGCGCGTGTTTTTCTTTCATTACTGGCAAAATCGTCTTTTTACCCCAAAAATATCTTTTTTCGATTTTTAAAAAAGATGAGTAGACTGAAGTAATTACAAATATTTAAAAAGGGACCGGATTGTAATTCACCCATCTTAAAAAGACTGATCCGGCGTCGTTCTTGACGTAAAAGGTTAAAAATTCCATCGACAAATCAGATGCCTTTTTCCCTCATCTTGAAATTCAAAATCAACGTCATTATCGTAAATAACTCTTGATCCAGGACCATTTTACTCCCGACCCTCCCACTCCCAAAAAGCCCTATATAAATTCATTCCCATTTCGCCCTTCTTCTCTCACTTCAATCAAATCAAAAACCCCCAAACCCTCCGCCCATACGCTCTACCCCTCTCTCTCTTTCTCCCTCCCCTCCCGATCGATACATACACGCACATATATACATATAAATATAGTTTCGCTAGCTATACTTCTAGGGTTTGTGAATTGTGTGTGTATCAGTTCAGTCGATCGAGCCAAAGCTAAGGCGAAGCGAAGCAAAAGCAGCAACCATGTCGTTGAGACCTAGCGCTAGAACTGAGGTTCGCCGGAATAGGTACAAGGTGGCCGTTGATGCGGAGGAAGGGAGGAGACGGAGGGAAGATAACATGGTGGAGATCCGTAAGAACCGAAGGGAGGAGAGCTTGATGAAGAAGAGACGTGAAGGCCTTCCTGCTAATCAACAGTTCCCTGTGCCTGTCCAATCTGCTTCCACCAACGAAAAGAAGGTATCCGCCTCATCTGTCGTTCGTCCGCTATGAAATTAGGGTTTCTTCATTTGCTTTAAATGTATGTATAATGTGTTGTTTCATATTTGTTTATGTTAGTATGTATCTAGGGTTATATCATGTCTATATAGAAATTTGTGTGTATTATATATTTGGAATACCTATTGTTTAATTCAAATTTAGATTTGCTTAAATCAGATTGGGTATGCCTGTGAAGTTCTATCTGCTTCGCATTAACATTTATATTTAATTCTTTTATTTAATTTTAATGGGCATGTTGATTGTTTTGTAAGATATTAGCGTTTTTTTAATTCTTGTTGTTACTATGCTATTTGACTGAAAAGCACATTTGCAGTTTAAAATTGTGGTGGTGCTGAATGTGTTGTAGTTCATTTGTTTTCTGTGTTGTTGTAATTGATATTTCAGTCATCCAGGGCTGCCAGAAAGACAAGTTGAACTGAATACTTGATTTTTTAAGCTTGGTTTGTTAAAGTTTACGGGGTTCTATTTGTTTATTAAGCTTGTTTTGGTTCGCTCTTCAACCCTGTCCAAATTTGTACTTTATCCAGCCCTAGCCATATGGAGCATTTTGTTCTTTTGATTGGGGTAGAACTTTTCAGATAAATGGTACAGGGATGTAGTACTTGCTGTGGGTTGGTAGTGATTTTTATGCCACTTATAATTTTGTATTGTGATGGTTGCAGTTAGAAAATCTGCCTGGAATGATTGCTGGCGTTTGGTCTGATGATAATAGTCTTCAGCTTGAGGCAACAACCCAGTTTCGAAAACTTCTTTCAATAGGTGATATAATCTTGCCTCGCAATTTGTTATTTATTCTTTGAATTTGTTGTTGCATTTTCTTTTTTTTGTGTTTTGAAGACTAAAAGCATAACTTTAACTTTAAATTTTTTCATCAGAGCGCAGTCCTCCTATCGAAGAAGTTATTCATTCAGGTGTAGTTCCTCGTTTTGTTGAATTCCTTATGAGGGAGGACTACCCACAACTTCAGGTCTGGTATTATTCTTTACAAGAAGTTGTCACCGTTTTGTCACCCCATTCTTGTGTACATTTTTTAATAATTTTTATAATTATGATTGATAAGTGTCGAATTGATCATTTTTATACCTTCAAATCTTAGTTTGAGGCTGCTTGGGCTCTCACTAACATTGCATCTGGGACGTCCGAACACACAAAAGTGGTGATTGACCATGGTGCTGTGCCTATATTTGTGAAACTTCTTGCTTCCCCAAGTGATGATGTTCGAGAGCAGGTATATTTGTAGAAGATGATGAACCCTTGTTTTTGGTGGTTTGATATGGCTGTTATTTTTTGTAATGCTTCTATGGTTTTGCCATATGCAAGTATGCACTATTTCTGGTTGACAGTTTCTAATCTGTTCAAGAGATCTTACCCTTCTAATTTTGTAGGCTGTATGGGCATTGGGAAATGTTGCGGGTGATTCTCCTAAATGCCGTGACCTTGTTCTTAGCCACGGAGCTTTGGTTCCTTTGCTGTCTCAGTTGAATGAGCACGCCAAACTATCTATGCTGCGAAATGCTACCTGGACACTTTCCAATTTCTGTAGAGGCAAGCCACAACCTGCCTTTGATCAGGTTGGTCTCTTTAATTTGAAGCGTGTTGAGTTCTTATTGTTATGGAACACTTGCTTAGTTTGTGTCCGGAGATCATTTTAATTATTTCTGTAGTCTACAAACTGTTATAATAGAATGTAAATTTGTTACATTTTTCCTTCTTGTTGAAGTTAATCATAGCTTGATAAGGACACATTCAAATTCACATGGTTCATACTGACACATACTTCATACTTTCACCTAAATATATATGAGGAGTTAACACATGCGGTCGATTTGAGTTACAACCATTAAGTTTTTTTGTTTGTTTGTTGTTGTTGGACAGACAAAGCCTGCTCTTCCAGCTCTTCAGCATCTCATTCATTCCAACGACGAAGAAGTTTTGACTGATGCATGTTGGGCGCTTTCATATCTTTCAGACGGCACAAATGATAAAATTCAAGCTGTTATTGAATCAGGTGTATGCCCCAGATTGGTTGAGCTATTAACGTGAGTGCTTAATTCATTTTAAGTCAGTATCAGCCTTAGGTGTAGTCTACTCATCAACTTCATTAACAAACTCTTTTGGTGTTTCAGTCACCCTTCTCCTTCAGTTCTCATTCCTGCTCTTCGCACGGTTGGAAACATTGTCACCGGGGATGATATGCAGACTCAGGTATGGATCTGCTGATGGCACGTTGTAAAGTTTGTTTGTTTCTTTATTGCGTATTTTGTTATCCTTGCTTCTTCATTGGATACAATCAGGTGGATCGGTTTAATTTTGGAACTCACAATTTTTCTTGGGCGTCAGATCTCAAGATATCAGCTAACCATGTCACTTTTAGTGTTCTTGCATCTCGTGAACCCTCTTAAGTTCAAATCAACCAGATGTACCTGAATCTACCTATGTAATGAACAGGCGTAACGACCCAAATGTCTTGGAGAAGTAATCTTGATAGGACCTCAGCTTGAGTTGTCAATCCTGTACAATATAGGAGAGGCTTAAATCATGATGATACACATAAAGATTATTCCCTCGCCTTCCCAGAATGAATGTTACTATCCCAAAGGACCATTACAATATTGCTTTCTGTATTTCTTTTCCCAAAGTAATCTTGATATGCATGCGATTGGAGAAGGTGACGCTCAAGGGCAGATGATGTAGGTTTTATTCAGTTCTAGTATTTTCAGCAATTGATCTTCTCTATAGAGTAATAGTAATAGCATCTCTTATTTGGCTAAACTGTAATAGTGGTTTAGCGTTGCTTAGATGAGAAGTGGCAAGAACCATGATATTCATGTGGTATTGTATCTTTTTCATATTGTTGTATATTTATCTTAGATATTCCTATATGGAACTATAGTTATTATGATATAGTAAGCTCAACCTTTAGTATTAATGGTTTTCGTGTTATGTTTGCTTAGCGGTGAAGATTTTTTTGTGACTGAAATGGTAATAGATTGGTAAAACAAAGTGCTTGCGCCTGTACAGGAGTTTTTATCAAGTCTTGCTCTTATATGCATGTAAGGCTATGAGGCATGGATTACTTGTTGACTTTACCATGTTTAAGTTGTTCTTCAACATTGGGTATCACACTTTACTAAAATCCTTCATTGAGAGTTGTATGTGTACTTTTCTGATACATGGTTACTGGCATGTTTTCTATGCGATATGGTTTGATTCCCACAAATATATTAAATGGATGTTTCATCATAACTGCATGATAATATTTTATACTTTCTAGTTTAGGGTGGGTGATTAATGTTACCTGTTGGAATATTCTTTTGTATTTCTTCAAGACATGGTAAATATATTGCATCATTTCATGTTTGATGTTTGTTAAATTTTCTCCCTATTAACTTGTAAATTGTGTGCACTTATTTTGTCAATTGCACCTTGCTCTCTCTTCAGTCTGTTAGGATTTTTGTTTACGCGGCAATGCGTCTGCAAAATCCTGCTATCAATGTTTCCCTGTTGTGTGATATCCTTGTCTGTTTCTTTTGTATATTTGACACAATGATGTTTAGCTTCCATGAGTTTTTAATTTTGTTCCATATTATCACATAGCTGACAGCATGAGTGCCTTCTTAATTTATAGTTTATCATCAATCATCAAGCACTGCCCTGCCTCCTGAACTTATTGACTAATAACCATAAAAAGAGCATTAAGAAGGAAGCTTGCTGGACTATCTCAAACATCACAGCAGGCAACAAAGATCAGATTCAGGTAGAACAGTTTATTTTATTAACAGTTTTTCTTGAGTCATACAGACATTCTGACTCTCTTTTTCATTTTTTTTTCTCGTTCTGGGCTAACATAAGTGGTGATTATACAGGCTGTAATTGAAGCTAATATCATTGGCCCATTAGTTCAATTGCTTCAAAATGCTGAGTTTGATATCAAGAAGGAGGCTGCATGGGCAATCTCAAATGCTACTTCTGGTGGTACTCACGAACAGATTAAGTATGCTTCCTGCACAGAACTTGCACTTCTTGGCCTATAAACAAAATAATTTTTTTATTTAGATATATACAAAATTCATTATATGTATGTTGGTGACAGGTTTTTAGTGAGTCAGGGGTGTATCAAGCCTCTGTGTGACCTACTTGTTTGTCCCGACCCCAGAATCGTCACTGTTTGTTTGGAGGGACTTGAAAACATACTAAAGGTTGGAGAAGCTGAGAAGAATCTGGGCCAGTCTGGAGACGTAAATCTTTATGCTCAGATGATTGATGATGCTGAGGGTTTGGAGAAAATTGAGAACCTACAAAGTCACGACAACAATGAGATTTATGAGAAGGCTGTAAAGCTTCTCGAGACCTATTGGTTGGAGGAAGACGAAGATACTATGCCACCTGGTGAGGCAGCCCAACAAGGAGGGTTTAACTTTGGGGGAGGTGACGTTCCCCTTCCCTCTGGTGGATTCAACTTCAACTAAAGGTATGTTATTGTCTTCTTGCCAAAACAATTACTTTCTTATGTACAGATTCAGGCTTAACTAACGAGCTTGACTGAGCTTGGTACGGGTTGGGTCGGCTCAGATCCTTTAAAGTTTGACTCGGCTTGTGTTGGGTTTAAGTTGAGCTTGAAAATGACTTTAGGCCCCAAGTGAAAATGAGTCCAGCTCAGTTGGGCACAAATAAGTTATGAATCACAAAATTTATACTATTTTTGTATATTTTATATGATTTGTATTATATTATTTACTGACACGCTCAAGTAATGCTCAAAGGTTGCTCGTTTGTGAATTACTTGAGTTGTGCTTGAACTTAGTTCCGTGGCTTGATTAAATATAAAAGAACCAAAATCGAAACTGCAAAGCTTGGGTCAGCTTGACCTGGCTCGGCTTGTTTACAGCCCTAGCTCAGATTATAATTGTTGGTTTAAATTCTTTTTCTGCTTAACGAGTGAACATTTCATGGATTGGAATTTGTATCCTGAATGTGTTGAATCATTTTACATAATGAAATTGTTGTAATGATCCAGTACTTTGAATTGTTCATGGGCTTCAGGACCATGGAGTTAGCTACTAAAGTTCTGGTTATGAATGATGTTTGTCCACTAGTACTGTACTTTTAATTCTTTTTGGTTGGCAATATCAGTTAGCCTTGCTGAAAATAACATGTTACTATATCTGCAGGACGTTTACTCGTTGAAGTCAACTATGTGGCAGAGGAACGGAATCTTGTTGTCTTGCTCGGGTACTGCTTGGTCCTTCTGTCTTGAAGTGTGTTTGAAGTCGATGGACTTGATCAAGTTTCTTAAAATTATTAGAAGCATATGTGCGGATGGTGGAAATAATGTGGGTGTAGTTTCTGCTGGTGGTGTAAAGTCCTATGTTGAGGGATGAGGCTGCTTTCTCTAAAAAGGGAGTTGTCAAGCCTTTTGGATGGGATCTATCTATAATTTGATTGAGTCATTTATCCCCTTCTTTTTTGATTCTATTTTTACATTTGTTGTTATTATTATTTGTCTTGGTAGTATAAATTACTTCTCTAAAACTGCTGGTTGGTTTTTGGGACTCAGAAAACCATTTTTTCCAGCTTGTAGTTAGTTATGAGGAATATGAGAATTTCCTGTTTAAGTTTTTGAAATTGTGTATTGGGAGACTTGTTAAGGATTGAATGCTGCCAAGTGCCATGTTTCTTCTTTTAAAGATTATGAAAATTTGCAAGTATTATTGTTTGCGTGCTGGTAATTCCATGATAATATATTGAATTAACAATTTAGTTTGGAGAAATTTGCCATAGCTTTAGCCATTATCAATCTCCTCGTTGCAGTTTAATCAAATTTTTTTTTTTCTGAATGCTTGTGTTTTGTTGTTACTTTGCCTGAGCGTTTGGAAATTATGTCTTTAAGCTAAGAAAAATCGAGTCATCTGTGCTAGCTTCGAGCTGAATGCGGGGAGACTTGGGCCCTGTGTGTATTAGCTTTTCTCAAACATATTTTTGAATTGAGTTTTCTTTAATAAACAATATATATATAATTTTTTTTATTTGGGGATTAATTAATTTACAATTTGAGTTTACAAGTAACATACGATCTGCTACTTGTGCTTGCTTACTACTGGCTTGTTTAAAGTGTATACTGCGTTTGTTTCTAAATAATTTGTTCTGCTTTTTTTATTTTCAATGTCCTATGTTGAGGGATGAGGCTGCTCTTTACTTTAATGATGGTCCATAAGCACGGAGGGAATGCATTTTATGTTTTGCTATTTATAAAAATGCATATATAATTAATAAATATTCTGTTATTAAATTATTGTCTTGTTTTACTCGGTGCACGGATTAAAAAAATAATAATTGAGTTGATTATTAATATTAATATAGTGTGTAATTTTCTTTAATACTTATGTTTATGTAATCCATAATTAAAGTAGGAAAAAAAGAAGGTAAAATAGTAAAAGTGGTCTTAAAAATTTTTTTTTAAATAAAATAATTATCTTGGGACGAATAAAAACGAAAAGCAACACAATAATTTATGACAGCCAATGATTAATTTTGGCTATCACAGAGCTAACGATTAATTTTGCAAAACTATCTCAATATACAACCAACACCAAAGTAATGTCAAGCTTTCTACTAATTAGCAATAGAACATGACATCATTCACATTATTCCTGATCCTTAAATACAGCCAATGCGCGTAGTAAGCAGACGGAATTGCAAAAGCCATCAACACAAATGTGAAATTAAAATTTGTGTAAACAAGGTCCATAAAATAAGTAGAATGGAAAATAATTTGCTTACAATCCTATTGAAACATATCGTGTGCACCTCGCGTACTTGAAAAAACATTATTGAGATTATAATAGAGAATTTGAATATGAATTTAACGTAAACTTGTATAAGGCGGTATCACTTTTGGCCTTAAAAGTGTCACTTTTACATTAAAAGAGTTTTGTACCTGAAAGAGTTTTTAAACTATGCACAAAACTTTGTTAAGTCTAAAAAGAATAAAAGTTGTGCGTCGGGAATAAAGATTGTGCATCGTGATGCACAAAAACAGTACTTTTATATTACAACTTTGTGCATCGTGATGCACAAAACGTGTGCATTGCAAACTTAATTTCAAAAAAGATAGAAATTACATAATGTTTATCAGCACAGATTCATAAAAAGAGAAGAATAACACGAAAAATGTAATGTTTGTATACATATTTCACTCTATTCAGGAAGTGCTAAACAAAGTATATTTATAAAATGTATTACGTACCTGAGATTATATAAAATCCTGGATCCAAACTTTTTCATGAAGATTTTGCTAAAAGATATGTGTGAGTGCTTCTTGGAACTCAGATCCGACTCCACTGACCAACCGTAAGTAGACGTAGATATTACACAACCTATTGATTTGTTGAAAAAATATTTGTGCAGCGGATGGATGCTGTTGATACTAACGCTATTCAGGACATTTTTGCGCTGTTTTTGAAACCCTAAAATGTATTCAGCAATACTAATCTGATATTCAGGTATCGTAAAACATTTTACAAACTTGTTGAAGGTTGAGGACGTCTCTGAATGACGATGCAGCAACCATTTGGAATATAACTAATAGAATATCATAATGTTTTCAAAAGTTTTAAAAAAAAATTCTGAAGGGTTTTAAGATTTTTTGCTCTGTTTGAAGTGAAGATTGTTGTGTTTTTAAAGTGAAGAGAGTTAGTTTATTTTTGTGGTTTGATAGCCGATGTAATACGTACTTGTATCGCATCGTATGTGTTAGAAAGTTGTGTATCGCAAAGTGAAAAAAAATAATTTGTACATCGTCTTGTGTTGCGATGCATCATTTTTTATTTTGCGATGTACAATTTGTCATTCTGTGTTTTATGATGGATGTTAGTGATTGAAAATTATTAAAGGGGACTGGCTCGAATTTTACCCTTTATTATATTTGTGTAAACCGTTTCATTTCTTGTATTATGTCTTAATTAAAAATTAAAAGTTCTAATAACATACAGTCAAAACCCGATTAATTAATAATTTCTTTTAAATAATAATTTTGGCGGTCTCGACTTGGAGACAACGTGCTAAATTAATAATTCACTAAGTTTATAAGATAATACATATATGATTATTCGTAGAGACCCCATACATTATATAAATTAATAACTCTTTTATATCACATAATACATTAGTGATTTATGAAGACTTCATAAAAAATGACTCGATTGTCTTTTTATTTTTTGTTAAAATTAATGTCACCTTAAATCTCATCTCTAATTTTTTCTATTATCGTAAGAACTTCTGGTATGATTTTTCCATGTCTCAATAAGAAATTATTGTGTGTATGATATATTTGTGTTAGTATAATTGTTCATGTTTTTAAATAGGAAATATTATTTAATGTTCATAAAATAGTATATTGAACAGTAAATTGTGTACTTCATTTAAAGAAATAGCTACTTGAAAGTATTAATTAATGTATACATTAATAATTATTAATTTATTGATTAATTAATATTTTGTTAAATTAATAATATTTGGTGGCCCCAAGGACATTAATTTATAGAATTTTGACTGTATTGTGTAATTACTCAAACAATCAACGAACATTAAAAAAAAAAAAAGGGCAATTAACTACTTCTTCCATTTCAGGCAAAGAGTCGAGTTTTGAATTTTTTGGTTCAACTTAGATAAAATTTGACCGATATTTTAAATAAATTTAATTATTTTTATAAAGTTATGAAAGTTGTAATCTATAGTGTTCTTAAGGTAGTTTTTAATTAATGAAATTTTATTTTCTAAAACATAAGTAAAGTATGTAAAATTTTAATTTGATTAAATCACATATTAACTTTTTAAAATGAAAAGTGAACTATTTCCCTGGAACAGAAGAAGTAATTAATTTCTTTGTTAAGTGGAATGGAGGGAATTCAGGAAGGCAAACAAAGCCAAAACTGGGAGCCAACAACTGAAAAACGTCGGAAGGAAGGAGGGTTATTGGCAGACCGCCACCTCTTTGCCACGAGTTGACGCTCTCTTGCTCTTATCTATTTATCCATGTATGGAGCCATCGTTGCGTATATATTTGGAGTCTAGATTTTTGTGTCATAAATTTGTGCCCCTTTTTGTGCCACAAAGCAAATATAATGTTGTATTTAAAAATTCAACCAAAATCTAATATTGAATTTATCTTATAATACATGAAGGGCATAAATTTGTAGCATAGAGGATCTGGAGTCATGTGTTTGGCGGAGGAAGTTATTCCTCTTAGCTCTTCTTTCTAACAACATGCACTAGTTTTATAAGTTGGCAAAGTGGGAGACAAAAATGGGTGGGTTTGTTTGTTTTGTTCATTTATTTTAATACTTCATTAAGAGGGTTTAAATTATTATTTTATTTTAATGTAAAGGCACAAAAGGGATTGTTCCTTGACCAGAATTAGCTGGCCGGGGTTTGTCTCATATAGCATTCTGTTATTTTTCAATTCTACTCTTTACGATAAGAATTGATGTATATAATATATTGTCTCTTAAAGTAATGGAAAGAATAAGAACATCTACCTACTAATTTTGGAGTGCAGTGCCTTTTTATTATTCTCTCCGTTCTGGACATAGAGTTAATTTTTTTAGAATAAAATTAGCATGTGTATAAATTAAATTAAAATTTTATATACTTTAATTATATTTTAAAAAATAAAATTTTATTAATTAAAAATTATTTTAAGAATAATATGAATTACAACTTTCATATTTTTGTAAAAACTATTACATTTATATTAATTATCAGTCAAACTTTAACTAAATTGCCCAAAAAAAATTAAAAATAAACTCTTTATCTGAAACAAAAAGAGTGGTTTTTAATTTTTAAAGGTGTCTTCAGGAACGTAGATTCAAAACTAATTCTTTGAGTTGAGTAGGATTACAAGCATAGTGCCTTATAATGCAACAAATTTATTAGAAAATTTGGACCTCATTGTTCGTGATTTACTGATTTGTATTCCATTATTAGATAACACATGACAAAGAACTGAAAACTTTGGTAAATTAATTAAGTTGTTTACCGAGTAAAAGAAAAACAACAAAATAAGGCAAAGGTTTTTTTTAATTTTTTTATTTTACGGTGGCAAGAAGAGCAATATTGGTATGTGACAAAGAAACATGTGGGTTGACACCAGTTCTCGAAGGGATAAGGCTTGAAAAATACTTCATCAATCCGTTCTAAGCAAAAAATCTACTATTTTATTTTGAAAATTTTCACATAAAGAATTCACTTTTCAAAAACTATGCTTACAATCTTTATAATTTTATAACTTCACCCTCCGCATGTGATATAAATATATTAACTATGTTAAAATATTTTTGTAATTATAATCAATTCTAATGATACTAAATACTCCCTCTGTTCCATCCAAAGAGTCCACATTTGAAAAATCTACTTATTAAGGGATATATAAGTAGTATTAAAGTTGGTCATACTTACAAAAATGGTTGAGTATAGTTAAGGTGTTTGTAGCATATGTGAAGAGTAAAGTTAAAAAGTTTATGAAAATTGTAGGCATAATTTTTTTAAGTGGAATCTTCTTTATGCGAAACATTTCAAAATAAAATAGTGGACTCTTTGCCTAGAACAATGGGAGTATCACTTAATTATTAAACTATTCAAAGGAGTAATTGGTAATGGGTTGATGGCCATAATTTTTCTTCTAATATTTTATCAAGTTATCATTAAGTCACATGATGAACTGTGCCAATTTTTGAAGTTGATCATAATCTTCAAGTTGCTTGATGGATCAACATGAACGATTACATACACACTTGGCAGAATGAACTATTTGAATTTCGTGGAGCTGAAATTATTCATCTAATTTCAATTCTAAAATTTGGTATTTAGTAGCCAAACATAATTTTAGTGAATTCATCCCAAAGTGCTCTTAAGTTTGTGAAATATATGAAATTTTCTTTTGTTAATGAAATGACTTCTTTTTCCTAATTTGATACACTTGAGGAGCATTGCCTTGTGTAAACTGTCACTTATCTCTGTCGATGCGGTCAAATACACTAAAGTTACTGTAGATGAAATACTTAATTCCAAAGCTTGGATTTAAAATTAGAAGAAAAATTTGAATTTTGTAGAGCTCAAATCGTTCATCAAATTTTAATTCTAAAACTTGATATTAAGTAGCCAAATATAACCTAATATTCATGAAATCACAATGTTATTACACCTAATCAGGGATGCATATACTGTGATTGTGCATAAGGCTCTTTTGAATTCCTATCAATTTTTATTCTTGATCTTGATCTTGATATAATAAAAAGTACTTCCTCCGTTCCAATCAAAGATTGCACTTTCAATTTTTTTTGGGTAAATTTAATTAAAGTTTAATCTACGATATATATAAATTGTTTTGTTTTTACAAAGGCATATAAGTTGTAGTCCATAGTATTTTTAATGTAGTTTTTAGTGAATAAAATTTTATTTTCAAAAATATAATTAAAATATGTTAAATTTTAATTTGATTTAATTAGTTACAGGTTGACTTCTAAAAATTAAAAGTGGTCTTCTGGTTGGAACGAATGGAGTAATTACAATCGCACGGAGGATCATTCCATCGAATTTTTATTACGTTCATTTTAGGTTTAATTTATCAAGCTCATTCCAGGATGGTCATTTGAGTGTACAAAATAGGGAATGGGATGTACTTAAGTAAAGAAAGGATTCATCAAGGCCATAATTGTCAATCCTTTTAGCCGTGTTGGTTAATGTTTCAATTGAATACTTAATGTAATTCGTAGTACTTTTATAATACTACGAATTACGTATTTTGTAATTTTTTAAAAAAATAATACTCTCTTCATTCCTTAATTATTGTCTTGTTTGATTCATCACACAGATTAACAAAATATAATTGACTTGATTATTAATATTGGTATAATGTGTAATTTTTTTAATGTCCTGGTGTATGTGGTCTATAATTAATGTAGGAGAAAAAGTAAGAGTAAAATGGTAAAAGTGATGTCCTAAAAAGGAAAGTTTTTAAACATGACAATTATTCTACGACGAATAAAAAATGAAAGGAAGACAATAATTTAGAGACGGAGGGAGTAATAAATAAACGTGAAATTTGTATTTAAAAAACATCTTGTTTGACAAAAAGAAAGTCAAATATGACGATAATTTAAGAATAGAGGAAGTAATTAACATTATACATAAAGAGTTCAAACTACTAAAATAATTATTTATTTGCAACACAATAACCAAGAAACATTAGATGATTCAAACTATATAAATAAGGCTTAAATACCAATTTGACCACCCTAATTTCACAAAAAAATTACTCCCTCCGTCCCTAAATTATTATTTGGGTTGACCCGGCACACGGATTAAGAAAACTCAATTGACTTGATTATTAATATTGGAATAGTATTGAAAAAGTGTGTTGTTTCCTTTAATACTCATGTGTATGTGGCCCATAATTAAAGTAGGAAGAAAAAGTAAGGGTAAAATAGTAAAAGTGATGTTCTAAAATAGAAAGTTTCAAACAAGACAATTATTTTGGGACGGACGAAAAAGGAAAGGAAGACAATAATTTAAGGACGGAGGGAGTATTAAGTTTACTGTACTTTTTTTTCACACTTTAATCACTCAGCTTGGACTGGAGAATCAATAAGCTCACTCAATCAATGAGCTTATTGATTGAAAAAGTCTAAATAGAGAGATTAAAGTGTACAAAAAAATTATAAAGTGAGTTTAATGAATTTTGGGTAAAAGTAAAGTGACAAAATTGATATTTAAGCCTATAAATAATTGTTTGCCTTAAAAAAACAAAAACTAGCACATACCTTGAACCATCTCTAGATTCCGCAATTACTTAACATTAAATCACCTGTGTTTAGGAACTAACCGGAGATGGTAATTCAAGTTTCATAAAAGGTATCCTTATAATATACACATATTTATTTATGTTAAAAGTAAATACTAATTTTTCAAAAACAAAAAAATAAAAAACAAAAAAATAGTATATCTATTTTTTAGGCAGTTCTTAAAAAATATTTATTTTTTTATTTTTTTGAATAATACTTTTACTATTTTACTCTTAATTTGATTCGTACTTTAATTGATGGTCTCAATTTTATATGATTTTTTTCATATAAATATTTATAATAGAATTAATTCTTTTTTCAGAAAATTGCTGGCCAGTCCACTTTCAAAACTTTTTAACCCCTCCAGTCCACCCTTATTTTTTGTAACCGGAAAAAGACGCTTTGAGAATTTTTTTCCTAAAATGTCATCAACAACATCGTTGCTTCAGATTTGAGGTTCGAATTGATGTATAAATAATTGCATGTTGTTAATATAGTCTCCCCTCATGTTTGGGGATCAATTTTCACGCATAGAACACGAATTTGATCAAATTCAAATTTTCTGAGTTCATCCCGTTTTTTCTTATTCTTGGGCTGTTTTGACCACTTTAATCTATGTTTTAAGCTTCAAATTTGTTTAAAATCAATCCCATATTGTTATCCTAACTTAGTAATACATTTGTGCATAATTTTTCTACCAAAAAAATACTATTTTTGAGATCCAAATCGAGCTTGACAATGTGCTGTTCGAAAACAGAGGGAGATGTTCTTGGACTGATTTTAGGATTTTAATTAATGATTTGAGTTTGGATTTTGTATAATATCAATACCATACTGTTATAGGAAGTCAATACCATGTTTGTATGTAAATTTTCAAACAAAAAACAACCATTTTGATCTTGTCAAAATTTTCTGGGTTCATGTTAGTATTTCAAGTTATAATTATTTAGTAAATGGGCATCAGGATGCATAATTTTGGGCAGCGAGATGCCTGGATGCTAAATTTTGGGTATCGGAATTCCGAGAATTTTGGGCATCGGGATGCATAATTTGGGCATGGATGCCTGAGTATTTGAGGGCGAGAATTTTGGACATCAGAATGCATAATTTTGGGCATCGAGATGCTTGAAAAAGGGTGGTTGAATTTCTTGCTAGTGGAGAAAACTTGCTAAAATAGAAAAAACTTTATTTTTAACTTTATCTATTTGCATCTCACCTAGTGGAGAAAACTTGCTAAAACTTCTTGCAGCCATTGATAAGAAATGCTTTGGTGAAAATGCCATTTTGTCAGGCATGGTGGAGGCCGGAATGCTATCTTTAGTCTCGATCTCCATCAGCTTGCACCAGAAATTCGTTAAGAAGCCTTCTATGAAAGAGCTCCCTGCCCTCACATAGTAGCACCCTCACATAGTAGCAGTAAAGAAAAATGTATGCTTACAAATCCTAAAAGAACTAGTAGCCAATCTTTCCAAGGAGCAGGAAGATTGCCGGTAAGCATTTCAAAGAAGGGGAGAAAGTCCATTTCAACCTGAGCATGAGGATAGTTATTTTCAAGAATCCAACGAAGACCTCGCAAAAGAGCTTCCACTTCTGCTTGCTTCCTTCTTTTCTGAACGGAGAGGCTATCTCAATTTTTTCAGTTGGTCTCCCTGCTCGCTAAGGTGCGTAGAGGGAAGGCTCGCTCTAGCGAGGTGCGGCAGCTCAATTTTTTCATTTTGTTCCCTGTTTGCTAAGGCGTGCACCGATTGGTTCACTAAGGCGCATTACGATGGTGCATCGCGATGCCCCAATTGTTGCATCGTGATGCCTCAATTTGCAAAAGTGGTGCATCGCGATGCACAAAAATAAATACTTAAATTGAGCATCGCGATGCTTTGGGTTATTGACGCGCGCGTGTTTTTCTTTCATTAATGACATAATCGTCTTTTTACCCTCCAAAATGTTTTTTTTCGATTTTAAAAAAAGATGAGTGGACTGGAGCGATTACAAATGTTGAAAAAGGGACCGGCCTGTAATTCACCCTTCTTTTTTTCTTAATCTTTATACCCAGGTTCGACCCTGAAATTTGGGCTGTATTAAGTTTATAATTAGACCCTAAAATTGATAAAAGACAATTACAAAAAATATATATATTTAATAGTATTATCATATTAAAATTATTTTCTTACAAATAAAGTACCAAAATTACTAAAACACCAAACTACTATCGAACTTTTACTTGAAAAATACAATCATTCTAACATTCCTTGAAGTAAATCTTCAATTAGATTTCAATAGTCAATTTTTTCCCAAAAAATTATTCTCAATCGCTATCAAATCTAATCCATTAAATCTTTTATATGCATTGTAGAACTCAAGTAGGACTTCAATAACTTTAATTTAGAAAAACTTCTCCCTTAAAATACAACAGTCATAGAAATAGTCAACAAAATTCTATATACAATATATGCATTAGAAAAACAATCTACACGCTTCAAATACTTAAAAAAAATACCAATAGTCCAATATAATTCCTTTCCATCAATAGTAAAATAAAATAAAGGAGAAATTGCTGGCCGGCCCACTTTTTTAAACTTTTTTTCTCTCCAGTACACCTTTTTTTTTTAATCGCTAAAAGACATTTTAAAAATTTTCTTCCTAAAATACCCTCAATAACATCGTTGCTTCAGATTTGAGATTCAAATTGATGTATAAATGATTTCATGTTGTTAATATAGTCTTTCCTCATGTTTGGGTGTCAATTTTCATGCATAAAACACGAATTTGATCAAATTCAAATTTTTTTAGTTCATCCCGTTTTTCTTTGTTCTTGAGCTGTTTTGGCCACTTAAATCTCTGTTTTAAGCTTCGAATTTGTTTAAAATCAATCTCATATATTATTATCCTAACTTAGTACTATATTTGTGCACAATTTTTCTACCAAAAAAATACTATTTTTGAGTTTCAAATCAAGCTCGACAGTGTGTTGTCCGAAAACAGAAGAAGATGTTCTTGGACTGATTTAATTCGCCAAGCGCGCTGTGATGATTGCAATGCACCAATTGTTGCATCGCGATTCCCCAATTTACAAAAGTGGTGCATCGCGATGCCTTGGTTGCTCATCACGATGCTTTGGTTCCCTAAAGTGCGCTGCGATGATCGCGATGCACCAATTGTTGCATCGCGATGCCCCAATTTGGTGCATCGCGATGCAAAAGTGGTGCATCACGATGCCAAAGTGGTTCATCGCACTGCAAAAGTGATGCATCACGATGCCAAAGTGGTGTATCACGATGCCAAAGTAGTGCATCGCGATGCCTTGGGTTACTGAAGCGCGCGTATTTTTTTTTTCATTAATGGCATAATCGTCTTTTCGCCCCAAAAATACCTTTTTTCGATTTTTAAAAAAGATAAGTGAACTAGAGCAATTACAAATATTTAAAAATGAACCGACTTGTAATTTTATTTTTCATAGAATTAGGCCTTCTTAATTTGGGGGTCCTGTTCAATCTTGTACCTGCTTAGGGCTGGCCTGTGTGTACCGAGATTCAGCTTGACATTTTGGGGGGTCAAATAAGATAACTACCAAAAATAAAAGTATATTACATATTTTATAATATTGTTAAATTAAAATTATTTTATTGTAAATGAAGAACCAAAATTCGTAAATCGAATTAAAATACATTCTTCTAACATTCTTTAAAGCAACTTTTTAAGTTAGGTCGTCATAATTAATTTTTTTCAAAAATTTATATTCAAATACTATCAAACCTAATTCATTAAGTTTTTTTTGTCATTGTAGAATGCAAGTACGACTTTAATAACTTTAATCTAGAAAAACTTCTCTTTAAAAGTGCAATAGTGACTTGAATTGTCAACAAAATTATACATACAAAAGAAAACAGTCAACACTATATATTTTTTAAATATTAATAGATCCTATCTTTAAAAAAAAAACAAATTGTTAATTTAATTTCCACACATAATTCATTTCCATTAATAATACAAATTAAATAAACTAGACTTTACAAATTTTTAATTTTTTTAGGGAGAATTGTTATTTACATCCAAAATTTTACTGAGTACACTCCTGCAAATATTACAAAAATATCATTATAAATTTTAACTTAAATGCTCTTATTTATTTTTTTAGGTTATTTTTTTTAATTATTGTTCGGCAGCCTTGCCGAACACAGCTAAAGTTGTTCCGAACAACCATAGTGCTGTTCGGTAAGAGTGTTGAAAACTACTATGCGTGTTCGGTTACACAATGCCGAACAATTAAAAAAAAAAACTTAATTTTGGATTCAGTTGATCGAACCCAATTGCAAAAAAAAATTCATGTAAATTGAGTTGATTAACTTTTGTCGTAGTTTGATTTGTTCTGCTATTGAGTTTTTGTTCAACAGAGATATTCAGTGATGAAGGCGGGCTTGACTAGTGTGCGTGGGGGAAGAAGGAGGGCGGAGGACGGAGGGAGGAGGCGGGTTGCGGTGGTGGTGGTGGTGATAGGGGGAAGGAGGGAAGGGGAGGAGGAAATGAGGGAGGAAGGGGTGGGCTTGCATGAGTGATGGGCGGGGAAAGGAGGAGGAGGAAGAAGGAGGGAGGGAGACGGGTTGTGCGGGTGGTGGGGGGGAAGAGGGAAGGGGAGGGGAGGTGGGAAAGGAGGGAGGAAGGGGTGGGCTTAGCGGGTGTGTGTGGGGGGTGGGAAAGGAGAAGGTGGAGGAGGAAAGAGGGAGGGGAGGCGAGCTGCCGATGGTGGTGGTGGTGGTGGGAAATGAGGGAAAGGGAGGCGGGAAAAGGGTGGACTTGACGTGGGTGGGTAGGTGAAAGGAGGAGGAGGAAGGAGGGAGGGGAGGCGGGCTTCATTGGTGGTGGTGCCATGGTGGTGGTTTGGGGGAGTTGGATGAAGGAGGGTGGGGTGTAGTGGGTTGTGGTGGTGAGAAAGGAAGTAGAAAGAGGGTGGGGTGTAGTGGGTTGTGGTGGTGAGAAAAGAAGTAGAAGGATGGTGGGGTGTAATTAGTAGGATAAGTTAATTTTGGAGAAAATATTATAAGGGTATAATAAGAAATTAAATGAGAGTATACTTAGTTTTTTGAGGTGAAAAATATTTGAGTGAGGTGTAGATAGTAAATCTTTGGGTGCCCATAACAACTCTCATTTTTAGGGACGATTTATTTGCAAGAAGGTGTAAGAGCATCCACAACAATAACTCCCTATATCACACTCTAAACACCTCGTTTTTTGTTTCAGTTCACTTTTTTAACACTCTAAAAAAAAATTACTCCAACAAGCACCTTCTGCACGACCCTCTAAAAATTTAATCTCTCTCATCTCAACTAACAAACCTAAACTACCATTATATTTTTTCTCTTTTATTTATATTTTTTCACCACAATTAAAATAAAATATTTTAAATTTTAAATTTTATATACTATGAAAAATATATTGTACTCTCTCCGTTTCTAAATTATTGTCTTGTTTGACTTGGCACACGGATTAACAAAAAATAATTGACTTGATTATTAATATTGGTATAATGTATAGTTTCTTTTAATGCCCATGTGCATGTAGCGCATAATTAAAGTAGAGAGAAAAGTAAAGGGATTATTATAAAAATGACCAGCGTACTATCAGTTAGGAACCGATTTAACCCCGTACTCCCAATATCCCAAAATTGACCATTGTACTACCATTTTAAGTCCAATGTGGTCCCTACCGTTAACTTTTCATCTAATTTTTTAACGGAACAGTTAATTTGATTAACGGAGCTAATTTTTGAGGGGTATTTTTGTCCTTTTCTTCCAAATTCAACCATCCCAAAACAAAACCTTTCTTCCCCATTGATTCCGTCCCTCCTCCTCCGTCAGCCACCCAATTAACCTCCATTAATTCCTTTACCTCCACCATCCCAAAGACACCATCACAATTCCAAACCATGGACCGGTGGAACGAGAGAGTTGTGTGGCATTTCACGATGACATAACCACCATTGGCGCCCCTTACCCATTACTGCGTCAACCAGCCTCCTCCGCCTCCATCACTAGCAAACACATCCAATGCCATTTTTCAGGTTAACGCTAGCATCACAATTCCACAAAATACAAAGGCATAGAGTATAACCAACCTTGAGAATTTCAAAAATTTGTAACCAAATGTCCAATTTCAAAACAAACCCAGTTGATTTTATTTTTTTCGGAAACGAAGGAGAAGATTGCATGCTCAACAAAACCCTACCTCATTCAATTCCTTCATCGAGCCCGTATTGTACGTGAAATCGTCTTCCAATCCTTTGAAATTGACTACAATAGTCAACTCAACGGCCAACAAAATACAACCGCCGGAGCATTATCCCCGCTGTCGCCGTTGTTGAGCTCGATTACATACAAATTTCCGCCTCTCGTCAAGAAATGGACCGAGTTCATCCATCATGGCGTTGTAGAAGTATTTGAGACCGGAGCTTCCAGCGATTGGGGTGACCGAGGGTTTTCACTTTGTAGTATCAAAAGACGAGAGAAAGGGTTTTGTGTTGGCGAGAGGAGAGTGCATATTTTTCTTTTTTTTTTTTTGGTTACACGGAGAGCTGCATATTGTTCACTCTACAAGAATATTTACGTTAAAATGGCCACCGTCAGGCTAGAACCGTTTAATTTAATATTTTTTGTCCGGTGGTTGAATTTGGAAGAAAAGGACAAAAATACCCCTAAAAAATTAGCTCCGTTAATCAAATTAACTGCTCCGTTAAAAAATTGGATGAAAAGTTAACGGTAGGGACCACATTGGACTTAAAATGGTAGTACAATGGTCAATTTTGGGATATTTGGAGTACGAGGTTAAATCGGTTTCTAACTAATAGTACGCTGGTCATTTTTATAATAATCCCAAAAGTAAATGTAAAAATAATCTCTTAAAAAATAAAGTTTTAAACAAGACAATTATTTAGGAACGGACAAAAAAAAATAAAATTTAGGGACGGAGAGAGTATATTTTAATAACTTTCATTTTGAAATATTAAACAAAAGTATATTGTGCTCAAATAAAGTGAAGAAAATGTAGAGGATTTGAGTAACTATTTATGTTAAAACTTATTCTATATTTAGAGGGTGATTTAATTGATTTTAGAGATAGAGGGTGGATTAGAGAAACTACTGTAGGATCAAAAGAGGATAAAAATCTCTAAAATTAATTAGGGCAAATTACATAAATGATCCCTGTAGTTTTAGTGTTTTTTGCAATTGGTCCTTGTACAAATTTTTTTTTGCCAGTCGTCCTTGTACCAACCAATTGAATGCAATTGGTCCTTCCGTCTAGTTCCGTTAATTTTTTTCCGTTAAGTCTTGACATGTGCTCCTCACGTGAATTTGGGCAGGGACAAAATTATCATTTTACTTATAAAAGTACAGGGACCAACCGTGAAATTTGGGCCGGTCATCTTCTCCGGCAATGGTGACCTCGACCAAAAAGTACCGAAAGTACTGAAAACCAGAGTTTTCTTCTTGAAAAAGTAACAAAAAATCTCAATCTCTTCTCTCTCTCTCTCTCCTCTCTTCTCTCTCTCACACACACACACACGCACACACTCACTCTTTCTCTCACACACACGCACACACTCACTCTTTCTCTCTCTGACCTTTCCCCACAACAAAACCTATCAAGTAAGTTAACAAAGGCACACAGCAGGCCACACCACACAAAAAAAAAAAAAAATCAAACCAAACAAGTAATAATTTTTTTTTTCTTTTTCCTTGTAGAAAATGATATACAGTATAAGATGAGTTTTTTTTTATTTCCGTGTCAAGCAAGCATCCATTCATTGAGTGAGGGGGGTTTCTTAACCCACGGGCAATATCTCTTTCTCTCTGTTTTGGCCTGCTTCACCCACAATCTCCATGTCCCCATAAATTTTATCGTCCCCTTTTCTCTGCCCCCACTCTAAAATCAATTAGAATCTATCTGGGTATAGCCCTAAATTTGTTTTTTTTTTATCAAGAATTCTGTTTTTTTTCCTTCCAGATCGATTATGGGTCATGTATCAATGTCTGTCAATCCATCTCCGGCGGCGGTGGCGGCAGGCAGCGCCGTCGACACCAGTGGCAGCGGCAGCGCCGTCGACACCAGTGGCAGCGGCGCCACCGGCAACTTCACTTGCACCTGGGTTCGGTTTCACCCGATGGATGAGGAACTTGTTCGGTACTATTTGAGGCGTAAGGCTTGTGAACAGTGATGAGTGGTGGTGGGTTGAGAAGAAGATGAATAGTGATGGGTGAATTTTCTTTGGTTTTAATCATTTCAGAATAGATCCCTATACTTCTTAAAATGAAATGATTATTTTATCCATCTACTAATGCACGTGTGTGGCAAGTATGCGTACTTAACGGCAGAAAATTAACAGAATTTAACGAAAGAACTATTTGGATAAAATGTCTCGGTATAGAGACCATTTGTAAGGTATAAGGATCAATTATAAAAAATATTAAAATTACATAAATTATTTGTGTAGTTTGCCTAATTAATTATAAAAAGTGGATAGAGGCGGATGGAGAGCGCCACAATTGTGCAATCACACGAGTACCAACATTTATTAAGCACTCGTGCATACATGCCACGTGTATTGGCGCCCCCAATTTTGGCAAATTGGCGGGTGTAGTCGTGTCATCCAGAATTTCGAGAGAAGAAGCCCCTTTTTAGTCACTTCAAAAATCACCTCCAATTCTTTCTAGGGTTAGGGTTTTAACTCACGGTTACACGTATGTATTGTCTGCTCCACTCACTCACTCTCTCTCTCCTCTCCTCTCTTTCTCTCTCTAATATCTCTAGTTACTTTGGTTGACAGTACAAACAAACAATACACCTGCCCCCCGTCTGTCGGTGTTTTTATATTGTCACGCCACCTTACCCATACCCCCAACCCGCCCCCCACCACCTCCCTGCCGTGACCACTCTGTTTTAGCCCCCATTTTTGAGTGTGATTTCTTTCTTGATTTTTGTGCTTTCTCTCAGCTCATCCCCTCCCTTCACTTGAATATTTCCACTTCTCTTCCTCTTTGATCAACTTTGCCTCTTCTTTTCTCTCTGTTTTGAGAGATGATTAGGCTTAAGAACTGTCAACCTCCAGGTGTATGTCAAAAAAACCAAACAGAGCTCATGGATATTCTTACCGAAAAGGTAAGATAAGTACCATTCATGATTCAGTTCCCTATTGTGTTTTCCCTTATTTATGTGTTTTAGTCAATACCCATTACATCATTGTCTTCAATTAAAGTGATATTTTTTGATGGGTTTGTTTCTTTATGGCTACTACAGTGTTATTTTGTTGATCTTTTGCTTTCTTGGTTAATAGGAATCGTCATGTGGAGAAATGAATGAGACTGAGATTAAGAAACTTTGTGCTGATTGCAAGACCACAAGGACACCCTTGTGGAGAAGTGGTCCTGCTGGGCCCAAGGTATTTAATCCTCGACTACTCTTCAATTCCTTTGATTTTAGGGTCTTTCACGAATGGCTTTGATTTACACAGTAATTTTATTGTGATTTTGCAGTCACTATGTAATGCTTGTGGGATTAGATTTAGGAAAAAGAAGGGCGGCGGTGTTTTGGGTATGAACAAAGGATCATCCGATAGAAAGAAAGACAAGCCCTCTCCCTCCTCATCATCCTCCTCCTCGTCGACCTCTGCCGCCATTGCTGCCGCAGATGTCACCGCCAACACCACTATCAATAGCAGTGGCAAGAATGGAAATGATGAGAAGACCATTGTTGACAAAGGCAAGGATGGTAAAATGGGTGGCAAATTGAGGGTGAGATTAATGGGTTTGGGGAAAGAAGTGGTGTTATTGCGGAGACCGAGATCACCGATGAAGAGGCAAAGGAGTAGGAAGATATTAGGGGAGGTGGAGCAAGCTGCTGTTCTCTTGATGGCTCTGTCTTATAACTCTGTTTATGCTTAGACTAGAAAAAATTAGTGAAAACTAACCCTAACCCACCAACCCCAGTCTATCATGGCTTCCGTTGTCTCTTTCACTAAGTTGTTTTTGTTTCAGTGAAGTAGCTAGAAGGGTTTTGCAATTTCCCCAAGTAGTAGGAAGTTGGGGTTTCTTAATGGCATGTAGTGAAAATGTGTGATGGGGGGTGAAAATCCTACTGCTTTGGGTGGAAATACATATTTACTGGGGAAAGAAGGTGTATATATTATGGTCCATCTTTATCAATGGAAAGTTGATTACAATTAGTATGTTAAACAATTTGCAGCGAATTTTATAATTCATTTCTTGATCTCTAATACCATTATATCATAAAAGATTTTAATTATGATTTAGCAGTATTTATTTGGAACTAGTTTTTATGAATTTCATTTTTGTTGGTAAATTATTAGAATGTTGTGCGAATGGTTTTAGTGATAGTACCATGTGAAAGCTGAATGGATTGCTTATTCTTGCAAAACATGATGGAGCTAAGAAAATGATGAGAAATGGAGAGAAGCGGAGCAGCTCACCCAATCTGCCTCGGTTCGAGAAAACACATATTACATATGTTAAGACTGTTCAAAGAGAATATACTGACAGTTCCAATTACATTTGTCTCTTTGTCTTTATGCATCTCTGATTCTAAGTCTATCACAGTGGAATTATTTTTTCTCTCCAGTATACTTTTTTTTTTAATTACTAAAAGACATTTTGAAAATTATTGATCGGTTCACTTTCTCAAATTTTTTTCCAGTACACTCTTTTTTTTTAATCGTTAAAAGGCATTTTAAAAATTTTCTTCCTAAAATACCCTCAACAACATCGTTGCTTCAGATTTGAGATTCAAATTGATGTATAAATGATTTCATGTTGTTAATATAGTCTTTCCTCATGTTTGGGTATCAATTTTTATGCATAAAATACGAATTTGATCAAATTTAAATTTTTTGAGTTCATCCCGTTTTTCTTTGTTCTTGAGTTGTTTTGGTCACTTAAATCTCTGTTTTAAGCTTCGAATTTGTTTAAAATCAATCTCATATTATTATCCTAATTTAGTACTATATTTGTGCACAATTTTTCTACCAAAAAACACTATTTTTAAGCTTCAAATCAAGCTTGACAGTGTGCTGTCCAAAAACAGAGGAAGATGTTCTTGGCTCATCGCGATGCAGATATGGCTCATCGCGATTCAGATATAACCCATCGCGATGCAGATATGGCTCATCGCGATGCATATATGGCTCATTGCGATGCAGGAGTTCTTTATCAGACTTATTAATACGAATGATCCATATATGGCTCATCGCGATGTATATATGGCTCATCGCGATGCATATATAGCTCATCGCGATGCAGGAGTTCTTTCTCAGACTTATTAATACGAATGATCCATATATGACTCATCGCGATGCAGATATGACTCATCGCGATGCAGATATGGCTTATTGCGATGCACATATGGCTCATCGCGATGCATGAGTTCGTTATCACACTTATTAATATGAATGATCAATATATGACTTATCGCGATGCATATATGACTCATTGCGATGCACATATGGTTCATCGCGATGCAGGAGTTCTTTATCGCGATGCTATATGTTGAGTGTTACTGTGGCATCGCGATTGCAAAAGTGGTGCATCGCAATTTGCAAAAGTGGTGAATCGCGATGCAACAATTGTTGCATCGCGATTGCAAAAGTGGTGCATTGCGATGCCAAAGTGATGCATTGCGATGCTTTGGTTCCCTAAAGCGCGCTGCGATGATCGCGATGCACCAATTGTTGCATCACGATGCCCCAATTTGTTGCATCGCGATGCACCACCAATTGTTGCATCGCGATGCCCCAATTTGTTGCATCGCGATGCAAAAAGTGGTGCATCGCGATGCCAAAGTGGTGCATCGCGATGCCTTGGGTTACTGAAGCGCGCATGTTTTTCTTTCATTAATGGCATAATCGTCTTTTCGCCCCAAAAATGCATTTTTTCAATTTTTAAAAAAGATGAGTGGACTGGAGTTTTGGCATCGCGATGCCTTGGGTTACTGAAGCGCGCGTGTTTTTCTTTCATTAATGGCATAATCGTCTTTTCGCCCCAAAAATACCTTTTTTTGATTTTTAAAAAAAATGAGTGGACTGGAGCGATTACAAATGTTTGAAAAGGGACCGGCCTGTAATTCAGCCTTGAAGTTTTATATTGGGCTCTCTTTTGAAGCTAAAAAAAAAAGGGGATTGAAACTGAACAGGGCCGCGGTCTTTTGGAGGAAGAAGACATCTGAGTTACATTTAGCCCCTAATTATTCCATTAGCTACACTTTGACCCTCTTTGTTTTCATAAGACTAAAATCAACCCTTTTGTTTATATGTTGTACAAGGGCAGTTAAGTAAATAATTATTGCTAGGATTTGACTACCCTTAAGGTTCTGGAATATAATGAACAAGCCCTCCTAGGTTTAAAATGTTTAGCAAACCCTTATTGTATTATGTTTTAATTTTAAAAGAGGATATTGTTGTCTTTGGAATTAAGTGCCGTCGATAGCGATTGGGAGGAAGTACAATTTTGACTTTTGAACTAGCTTGTGTCGAATTCGAGGTAAGGGACTTTCTACTCTATCTAGTCTGTTTTCATCCCTTCGTTTTTATCGAAAAATAAAATGTTTTGCTACATCGTGTTGTTTCAAATGAGCCTATAAAATTAATTTTATATTTTCATCGAAAATGTGATGTATTGAAATATCCCCAAAATAAGGATCATGCATATGAGCCTCTGAAATGAATTTGATTTCTGAATTTTCATTATTGTTTATTGACATTACAATTTTGTTACAGAATTGTGAACTATAAAACTTTTAGAAACCGATGGTCTGACTATGTATTGAAACTTCTGAACCGTCTAGTCTACTAGCTAGGTAGATATATCGAACTCTGAAATTATCGAACCGCGTCACAGGGTTGTACCGCGACAATTATCGAACCGCGACACAGGGTTGTACTGCGACAATTATCGAACCGCGTCACAGGGTTGTACTGCGACATCATCGAACCGCATCACAGGGTTGTACTGCGACAATTATCGACACCGTGTTATAGGGTTGTACTGTAGCCGTAGTCAACAAAGACCATGAAACTTTATTAAAATTGTTTAACGGAATAGTTGGTCATGCCACTGGTATGGGACGGTGGTATAATCGACTAGCTTTGACCAAATTTTGATTTCGAAAGTCTTTTGAAAATTATTGTTTGAACTTAGTGAATTTCTTTTGATGAAACAGTTGGTTATATTACCGGTATGAGACGGTAGTGTCATTGACTTGTTTCAAAGTAAATATTTTTGCTCAAGAATATTTTAAATGTCGTTTATGAAAAATGCGATTTGAAATGCTTCTTATGACTTTTTATAGAATTATTGTTTTTGAAATACGTGCTTGATCCTCTAGATAGCATTGTTAGTACCTTGCTGAGCTGTGAGCTCACCCCTTTATCATTTTGCAGATCGTTAATGTCAGTGACGGCTTGGGATTACTCAATGGATGGCTCGGGAGTTTTCTGTTTTAGTTTGATTTCTGTTTTGTGCAATTAGACTTGGTTTTTGTAAGGAGCTGTTGACTCCCTAAATAAGTGTTGTTTTAGAAACTTTTTTGGACTTGATAGGCTAAATAGGATAATGGGCCTCATTGTTTACGGTTTAGCTTTCATTAAAGAGTAGTCAGATTTGAGCTGCGCAATTGTGTTGGAAGGCCTTGCGGTCCCAAAATCATTTTAGTGGGCTGCGGCCGGTCACCCCTGGCCCATTGGTCTGACTGTGGGTTTGGGGCGTGACAAACTTATTCCAATAGAGACAAACTTCTATATTCACTTAATCGATGCCATGCATGTGCTTGTTGAGCAAGAACAGAGACGTAAGGTGATGCAGTTCTTAATGGGATTAAATGAAAATAATATTGCAGCAAGAGGCAACATCATTATGATAAAGCCATTACCGACAGTTAATCAAGCCTTTAGTATGATTGAATCAGAGGAAAAACAAAGGAAAGGTTATGTGCCTATTACAGATCGTCAATAGCCTTGGCAGCAACTCAATCACAAGTTACTCATAATGCAGAGAACAAGCTCTATTAAACTTATTGTAATGGTGACAATCACTTCAAATAGCCTTGGCAGCAACTCAATCATAAGTTACTCAATGCAGAAAACAAGCTCTATTGAACTTATTGTAATGGTGACAATCACTTCAGAGATACATGTTTTAAACTTCATGGATATCCACAAAATAAAGGTAATTACAAGAGAAAGACCGAAAATTATGTTCAGGCGAGTACTGGAACTCAAGGAGGTTGGTTTAACACAGGAAAGACGATGCAAGTGAGTTGAGATATGCAGGATGAAAGTGAGGCTGGTGAATGTTGTTATGCATCACAATTGGAACATTTACAAGGGCAAGTTGAGCAATTAAAGGGAATGTTTAGTAAGAATTCAGGTAAAGAGTCTTCTGTTGCAAAACCTGAACATATATATAGCAGGTATGATTATCTCTTCAAGATCATTATCCTCTTGTGCTTTGCTTCCTAAATCCAATTTTTGTTCCAATTGGATTATTGACGCTCGGGCAACAGACCATATGCGTAACAACTTGTCTATCATGCATCCTATTCAACCTTTGTCATGTCTAATATTTGTCGCTTTGCCAATGGTGATATGCAGTTAGCATTACTACAATTGGTTCTGTCACACTGTCTCCTTTGCTCACACTCACTGAAGTTTTTCATATCCCTTTATTTAGATACAATCTCATCAATGAAGTGATTGATCGAAAGGTGACACCTTAACCCGATGAATCAATCCAACTACGAACCTTGGCATGTACAGCCGCAACCCGATAATTAAGATGACCACGAACCTTGGTATAATGATGTTTGCCACAATTGGGATGAAATACCAATTGATAAGAAGAAAGAATGAATGCCACAGAATAGATCTTGATAAGTTCGAAAAGTTCTTGAAGAACGGACTCTCAATCAGATTAATATCAAAGTTGGGTATAAGTTGTCTATCTTCTAAACACATAAAACGACCTTATATAGGCTAGAAACAAACCTTACTAATCCCTAAAAAAATGATTAAAGTCGCACCCCGAAGAAATAGGGTGAAAACACTAATTAAAAATACATAAAATAACGAAAATACAAAATCCTGTCGATGGCGCGCCTTGGCGCGGTGCCCTAGCGCGATGCTCCCAGTTCTTTGTGATTTCAGACTCGTTTTCAGGCTGAGATTCAGCGAGTTGCGTGCCCTAGCGCGGCGCTACGACCCGGTGACTTTCCAGAAGTTGCACTTTGGTCCTTTAAGTCCTCTAAATCATCCTTATGGCCTTGGATCATGTTGAGAAGAGTCCCTTGTGTCTTCAAATCATCTGTATACCCTTGAAACACTTTGAACCCTCCTCTTTGATTCCTCTAATCATCATCCAATTGAATCACAACCTTCCTATGCGCCTTGGTTAATTACTTGATCAATCACGAACAAAGTGTGCTTGAATTTCCATGCACGATCCTTTGCCATATAATCTTTGAACACATGTGTGAACATCGGTATTGAGCAAACTGGGATCACATCATTTCCCTCCTCTTGAAAGGGATTTGTCCTCAAATCTTCAATTGGTTCAAAGATGTAATCATTGGTGTGCTTTAGAACTCGAACACGGCCTTCAACTTCTGACATTGGTTTAGAGCGTGTTAATAATTAAAATTGCTCTGCTTGTGTGGGCAACCAATCCTAAGTTCCTGGATCATAAATCAACCTTGATTGCTTGGCACATTGTGCAGTTCTTTGTTCAACAAATATCCTTGTTTTCACCTAAGGTAGAGATTTAATAAGACTAGGAAAGATAAGATCAAATTCATTAGTATAATATATATCTTTCCCACTGAAGTGATCGTTAATAATTCGTGTGAGGAACCAAGAAGCCGGTGGAGTTGGAGTTTTTAAGTTGAATGGGTCTTCGTATACATGGAACATCTTCAACTCTTCTCGAACCGCTTTAAACTTCATCTCCTTTTCATCTTTCTCATATTGCTCCTTTTCAATTGTCTCCTTTTTAGTTTTCTCTCTTACAAGCCTCTTTCTTTCTTTCTTTTCTCTCTCTACCTTCTCCCTCTCTATCTTCTCTCTCTCTTTTTTTTCTCTCTCAAACTTTTCTCTCTCTACCTTTTCCCTCTCTATCTTCTCTTTTTCATGTCTCCACTCAATCTCTATCCTTTGTACTTTCACCAGATCTTTATAGACCTCCTCTAGTGTCATAGGTACTAGAGTGACTCTCTTTTGATTTAATAAGAACGATTATCTATTGTTGTAGATCATGCTTAACTTATCGACCAAGTTTCCACGGCACACCCAACAACAAATGCCCATCCTGCATTGGCACTACATCACATAGAACCTCATCCACATACCCCCCTAATTCTGAATGGTACCACCACCTGTTTAGTCACCTCTACTTTACTACCAGAACGAAACCTTTACAATATATAAGGTTGTGGATGGCCAATGACCGGCAAACCCAATTTCTCAACCAAAGTAGTACTAACAAGATTGATACGACTACTACTATCAATAATCACATGACATATTTTGTTTAGCACGGAAAATTGAGAACGAAAAAGATTGTCAAGATGAACAACTTCCATTAGATTCTCTCTCTCTCTCTCTCTTTTTAATTTTTTTTTGAAATAAGCCGAAAAATTAAACTACAATTTTTTTTTTTATAAAATTTATAACCCTAGAAAATTTTAGGGTTTGAAACAAGAAAGAATACTAGGAACGAAAATTTTACGAATAAACTAGGGTTTATGATCTAAGTTTATGATTCTACAAAAAATGGGGACGAAATCAACAACCTAAAAATTGGAAACAATCGAAAGCTAGAACGAAAACAATTAAAAGGATAGAGTATAGAAAGAACCTTTGCTCTGATACCAAATGATACGATCTTCGCCAAAGATTCTCGATGAATCTCGATTTTCATGCGGAACGGAAGCTAAGATCGATGAAGTCGATGGAAATGTGACACCTCAACCCGATGAATCAATCCAACTACGAACCTTGCATGTATAACCGCAACCCTATAATTGAGACGACCACGAATCTTGGTATAATGATGTTCGCCACAATTGGGATGAAATACCAATTGATAAGAAGAATGGATGAACGCCATAGGATAGATCCTGATAAATTCGAAAAGTTCTTGAAGAACGAAGAAGAATTGAATAAACTTTCAATCAGATTATTATCAAAGTTGGGTATAAATTGTCTATCTTCTAAACACATAAAATGACCTAATATAGTCTGAAAACAAACCCTACTAATCCCTAAAAATGATTAAAGTTGTATCCTAAAGAAATAGGGTGAAAACACTTGTTAAAAATACATAAAATAACGAAAATACAAAATCCTGTCGACGGCGCGCCTTAGCGCGGTGCCCTAGCGCACCTGCACGCCTTGGCGAGGCGGCTTAGCGCAATGCTCCCAGTACTGTCACGACCCGACCCGAATTCCTATGTGGAACCTTGTTCGGCTCGTGAGACGGGAACACAAAATGCATAATTCGAAGTCATTTTCATGCAAAAACCCTGTAATGCAAGTGTATGATTTTTTCTTTTTTAAGCAAAATAACATATCACGGCAACATACAAGCCGGAGTAAACACAATAGCTAGCCAACAAACCCACGAGCTAGAGAGCTCGGGACAAACATACATTCATAACAGAGTGCGCGGAATAAGAGTTAACAGTATATATACAAGTCCTGACAACCATGTCCGCATCTACAAAAGAATAATAACCACAAATCAAGTACGGGATATCTACCCAACTTTACATTGTTTAGTTAAAAATATACACCCTCGACCTCACCAAAAGAAAATTCGGAGGCTCAAGGAGCAACTATACCCAAAAGAATGCGGGTCACAGAGGGTTTTCGCCAGATCGGGATCTAAGGAAAACAAATAAACAATGGACGGGGTGAGTTATAAAACTCAATAAGCTACTAATGCAACAATATGTCATGCGAGATGTGAACAGTAATAAGGATCATGTATAACAAAGTTGTCATAACAAGGTAAATCTCAAAGCATCATAGATAGCCTGTATCTCATAGCCACAAATCACATAGCATGCATCTCACGTAGGAGCAATATGTAAACACATATAAAAAGGATACCGTCGAGGTACACCTCCGACATACAAACTTTCAACCAACCAACCAATAATACCAATGTAAAAACCATTGATGTCGTACCCGATCATCGAACCAATAACCAAGAATCATGGTGAACCGTTTTCCGTATTCACGTCGGCGTGAAGACTCGGTCCCCACGACCTAAGAAACAATCACGGTATAGCTTACCAAGGTCGCGTTTATTCCGTACAACACTTAGCGCTACAACCCCTACCGTGGCCAACGGTAGGGCGAGGCCCAGTGTATTGGCCTTCGGCTATTACGTAGCCCCGGTTCACGCAATAATCGAGCGTCAATACACCTTTAACAAATATGCCATGGACTTAACGAATGCTCAAGTAGATGTTTACTCAACACATTATCAAAACCAATCAAAATGCTTAAGTAGATATTTACTCAACATTTAATATAAACACGTCTTACTCCAAAGTAGGGAGTATAACGACCACAACAACAACGTGTTCATGTATGCTAAATGTTTCAACTACACGTAGCCATACAACACCAACACCAAGGATTACCACAATACCAATAAATGTGTAGCACGTAACCAATCACCCAACGGGTCTCTTGAGTATCCAAAGAGCTCACAAAACACACACGTGATCATATTCATTATCAAACCCTAACCAACTCCGTTAGAGTCATTTTAGGTTACTAGTGATGTCGAGTTACGGAAGTGGTCTTGCACTTTAAACCTAGCACATTAACGCCCAACCTCGAGTTCCCAACATCATAGAATAAGAAACAATATATATTTCACAAGCCCATAATGGCATTTTATGGCAAGAATCATGTATTCACAAATCTAGCATGGTAACTTCACACATTAGAAGTCTAGGATGTCATATGAGACATAAACCAAGAAGAAGGGGGGGGGTAGTAGCTTACCTCTTGTCGAAAATGATGGGAGAAATTAAAATCTATTCGGTGGAAAAGCTTCCTCTAGTCAAGGCCTTCGCAACGGTGTGCTCGGATCGTCGAGATTCTTTCACAAACTCAAGAAATCTCAACTTCTCACTCTAAACCCTCTCTAGTCTCTCTCTAAGCTCTTGGTTGAAGTGGGGGAGAAATGAGAGTCTCCAAGGCTCCTTAGGGTGTTTAATGGCTGGAAAAGGGGGCTCCAACCGGGCTAGTGACTTGGCTCAAGGAGAGCCAATCAAATTTGTAAGTTGGACACAAAAATGAGATTTTCTCGGGTGAACAATCTGGGCGCTATGCGGACGTACTATGCGGGCGCATAGCTTCTATGCGGGTGCCTTAAGCGGCCGCATAGAATCCAGAGAAGCTATGCGTTGGTTAGAGCTCGCACTATGCGTCTGTATAGTGACCAGCTCAGGTCAAAGCCCAATAAAGCTCTCCAAAGTGTTTCCAAAACACTTCCAAGTCAACCTAAGATGATTTTAAGCCCAAGGGAAGGTCAAAACACTCGAGAAAGGTTCCCGAAATGACTGATAACAAGGCAAGAAGTTCGACGCATCTCAAGAACGATCGATTATAAGAATTAAACAACAATTCAAAACATGTAAAACACATGGAATGCTATATGAATGTACTATGAATAAAATGCAACATACTCAAATAATATCAATGGTATAAATCAAGATGACATATGCATGACGTAAGAATGATACGAGCAATATTAATGGTGCAAATGAAGCGGGTGTTACATTCTCACCCCCTTAGAATAAATTCGTTCGCAAATTTACTTACCGACTCCATCGAACAAAGCGGGGTATTTCTCACGCATCTCTTGCTCTGTCTCCCAAGTGGCTTCCTCGACATTGTGGTTCCTCCACAATACCTTCACAAGGGGTATAGTCTTTGTCCTTAACACTTGTTCCTTTGTATCTAAAATCTTTACGGGTTGTTCGACATAGGAAAGATCAGGCGTCAAATCCAGTACTGGTTCATATTCTAACACATGTGAAGCATACGTCAAGTACTTCGTCAACATTGATACATGAAACACCGCATGAATACCTGACATCGACAGTGGCAAAGCAAGTCTATAAGCCAACTTTCCAACTCTCTCCAAAATCTCAAACGGTCCAATATACCTCGAAGCTAATTTTCCTTTCTTCCCAAACCTCTTAACCCCAATTCGAGGTGAAACTTTTAAAAATACATAGTCACCAACCTCGAACTCAAGATCTCGATGTCTATTGCCAGCATAACTCTTTTGTCTACTCTGAGCCGTCTTCAATCTCTCCCGAATGAGTTTTACACTCTTCGCCGACTCATGAACCATTTTCTGACCCCACAATTTCGCTTTACCAACCTCGTCCCAACAAATTGGAGAACGACACTTCCTTCCATAAAGTGCCTCATACGGAGCCATCTCAATACTCGACTGATAACTGTTATTGTAGGCGAACTCAATCAATGGTACATGCGAATCCCAAGTGCCTTTAAAGTCCATCGAGCAAGCTCTCAACATATCCTCAAGAATTTGGATTGTTTTCTCAGACTGTCCATCGGTTTGTGGATGAAATGTAGTACTAAGATTCAATACCCAAAGCATTCTGAAGTGACTGCCAAAATCGAGAAGTAAACCGTTGATCCTTATCTGATACAATACTCACTCGCACCCCATGTAGCCTCACAATTTCCTGAATATACAACGAAACAAGCTTCTCCAATGAATCTGTCATTGCAATAGGAAGAAAATGAGCCGACTTAGTCAACCTATCAACAATAACCTAAACTGCATCATGACCTCGTCGAGTCCGTGGTAATCCTGTCACAAAGTCCATTGTGATGTTCTCCCATTTCCATTTCGGAATCTCCAAAGGTTGCAACAATCCAGCTGGTCTCTGATGTTTCGCTTTAATCCTTTGACAAGTCAAACATTTCGATACAAATTCAGCAATTTCCCTTTTCATTCCACTCCACCAAAAATTCTTTTTCAAATCCTTATACATCTTAGTACTCCCCGGGTGGATTGTATATTTAGACTTATGGGCTTCATCTAACACTTGTCGTTTCACTTCCTCAAATGCCGGTACACAAACTCTACCTCGAAACGTCAAAATGCTATCACTGTTCTTAGTAAAATCTGGAGTCTTATCCTTATCTAACTCATCAATTAACCTCTTCAATTTCGGGTCACTCTCTTGGGTCTCCTTAATCCGTTGAAACAACACTGGAGTAGCCTGAATATTAGCAAAAACCACCCCATGGCCAGATTCACAAGGACCCCAATCACGAATATCCTCAAGCATCTTCCACTCCCTAGTCATCAAACCAAGAAATATACGTTTTCCTACTAAGCGCATCTGCTACAACATTGGCCTATCCCGGGTGATAAAGTATAGTGCAGTCGTGGTCCTTTAACCGTTCTATCCACCTACGCTGTCTGTTATTCAACTCTTTTTGAGAAAATAAATACTTAAGGCTCTTATAATCAGTGAACACCTCAAACATAGCCCCATACAAATAATCGCAGCCAATTCAAGATCATGTGTCGGGTAATTCTGTTCATACTGAATAAGTTTCCGAGAAGTATACGCGATAACCCTTCCGTTCTGCATTAAGACACAACCCAAACCTTCCTTTGATGCATCACAAACCCATCGTCTCCATTCAACAATGCTAGAATAGGAGCTGTAGTCAACTTCTCCTTCAACTCCTGAAAACTCACCTCATACTTATCATTCGTCACTGTCTCAGGTCTCTTCCAACTTACCACAGCCTCGATCTTAGTCAGATCAACTGATTTGTTAGAGGCTCTCTCTTGCGCGCACCCACAAGGATTGCAAATCTTAACTCAAGCCACTTAGTTTAACTCATTTGTTAATTTTTCTTTTTAAGTTTCAGCATTAATATCAATTAATTGGAGAGTTGTAACTCCTCCCAAATCAAGTCTGTCTTAAGTTCTTGAGTTAATAGGCTGATTGAAGTGGTTTTGATTAACTACGAAAATCAAAACGTTTCTCTTGATGGCCTATATAAAACAGCTCCCTTCCACATTCTCAAAATACACACAAAATTTTCCAAAGATATCTCCTTCTGCATTTTCCATCTTCTTCATCATTTTCCTTTGGCCTCCTGTGTCATTGGTGATACTGTCCAAACACCCGTTCAGTTTTCCAGAATCCTAAGTGTTAAGGTTAATTCGATTGTTTTCATTGTATTCTGGGAGACAGATGCTCAAGAACAAACCTCTAAGCACTAACGGAGTGAAGACTCTCTTTCGCACGCGCCCGCAGGGGCTGCAAATAGAGATGTTAAAAGGGCCGCGGCCCGTAGGGTTGGCCCGTTTAAACCGAAAAAAACAGGGTTAGGGTTCAATATTTTTGGCCCGTTTAAAATCAGGGCTTTTTAGGGCTGACCCGTTTAACCCGCGGCCCGTTAGGGCTGGCCCGCCAGGTTTCAGGGTTGGCCCGCCAGCCCACGTAATATTAATTAGGCCATAAAAAGTTTAGGAGATACGTAAAACAACCACTATGAGAATAAAACCAACAACCTTTAATCCAAAGTCAAACACATTTATCCTTTGCACTACAGGTCTTCTTTGTATACTTGTGAATAAATACTGAAATATAAACAAAAACGTTGGAAAGAACTACTAAGTAGAGATATTACATTATTTATTTTGAGAATAACAAGTTGGAAATTATAAGACATCGATGTAAAAAAATGTCTAGTTTATATTTCTTTTGAAAAACATAAGAAACTATCAAAGTTATGAATGATTTATCGATTCACTATTTCAAAATATTGTTATATTATATCTTTAATCGTGGCCCGATAGTGGCCCGTTTAGCCCGAAACCCGCTAGGGTTAGGGTTAGGTCTGCAATATTAGTAGCCCGAAAAAATTGGACTGTTTAGCCTGCGGCCCGTTAGGGCCACAACCCGTTAGGGCTAGCCCGAAACCGCTAGGGCTAGCCCGTTTAACATCTCTAGCTGCAAATCTTAACTCAAGCCATTTTTTTTTAAATGTTGGAGGGGACATAGACCTTACCCGAACCCTTATTATTATTATTTAATGTCTTGAAAGACTACAATTAAGACTATATGATGACTTTGGTGTGACTAGAACAAATTGTTTGAACGTGAGGCTTGAATAACAACTATTTGAACCACAACTATGCCTCTAGTGAGGCTTTAACACCCGACCTTTTTAAATACCAGGGTGTCGTCTCTGGTGATACTTGAACACTCGACCTATCCGTTAAGAGAAATGAGCAGTACTAGTTGAGCTAGAACTCGTTGGTAACTCAAGCCACTTAGTCTAATTAACTCACGTTTTGTTAATTTTTCTTTTTAAATTTTACCATTAATATCAATTGAAAGAGAGTTGTAACTCCTCCCTAATCAAGTCTGCCTTAATTTCTTGAGTTAATTGACTGATTAAAATAGTTTTGATTAATTGCGCAAATCAAAACGTTTCTCTTGATAGCCTATATAAAGCAGGTCCCTTCCATATTCTCAAAAGACACATGAAATTTTCCAGAGATATCTCCTTCTGCATTTTGCACCATGTTCATCATCTTCCTTTGACTTCCTGTGTCATTGGTGATATTGTCCAAACTCCTGTTCAGTTTGCCAGAATCCTAAGTGCTATGGTTAATCCGGTTGTTTTCGTTGTATTCTGGGAGACAGACGCTCACAAACAAACTTCCAGGAACTAACGGAGTGGAGGCTCTCTTTCGCGCGTGCCCGCAGGGGTTTGCAAATCTTAACTTAAGCCACTTAGTCTAACTCACGTTTTGTTAATTTTTCTTTTTAAATTTCGCCATTAATATCAATTGATAGAGAGTTATAACTCTTCCCAAATCAAGTCCGCCTTAATTTCTTGAGTTAATAGACTGATTACAACGGTTTTGATTAATTGCGCAAATCAAAACGTTTCTCTTGATAGCTTATATAAAGCAGCTCCCTTCCACATTCTCAAAAGGCACAAAATTTCCAGAGATATCTCTTTCTGCATTTTACATCTTGTTCATCATCTTTCTTTGGGCTCATGTGTCATTGGTGATACTGTCCAAACACACGCTTAGTTCACCGGAATCCTAAGTGCTAAGGTTAATCTGGTTCTTCCGTTGTATCCTGGGAGACAGATGCTCACGAACAAACCTCCAATCACTAACGAAGTGGAGGCTCTCTTTCGCGCGTGCTCGTAGTGGTTGCAAATCTTAACTCAAGCCACTTAGTCTAGCTCACGTTTTGCTAATTTTTCTTTTTAAATTTTGCCATTAATATCAATTGAAAGAGAGTTGTAACTCCTCCCAAATCAAGTCTGCCTTAATTTCTAAGACTGTGTTAAAAAAAATTGGCACAAAAAAAAATAAAGTCGAAATGGGGGCCACTTTGTTGAATCAACACCATCAGCGACAGCTTGACCTTTGACTCTTCGGTTTCCTGCTTCCAAGTTCCAAATTTGAGTCTCTATCCATCTTCATCTCTAAGATGTTTTATTCAATCTAACATTGAAACCGATTTCAATCTCGCTATTCGCTAAAATTTGAAAATTAACGGTGGATCTTGTTAATATTTTTGGCAAACTCAACTCAATAACTCACCAAGATTGAAGAAAAAATCTTGGCAAACCATTGTAAATCTATGATTCATTGGTAATATTTTACTACTTGTTAGAGTTTTTATTTTATATATTTCCGAAAAAGTTTCGATTTTTATTGATGGGTTTTGGCGTTTTGCCCTTTACAATATAATTTTTTGCAATTTTCAAATTTAGGTTTGAATTAGATTTTAATGGTGAATGGAGAATTGGTGATGCATTAGAGTTTAGACGTTATTGATGGAGAAGACTTCCAAAGCTATAAAGACGAGTAAGAGTTTGAGTGTGTGACTCTGTGTGTGCGTGTGTTACTATGTTGGTGTTGTGTGTGTGTGTATGTTTTTTTTGAATAATAGCGGGCCGGTCTCCTTTCCTGAATATTCAATCAGTTTAAAACCATATATTTGTTTTAAACCGAAAAAGTCCAGTTTGGTGGATAAATGACTCAATTATTTCAAAAATACCTCCGTAACAACCTAAATAACATTTGAAGCATTGTCTTCCTTAAATTTCTCCTGTAAATTCTTCATTTCATTCCAACCATTATTTACTTTTACTACAGCCTTCATCTCTCTGTTTCTTTTCATTCCTAGTTCTTTATCAAAAAACAAGACCAGTCAAACAAAATAACTTTAATCTTGGCAATAAACAACGTTGAAGAGTATATACAATCTTTCTACTATGTTTAATGTTTCAAACAAGTGTATACCGTTATTGTTTGTTATGATTAATGATTAATTCATTATTTTGTTGAATGGAATACGAGTTCAGTATCTATTTTCGTTTCTCGGGATTGCTTGTTGCTTTATTGCTTCGTTGTCATTCAAGTATTATTAAGTAATCTTATAACACAACTATTCTGTACTAATAGATAAAAGTTTAAATTTGTACTTAATAATATAACTCATGTTAATTTAAAGTTTACTCTTTCTTTCGTGTTCTTTGTATTTTCTGAAACGACGCAGCAGCAGCAGCAGTGTTCGTTTCTTAGTATGCAGAAATAAAATTTCATTAGAAATAAAAGTGGGCATCGATCGTGATGCAACAAAATAGTAATTTTTAGTACAATTTTGTGCATCATGATGCACACTTTGATTCATGACAAGTGTAATGTTATGCGTTAGTACTGTTTTGTGCATCGTGATGCACACTTTGATGCATCACAAGAGTAATTTTTAGTACAATTTTGTGCATCGCGATGCATCAATTTTGGAACAGGTGTGAAGGCCAAAATTATGGGCGTGACACCTATTTTGAACTTTTAAGAAAATTCCATGCATCGCTATGCACACTTTGAGCTACGATGCATCAATTTTGTTTTGTAATGCATAGCGTGCCTATTCCATGTTTTTTAAGGGCATAGACAATATTTTGCAAAAAAAGTGCCTTTTTCTGCTTTGAAAAAATATCGTGGCCTAAAGCGGTTGAAAATTCATTAAAGAGGATCGGCCCTATAATGCCCCGGGTATGAGACCCGATGTTGAACCTCAACTCGGTGCTCTAAACTAATAAAAATCAACTGATAAGAGCGAGCTACAAAAGCACAAAACCAAAACTCAGTAGCGTAATATTAAAATAAAAACATAAGCTTCAAAAGCTCAAATAACAAACCACAACTAATTAAACCTCAACGGCCAACACATACGCGGAGAACAACACTAAAGTAAAACCAACAAATAAAACCTCGACGACTATATACGTAAGCCGGAGAAACAACAATAGAATAACCTCGAGCTAACTTACTTGGGAAACAACTAATAAAATACCATCAGGCACAAGGCCACACCAAAACCACAATTCTACAAACCGAAGTTATACAGTAATACAACCGACATGACTTCAGGAGTCGTCAACGAAAACAAGCCTATAAAATACAAATACTTCTACCCGACATACTAAGTTTACATAACTCAGTTGAATTCATGATCTCACAAATACAAGAGATAAAGATAAAATAACAACTAAATACAACTCGCTAAACTCCGAATAAAGCCTTATAACTCCGGAAGTTATAACCTGCAAACTAAATAAAACAAAGGCGTGGGATGAGACAAAGTTTAATAATTTACTAATGCAGCAATATGACATGACACTACGACACCCCGACCCGGATTTCCATACAAAATTCTAAGGTCAGATTGCCAAAACAACCATATAACATAACATAACGCATAAACACCTAATTAACACAAGTATAAACACGAAACCATCTAGTACCAACCACGAGTTTACAACTCGGGAAAGAAACAACTATAACAACATCGGCCACAACATGCCGGAATAACAACAACATAGCCACGAGCTACAACATGCTCGGGAAACAACTGAAATAAAATCACTGAATAAGAGCGTGACATACATGCCGGCTACCAAAAGAATAATACACAACCAAGTATAATTCTACCTCAAGTAAAGTCTATATAACTTTACATACTAACATATCTCACCAAAAGAAAATACTAACAACAACTGTACAAACCAAGTACGACTACAAGGACAACCTGCTATCTAGCCCCGTTCTCATCGACCTCACCGGGAGCTGCCTAACTGGTTCGGATCTAAGGAAAACAATTAAACACAACGGGGTGAGTCATAATGACACAGTAAGTTACTAAATGCAACTACATGACATGGTATAATGCTCATCTGTAATCGAAATCAAGTGATATCATTTCTATACATCACAACTCAAACATGAAATATCATCAACGATATACAACTCATGTTAAACACTTAGCACTTTGATGTTCACATAAGTGCTTGTAAAGTAAATCACATAACAAAGGATATTGTTTCTCTTTACTCTTCTTTGCGTTGCTCCTGCAACACACAAAATAAATAACGTGTATCGATACTCGTCTATGATGTATCGATATCCCCGAACCTGTCGGGTCTCCCCAAAAATTTATCGAATCTTAGCAACCAAAGTCACGCGTATTGCTATAACAGAGGGGCTACCTCCCACCTGTGGCCAACAGATGAGGTATGTGTGTATACCGGTACGGCGACTTATAGCGATTCCAAACATTGATTTGTCAAGGCTATATGTCGTCCCACCCTAACTTGTTAACACAAATGCCAGCTGGACTCAATGCAAATGCACAAAATGGTATTTACTCATCTTATGCAAATTAAAGCCCAAGTTCAAAAGTAGTGAACTTGGTAAATGTCAAGTAACTTATATTACTCAATAACATGCGATCAACAAGCACATACTTTTCAAGTTTATACAATCACATAGAGCTATCTACAAGTCTCTATTCCACAACATCAATTATTTCATTCAACCAACTTGTTTGAGGGTTCATAATTCTACTCAAACCAACTCAGATTTCTGTAGGGATTTAGCACCATGTTTGGTGTATGTTGTTCAACTAACTCTATCACCAAAGTTCATTAGTATAATTGGTCACTTTGGGTCTAGTTGCTATATGAAACTTTCTTCCAACTAAAGTCTTTGTTCTTCTCTTAGTACAATTCTAAGTTCAACAATGAGTAATTAACTCAACCAAATATCTCATACTAAGTTCATCATCACAATTAAGATTTCACATATCCATGTAGCATTTAGACATGTAAATCACAACTCTACAAAGCTAGCAAGTATTTAATGTCACTAGCATGGTTTGAAGCTTTAAGCATACAAAAGGGAAAATAGTAACTTACCTTAAATAGACAAATCAAACCACCAAAAAGAGAATCAAAACCTTCAAAGTAGTTCTCCTAGTCTTAAGCAACACTTGGGTGGTCTTGCATGGAAGATCCAATGGTTGGATTGAGAGTACAAGAGTCACACACACTATTCTCACCTTAATCTCCCACACTAAAATTCTCAAGTTTTCATGGAAGGAAGAAAATGAAGAAGATGAATAAATGAAGTCTCTCACACTAACAATCAAGCTACCAAGGAAGAATACACAAGAATCCTAACAAGAACTCTTGAAACCCTTAGTTGATTGGTATTTTGGAGAGGATTTTTGGGAAGAGTTTGAGTGTTTTGTGTGAGTTTGAGAGCTGAAAAATGGTTCTCTTTTGATCACCTACGTTCAAGACCAGGTAAGAGGGTGTTTTAGGAGGAGGTGGCAACATGAGAGCTAACAAAAAACGCAAGCTGGCATTAGCACGACCGTGCCAAAAATAGGCGCACGGTCGTGCTAAACATCACAGCCTAGTTTTGGACTTTCTGTCCATCCTCGCACGGCCGTGCCAAAAATGTATGCACGGTCGTGCCAAACATTACAGCCCATTCCCAACTTTCTATTTACTCTCGCACGGCCGTGCCATGTAAAGGTGCACGGTCGTGCCAAGCTTATCAGTTTAATCCAATTCTATTTTACTCTATTTCTTAGGCAAATATCACAAGTATACAAGGCTAAAATACTCAACAAGTTACACAATCAAAACTCCTATTACTAACATGTCATTTCTACTCATGCTAATAAACATATACTTACACAATTAACACATTAGGAGAGCTAGGATATTACAGACACAATGCTCAAGTGATAAGGATAACATGGTATTAACATAGATATACCCAATTGTACATTTACCACTATCATAAGTACACAAATCACATAAGCCACGTAGCACGGTGATGCTCACATAAGTGCGACGTAAATAAATCACATAGAAAATGATATAATCTTCATCCATTATCTCCGCGTTGCTCCTGCAATACACGAGAAAACAAGTGTGCCTTGATACTCGTATGAGTAGTATCGACGTCCCCAAAAATCCTATCGGGTTCCAATAGCTAACCAAAGTCATGCGTATTGTTACAACAGTGGAGCTACATCTCAACTGTGGCTATAGCAGTGAGGGGTGTGCAAAATCCAGTACGACGACCTATAGCGATTACGAAAATTGATTCGTAAAGACTATACGTCGTCCCACCTTGACTTTACCAAAAATGTCAGCTGGACTTAATGCAATGCACAAGTAGATATTTACTCGTCTTTTTAAACCAATCAAAGTGTGTTCTATTAAATCACAACTTAAACAAAACAAATCATGATGTGTTATATTGAATCACATACCAAATCAACTCAATGCGTTTATAAATGCTAAACACACAATCAATCATCAAAGTAGGATGATTGTCCTATCATATATTAGAACAACCACACAATGTTCATAATCACTGAACACATAACCAAATCAAGATAATAGGCAAAGTAGGCCTATTGTCAAACTCAACAATCCAATGGTGTCGGCGATAGCTAGCCACACTAATAATCACAATTCTATGTAGGGTATTCCTCTCGTCAACAACAATCAAATGGTGCCCACAAGGTAGAACACCTAATTATCACAAGGATAGGTTATTCATTTCTAAACACAAACAAATTGACATATTCTTCAATTCATTTAGGTCCGCTAATGCTAGACTTTAAACCTCAACATACATAAGTCTACTGGTACTTACAATCATTAACTATTGCGTGACTACTACGCTCAACTTAGGATCTCTACAGTATCCTATAACAACACAATGCAGTCTGTCTCATGCGTATCATAATCTATCACATATTGTTATCGTCGTGTATTATGAATATCACGACTCATTACAAATCATAATTTTCGTACTGGAACGATAATCAAGGCATGTCACTTATACCTAGGATACAACCAACTCGTCACCTGACGATTGAGACTATGCGTCTCACTACTAACGTCACGCACAAAGGGCGTGACTATTCGATAACTCAATGAAAAGTCAAAGGTATACTATTAATCCTTGTTTAAACATAGGGCATAAATCAACTATGAAACGTATCTCGTAGTCAACTAATGTTGACTAAGTCAACCAAGGTTAAGTTCTATCAAATCATAACCTCATGAATTTGTCATCCCACATCGTAGGAGACTAAATTTTAACCCGTACTGATTCATACTACCCATTACTCAACTCCGTAGAGTCGATTACACCCATTAACAAATTCATCATATTATCCGATGTTTGTTCATTACGTCCTATTCGACTCCGCCAGAGTCAGTCTCGACTAGTGTTCATTTCGTATCAAAATTCGATATAATTCGTTATATCCTATTAAATCTACTAGAGTCGTTACCAATATTTAAAACATCGGGACAAACTGTAGTATCGTTCTTAAATAATCATACAAACCACAATACCCATTACTCGGTAGGTTTAATCTCGCAAGTTCATTGCGAGTAAATAAACGACGATAACCTCGACGAGTCTACAACTGTTAGGTCCATGTTGATATGCTCAGAATATAGGCTAGAGGGGGGTGAATAGCCTATATGACCTTTATTAAAAACTTTATCGATTAATTGAAAAATGTTTAAAGAGCAAGGGATGAAAACATCAGACAAGCTTCGACAGTTTTTTTGACCTTGTCAATTTAGTTACTGACAACTTGAAGATTTGCTAGAAAATTAAAGTTATAACATTTGCTGAAGTGAATGTGTTGAGCAGCGGAATAATTAATAGCAAATGTATAACATAGAAGATTAACTTAGCAGTGCATAAAATAGTACAAGTACATTACAACAGCTGGTTTAAATCTTCATTAGATGCAGTGATTACTTTCCTTAACCAGATTGCACAATATATGAAAACATATATTACAGGAAAGATAAGAAAAGGCTGAATATAAACAAATATATTTTTATATTAAAATTCAGCAGAGGTTTACTTCTATGGTAAACATGCTTAGTACGTCAACCTAGACTCTCTAACCTAGCAATCTCCCCGGGGAATAAGGAAAGTCAATTGGGATGCCAGAAAGACTTATAACCAACCCTCATCTTTTAACTCTCTCCAAGTACCTTAGGGAAAGTACATGGTAGGGCAAAGGTGAGGCTGATGTGAGAAGAGGATATTATGGGTTGTTCAAATAACTAGTATTTGAACAACTGAGTGTAAATCACTCGGCCAAATGTGTGACAATTCATTGCACAATCGACAGCCCTTATAATGTAGTACAAGTCTGCCAATATGAATGCAATATGGATTATTAAGCTATGGTTCTTCATCGGACATCTTCAAGCTTGGTCAATCTTCAACAGTAGGTTGGATGCTTAGTCTCTAGCTATCGATTTAAAATATAGCTGCTGAAGAGACTGAGTCTTTTGAAGGAAGAAAGAACTCGAATCAAGAAAGGAGTTCTTGATTAAGCTGAGCTTCTTTACCTTAGGAATTTCAGATTACTCTCCCACAAAGTGTTTGTTCTTATACTTGTGTTTTTCCCACTCTTTTATGTTCTTACAAATTGTGATTGCATACTTGCACATTCACTTTCACACCGAAGTTGAGGGATGAGATGTTTCATTTATAGGTAGAGAAGCAGAGGTATCTGTTGAAGCTTTGAATATATTTTTACCCATTGGAGAGTCAAATCAGTAATGCATCAGAGTGCTTTTTAAGAACTGTTGGGTAAAGATCTTCATGTAAGTTTAGTCTTCAAGTCTGTCCGTGATACAAGCTGGGAGTAGATGGGACAGGATGTGCAGGCCTAGGCAGAAGCACACTGTGTTTGATCTTTTGTCTGGATGTGTCTTGAAGGCTGGGACCAAACACGGAAAAGAAAATGTTCAGCAGATAATAGTGAAGGCACAGACATCGATGCGTATCTTAAAGCTGTCAAAAAGCTCTTATAATGGATCTATTTTGAATTTTTGTATGATCCAGTTGAGAATAAGATGATCAGAAGTCGTGATGTCGTATTCATGGAGAATCAGACCATACAAGATATTGAAAAGGCAGAACAGACAGTAACCGAGTCCTATGATGATCTGGTAGATTTAGAGCCAGATGAGCTAGTTCATTCTGCACCAGTAGCTGAGCCAGTTGATGATAATGTGTATGATGTGCAAATTGAATAGGGATCCCAGAATGACAATAGTCAAATTCATGATGGCGCATCCGGTGATGAGCATAATACGGTTGAACATGGTGATGAAAATATTCCACCTGAAATTCCACTTAGTTGATCTAGCAGGGATCGAACACCTTCCACAAGATACTCAACTCATGAGTATGCGTTGTTGACTGACAGTGGGGAACCAGAATGCTACAAGGAAACAATAGTAGATGAGAACAAAGAAAAGTGGATTAAAGCCATGAAAGATGAAATGAAGTCCTTATATGAGAATAATACCTTTGAACTGGTAAGGCTACCCAAGGGTAGAAGAGCTTTGAAAAATAAGTGGGTGTTTAGAATCAAGCATGAAGAGCACGCCGCACATCCTTGATTCAAAGCTAGATTGGTAGTGAAAGGTTTCAGTCAGAAAAATGGTGTTGATTTTGAAAAGATATTTTCTCCAGTGGTAAAAATATCATCTATTCGAGTTGTTCTCGGCCTAGCTGCAAGTCTTGACTTAGAAGTTAAACAAATGGATGTCAAGACAACTTTCTTACACGGTAACTTAGAAGAGGAAATCTACATGGAGCAATCGGAGGGGTTTCAGGTTAAAGGCAAAGAAAACCTGGTTTGTAAATTGAAGACAAGTCTTTATGGTTTGAAGCAAGCTCCTAGGCAACGGTACAAGAAGTTTGACACAGTTATGGGGGAGCAAGGCTACACGAGAACCACATCAGATCATTGTGTTTATGTGCAGAAATTTTCTAATGATGACTTTACTATATTGTTGTTATATGTAGATGATATCTTAATTGTTGGCAGGAATGGTTCAAGGATTGCTAATTTGAAAAAGCAATTGTGCAAGTTCTTTGATATGAAGGACTTAGGGCCAACAAAGCAAATTTTGGGAATACACATTGAATGTGACAGAGCAGCTAGAAGATTGTATTTATCCCAGCAGAAGTACATTGAGAAGGTACTTCAGAGATTCAAGATGGATAAAGCTAAAGTGGTTAGCTCGTCTAGCTTTAGCAACCCACTTTAAGCTATAAGTGTCTATCAGAGCCCTTTTACAGATGAAGAGAAGGAATAGATGCAAAGAGTTCCATATGCTTCAGCTGTGGGAAGCTTAATGTATGCCATGGTGTGTACAAGGCCAGATATTGCTCATGTCGTTGGGGTAGTCAGCAGATTTTTGTCAAATCTAGGAAAGGAGCATTAGGATGCAGTAAAATGGATAATGCGATATCTCAGGGGCACAAGCAGTTTGAAGTTGTCTTATGATGTTAGGAAATTAGATTTGATTGGTTATACAGATTCAGACATGGCAGGAGATGTTGACTCTCGTAAGTCCACATCCGGATATTTGATTACTTTTGTAGGGGGAGTTGTGGCTTGGCAATCAAGACTGCAAAAATGTGTTGCACTTTTCACTACTAAGGTTGAGTTCATTGCAGCAACGGAAGCCTGTAAAGAGTTTCTATGGATGAAGAAATATGTTCAGGAACTCGGTTTCAAGCAAGAGAGGTATGTGTTATTTTGTGATAGTCAGAGTGCTATACACCTTGGTAAGAATTCTGCATTTAATGCAAGATCGAAGCACATTGATGTTTGATACCACTGGATTAGAGATGTTTTGAATTCCAAGTTATTGGAACTTGAGAAAATTCATTCCGATGATAATGGCTCAGACAAGTTGACCAAAGCATTAACAAGGGAGAAGCTTAAAGCTTGTCGTTTAGTTGCCGGGATGACAAATCCCTCCACCTAGTCGTGAGGACGAGATTTGTTGGGTTTTTCCCTCCTAGTTGGAGGATGACCCAAAGGTTACCCATATGTGTTTGTACTTAAAGCTCATATGGAGAAGTAATTTTAAGCAATTTAAAAGCGGTAAATTGGGTATTTCCCATACCGTCTCTTCTATTAAACCTAGGGATCAGATTAGGGTTTAAGTGTGGGAGGAAATAAGAGAATATAGAGAGAGAACCGCAATTTTGAGAGGTGAAAAAGAGATTCCCGTCACAGCACAGCGCAGTCCCAGAAAAATTGCGTTTTCAGATTCGTTAACCGTTAGATCGAGCTCAAAATTTAGGGACACGTTCAGGACAGGTAGACGCAATTTCTGAACAGTGAAGATCGGGTTCTGAGGTCTGGAAAAGGAGATATTGCTTCTGCAACAAGGCTGTTTTTTTGGTGATATCCTGACTTGAATTCTTTTTCTTTGTATCATCTGTTGATGAGGTTTGCCAAAGGTTTGTAACTTTTGATGATTGTGGTTGATGTATTCCTCTAGTTCAATCTAGAGATGACTCTCTGTATTGCCTATTATCATTGATAGTGGATGAATTTTCTGGACTCGGTCCCGTGGTTTTTCCTTCTCGCCTTGAGGAGGTTTTCCACGTAAAAATGTGTGCCTGCATTGTGTGTGATTGAGTTCTTATTTTCAGATTATTTGGTTGCTTGTTTGCCTTGAATATCATTTAATTAATCCATTTGTTTGTTCAAGTAAAGGGCAAAGAGGTTCCGTTGCATTGTTTGTGTTCCTTTGCCCAACAAAGTCTAAAACACCAAAATCTTGTCCCAAAATGTTTCTAAGTGTTGGATGTTCACATAGTATCAATAAAGGACCATTCTAAGGCTTGCACAAACTCAAATGGTCACCAAAACTCAACTTAACATGGCATGAACTTGCAAGTCATCTATAACATGAATTTAACCAAAACCAATACACACACAAGTGCAAGTACAATACATATGAAAATTCCCGGGTGTTATACAGGCCCAAAGTTCTCCTTTTTTTTTTTTTAGTTTTCTACAATGTTTTTGGGTGTTTAAAATTAAAATTGACATTGACTTTGACACTTTGCTTATTTGTTAAATTTTGAATTATGTTTCCCCATACTTGAAACTTGAATTGTAGGAACCCATTATTATAATTGTTCCAATAGCGGAAATCATTTGTATCTCTATATCAAATTAATTTAATTTAATTAAAAAAAATACATGAGATTAATTGGGATAATATTTAGTGAGGGTAATTTTGAACAACTAGTGCAAAATTTAAGTGATGAGATTCGTATTCATGAGGATGAGGATGTTGTTAATTTGAGTGAGCATGATCATGTCTCAAATACTTACAATTTAGAAAATTTGACGGCGAATGAGCAATCAATCCCTTCATTCGATATTTTTGATGCTGCTATGAGGATGAGGATATTGTTAATTTGCTGCTATTATCCCCATTTGATATTTTAATATATATTTGCATTAAAATAAATGAGCGTTGAAGTCAGATATTTCTTCAAATTAAGAAGATAATAAAGAACGAAAGATAAATCAACAGTACCTAAGGAATTACATGGTTCATCTTTAGATATTTGCATTAATATTTGATGCTGCTATTGTTCTTTTCCTGCTACTGTTTAGATAATTTTGTTGCTGTCAACGACATTTGTAATATGTTGTTAGATATTATTATAATAATTTAGTCTTAATATTTTCTTGAATATGTTGTAACTTGAGTCACTTATGTATAGATATTGAATTTGATAATTAAATAATGGTTCTTCTTTTAACTTTGCCCCGAACCTATAAAATGCTAGGAACATCTAGATTATCCCCATTTAAAGAACGAAAGAGAAATCAACAGTACCTAAGGAATTACATATATGGTTCATCTTTACGAGAGAGGCTACATCCACAGATAGAGATCGAATGCAAAAGTCACTGTCATGGAAACTTGTCAAGTGTAGAAAACATGTAGAGATAAAACCCTAGCCCCAAACTACACTTAGTATAAAAGATAGCCTTCAATAGACTAAAAGTACGTATTATAATACACAACAACTACTCTTTACCTTGACTACTTGAACTCTTTCATGAAACATTCACAAACCCAAAATTCTACATGCATGCACCTTTCCATGCATCTAGCTATCTATATATAGTCTTGTCATGAGCCAATTCCATTTCCTAATCTGCTAATTGTAGAATATTGAAAGTAACCAAACTTGGGTTTAGACACACAAGATGAGCTTGCCCCTTTACATTCCTCTAGCCCTCAACACGTATTCTATGTACACCAGTCGTCGAAATCTGGGTTAGCATCTACTTTTGCAAAATCCTCCAATGTTGGATCCGAAAACAAATAGGGATACAATGACTCGTTCGTTGGTGGTGGATTTATGCTCGTATCCATGTTAGAATCCTGAGATGGCAACCTAGTTATCGGTTGGGGATAACTTTGTACCAAGTTTGGTTCTTGCTGTTGAGGCTCTAGCAGTGAACTCATGGAACTCATTTTTGCGGGGATTGACATTTCATCAGAGTATGCTTGTGCCCCTCCTAGCAGATGATTTTCAATGTCATCGAGAAGTTGTAGTTCGTCGTTTGAATTATTCATCCAGCTGGATTCCTCCACATAATTTGTGTTGTATTCTTGACGAGGAATAAAAGGATTTCCTGGTGTTGACGTAGAAATAGAAGGCAAGCCTTGAATCTGATGGTTTACTCCCTCATCTGCATAGCTGTTGTTTCCTCCCTCATCTAGAAAGTGTAAATCCATACCCATCACAAACCATTTTTTTAGAAAAAACAAAAGACAAATCTATAATGTACATGTGGGAAGTCATATACATATTATTTATGTACAATGTACAATTTTTACCTGACATTTGCGAATTCGGATTATGTTGAGGAAAGAATTCTGCAGGAAGACATCCTCTGAAATCACCAGGCAAATCTGAGAATCCGTATGTATTTGGACGGAAGTAAGGATCATCCTGACTTGGAAAGGGCTTTTGGCTCAAATCCAACAACCGCTGATCATTATGGAGAAGCTTCTCATAGTGTTTCTCAAGGGTTCCGGGAGGAAATTTGACCGAGTGTCTCCTGAAATATTAGAATTATATATATTTTAATTAAAAAACACATTAATACAAGTCAAAGATCAAATAATAAGGATTATTTGATAATTGAGGCATATGCAAATTGTTTCCAGTTTCAGACACAGTAAATTAGATGTAACAAAAAGAAAATGTATTTACAGCGAAAATTTGTGAAAGCAACCTTAATGGAAATTAACAAGATGACAGTTGACACTTATTAAGAAGAAAATATAATGAGCATCTAATCTTGTTTATAGTTGTATATATGAAGAAGGAAGGAAGGATCAGATCAATAAGGAATCGGAAATTAACCTGCAAATGAGAGCTTGGCCTCCGGTGAAATCCGCTACTTTTTCCCAATTAATTTGCCTTCTTGGCTGGGGATTGATCTCTCTAAAAAATTGAGGTGCTTGGTTCAACTGCATAAAATTATCAAATAGTTACAAAAAAATCAATAGTAACGAAAAATGAGTCGATATAATTAAAAGCATAATTAATTAACAAACCTCAATTTCCAAAATATCATGCTGGTTATCATGGAAAATAGCTCTAATGGCAGAAACGTGGGACCATTGTACTTCAATCTTACTTTTCAATGCTCCTTCTAAAATTTCCCAGATCAACCTTCGTTTTCCATAGTAAATTTTAGCAACCAAATCTCCTTGATGCCTTGAAACCCTCTGCATATATATAATCCATCGGCCGTACGTTAATTAATTAATTAATTATATAAAGAACATATATATATATATATATATTTTTCATTTAATAATAATATATATACCTCCCAAGAGCCAATTGTGAGTAAAGAAGCAGGGAAATTTGAAGGTAGCTCGAGTTTCTTGCGAGTTTGTTGAGATGCAAAGTCGCCCATCTGTTGTCTAGCTCCAGCATCTGACAGCCTCTTTTCTACCAAATTGAGTAAAGATGCTGTCACCGTCATTGTTAAACCTAGAGGAGGGGGACTTGTTTTTTCTTCAGCATCACCTTCCTAAAAAAAAAAAAACCAAGAAAGAATGAAGTATTAGAATTCACTGATTATCAACATATATCATGATTGAAACAAGAAAACCAAGAAAAAAATGCATCAAAGATGAGAAAAGAATCATTTCAAGAAAATGACCAAATTAATTTTCGAACCAGTTAAGAATATGTCATCAAACCCTTGTTAATGTACGCACATTATACAATATTTTCGGTAGTTTTTCTTATAAATAATCTTGATAATATACATTTTCGATACTTGAGTATTGCAGTCGTAATATAAGTCTTCAACATATATATCTTGTTAATTATGGCTTTTAGTTCTCCATTGATCGATCCACGGTATCACACTTCCATATATAGGTCATCGGCGGGCCTTGCAATTCTCTCTCTTGTTTGACGTACGTCTAATTACTCTTTCGATCTTCTTACAGTTAAGTAAACAAACCAAAAAATGATCGATCACATAAAGAATGAAGAAGAAGAAGAAGAAGAAGAAACTATAACATAAAAGCATAATTACTATATGATGGCTATGCTAACCTGTTGTTGATTAATTTCTTCAGAAGAATGCATGATATTCGATCTTCACAGAGAGAGAGAGAGAGAGAGAGAGAGAGAGAGAGAGAGAGAGAGAGAGAGAGAGAGAGAGAGAGAGAGAGTTTCTTGGTTTGGTTTGTAATTTGTTTTTGGGGGGAAAGGAAAAGCCAATCAAAATTAGTTTGTTATTTTGTTAAAGCGAAGAGTGTTGTTGTGTGGCATCCGCAAGGACTCTTTTTGACATGCTTCCAGAATGTTAACTACTTTTTTTTATGGTAAGTCTAAACTCGATCTTCTCATAATTTTAATTTTTTAAATATCAATAAAATACATATCCCAATGTAATTAAATGAACTACATATTAAGCCTTATTAAATACATATACTACAATAATGATAATTTGACTTATTTCTTTTTTGTTCCAAGGCTACGATTATTTATCTTGTGTTAATTGGTATTTTCATAACATATTAATGTTTTTATTTCTGGATTTTTTCTATTAATAATGTGTTTGTGTTCATTCTCTTATTGTGAAGGTTTATATATAGTAGGCTAAAGTATTGGCAATTAGTTTTTATTTTAAGGAAAAATTGCGTGCCGATACCATTTATTAGATTTTCAACCGCTTTAAACCTCAATACTTGTTTAAAACCAGAAAAGTCCAGTTTGATGGATAAGTGACTCAATTGTTTCAAAATTGTCATTCTATTACGCACTGTGCTGCTGTAGCTGAATATTTATTTTCCAACCATTGTTTACTTTTGCTCTCTCTCTCTCTCTCTCTCTCTCTCTATATATATATATATATATATATATATATATATATATATATCACTCACTTTTTTTTTTTTGAAAAACCACACTGCCATCTTTGTCCTCCCCCATCCTACTTTGTTGTTTTCATCCCTATCTCAGCCAACTCCTCTACCTTCACCATCTTGCCTCTTCCCCTGTTGAGTTTCTCTCTCTCTCTCTCTCTCTCTCTCTCTCTCTCTCTCTCTCTCTATTTATTTTTGTAAACCCCAAAATATTTTCCAGTTCCACTTCACCTTTTCTCTATCTTCTATCAGTGTGTGTGTGTGGTTTTTATTAACCCTAAATTTTCTTTCTTTAAATTCAGTTCATAGCTTCCCTCGATCTCATATATAAGATGATATATATATATATATATATATCAAATTTCTGTATATTTGGTTCTTAAATTTCATGGAAGATAGGATTGAAAGCAACATAAACATATGATTTATTGTTACAAAGCAAAGAAGCTAAAGTAAGATAAAAAACTGAATGCGAGATCCTTAAGGTGAACATTTAACCTTGAAAATAAAATATGTGCATTCCGATGCAACAAAATAGTACTTTTAATACAATTTTGTGCATCACGATGCACACTTTGATGCATCGCAAGTATAATGTTGTGTATCGCGATGCAATAAAACATTATTTTTTAGTACAATTTTGTGCATCACAATGCATCAATTTTGAAACGGGTGTGAAGCTCAAAATCATGGGTGTGGTGCTCGTTTTGAACTCTTAAGGAAATTGCGAATGCATCATTTTTGCGATGCATCAATTTTTTTTTTGCGATGCATCACAAGTGTAATGTTGTACATCGCGATGCAATAAAACTGTACTTTTTAGTATAATTTTGTACTTCGCGATGCATCAATTTTTTTTTTACGATGCATCAATTTTGTTTTGCGATGTATAGCAAGTGTAATGTTGTGCATCGCGATGCAATAAAATAGTACTTTTTAGTACAATTTTGCGCATCACGATGCATCAATTTTAATTTGCAATGCATAGTGTGTCTGTTCTGTGTTATTTAAGGGCATATACAATATTTCGCAAGAAAAGTAAATATAAAACGGTTTTGATTAATTGTACAAATCAAAACGTTTCTCTTGATAGCCTTTATAAGGCAGCTCTTTTCGACATTCTCAAAAGACACAAAATTTTCTTGAGATATCTCCTTCTGCATTTTACATCTTGTCCATCATCTTCCTTTGGCCTCCTGTGTCACTGGTGCTATTGTCCAAACAACTATTCAGTTCGCCAGAATCCCAAGTGCTAAGGTTAATCCGGTTGTTCCGTTGTATTCTGGGAGACAGACGCTCTTGAACAAACCTCCAAGGACTAACGGAGTGGAGGCTCTCTTTCGCGCATGCTCGCAGGGGTTGCAAATCTAACTGATCAAGCCACTTAGTCTAACTCACGTTTTGTTAATTTTTCTTTTTAAATTTCGCCATTAATATCAATTGAAAGAGAGTTCTAACTCCTCCAAAATCAAGTATGCCTTAATTTCTTGAGTTAATAGGCTGATTAAAACGGTTTTGATTAATTGCGCAAATCAAAACTTTTCTCTTGATAGCCTATATAAAGTACCTCACTTCCACATTCTCAAAAGACACTAAATTTTCATCATCTTCCTTTGGCCTCCTGTGTCATTGATGATACTGTCCAAACACCCGTTCGGTTCGTTGGAATCCTAAGTGCTAAGGTTAATCCGATTGTTCCGTTGTATTCTGGAAGACAGTCGCTTACAAACAAACCTCCAAGCACTAACAGAGTGGAGACTCTCTTTCGTGCGCACCCGCAGAGGTTGCAAATCTTAACTCAAGCCACTTAGTCTAACTCACGTTTTGTTAATTTTTATTTTTAAATTTCACCATTAATATCAATTGAAAGAGAGTTGTAACTCCTCCCAAATCAAATCTGCCTTAATTTCTTGAGTTAATATGTTGATTAAAACGATTTTGATTAATTGCACGAATCAAAACGTTTCTCCTATATAAAGCAACTCCTTTCTTATTCTCAAAAGACACAATTTTCCAGAGATATCTCCTTCTGCATTTTGCATCTTGTTCATCATCTTCCTTTGGCCTTCTACGTCATTGGTGATACTCTCCAAACACTTGTTCAGTTTGCCGGAATCCTAAATGCTAAGGTTAATCCAGTTCTTCCGTTGTTTCTTGGAAGACAGTCACTCGTGAACAAACCTCCAAGCACTAACGAAGTGAAGGTTCTCTTTCGCGCGGGTGACTTAAGCCACTTAGTCTAACTCACGTTTTATTAATTTTTCTTTTTAAATTTCGACATTAATATCAATTGAAAGAGAGTTGTAACTCCTCCCAAATCAAGTCTGCCTTAATTTCTTGAGTTAATAGGCTGATTAAAACGATTTTGATTAATTGCGCAAATCAAAACGTTTCTCTTGACAGCCTATATAAAACTAGACAGGATCCTCTATTCCAAAAAAGTGTTCCATCTCCTATTCCAACCGTCGGATCTTCGCCACATGTCCACCAAAAATCACAGAGTAATTAATGTTGTTTATTCTTATGCACATGTGGCGAAGATCCGACGGTTAGAATAGAAGATGAAACACTTTTTTGAAATAGAGGATCATATCCGATATAAAACAGCTACCTTCCACATTATCAAAAGACACACGAAATTTTTCAGAGATATCTCCTTATACATTTTGCATCTTGTTCATTGTCTTCCTTTGGCCTCCTGTGTCATTGGTGATACTGTCCAAACACGAGCTCAGTTCACCGGAATCCAAAGTGCTAAGGTTAATCCGGTTGTTTCGTTGTATCCTAGGAGAGAGACGCTCACGAACAAATTAACCTCCAAGCACTAACGGAGTGGAGAGCGAATTTGTTTCAAGGAAACTGTGGCTAGCACAGGTCTCGGTTCTATAAGCAATCCGCCATCAGCATACGGAGTGGAGAGCGAATTTGTTTCAAGAAAACTGTGGCTAGCACAGGTCTCGGTTCTATAAGCAATCCGCCATCAGCATACATCCTATCAACAATCTTCTATCAGCTAATGTCCTATCAGCAGTCTTTTATCAGCAAACATCCTATCAGCAATCTTCTGTCGGCAAAGCTTCACCAGCAAAGCTCCATCAGCAAAGTTGCAAGCTATGAGCAACTTTGCTATCATCAACAAAGTCTCGTTAAATTCGTTAGCCAAGTTCTTAGCAGTAGTTATTTAATCTGTATTTCCAACCCATATTTTCTAACACAAAACATAGTTACTTCTTTCAATCCTGACTGTGATGATCTTCCCTTGCCCATCAATTCTGTTGAATCTCAACAACATTCTATATTCCTTCACGAACAATTCAATCACCTTTTCTCTCACCATCATCCACTTGCCCAACACTTATTACACTATCCATTCCACAACCAACACCATTTTTCACACCTATCACTCCTTCAGCTTCCCCTAATACTCCATCCATTATTCCACCTCCTTCTGCTCTAGCTTTTAATCCGGCTAGAACTTTCTCTTAGAATCATTCACAAACCAGTAGGTGAAGTACAGGTTCAGTCACTAATTAGTCCCCAAAAAGTTTGCCTCCTTATCAGGTATCCGCTCTGCCTTGTTCTATATATATATATATATATATATATATATATATATATATATATATATATATCTTATCATTCACTCACTCCTTATAAACATTTCATTGCACAAACATCAATCAATCACACTAAACTACACACTTAAAAGCAAGCTTCCATTAATCCTCTATGGTTTTAGGCCGTGCATATGAAGCTTGATGCCTTAAATACTACAAAATTACATGGTCTTGAACTACTCTTCCCCCTGGTAAAAGAACCATTGGATGCAAGAGGGTATATAAAGTTAAGCACGAGGCAGATGGAAGTGTGGAGAGGTACAAGGCTATAGATTGGTTGCCAAAGGATATACAGAAGTAGAGGGTGTGGATTATCAAGATACTTTTGCCCCTGTCGCAAAAATGGTAACAGTTAGAACTTTATTGGCAGTGGCAGTAGCGAGGAAATGAGATGTTTCGCAATTAGATATGAACAATGCATTTCTTCATGGAGATTTACATGAAGAAGTGTATATGGATGTGCCTCCAAGCTACTCAAAGGCTTCCTACTCAAGTTTGTAGGCTTCACATGTCCCTTTATGGCCTTAAACAAGCGTCTAGGCAGACCTTCTCTAAGTTGACTGAATGCCTCTTAACAGCTGGATATGTGCAGACACAGGTTGATCATTCTCTAGTCACTCGAAGTAAACCAGGAGCGTTCGCGTGTATTGGTGTATGTTGTGACATTTTAGTCAGTGGTAACTCCCCTCACACTATCAGTTCCCTAAAGATATTTGTTGGATGAGAAATTTAGCATAAAAGACCTTGGTGCAATCAAATATTATCTTGGCCTTGAAGTTTCAAGATCCTCTAAGGGCATTCACATATATAAGTCAGAGAAAGTATCTTGACCTTTTACATACATATCATTTGCGGGACCCTAAACGATAAATTATCTCTCCCTATGGAACAACATCTCAAGTTAACTCTAACAGATGGGGTTCCTCACTCAGATCCCATCTTACAGACAGTTGGTACGCAAACTTTTGTATTTGGCAGTCACTAGACCTGACATTTCTTATCCTAACCAAACTCTAAGCCAATTCAGAAACAACCAATTTCTTAATTTACACCTTCAAGCAGCCACAAAGAGTCTTACGATATCTAAAAAGGACTTTAATTTATTTCCTTCCACAAATAATTTTGAACTCAATGCCTATTATGATAGTGAGTAGGCAGGTTGTCCAAACTCAAGAAGGAGCTAGCATGCATTTCAGGCTATTATATGTTAGTCTATCGCTTATCTCATGGCAATCTAAAAAGCAATCTGTAGTAGCTAGCTAGTTCTTCAGCAGAGGCAGAATTACGTTCTATGGCCACTGCTACATGTGAAATTGCTTGGATATATCCTTTCTCTGTAAAAGCTTCTTCAAGTTCCTGTTGCCACACTAGTGTCCCTTTATATTATGTTAACCAGGCTGCCATACAAATTGCATCCAACCCTGTTTTCCATGCTAGGACTAAGCATATATATAGAAATAGACTGTTACTTCATACGTGACCGAATTCAAGCCAATCTCCAATGTTTCTTCTTCTCTACAATTGGCTGATGTGTTTGCTACTTGGCTATCTTTCTCATTGGACTCTTATCTCCAAGCTTGGAGTTCATCATATGCCCTCCGGCTTGTATTGGGGAGGGGGTTAACGAACAGTTCTGTGCCATGTTCGCTACACAATCACACAATGCTCAATCAAATGAGTCAAATGGCTCTCAACACAACTTGATCGAGTTTTGTAAGCTTCTTGTTGATCAAGGCAACTATCAACTTAATTTGGAGTTAGTGGCTGTGTATATATTGATTATTGTTGTTAATTGTTTCAGTTAGTTAGTTAGTTATAGTTAGTGGTTGACAAGTGTCATTCTTAATTTCCTGTTTTCATCATTGAGTCTGTTTTTGTTTTTTCTTTTCAAGAGATTGTAATTTTCTCTCTTGAGTGTTGAAAGAAATTCATATTGTTCTTTCATTTTAATTCTTATTAGAAAAAGGCATCCGCCTTGGGATTTTGATGGATTTTTGTATTTGAAAAAAAAAAGCTTTGGAAGGGTGAGCTTTTTCACCCTTGTGGTCCTATCCGACTCGAAAATTAGCCGTGAACCTTTGAATTTGGAAATACTTAAAAAAAATCCACCAGAATTTTTAATAGTGAACTGTTATAATTTTCTAGTAACTCTTTAACAGTAAGTTTTCAGTTAGTTAATTAGTTAGCGGTTGACAATTGTCATTCTTTCCAGTTTTCATTTGAGGTGTATATATAGTCCATGTCCCGGCTCAGTGGTAGTATTGGAACTTTACAAAATGTGTAATCTCAAGTTCAATCATTTTTCCGCCCCTTTAGGACACATACAAAAACAAGAAAAGAAAAAGGAAGTATATATAGTCCACTGAGTCTTTTTTTCTTTTCAAGAGATTGTAATTTTCTCTCTCCGAGTGTTGAATGAAATTCATTTTGTTCTTTCATTTCAATTCTTATTAGAAAATCCATCAAAATTTCGTATTAAAAAAAATTGGTGGGGAGAGTTTTTTCACTGTTGTGGTCCTACTCAACTTGAAAATTAGTTTTTAACGAATTTGGGAATACCTTGAAAATTAAAAAATAAAACAAAATTTTTTTTTTAAATAAACTCGTAAAATATTTTAAAATAATATAATGTACTATTTACTTAGAACGGAGATAATAACTCGTGAGAGTGAGTTATGAATATTTTCTTACGATAATGATGACAAAGATTTGCCTAGTAAAAAATAAATAATTAAAATAGAGATTTTTTTAATATTTTTTTCAATTATCGCTGAAAAAGGACTTATCAATTATAAAGACGCGCGGTTAGAATTGGAAGTAGGAATAGGGGATGCATTGCGTGAAGTGTATGACTTGCACACTAAGGAGGAGCATCTTAATTATAGCCAATCAAAAACGTGTGATAATGCGGCGTGGCGTGTTGTAACTATGTGATGTCTTAAGTTCGGACATTGCATTTTGCCAACACGTTAGGCAATTACTGTGATAATTCTTTATCTCATAATTTAAACATCTTTTAGTTTTATTTTTTTAACACCCTAAAAATAAATTTATTTTAATAAGTACTCTTTATATAATTCATTAAAAATTAAATATTTATCATTTTAACTAACAAACTTTACTACCATTTTATTTTCCCACCACAATCAAAATAAATATTTTATATTTTAAATATATATTCTATAAAAAATACTTCCCCTGTCTCTAAATTATTGTCTTGTTTGACGTGACACACAAATTAATAAAAAAAATAATTTACTTGATTATTAATATTGGTATAGTCTGTAATTTCTTATTAATGTCCATGTATATTCGGCCCATAATTAAAATAAAGAGAAAAAAATAAGAATAAAATGGTAAAAGAAACAACTAGATGAGTGAAAAAAACAAAATGAAAGTTAGTATTTCTTCTAAATTACTCTCTAGTGGTAGAGAGTGATTTAAAAGATTTTGGGGATAAAAGATGATTTTGGGGACACTATTGTAGACTCCAAGGTGGCTAAATATCTCTAAAATAAATTTTAGGGGGTGGTTTTGGAACACCACTGTGGATGCCCCTAATGCATCACATGTCCATTAACACCTGAAATCACCCTTGCTCAGCAAGAATTACTGTATTAATTAATATCTCTCCTCTTTCTCTCCCTCTCTCTCTCTCTCTCTCTCTCTCTCTCTCTGCATATACCAATGGAAGCTGGTTTGAAGCAAATGTGAGTTTGTGGTTTCCGCGGTTATCAGGCACGTCTCTCTCTCTCCTCTCCTCTCTTTCTGATTATCATACTTTGATATTATGATTTCCCTCTTCGTTTTTAGCAACCTTCCCCTTTTCTTTACTACTTTTGGGTTGAATTTGAATTCACGCGCGATTGGGTTGAATTTGAATTTAGGCGCGAATTATGCATATAAGCTGTTTGATCGGGTTCCTCACTCAATTTTGATTTTGCATTTCAGCTGTGTTCCTGTGTCATTTATCATTGCAAAGACTTCATCTTTTGTGCATATATACATCTTTAATCTCCTGCATTTCAAGTATTTGATTGGTTTCCTGACCTATATATTGCTTCGTGATAATATCTTGCACTTCAAGTGCTCGATCAATTGGGCTCCTCGACATTAGAATGATTTAGACTTTTGTCACGAGCTTTTGTATTCGAAGTGTTTCATCGGTTTCTTGAGTGATTTTCTTTAGAAAGATTGTATCTCTTTATCATAATCTTCAATATTTCAAGTTCTTAATGAGGTTCTTGAGTCATTGGTACTAAAAACAACGTCAGTATATTTAGTTTTTATAATAAGCTTTAAATTTCATTAGTATATCCCTTTTGACCAAAGGAAGATTTTCCCATTTTTCTTCATACTTTGGCTTTAGTTTTCATTCAATTATCAAGAAAGTACACAAAGACATACTGTGTCTGTTTGTATGTGTTCGTATGATGCTGAGAATAGGTACTGGAAATTGTTAATCTTGGCTGTGTGACTTGTAAGTTGTAATATCCCCTATATGGAAATCATGATAAATTCTGTACATTAATTTTTATTATGATTCTTTTCAATAAGTATTGGGAAATAATCGTGTTTCTTTTTCGTGCATAATACCATGATTATTGGGAAATAATCAAACTTAATAACTCTCACATTTTTTGAAACCTCAGGTAGACAGACTATTGGGCCACCCTAGCTTTAGGGTTATGTATACTTGAACTAGTTCGTTATTCCTTTTTCCCAGGCAATCAATCATCAGCTTTGAACTAGAAAAACCATAAATAACAAATTAATAAACAATGCATATAAGGTGTTTGATTGGGTTCCTCACTCGTTTCAGCTGTGTGATCAAGTTCCTGAGTCATTTGACATTACAAAGACTTCAACTTCTGTGCATACATCTTTAATCTCCTGCATTTCAAGTGTTTGATAGGGTTCCTGACCATTAGAAATGTTTAAATTTTCATGCATAATATCTTGCATTTCAAGTGCTCAATTGGACTCCTCAGGTTCTTGAGTCATTATTAAAAGATATTTACTTTTATAATAAGCTTTAAATTTCATTAGTATATCTTTTTTGACCAATTTCATTACAAAGATTTATCTCTTTATCATAATTTTTGTATTTCAAGTTTTTAATCAGGTTCTTGAGTCATTATTAAAAGATATTTACTTTTATAATAAGCTTTAAATTTTATTAGTATATCTTTTTTGACCAGGGTGAGATTTTCTCATTTTCATTACAAAGATTTATCTCTTTATCATAATTTTTGTATTTCAAGTTTTTAATCAGGATCTTGAGTCATTATTAAAAGATATTTACTTTTATAATAAGCTTTAAATTTCATTAGTATGTCTTTTTTGACCAAGGTAAGATTTTCTCATTTTCTTTATACGTAGGCGTTAGTTTTATTTTAATCATTGAAAAAGTACACAAAAACATACCGTGTCGGTTCGTATCTGCTTGTATGATGCTATAAGAATCTGTACTGGAGATTCTTAATCTTGTTTGTGGAGTGACGTGTAAGTTGTAGAACGGCAGTGTCCTTTGGCATCCCCTATATGGTACTTACCGGAAAAAATAAAAATAAAAATGAGGACCCATCTATGGTGAACGTCCTTTTATTTTATCTGTTGTTCTAATGTTGTGGATGTTAGTCTTGATTCTCCAATTTTCTGCGATGAAGTATATGGGCATATAATGTTTCCAGTAGATTAGATTTAAATTTTGTATCATCCTATTGCAACCACTCAATCTTTCATGTTTGGTTTTAAAATCACTAAGACAATGTGATTGGCTGTAGAGTAGATCACTGCAGATATACGCTATGAAAAGATCACTAACAAAAGAGAGGGCAGGTTACTGCTTATTCCTGTAGCGAAAATAGTTTTGGAGGAGGGGAATTGTCTAATACCAAGGCTCTTTATGATAACTCATTTAAGATATGGCCTATCTGATTCTTGAAGTTATATGATACAAGTCAATATGTTTTGCAGAGCAGTGTCAGTCATGTGATTTATGTTTGTGCAACAGTGTTTTTACCTTTTATAGTTTGATTACCTCTTTTCAGCATAGTAAATTATTCAATACTCCTTACTTCTATCCTTCACCGTGGCAATTGCTTGGTTAGTGCTTGTTTATATTTGTTATTTGATTTCCCGATTCTTTGAAGTCTAGACTGCCCTTGAAGAAAACTTCAAACATTCAAAATCTACTTAAAAATGTTTAGTTCACAAAATTGGAAATGCATTGTTATGGATGATGAGGTTTAAGTTTGGTCGACACCTGAAGAGCATGTTCATTGTGTGTCATAGCAGAAACGAGAACGCTAACGAAGTTCCAACCTGAAGGTGGAATCTAAGAAGTACATTTTGGAATTTTAGGACTAATATTGGTTATAAATGGTTAGGGAAATATTGACCTGAAAGGTTTGACATTGAGGAGTTGTCTGGCCTTTGTGAACACTCTTTTCTAGTACATAATAGGGCCTGGAATGACCCAATCAATGGAAACCTTGTGTTAATCTTAATCCCTCTTCTATCTTTTCTTTATCATAGTAGTATACTGCCCCTAGCAAACTTGAATCCATTGATTTGCCAAACAAAGTTGATAGATGAAGTTGTAGTATGAGGGCTTGAGGGTTAAGCATACAATCTTGAGGTTGGAATTCTGAAAGAAGGGCAAATTTCATTGTGGAAACTCTGACATCTGTTGGTACAAAGAGATTCTCATATCGCGTTAAAGAGGAAAGCTAAGACCAATGATTATCTGGAACGGTAATTGGTCCATATTGTAGGCGAACAGCTGATTTGCTATGCAATCTGTACATTCAAAGTGGTATGAAGATTCTAGCAAACCTATGACTAGTTTTTGTACAGTCCTGTTGTTCTTTCTAAAGCTTGAATGATTGGGTTCCTGACCTATATATTGCATTAGAAATGTTTAAATTTTCGTGCATAATATCTTGCATTTCATTTGGGCTCCTCAATCAGTCTGCATTAGATGAATGATTTAGACTTGTATCACGAGTCTTTGTATTCTAAGTGTTTCATCGGCTTCTTGAGTGATTTGCTTTAGAAAGATTTCTTCTCTTTATCATAATCTTATCTTATGTATTTCAAGTTTTTATTATTAAAAACTATGTCAGTCTTTAGTTTTAATAATAATAATAAGCTTTAAATTTCATTAGTATATCTTTTTTGACCAAAGGAATTAAGATTTTCTCATTTTAATTCTTCATACTTTTAGTTTTCATTCAATTATGAAAGTACACAAAGACATAGTGTGTCTGTTTGTATGATGCTGAGAATTAATAGGTAGTGGAGATTGTTAATCTTGGCTGGCTAGCTGTGGAGTCATGACTTGTAAGTTGTAAAACAGTGACTTCAGTTCCTCTGATATCCCCCAGTGTTCGAAAAATCGTTCTAGGCGCCCGCCTAGGCCCCGCTTAGGCGCTAGGCCCCCCCCCAAACGCCGCGACTAGGCTCTAGGCGCCCGCCTAGGCACTAGGCCCCCCCAAACGCCACGACTAGGCTCTAGGCGCCCCCCAAACGCCGCGACTAGGGCCAAATCGGACAAAAAATTGCCACCATGAAAAATTGCCGCTTATTCAGCCTAGGCGCCGCCTAACGTCCAGTCGAATTGAGCGATGTCGTACGCGTTTTGTCGATGAGGGACCCAGTATGAGGAACCTCGGAGGAAGGGGAGTCAATCAGGGGCAGAGCGACGCACGACGATGCAATGAATAACGTTCTCAATCTTCTGGATAGCTAGGGCTTAGATAAGTTTAGCGTCGGAGGACGGGGAGTCAATGTGACTGAGATCTACAGCTTGGAAGTAGTCGAAATGGCTGGATTGATTACGGTGGAAAAGGAGACGATATGCCGATGAAGAGGGGAAAGAGAGTGAGATTGAGAGAAATTAAGAGAGAGCAAGAGAGAAAGAGAGAGCGAGAGCGAGAGATTGTTGTCGGCGTTGAAATCCAGTCATCTATCTCATAGTGATAGAGAGAGAGAGGCGTCTGTGAAAACTTTGTGAATTGTGAGAGAGAGACAGGCGGTTAGCTTTTAGTTTTAGGGTTTTAATTCACTTTTTAAAATAACAACCTCCCCAAAATGACAACCTCCCCCCTCAAGTTATTAAAGTATTTCCCCTCCCCCCTCAAGTTATTAAAGTATTCCCTTCTTCCCTCTACTTTGAAATGATAGAGAATTTGATTTTAATTTTTAATTTTAACTTTTAATCTTATAATGTAATCATTATTTTTAGTTTATTTGGTCATATTTAGCTATTTACTATTATTGCACCAAGTTTGGTATGGACCTAATGTGTAATTATGTCTCGATTTCTAGGCCCCGCCTAGACTCCGACTAGACCCCGACTAGGCCCTGCTCTGCCGCCTAGCGATTTTTAGAACACTGATATTCCCTCCTAATCCTATATGGAAATTCTGTCTGTACTTATATAGTAATACCATGATTATTGGGAAATAATCGAACTTAATAACTGGCTCAGGCTCAGGTAGACTGACTATAGTATTTAGATTTCTTTCCCAGAACTATATTTCGAATTTCTTGCAAAATGCTTTTGGTATTACATAAATCTTTATACAACTATTAGACTTATAAAGAAGCGTCTTTTCTCCAAAGGTACGAATAGAAAAAGTGAGCCTTTTTGCATCAGCTTATGATTGTTTTCAAGCATTTACTCATTAAAAAAAAAAATTATAAGTAGATGAAAATGGAAAGGGCAAAAATCAGCATACCATGTCGTCCAAGTTATCATCCTCCATTATACAATGCTTTCTCATTTCTAAATCCAACCCCATCTGGACCCTACATTGAAAGGTAAAACGATAGGGAATAGGGATGTTTATGGTCTGGTTTGGTCTTTTTTTTCTTTTAAATATAGAGAGTCAAGATCAAGACCATTAGGGTAATGATACACATAGTGAAAAATTGATCATGAATTTTAAAGCTCACACATGTGGCACAAGGAGATCCACTCTCCTCTCCCTCTCTCTAACCAAAACACTTGAATCTCCTTGTGCCACGTGTGTGAGCTTTAAAATTTATGATCAATTTTTCATTATGTGTATCGTTACCCAGACGAATATATGAGCTCTTGAAAATTACTAATAAACTAAGGCTATACCAAATCCAGCAAGAACCCAAACATTGGTCCGGTTGTACTCTTTTGTCGGTCCCAAATATTAGCCATCTTTTTATTCTTGTAACTTGGACATGTTTTCTTTTCTTGTATTTTTTGAACGATTGTCGTGCATGTTACATTATTAAACCAAACAAAATAATACACTAGGGGATAGAAAATAAAAAATAGAAACCAGAAAATAAAATTAGTTTATATATAGTATGATTAAAAACGAAATATTTAGAAATATTTATTTGACAAAAAGAATTATATGTGCTATATAAATATGTGTGTGCTAAATAATTTAGTCTTATTTTAATTGGTTCTATAGTTTTCAAATTTGGAATTGAATAGTTCACCGATTCTTCTATATCTAAGGACCTAGACCGAGACCAAACCTTGAAAGGTCCCGGTCCTAAGAGCATCCACAATAACAACATTTTCTACCACTCTCTAAATACCTTATGTTTTGTTTCAGAAAGAATTCAGTCTAACAAGCATCCTCTATACGACTCTCTAAAAATTTAATTTCTCTCATCTTAACTAACAAACCTAACTACTATTATATTTTTTCTCTTTTATTTACATTTTTTCACCACAATTAAAATAAAATATTTTAAGTTTTAAATTTTATATACTATGAAAAATTTATTGTACTCTCTCTGTCCTTAAATTATTGTCTTGTTTGATACGGCACACGGATTAAGAAAAAATAATCGACTTGATTATTAATATTGGTATAATATGTAGTTTTCTTTAATGTCCATGTGTATGTGGTCCATAATTAAAATAGGAAAAAAATAAGGGTAAAATGGTAAGAGTGATATCCTAAAAAGAAAAGTTTCAAACAAGACAATTATTTAGGGACGGACAAAAAAAAAGAAAGCAAAACAATAATTTAGGGACGGAGATAGTATATTTAATAATTTATATTCCAAGATATTAAATGAAAGTATATTGTGCTCAAATAAAGTGAGGAGAATCTAGAGGATTTGAGTCACTATTTATATTAAAACTCACTCATATTTGAAGGGTGGTTTAATTGATTTTAGAGGAAGAGGGTGAACTAAATGGACCATTGTGGGATCAAGGGAGAGCGAAAAACTCTAAAATTACTTTTAGATGGTTGATCAAGAAGGGCGGTGATCGTGGACGCTCTAAGCTACTTGACAATAAAATAGAGATATTTTATTTGTACAAATATTTTACACAATGTACTTATTATAGAAGAGAGTTGATATTTACATCCATAAAATTGCTGAGTACACCCAATTACTAAGTACACCCTCATCTAATATTTTCAACCCCTTAAAAAATTAAGTACACCCCTCCCTAATTTTCTATTATACCCTTAAGAATATTTTTCCCAAAATACTAAGTACACCCCACCCCAAACACACCTCACCCCATCCTCCTCTTTTCTGGTACACTCCACCCCCTTCCTCCCCCCCCACACACACACACACAACCACCTCCTTTCCTCCCCTCCACCCACCCACCCCCCACCCCTCCCCTTAGATTTTTTTTTTTGAACACCCTCTTTCCTCCTCCTCCCCCCACCCCACCTCCTTCCCCGCCACCCAACACACGGTCAGTCTCTTTCCTTTTTTTTAAACAGTTTGTTCTGTTCCACACCATAGTGGTGTTCGGCACCCCCTACCGAACATCACTATAGGTGTTCGGCACCCCCTAGCGAACATCACTATGGGTATTCGGTACCCCCTACTGAACAAAAAAAAAAAAAAAATCAAAAAAGGGTATTTAGGTCTAAATTTATAATGGTATTTTTGTAATTTTTGTTAGAGGGTGTAGTAAGCAATTTCATGGGTGTAAATAGCCTCTCGTTATATAATGGTACAATTAAAAAGTTGTGCTAAACTGCTAATATCTTCATTCTCTTACTTTAATTCTATTTTTATTAAGTAGTTTTGGATCTTTGGTTCCCGATATAGCTGAATTCTTATAGGTCAGGTTGGACCCGAAAGAAGTGGATCTTGGGTCAGATCCGCATATTGTGGGGCTTCATTTTTCGTTTTCCGTTTACAATTTTATTTACCCACGGTTATTTCTATTTTCAATTTCTTTCTCTGCGCATTCCGCTGCACGTCGTCTCCGAATTCCTTTCTCGCTCCGCTATTTTAGTATCTCTCACTGCATCTATAACAATGGAAGCTCAGTTTGACGTTTGAAACAAATGTGGGTTTGCGTTTTCTACTATTATCAGGCATCTCTCTCTCTCTCTCTCTCTCTCTCTCTCTCTCTCTCTCTCTCTTTGTGTTTGTGTGTGTGTGTGTGTTTTTTCCTGACTATCATACTTTGAGATTATGATTTAGCTCTTCGTTTGTGGACATTTGGGTATGTAACTAGCAACCTTCCTCTTTTTCTAATAGTTTTCTTTAGCATTTTTGGGTTGAATTTGAATTTCCGAATTATGCATATAAGGTGTTTGATTGGTTCCTCACTCATTTTGATTTTGCATTTCAGCTGTGTGATCAAGTTCCTGAGTCATTTGACATTACAAAGACTTCAACTTTTGTGCATACATCTTTAATCTCCTGCATTTCAAGTGCTCAATTGAACTCAGTCATTTTGCATTAGAATGATTTGGACTTTTATCACGAGCTTTTGTATTCCAAGTGTTTCATTGGTTTCTTGAGTCAGTTGCATTACAAAGATTTATCTCTTTATCATAATTTTTGTATTTCAAGTTTTTAATCAGGTTCTTGAGTCAATAGTTTTAAAAGATATTTACTTTTATAATAAGCTTTAAATTTCATTAGTATATCTTTTTCTTTAAATTTCATTAGTTTTCTTTTATTCGTCGAAAAAGTTCACAAAAACATACTGTATCGGTTTGTATGTGCTTGTACGATGCTGTAAGAATCTGTACTGGAGATTGTTAATCTTGGCTGTGGAGTGACGTCCTCTGATTTCCCCTATATGGTACTTACCAAAAAAAGAAAAAGAAAATGAGGACCATCTATTGTCGAACATCCTTTTATTTTATCTGTTGTTTTTCTAAAGTTGTGGATGTTTAGTCTTGAGATGTATTATCTGGGCATATAATGTTTCCATTAGATTCCACGATTTAAATTTTGTATCATCCTATTACAACCACTCAATCTTCAATGTTTGGTTTTAAAATTGGTCTAAGACAATGTGATTGGCTGTAGAGTAGATTACTGCAGATATACGCAATGAAAAGATCACTATCAAAAGAGAGGGCAGGTTACTGCATATTCCTGTAGTGGAGATAGTTCTTGAGGAGGAGAATCGTCTAATACAAAGGCCGTTTATGATTACTCATAGTTTACCTTAAGATATGGCCTATCTGATTCTTGAAGTCATATGATACAAGTCAATATGTTTTGCCAAGCAGTGTCAGTCATGTGATTTATGTTTGTGCAACAGTGTTTTTGCCTTTTATGACCTCTTTTCAGCTTAGTAAATTATTCAATACTCCCTACTTCTATCCTTCACCGTGGCAATTGCTTGGTTAGTGCTTGTTTTATGTTATTTGATTCTCGATTCTTTGAAGTCTAGACTGCTCTTGAAGAAAACTTGAAACATACACTCTACTCACAATCTACTTAAAAATGTTTAGTCAACAAAATTGGAAATGCATTGTTATGAATGTTGAGATTTAAGTATGGTTGAAGCCTCAAGGGCATGTTCATTATGTAGCATAGCCGAAACGAGAATGCTAACGAAGTTCCAACCTGGAAGGTGGAATCTAAGGAGTACATTTTGGAATTTTAGGGCTAATATTAATTATAAATGGATAGGGAAATATTGACCTGAAAGGTTCGACATTTAGGAGTGGTCTTGCCTTTGTGAACACTCTTTTCTAGTACATAATAGGGCCTGGAATGACCCAAATTAATGGAAACCTTGTGTTAATCCCTCTTTTATCTTTTCTTTATCTTAGTAGTATACTGCCACTAGCAAAGACCGTACACTTGAATCCATTAATTTGCCAAACAAAGTTGGTTGATGAAGTTGTAGTATGATGGCTTGAGGATTAAACATACAATCTTGAGGTTGGAATTAGGAAAGAAGTGCAAATTTCATTGCGGAAACTCTGACAACTGTTGGTACAAAGAGATTCTCATATCGCGTTAAAGAGGAAGGCGAAGACCAATGATTATCTGGAACGGTAATTGGTCCATTTTGTAGGCGAGCAGCTGATTTGCTATGCTGTCTGTACATTCAAAATGGTATGAAGATTCTAGCAAGCCCATGACTCTAGAGTTTGTACAGTCCAGTTGTTTTTGCTAAAGCTTGGATGATTCTGAGTGTTGAGAGTGATTGGTTAGATCAGCACTCATTGGCTTCGTATTAAATTAATAAATCAGGGAAATGAGACCTTAAATGAGTTCACTTAGGCTGAGTTTAATCGAGATCATGATTAAGGTGAAGAGCTGCTTGGTATGTCAGTTTCTTCTCTCAAGTGTCATTCTCTTGGAGATATTCTGTGTTTTGGGAGCTTTGTAACCTAGGTTACTGCTATATAAAAGCTCGGGCGTACATTTCTTTATGGTATGACGGCACTTGCTTCTTCAGTAGGTCTTGTTTTCTTTTGAAAAGAAAGGGTAGAGTTTTATGAAAGCCTATTCAGTGCCCCAAATTGCATTTTTTACAAAATATACCACACATTTAACCCTTGCTCTTCTTAAACTATGCAAGTTTATAGCAAATATCTTATAATCATGACACTTGTTGTACGCAACAGCTTACAGTTTTATTTTTTACATTTTTACAATTCCTTGGAGCAAATTGGGGCATATAATGTCAGTCAGAGTGGATATAATGGTGGCCCCTTTTTTCTGCTCAAACATTCCTGCATTGGATTAAAAGCCCTGATTATGTTCGTACTTAACATTTATTTTCTTGCTGCACATATAATAGTTAACCTCTTAATCAAGCTGTAGATTCAGCTGTAGAAATTCTAAGCAGCAAGTGGTTTCTCAGATCTAGTTACTTTAGTATACATAATTGCAGTGAAGAACGTAATAACTTTAATTTAGAACTTAAATTAAGGAACAGGGTTAGTCACAGAGAAAATCACAAAATAAAATAAATTAATTAACTAAAATCCCACTCTAATGCTGTATGCTGGAAAGTTTGATTTCCTTATCATAGCTTTCTCGTAAACTTGGCGCGAGTGTTTGCACCATGAGGCACCATTCTGCCATTTTAAATTGCATAAACTTTAATAAATGTTGATTGGATAAGACCCTTATCACTAATTACCAATTTAAGCTTCACAATAGAATCATGATAAATTCTGTGCATTAATTGTTGATTTTGATTTTGTGGTGCTAGTTTCTTCTGTTGGCTTAGGTTTGATTGTTCAACTCATTGCTGACTCTTGCTCTGACATAATAACAGGTTAAGCCAGCTGGTTATGCTTGCGGCACAGTGGATTTTATCTTGCTGTTGTTCTTGTATTGAGATGAGAACAGTTGCCATGTGCTTCTCACTCTTGCAAGTTCCGAGATGTAGATTTCACACCTTCACTAGTTCTTGGGCAGAGAGCTTCCACAATATTAGGAGGGGTGGAAACAGTTCTAGCTCTAATTTACTTGGTTCCAGTACTTGTGGCCTTGAAGGAGGGACCAGTAAGAGATGGAGTAGACGACCTATAACTACAAAAACAGAAAGAAACAAAGAAGCCATTAGCAGCAAAATAAGCAACATTGGGCAAGATCTACCTGAAGAAACAATTTCACCTCCCACTAAATTAACTATAAATAGATTAGAAGCCTCCGAATATAAAAGCATTCAGCACAGTGACATTGCAGTAAAGATTGCTGAGAACAGAGAGTTAGCGAAACTCATTACTGTTATTGTTTTCGATATTGAGACCACTGGGTTAAGCAGAGAGCACGAACGGATCATTGAGATTGCGCTACAGGATCTTTGCGGGGGTGAGAATAGCACCTTCCAGACACTTGTAAATCCTGATCGCCTTGTGCCAAATATGCATATCCATGGCATTTCAGACCATATGGTCAACAAGCCCGAAATCCCAAGGTATCACAACCACTAACCTAATTTTTCAGCTTCGTAATTTCATCATATCTAATCATTTTGTTTTATCTTATGATTTTTTCTGATTTTATTAGTTGCATAGTAAGATTTTTGTGTCTCTGTAGAACTTCTGTTTAGTTTGTTGTTACTACGGGTTCTGTATGATGGAGAATGGCGTGAATGCATTCATTTATAGTCTAAATTCCATGTTTCAGTGGTTAATTTGCAGCCTATAACAAATGATGCATGGTATGACCTGCAAGAATAGCTATAACTGAGTGGATTCAATGGCTTGTTGGATCCATCTACTTCTCATCAGTGAACATCTTGAACCCATGATAGACAATACACATGCTTTCATGGGTCCTAGTCCCAATCACTTGGGGTAGGCTAACAGCCAACAAACCTGCTGTTGTTTACTTTTTAATCGTACAGAAAAATTGTTTATAGATATCTCTCTTCTCAGACTTCAGTATCATGTGCATATATGAGATGTTTTTCATTTCTCGGTTGCCATACTGCAACCACTGTAACTTCTGACTGTGATGGCTGGCTCTCAATGGGCTTGTCGCTTGCATGCATACTCTTCACCCATATAAAGAAACCAATATATTGCCACTTCCTACTGGTGCTAATTATTAGTGGAACTAAAAGATATTTGAGATCAGGACACTAATGCATGCAACAGTAAAACATGGACAATAAAGCCATTAGGTCCAGAAACTTTTTGAAATTTCATCAGGGACCTAGTATATCTCTCCATAAGAGCACTAATCTGAAACGTAGATCGTTTCACTTCCCACCTCCAATTGAAAAACATTCCTTGGTTAGATTTCTGCATCTGAAAACTGTAGCAATAGAAATTAGGCATGTCTAAAGAATCCAACCATTAGCAACCGAAGCCTTGGGAGAACCTCTACCACTTAGCCTCGCGTTAATGTCGGAGCACATACTTGTTGCGGAATACATTGAACCTAGAATCCTGAGAAATGCAGTGCAGGAACCACGAGTTACGTTCTTGAGTTCCAGAAACCCTTGAAGACCTATCAAGATTAAGTTTTTCTTATGAGCATTGCTATTAACACTCTCAATACCTGTAAGTACACCCCCTATTTATTACAAAAATGTCATTATAAATTTTGACATAAATGTCTTTATATATTTTTCATTTTTTAGGTTTGAAAAAAAAAAGGTATTTTGGAATGTTCGGTAAGGGGTGCTGATAGCGGTGTTCAGTTAGGGGTGCCGAGCACCACTATGAGTGTTCGGCCACATAGTGCTGAACAACTTCAAATAAGAAAAAAATAAACCGGTAAGTACAAATTTAAAGGAGGAAGAATGGGGGGAAGCTTTAACATAAATTTGTCAAAGAAATGAGAAAAAAAAAAAAAAAAAGATAACTAGTAAAACGAAGTGATGAACAGTGATGGGGTTACTTGCCTTTGAAACCATGGAAGACCCTTCTTAGAGCACCATTAGCAAATTGGGGAAGAGTTTTTGGAAGGAAAATAATGAACAAGGGTTGCAGGAGAAAGAAGTGATGAACAATGGGGGGAGATGAAGAGAGATGGGGAGCAGGAAGGGGGGTGATGCTGGGAGGGAGGAGGGGTTGATTTTGGGGAAAATGTAGGAGGGGGGTAAAATAGGGAAATAGGGGGGTGTACTTAGATTTTTGGGGGATCGGAAATATAAGGGGGGGTGTTCTTAGTAAATAGGTGTACTAGGAGGTTTTGGGGGTGCGAATATCAACTCTCTTTTCTTATTCTAGCTTAGTTATGGAATCTTTATATCCTGTGTTTAATTGGGTCGCAAAGTTATACCAGCTGTTGAGAACTGACAAACATTAAAATTGGTCGCTTGATAAGCAATGTGTTATTGGAAATATATATATATGTATATATATATATATATATATATATATATATATATAGAGAGAGAGAGAGAGAGAGAGGTTTTGAAACCTTTCGAGCAGACTTCTTCTAATCCCTTGACAACTATACAAGGGGCTCTTATTAAAGTAACTGGCATTGAAATTTGTGAATTTGGTCTCCCTTATTCCTCAAATTCTTCTTTTTGCTTCCTACACTACTTTTTTCTAGGTTGGGTTCTCGTTCCAAGATTAAAGTTGCTTCCAACTGCAAAGAATCTTACTTAGTTAGGCATAACTTCCCTGGGATAGGATCTTCAGTAGTCGCCTGCAACTATAAGCTGGGAAATCTTTGTCTCGAAGATACGATAATACATAGTCTATAGTGCCCATTCTTTTTGTTGTTTTTCTTCTTGTATTTCAATTTCTTGAATTGTAGTGCCAGAAAAACTTTGATCATCATAGGTGGGTTTAATGCTACTACTAGCCAATTAGTAAAAGTTTGGCTCTTTAATCTAACTATTGGAATATTACTTAGGTATCATTGTGGCAGTATGTAACATATGTACAAGTCTTAATATTGGGCTTATGTCAAAGCAATTCATGCCCAGGAGTAATATGGCACATCATCTGTGACAACCTTGCTTTTGCTGTAACGTGTCCCATTTTTTATGTAACTGTAAATGTGTTCTGTCTAGAAGCGGATGGGGTTGGTCTGTTGTACCTCATGCTCAAACCTATGCCACTTGGGCTAGATAGTTCCATTGAAATGGATATCTACAATGATGAGATGGAAAATAAATGCCTTCATGTGCATGATTGTTTGAAGGAGACAGAGGTGATCAAATAATACACGTGACGAGATCCTGCTCATCAGTCGTCGCCAATGTCATGCCCTTGGTTATTACTGGCATTTTCATATCATTAAGAGGTTTACATGTTCATCTTCCTTCCGTTTTTTGTCATCGATATTGGTTAATTGAAACAGATATCATGGGTTGCTCATAGTTGTCGTACCTTATTTATTCAGTTTGTGTTGATATTTTGTTGGATTCTAGTCTTAATAGGTGCACTTTTATATGTAGGATGAAGGAGCTGATTCCCATCTTACTGCGATATGTAAGAAGCCGCCAGAAACCAGGAGGACAGATATTATGGGTTGCTCATAATTGCCGTACCTTTGATGTGCCTTTTCTAATCAAAGAATTTAATCGCTGCTCCTTTGAGATTCCCCCAGATTGGCTGTTTGTGGACACAATGACTCTGGCTCGAGAACTAGTGAAATCTGGAGGTCTCTCTCTCTCTCTCTCTCTGACTGTGTTTGTGTGATTGTGTGTGTGTGTGTAATTGCAAGATGCATGTATGGTAGAGGTCCTAGAGGTTATTGACTTGATTTTGATGTTTGAATCAGGTCCAAAAGTTCCTTCAAAGATATCACTCCAAGCCCTTAGGGAATTCTTTGAAATCCCATTAAATGGATCAGCTCACAGAGCAATGTCAGATGTGTACGCCTTATCATTGGTTCTACAAAAGCTGACTTTTGCCCTTCAAATGCCATTGTCGGGCCTTATTGAAAAATCGTTCACAGCATCTGACTTGATTAACAGCGCAAAGAAGAAAAAGAATTCGAGGTAGTTTCAAGCAATGTTCCCTCTCAATATCATGTAGAGATATTTTGTCGTAATGGTGTAAACCAAACCAAGTTGTTATTATTGAATGGTAGTGGCATTGTGCTCAGACTCGGGCTGGAAAATGAATCAATAATTGAAAAAATTAAAATTGTTCAACCTTTCAATGTATACTCGCTGTTAACCATATTACAAAGATGTTATAGGAATGATGCTTACTGAGATTATCAAGTAAAGGAAGCACTTGTTTTAGAATATAACTTGTCACTCCATCTATATACTTCACTCTCCTTTCTTGATATTTTCGTTCTCTCGTGTGTATGCGCTTGCGCATGGCCCAGAAGGGGAATGGGAAATGATCGAGGGTGAATTACAGGCTGGTCTTTTTTTTAAATATTTGTATTTGCTTCAGCTCATCATATTTTTTAAAAAACCGAAAAAATATATTTTTGGAGCAAAAAGACGATTATGCCATTAATGAAAGATTTATTGGAGAAATTTTATCATCGCGATGATTAATTTATTATCGCGATGCCCAGTTGCAATGCCTAATTTCATCATCGTGATGCTTGTAATGTCTAACTCCATCATTGCGATGCATAATTCTATCATCGGGATGTTTAATTTTGTAATGTCTAATTCCATCATTGCGATGCATAATTTTATCATTGGGATGTCTAATTTCATCATCGCAATGCAGCCAAATGAATAAGATTCGCTAGAGAAATTTTAGGACTTGATGCCCAATTACGATACATAATTTCATTATTGCAGCCAAATGAAGATTTATCGAAAAATTTTAGTAAGTAAGATTCACTAGAGAAATTTTAGGACTCGATGCCCAATTGCGATGCCTAATTCCTTCATCGCGATGCCTAATTCTATCATCGTGATGCCTAATTTCATCATCGCGATGCAGCCAAAAATTAATTTTCTTTGCTACGAGCTATTGGAATGAAAACAGAGATTTATCGGAGAAATTTTAGAAAGGGAGATTTACCAGAGAAATTTTATGAAAAAAGGAAGATTCACCGGAGAAATATTAAATTGGCCGGAGAAATTTTATGAAGAAAGGAAGATTCATCGAAGAAAATATTAGGAAGAAATTATCTGGAAGATTGGCCAGAGAAATTTTAGAAAGAAAAAAAGATTCACTGGAGAAATTTTAGGAAGAAGCTACTGTATATGTTATTGCGGGTCATTTTAGAAATAATTTTATAAAAGTGTCTTTTAGCGGTTAAAAAAAATGATGAACTGGAGAGAATAAAAAAAAAATTAAGTGGACAGGTCAGCAATTTTCTGAATGATCAACCTTAATAACTCACACTTTGTGAAGCTAGGATAAACCATTAGGTCATCCTTTAAGGTTATGCATACTTTCAGAGAATAACCTAGTTCCTTATTTCTTTTTCCATATCAATCAATTATCAAAGAAAACATAAATAAAATAGGAAAAATTGCAGGTCGGTTCCTTTTGTGGAATATTTAACTGCTTAAATTCATTATATTTATTTTCATTCGCTTAAGTCTCTTTTAAGTGATAAATTGACTATTTGTTCCAAAATTATCCCCGTATCGACGTATGACGTTTTTAAGTGTATTTTATGCATCGTCATGTGTGTGAAATTTGCATTGTCAATGTATTTTGTGATTTTGTGTTAAGTAATGTGCATCGTGTGCATCGTCATGTGTGTGAATGTGCATCGTCAATGTAATTTTGTGTTAAGTAATATGCATCGTGCGCATCGTCATGTGTGTGAAATGTGCATCGTCAATATATTTTGTGATTTTGTATTAAGTAATGTGCATTTTGTACATCGTCAATATAACTTGTGATTTTTGTGTAAGAAATGTGCATCGTCAAGTATAATTTTATGCATCGTAAAGTATAATTTTGTGCATCATCAATTATAACAGTTCTATTTTTCATTTATATTTTTGTGCATCGTGATGAGGGTTATTTTGTACATCGTCAAATGTAATAACTGTAAATTACACTTGCGATGCGCAAACTTTGTGCATCGCAAGTGTAATTTCAAAAAGATAGAAATTACACAATATTTATTAGCACAGATTCATAAAAAGTGAGGAATAACACGAAAAATGTATTGTTTCTTAAACATTTTTTCCGTACAAAATCATTGCATTAGCCATTTTGGCCATGTACTTTGAACACTCAATAGCGTCAATTTGCGTTGGTAATTTCTTGGCTCGGAGCAATGATTTCATCAACATGCACCCAATCACCCCGCAGTCATCACTTTCAACTGCTTGTTGTGGTGATATTTCACATGTGCTTATTGGGCAAACATCTTGTAGTTGGCTTAATCGTTGGTATCATGTTAATGGCGATACAGTGATCAATGTCTTCATTTTTTCAACATATGAAGCCTGTAGTGAAAATTATTCAAAAATTAGTATCAGCTGATTATTTGTTGTATTTTTAATAAAGACAGGGGTACGTTACTCACCAATATTTTAGCCCTTTCCAAGTGCCAGTCTTTTTCTTTTTTGTTGATGGAAGAGTTGTAGAGGATCTATTTATTATCATTCTCAAAAAGCATCAGCAAGGTCCAATGCAAGCAATTACCAGTCTGCACGTTACCCTGCCCTGGTGTTTTTATTGGGAAGATTAATAGATCATGGTGTATGGTCTCCTCCAACTTGTTGTCGACATGCATTATAGTCATCTCTTTGAACATGTCGACAGTTGATTGTCGAGCCACGTACAACTAAATAACGTAATGTATAAAGATTTAGTTTACAACAATCAATTAAAAAACTTATGTAGTAAAGAGTTAGGATTATAATATTACCCAACAAGCAGAATTAAAAATCATGCAGGGAAGGCTTTTCTTTTTTTCTTTAATAACGTTTTCCACAATTAACGTTCAAATGTTTGTGCTGTAAACAAGAAAGAAAAACAAGTTATATAGTTGAAAAAAACAAAATAACATTTGCATATGAAACTGGTTTATTCATTGCATTTAATAAAAATAATTCATGGCATTTAATTAGTATTTTTTCAGTACAAAACTTGTGCATTGCAAGTGGAATAAAGGGAGGTTGTGCATCGCGATGCACAAAAATAGTATTTTTTAGTACAAACTTTGTACATTGTGATGCACATATTTTTAAGTGCATTACAAGTGTAATGTTGATATTATTATTTTTTTTTATGTGAAAGCAATATCAATGTGTGAAAATTGGAATACATGTGTTGCTCTCTAGCATTTTATGTTTCAACAAGAGTTGGATATCAGAAAACACTTTGTGAAATATCCTCACCCATATAAACAATTGCCCTGTAAAAGATTGAGGATCATATTAATACGGAATTCACACAATACAGATAATAATGTTATGTTATTGAAATTCGACAATATTAAAATTTGACTTACTGATCTCCATCATCGTTGTCATAAAGTTTGGCCAGTTTCGATTTGGTGGTGGGATCCAGTTCAATAGGGTTGGGGAGATTGTTCTTTTTTGGTTTGTTCGTTTTCTTCTTTACAGGCTCTTTTGCATCGTCGGTACAGGAGTCATCTGAATTCTTCCTCTTCCGGTCCTTTCGTTTTTGTACTCTTTTGACCAGGGAAGAAGGAGTCTTGGCCCCAATTTTTACATTCTTGCACCGCTTCATTTGCTGTACCCTCCAATTTATCCACCTCATCCCCATTCCATTTTTCAGCTACACTTAATATGAGGGTCTATTGCCTCTGGTTGTCCATTACTTTGACTATGTTTTCAATTTTTGCATCATTTTCAGCCAATTCTGACCTAAGGATCTTAATTTCGTTGTCTTTGGCTTCGATTGTGGATAATTCCTTATCCGCAACAGCTCTGACAACGTTCATTATAGCGTCTTGGTCAATCATGTCAACTGTTCTTGCAGCTTCTGAAGCAGTTGTGGATTTGAATCCACAGCTTCAGTTGAATGAAGTGAATTGACTTCATTTTGTTGGAGGGCAGCATCCATCACAACAGCCTCTAGAAGGATATTCATCTCATTTCTCCCTTCTCCCTAGAGGAGGGCTTTTTCATCCAGTGTTCTTTTCAAAACACCCTTAAACCTCTACAAAAACATAAAAAAATATAAATTTTTTAGAGAATGTGCACAGAAAATACATTTTTTTTTGTGCATCACAAGTGTACTCTTTATACTTTTCAATACAATATTGTGCATCGTCAAATAAAAAGTTATGCATCGTGATGCTCAATAACAGTACTTTTAAAGTACAACTTTGTGCATCGTGATGCACACTTTTTATGCATCACAAGTTTAATGATGCTATTTATATAGTAAACTAATGTGTCATTTTTATATAACTACTCACCTGGTTGTTCATGACCATCATAAAATTTGATTCACCGAGTTCTCTCGACAGCGCCGATAAATCTCATTTGACAAATCTTGGGATATATTTTTGGCGTGTCGGGAGTACAATGTCGCTCTGCTCGCACGTCCAGTACTGCATACATACATAAATTGAATACTGATAATATGACCAAATCTACATGCATCATACACTGAAATTACACATAATAATGTCAAATGAATTTAAATTTTACCTCGAGCAGCAGCACACATCTTTCAATGACTTGATTAGTTGTTGCTTCCAAGCTCTCAAACAGAATATCAACTACAGGTTTTAACCAATTGTAGTTTGATATTTTGTTAATGTCGAAGACAAGGTACGTGTACACCTAAGGTATATAGGAGGTCTTGGTCGCCACCAGCAACGTCGCGAGGATAAGCAGTGTCGTCAACGATGCCACGCAGTTGACATCGTTTTCTTGGACACTATTCGTCCTCTCCTTGATTTTATCAAGGATCATTTTTGGCTTGAGCCTGATGTCTTTTGTTTGTTTAGATATTTTCTCAGGGAAACACCTTTCAAGGAAATCGGTGAACTCCAATTTGTAGAAAGAGATGTTGATTTCCTCCGTACCGTCCTTGATTCTAAATATAAGCTTGGCATCTTTTACCCTAAGCTTTTGTATTTGTCCAGCGATTTAGAAAGACCCAAGTCTTTTAACGTAGCACTTGTTAATACACCTTATTATTGTGTCATCCTTTTTAGAATGATCACGAAGTACATTTTCGCCAATGATGCTCTTTATTATGTACCAGAAGGGTTTCTTTTTCAGCACCGTTATATGGTCTTCCCTGAAACTAATACTTTGTATTTGGTCAATTAGGAACTACATACTTAATATGTATATTGTTCTATACCTCACACCTGCATAACAAGTATATTTGTTAGATTCAATTGTGTATCGTCAAGTATAGAATGTGCATCGTCAATGTAATTTTGTGAAATTGTGTAAGAAATGTGCATCGTCAAGTATAATTTTGTGCATTGTTAAGTATGACAGTACTTAAATTTTTTTTGCTTCGTGATCGATAATATGTGCATCGATTGTTCATCGTGATTAAATATTTTTTGTGCATCGTGATGGACAATATGTGCATCAGGAGACACAACATTTTTCATTGCGATGCGCAAATTTTGAATCCAAAACAAAACGGTGTATTAACGTTTTCAGTGAACGCGATTCATCAAAATAATGCATTGTGATGCATCAAAAACAACAAAAGTTTGCAATACGATGCATAAAATTTGTGCATCGGGATGAAAAATCTTACAAACAGTGTTTTATATGCAAATTTGTAACCTTACAAACGATATTCAGGAACATTTATACTCTGTTTTTGAAACCCTAAAATGTATTCATCAATACTGATACTTCGGTTTTGTTGGTTCTAGTGGTTGTTGCCTTATTCCCGGTGCTCTTTTATAATTGAGAAGATATTTTTTTCTCTGTTTGATAGTAACTCACGATAATGTTTTCAAAAGTTTTTACGAAATTTCTGAATAGTTTTAAGAATTTTTACTCTGTTTGAAGAAAAGATGATTTTTTTTGCTGTATGTTTTAAAGTGAAGAGGGTTAGTTTGTTTGTCTAGGGCGATGCACAACTTTTGGTGCATCTCAAGTGAAAAAAGTAATTTGTGCATCGCCTTTTTTTGTGTTTTTATGTGCATCTGTTGTGTTGCGAGGCATCGTTTTTATTTTTGCGATGCATAGCATGCACTTGTTCCATGTTTTTAAAGGACATAAATGACATTTCCTAAAAAGTGTCTTTTTCTAGTTAAAAATAATTATAGTGGACTTTAGCAATTGAATATTGTCTAAAAGGGATCGGCCCAAATTTTGTCTAATAAAATAAGAAGGGTGAATTACGGGCCGGTCCCTTTTTAAGCTTTTGTAATCGCTCCAGTCCAGTCATCTTTTTTTAAAGGAGAAATTGCTGGCCGGTCCACTTTCCCAAATTTTTTTTCTCTCCAGTCCACCCTTTTTTTTTTAAAACCGCTAAAAGGCACTTTGAGAATTTTCTTCCTAAAATGCCCTCAACAACATCGTTGCTTCAGATTTGAGGTTCGAATTGTTGTATAAATGATTTCATGTTGTTAATATAGTATTCCCTCATGTTTAGGTATTAATTTCCATGCATAGAACACGAATTTGATCACAATTTGATCAAATTCAAATTTTTTGAGTTCATCCCGTTTTTCTTTGTTCTTGGGCTATTTTGGCCACTTTAATCTATGTTTTAAGGTTCGAATTTGTTTAAAATCAATCTCATATTGTTATCATAACTTAGTACTACATTTGTAAACAATTTTTCTACCAAAAAATACTATTTTTGAGATCAAAATCGAGCTTGACAGTGTGTTGTCCGAAAATAGAGGGAGATGTTCTTGGACTGATTTTGAGACTTTAATCAATGATTTGAGTTTGAATTTTGTATAAAATCAATACCATACTGTTATAGGAAGTCAATATCATATTTGTATGTAAATTTCTCAACTAAAAACAACCATTTTGATTGATTTTGATATTATATTAAATTGGGCATCGCGATGCCTTAACTTGGGCATCGGGATGCCTAAAATTGGGCATCGCGATGCCTTTAATTTGCCAATCGCAATATGCTGGGCAACGCAACGGGGATCAACCTGCTCGGTCAGGTCGCAGGGGTCGAGGGGACAGCGTCCCTCGTGGGGGTTCGGGGGCAACGCCCCCGAAAGGTAAACGAAAATCAAGTTCCCTAAAGCGCGCTGCGATGATCGCGATGCACCAATTGTTGCATCGCGATGCACTAATTGTTGCATCGCGATGCACTAATTGTTGCATCGCGATGCCCCAATTTACAAAAGTGGTGCATCGCGATGCCTTGGTTGCTCATCGTGATGCCTTGGTTTCTCATCGCGATGCCTTGGTTACTCATCTCGATGCCTTGGGTTACTGAAGCGCGCATGTTTTTCTTTCATTAATGGCATAATCGTCTTTTCGCCCTAAAAATGTATTTTTTCGGTTTTTAAAAAAGATGAGTGGACTAGAGCGATTACAAATGTTTAAAAAGGGACCGGCCTGTAATTCACCTTTTTTTAAATCCGGAAAAATGCATTTTTGGGGCGAAAAGACGATTATGCCATTAATGAAAGAGAAATACGCGCAAATCAGTAACTCGATGCATCGCGATGACCCAATTGCACTAAACTACGAGCATCGTGATGCCACAGTAACACTCAACATATAGCATCGCGATGACCCAATATTGAACTAAACTACTAGAATCGCGATGTCACCGTTGAACTCAACATCGAGCATCGCGATGCCCATCGTGCATCACGATGCCTTTTAATGAAATGATTTTTCCAATCATCATACTTACGTTTCAATTCCTCAATACAAACAAAAAAACTAAATATTTCAGTAAATGAAATGATTTTTCCAACTCAAAACTCTCGATGCTTTTTTAATGCATCGCGATGCCCAATTTAAGGAATCACGATGCATAAATTTTGGCATCGCGTTCAATATAATGGGCATCGCGATGCCCATGTAGAGTTATCTTTTTTTCAAAAATACTAATATGTCCTTAATACAAATAAAAATACTAATATATCAGTTAGTGAAATGATTTTTTCAACTCAAAAATCCCGATGCCTATTTAAGGCATCGCGATGCCCGATTTAGATAATCGCGATGCCGAAATGTTGGCATCGCGTGCAATCTTATGGGCATCGCTAGCATCACGTTTCAATCATCAGACTTGCATTTCAATTCCTTGGGCAATGCGTACAATCTAATGGGCATCACGATGCCCATGTAAAGTTTATCTTATGGGGTTGTCGCGATAAGGCATTGATCCATCGCAATAAAGCAATCCTGCATCGCGATGAGGCATATGTGCATCGTGATAAAGTAATCCGGCATCGCGATGAGCCATATCTGCATCGAGATGAGGAATCCCTAAATCACGATGCCCGCTGAAGGAAACACAATCACCAACTAACCCAACTCTATTCAATCCGTAGCTTAAAGCATTTTGATTTTCAAAAACGTCTACTGATATAATGCTAACTGATAAAATTTTGGCCAACAATACAATGTTTACGCAATCATCATCATTCGACAAAAAACAATTCATATGAGATCCCAAGGAATATTTCAAAGATAAATTTTGAGCTTCAACATTGGAATACTTACCTGTTATTAATCGAATCAAATCAGCTATTCCAAAATTTTCAGAAACTTTATGAACGATAGTACCACTTCTGAATTTCACCATTAACATGATCGCATTTTTCATAATAGAAAAAAAATAGAGTTTTCACTCGAGTTTACAAAATCAATAGACGAAGTGTTTTAGGAAAAAATAATAAAGAGCTTTTGGCGAGGCCTGATATGTGTTTACAATCAAGTTTCACGTTGCATTAGGGACATTTTAGGAACAATATTTTGAAACTGCCTTTTAGCGATTTAAATAAAAAAAGGGTTGACTGGAGAGAAAAAAAGTTTGAAAAAATGGACCGGCCAACAATTTCTCCAAATAAGAATGTAATCCAAGTAACCAATTGGCGTGTACGCGTGTAGCCAAGTAGTACCGACGATTGACCCTCGGGGCCTATATGGGACGAGTTTGATCCCTGTGTTTGTAACCTTCGTGAAAAAAAAAAATGTAAGCGAAGTGCTACGATACACAAGATTTTTAGTAATAAACGTTGTGGGTGCCTTCGAGAAAGAGACCTGCTCAATCTCTAAACAAACATGTTAGCAAAGTGCTACGATCCCGTGGGGGGGGGGGAAGACATTAAAAATGAGTAATGCTATGAGTACCTAAAGAGTATAAAAAATTTGTACCAAATAATGTGGCAGCTCATGTGAAAAAAAAACAAAATTAAAAATTATAACTAAAATATCACATCAACTGACACATTATTTAATACAAAAAATTTGGTACCCTAACACAAAATAGTACAAGCAGACAAGTACAAAGTCAAAAAGCCAAAATATATATATATATATATATATGTGAATATGCTTTCATTGAGAGTTGAACTCAAGACCTCCCGCTTACTAAACGGGTGCTCTAACCAACTGAGCTATGAAAGCTGATGTACACTGTCTCGTTTTCTAATTCAAATTCAGTTTAATTTTCCATTAAAATCAAATTGACTCTCTTTGGATTTTAAGTATAATGCAATAAAAATATATCTAGAAACTCAAAATGAGAAATCTTAATTTCTCAAATGCAGTTTTTCAATGAAAAGTTTTAAATGGAAAATACAACTCTTTTAGACTTTTGGCAAAACGGATGGAGTGTATTTTAGTATCTTATTAAACCCTGCGATACAAAAAAGTTGTGTATTCGTTAATGTATATAAAAGTTCGTTAATTATACATACCGACGATAACTGAAATGCAATAGCCAAAGATCATATCCTCCTCACCCAGGCCAAATTACATATATCAAAATGCAATAGTTACTTATCAATTTTTGTGTCTAGAAAAGATAGTTCAGCTTTCAACATTATAAAACGTCTCAAATGTTGATAAATTTGTAAGATATATTGTGCCGAATAGATCATTTAACCACGATAGCTAGAAAATCATTACCAGTATATAGGAATAAATCATTTTAATTTAGTCTCCATGACTCTAGTTGTCTAATTCCATTATTTCGTCTTATAAATTTTATTTTAAAATTGGTGTTAAGGAATAATTCATTTTAATTTAATCTCCATGACTCTAGTCGTCTAATTCCATTATTTCGTCTTATAAATTTTATTTAAAATCGGTGTTAAGCTTAGCAGTATTGACTGTGCAAAAACCTTTAATCAATCTTGGAAATATATTCTCCCGGCAGTAAAATACAAGGCACTTATAGTAGCTACTAGATTAGGATTGCAAATATATGAGTCGTGTTTAAACAGATGATTTGTAGTTTATGATTCTTTTTCGTGATTTTGTAATAATTAAATAAAAAAGAGAGAGGAAAAAATACTATGCCCCAAAAATAATTACGAACCTCAAAAAATAAATAACCCATCCTAAAAAATAAATAACCCATCCTAGTGCTTTTTTGTTGTTTATATAAGCGGGCGGCATTTTTAATGTAAAATTGAGCCCAAAAAAAAAAAACACTAAAAGATGACTTCTATTTTATGTAACGCTAACGCATTCCGCGGACAAAATTACCATTTTTGTTGTTTATATAAGGCAAAACACATAATCAGGTCACTGTACTTTGGGAAAAGTTATAATTCGGCCACTGATTGTTTAAAAATATTATTTAGACCATTGTACTTCAATTATCTTGCAAGCGAGCCCACTAGCACGTTAATTTTAAATGAAATTTCTATTTTATTCTTATCTTTGTCCTCATCTCCCTTAATAAAAACAGGGATAAAATAAAATTTTCATTTAAAATTAACGTGCTGAAAGGCTTGCTTGCAATTATCTTGCAAGCAAACCCACTAGCACATTAATTTTAAATGAAATCTCTATTTTACCCCTATCTTCGTCCTCATCTCCCTTAATAAAAACAGGGGTAAATAAAAATTTCACTTAAAATTAACGCGCTGAAGGGCTTGCTTGCAAGATAACTGAAGTGCAGTGGCCCAAATAACATTTTCAAACAATCAGTGAGCAAATTGCAACCTTCCTCAAAGTACAGTGACCCGATTAAGTGTTTTACTTTTCTAGCGGCATTTTTAAGGTAAAATTGAGCCCAAAAAAAAAACACTAAAAGATGACTTCAATTTTATGTAACGGTAATGCATTCCACGGACAAAATTACCATTATGCCACACATTTTTGTATATTGACAATGTCTGTCTGTCCTATTTTATTTCAATAATAATAAATTGATACAAAGAGTAACCTCATCTCATAATTCTCATTTCTCAAAAAAAAACTACGAAGTATCCCCCAGGGAAAAGAATTCATCACATGTCCTCCGCAAATTACAAGTATAATCCTCTGTACATCTCCCTGGAGCAGCCATTTTCCTAAATTATACACTCCCCCCTCCCCCTTTCCCCAAAGCAAGAATGGATGAAAAGTAAAACCAGAGAAAAGAAAAAAAAGAATTAAGGAAGAATTGTGATAAAATTGTGTGTATACACAGACGGGCAATTCAAAATTCACCGTTCTTCCACTAGCAGCATTACAATTCAGTGTGTTGTGCGTGTAACAGTTCGCCAGAGGAGGGTCACAATAGCAACCAAGACTGTGAGTGAGCTGGATCCTTTGGGAACTTTGTAGTCAACAGCTCAAAAAAGAATCACCTTAAGAACTAAGAGGACCAACATTACAAAACACATGATAACGAGAATCGTAGCACACATAATCATCCCTCCTCGTTTCTGAGTACGCTCAGCCTGCCAAATCCATTACCATCCCAACAAGACAATAAAGCATACGACAGATGAGCATGATAACCTTGGTAAGAAAGAAGCTTCAAAATCAAAATTGAGTGCAAAGGGAGAGAAGGAAGCTTAGAGATAGAGAGAACCTTCTGCAGCTGTTTAAGGCCCTCGTCTACTGCTACCGCAACATTTTGAATATTGTAGTCTATTCTGTCAACAATGGTCCCCTGCTTGGTGGCATAAATTTGATTAGTCCCTGTATATCTCAAATGGGAAATCATGGAACTATTAGAGAGAATGTATGGCTTTCTGACCTGGTCAATCACAAGGACTGACAAATCCTTCATGATTTGGGCAAGCTCGTTCACTGATTCTACGACCTACCAGTACAGAATCAAAAAAGAATTGATATCAGCTTAGTACTGGAAAAGAAACAAGCGTAAAAGCTTTTAACCTACCTGTTGGATCTCCTTCTCTCTTTCAACCGTGAAAGCCTCGCTTTTCTTTAATTTGGCCATCTGATGTTCGTTAAAACCCTGAACAGGTAATTTGGAAGTAATATCAAAACATGCTCTAATGAAAAGAATGTGTAACCATAAAAGTTCAACAATTCAAAAGGATGGAAACCCTTCCAAACTTCCTACTATAAGCCTGTAATCGTGCAGTTAATGGCCAACTTTACAAAGAATTCACCATATGGTATGCTCTCATGTTTAAAAGCAACAAATTAGCATCCACTGAATGTGAAGCCAAATAATTATATTAATAAAAAAAAAGAAATAAAAATTGTATTGTTAAATCTTTCTTTAACACTGCCTGGTTCTAGAAAGAATGAAGGAGAGAAAGAGCAGGTAGTTTACCCGCAGTTGAGAAGCTGTTCAGGTTCTTTAGTTCAGAACAAGTAAGAACGTAGACAAATAAAATGATACAATCTCCGTCTCAAAATAATTGTCATTTTAGCAAACATTTTTTGTCCCAAAATAATTGTCGTTATAGGATTTCAAGAAACATTTGTCCATATTCTACCAAAATTGCCCATATTTATTACTTTCATTAAAGAGGGTTGTTAAGAGGAAAGCAAAAAAAAAAATACTAATGCAACTTATCTACAATAAATGAACTTAAATAAGGGTATATTAGTTTTTATGTGAGCTTTCTTAATTTGTGTGCAAATTGCTAAAACGACAATTATTTTGAACGGAGGTAGTAATAGGAGAAACAAAATTTTCATATTACAACAGTGAAGAAGATGAAGCTCACTTACTGTTAACACTGGTATTTTCCAACTTAACTGACCCACATTATATGATAAGCAATGCTAGACGAGCAACTAATGTTTCTCAATACATGTGCCTGATCCATACGTGGATTGCACCACCCACTCTGCACAAAATTGTCTAAATGCAGGTTTCTTTCCCATAAATATATTTGTTGAATCTTTTAAAAATTGCTTATGGTATTATATAAATCTAATAGAACTATTGACCATTAAAGAAGTGTCTTTCTCAAAACGCACAAATAGAAAGAAAAAAAACAATAACCAGTTGATGAACAAGGGAAGGAAAAAATCAGCATACCATGTCATCCAAGTCATCATACTCCATTATGGAATGCTTTCCAGTTAAATTCATTTCTAAATCAACCCCATCTGGACCCTACATCGAAAGGGAACATATTAGGAAATATATTACTTCATGAAATACAAAGAATTTGGCAAACATGGATAGATAAGAATTGTGTTGATTAAATGGGGATATATAAGAAGTGGTGGTCACTGAGCTTCAGTAAACAAGCCCACCAAATCTAACCCAAACACCACAAAGAGGACCAGCATTTAATAGTAAAAACTACTGTCGTAAAGATCATAACTCCCCACAAAGCCGAGACTGTTACTATTAAAAGATATGACGAACTAGTATCAGAAATTTCTGCACAGACCTCTTTCTGCTGCTGAAGCCGCTTCAGATAAGTTGACTGTTTCTTGCGAAGCTCCATCGAGAGGCTTTGAAGATCAGTGGCAAGAGAACGCTGCCATAGAAACATAAACACATAATTTCAGCTCAGCAGACACTTGATTCAGGAAATACAGGACAAAAATCACTCTAAAGGTCCGAATTACAGCTAGCCCCTGTCGAAACTTACTAGCGCCAAACTCATCAGTAACCAACTTTGAGCAAGTTAGGACAAAATTTTCATGCATGTGAGACGAAGAGAGAATGAAAGCGGCTAGACAACAACGGATTTTCCTGATTGCAATTGTCCATGCAATCAGAGATACATGGGCATCTGAAAGACGGTTATCACAATCTATCATGATTCAGCGCGCACACACACGCATACATATATATATATGTAAATATATATTTACATATATGTAAATATATATTTACATATATGTAAATATATATTTACATATATATATATATATGTGTGTGTGTGTAAATATATGTAAATATTTACACATATATATATTTACACATATATTTACATATATTTACACACATATATATATGTGTAAATATTTACATATATTTACACACACACACATATATATATATATATATATGTAAATATATATTTACATATATCTATATGTAAATAATAAATATAATGATGCAAAGAATTTAATGATGCAAATAAAAATAAATATAATAATAAATAAATAATGATGCAAAGAATTTAATGATGAGGGCATTTTAGTCTTATATTTTAATTCAGCACTTTTTCAGCTTATCAATCACACAGTCACACTAACTTAAGATAGCTCATCAGCACTTTCAAAAGAAAGTTAAATCAAACAGCACTAAGTCATGCAGTCATAATTCATCAGTTATAAGTCATCAGCATAAGTCATTTCTCATCGGCTAAATCAAACAGGCCCAAAACCTTGCAAAGTTGAAAAACAACTTAAGGAAGGCATGACAGCAATTTAAGGCCACAAAAGTTTTTTCTTTCACAGGAGAGAGAGATGATCATGTTAATGAACATCAATAGCATCTTTAAGCAATCTGAAAGAAAAAGTGAAGAGCTCCACGACACCTATTCTTACACACACGCACAATTATGTAGCCATAAGTAATAATTCACACAGCATGTAATATATCTAACACAAATCTTATCTGCATATTTTTATAAAAACTGAGATAAGAATAAAATGAACCAAATGACTGACCCATTTTCTTAACTGTCGATTCACTTGAAAGGTTGATAAGCAACTTGGCAGTAAAAAGATAATGACAACTTGGTCTGAAACGAAAACTGCTTTTCTTTTCACACACACACACACAGAGAACAGCACCAAAAATTCAGCAATTTAGGATGGATAAATTTTAAGAACTCCTGGGAAATCAGTTCTTCCCAATGTAATTAACAACTAGCACCAAAGGTGATATACCAAGTATTAAGTCATACCTGCACATTTTTCCTAACATTCGAATCCTCAGCAGGCCCGCCAGCAGATAGTCTCTTTAAACTCTTCTCAGATTTTTTTAAAAGATCAGTTATCTCTTGAGTAAGAACCTCAATCCTGTGTTGATCTTCTTTACCATCTCCAAATGAAGGCATTAACGCCTTGGCATGAGCCTTGGCTAGCTCGGCCATTTTCGCCCGTCCGCGTTGCACATTTGCTGATATGTCTTCGGATACATCAACCCAAGCCGGAGGTAGACCAACCGTAAGTGCCCCTTCACTGGAGGAAGAAATAACAAAGTGAATGCATGTGCAAGGAAAACTAAAGAGAAAATTGTAAAACATTGCGAGTCTAATTTATTTATTTTTTTGGATAACAGAAGAATATTATAAAATATCAAGAAGATACAAAATTATGAATGGGGAGTCTATCGCAGAAAATGAGACAACTCATAAAAAAAATTACAAAAGCAAGCACACCAGTCACGCTTAATCTCCGAAAAGGGGACCCCCACTAAAAGCTCCCTTACCTGATGCCCAGAGGGAGGCTAAAAGTACAAACCTGTCCCACAACAAAGGCAACGAAACATCTGACCCCTGAAATTTCTGGAATTCCGCTCCGTCCAAATACATCACAAAACAGCAACGACCCCACACTGCCCCAAACTCGCTCCATTCACACCTCTCCCAAACCCTCTAAACTTCATCCAAAGAAAGGAAACAATAGGAGCAGAACTAGTCCAGCCTCCCCAACCACCCCAAATAAATTGTGCCAGGGGAAATGGGCACCTCCAAAATGCAGAAAAAGATTTATCATGGGATTCAGAATAACTCTTACACATCACACACCACTCGGGAAATAGCCTTATGGTCGACGCTTTTGCAACATGTCATTAGGATTGAGTTTATGAGACCACACAAAAGCCCTAATTTTAAAGGGGGCCCGAGCCTTCCAAACAAAGGAAGACAAGTATAAAGGAGTAGAATCACGCGGCTGAATCAAATGGGAATGCAACGACTGGCACGAAAACTGACCTGATCCTTCTAAAGCCCAAATCCAAGAATCAGGGCTCAAATGAGAAATAAAATTAACTTTAATCGTTCTAGTAGTTTAATTAGTTTAGTTTAATTGTTTTAATAGTTTTTTACTCTAATTTATTATCAGAAAGAAAGAAACAATGACAGTCTAGTTAAACGCCAAGCTCTCAAATGATTATCTAAGTAGTCCAAGCTCTGTTGTCGAAACCTCATAATGCCCCATACTGAAGAAACCAGCCCAATTTCTTACTCACAGCACTAAACGATGAAAAACCCATTAAACTTAAGATAGCTGGCAGGTCACATGACTCGAAATTCTCTAGGTTCATTTTCTATAATCATTTATGCACACTCAATTCTAAATTAGATCAGCCTTACCCCCGCTTCAGTGAGGTCATTTTCTTGTTTCAAACCCATGATGCTTCCAGCTCGGTATGGAGCAACCTTACTGTCTAAGAGCTCCATATCATGAACCAATCAAACAACAAAACCTGATTCTAGAAGCAATAACAATTACCATTGCCTGATAAAATAAGCTGAAGAGAATGATAAGCCAAAAGGTATGGCTCATCACTGTTTGATTAGGGAAGACAATCAACCACAGTAAGGTGTCGATGAAAATAAAATCTACTATGGGGTGAACTGAAGAAGCCCCATATGCTGATCATTTTTGAAAATCCTTTTAATTGCTATTGTTAACAGCAGAAGTTACATGAATGTGTATATATATATATATATATATATATATATATATATACATATGTATATGTATGTGTATATATATATATATATATATATATATGTATGTGTATATATATACACATACATATACATATGTATATATATATATATATATATATATATATATATATATATACACATTCATATGTATGTACACATACATATATATATATATATATACACATACATATATATGTATGTGTATATATATATATATACATACATATATATACATACATACATACATACATATATACACACATACATACATATATATATACATATATATATATATATGTATGTATGTATATATACGCAGTTTAAGTGAACAATTATATTCCAGCAACCTTGACCAAAGCCTCATCTGATGAAGGTTTATTGATTAGCATGGGGGTACTGATTGTCATTTGGTTCTGTTTCTTTGTGCCTTCGTGCTCATCAAGACTCAGTACTGTCAGTGTGATTGCCATGTAAGTCAGAGATTTTTCTTAGCATATCGTGTCTCTACAGTCTTCGATCAAGACGTACACTACATTTTAACAGCGAAAATATCAGTACTTCGTTGGCTTAAAAGAAGGCAACTATCTTAAAGCCCTAAACTGAAATTTGATAAGCAGCAATGAGAAATCTAGACCACTAAAGTATTTTTTAAGCAAAACAGAGCCACTCCATATTGGTTTGAAGAGGAAAGGAGACGCATGTAACTGTGCGGCAAACAAGATAAGTGAAAGACTCATTTGCAGGTCACAAATCTCAAAATGCTTTTCATGTGGCCAAATTGGCTGATGTCTTATGTGGCCTACTGGCACCAGATGAGCTGCCTAAGCTCCCTCCCATGCATAGTCTCAACAGACAATAAATCTTACAGTACCAAATTGACCTAATCTGCCACCATTTCATATAAATCCAAGAGACCTTGTAAGTTCTAGACAAGTAATCAGATATGTGATGGAAGGGGGCCATTAGTGAGCTGTTGCCCAAGGGGAGATCATGTGCATGGAACGAGCAAGGCTAAAAGACAATGTGCATGGATTGTCCATGGTTTTTTAGCCTTGATCATTCTTTTTCAGAAGCTAAGGATTGGTCGAGATCTGAGCGGGAAGATTAGGCAACCACCATGCTTCTGGTCTGAAGCATAAGATTATGTTGACAATTAAACTACTAATGCAACTTACGAGACAATTGAACTTCATAAGTTGAAAACTAATAGGTAAACGAATCATAGTATACTTATAAAAAAAAACGAATCATAGTATGTGCCCCACCTATATAATGACCAGTGTATTAATTGGTACCATGTCTGTCCTCCGTGTAAATCTGCTAATAATAGGTCAAAGAATCATTGTATATGTCCCACATCCTTTGAGGTGCATATATTTTTTATACCACACATAATCCAGCACCTGTATCCCTTAGTTACTAGGCATTGAGTGCTTGTACATAGAGCACCTAATGCAACATGATCTACAATCTTCCTTGCCTCGCAAAGAAAATTCTTGCTACCCGCATGATGATACTGGGGCTATTCCTTCTTGTACCAGTCACAAATGAAGTGTTCAAAGGATGCCTCTGTCCTCTTGACTCTTAACTCAAGAACACATAATTCCACTCCTTGTTCATTGACAGCATAACAGGAATCTCACACCACTAGCGTACTAGGTTGATCGTGGAATATATGCATAAATTATTCAAACCCACCCTTTCATAGATAATGATCGAGTATGGAGTTCTGTTTACTATTCAAACCCACCCCTTCCATAAATAATGATCTCTGTCTTTTGATAGTAAACAAGTATTATACCCATGTCAACTCTTGAAGTTCCCTAAATCCACTCCACTGTAATCCCCAAAAGCATGTATATCTAGGATTCATCATTTGACAAAGAATCAAACTAGGAGTACATTCCCATCTAAGCTCATGTGATTTAAACCAACCAGCAGTCCACTTGAAGAAACTCACCCAACCAAAAGCCTATATTCTACCTCGAAGTCATTCCCATCCATCTAGTACTTCACCACACAACCCCCCCAACACTCTTCTCGACTGAAATAACTCTACCAGTAGCAGAAACATCACTTGGGATAACTTTCTAGACATGCATAATCGTACAAACAAACACATAATTTGAGTTGAACATGACCAATATCCAGTACCTTTATGCTTGAATTTGTTAATAAAAACACACATAATATGTGTAAACACGGTAAGATGCATGAATTAGATGGAGCGACCACATAAAACTTGCGATCTAAGAAATTAAATTACCAATAAAAACATATATATGTGCACAAAATTAAATATATAAACGAGGAGAGAAAGAGAGAGAGAGAGAGGTGTACGTGGAAGTGCCGGGATCCTCAGTACTGAGAGGAGCATAAGAGCGATTTGGATTAAGCAAAGAAGTGTTAGCCAATTCGATCACGGGACCACCGGAGCTCGACGAAGACGGAGAAGAACCAACCGGAACCCTAACGCTCTTCAATGCATCTCTGTACTTTTTAAACATAAATGTCCTATTCCTCGTCGCCATTTCGAAAGTCCCCCTAACCAAATTTCAAATCCACAAAAAAAAAAAAAAATACAGATTATTCAAGCCAATCTAGTACAGATCTGATTAATTGACACGGTCAAGGAACGCTGCATCATATTCGTATAGCCTTTGGACTTTCCAGAGTCCAAATCGGCGTGAGAATTAATTCAAGGACGAATTTGCCTGATCGGGGATCAAATAAGGTCCCGGCGAGTCGAATCGCAAGTTGGTGGCGGTGGCGGGTCAATTTCGAACGTAAAATGGGAAATGCGCGTAAAAGAGAAGAAAATTATAGAGAGAGAGAGAGATGTAGCAGTACGGAGTAGTAACAGAATATCGCCGGTGGTTGTGTTGTGTAACTTGTGTTTTGTGTTATGGGTCAGCTGGGCCTCGGTTGCTCAGGAGTCAGGTCAGTGAATGCGTTTCTACCTTTCGGGAAATTTACATGGTGACCCTTCCAAAGTCCAAATTAATCAAATTGTTCCCTAAACTATAAGTTTCATTTCATCATATTCCCCATTGGGCATTGGATATGAAATCTCAAAAGGGTTACATCAATTAGTTCTTATGTGTTACCAATTCGCATGTGATTAAGTGGTACTGAGGATCGTTCCTCAAGGCCTAAAATGAATAAGTTCGATTCATGCATTCTTGCAGCCTTCGAACCAAACAAAAAATGTTTCTTATGTGCTAAAAGATACCAGAAAGTAACGAAGGTTGATCGGAATCGATTGACTCATGTTGTAGGAATTATACTTGTGATCTCAACGATTATTTAACAATGAACGCTCGACCCTTTGTTGAACTATTGTAACTTTGTCATGGAAGAAATTTAACCCTACCTTCTTCCCTAACACCTTTGCTCGATTACTATAGAGTAATAAGACTAACTAACATTGTCGAGGGTTGATCGTGGTTGATTGAGGTAATAAGGGTGATTTGAATAAACACATTGAATATTTTGATGGAGGCCCTGAATCATGAACCATTTGGCGAAGGTTGAATTGGCTTAATTTAAAGAGGCAATTTGCGTCCCAAGAGTTTAAGGTGCTAACATTGTTTAGTGATGTTGATATATCATGCTCAGGGCACGTGACTTTTTTCATTCACCATTTTAAACTTTCACCTAATTTGAGACACTCTTGTGCGTAGAACATACTCAAAGGAGCACTTTTAAGTAAAGATGTTAAACGGGCTGACCCGACTCAGGTCAGTCCTAGCAGGCTGTGGCCCTAACGGGCCGCGAGTTAAACGGTTCAATTTTTTCGGGCTATTAATACTGCGGACATAACCCTAACCCTAGCAGTCTTCAGGCTGTCACTATCGGCCATGACTAAAAATTTAAAATATGTGATAAATTATGATTTTATCTTTGCAAATATTTAGAAAAGTTGGTAGTAATTGTTATTTACACCCACTAGAGTCAAATGATGTTTAATTTTTTTTTTTATGGTTGTTCCACGCAATTCAACACCTCATTTAAAAGAATATATATATATATATATATATATGTATGTTTACAAAAGCAGAAAAATAAGTGTGCAAATTAATTTTTTTTTTTAAAAAGCTAAGTGTTGACACACTCATTGTGGGTCGCTGAAGATCTCTAGCCCATTTCTAACAATCCTGTTTTCGTCTTTTGGGTAAGAGTATGTCAAACTATAGACCTTGAGGTGTCCTTTAAACTTAAATTTACTTCTCTTTCACTACTCACACACATGTGTAGACACGGCACCACACACACACAGATATTTATAAAATTCATATCTAGACATGATTTAGGAATACGATTTCTCCATTTTGGCCCAAAACCCTAATGAGTTGTTTTTCTCAATAGATGAATATGATTGTTATTGCATCTCTTTATATAGGCAAAGAGAGAACCGGATTCCTATTAGAATTATGATTTAATCTCAACTGTTCATCAAGATAGAGTTTAATTAGAAAACTAATTTATACAAACCAGTATTTAATATGATTTAGTAATCTTAAATCAACCGTGATTCTCACTATTGACCACATAAGGAAATTTTTTAACCTGCAAGAAATAAATCTTACAGTCTCCCACTTGGTCAAAGTGATAATCATATAATGGTTAATTTTAGAAACATAAGGCGCACATTACTACTAAATCAATAACTTAATGGTTAACATAATACCTTCACAAACCAAGTTATCCATGGGAGTCATAGCGGTTCCACATTATCAGGTTTTCAATATGATTTCTTCCATATACTACAACATAAATAACTTAATTCACTAGGCCTTAAGCAGGAGTAAATAATAGTCCAATAATGTTCTTTCTTCAAGAACAATTTCTGTTATCAATTATTCATTCACATAATGTATACAAAATATGGAAATTAAAATAAAATTCAGAATATCATAAATAAGATCTCAATAGAAGTTCAATGTATAAGAACAATAAAACATAAATCAATAATCAATAATTCTCTCTAAACCCATACATGAAGTATGTTCATGAAAAATCTTGAGAAGTAACCCTTTCGTAAGTGCACCTGCAACATAAGTGTTGTGCTTATATGCTCAATGAACAATTGAGATGAAATTTAGCAGCCATAAGCAATGATTTGTAGCTTTAAAGCAAGCTACGAATTCAGACTCCATCGTGGAATGAGCAATGATAGACTCTATTAAGTATCTACGCATCCACCATAATCGAAATCTGAATAACCAACTCTAATTGATCTGACTTCTTGAATGTAAGACAATAATTCTGTAAGTATCTCAAAACTTTATTTGTAGCTTTCCAATTATCCATTCCTGAATTTACTTGATATCTTCCTAACATGCCAACAACAAAATTGATGTTTGGCCTTGTGCATACATCAAGCTTTCCACTAAAGAAGCATAGGGAATGTTTTCCATTTGCTTATGTTCCAATTCATTTTTAGGACATTGATAGAGAGCGAACTTGTCTCCCTCTTGAATTGGAGCAATGCTTGCAGTACATATTGTCATTGCAAATCTTTCCAAAACTCTTTCGATGTATGTTTTTTAGGAGAGTCCAAGTAATCCACGTGATCTGTTACGGAATATTCTATCCCAGTTACGTAAGAAGCCTCACCCATATCCTTCATCTCGAAATTCTTAAAAAGATATGTTTTGGTTTCATGCAATAAGACAAGATCACTACTTGCCAATAATATATCAAATAATATATCATCAACATATAGAACCAAAAATATGAACTTACTCCCACTGATCTTAAGGTATATGCATGAATCTATAGTATTTTTTTCAAAACCAAAAGCATTAATGGTTTCGTTGAATTTTAGATACCATTGTCAGGAGGCTTGCTTAAGTCTATATATAGATTTCTTAAGTTTGCCGATCATGTCTTCATATCCTTCTAAAGGAAAACCTTTAAGTTGACACATGTATACTTCTTCTTGCAGCTCACCATTAAGAAAGGCTGTTTTCACATCCATTTGAAGTAACTCTAAGTCATAATGAGCTACTAGAGCCATAATAATTCTGAGAGAATCTTTCTTTGACATAAGAGAAAAGGTCTCTTTGTAATCTATGCCATCATTTTGAGTAAAACCTTTGGCTACAAGTCTAGCTTTATATCGCTCAATATTGCCATGACAATCACGTTTGGTCTTAAAGACCCACTTACACCCAACTGTTTTGCGTCCTTTCGGCAAATGAGTGCGTTCCCAGACTTGATTGTCTACCATTGATTTTAACTTATCCTTCATAGCATCAATCCATTTATTAGAATTATTACTCATAATGGCTCGTGAATAGGAGACTCGGTATTTCATTTTCCCTATGTCAAAATCAGATTCTTGTAGATAAACAACACAATCATCAGGAATAGCACTTCGTTTTTCTCATTGAGATCTTTTTAATGCTGGTTCATATGTTTGTTCCACAATTTTTTCATTGGTAGTGATTTCATTATGGGTTTGTGGTTGATGTGGTGGTAGCTCTTCATCATTTATCGTTCATCGATAATTGAAGCCACAGGTGGTCCTTCGACGTTTAACAGTTCAACGATGAAAGGATTCACCTTGTCTGCTTGTTTTTTAGGTAATAGGATTGTTACCCTAATTTCGTAAACAGACTTATTCTCCACAAATGTACTCCCACTAATCATGCCATCCTCAATGAATTTGACATTTCCAGTTTTCACAATTTGCAGCTTATGGTTAGGACAATAAATTATATACCCTTTGGATTTTTCAGGAAAACCAATGAAATACCAACTTATGGTTTTTAAATCCAATTTGTTTGCTTGAGGGTTATAGACCTTCACTTCAACTGGACATCCCCAAACTTGCAAGTGTTTTAAACTAGGTTTTCAGCCTTTCCACAACTCAAAAGGAGTCTTTAGAACTGCTTTACTGGGAACCCTATTTAAAATATATACAGTCATGCTAAGAGCATATGTCCACAACGTAATGGGCAAATTAGCATGACTCATCATGCTTTTAACGATTTCTAAAAGTGTGTGATTTTGCCTTTCAGCTACACCATTCTGCCAAGGAGAATCTGGCATTGTGTATTGACCTACAATTTCAAGTTGTTCGAGGAGTCTGGCAAAAGGTCCAGTATGTTGTCCTGTTTCGTCGTACCTGCCATAAAATTCTCCACCTCTATCAAACCTTATGATTTTCACTTTTCTCTCTAATCGCCTCTCAACCTAGGTTATAAATACTTGCACAGCATTCACAGATTGAGATTTATTATGCAATAGATAGACATTACAGAAACGTGAATAATCATCAATAAAGGTGATGAAGTAGTTTTCTCCCCCCAAATGTTGAAACATCAAAAGGTCCACAAAAATATGTATGTATTATTTCAAGAAGTTGAGAACTTCTTGCGGCTCCTTTCTTTGTGTGTTTTGTTGCTTTGCCTTTAATACAATTCGCACAACTATCATAATCATTAAAATCTAGGTTCTGTAAAACACCATCTTTTACTAATCTTTGAAGTCACTTACGGGATATATGTCCCAACTTTTGATGCCACAAGAATGAAGAGTCGTTTTTCATTGCATGATGTACAGTTCCTTGATGATGTAGGGTCAAATGGGTTTCAGATAAGGATGGAGAAGACAAAGTAAATTTGTAAAGACCATTTACAAGAATTGCAGAACCAACATTAATAGAATTCATATATAAATTGAAACTTTTACTTCCAAATCAAACACAAATCCTTGTAAATCTAGTTTAGAAACTGAAACTAAGTTGCAGGAAATGGATCGATGAAACATAAAGAGTTTGAAATAAATCTAAATAATATCCTTTTTCAAGAACAAGACGATATGTTCCAATAGCTTCGACCGGAGCTTTATTGTTGTTCCCTACAAATAAGAAGTTTTCAGTTGGGTTTATGATTTGGGTCGTAAGGTATCCCTGCATCGAATTAGAAACATGAACATTAGCACCTGAATCCAACCACCATGTATTTGAAGGCACATAAGAGAAGTTTAATCCTAAAAAACTTACGAATCCCAAGGAATTACCTTTACTTTCGAACTAATTACAACGTTTCTCACAGTTATTCTGGAAATGTCCAGATTTCCTATAGAAATGACAAACTTCTTTTTTCTCTGCCTTGACTTGAGCAGGTTGGACTTTATCATTCACTTTGTGTGGTACTCTTTAATTTCTGGCCTTTTCTAACCTTTTTCCCAAACTTATGAATTTGGTCGTTGAGTAGTGAGATGTGCAACATTAGTATCTTGTTGAGTCAGCATTGTTTCTTCCTGAACTAACATGTTAGATAGTTCATTCACTGTCCACTTTTCCTTAATAGAGTTGTAATTCACTTGAAAAGGGGCATACTGTGGAGGAAGAGAATTTAGGATAAACTGAAGAAGAAAGTTCTCATCCACTTTCATTCCTAAATTTTAAAGCTTAGTTGCAAGGTTTTGCATCTCAATAATATGAATGTGCATTGACCGTGCACCATCAAATTTCATAGTAGTGAGTTTTGACATTAAATTCCCTGTAAGGGACTTATTGTAGTCTTAAAGCGTTCTGCAACGGATTTCATGATTTCCCTAGCTAATTTCGTTTCAGGAAGAGAGGTCTTGATGTTTGCAGCGATCGTCATTCGCATGAACATAAGGCTCAATCAATTACTTTTTTCCCATAGTTTATGGAGATCTTTATCCTCTTTGATACTTTCCGCGATTAATGTAGGAGGTTTTTTAGTTTGGAGTGCAAGATCGAGATCAAATGAGAAGTTGGTACCATTAAGGGAGGGTACAGATGAAGCATGCGAGTGAAAATTAACGAGAACAAGAGCTGAAGACATAATAGAAATATATAAGAATTAAAAATTGTCTAAACATACATAAAGAAGATTCTCTTGTGGATATAATCTTCATTAAAATAATCATGTTTATAAAGAGTCAAAATTTTGATTCAATCACGTGTACAAGAACAAGATAAATATCTGTAGATATTTTACTTTTCTAAAAAACACATAAAACTTAATGTTGTTCAAACACGTGGATCAGAATCACCTGTGAGTGATTACTGCTCTAATATGTATGTACAACCTAAAAGACTCATATCAATAAGTAAGCATGATTATTAAATAACATTAATGCCATAATTTATTATCACTGTGGTGATAACAGGGCTTTTATACATATTAAAACAGTTTAATTGTGGAATACATAACAATAAAACCTAATAATTATAGCATATTTATTCAATACAAAACAATAAAATCTATACATTTTTTTTAAAATCGGATGTCCATAAGTTGCCTCAAGACGAACAACGATTCAAATCTTTAAAAAAAAAAATTAGGAAGTAAAGCACGTGAATTTCATCATACTAAATCAATAAACATTAGCAAATTATACCAAGCCCTTAATTTTATATGATTAGGAATGACTATGATGAAATCACGATGAGCAAATCATACCAAGCAAATAAAACTCCCAACTTGCATGAAAACAATTTCACCCAAAGATATTGATGCTGATGTGGGTGGCACGAAACCCTAGCCAAAAATTCTTGACAGTTTGGATTTGGCCAAATTTTAATAACATCATTCAATTAATTAAGCACCGAAGAATGTATGACCCGGCAACGATTGGAGGAGGGTTTACTAATGAAATTGGATGGATTATGTGAAAGTGTGAAAAGTAGTGCGAGGGCACATATTAATCAATCTTTAATCAATAACTGTAATATTGCATACGTTTGTCATGGATGATCATGAGTTCGTAACCATAAGCTATGATACCAACTGTAATATAATAATCTTAAACCCTAGAACTTGAACTTCATGATGATCATAATATATCATACAAATAATCATAAGTAAAATACCTAAAGACATAATGTTTGATTCTTGTAATTTGATATAGATCCGAAATTTGCAGTATAATAGCCAAAGAAGAAGGGATATGATTTCTTCCTTTTGGCCCAAAACCCTAATGAATTGTTTTTCGTAATAGATGAATATGATGAGTATTGCATCTCTTTATATAGTTAAAGGGAGGACCGGATTCCTATTAGGATTAGGATTTAATTTCAACCGTGCATCAAGATAGAGTTTAATTAAGAAACTAACTTCTTTTACAAACCAGTATTTAATATGGTTTAGTAATCATAAATCAACTGTGATTCTCATTATTGACCACATAAGAAAATTTCTTAACCTGCAAGAAATAAATCTTACATCATCTTTACCCTCCACTTGGGTTGTAATCATCTTCGTTGTGTTTAAATATTTTTGTAATTAAGACCAACTTCAATGACATTAATATATCCCTTAATTATTAGACTTTTCAAATGTGAACTCTTTGGGTGGAAATAATTAGCGATGATAATTTTGAACCGAACCGTGGATATCCGAACTGAACTGGACCGAAGTTGACGGTTATTAACTGGTTTGACTGGATATGGGGTGGGTAATGGGGATAACCAAAATTAAAAATTGGGGAACTGTTTGGTTTTGGTATTAGCAATACCCACCCCATTACCCGCCCAATTACCCGAACAGCTTATTTAGTATTAATATAATTTTAGTCATATTTTCATATAAGTATTTACCATATAACTTGTGGTATATATCAAGTAGAACCTTATGACTCTACCAAACATCTTATATGGCATTTGACCAACAATTGTTTCGAACTTCTTAAAATACCCTTAAGGCCCTCAAAACTCATTAGCGTCTCTTCTTCTCACATTCATCGCCTCCATCTCTTCCTCTCTTCCAGCGTCTCCGACGCTCTCCCCCTTGTCTCAGCTTTTCCCTAAATGAGGGGGGCTGTCTCAAATGTAGGAGAGAAGATGGTAGTCAAATGTTTCTTACATATTCGATGATAACAAGAGAGAAAGGATCCTACTTTGTTTATGCAAAAAAACTGCCAAAATTACATTTCTATTGATCATCGAACGAAGAATCTTCATATCGTTCTCTAAATATGGAAGAAGGAAGAACTGATTCTAGCATGCCCGGGAGGCACTAAACTAGATGTTGGGCACTAATCTAATATTAAGTTGGAACTGCGTCTTTATTTAATAGCAGCTATAAGAGAAGAGTTAGAATAGAAGCTGGATAGGATGTGGAACAGATTCTCTTATTCATTCATTGATCTGATCTTATATGATTTTAATTGACTGATTTTGACTAGTCGATCCATATTCCATTTCAAAAGGAGAGATCTTGAGCAAGCTTCAAAGGAGAAGAAGGGAGCTAATCCATGAACTTCAAAGACCGGCAATATGAGACATACTATTGAAGAATGAGAGGTTTTACCGTATTAGTACTAGAATGATCAGTAGGGAGAGCAGTTCGTAGGCTCCTGTAAGTCTTCTCTACCGACTGATTATTAGCCCTGTCTATGAATTGAAAGCTCGTCTGTCTCCCTTTCCATCTATGTGGAGGTCAATCAATTCTCTTTCGATCTCCGTTATGGAGGTAGTTCATTTGCTCGACTAAAGTCAAAGGGCAAATCTCTTCGTCCGCTTTTCATATATATAGGAGTCAATCAATTCTCTTTCGATCTCAGTCTATTAGGTAAAATCGATGCGTCTCACTGAAGATATATATCCGACATCAACTTCATAGTTATGGCCTTCCCGAATTCGATTAGATCTTCTACCCGATTGAAAGAATGAGTCAGCTAGACCCAGTTAGATTAAATGGTCTAATGGCTCGCTACCAGCCTTAGCTTTTCACCCATGAGAAAGGTTGAAGAGCTTCCACCACGCACTTGCTGCCTTCGTCGTTGCTTGAGGTACAACTCTGTCTAACCCTACTCAATCTCTCACACTCTCTCTCTCTCTTTCTCTCGCTCTCTCTCTCTCACTCACTCTCTCTCTATCTCTCTTTATCTCTCTCTTTTTCTTAAACCCTAGAGTATTTCAATGGTCGTTTGAACGATCCTTGAGTCGTTTTGAACGACTCAGTGAGTCGTTTGAACGACCTTTGCATTGTTTAAACGACTCAGTGAGTCATTCATCAAATGACCTTTTGAGTTGTTTAAACGACCATGTGAGTCGTTCAAATAATAAGAGTATTTTTAGGTTTTTAAGTAAAAAAAAAGGCTATATAAGTTATTTTGGAATAAGTTAGGTCATATAAGATGTTCGGAGGTTTGACAAGGCCATTTGTGAAGAAACCCCATATAACTTAGTATATATATATTAGATTTAAAACACTAAATTTCAAACATCTTTCTTAATTATGTGAATATGTCGCTCAGTGCGTTCACTCCTCTTCATCGCTTAATTATTTAATATTTGGTGAATTTGTGGCGTGCACAACTACTTAACTTGACTTTTTAGCTTTTACGAATATGATTATAATATAGTTTTAAGTATAATTATTATCCTTTATCAAGTCTTATGAACTTGATTAAATAGTATGTTATTTAAAAGTTCTTTTTGAGTATTTTTTCTAATCATTAAATTATTTTAAGCTAAATTTTTAGTTTGACGAATTACCCGTAGATATTCCCTGATTAACCGTTACCCGTGGAGAATGAATATGAGGGGAAAAATTGATTACCCGGTGGGAAATGGTGTGGATATGAGACATAAAATTGAATTTGGGAATGGGGGTGGTATTATGCATAACCGCCTCCGAACCGCCCCATTGCCATCCCTGGGTGGAATGGAGGAAGTACTATTTAGCTTCGCAAGCCTAATAAAACTAGTCTATCATAAAGTTTTGTTTCCTCTGCATAATTCCTCAAATGTTGTTAATATCGCGAATGCAAGAGTAAATGTGTAATTCCTCAATGTTATTGATCTCTCGCAAATGCAAAGGTAATTAATTAAAACAAAATTTAATTTAGGGTCGTTGCTAACAATTATAAGGAGGAATAAATATGACTATAACTAATCTTAAGAAAAACAAAAATAATAACTATGTTAAGGCTATGTTTGGATGCTTCATTCCAAAGCTCAGAATTGAAATTGAAAGAATAATTTGAAATCAGTAAACCTCAAATTGTTTTTTCGATTTCAATTCTAAAGTTTGAAATTAATTGAGCAGTAAAACATAGCCTAAGAGTTTTATAATTAATCCTAATCGGTTTGGGAGTTACCTTTGTAATTTTATTTAAAGGCTTGCACTTTCTTAGTTGTAGTACGCAACATGACGAGAGATACACATAGTGACACCAAGTGGAGTGGTCGAAAGTCTTGAGACCTTGGTGGTGTTAGATAAAATAGTATGTGGGCTATTTTGGGTTGTGAGAGTTATAATACTCTATAAGGGGTTGTAATTTATCGTCGTTTATAGTATATTTGTTGCTTGTCTTTTGCTTGTTTATTACTACATTATATATATTGTCTTCTTGCCCTTATTTGTCCAAATTATTGATACTTTTATTTTTGACAATATCCTTGTTTTTATAACAAAAGTGAAAGTTAATGAACAAGAACACTCAAAATTTCATGAAGCTTAATGGGCAAATTTCTAAGAAAATCACACTCGCCATAATGCATAAAGGAGGTTGCTAACCTACTTAAGGAATTTCGTTGGACAAAAACATTGTAGCAAGTTCATATCGAAAAAGGGAAGTTAATTTTATGAAACAATTTACAAAAATAGAAAATTTATATAATGCTTTAATCTCTAAAAATAAGATTGTTTGATAATGTAATATTATATCACTTAATAAATTAAGTATCTCTTAAAAATAGTCAAAATTTTAAGTCAAAAGATGATGTCTTCATATTTTAAGCTCTACTTTTTCAGACATCAGTTTTCAGAGCTTAATTTTCAGTTTTAACAAACAGGCCCTAAGTAAGAAGATTAATATGGTAAGAAAACTTCACTTACGTACCAAAGAAACATATGTATGGCTTCGTTCTACTTAAATACGAAAATAGGGAGGGAAAGCGGCTTTAAAAATATGTAGATTTAAATACTTATAGGACTTGTTTGGTAGTTAGACAAAAATAAAAAGTATTATTAATTCTGGTGCTATTAGCGCCCTCGTTATTAATCCTCACTTATAAATCGGGGGTAATTTTAGATTTAAAAATGTTAGTCACATGTTTTTTTTAGTGATGACGCTAATAATACCACCCTCAACCTTGGTATTATTAGGGAGGGGATAAGGACTTTATCCGGATAACTCGTGCTATTAGTCCCGACCGCCTATTGCGTATCAAACATCTGACTATTCGGCTTATTAATCCTATCTAGCCTTAATCCTGACTACCAAACGACCCCATAGAGTTTGTAATAGATTCTTTGGGACTTTAACTGGAAAGTCTAGATCATTTGTACACAACTGATTTGTATGTACTAACAACCAAATCAAAACACCTAGCTTACTTGTTCAAATATATATCCTACTAATGTTACATGTTTGATTTGGTTAGTGATATAGAAATGGGTATATATTAGTTAGTGGTACAAAAGAACTGAAGTTGATTTTAAGAGAGATAAACTAAGAGCCCGTTTGTTCGTGCGTTTTGGCTAAAATGCAGTGTTAAAACACAACTTATTCCTTAACTTAGCATTTCAATGCTGCATTATAAAAAGCAGCGTATTCAAAACGCAGCTGCGTTTTAAAACGCTGAAATTCCTAACTTTTTTCTAAAATGCAGATTTTAAAACGCAGTAGGGAATAAAAAGCTGCGTTTTGACATAATATCTCAAACGCATTTATAAAGAAAAAAGTCGCATTTTAAATAATCTGCGTTTTATAAACGCTGCGTTTTTAAAACGCAGCGTTTTCAAAACACAACTCTTTTAAAAGCGTTGCGTTTTGAAAACGCAGATTATTTAAAACGTAACATTTTTCTTTATAAATGCATTTGAGATATTATGTCAAAACGCAACTTTTTTTTCCAACTGCGTTTTGGAAAAAAACTAGGAATTCTAGCGTTTTGAAACGCAGTTACGTTTTGAAAACGTAGCTGTTTTTTCTACCGCAACATTGAAACACTAAGTTAAGGAATAAGCTACGTTTTAACCCTGCGTTTTAGCCAAAATGCACAAAGAAATGTGCTCTAAGAAAGAGAAGAAAACACGTAAGCTAATTACAAACTTTCCCAATTTTATTTTATTTCATTTCTTTTTTCTATCAACACATTAGTACAAAGAGATTACATGCATGTTGGCATGAAAGCAAGAACAACACAACTCACTAGAACTCTAAGTTCCTAATACATAGAGAGATCTACATACGCTCACACAATGTCAAAGGCTGAATTTTATTATACACAAAACAAACAGAAGAACTAACTGATGAGGCCAAAAATTGTTCAGGTGACCGTGTCAAGTCAACATATGCAGCTAGTTAAATAGTAGGATGCCCCAGCTCTCAGGGGCGGATCCACCCTTTTAGGGTGAGGGGGAAAGTGACCCCACTGAGATTTAAAAAAAAAAAATTTACCTTGTAAAACGACGTCGTTTTTCATTGTGACCCCACTGAATTTTTTGATTGTGCGAAGCTATATTTTTTTTATCTGTGTAAGAATAGAACCATTTTGTACGACATTTTAAAGGTAGTACGTAAACAACTATATTCCAACGGTTAATTAATCAACAGTTCATTCAAGGTAGAGATTATCGTAATTTACTCAGATTAACATCTATATTCCTCTCTGGTATGTTATATTGAGAGATAGTTGTTTAGAAACATTACAAATGATGATGTAATTAAACGTTTTCATATTATGAAAACGCGTAGAGGACAATTGTGATTTCTAAGTTTTTTATGTAATAGTTAATGTTAAAATTTGTGACCCCACTAAAAAAAATTCCTGGATCCGCCACTGCCAGCTCTTAATAGGCACAAGTGTAAAGGAAACATGTCCTTCGGTAATACCTGAGATGTCAAAGAAGGCACCGTTAGGGAGCTGGACGTAATCCAGCTAAAGCCCTCTGGTGAAAGAGTTAGTGTATGTGGTAAAAATTATGGTCTCCGGTGAGAAATCATGCTACTCTTGAGAGTAAATGCACCAAAGGTTTTTGGAGATTTGGTAGTTGAGAGTTATTCAATAGAACTTAGACTATAAATGAAGGCAATCACCTTATATTTATACTGGAGGAATGTTGGTTTGAGGCAAATGTGTCTGCCAGATGTCAGTTCGGGATAGGCGGGAATATATCCATTTATGGTCGCCGTTATTTGCATTGATGAACATTTAAGAAAAAGTGATCAGCGTTAATGTAGAAGATATACCTCCTTGGGGAGCTGTGCTGATCTTCTAAGTGCACCTTTACTTAGAAAGTAAGTTATTTGCTCAGTAATGAGAAGCTTGTTAGTGGTCCCCGAGATGATGTAGGAGCAGGTGTGCTTTAAATGCGTCAACTATTTGTTGACTTTCTACCGTCCCCGGGTTGACGACCTCGGGGTAAGAGCTTGCTAGCTCGCGGGCTATGACTTCTCGAGCTAGGGGCATGGGAAGGATGTCGGGCTAACAATTCATCCCGAGCTTGTGAAAAACTTAGAGAGCATCGGTGGTCGCCTTGGTGCGATTTTCGAGCCCGCGATGTAGCTAGGGGTAAGACTTACTGACTCCCAAGCTCCAGGTCAGCACGATCACGTGTCCGGGTACTCGCCACGTGGTAAAAGAATATTTTGGTATCTTCACTAACTAAATTACTAGGCTTGAAATAATGAGAGTTAGATTTTTATCTCCTCCAAAGATCTTGGAGGGCATTGAAAGGAAACTAAGAGAAATATTGTAGAAGATGAGAGCTTGGAACACTTCTTCAACCTTTGCTTGGCATCATTTATTCTGCTCCCTTTCTGTTGTGTTATGAGATGTGGATGAAGGTTTGTTGCTGGGTAAGTAGGTTTAGGTTTATATATGATTGCTGGTTTTTTTGGTAATAATAAAAGGTTATACTTGGGGTTTTAGGTTGTGATTAATTGTCATCTCTACAAATAGAAGAAAATACTTGTTTTTGTGTTTTTGGTGGAACTAAAAAGATGACGAGAGTTGCTGAATAGGAAAAATGATATTAGAATAATAATTAGTTTTTTTTGACTAAGATGGTGGTAATCTTTCGGGAAGGTTTTACTCTCCTTCCTAAATGATCAACATAATTTGAATTGAGGGTAAGATGGTAAGATTTTTTATTTTTGGTATGAATGGTGGGACTTTTAGGATTGTAATTTTGAAAGAATAAAAACTACTTACAAAATAGGGAAGAAGACAAGTATGGTGATCGAATGGGTCATACGACTCTCGCCAGAGAATGAAGGACACGCGGCGGCTTCATAGAGGTTGGTAGGGACCTAATAATATCCACAGTTAGCGGGCGCTGACAGCTTCTAGGTCACGTAGAGTCCATCCAATGAAACGTGAAGTTCGCTGACGATTCTTAAATGGGGCTTGAGGTGCGATGGCTTGCAAGCAATGGGGCGCCAAATAACTTTCACACCGACAGTCATGAGTCGTCCCGGCGACCCTAATCTTGGCTACTTCGTGTTTCCTTTTCTAAAATCACCATTTTGATAAGAGGGGGCATTTATGGTAACGTTCTTCATAAATTTAACACATATACATGATTAATTTGGTGGAGATAAACATTAGAAACTGAACAAAGAGAAAGTAAATAGGAGAAAGATCTGTAATTAACGTGTTTATACGAGACCTACCTCATTGGACAACCTAGCCTATTATCGCTGCAATAAGAAAACTAGTTTTACACCCGTGCGTTAAACGCACAGGCCAAATACTATCCTATTTCACGGAAAGATAATATTTTATGCAAATACTATCCTAGTTCAAGCTTATTTTCATTGACTCCATCATATGAAACATATATACTCATTGGTCCAAAATAAGTATCCCCTTTTCCTTTTTAGGATGTCCCAACAAAATAGAAACAAAATAGAAAAAACAGAAGTAGGAGGAAGAAGAAAGGCTAACCTCAACATCCACCAGAAGCAACTCAAAAGATGGAGGAATCTTCATATCATTCCCAGGTTTTACTTCCCACTTTCGTGCTAATCTTACCTTACTAAATTGGGGAATTCGAAAAACCGTATTATAAACTGGATAAATAAACCTGTTGATATTCCCATTTACTAAATTGGGGAATTCGAAAATAATCTTAAGAGGCAATCACTTAAATAAATATATATCATTGTATCGGTATAAATTCTAAAAAAAATTTATACACATTATTTGTTGGCTTTTCATCTTTATTGCATATCAATATCTTGAAACCAGAATGCTATGTTTCCCTAGAAACTGCAACTGCCCATAGCTAAACACTGGTTTCATCAATGTTTATATGTTTTTGTATATACAAATAAAAATAAAAAATAAAATTACTTTAATGAACCAAAATATAATTTGATTAAAAATAAAATTAAATAATTTGATTATAATAAAATTATAAAGTAAATAAAAACAAAATACATATCGATTGACTAAAGTCAATCATCCAATGTCAACCATTAAATGTCTAAAATCAAATATTGGCACATCATATCTTAATCCACCCCACATTTATTGAATGATAAAAATTATAATATATATATATATATTTAATTAATTACGTGTCAATAAAAAATGGCCCAAATAATTCAAAACGAAAACCCAAAACAAAAACGCAAATGATGCACATATGTGAGCTCAGTGCTCTAACCCTTCCTTTTAGCCTTTTAGGGTTTCATCCACCGTCTAACGAACATGTAATTTTTTCACTAAATAAAACTCATGCAATGATTATAAGTTTCTATATATACAAACAAAAACAAATAAATAAAAATTACTTTAATGAATAGCCAATCATCATTTGATTAAAATTAAATTATCTAATTTCATCCATTAAGATTAAAATTAAATTATATTACATACTTAATTAAGTACAGATAAAAAGAAATAAATTTAAGTACAAATCAATTAAAAATGACCCAAATAATTTAAATAATTTCAATAGCTAGAATCTACGGCCCAAACTAAATGAAACACAAATAAATCGGCCCAAAACAAAAACCCATAAAGGCCCATATATTTATATGTGAGCTCGGTGCATTAACCCTTCGTTAGGGTTCCATCCGCCGTTGCAACTCAAAAACCTAACTCCAAATTTTCTTTCATCACCGTCTTCCAAAAACTATAACGATCTCTCTCCCAATACGATCACTCTCCCGAGGTTGGTGAGTGATTGGTACACTCTTCGAGCCGTCGAGGAAAGTCCGTTAATTGGAGAGAGAAAGGCGTCGTCTGTCTGGTCAAGATATAGGCCAATACGGTGAGCTCTCGTAAACATTCATGCCTTCTAAATAAATACTCCATAAAAATATAAAATATAAGAAAGTTGACACTATTTTTATGGAACAGTATGTTGACTCTTTTTTAAGAATGGAGAATACGAGAGAACAATTTACAAACTGGATAAAATATTTAAGATTACCACATCAGTTTAGTACCAATAGCACGTTTTCATTTACTTTTTATATATAAATTAACAGATTTGAGTCATCTTCAAAGTCTTGTGATTTTTGTGGATGGTAGCAATGGGATTAACTTGAATGGTGGATTTTGCAAGTTGGAGCAGGGAATGAGCAATATTTTCTGAAAGGTTATTTAAGTAATAAAATTTTGATATAAAAGAATTACTAAATTAACCACAAAGTTAGTTTAAAAAATAAATTAAGTAGGAATATTTTGGTCTGTTTAAATAAATTAAGTAGGAATATGTCATGTGATGGCCACTTGGTAGAGATAAGAATTATTAAGTGAAAAAGAAAATAAATACTAAAGAAAGTAAATGGAATGACGTCCAAAACGCAATAGGGACGAAAAAAATGTTATAGCAAAGCAAGAGGACAAATTTCAATTAATGCATCATAGTATAGGGACGTTTGGTACAACTTTTACTTTTCCATATATATGTATATATATATATATATAGCTTTTCAAATGGAGTAGTAGTAGTATAATATTAGAGGGAGAAACTAAAAACAGAAGTCAGTAACGTCCATGTGGTTATGAAGGAATCAAATGCCTTGGATAATGTTGTAGTCATTAATACAACATTTAATTTTCAAGCTGTGGAATGTTTAAAAGTATTTGCTATTTATTAAGTTCAGATGACTGTTCATTTTTGGAAAGTTCTTTTTGGCGAAAAATTTCCTATTTTAGTAAGTGTGTCAAAATCACTTGTGTCATTATATATATATAGATTATAAAGGCAATAATGTGTTATTGCCTTTATGAGCGTAGAAGTATATAATATATATATATATATATATATATATTTGAGACTTTTATGCACTATAATAACAAATATCACACAACAAATGTATATTCAGAGTATTCGACTCTTGTGACTAAGAAGTAATCTTTATTACATGATATAAAGAGCATTGAAGATGCATGGTTGAACTTGTAAATTGGTAGCTATCGATTAGACCAAGAAATATATATATATATATATATATTTTTGTTTATAATAATAATTAATGTCTAAAGATTAATATGGGAAATTGTATTGCATCATCTTATCGACGTACCGACTCATTTTTGGATGATTCAGCGAAGATGTATATAAAAGGCAGGTACGAAGCCTACAAACACTTCTCTTCGCTCTCCAACCGGTGGAAATTCACATTCACCAGGGAAAAGCTCAAATTCAATATCCGAAGAGAAAAGGCCCCTCTCACTCCTCCAAACAAACCAATTCTCTCGCCTCTCTCTATTATTAGTCTCTTCATCATCATTTCTAGGGTTTCATTTCCCCCCAGCAACCCCAATTTCTTCCAACCCTAGTTGATTAGATCTTAAATTAAACCTCAAGTTCGTCAACATTTCGTGTTATTGAAAATAAAAACCTTAAACCGACATGGACGCTGACTCCTGGAGTGCTCGTCTCTCTTCTGCTTCAAAGCGTTATCAGTCGGCTCTTCAATCACGATCTGGTAATTAGTTCGTTTTATCCTCTATATAGTGTTTCTTCAATCATTTTGGTTTTTTGTTTCTCGAGTAAATTGATGATGAATTTGGTGCAGATATGTTTATGGGGTTTGAGGAAATTGAGGCCGATGACGATATTAGGGAGGAATTTCCGTGCCCATTTTGCTCAGAGTATTTTGATATAGTTGGGTTGTGTTGTCACATAGACGATGAACATCCTGTTGAGGCGAGGAATGGGGTATTTATTCTCTCTCTCTCTCTCTCTCTCTCTCTCTCTCTCTTGCTTTTCTGGATGATATCTGTAACGGCTCTGATTAGTTTTTTGCATGTTATATGTTTCAAATTTCCTATCTTTCACTATTTCTTTTAGATATTAGAATGATTTGATGCTTAATTATTGAGTTATGTCGGTCAGTCAGTAAATGAATTGAAGTAAATTGGTGCGATGATCTTACTAAAGTTAGCTTTGCCACTGACTTACTGAGAATTAAGAAGAAAATGTGATTATATTTGATTATGATTTGGGGAGTAGTGGCTTTGATATGATAATGTTGAGTCAAAATTATGTTATTTTTTTTCTGATTCACTACGAATTTGAGAGATTATGCTGTGCTTGTGAATTATTATTACTATAAGTCTATGATTGTTGTTATCATTTTTTTAGTTGATATATTTTTGAAGTCTATTTTTTTTCCTAACAGCCAGGGTACTTGCTTTGCAGGTGTGTCCGGTTTGTTCAATGAGGGTGGGGGTAGACATGGTTGCCCATATAACCTTGCAACATGGAAACATTTTCAAGATATCCTTTCTCTTTCTTTAAAGTATATATCTTTGTTAGTTTGGGAATTGTAGTCCTTAAGCATCAGCTTATTCGCCCCAATTTCCACCTTTGAATGTGTGTTTCCTGCGATAATGCATTCTTCTATAATGCTTTTCACGAAAGTGTTCCAGCCATCTGTCATAGAGCTGTTAAGGCTTAAAATTTTTAGTTCTCTCTCTCTCTCTCTCTCTCTCTCTCTCTCTCTCTCTCTCACATACACACACACACACACGCACACTTATAAACTACAACACACATACATTCTTGTATGCACTTGTGGTTGTTCATCCACATGCATACGTGTAATCGCCTGGCTGTTTTCTTTTCCTTTGCCTGTGTGGTTCTTAAATATTTCCTTCACAGTATTTCCCTTGTCTTTTTTTATTTTTATTTTTTTTGTTTGGTGGGAGAGGGTATATAAATTACTTTCTTACTCTTTCAAGTTGTTATTATCTTTTACTCGAATGTAAATTGTTATACCTTTTTTCTATTGAATTGTGGCTGAATTGAGGATTATCCATCTTGCATGAATTCCTTGACTAGAGATTACATGCAGCGGAAGAGGAAATCCCGTAAAGGTGGTTCCCTTTCAACACTTTCATTGTTAAGGAGGGAACTTCGAGAAGGAAATTTGCAGTCCCTTTTCGGAGGGTCCTCTTACATTGTTTCTTCAAACAATGCAACACCTGACCCGTTGTTGTCTTCGTTTATATTGCCTATGGCTGATGATTTGGGGAGTGCTCAACCTAACTCTTCAACCGAATTAGTCGCCGTGAAGAAAAGCACAAATGAGAATGTCTCAGAGAGGTATATAGTTGCCTACCTTTTTGCCCCTTTGCTATGTTGATTTGGATGGTATGTTTAAAAGAAATGCATTTTCTTTACAGGTTGTCAAATTATTAGGCAATGAACCTTTCTATGAAATTGGACTTGAGCGCATAAAACCAATTATTATTATTTTTTATTGTAGAAAATTGGTATCATGTAAAAATCGCTCTTACTTGTTTATGATATTAATCAGAAAATCAGAAAACTTATCTTTGAGTTGGTGGTTCTGCATCCTGGTTATTACACTTGGGTATCGTGTAAAAGTTTCTACCTTTAATGCATCATAAAGGTCATCATACCCTTTTGTAGTGCATTATTGATGGAGTTATCTCAACACATTTGCAGACCTATATGTATCATATAGCTTAAGATCCCCTATTATGTCACTTTAGAACCAGATAGTATTCTAGATCAGGTTTTGATTTTGAAATTGAATTAATAAAACTTGAGTCTTAGTTTAGCAGGGTCGGAAAAGTTAGCTTCTCTGCTGGAGGTATGATGGCAGATTCATTTCTCTATTCAGTCTTCTGTATTCATTATATTGATTTCTTTTTGATTGAAATTATGAAATCACCTTTAGATGTATTCTTTACTAATATTTTAATTTACAGAATGTATACCCGTTAAGCTGAAAGGAAAGTTTTATAGGACAGCCCTTAGACCCATGCTACTTTATGGAATTGAATGTTGGGCAACGAACGTGTTAACAAGACAAGTGTATCTGGAATGCGAATGTTAAGATGAATATGTTGTGAACAAATTTTTGAGACAGTAAATGGCGTTCCAATAGCAAATAAAATGAAAGAAAACTGCTTAAGATGGTTTGAGCACATACAACCTAGACCGCTTAGTGCCCTTGTAGGAAGGGTGAGTGTATCAACATCAACCAGATTATAGATGTAGGGGAAAGGAAAAACCAAAACTAAAGTGGACATCTATAATAAAGAATGATATGGATGATTGTGGTGTGTGCAATGACCTTACTTTGGATTGAATTGAAATGGTAGAAAAGGAGGAAATGTTTCATGTAGCTGACCGTAAGTGATGAGTTGAGTTGAGCTGAGTTTTACATAATGTATATCACATAGTTATTAAAGGCGAAAAGCGAGAAGCGGGCGAGAGGTGCCTTTTTCGGGCGAGAGGCGAGGCGAGAGGCGGGCGAGCAAAAGGCGAACAAGTTAATAATTAAGAAAAAATACTTTTAAAGTGTTATATCTTGTAATTTTTTTCATAAAATAATTATAAATAAAAGTAATTCATGTAACTCAATCCACAAATGGTAATAATAACACTATTTTCAGCTTTAAGGTTTTGTATTTATACGAAAAACTACATTTTTTTTCTTGAAAATCAAAATGTAATAGGTATATTCTAAAAAATATAGACAAAAATCTTCTAGATCCACTTCAAACTAGGCAAACACTTTGGATCTAACATCTGCAGGTGCCGGCGACCCTGTCTGTCATCTCCGGCGAAGATTCCGGCGCCGGCCAAATTTTCCGGCGAGATCCGGCGGTGAAAAGTATAGATCTGTGAGCGTCTCCTCAAGGCGAAGACATCTGTGGCCTTGGATTGGACAAATATTAGGTTGATTTGTCTAGATCTAAGAAAATATGTTGAGATCTAAAAAAGAAAAATTCAAATCTGGTCAAATTTTGGTTTGGGTTCGCCTTTCTTCGCCTCTCGCCTCTCGATTAGGCGAGAAAGGCGTACGCCTGGGGTCGCCTTTGTCACATCGCCTCGCCTGAGTACCTCCGGGCGACATACCCTCGCCTCGCCTCGCCTCTCGCCTCAGGCGAGCCAGGCGATCGCCTTTAATAACTATGGTATATCATTTTCCAAAGATTGAAGCTGGTGGATGTGGTGCTCAGTGCCTTGTGGGCTGTAAAACTGTTTCGTTAGGATTGATATAGATGGAAGTAGGAAAAACTAAATATTTTAACTATCATATTATTTGGGGAATATCAATTTGACCATCGTACTTCTAAATTTGCAAATTTGACCATCGTACGTATAGTCGCACTGAAAATTAAACCTAAATCATTAATTCCGTCGAAAAGTTTAACTTTGCCTCTCCAAACATGTTGATGTGGATTTTACGAGACCCATAATATTCTTTAAAAGATTTAAAGATAGCTCTCTAAACATGCGAATGTGGACTTTGTGGGACTTCCACATTAGCATGTTTAGAGAGCCACTGTGAAAATATTTAACAAAAATTAACGAGTTAGGTTTAATTGTAAGCACAATTATAGGTACAAGTACTATGGTCGCATTCGCATTTTAAAGTACTATGGTTGAATTGATTTTCCCCCGCCGATGGTTAAAAAAGTACTCCCTCCGTTCCTAAATTATTGTCTTCCTTTCCTTTTTCGTCCGTCCCAAAATAATTGTCTTGTTTTAAACTTTCCTTTTTAGAACATCACTTTTACTATTTTACCCTTACTTTTTCTTCCTACTTTAATTATGGGCCACATACACATGGGCATTAAAGGAAACAACACACTTTTTCAATACTATTCCAATATTAATAATCAAGTCAATTGAGTTTTCTTAATCCGTGTGCCGGGTCAACCCAGACAATAATTTAGGGACGGAGGGAGTAATTTTTTCTTAATTATGCTCGAGTTGGTGGGTCGAATACTTTTTGGACCGAGAGCTAGCAAAAAAGTGTAATCCAAGCTAGATTGTTCTTGTCAGATTGATTGCAAAAAATTCTCCCAGTTTGTAGCGTGAGAACAAGAAGTTGAAAAGCTGAAAATAATAAGCAAAACCTTAATCTAATAATTAAGCAGGCTTGTGATCATGGTGACTCACACGAGAGGAGCAATTAAACTTGGAGTTTGACTTTCTTTGCTGCTATCAAGAGACGGACTGGTTTGAGAGAACTGAGATCATGTTGGCAGTGGATAGAGTAGTTAACCTATTGATTTATAGGCTATGATCATTTTATGAAATACGCTGGGTGGGTTGTGCTATGATATTAAAATTTTTGCTGGACATAGCATGATTGAGGAAGATAATTCATGTGCTCAACCTTAAAATTGTTGAGACAAGGCTTTCTTGCGTTGGCCTGACCAATTACTTACTGTTCAGAAACTATTGGAAGAGAATGTGCAAAATGTAACTCTTCTTCAATAGAAGAGCACTGTTGCATTTGAAATCTTGTGACATATTTGACAAATCTTATCTATAGAAGTCTATATGCCTAAGTGGTACTTTAGAGCTAGCGGGATACCTTATTTTCATTTTTATTTAAAAAAACCTTCAAATTATTGATATGAGGCATTTTTTTCTTGGTACTGGGGAAAGAGCAATTTTTGTAGAACTTATTACTCTGGCAAAGCCTGCACACTCTTTATGCCATAATAACTGGTTCACATTGTGGTGTTGGCCTGAACCAATGGTTCTTGCATCTTTGGTGCTGAATGTCAGCTGTCTTGTGTTGTGATACACCTAGCTGAGCTGAATTGGATGCAGGTTTTGATTCTTTTGTGGTTTGGTATGGGAATTCTAGTATCGAAGCATAGACCTATTAAGACCTTAATCCATGTGGTATGGGAATTCTAGTATCGAAGCATAGACCTATTAAGACCATAATCCATGTCTACATTTGTTGGCTATTTCAACAAACTGTTTATCAAAGACTTTTGTCCAATAAGCTTGGTGGGTAGTATTACAAAAGTATGTCCTGGATGCTAGCAAGCAGGATGAGAGATAGAGGCGAACAAGGCGACAAATTAGGAAAAAATATATTTATTTATTTTATTGTAACAAATTCCAAAGCATGTATAGATGAGAATAATATATGAAATCAACTTCACATATAATAGCAACAAGTCAACAACACAAATTCAACATCTAAACCTACATAGTAATAGAAAGAAAAAAAAATGACAAAAAGTAAAAAGACAAAATCATCGTAAAGTAGTATACTCTTATCTAATATTTATACTCCATGTTTCGACTCCAAAAAACAGAGTAAACAAAGTAAATAAGCAGAGTAAAGTAGAGGAAAAAAAAGTAGAATTAAAAAAAATTGAAATGTCCAAAAAAAGTCCAAAAATATAAACAAAGATAAAATACTCTATCTCTGTTTTGTTTTCAGCCAAGAGGGAAATATAAAAAAGGAAAAAGAAAAAAGAGAAAAGAAAAGATAAAGATGAAGAACATCACATGCCTGGTCGTGTACGCTGCGTTGTGCCTTAGGGGCATAGGGCTCGTCGCCGTCGCTAGGGCAAGTCACAGCTTCTCTTTCCTTCGTTGCCAGGTTTGTCGAGTGAGAGTGAAAGAGTCCATTTTTAGGGTTTTGTTAACTACGTTGTTTGGTCGTGTCCGTCCATCCTTGCCTTGCCTGGCCTCCATTGAGGCGTCACCCCTCGCCTTCCGCCTTGCCTCAGGCGACCGTCTTGCCTCAGGCGACCGCCTTTGATAACTATGGTTGGGGGTGTAGTTCTTGAGCTTGCGCCACGTTGATCCACTTAATCCTTTTTCTATTCTGACTAATGATGGAGGCTTTAGTCCGCTGATCTCTAAAGCCGTGGCAGGAGGGTTTTAGAAGGTTTCTCAATCTGGAATCAAGGTAGAGCATGGGCGTATTTCTCATATATTATTTGTGGATGACACCGTATTGTTACTGATGCTAATACTGAGTGCTTTTGATGTTTGAAGTGTGTCCTTGTCTTTCTTGAAGCAATATGGTTATATCTGGTAGTGTGAGCTGATTTCAGTGGGTCATGTGGGAGAAATGATTGCTATGGCAGATGTATTGGGGTGCAAAGTGGGCTGGCTACCTAATCTGCACTTGAGATTCCCCTTGAAGCAACATATAAAGCTATCCGCATTTGGGCTCCTGTGCAGCTGTGCTAGAGGGGTTTGAGAAGAAGGAAGTTGGGTGAGAAGCAGCTATTTGCTGTGAAGGGGGAGATTAACTTTGATAAAGAGTACTGTGTCTGTCCAATTTACTCACCTGTTACTTCTCCTTGTTTCTAGTTCCAACAAGGATATCTGTAAAGAATTTTAGTGTTGGAATGGGCAAGATCTGCAGGGACTTTTATGGTACTGCAATGAGGAGAATTCCAAATATCCATGTGTTGGATAGTATGATGGGGGATTATACAAAAGAGGTTTTACATTATACAATGAACAATAGCTAGGGAAGTGACTGGAGATTTTTTTAGCATTATCAATTATTATGGACAGTGGTCCTATTATGTGAGGTCCCTATTTTCTCAGACGGTTAAAAGTTTTAGCAGATATGGTATGGACTAAATGGGGTGGACCTGTTGTCAGATACATTTCCCGCATGCATTAGGTTTTGAAGCATATGGCCAAAGGGTGGACAAGGTTGGGAAATATATTTTTTGTAAGTTGGTGATGGGGACAAGTGAAGTATTGGCAAGATGTGTGGTGTGGAGAGACCACTCTGACTGGCAGGTTTCCTAACTTATATGGTACAGTAGAGAATAATTGTCTACTATAGCAAATTATGTATCAGAGAAAATCAATGACTAACACTGGACTTGAGTCCAGTGCTCTCCAGGAATGTGGGAGATCCAAGCACCTCAAAAATTCACATTCTTTTGTATGTACAGTTGCCTTGGAAGCCATCCTTGTGATGATTTAAGGTGTCAATTTTTTTTAGTGAATTGGTGCTCCATATTTAAAAGAGATGGAGATTTGACGAAGATTTATTGCTACATTGCAAGGTGGCAAGGGGTCTCAGGGCACTCTGTCTACGATGCTTGGAGTCAATAGGATAGTGTCGATGTCTTTATTTTCTCTTAAAATGTGGTTCGGTATTCATCTTGTCAAAAGTTAGAAAAAGAAATGGCTCATAGCTCACCTTTGCCTTACTTGGGGATTTTGGAGACACTGTGATTGGAGGAAATTTGATGGTGTGGAGCTTCCTGGTCATAGAGTGAGAGATTCAATTTTTTGGTTGCTGGAAAGCTTTCGGGACTCTGCTGACTCTTGCAAATTTTGTTACAGTATTTTGGTTAGGGACTTAACAAGACAGTTTTTGCAGAGGGATTTTGCACACGGGTTTTCGTGGTTTGTTTTATTATTTTTTTGTTCTTTTGTTTTCATCTAGTGGACAGGGTTATTTAAAAAAATAAAATTCTAGGGTACAGGGTTGCATCCCCTTGGTGCTCTGCCTTTTACTTGTACATATCTCTTATTTTAAAAAATAAATTTCTGTTTCAAGATATATCCACACCCTTACCTAAACTTTTGTTATTTATATAGCCATGTGAGAGGACCTTGTAAGGCTCATTAAGTTAAGAGAACCTGCTTTTGGGAATATATTAATACCTGTTTCCATAACCCAGATCATTTAACTTGGATTTCTTTGATATGATTTGTGAGCTTATTAGATTGAAGTTAAGAATTTGTTGGAAAAAAGATAAATAACTGAAGCAGTTCACATACAATGAAGATTGCAAAGCTAGTTTATAATAATAGAAACAGACGTTGCATATAATTCGACTTTGGCCAGTGTTTTTAGAGCAGAAGGGAGCAAGACATGATACGAGTGTGAAACATTTTCAAGTGCCCCATGCATGTGTACTATTGTCCTTGAGCTTGATGTATATATAAGCATGTGTGTATATAGGTCAAGATTGTATTCTTTCTTGGATTTCTTCTCTCCCTCTGATGATACGGTTTTAATAGTGAAAACTTGTGGGAAAAAGGAAACCTTGATGTTACGCTTCTCCTATGTTGCAGATTTGAGGTTACTTTGGGTTCTTGCCTTCTTAGCTTAGTTTTACGTTGCTTCCACAATGCTTTGGTTATCGAACCTAGCATCAATTGTGATAATATGTACTAATCATTCAATCTCAAGTATTATATTATTTAAGCTTTTAATGTAGATTTCTTATCTTCGATATGGGTTTTGTGGTGGCAGAAAAATGCAGTCACCTCCTCTATCAGTTAAAGACAAGGAGGAGAGGGGAAGGAGATGTGAGTTTGTTCAAGGGATGTTGCTGTCCACGATTCTGAATGATAACTTATGAAAGGTTTATATTGTGGCAGCTGAGACTCTGGACTAGCCAAGGGACACCTTGAGGCCTGGCTGGTGGTGGCGGTTTGTTTGTAGCAAGTATGCAATGTGTATCAAACAAGAGCGTGGAATAAGATGTAGTAATAAAAAATGTAATTTATGTTTGCAATGTAGATTTGTAGTAATTCTGCTGAAGAAACTATGATTGATCCCATTTTGATTCCATTTCATGCTTTAAAAAAGAAGCTAATTGACTGTATAGTCCTCTCCTACAACTCATGAACTTATTTTCTAGATGTTTTCCCGGGGGTAACAGTAAACGTTGTGGCCTATGCATAGCGGTAGTTGAATAGATATGCTCTACTGCTGGCTTCACAAGAAATTGTGGAAAATGAAAACTCTGACGATCGAGTGCTAGCAGATTTCTCCTTTCATTTTTGGCCATCTGTGTGCCCATATTTGACTACAAGAGTTGGAAATCCGATATTCCTTCCCTTGTTCGACATTTGAGGTAGCTGCTCATTGGGGAAGCTGTTTCAAAGTTCAGAGGAGGTGGATTAAAACAGGAATGGCATGTTCAAAGAAAATGAGAGTTCACTGTCTTCGTCAACTATCTTTTACGAGAGATTGATAAGAAATGGTTATTATGGGATTCTCTCTTTTTTACTTTCACATAATAAATTACAGAAAAATTTTGTTATCAAACAAGCTTTGTGCGTGTGTAAAGTTGTTTAATTCACCTGTAAAACGCAAGAACCACCACGAAGCTGGATACTGAGGTATATTATGTAAATGTATTTTTTAAGTTAAATTTCTTAATATTTGTAAAAAATTAAAAGAGAGAGACTTGGGCAAGTCTAAATAATTTTCTAATATTTTGCGAAATAATAAAGCGCAAAGAATCACGGATAATTGTGTTAATTGAGAATTTTTCTTGTGATACACAACAAATAGCTGATAATTGTGTTATTTGAGAATTTTTCTTGAGATTAATAATTATTTGGCAAATAAATAGTTAATTGATTGTCCTAAACTCAAAAAAGTCCCAGTAGTCCTCATCCTATAAAACACACTTGTCGTTCTTGTTTTTCCGATATACTAAGTCCTGTGGTTCCTCCTTAATAAAGGGTGGTTTCATCGATAATGGATGTAATTTTGACCTTATTATTATTTTTTTTAACTATTTATTAAATAAGTACAATAGCTTGATGATGTACCTATAAATTTGTCCAATTGACTGTTGAATAATAATTCACCAACATAAGAACAAATTCATCAGTTGTTTCGTTATCTTTGCAATATTTTCTCCAACCTTTTCAAATAATTTTGGAAAATCACAAATTTTACTTCCTCTGGAATGTTTAACAAATCCTGATTTTGGCAGCAGGACAAGTCGGGGTGTATTTTGCATTGGCTTAAGAAAGGGCAGGCAGTGTTTGGAAATAAACTTCACGGTGTGTAGAAGAAGGTAATACTATTAAGGGAGGGTCCAAAAAGGGTTTCTAACTATTGCGTTAAGTGAATGAATATTAATTGGGTTGAATTGAATACACATATGTTGAGTGGATATTTTACTAAACCAATCTAAGTCAGTCAAAAAAGCATTCTCAACTATTATTATTATTATTATTATTATTATGATGTTGTACTAAAAAACATTCAGCTTCATCACTCACCATATTTGACGTATTTGTTCATGTTATTGATGCCTTTGATAAATACCGGACATTATTATTATCCCATGTATTAATTATATCAGACCAACAAATTCATGATTAAACCAAGCAAGAATCCCCACTATTTTCATTAATCCTCATTAAACTAAACATATGACTCATCCTCCCATCTTCACCAAATCAACAACTGCCCACCATATGAGTTAACTTCTGCCAGAGAATTTCAAAAAAACAACAAAAACCCATAATTATTGCATTTTCCATGTTTTAAATTAGTTAGTGGTACAGAAAAGGATACAAAAATAAGGAGTGTCATTAAAAGCACAAACACAGTCCAAGAAAGAAATGCTGAGCCAAAATTATACCAAAGAAAAGAGCAAGTTAAGATCTTCCTTACCTCTCTATCTCAGCACTGTTAGTGCGAGGGTTGAGTTATATGAAAGACGTACTAGTTTCTTCCTTTCTTCAGAAAAAGAAGTACAAAAAGAGAAAAATAAAATAACTCATACAGAGAACCTGCGATGCGAAGCAAAGCGAGTAAATATTGTTCAACAATAATATCACGTCATTCTTATTATCACCATTTACATTAAATCAGCAACCTTGCTAATGTGGAGAACAACGTTGTTGAAGTGTGATCGACAAACTTTCTCTCCACGTCTTGCTGATTTAGTAAATTGTAATTGGGTGATGATAGGAATAACGTGGATATCACCGTTGCACTCGATATTTTCCCGAAGAATCACAACAAAATTCAAGTTGTACCCCCCTTCTGTAAACATTCACCCATTTCTTTAACTAATGAGCAATGTTCTCCATCAACCACAACCTACTACTACTATTCAATTAAATTAAAATTAAATAAAAGAAAATAAATATAACAACAACAGATAAAGGACATGTAACAGGGTGTCAATGGACAAAAGAATGGTGAGCCAACTAACTTATTGCACCAAATACCTAAACCCCAATCACCGGAGACACTTGCATCGCATTTGTGATCTGTCTCACTACATCCTTGACAAATAAATTAAAGCAGGATGAGCAGTAATCTCTCATCAAACTCATCCCAGCCCCTGCAACTCCTGGGTGGTTACAGATCAAGGATGGCTGTACTGGGTGAACCTCGCTTCCCCTGTGCTCGAGCTGGCATGCAGCTAAAACGGTGTGCGTAGACCGCCTTGCGATGTCCTTGAAGGTACTATAGCCTGCAGCAGAAGACAGGGTTATTCCCATTCAGTGGCTTCTGATAAACTTTCTACACACGCTGAAATTAGACACATTGGGATCACAAACAATCCATCATAAAAGTATGACTTCTATTGTTATGCTAGGAAAGCTCTTAATGTCCATACATTGCGAATGTATCAATAAACCTAGACCCAAAGTACTACGCCCAACAAAATAACACTAATGTTAAGAACTAGCTAGCTAAGGCTCAATCCTAATCCACCAACTCAATGACAAAAAAAGTCGTAATACACTATTCGTGACAGCCTCCAAAAATATGCTAACAAATGACCGTGAATCTCTTACTTTCCCAAGGCAAATGGGTCGATGCTGCCCAGTGAGAGTGACAATGCCATTACCACCTAGCAAGTATTATTTGTGTGCCATGTATACTTTGCTTGAAGGTTAGCCGCTACTCTGAAAACTAGTATGTAAAGACACTCGACAGGTCAATCTTTGACACAAGGAAGACCTTTTGGTCACCTACATAGTGGTAAAATCATGAACTACCACAGGCAGTTGTAAAAGAACTTGCAAACTCAACATACCTAGTTCAATGTCTCTGGACAAGCTTTTCAAATGACTTCTAACCATTTGTTGCACTTGTCCTTTTTCTACGTTAAAGTGGCTCACCTCTCTACATGCATAAGGAGACGGGCCTGCATCAGCTCCAATGCTCGATCTGCTAGTGCAAGGGTGGAGTTGCTCATGAACCAAGCTTGGATTGAAGGCCAAACCAAACCCTCCATGTTCAGCTTGCAAAGGTCCAGCAACAGAAGTGGAAGTTTGATTCTGCACTTGTCCCCTAAAATGGCCTGATCTTGCAGAAAAGAGATCTCTATTACGTGCTAAAGAAAGAGTATTATCCTCTAACCTCCCCTCGGTATAGCTATATAGGGGTGCTGCAGTTTCTGTGATTACTGTTCTTTGAGGTGTTAATCCCCTACCTTGATCAAGTTGTGAACCAAATAGCCTAATTCCAGAAGATGAAGCAGATATCCCGTTAGATCGAACAATCGCTTGGCTCATTCTATTATTGAGAAGATTATGTATCTGACGCTGAATTCTCCGTCTTTCCAATACTGTAAATGCTCCTGATCCGGATGCTGGAGAAGCAGTATGATGATCTCCAATAGGACGTCTTAAAGAAGGAAAAGTCCCAGCTTCTTGAGTCAATGGTGTTTCAGGCACATACATTGCATTGAGATCTATACCTCTGGGAAAAGGGGATGCTGGACCAGACATGTTGCTAGCTCTTCGATCTGGCGTGGGAGATAGACCTTGTGAATTTAATGAGGCAAGAGCACTTGGTCGACAGCCTTCACAATACCAATTACCTTCAGGTACCTCGCGGCCGAGACCAACACAAAAAGTGTGCGCAGGTGAATCACATATATCACATAGTAACATAAGAGCATCCTCCCCACCTTGCTGGCATTCAGTACAGATCACATTCTCATATGGGTCGAGGAACCCCCGCAGCTCTTCCTCAGATGGTTGATAAACCTGTACAGAGCACAACAATCCAATTCCACAAGTACAAAAGCCAAATAAGATGAGAAGTAATAATATAAAAATTCAGGACGAAAACTGAAGCAATTTAGAGATAGTTCAAAATGGTCTAAACTACACACCTGATCACGCTCAGGGACCTGAATCACCACTGTCCTCAAATCAAACCCGGTGTTCGATCTTGCAGGCTTACTTATTGTCATGAATCTTTGCTTACACAGAGGGCAACGAGATTCCACCTTCGACCACTCCATGATACAAGCAAAACAAAAGTAGTGACTGCAGCAATTTAACGATCCCCGGACTGTTTTCTTTCCTTCTTCTGACAAGCAAATTCCACAAACCTGCTTTACTACTTCAATCTTCTTATCCTCTACCTTCTCTTTGCCTTTTCTTCCTGTACGTCTTCTTTGCGGACACGGCGTTTCTTCTTCTTGCGATCTCTTCACCAAAGAGGAACTTCTCAAACTAGTTTTGAAGTTTGTGCAGAATTTACTAGCCTCTCTCACCTGTTCTCTCTCTTCCTCAGAGATGGTGTACTCAAAATCAGATGAGACTGAACTCACGAAGTCTGAATCGGAATCTACCATTGGTCTCCTCTTCCTCCGAGCAGAAATATTCCTACTCTTTTCTTCAACCACTAGGTTCTTCTTTGTGACTTCCCCATTCTTAGCGGAACTTGTCTTCCTCGTCAACCTACGATTCTTTCCTGATTTCTGACTTGTAGTCTTTTTCAGAACCTTGGACTTCCTACTCCTCTTCCGCCCTTTGGAAAAACCCCTCTTCTGCAAAGGAGGTCTGCTTTCCTTCTTATTTTTCTTAATCACAAGCATTTCATCTTCCTCATCAACACAATCACTCTCATCCAACATGAATTCCTCATCATCTTCATCTTCATCCTCATAATCCTCCTCCTCCTCCTCCTCCTCCTCCTCGTCTTCTTCTGCTTTATGTGAAACCCTCCTCTTTTTTTGTGGCTTGTTAATTCGATTTGTCTTCCTTTGGGGAAAACTCTTTCGAGCAGATTTTGACCTAACAACCCTCTTCACCTTCTTTTCCTCTTCATCCTCTTCCTCATATTCATCAAATTCTGCCAAAAACTCTTCCGATTCATCTCCATCTAGAGAGCAATACTCGTCCGACTCATCAAATTCTTCATCTTCCCCCACCCTATATTCCTCATCTGATTCATCTGAGCCCCTTTCTTTTGGCTGAACCCTTCTTCTAGTAGTCCGCTTGCTTCCCCTCCCCATCTGCTCTTAAACCCAAACAAGCACAAAAACAACAATCAGTCAACCTGAATCAAATAACAGCTCATAACTGCAATATATGGAAGAGTGTCACATCTAATCCATCCCATAAATGTAGAATCTTCTCCATTTTCAATTTAATCTTTAAAGGTAAGAAAATATCAAAAAGGGTAAATTACAAGTTAGTTCTTATCATAAATCTCTATTATCAAATAAAAGGAAACAAATAAACTGTAGTTAAGAAGAATCAACATAATACAACGTTATCTTTCTAATAAATATTCTAAATCAGGATAACTAAACATAAACCCAAAAACCTGTAATCCAATAATATAGAAAAAAACAAGCCTAAAATAACATAGCATAAACTAGTTTCGAGAAAAGTCAGATTTCAATCTATAAACAAGGAGCAATTCAGGCAAGTTCACAATTTAAATAAGAATCAACAAGGAAATAACAATCAAAACAAAATCAGTACAAATTGTCCACGTCCAGTTTTAGCTCTACTCCAATGAAATAAAAACAAAAGCTTTCAAATAAGAAGGCAAGAAATTTAACTTAGTAATCAACGCGGATCTCAACAATCAAAGCAAAGAAACAAATCAAAACCCTAGATCACGAGAATCAAATCAATAACAAGTCAAATTACGAAATTTTTTCTGAATTAATAATAAATCTTCCCGATTTCAACAAATATCAATTGTAGTATTGCTAATTAAAGCCTTCACAAGAAGTAGAAATTCATAAATAGTAAAAATTCGATTCCTATTCAGATAAAGAGGGAAAACTCACCGTTCAAAAGAGAATTAACAGGAAAATATTAACACGAAAACACAATCCGGTCAACAATTAGCAACCAAATCAAGTCAGAAACGCAGAGCTGAAATCAGTATACAAATTTTCGAGAATTGAATTTCATATTACAAGTAGAGAGAGAAAGTTCTCAGTGCGTGCGCGTGTGTGAGAGAGAGAGAGAGGATTTGGTACCTGTGAGGAGGAAGAACCCACCGAAAGGCGACGAAATGAATTTTACCGCTTTCGACAATTTATATGTTTATATCGTTCGTGAGCTGTGTATTTCGAGTGTAAAGAGCTTTCATATGTCGGTAAAAACGGCTTTCTTTCGGTAGGAAAGGCGGTTTCGGTATGTTGTTTATGTATGTTAAAGGCTTTTAACATGAGCATCTATCTTTCTGTTTATCATAACCGAAGGCGTGTTGATACGTATTGGAGACGCGACGCACACGCAACAAAGCGTGCTTATACCTGATTGGTTGGCTATTAATTATAATTCCAAAAGTGCCCTTTGGAGTTGGTTATTGGAAATAGCTCAACGAAACGTTTGACTTGTATCCTATTACGAGAACATGATTGACAAGCGGGTCAGATTTGCACAAACCAATAAGGTTTTTTTTTTTGGTTGGGTTTAATTGAGAATTGTAAGCAACGGTAAACTTTACAATCCTATTTTGATATTCATTTATTTCCTTTTTTAGTATATCCTCCACCCCAACCCCCTCCTACCCGCCTCAGCATAAGCTTGAACCCTTAACAATACAATGAGAAATTATTTTATGTTAAATGATACTCCCTCCTTCCCGAATAAATATTCATACTTTTTATTTTGGGATGTCCCAACTAATATTTTTAAAAACTTTTGATCTACTTATTCTCTACCATTCTTCCTAATATACTCTTAAAGCTTTATTTAGTATAACACATCCCAAACAAACTCAATTATTTGAAGTAATTGAACTCAATTAATGTTCATGGGTATTATGGTCAGAACACATTTTACAGCACATCATTAATTATGTTTCTTAATTCTTGTATTTTATCCACTAAGAATATTTATCCGAAACGGAGGGAGTACCAATTAACATGTTAGCTTGTAAAACCATTTTACTTAAAAATCCATTGTACTAGTGTTAAACAACATTTTGCTTAAAGAAGTTCGTGTCTAATACTTGTGAGGCTAATTAATACTTGTCGAAAATAATTAACGACATCTCTATTTTTATACTCTATTGTAATCAATATATATTAGTATGGTGAATAGTGACTGAATTTTAGACTGTTTGGATGCGTGAACAGTTGTAAATGGTTGATTTAGTGCTAACCTAGGGGATTCAGTTGGTACTTCCCTGAAATTCACTTGCATTTGGTGCTAACCTAGGATCCGAGGGTTGCTCCGAACCACTTTTTAATTGTGTATTCTTTACTTTTTTAGACTCTACTTACTCTCATTTGTTATTGCTTATCAGACCAGACCTGATCGCACTCACTATTAACAATATATTTATACTTGTTTAGAGGAATGATCAATTGACTAGTCCAGTTCTTCCCAACAATAGATGGTTTATTCACTTCCCTCTAGATCCTTTTTCACACCTTAATTGGGAGCTGACCAACAATTTAATTACTACTAAAGACTAATTAGGCATCAATATACTTAAAGAACAAACATGTGCGTGTGTATGTGCAGGGTTTAAGTATGAATGAAATATATATATATATATATATATATATATATATAGGAGTTGTATATATATCGAGAAGCATGGAAAATAACATGAAACTTTGAACAAAAGACTAGAATATCCTCAATTCCAAATGGTTATGGCCAAAAATGTGGAATTAGTATTGCCGAAATCATACGATGTACACTTTCCTGATAACATATCTAGACATTTTTAATTATTCCCTTTTCTAGTTTTTAAGAAATTATAAAAGATAGTGTGTTGCGTTGTATTAGAAGTATAGAGCTGGCAAAATCGATTCAGCCCGATACGCTGGCCTAACCAACCTGACATTAGGGTGTTTTGGAGGTTTCACAGGCCGGCTCGACCCAATTTTAAAACTTGGTTGATGGGCTTACGTGAGGGCCGACAAAAGTAGCAAAAACTAAGAACGACTTGATACGTTGGCCCAGTCCGGTCCAATTTAAGGCTTGGCTGGATAGATTCGGGCTAGTCTGGCTCAGCCCGACCCATTCACAGCTGCCTCTACTGTAGTTATTCTGTTTGCTTAGTTCATTTGCTAGTCTTATTTTATTTGTTATGAAGAAAATGGCCAAAAGGAGGATTGACCACCACCAAAAAGTTAGACGTATACAAAATTAAGAGTCTGTTTGGTCGAGTGTTTTGGCCAAAACGCAGGGATAAAACGCAGCTTATTTGCAAAAAATGTGTTTCAATATCGCGAGAAACGCAGCGTTTTCAAACGCATGCGTTTTAAAACGCTGAATTCCCAATTTTTCCCAAAACGCAGGTTTTAAAACGCTCTTAGGAAAAAAAAAGCTACGTATTGAAGTGATATCCCAAACGTATTTATAAGAAAAGACCTCCGTTTTTAAAACACTGCATTTTTTAAAACGCTGCGTTTTATAAATGCTGTACCAAACGGGCTCTAATATAACAAAACAAATTACCGTTCTTGAAAACAAATACTATCTTCTTACATTCTAATCCGTAAACGTACTTGTTATTCCATCACAAATACCAAAGCCCAATAATGTAGAACCTGAAAAATGAAAAAAAAAAGAAAAAAAAAAGAAGAAGATATTTCTCTTGCCAAGGCCTCCATCTTGTTATTATTAATAAAAATAGTTCCGTTAAAAATAATTTCTAATATAATAAATTTCCTAATCCAAAGATATTAACAAGTGCGATACAACACGGATTAGCAAGACCCTATATAATTATACTCCCTCCGCTCCAAAAATATAATTTCTTTTGACAATTTAAATTTTTTTAAAATTATAATTTTACTTGTTTGAACATTTTTTAAATTGTATTAAAATTATCCTAGTTTTTTTCTTTTATGAAAATGAAAATAAGAGCCCGTTTGGTCGGAATAAAACACAGCTTATTTGCAAAAATTGTATTTCAATGATGCGGTAGAAAAAACTGCATTTTCAAAACGCAACTGCGTTTAAGACGCTGAAATTTTCAGCTTTTTCTCAAAACGCAGGTTTTAAAACGCTGATAGAAAAAAAAGCAGCTTTTTGAAGCGATACCCTAAACGCATTTATAAGAAAAAAATTATGTTTTAAAACAATAAATTTTAAAAACGCTTCATTTTAAAAATGCTACACCAAACGAGCTCTAAGACTAAATGTGAGACAAACCGAAAAAGAGAAGAAGGAAAGACTAATTAGATTATCTTTTTAGGACACGGAGAGTGATTCATCGTTTCTAATATTGGTGACATTTTGTCTTTGTATGATCCGTTTAGGGTAATGCAAAGCTGTCTCAATTCCTATTGTAGCACTCATCCTACAATACAAATTATATGGCGGGTCTCCTTGCTGCTTTAACATTATTCTACTGACTAGTTTTTACGATCTTGCGTTAAATGTATGGACATATATCTTTTTTAATTAAATTATATTTAACTAAAATAAAGAGAAAAATTAAAATTAAAAAAATAAATTAAAAAAAATAATGTTAAAAATAACTACTTAAATATGAATACATTATTGTGTCGGTAATATTATAGATTTTAAAAAATTTCCTTATACACAATATTTGTTGTTTTATTTGTTGGCTTTCTCTCTCCATCACCTATCAATATATTCAGATTAAATTGGTTTTTTACCCTAAAAACTGCAACATACATCTGCTCATGACCGAACATTGACTTTTTCAAGAAGAGTCCTACAAGCGACAGTGATTGACCATGACTTTTGTTGATTGTCATTGCATACGATATTACCAATGAAAATTGTCTTCTCTGAAACTTAAAAGGCAATAACATCTGATGGAAAAAATGAAAATTTTGGGATAAACACTTTGTCTCCAATATTGTTTCTATTTAAAATTTTAACTTCTATAACGTGATGCTCAAGCTTTGTAATGATTAGTCTTGTTCCATTACACAACCCTGCAGCAAGGTCAATATTTTTCAATAACATCAGTGGAACACCAATCTTAATTGTTAGTTCATGGCTAAGCAATCTTAATCACTTTATACTACTCAAAAACTCCGTAAAATGAATGTCTTTAAACAAATTTAAGTTATTTTCTGCCCTACAGATAAAATCATAACTCAAATAAGTTCTTCATTCCGAGTGATTTTTAAAAATCATGTACTCATTTATGGTGTCTACAACATCAAACGCCGGGGCAAGTATAACTCTTCCTTGCAAATATGACACATCATCAAAAGACTCTAAAAATAATGCATATATACTTTCAACTATTGACTAGACCAATATGTGATGCATTCACCAAAAGATCATTTGAAACTTTTATTGTTGCAATACTATTATTTTCACCCCCATAAAAAAAGAACAAAGCATGAATAAAAAGTATAGACATTAATAATACAATTTGAAAATATAACAAACAAATGATGAGTCTCACTCTTACATTGGTATCCTTATAACTACAATCTAATATTTGTGTTTTTGAAAATTTATTTTAACATTTTACCATTGATTTGAGTCTTACTTTAATTAATGAGTCTGACTCTTACATGAGTATCCTTAAAAAATACACATTATACTAATTTTTATAATTGATTCAAATATTCCTTTTTTAATCAGTGTGTTATATAAACATAAAATCTCTATAAATATATAGTTTAAACGAGTCTAATTCCTTTTAAATACATGTTAGCTAAAATATTATTTATTTTGGTTACTGAAATCAATACTACAATTTCATAGTTGTGTAACTTGTATTGCAAATTTTACACCCCTCCGGTCTGTAAATAAGTATATTCTTTATTAAGACAGAAATTTTAGTATGTTCCTACATCATATTTATATATTGTTTCCTTTGTTCTGATTAATCATATTGAAAAAGTTAAACTTTAAAAAAAAGATATTCTTATTTATATATATATTCTTTAAATCGCACTAAAGTTGTATATTTTCTAGTATTAGACATAGAAAACGTCTCATATTTTTGAAAAGATAGAAAGAACTTAAAAAGTAATAAAAATTTGTAACTCAAATTTAAAAATATTGACTCTTTTTCAAGACAAACTTAAGAGAAAGTAGACTATTTTTTTTTTCTCCATATAATTTGATCTTTCAAAAAAGAACATTAGTTGCAGAGTAAGTATATCATTGTACGTAAAAAATTGGGTTTAATATATTATAGTGTATTAATTAAAAATATTAATAGTAAGTTATACAGTACTTTTTCCCTCTTCAAAAAATAATTACATTTGACAAGTCAAATTTTAAAAGTAAATTTTGTATACTAAACTAAAATTTTTTAAATTAAATTTACACGAGCTTTAATAAATATTTTTGATTTATTATGTCTTTCCTTCAATATATTTATTTAGAATGTTCCAAAATAGAATAAAAAATACATATTTTAATATGAAAAAAGTAGTATTACATTTGCCGGTGAGAGTGAGAGAAGAGAGAAAGTGCATGGTGCAATTTCATAGGAGATTTGACCAAATTGATTTGTTTTTTATTTAAATATTATACTATCTCCGTTCCAAAATAACTATCGATTTAGCAATTTACACACAGATTAAGGAAACTCACATAAAAACTGATCTACCATTATCTAAGTTCATTTATTGTAGACAAGTTGCATGAGTATTTTTTTTCTTTCCTCTTAACAACCCTCTTTAATAAGGGTAGTAAATAAGGATATTTTTGGTAGAATATGGACAAATGTTTCTTGAAATCTTATAACGACAATTATTTTGGGACAAAAAAACTTTACTAAAACGATAATTATTTTGAAACGGAGGTAGTATTATTATTTTATATAAAAACGGTTTTGTATTTTCAAAGACGATATTACCCCCCTCCGTCCCGGATAAATGTTCCTAGTGGATAAAACACAGGAATTAAGAAACATAATTAATGATGTGCTGTAAAATGTATTCTGACGATAATACCCATGAACATTAATTGAGTTCAACTATTCTAAATAATTGATTTCTTTGGAATATATTATATTAAATAAAACTTTAAGGGTATATTAGGAAGAATTGTAGAAAGAATGGTAGAGAATATATAGATCAAAAGTCTTTAAGAACATTAGTTGAGACATCCCAAAATAAAAAGTAGAAACATTTATCTGGAACGGAGAGAGTAAATATTATAAAGATGACTTTCTATTTTTGGCAAGTCATTTTTTACGAGATTTTACATTTTTTAGACTTATTAGACTTTATATATATATATATATATATATATATATATATATTCTTTGTGTTTTGGTTTTGGTTTTTTTTCCCCAATTATTGCATAATCATCGCTTCCCTTTTGTGGTACGTTTGGAGGGATTATATAATTTACTTACGATGATGAACGATACAGTAAGTAATTTTCTTTTTAATAGAAAGAAGGTTAAATGAACCATTGGTCCCTGTACTTTAGACTTTTCTAACATTAGTCTTTGATTTCAAAAAATGAAAAGTTAGGTCCAAAGTAAACTTTTTTGTACGCTAGTGGTCCTGCCGTTAGATGCCATTAGGAATTCAGCTATTAACCTACCATATGCTCCTCACGCGAGTTTTTTAAGGGGCAAAAAAGTAACTTTCACGCTTGGATATTTCCCTAAAAATAAAGAAAAAGAAAGTCAACAAAACTCAAACACCTTTCAAACTCGCTTCAACTTGGGAAGCCATATATTTTCTTACTTCTTTTTCGGTAACCGAGGACGGTAAAAATGGCCTGAGCTTTCTTTGCCTTTTCACATCATCTCTCTCTCTCTCTCTCTCTCTCTAACAATGGTAGGAATGATCACACCCTTCATCCCAACCAAAACCAAGAAATTTCAAGGATTTGAAGTAAACCCATTCCAAGTTTTGTGTTTTTGAAACGAACCCGTTGGAGAATTTTGTTTTTTTGTTTTTAAAACGAAAGAGAAATGGTTAATTAAAGATTTGTGAGAAAGTAGAGTTTTTTGTTGTAGAGAGTTTTTAAGAATGGCTATTCAAGCGCAGATGTATTCTGATAATCTCGGGTTTCTATTGGGTGGTGGTTCGCAAGATTGGATGGATAATGGTTGTGGATTTAATGATTTTTCATTCAATCTTCAACAGCAGCAGCAATAACAACAACAACAACAATAGAACTAACAACAAGAGCAACAAGATTTGCAATAGCAACAGAGGAATCAAAATTTGTTTCTCCAAAGCAGTTTGAAGAACAATGACAACAATAATAATCATCAATCAATGGTGTTTTCTCAAGGCATGGCTGCACAAATGGAGAAGGAGAAGCAAGAGATTGATATGTTTATCAGTTTATAGGTATGGAAATTCAGCATTCTCATTTGGGTATTGGGTCTATTACAAGATTGTCGCAACGACGACAACCAATCGAGAAAGAGAACGAAACCCAGCAACCGCCGGTGTCCATGGAGAATTTCGACGAGTTCGCTGGACATCAAATCCCCCAAATTTAGTCCAGATCTACCCACAACTGGCACAAAAAATCAAATCCCAACTACACTATAGAAAAAATGTGTATTAGCGACAGAAATTTTCGTCGCTAAATCAGTGTTTCCGTTGCTAAATCCATATTAGGGACGGAATTTAGCAACGGAAGTCGGTTTGAAAAAAATGGTTGAAAATTTTAGACGAAGGAAATTCCGTCGAAATTTAGCGACAGTTTTTTGTTACTGTCGCTAAATCGTGACGAAAATTAGATACGGGTCCTATTCCGTCGCTAATTGTAACCGTTGCTAATTAGTGACGGAGTATTGACGGAAACAGGGGCACAGAAATTAGCGACGTACGTTTTAGAAATGGAATTTTCGGTAGCTAAAATAAAAATAAAATAAAATAAATATTTAAAAAAAATTTATTTTTTATTTTTTTGTACTTGATTTCAACAGATAATATTTGATAAAAACTCTCCAAATAATAAAACACATCACAAATTAATTACAAAATTATTTACATAAATTAAAACTATTTAAACTACATAAATTAAAAATGTTTAAACTACATAAATTAAAAATGTTTAAACTACATAAATTAAAAATGTTTAGTCATCAAATAAGGTACGGGTGGTTTGAGTATGATCAGGAGATGGTTGACCAAACGAACGAGATTGGCTTTGAAAAAATCGTTCTATGGCGGCCTGCATCTGGGCCACAGTCTGTCGGGTTTCAATGAATTCGGTCTCCAACCTTGCAATGTGTTGTTGTTCAATGGTTGGTTAGGCCGAATTTTGTGCTATCGATCCAAAAGCACGTGAAGCCATGGATGGCACGTGCGAGGATCCCCCGTGGGCGCCCATCCCGTAAACCTTGTCCCCCCTCTTCGCCCGTTCTTGGGAGGTGATCTTCTCCCATAATACTTTGTTCCACTCATTTCTGTTAGGCTCGTTCCTCATACATCTCTCGTATTCAACCTGTCATAAAAAAAAAAAAATTTAAACACCGTCATATCAATATAATAGTAAACAATAATTTTAGGGCAAACTACACAAATGGTCCCTGTAGTTTTAGTATTTTTTGCATTTCGTCCTTGTACAAAATTTTTTTTGCCAGTCGTCCTTGTACCAACCAATTGAACGCAATTGGTACTTCCGTCCAACTCCGTTAATTTTTTTCCGTTAAATGTTGACATGTGCTCCTCACGTGAATTTGGACAAGGACAAAATTGTCATTTTACCTATAAAAGTACAGGGACCAACCGTGAAATTTGGGCTAGTCTTCTTCTCCGGCAATGGTGACCTCGACTGAAAAAAGAAAAACAGAGTATTTTTTTCTTTCCTTTATTTCTTTATTCTTCCCCATAAATCTTGCCATTTAGTTTCATTTATATACTAGTAGTACAATCTATACTTCCAACCCCCAACTACAGTTTCAATCAATCAATGTTATTGGTTTATTAGGCATTTATGGTAGAATTTCTATAAATCCAGAAGATGAGACCATATCCAGAAGATGAGACCATTTGGTGAAATTCCAATGTTATTGGAATTGGTACTGTTGCGTACCCATATCTTAGTTATGTAAGAATAGTTTGGTACAAATATATTGCTTTTTTTACTTTTTTTATTTTCGTTACTTTCATTTTTATATAAAGATTGTTATAATGTACGCAGTCTCTGCCCGGGGATCAACCCACTAACCGGATCCATCCTATCTGATGTGTGTACTCACAAACATATTAGAGAATTGCACATGATCACCATGTGCACGCATCTACAATCAGTATGTATTACTATTAGTTTTTTTATAGGATTAATTACACCATTAGTCCCTTGACTATTAACGACTCCATGATTAGTCCCTTAACAAATTTTTTTCAAATTTCAATCCTTAGAGTACTAAAAAGTCACGCGGCTAGTCCTTTTGATGGATGTCGTTAGTAAAATTCTGTTAAGTCACCCATGTGCGTTGCACATGTCATTTTTTAAGGGTATTATGGGAAATTCATAGTAAATAATTAAACAATAAAAAAATTTAATACCTTTCTGCCTCTTTCTCTCTCTTACACACATACACACACAGTGAGCTGACCGGAGACAAACCAGACGAGGAAATGCTACCGGCATCCAACGTCGGCGACCACCAAGTGTCTGGATATATGAGAGTGGGCTGAGCACTAAGTATTGGTGATATTTCAAGTGGCCTCAAAACCTTAGACCCGTCTCAGAGCAGAGCAGAGCTCTGTTAGCCAAACCTTCCAAATCCCTGAACCCAATCGAAATAAACCCCCCGCTGACGCCGCCACCTCTAAGGTTATTATTGTTTTTGGGAATGGAATGCAAAACGGGAAGCTGCGAACTTGAAACTTGAACTCAGTTTCGGAATACCCAACTAAATTTGGGAGTCATGCCATTACACCTCATTAAAACAGAAGAAATTCTAACTCTGATTAATTAAGAAGTTAGTATCGCAGCCCAATTAAATCGAAGGAATTGTCAAAAAGGTTAACGCTAAAGAGGGAAGAGAAGCAGGATTTGGGAGGGAAGAAGGAATGAGACTGCGACGTTGACGGTATGGGAAACACAAAGCTTTTCAAGATTGGGAAGAGAAGTGGCCCTGCATTGTTGTTGGGCATCGTGCGCTGCTGTTGCTGTAAGAAGGGGCGGGGGACATCCTAGGAGGAAAGTTACGTATTTACCCCTTTAAAATCTCACATGCAAAGTTCATGGGTGGATAACAGATGATTTTCTAACGGTCGTTAACGGGAAGACCACTGGCGCACAAAAAAAAGACATACTTTGGACCCAATTTTTCACATTTTAAAATCAGTGACTAATGCTAGAAAGTTGTAAACTACAGGGACCAGTGGTGCATTTAACCCTAAAAAAAAATATTGTCCAATAATTCACAAAGAGAATAAAATCTTGATTTTTGAAGTGAATTTAACAATCAAGATTATGACAGAAGTCGTTGTAAATACCAACACGATCAAAATCAATATTGTGTGTGTGAATTTACTAATCGAAACACACATAAGAATATCGAGCCTTTGCCATGAAAATTCATTGGAGATTAAGATGGATATTACTTATTAAAATCTTTAGAATTGGTGATTTATTGAGGACATCAACTAGATTTTTTTTTTTTTTTTGTTCTAAGGGGTATGAGATGAAATCAAACCTGAAACTTCACACTCTGTGTAGCTCCAACTCTATCACTGGGTCACCCGTTAACGGCTTACATCAACTAGAATCATAGCCAAGTTTGGAAAACGATCTTATCTTTAAGTTGACAAATGTGTTTTTGCTTGAGACATTCCGCCTTTTGGCAACACATACTTCGTCTTGTTTGCATTCACTGTTAAGATTCAATCAAATCCGTATCTCTCACTGAAATGTGCGAATCCACTTAAAAGTAAGAAAACTGATTTTTGGATCTGTCCTCGTCGCAATTTAGTGGGTTAATTTGTAATTTTTGAGTTTTCCCTTTTTAATCCTATCGACTTTTTTCCTTCAAAACTTTTTTTCAATTATCATTAGGCAAAACACACAATCGGGTCATTATACTTTATGAAAGGTTGCAATTCGGCCACTGATTGTTTGAAAATATTATTTGGGTCACTGTACTTCAGTTATCTTGCAAGCGAGTCACCAGAACATTAAATTTAAATAAAATTCCTATTTTACCCTTATCTTCATCCTCATTTCTCTTAATAAAGACAGGGATAAAATAGGAGTTTTATTAAACTTAATGTGCTGGTGGGCCCACTTGCAAGATAACTGAAGTACAATGGCCCAAATAAAATTTTCAAACAATCAGTAGCCGAATTGTAACATTTCTAAAATACAATAGCCCAATTATATATTTTGTCATATTATTAAAAAGAATAAAGTATCGGAAGCTGTTGGGCTTTTGTTAGGGTGGGATATGAATCATATGATAGCTAGTAGGGACAAGACTACGCTCATTATTTAGCCTATAATTTGGTCCGTTTGGCAAATGTATCTTTTTTATTTCTTATTTTTGTTTATTATTTTAATTTTTTGATACAATAAGAGAAAGATACAGAAAAATAAATGATGGAACTAGGAGAGACAAAGAACAAAAATATAAAAACAGTCCCAAAATATGATTGCTAACCACACCCATTATATTATATATACTAGGTTAGTATTTGTGCGATGCACGATTTTAATAAAAAAAAATTGTTGCAAAAGTTGTTTATAATTAGAGAATTTTCTAAGATCGTTATAAGTAATTAAGAATATTTTAATTAAAGTATTTTGAACAATAAAGGGTGAAAACGTAAACTGACATCACAGATTAAGTGCAGTTCATTTAAGTCATCAAAATGCTGAGAATGGAAACAATACGATAGAGTTTAGATGGTTAAGATGATAATTACAAAATGCTGAGAATGGAGTAAATATTTTTTTTTACAGATTTAGGATACGGTTAAAGTCAAAACTATAATTAGAAAAAAAGTTACAAATAATCATTTTTTTTTATAGATTTAAGATATAGTTAAAGTCAAAACAGTATTTAGAAAAAAAGTTACAGGTAAAAAAAATGATTTTATAAATTTAGAATAAGGTTAAAGTTAATTTGAAAAGTTACATAAGTAAATATGATTATTGGGTGGAAATTTTTTTTACGTAGAAAAAAGAGTTACAAATAATTTTTATTTATTTTTTACATATTTAAGATACTGTTAATGTCAAGCAGTAATTAGAAAACAATTGCAAGTAAAAAAAGATTTTACAGATTTATGTTAAAGTTAAAGCTAATTTGAAAATGACAAAACTCATATTTGGGCTACTCAACTATTAACAAAATTATAATACGGCCACCACAAATTTAAAAATATTATTTGGGCCACTGTATATCATATCACATCTCTCAACTCGATGTTTTTAATAATTATTCTTAAAATACCCCTATTTTTTAATAATTATTCTGTCTTCCTCTTACCAACTCTCAACTCGATATTTCCTAGTTCTCTTCAATTGTTACGGCTGACGAGCTGCGCAAAAGAAAAATCAGATCACTTTTTAGCCAAGAATCTTGAAGAAATCTGCAAAGTGATTATAATTGCAAAATAATTAGAGGAATTGTGTCAGAAAATAAATCTGCAAATTACATTTCACACAGCAATGCAATGCAAAATTTATGGATCACTTTCATTTACATTTAACATAGTAAACTTCTACTGTAAAACTCTTAAACAAAATTGTTATTGGTGCTTATGTACGTGCAAACACAGACAGGACAACGAGACTCTAAAAGAAGCAAAGATTACACTTTACACCAGCATTGCATCTCGATACCTAATTGTTAAATCTTAAATTAAATTTCAATACACAATTCTTGTATCTTGATGTCAAAATTAATTTGAAAAAGTGGCACTGCATCCCGTGCCTAATTGTTACATCCTGATGCAACAATTGTTGCATCTCAAATTGAATCCCGATGCATAATTCTTGCATTTCGATGCACAATTCTTGCATCTCGATGTCTAAATTAATATGAGAAAGTGGCACTGCATCCCGATGCCTGATGCGGGTGTGTTTTTCTTTCATTAGTGGCAAAATCGTTTTTTTTGCCCCAAAAATACCTTTTTTTCGATTTTAAAAAAAGTATAGTGGACTGGAGCAATTACAAATGTCCAAAAAGGGATCGACTTGTAATTCGCCCTATTTTCAACCGCTTTAGTGCCTCATTTTTCTTTCCAATCGTTTAAGTTCATTTTAAGTGATAAATTAACTAATTGTTTCAAAACTGCCCCCGTAACAACCTATAACATTTTAGTAATTGCGTCTTTTTTTAAATTGCGATTTCTTATCAAAATTTTCATTCATATCACGTTCAAAAGTTTCTACTCATTCGATTTAGTTTTTTGAGGTTCTTCAAGACTATAATTGTGTTCACTGTGAAATCGAAATCATTTGATTCAATGGTAACTACTGTCATGTTGTTGTTGAAATTAAGAAGAGATATAATTGTTTGGAAAGTTTAAAAGTGGAATGAAAATTTTTCGTATGCAGCTTATAAAGTATTTATTCAAGATTTGAATTTGATTTTATTTTCATTAAGAACTAGAATAGTAATCCGGGTTGTATTTATTAAGAGAATACATTCAGTACAGTTGTGTGCATCAGAAATAAAAGTTGTGCATCGCGATGCACACTGTTATGCATCGCTAATGTTATGTTGTTAATTTAGTAGAATATAGTGTATTGAAATAAAAAGGCATGCATTGCGATGCATAAAAAACAGTACTTTTTCAGTACAATCGCGATGCACACTTTGATACATCGCAAAAATAATATGCGATTGGTACAAGAAAAAAAGAAAAAAATGAAACTGCAATAATTGAAATTTTATTAATTTCTATTGTTATCATTATCAATAATACAATCTATAGCACACAATTGACATTCTATGGTATGAATTATGTTAGAAGGAAGGGCATAAACGACATTTCGCAAACAAAGTGCCTTTTTTCGGTTGAAAAAAAAAGGTTGTGCATCGCAATGTACAAAAACAGTACTTTTTAGTACAAATTTATGCACACCTTTGTGCATCGCAAATGCAATGTTGTGTATCGTGATATTTTGCGATGCTTCGATTTGGTTTGCGATAATGTGTATGTTCCGTATTTTTTAAGGGCATAGATGACATTTTGCAATAAAAATGTCATTTTCTGATTTTAAACAATTATAGGAGACTAAAACAGTTGAAAATTTATTAAAAGGTACCGGCCGGTATTTCACCCAAAAAATAATTAGAGCATCACCAATGCAAATGTGAATGTGAAAAAATTGGGTATCATTTAAGATTTACACATTTTTCAAAGACAAAAAACTCTTCAATGCAATTATGGAGGAAGGTTGTGTATAACCCTCCTCCACAGTTGCATTGGAGAGTTTTTTTTTTTTTTCAAAAAATGTGTAAATCTTAGGTAGCACCCAATTTTTTCTACATTCACATTTATATTTTCACAGTCTCATTCACAATTTGCATTGAATGTCAAAAAATCAAGAGTCTACCAACCAATAGGAAATAATTTAATTGATACATCATATCCACAATTCTCCTCTACAATGCATTGAAGAATTTATTTTCTTTAAAAAATGTATAAATCTTAGGTAACACTCAATTTTTTTCACTTTCACGTTTACATTGGAGATGCTCTAAGCCATATATGACTAATTATCGAATATAATTATTTTAATGCAGGCTTTGTGGCCCATAATTGTACGGACATGTTTATACCAATAATATCCGATACATGCATCTGTATGTGTATGATATTTGGATCTTATTCGTTGTGTTTCTAAAATGTCCTCAATTTTTTTTAATCCTCGTTTCTAAGTTGCGTTCTTTATAAATTTTAATAGTCTTATAAGATACTCTTTTCGTCTCAAAATAAGTGTTTATAAATATTTATGATCATGAACAAAATGCATGCACACTCATTTAGGGATGGAAAAAGTGTTAAGGAATTAGGACATTGTTTTTTTTTTAATTATATTTTTGAAACAAGAATAGTTAAAACTATAATTTTCTCTTTCCTAGAATAACATGGTGTGATTATGGAGAACCAATTGAGAAGAGAATGATGAACAATGATATACAAACTAAATTCCCCTATAAAGTAAACAAATTAAGCGATATTTCAATACAATTATTAATGCCTTGCTTTGAAAATAATCCATTAATAGATTCAATGTATACGAATTCAATTTGAATTATACTGCAATCTTAAAAGAGTAATAGACAAAATTCATCCACATATTTCATTTACATCATACTTTAATGTTATACATTTAAATCAACGTACAATACTTTAAAATATACTGTAAATACATTCAATTGATTAAACCTATAAATATAATATTTTTCATCTTAAAAACAATTTTGGAATCGCTAAATGGCAATCTATTGACTCACTCAATCACTTTTGTGGCTACAAACAAGACATCACTATAACTTTTTCTCCCAAGGAGAGGGGAGGGGGGTGTGATGTGTTGAGTTGTCCATTTAGGGTTAGGTGCTAAAAAAGAAAAAAAGATTAGCAGTTTATCACATCATAGCTATAAGTAGCAAGGGGACTAATCTAGCTTGTTTATTATAGTGAGATGTATTGTTGATTAAATGGGCTTGGAATGAACACTATCATTATCCCTTCATATATATAAGGGACCTTTGCCCCCAAAAGGAAAACACCCCCATACACACAAACCTTTTGTGTTTCAATTGTTTGGCTACCTTCTTTTTCAATTCCCTCCCCCACCCCCTCCCTTTTCTCAAATTTAATGCTAGATTTAGTGTTACCTTTAAGGGAGATTGGACTAATTATGTGAAAATTCATTTGGTAAGGTTGCTTAAATTAACAATGCTAATAGGCTTTTTCTAGTAAAAGTTGGTTGCATTTGGAAGTCAAGAACGTACCGAATAATAAAGAAAAATGATAAAAGTAACTGTTTTCATGTATTATATATGCATTTGGTTCATGCGGGGAAACTTGACAATCACAGTAACTATTTTCTCGTATGAAAAACGTTCCCGCAAATCGCATACTACATTTTTAGTAGGATTTAGCTTCGCTAGAAAGTTTTAGACCAAATATTTTTATAGCTTTCATGCTAATCAAACACATCCAAGAAAGTATCTTTCTAATCATTCTCCTTTCCATTACTTCGTCTAATCATAAGTTTTTCGAAAAGTATTTTTCCGCATAATTTTTTTAACATTCAAATAGAGCCATTAAGGCCCCACCAGCTTCTCTCTATCCCTCTTTTATTTTTTCTTCAATCATTACAAAATAAAAATCTTGCTAAAACCCAAAATGAACCTCAAAACCACCATGCCAAACACACCTTAAAGAGTTTTTGAGAGCACTTAGTTAGCATTTTTCAAAGATTAATGATAAATCTTTTGTTTTTAATATCTTCCCTTTCAAGTTTGCTTTTTGTTTAGCATATATGCGGGACCTTATTAAGTTTCTAACCCCCACCCTTCTATAAATAAACCCTAAAGTATAGGGGGGGTATAGGCAATGAGCGATTGAAGCTACTTGGCACATGACAAGGTAATCTGTTGCCAACCTAGTTGTTGCAAAACAAGACTACTAATTCTATTTCTTAACTCGTAATTAATTAGGGTAATCTCTGAGATCAAGCTGTTATAGTCCCATCTAGCAAGATTCAAGTTTCATTTACTTACTTTTGAGTGAATTTGTGTGTTGACGTTTTTTTTTAGAGCCCGTTTGGTGTAGCGTTTTAAAAATGCAGTGTTTTAAAAACGCAGCGTTTCTAAAACGCAGATTATTTAAAACGCGGCTTTTTTCTTTATAAATGCGTTTGAGATATTATGTCAAAACGCTGCTTTTTATTCCCTACTGCGTTTTAAAATCTGCGTTTTGGAAAAAGCTAGAATTTCATTTTAAAACGCAGCGTTTTGAAAACGCAGCGTTTTCTACCGCAGCATTGAAACGCTAAGTTAAGGAATAAGCTGCGTTTTAACCCTGCGTTTTGGCCAAAACGCGCGAACAAACGGGCTCTTAGTTATTACTAATATCGTCCTAAAATAAGTGTCATTTTAACAATTTACACAAAAATCAAGAAAGTTTATATAAATATTGATGTACCCTTATTTAAGTTCATTTATTGTAGATAAGATGAGTATTTTGGATTATTTCAAATAAAAGTGTCTCACATGACTTAATATTTAATTGGACTTTAATATTAAGGGCTCATTTTGATGGTTTAGCGGGAATAAAATATTATTAAAATTTTTGAGAATTATAAAAGGAGAATGATTCCCTTTTCCTCTACCTATAAAAAGATTTAAAGTTGCAAACCCTAAAGACACCTTTTAGGTTTTCTTTTCACGTCTCCTCTTAATAGAGGGAAAAAAGAAAAGAGAAAAGACCTAGGGTTTTCTTCTCACCATCAAAAGGACATTAAAGTAAAGGCAAGGAAAAAGAAAATTCCTACATTAAAGTCTTCAACTTCAAGCAAAGTATGGATCAAAATTAGTACTTAAATTCATATTCTATAAAATTATATGTTTAGTGATTATTATGTGTTCCAAGATTTTAGGACATTATAGATTATGAATTCATGCAATTAAAGTAGCATGAATTTTCAATTAAAGTAGCATGATTGATTATTTAATTTAATAATTAAAATATATTCCGCAGTTAAACTGAATTACACATATGACCACCTAGTATGTTTTGTAATTAAATTGGCTGTAAAGAAAATTTAAAGAAATTTGCTATACCGTGGAGCCAAAGAACCGACTTGAAAAGACAAAGCAATGAGTGGGTACTAACTGTTATACATGGCTGGGAAGGCTTCAAAATTTTCAAACCTTTTTTATGTGTGTATAGCGTAATTTGGGTAACAAAATTATGGTCCTCTCTCGGCTCCTTCTCCAACGTGCAGACGTGAGTTATGATTTGGTGAATTCAGTAATGCCACAGTCGGCTTCCCCGATTAGTTAATTTAATTTTTGAAGCAGTATAATATCATGGATTCAATTGAAGATACTAAAATATCACACTTTTTGACGCGATCACAATCATTAAGAGAGAATATTATATATATATATATATATATATATATATACACATACTAAGAAAATCTCGGATAACAAACTTAAAACTGAATGCTAAGAAAAACAGATTACATAATTTGGGACTAATTCGGCTTTGTGTATCATATATGGTTGAACCATCGAACAATGCTATTCCTCCTACTGGAACTTAGTCCAACGTTGAGACTACTACTCAAGCCGGTGATGTTCCCGTTACGAATCGGACTGTGGCAACACCACCATTGTGGCTGTCCCGTTTAATCATAGTGAGAAATCGGAGAAGTTTATTGGCTTGGACTTCAAGCACCGGTAGCAAAAGATGTTGTTCTATTTAACGACCTTGAACTTGGCGAGATTCTTGAAAGAAGATCCTCCCAAGTTGGGTGAAAATTAGAATGATGTGCAAGTTGTTAGTGCGGTTGAGGCATGGAATCATGCGGACTTCCTTTGCAGAAATTATGGGCTTAATGGATTGTCGGATCCGTTATATAATGTGTACAGTCCAAAGAAAACTACTAAGGAACTGTGGGAGTCTCTTGACCACAAGTATAAAACCGAGGATGCGGGTGGAAAGAAGTTTATTGTTAGCCGTTTCCTAGACTACAAAATGGTTGACAGTAAAACCGTTCAGAGTCAAATGGAGGAACTGCAATTGATTCTGCATGAGATTCATGCAGAAGGGATGGCCTTGAGTAAGTCTTTCCAAGTGGCTGGAATAATTGAGAAATTGCCACCAGCTTGGAAAGATTTCAAGAATTATTTGAAACATAAGCGAAAGGAGATGAATGTCGAAGCACTTGTTCTCCGTCTTCGCATGCATTGAACAAGATAATAAGGCTGCCGAAAAGAAACTATATGGTACTGTAGCTGCTAAAGCTAATGTGATGGAGCATGACCAAAGCTCTAAAGGCAAGGAAAAAGTTGTGCAAACTGAGAAAGGGTTCAATCAGCTTAATCTTGGACCGAAAGGAAGAATTTCTAAAAAGAAATTCACTGGAAAGTGCTTCAACTGTGGTGGCACTAGTCATAAGGCTACATTTTACAAGAAGCCTAAGAGGAATGGTGAAGCAAACATGATGGATGACATTTTTAACGATGTGTCCGATATTAATCTTGCTGCGGTAATCTCCAAGGTGAATTTGGTGGGTTCAAACCCAAATCAATGGTGGATTGACACCGATGCTACTAGACATGTGTGCTCCAATAAAGCAATGTTTATTACTTTTGAACCTGCTAGGAATGGCGAGAAGCTATTCATGGGGAATTCTGCCACTTTCGACATCAAAGGCCAAGGGAAAGTGGTTTTGAAGATGACATCCGGAAAATAGTTGACTCTCAACAATGTGCTCTATGTGCTAAAAATTCAGAAGAACTTCGTGTCTAGATCGCTTTTAAACAAGCATGATTTTCGTATTGTGTTTGAGTCTGATGTGGTCACTTTGTCAAAGAGTGGAATGTTTGCTGGTAAAGGGTGTATAACTGATGAGCTATTTAAGCTCAGTGTAATGGTTGTTAAACCTGTGATGCCCCGTGTCCGAGATCCGATGTTGAATCCCAATTCGGTGCGCCAAACTAAAAGAAACAACTAGAGTCCACAGAAGTGAACGAGCTACACAAGCTCGTTACCAAAACTATGCAGCCGAAAACCACAACTAATAAAAAAAAACCTGAGTTTTAAAAACTCGATTAACAAAACCATAACTAGAAAACCTCCACGGCCGAACACAAGCCGGAGAATGATAATACTGTAATCCCAACAATAAACCTCGACGGCTAAATACAAAAGCCGGAGAAACAACAACACTAAATACCCACGAGCTAACATGCTCGGGAAAATTACAATAATAAACGGCTCGACATCGAGTGTCGGCTCCAAAAGAATACAACAATAAAAATAGTTACAAATCAATGCTACCTATAAGTAAAGTTTACATAACTTTACATCAACCGTCGTTCTCACTAAACTAAGAAACATAAATATAAATAGGCTCCGAAAAGCAACTACCCAATGATCAATTTGCCAGTGCCCGTAAGTCTCACCGACCTCACTATGCCATCCTTCGATTGCAATCTAAAAGAGTCAACACAATAAGGGTGAGTCTAAAAGACCCCGTAAGCCACTATAATGTATTGTATGCTATGAGCATGAATGCAACAGTAAACCAAGACTCTACATGTAACTAGTCTAGGTAGCACTTCCAGCTTACCTAACATCTCTTCTACAAACCCGCAAGCCTGGGTAATGAGTCCAACTTAACAATTAATCGACAAGTTGCTACATGCAATTATATAACATGGCATAATGCTCAATATTAAGAATAACATAGTGATGACATTTATACCCATACTGAATATGTATAATATCAAAAGTATATAAGTCACACGAATCACATAGCACTTTGATGTTCACATAAGTGCAACTTAAATAAACCACATTATAAAGGATATTATTTCTCTTTCTTCCAACTTCGCATTGCTCCTGCAATACACGAGAAAACAAACGTGCCTCGATACCCGTGTACGTAGTATCGATGCCCTTGATTAATACCATCGAGTTCAATAGCTAACCAAAGTCATGCGTATTGCTACAACAGTGGGGCTACATCCCACCTGCGGCCAACAGGTGAGGGGTGTGTGCAAACCGGTACGACGACTCATAGCGATTACGAAACACATTCGTAAAGACTATACATCATCCCACCATAATTTTACCAAAAATGTCAGCTGGACTCAATGCAATGCACAAGTAGATATTTACTCGTCATTCTGAACAAATCATCATGTGTTCTATTGAATCACATACCAAATCAACCCAATGTGCTTGTAAATACTAAACACACAATTAATCATCAAAGTAGGATGACTGTCCTACAGTCAATCATCAAAGTAGGATGATTGTCCTATCTCATACTAGAACAATCACATCATGTCTGTAATCATTGAACATGTAACTAAACAAGGCAATAGACAAAGTAGGCCTATTGTACAGCTCAACCATCAAACAGTGTCTGTGCTAGCTAGACACATACATAACCCCAACATAAGGTAAGTCTACTCATACTTACAACCATTAATTAATACATAGTTATTACACTCAACTTAGGATCCTTATAGTATCCTGTACTTACTAAATATACTCTATTGAAGAGGCAACTATAAATCATTAACACTTGTTTATACAAGAGCATAGCTTAACTATTCAACGTAACTTGTAGTCAACTAATGTTTGACTAAGTCAACCAATGTTAGGGTTTTACTAAGTTATAAACCCATCAATTCGTCATCCCACATGTTAGGGAACTAATATATCTCATGTAGGGATTAATGCTACCCATTACTCAACTCCGTAGAGTCGATTATACCCATTAATAAAAATTACACATTATTCGACGTTTATTTATTACGTCATATTCAACTCCGCCAGAGTCAGTCAAGACTAGTATATAGCTCGTATAGTTCTTAAATATAAGCATACTATCTCATGTTGACTCCGCTAGAGTCATTACCCATTTTCGTAACCTCAAACGAACCATAGTATCGTCCTTAATTAATTACATTAATGCAATATTTCATATTTGGTATGTTTATACCCTTAAAAATCTCGCAAGTTCATCGCGAGCAACTACTTACAAAAATCCTAGCGAGTTACTAATACTTGATATTTATTAATAACAACAACAACCACAACAACAATTACACTTTCATCGAATCTCTAATTATTAGAGACTAACAACAACAATATCAACAATACATTAACATATATTCAGGACTGCGCACTAGTACCATTAAATTCACCAAATATTATACAAAACTCCAAATATTACCATTATTCCATATTTAGAAACTAGACATCTTAAAATACATTTTACCACTTTGAATTACCTCATTTGGACCTGTACTCATCAACTTATGGTCACATAAAGTAAGTGTTACGAACCAGTTTTTCTTATTATCAGACCACTCAGCGCAGCGATGATTCGTAATGCAATTGAGGTACTTCCTGACCTCGGAATTCAATGAAAATTTATAGAGAACTACTTAACATACATAGAAATAACATATCCAAAATTCAACAAATTTTTAATAGTATATTTGTACCAGAATTTTCCCAAAGATAGTCCAAAACAAGGATAAAACTTACTTCAAAAATTATGTATTTGGCTTCCAAAAATCATCAATTCTTTCTCCAATTAACATATCCAACTTAAATGAACAACTAATATTTTAACATCATTTGGAGCAACCAACACATATTTCTTCCAAGAAATGAACACAAAGAATATCATCTAACACAACCTACATGCTTTACTCTTCCAATACAACTCATAAACACAAAAAACATTATAGTTACTTACCAAACATCGCGATTTCACCGAAGAGGCTAAGTGTTTCTCAGATAGAAATGATGTTCTTGACAAGCTCTACGTGACTACGGAGTCCAATCGTCGAACCCACGCTTGTTCCAAGCTCGAATTAAGCTTCTTTATCTCAAACCCACTTTCTCTCTAGAAACTTGGAAGAAGAAGAGGGATTCGTGATACACCAATAGATCGTGGAATATCTTCAGTTAGAAATGATCCCTTTGTCCCCTTCTACGCTACGGCGAAGACGGATCGTCGATCCGACAAGCGGAGCTCAAGATATCGCAATTGTACCTCTTTACTCTCTCTCCTCTCTCTCTTCTTTCTCTCTCTATACCCAGGTGTGTTTTTGATGAAATGAGGGGATGGAAAGGGTTGTGATCTTTTATTTAGTCCATGGGTAAGTGTTCGGTCCAATCCCGGGCTTGTTTGAGCATTTTAAACCACTTAAAAATGTTAAAAATCGAGAAAGAACGAAAACCAGCAAACAGAGATCGTGGCTATGCCAAGGCATAGTGCGGCCGCATAGAAGGCAGAATGTTCCCCAATTCTATGTGAGCTAGCCTAGGGCGGCCGCATAAGGCTAAGGTACTGAGCATTTTTTTCGAAAATGTCTCCGTTTGATCCCGAAATGTCCCGAAGTGATCCTAGGTTGATTCTAACATCAAACAAAGGTCAAAATACATCCAAAACTCAACCAAATCATTTCCCATCGAGGCTTGAAGGATGAACAACACAAGTCTCGCTCGTACGCGAAGATAGATATACGAAATGACTTACAAATCAACTCGACTTACGGCTTAACGACAAGATTAAAATGCTTGCCAATCATAAGGGAGTCTCAACCAAGACAAGGTCAAACAAACATGAGGGTTATACGATGTATACAAACGCTAATCAATGTCGAGAATGATCTCGAACGAATACAAAAACAATGCACTACTCATCATGGGTTAATCACGTGTCAAACACGGCTTACAACTTAACACGTCACGCTTAACAAGCATGACATCTCGCGTTGTGAGGGTTTCAAGGCCGATATGAAGGGACTACGAGTATACTAGAAAGGAAGTAGCGTTGGGGTATCAAAACCAAAAAGTAATGAAATGAATAATTCTTCTGTTTACTTGCTTGAGTCTTCCAATTTGTGGCATGGTAGACTAGGACATATTAATTATGATACTTTACGTAGATTAATTAACTTGAATTGCATACCAAAATTTAAAATTGATTCCAAACATAAGTGTGAAACTTGTGTAAAGGCAAACTGGACAAGGACCTCATTTCATACTATTGAAAAAAATAGTGAACCACTTGGATTAATTCACACCGATGTATGTGACTTTAAATCAACACAATCACGTGGTGGTAACAAGTACTTCATTACTTGTGTTGATGATAGCACCAAATATTGTTATGTGTATCTCCTCAAAAGTAAGGATGAAGCTATAAAGAAGTTCACTCTCTATAAAAATGAAGTTGAGAATCAACTTGACTGAAAAATTAAGGTGCAAAGAAGTAACCTGGAGGTGAGTATGAATCACCGTTTGCTGAGATTTGTGCTCAACATGGAATTAGACACGAAACAACAGCACCTTATTGATAAGCTTGTAATTTGCCTTTTATTTTCATTATTTTCCTAAGATTTTATTGATTATTTTGAGCTTGGTTGAGATATGATTGTGTTTGAGATCCCTGTTTTATGTATTTTGTGCTTCATGTAGGTTTCTCGAAGATATTCAAGGTTTTAAGGCCTAATGTACGCAAAATCGAGGCAAAATCGGAGAAAGAATTGAAGTTGAACAAGGCTTGTGCTGAGTTAGGACCATTTTGCAAAGCCTGGGAACAAGAGGACTTTGGCAGCCTTATTTTTAAGCTCAGGGGCACCGGAGCAAATTTCCCAAAGTCTAAGGACACCGCTGCATAGGCTGAATCTCCTTCATCTGTGCGGTGTCATGAGGAGAATCCGACACGTGTCCCGCTCTCAGCCCAAAGCCAGGCGAGCCGCGTCCGCTCAGATCCAGGCAAATTAATGAAGGGTTCTAGGTGTTTTGGTCTGTTTTAGCCCTAGTTTTTATGTCTTTTTCCAATTCTGCCCCTCCTTAGCTTGTTGAATACTCTAGGCTTTGTTTGGAATTAAAAAGGGAGGAGAGATTAGATTAGAGCACGAAGAGAGAAAACCGAGAGCACCAGCCCTTTCTTTCTATCTCTCATCATTTACTCTCATTTTGTCCAAGATTAAGCTAGGAGATCTCAACTACTCTTTCCATTAAAAGTATTGTACACTTTAATCTCAACTTTTATTTAATATTAATGCTTTCTATTGAAGATTGTGGTTGTTATTTTACTAGCATCATGAGCTAAATTACTTGCCTAGGGTTTTGACATGATTTTGGCTTGAATGTTGTGATTTTAATTTGGGGTTTTTCTACTAATTGTTATTCGCTAATTTTTGGGTATTATATTGTGTTCTTAATTCTTGCAGTAATTTGATCAACTATTACATGATTTTAGAAATTGCTAGGTGCACGAAAGTGACTTACAGATTTCGGAAAATACAATATAATTGTCTTTTGGTTGGGTTAGTCAACGTTACTAATCCTCCTTAAGATAGCCAATTGAGGTTTTGTGTTTAGAGCGATTAATAGGATAAATTCATACGTAGCGAAAGCCCGTGATTTTATACCCTTAATTAGCACCGTTATACGAAGCGAAAGCCCTTAACGGTGATTCTTGAATCCCCGACTTCCAAAAATAGAATAGCATTAATATAAACCCCCCATTAAATCACAACGGAAGAGCCAATTGAAAGTCAAAACCCTAGACCCTCTCTCATTGAAATCAACCCCATTTTAATATTATTTTCTTTATTTTTTTGCTTAGCACAATTAATTAGCTAAATCATTCAAATTTGATCGTCTAGATATAGTCAAAATTGCAACGTACTTGGTACTCATCAAAAACAACCAATTTGCTTCCTCGTGGGTTCGACACTCTACTTATCACTTTATTACTTGTTTCGATCGGGTAATCTAGCCCACGTGTGCTTTTACGCTCAACACTTATGCACCTCAATCATGGAGTTGCAGAATGCAAGAATCAAACTCTAAAAGAAATGATAAATGCCATGTTATTAAGTTCGGGATTACCTCATAATATGTGGGAGGAAGCTGTGTTGTCAGCTAACTATGTTTTAAATAATGTGCCTTGTAAGAAGTTAGACAAAAGCCCCTATAAATTATGGCATGGAAGAGTGCCATCATACAAATACTTGCGAGTGTGGGGGTGTCTTGCGAAGGTTGCAATACCTACACCTAAAAAGGTAAAAATTGGACCAAAAGTTGTTGACTGCATATTTATTGGATATGCACAAAACAGTAGTGCTTATCCGTTTCGTGTGCATGAGTCTAAAATCTCGGACATATACAAGAATACAATAATAGAGTCAAAAAATGTCTTGAAAATGTATTTTTGTACAGATCGAGCGAGGAAGCTAGCTCTTCTAAACAAATACATGATTCAATAGAACAAGAGCATGATGAGGACAAAGAAGAAGAGTTGGAACCGAGACGCACCAAAAAAGCAAGGGCAGAAAAATCTTTTGGCCTTAATTTTGTAACCTATATGCTAGAAAGTGAACCTCAAAGTTAGAAAGAAGCTATGAACTCTTCTGAAGGACCTTTGTGGAAATAGACCATTAAAAGTGAAATTGATTCCATCTTACAAAATCACACTTGGGGACTAGTGGATCTGCCTCCGGGTAGTAAACCACTAGGATATAAGTGGATTTTTAAGAGGAAAATGAAGGCCGATGGAACAATTGATAAGTATAAGGCTAGACATGTAATTAAAGGTTACAAACAATGAGAAGGTCTTGATTACTTCGATAAATATTTTCTAGTTACAAGAATAACGTCCATAAGAATGGTACTCGCAATCGTCGCTTTGCGAAATCTTGAAGTACATCAAATGGATGTAAAAACTGTCTTTCTAAATGGAGATTTAGAAGAGGAGATTTACATGAAACAACCTTAGGGGTTTTCTGCACCTGGGCAAGAAAACAAAGTGTGCAAGTTGGTAAAGTCATTATATGGCTTGAAACAAGCACCAAAATAATGGCATAAAAATTTGATAATGCTATGAAGGAAATTAGGTTTAAAATAAATGAGTGTGACAAATGTGTATACGTAAATGACACTGAAAATGGCTACGTCATTTTATGTCTTTACGTAGATGACATGCTTATCATAGGGAGTAATGACAAGATGATTAAATCCATAAAAGATATGTTGAGTTCGAGATTCGACATGAAAGATATGGGTATAGCTGATGTAATCCTTGGGGTTAAAATTTCTAGAATATCAAATGGACTTGCTTTGAGCCAATCACATTATGTGGATAAAATTCTGGAAAAATTTAGTAAGGATGACTCTGCTATAGCTAGAACTCCGATAGACACGAGTCAACATCTATCAAAATTAGAGGTGAGTTTATCTCTCAAGTAGAGTACTCCAGAATTATCGGAAATCTAATGTACTTAATGAGTTGTACAAGACCAGACATTGGCTATGTAGTTAGTAAACTCAGTAGGTACACAAGTAATCCTGGAACTGATCATTGGAAGAGTATAGTGAGAGTACTAAGGTACTTAAGATATACTCGTCATTACGAATTACACTATTCGAGACATTCGACTGTTATTGAAGGATACAACAATGCTAATTGGATATCAGACATTATAGACTCAAGGTCTACAAGTGGGTTTGTATTCACTTTGGGAGGCACAACAGTATCATGGTAATCTTCTAAACAGACTGTTATTGTCAGATCCACTATGGAATCTGAATTTATAGCCTTGGATAAATGTGGTGAAGAGGCTGAATGGCTACGCCAATTTTTAAAAGATATTCCAAGATAAACAAAACCAGTGCCAGCAATTTGTATACATTGTGATAGTCAATCAGCAATTGGCAGGGCACAGAGCAATATATACAATGGTGAGTCTAGACATATACGTCGAAGACATAATGCCATTAGAAAACTATTCTCAACTGATACTATCTCTATTGACTATGTGAAGTCAAAAGATAATTTAGCAGATCCTTTAACCAAAGGGTTAAACAGAGAGGTATTTGCGAAATCTTCAAAATGAATGAGACTTAAGCCTCTAGAAGAATGAGTTGATACAATGAAAACCCAACTTAGTTGACTGGAGATCCCACGATCTAGGTTCAAAGGGACAACCTAGTTGTAAAAAGGCTCGTAGTATCACTTGTCCATTCCGGTAATAGTGATGCTCGTAGGTAAAAGGATAAACAAATTGCTTTTAACGATTCTTAAGCGTCGGAAAGCCGAGCAGAATAAAACGGGTTACTCTTAATTAAGAATCACCTATGTGAGAGAGAAGTGGGATCGCTTCGAAGAGAATTGTGTGAGGCTTAATTCTTAGATCCTCTCATAGAACCAGGGGTATGTTCAGGGCCATGAATGAACATAATTATGATAATTGAATTGTGTTAGGGAGATTCTTGTGTAAAGTATGCGATCGTTTACACAAAATGCAGAATAGTTCAAAGACATCGCGTCTACTGGTCAGCTGGTAAAGTAAACATACTTTTACAAGGGAAGGTTTAAAGGGTAACACCTACCTATCCTATGCAGGTTTCAATTGTTAGACTTTATCACCAAATCTTCATCAATTTCCTTCATGTGGGGGATTGTTAGAAAACATAGTAAAAAGTGAAGGAAATTGTGCATCTTGTTTTGCAAATTTTTTAGTGGTCCGTTTGTCGAATGACAAAGATAATTTTGAAAATGTGTTCTACTCCGTGAGAACATCGAAATCGTATATTTATTTGTCCAAAATGATGTTTGGATGATGGAGATGGAATGAAAACTTATCCATAGTCACGGAGGTTGCTGATACTGGCAGTATCTGATTGAGGTGACCAATTTTAGATGAAGAAAGTTTGATTATTGTACATTACAAGCCATGAAAGGCGTGATCATGCATCTGCTGCTAAAGGTGGCTCTTGCAGCTGTTTGTCATCCTCTAAAAGTTTGTATAGGGGTTGTTGTAAACCTTAGTTTCTGTATAACTTGTGTTCAGAATCAGAATTTGTTTGTTAATTTGGAGTTAGTCTTTTTGTGTAACAGGAATTATGAGTTATAGAATGTCAATTGTGAGTTATGGATTGTATTCCTGATAACTATTGTAATAACAATAGGAACTAATAAAAAATAAAATTATTACAGTTAATGATGCATAAAAAATACTTTACGATGCACATATTATATTGAAAATAGTACTTTTATAATTGACGATGCACAAATTATGCTTGACGATGCACATTTTTTAACACACAAAAACTGAAAATATTACTATTATAATTGACGATGCATATAGTTATATTTGACAATGCATATAGTTATACTTGATATTATACAAGTTATATGTTGGATTCATATTCAAATCCTCTGTTATAATCTCAATAATGTGTTTTCAGGTACGCGAGCTGCAATCGATCTGTCTTTATTGGTTTGTAAACAAATTACTTTACTTTCTATTTTGCTTGTTTTGTGAACCTTGTTTATGCCAACTTTAATTTCACATTTGTGTTGATGGCTTTTGCAGTTCCGCCTGCCTACGCACATTTGACAACATTTAGGGCTCGCTACTACATTGAGGGCGATGTATCTGAGACCGATTCCTCAGCCGACTTTGCTGTTGGTCGTAGATTGAGATAGTTATGCAAAACAGTTTAATCGTTAGCTCTGTGGCCAGTGTTGAGGGAATGCACTACTTTGAGTAGTATTAGACAGCTTATTCAACGACATCGAGTCTTTTTGTGTAACAGGGTGCTATGGATTGTATTTTTTGTAACTTTTGTAATAACAATATGAATTAATAAAAATTACAATTATTAGACAATGCATAAAAAACACTTTCACGATGAACATATTATAATGAAATATTACTTTTATAATTGATGATGCCCAAGATTATATTTGACAATGCATATTTCTTAACACAAAAAAATACTGAATAAATAGTACTGTTACAATTGACGATGCACAAAATTACATTGACAATGCATATTTCCTACCATAAAAACTGAAATAGTAATGCTATAATTGACGATGCACAAAATTATACTTGATGATGCACATTTCTTACAACAAAAATCACAAAGTACATTAACGATCCACATTTTATACTTGACGATACATACGATGCACATTTTTTAGCACAAATCACAAAATACATTGACGATGCACATTTCACACAACGACGATGCACGAAATACGCTTAAAAAATATCATATGTTGATACGGGGGCAGTTTTGGAACAAATAATCAATTTATCACTTAAAAGTGACTTAACCGAATGAAAACAAATATAGTGGACTTATGCGGTTGAATATTCTCTAAAGGGGATCGACCCGCAATTTTTCTTATTAAATTCTCAAGTCGTCATATGGGCCGAGTGAGAGAATGATGAATTACTTCAAATAAAAGTGTCTCACATGACTTAATATTTAATTGAGCTTTAATATTAAGGGCTCACTTTGATGGTTTAGTGGGAATAAAATATTATTAAAATTTTTGAAAATTATAAAAGGAAAATGATTCCCTTTTCCTCTATCTATAAAAAGACTTAAAGTTACAAACTTTAAAGACACCTTTTAGTTTTTCATTTTACGTCTCTAAGAAAAGTCGTCAAGAGAGGGAAAAGAGAGAAGAGAAATGCAAAAAGGAAAAAAATTCCTATATCAAAGTTTTCAACTTTAAGCAAAGTATGGATCAAAGTTAGTACTTAAATTCATGTTCTATATATAGAATTATATGTTTAGTGATTATATGTGTTCCATGAATTCATGAAATTAAAGTAGCATAAATTTTTAATTAAATTTACATTTTTCCCTTAACAACCATATTTAATGAGAGTAGTAAATAAGAATAATTTTGGTAGAATATAGACAAATATTTCTTAAAATTAATTTATAATGATACTTATTTTAGGACAAAAAAACTTTGCTAAAACGACACTTATTTTAGAACGGAGGTACGTAAGATAAACAAGCTCCACTTCCAAATAAAAATAAAAAATATATAAATATTTATAGCAAAATTAATTATTTCTCTGAAATCAATGTGTCTGATCAAACAATTTTATTTAGGAAGTGGAGCCTTAATAATTTTGGTAAAGGTGAATATGGGGCCAGTGATTGTGGCAGTTTCAATCAAGAGTCATTTTCAGTCTTTGGGAGATGTAACCCCAGCCCCAGGTCGGTTGCTTGTCAATGCATTTACCCAAAAAGATATGGCCCCCTCCCTCAGGCCTCAACCTCAACCATAAGACACTAACATACCATTTGAGAACATGGATACCGATAAAACACAGTTTCCTAATTTGGGAAAGGGCAAATTACACAAAGTGTCCTTAATTGTACTTCTAAAAATTGTTAAGTACTTCAACTTTATTCATCTTGGTTGAAACTTGAAAATATACCAAGTTAATTCGCTCTTATTTGCGTGGTTGCCTTCAATAGAACAGCTCCATTATGTGAATACGTGCTCATCACATGATGTTTAATAAGCGTAAAATAGAAAACTTTGTAGATATAATTATAAATCTTTAGATTTTAAGGGTTGACATTAACCTTTTTTTTTTTCATATAAGGGGTTAAACATAATTTAGTTAAATCATTAGGATGGTTAATTGAGTTTCTTAATTTTTTATACAGTATTTTTTAGCTACCATCACTAACTAGCCCTAATATCAATACCCATCCTATTTCCATTTACGGTCTTTGCAAAATGTGTTGACTACGAGAATCTTTTGTGTGTTTATGTGTGAATTCCCTTTTGCTATATGAACTATGGCTAACGAGTATTTATTGTTAACTAGTTTTACACTCATTCCTTAATGCACATATATATATATTTTTCAATATTTAAATAAAATTAAGAGAAAAAACAAAATAAAAAAATAAATTAAAGAAAAGTAATGGTAGAGACAACTACATAAATAAAAATGCATCATTGTATCGGTAATATTATAGATTCTAAAAAATTTATTTATACACAACATTTGTTATTTTATTCGTTAGCTTTCTCTCTTCATCGCATATCAATATATTCAGACCAAAGCGGTTTGTTATCCTAGAAACTGCAACACACATTTACCATGACCAAACATTAACTTCTTCAGGAAGAGTCCTACATGCAACAGTGATTGACCTTGTCTTTTTTTGTGAAATTTTACTATTTTTGAATTTAGTAGGCTTTATATATATAGATGAGGTCTCAACACGTTACTTACTTTGCAAGCATCATTCGTTTTCCTTATCTTTGTTAATTTAACCAGTTTTATCTTCAAGTTTTTCTTTGACAAAATTTAGAAAAAACTATTTTACTGTATTTTCTGTAAGACAGATCTTCCTACCCACCGTGTATTAATGAGCTGAGCAAATTAGAATCCACAAGACGGTCTCACATGATACCTACTCTGACGCTTTACCCCAATTCATATTTACAATACTCCCTCTCCGGTATAAAGCTTATGGTGAAACTGAATTTATAAATAAATAGTTTTACGCTAGGACAAGTCTTTAGAATAAAATCTCTATAAATATATGGTTTAAACGGTTGTAATTTCCTTTAGATACATGTTAGCTAAAATATTAATTATTTATTTTGGTTACCAAAATCAATGCTACAATTTCATAGTTGTAACTTGTATTGCAAATTTTACATTCACTCCGGTCTGTAAATAAGTATATTCTTTATTAAGATAGAGATTTTAATATGTTCCTACATCACATTTATATATTGTTTCCTTTGTTCTGATTAATCATATTGAAAAAGTTAAACTTTTTTAAAAAAAATATTCTTATTTACAAATATATTCTTTAAATCGCACTAAAATTGTATATTTTTTGGTATTAGACATAGAAAACGTCTCATATTTTTTAAAAGATAGAAAGAAATTAAAAAGTAATCCCTCCGTCCCTTAATTATTGTCTTATTTGACCCGACACATGGATTAAGAAAAAATAATTGACATGATTATTAATATTGGTATAATGTGTAATTTTCTTTAATGTCTATGTGTATATGACTCATAATTAAAGTAGGGGAAAAAGTAATGGTAAAATAGTAAAAGTGATGTCCTAAAAAGGAAAGTTTTCAAACAAGACAATAAAAATTTGTAGCTTAAGATGAGTTTAATATAAGTATATCATTGTACCTAAAAAATGAGTTTAATATATTATAGTGTATTAATTAAAAATATTAATAGTATGTTATACAATACTCTTTTTCTCTTCAGAAATAATTACATTTGACAAGTCAAACTTTTAAGATTTTAGCTTTTATTTGTAATCTGTACCTCCTTTTAATAGCACTATAAATATAATTTTCTTTTAGAAATAAGTCTATTTTTTGGGACATACCAAGAGAAAAAGATTATTTTTCAAGACGGAGAGAGTATTTAATAGTAATACTTAAATACTCCATTAATAGTCATAGATTTGTACCATCTCTGTCTCAAAGTAAATTTTTTTTATTAAATTTACACGTGTTTTAATAAATATATTTGACTTATTATATCTTTCATTCAATATACTTATTTAGAATGTTCCAAAATAGAATAAAAAACATATATTTTAGCACGAAGAAAGTAGTATCACATTTATCGGTGAGAGTGAGGGAAGAGAGAAAAGTGCATGGTGCAATTTCATAGGAGATTTGATCCAATTGATTTATCTTTTATTTAAATACTATTATATTATTATTTTATATAAATACGGTTTTGTATTTTTGAGGACAATATTAAATGTTATAAAGATGACTTTCTATTTTTGACAAGTTATTTTTGGCCATATTTTACCTTTTTTAGACTTATTAGGCTTTTTCTTTCTCTAAATTATTGTTTTGTTTAATCTGACAAACGGATTAATAAAAAATAATTGACTTGATTATTAATATTAGTATAATGTATTGTTTTCTTTAATATTCATGTGCATGTAGCCCATAATTAAAGTAAGAAAAAAAATAAAATAAAATAATAAAAGTAATATCTTAAATTTTTTTTTTCAAATATAACAATTATTTAGGGATAAATAAAAAATAAAAAGAAGACAATAATTTAAAAACGGAGAGAGTACGTGTTATGGAGAATGTAGGCTGATGATGTATTGATATGCCATCTATGATGCATGCTTCGTTTGCCATATTTGCACGTTCGTGTGTCAATTTAGTACTTCCTTTCTCCTTAATTTATTGTCTCATTTTTTTCCGTCTCAAAATAATTATCTTATTTAAAGTTTTTTTTTAATATATCACTTTTACTATTTTATTTTTATTTTTTTCCTACTTTAATTTTGAACCACATACACATGGACATTAAAAGAAATCACATATTATACCAATATTAATAATCAAGTCAATTATATTTTTTTAATCTGCGTGCCAGATCAAATAAGACAATAATTAAAGGACAGAAGGAGTACTAGCTATCAAAACTAGGCCTCATTGTTATGGCCACTGTGCCTTAGGCTCGATCCCTTGGTTTTGGTGAGATTTCCTTCGATCAGTGATTTCTTGAAGAAGATTGAATGTAGAACAAGAGTTGCTCCGGACCGCTTTAAGTCTCTATGTATATATGGAGTATTAGTTCATAAAGTCTGTGCAATTTCTCCTAGCTAGCTGCTTAATTGACTTACTTCGGCGGGAGGGTTGTCGTAATTGGCGAGCCCCTTCACCTCTTATAAGTTTGCTTATCTTTATAGCTTTAGCTAGTCGAGTGAAACACTTCTTTGTTATTATTATTTGATATTAAGTTCCTATCATATTCAATCATCTTACTTGTTGATCTTTTCTCTCTTTTTTCTAATAGCCTAACGGATGCTTACTGAATAAAGATTAGATCATCATCAATGTAAATGTGAATGTAAAAAAAATTGAGTGCTTACATAGGATTACACATTTTTAGAAAAAAAAAAAAAAAACTAATTTCAATGCAATTGTGGAGGAGGGCAATGGATATGCTGTATCAACCAAATTTTTTTACATTGTTGATGAGAGTCTTGATTTTTTCACATTCTAGGCTTCTAGCTAAAGATGTGATCATACATCCTAAAAGTCAGCACTTTTCTTATTAAATCCAAAGATTTTCGATCTTCTCTACCATTCTAGTGGTGAGACTCATGCCACATAGGATCAAATCAACGATGCATTGGAGATGTCTCTTTTTAATTAAATGTGAATAAAGAGATTAATATTGACACATATGATTAAGGGTGTTAATTATTCACAGCCACACGTGATCAAATCTACAATTGCATTGGCGATGCTCTTAACTTTTTATCAATTTCTTAGTTGCATGTACATTCTATATATATCAAATTATAAAATATATTCTTTCTATTCTAAAATGAGTGCCCTTTCTGAAAATATTTTGTCTGAAAAATTAGTGTTTTCTTGTCTATAAAGTTACTAAATTCATATTAATGATTTATCATATTTGATTGTTCACTTGTAGTAATATAGTATGGAAATTAAAGATGTTCATATACATGTATTACTAAAACGGGCTAATCTACAATTTTCTTAATTTTTGTAAAAAATAAAATAAAAAAGAACACTCATTTTGATAAAAACTTGTTTATAATTAGAAGATTTTCTAAAATCATTATAAGTAATTGAAATACATTGAACAACAGAGGTTGGAAACGTGTATTGACAATGCAGATTAACAACATATCTATTAAGTTTACAATATGTTGAGCATGAAAACAATACGGTAGATTTTAGATGGTTGAGATGATAATTACGAAAAAATTATAAATATTTTTTGTTTACAAATTTAGGATATGGTTAAAGTAAAGACAATAAATAAATAAAAAGTTACAAATGAAAAAAGATTTTACAAATATAGAATAGGGTTAAAGTCAAAATCGTAATTAGAAAAAAATTATAGGTAAAAAAAAGATTCTAAAATTTTAGGATAAGATTAAATTTAATTAGAAAAGTCACAGAAGTATATCTGGATGTTGGGCGGAAAAGATATTTAAGTAAAACAGCTACGTAAATAGTGCGAGGTAACAATGACTTTTGTTGCGAGATAATAATGACTTTTATTTTAGTTATTATTAATAGATTATTGTTGTTTGTGGAAAAGTGGGTGTTTAATGTTTATGAGGCTCATGCCCACATTCGCATGGGATCATTCATAATTTTCTATTGGTTCTTTAATGAGATGGAACAATTTGGTGGTCTTTTTAAAGTTGGGTAGAGAATTTTATTTGTTTAATTTTACATGCTTTTTTGGCGGGACTTTGGCAAGCGAGTGGGTCCCATCCGCCGCGGGAGGCTAACTTCGCCGGCAGCCGGCATGCTAGTTATTTTTGGGTCCCTAGCTGAACTTCGACTTGAGCGCACACCCGAACCTCAGGTTCGGACCGAACCCATTATTTGAATATCTCCCAAAGTTTAAACGACTAATTCAACATTGTTGTTGACTATAATGCCCATTTCTTTCAGCAGGAATCAAGGATTAAATTGTGCCCAAAAAGCTTACTCTGTTATTATTTAACTCATGTATATACACCTCGTTACACACAACTAGTTCATGCTAACAAAAATCTAATACATTACTATAATTAAATATAATTATAACTAAATAAATACTTGATGTATATAACACTTATAGAGACTATATACATAATTTTTGAAATTAAACTCCTGAAACATTCCAAAGCAAAATGATACACTCTTTTTATGAAATGAAAAGAGAATTTATATAGTATTATAACTCCTTATTTCTCATTATGTTATTGAATAGACGACTAAATTGTGTTTGTCTTCTAACCAACGTAAAAATCTATAGCTCTTGTGAGAATAAACTTAAACATTTTCCACTCTAGCTCTAAAATTACGTTTCAGCTTTCAACATTCATGACATATGTTTAGTTTCGATACTAATAAATCACCAATATATATATATATATATATATATATATATTGGGTATATATATATATACCCAATTACAAGATCGACCCGAATTAACTCTGCCAACTCAACCAAGTGACTCAAACGAGACCAGAGTGATCGTCGAGCAAAATCGGGTATTCAAACTACCCAATTCCACTACATGCATCCACGAAATAAAGCTCACTAGCTCAAAATAGCTTATATTAGTACAACTTTTTCCTCATCAATCCTCTAAATTTGAGCAAAATACCCTAATCTAGCAAAAATATGTCTCGCGTATGGGCCAGGAGCATTTTTTTTGGGTCCTAAGACGCCGGGGCATGTTTGGCCAGGAGCTCGCGTTTCAATTCTCTATTCAATCATTAACACATTTATCTGCATCTTATAAAATTGTGAGCGATCGAAAGTTAAACATAAATATATTAGACAGAACATCATTCCGTAAAAACAATATAGATCAATCGAGATATATATATATATATATATATATATATATAGAGAGAGAGAGAGAGAGAGAGAGAGAGAGAGACACGATGAACTAACTAAAGCTAGCACTCCAATTTCTTCTTGTGCCGACATACAAAAAGGAAGAATTAATATATATCACAGATATCTTGCTTCGTAGTTGGTCAAATAATGAAATATATCATACATATCATGTGCAACTAAGCAACTTTGTCCCCAAAGAAAATTAAAATGGATCGATCATGATCTCTATTATGAATCGAATGTGTTGGTGGAGATGAGAGTGAGAAAATTAATATGAGAGAATTAAAGAAGATAAGGTTCTACTTTCCCTTTTGGTTTCCCTATTCCATCTCATCTTCCTCCTTTTTCAAAACAAAAACATTCATGTCTTCTTCTCTCCTCATCCCAACACCAAAGTCAGCAATTATAAAACATGGTCCTCCTCTATCTACAGATGTGCAATGGCCCCTCCTCCTCCTCCTCAATTCCATCAAACTACTTCACTTTTTTATTTTTCTATACTTCCTAGTCCATATACATGCATGCTCAACATCTTAATTTGTGTACATTCATTCGAACATATTAATTCCTTAATTAGTTTCCATTACACACACACACACACACACACACACACACACACACACACATATATATATATATATGGGGAGAAAATCATCAAAATGATCGGTATGCTTTTGAGTTTTGTACAAATTGACATGTGTACTATGTTAATAAACGAAAAGAATGACCAACTTGACTAGCAAATATTTACGGTTTTTTATAAATTGATCTGCGTACTCTGTTTTCAAGCAATTGTTTTTTCAATTTTATTTTCAACTTTTCCCAATTTCCTAACTCCTTCTACTGCCCCAACTGAAATGCAGACATCCCATTGCCCGCGCCTGATTTTCAACCTAATATATGATTCATATATCGACTTGGGTATGATTAAATAATAATTTAGACGATGACATATGTTCGAAAACGTGGGCTAAAAATAAATCACATCAATGTCGCGTCACCATTCTACTAGTGCAGATAACAACTCTAGAACTTTATAGAAGTTTGAAAACAGATCGATTTTAAAGTACATTGATCAATTTGCTTAAATCGTAGTATGCAACTTAATCTGTGAAAACTGCGAAAGTATTGTATTAAACGTTTACTTTCTCTAAACAAATTGATATACATAATTTCAAATTTATTTGACTAAATAATGATTTACATGACAGGCGTCAAAATATATTGGTTGAAAATTAGGTCCCACTAGTGCTACGTCAATATTTCCTTATAGAGATAGTTGGCGTTTGAGTAATCTGGAAATAAATTTGAAAGTATGTTGGTCAAATATTTCTAACCACAAATCACGAAAATTGCTAATCATTTCGGTCATTTTCCCAATTATCTACTCTACAATCATAATTTGAAGTTTAGTTAGTTATTTTGATAGTCAGAATTTTGTGTTGCAAGCTTTAATTATCGTAAATCTATATAACATGATTGTCTTTAATATGAGTACTGTTTTTTTTTTTTTTTTACATTAAACTTTTACAGAATTAATTTGATATGACATGAAATCTACAAATTCACATTATCTTTTATTAAGTACATCGAAGGGTCCTTATTTCATCAAGTCAAATTCTATATACATGGAGTAGTTGATATATATATATATATATATATATATATATATATATATATATAGCATTTTCCATTTAACATATGGTTTGACTCCCATTGATAAGGATAACCCTAGAAGTAGTTTCCACTGGTTATGTATCACAGGAAAAAGAAAAGCTCATTTCCTTTGGAAATTAACTCTGGCAGTATAAATATCCTCGTCGGTTGGTTAATGAAATGGACATGTAAAATTAGGTTGGTAACCACCTTTTAACTACATGTGTTGAGCAATAATCGAAAATGACCTCCTTCCTAATTCACATTAATTACTAAATAGCAACAAGTCTTTTATTCAACTATATATATATATATATATATATATATATATATGTGTGTGTGTGTGTGTGTGTGTATAAATGAGCATAGACGAGTCGAGCTGCCACCATAGTTCACTTAATTTAGTACAATGGGTGCACCCAAAGCTATCGATATTCTTGTAGGTATAGTAGCTCAAGTGCGTACGTACTTTGTACATGGGACGAGCTTGAGCTTAGGCGAGCTAAATTTAGTCTTGTTAATTTGTCAGCTTCTTTTGTTAATTAATCATCTTATAGGAAATAAAGATTACGAAGTTAATATTAGATGCACCACAATGTGATCATTTCAAATGGGCCCTTAGAGCTATTAAGCTTAATCCCTATGCTTTTGTACACAATTAACAACTTAACCAAGTCATATAATCATGGCTGCATGCTTAATTAGACTTTGGGCTTAAGGAAAAGCAAGTTTATGGAATTGATGGATGCTTCTCCTTTTTTTTTTTTAAACTCCATAAACATAATAATTCATTTTGACATGCCAAAAACTAATTAAAAAATTAAAAAATCATCCCCCAAATCTTAAGAGGAAATTTTATGTGATATGATAACCTTTATATGTTTACTTCATTTACTTGCAAAATGCCCGGTTCGTTTAATTAATAACAACGAAAGAAAGTAATATATACGTGTACGTGTTATTTTAAAGTATATAATAAATTTGTTTTAATTTTTATGTAGATAAAGACCTTTTCTTGGGTGTCGCAAATTTATTAGTTGGTTACAAGTGGAGTAGGTAAAAGAAAGAAAAAATGAATTAGAAAATGGAGGGAAAGGGCAAATAAGGAAAGATAGAAAATCTAGGCAAGATTGGGCCAGCTGAATATAAACCGTCAGGGGTCCGAGCCGAGAGGTCCGGAGCGTGCTTCGTATTGAAGTAGTTTCCCTGTCTCTCTGAGAGCGATACCCACACAGAGAGAAAGAGAAAGAGAGGAAGGGAGAGAAAGCTTAAAGAGAGAGAGAGAGAAAAGAAAAAGACCCATTGTGGTGGAGGAGGAGGAGGAGGAGGAGAGAGTTTAAAGAGGAAAATAAAATTAACAAAGAAAAAAAAATCAAACTTTAAAAAAAAAAAAAATTGAAACTCTCTGTTTTTCTTTCTCCCTCTTTTCTATAACTTCCCCCCACCCTTTTCTCGTTCTCTCTCGACGATTGTTCGTAGAGATCTCGATTTTCAAAACCCTAGCATTTTGTTTATTCAATTACATATTTCGCATTTTGAAGTTTAATTTAAATGGTGAAGAATATTTGAATTGTTCAAACGGTCAGATTTCTTGGTTCCTTGTTCGTTAACACGCAATGGCGGAGACAACGTTGCCGTTTTCAGTAACGTCAATGGTGGAAGACGTTATTCAGCAGAACGGGAAGCGATTATGCGATATTGATTTGGCTGCTAGGAAAGCTGAGGAAGCTTGTACGTTTTCCTGTTTCTCTATCATTTTCTACTCTTTTTTTCCCTTTATAATTATCTATCTCTATTTGAATTTGGTTGTTTTTTATTTAATTAGCCATTTTCTTTTAGTATTAGCATCTGTGATACTCCCATCCCATCGTCCCAAAATGAGTGTCTATTTTTGTTCATGATCACAAGTAAAAATGGACATTCGTTTTGGGACATCAGGGAGTAATTTTTAAAAAATTTGATTTCTTTGTTTTTTCTATTATTGATTATTGTGTGGGATAAGAGAATTTTTGGTGAAATTTTGTCATGGTATTTCTTGAAATTTGTTAAATAGATTTAGGATTGGGGTGTTTGATTTGCAGCATTTAGAAGATATGAAGCTGCGAGATGGTTAAGAAAGACAGTGGGGGTTGTGGGTGGGAAAGATTTGCCAGCTGAGCCTTCTGAAGAAGAATTCAGGCTTGGTTTACGGAGTGGGATTATTCTTTGCAATGTTCTTAACAAGGTTCAATCGGGAGCTGTTCAAAAAGTAGGATTCACCATCACACTCTTGAATTCGATTATTTTCCTTTGTCAATTTTAATTGTTTCAGTTTTTGAATGCTACTATTTTCGTGTTGCTATTAGGTAGTGGAAGCGCCTGTTGTTGTTCCTGATGGGGCAGCTCTGTCTGCTTTCCAGTACTTTGAGAATGTTCGAAATTTTCTTGTCGCCGTGGAGGAAATGGGGCTTCCGACTTTTGAAGCCTCTGATTTAGAACAGGTGCTTGCGTAGATAACTATTGTTCATAGTTTAGTTATAATAGAAGGAAGTTCGTAGTTCTGTTTTCGAGTCTGTGCAAATTGTTTCTGAAAACCAATTAAAATGCCTCACGCAATGAATTCTGCTTTTCAGGGAGGGAAGTCTTCGAGAGTTGTAAACTGTGTACTAGCCCTGAAGTCATATAGTGACTGGAAACATAGTGGCGGACATGGATCATGGAAATTTGGGGGAAATTTGAAGCCATCTCCAACTGGAAAGCAATTTGTTCGAAAAAATTCTGAACCGTTTATGAATTCTTTTGCAAGGGCGTCATCTCTTAGTGCTCTAGATGGTTTGTCCAGTGAGCAATTCAGTGATCTCGGTCATGACCCTGATGAAACGGTTAGTGAGCTTCATGTCCGAATATTGGTTATACTCTTAGTATTGGAAGGTGAATCTTTAAGGTTCTTTGTAGGGTGAGTCTACGCACTTGCAAACAATTGTTCGTGATCTTCTCTTGGATAAGAAGCAAGAAGAGATTCCAATTGTAAGTTTTGATACTGATTACTACAGAGAGATGAGTTTATTATATCCATTCTATCCGTCTAAATTGGCGGATACCTTTTCATATTGTGATTAGTTGGCCCAACTCATCCCACTCAACAGTGTAAATTGGATTCTTCTGGTCTATGATTTGACAAAATTATATGTCCTTAAAGAGACATTGTTTTCTTTTATGTCAGATTGTGGAGAATATAATAAATAAAGTTACTGAGGAGTTCGAGCGTCGTTTGGCAAGCCAGAGTGAAATAGTAAGCATATACATCCCTGTTCATGTCTTTTGTGTAAAGTTGCTCAATCTTTATAGACACACATGGAACATAGATTGATTTTCTTACTGTGCACTAGATGAACTTTCAGAAGGTGCACGTCCTTAAATTTCATGTTTTGACTGTGCATAATATCTTTTTTGGTGATCTGGCAGATGAGAACAACTACTAAAGATAACATTCCAGGTTCTAACAAGTCACCTGTAGAACCTCCTCATTTGGAATTAAAGGTATGCTTTATTATTCAAGTCTTCTAATGTTAAAGTGCAGGCTATTTATCTTATGGCAATTGCATGATGAATTCCTCTAATTATTGTAAATAACAAGATGGAAGACAAAGTAAACTCAGAAATGGAGAAAGAGGAATGCTGCGGTAAAGAAGATACCTACAGCATTGAAGAGGATATCCAGAGCAGTGAAGAGGATACCCACAGTCGTAAAGAGGATACTCACAGCAGTAAAGACGATACCCACAGTAGTAAAGAGGATATCCATAGTAGTAAACAGGATACTCACAGCAGTGCCCACAGTAGTAAAGACGATACCCCAGTAATAAAAACGATACCCACAGTAGTAAACAGGATACCCACAATAAGGAAATAAAAGAACAAGTCTTGAAGCAGCAGATGCTAGTTGAACGGCAACATAGAGATTTAGAGGTATTCCCTCACGATAACTGGTATCATCAAGCAACAGAGTCACATTTCAATTTGACATATAGGTTGATAAGGAAGAGATTTTCGTATTATGCAGGAACTGAAGCATAGTCTTTCTACTACAAGAGCGGATATTCAGTTTCTGCAAATGAATTATCAAGAGGAGGTCACCAACCTAGGTATAATATCAAAACTTCCCGTGATATATATATATATATATATATATATGTTTATATATGGGGGAGTATTTAATGGTTACTTTTTTATTTAACCACCCAATATATATATATATATATATATATATATATATATATATATATATATGAAAGTGAAAAGCTATCAATAAAAAGTTTGACTTTCAAAGAGGACTCTTTTTTGAGAAGAGTATATTGTAGGAAATCTGTCTAATACCTAGCTTCGCTTGAAGGTAAGCACCTGCAAGGTCTAGCTCAAGCTGCTGCAGGATATCAGAAGGTTATAGAGGAAAATCGGAAGTTATATAATCAATTGCAAGACCTCAGAGGTAAAATGTCAGGCTTATTAAACTGATAGCATCGATCTTACCATTACATCATGATGATTCTAATTAACATTGAATGGTTGCATGCATATGTTGTAATAGGGAATATCAGAGTCTACTGCAGAGTTAGACCTTTTTTGCATGGACAACCTAATCGCTCAAGCACGGTGGATTACATAGATGAGGGAATCATTTCAATTCTGACTCCTTCAAAATATGGAAAAGATGGTCGGAAATCATTCACATTCAATAAAGTTTTTGGTCCATCTGCAACTCAAGGTTATTAAGGTCCCCAAACAGCTTTTCTTTCTTATGGCATCCCCACTTCTCCCCATATTTTGTTAATATGATATTTTTTTCGGATTCATGCAGAAGAGGTATTTGCAGACACCCAGCCTTTGATTCGATCCGTCCTTGATGGGTACAATGTTTGCATATTTGCTTACGGTCAAACAGGATCAGGGAAAACTTACACTATGGTAAACATCTCAAGCACAACCTATTCACCTGATGAGGGTCATGGTTCTCGATAAAAAGCTTTTGTTAATCAATGTCAATTATGTGCATCTGCAGAATGGACCTAATGATCTCACAGAGGAAACAATGGGTGTAAACTACAGAGCGTTGAGCGACTTGTTTCTTATTTCAGAACAGAGGAAGAACATCGTTTCATATAATGTTTCTTGTCAGATGATGGAAATTTACAATGAGCAAGTTAGGGATCTCCTTACAACAGATGGTCTTAACAAAAGATATCCTTTCTTCGCGTTAGCTGTTTGATTTTCTACTTCTAGTTAGTGTTCTCAAATGACTTTATCCAATTCATAACTTGTTATCTTAACCCCTGAGCACATTAGAAATCCGTAACAGCTCACAGAAGGGATTAAATGTACCAGATGCAAATACTGTACCAGTTGCATCAACATCAGATGTTATTAATCTAATGAACCTTGGTCATAAAAACCGTGCAGTGAGTGCTACTGCCATGAATGATCGTAGTAGTCGCTCTCACAGGTGCATTTTCTGTATTATTTTATTCATGATTTCAAAACAACCCTACTCTTATCTGGTGCACTCTTATCCTCTAAAGATTGACTAAAGCTAGACCATTACAATGAATTTTCAGTTGCCTCACGGTTCATGTTCAAGGAAAAGACCTGACATCCGGTGCAACACTTCGCGGTTGTATGCATCTGGTAGACCTGGCTGGGAGTGAAAGAGTTGACAAATCGGAGGTTTTAGGAGATAGATTAAAGGAGGCAGTACACATCAACAAATCCCTTTCTGCTCTAGGAGATGTGATAGCTTCTCTTGCCCAAAAAAATTCACATGTTCCCTATAGGAATAGTAAACTCACACAATTGCTCCAAGATGCCCTTGGTAAATCATTTCACATGATCGCTTATGCAAAATTAATCTTTTCTGTCTTTTTAATTTCTTTAACGTTTCTTTCTAACTGGTTCTCGGGTCTTAACTTCATCAGGAGGGCAAGCCAAGACCCTCATGTTTGTTCATATGAGTCCAGAGCCTGATGCTATTGGAGAAACTCTTAGCACACTTAAATTTGCTGAAAGGGTTTCTAGTGTTGAGCTTGGGGCTGCCCGAACAAACAAAGATAGTTCTGATGTCAAGGAGCTCAAAGAACAGGTTCATACGCTTCTATTAACTATACATAGAGCACTATATTTGCCTCTCAATTATATTTCTTCCAAGAGGGCTTCCACTTGCTTTTATCATTGCACCATCCTTTCGAGCCTATTGATTTTCAGAAGTGCCTTTCTTACTTTGACAATTCTGTCCTGTGTAATCTTTCATTGTGCTCTTAAAAAGTGTCTGAAGCCTTTGCATCTTGTGGTTTCAGATCGCTAGTCTTAAGGCAGCTTTAGCGAGGAAAGAGGGAGAATCGGTCCACAGTCAGCATTCTAAATCTAGCAGCTCAGAAATACCTGGATTGCTGTCTGCTGAGTCTTCCCCTTCACACCATAGTTGGCAGAGTTTAGGAAGTATAATGGAGGATGTTGGCAATATAGAGGTATATATAAATCGTTTAACTTTCATGTTTTCTACAAACACATACTTTTTCTCTCACCTAATGGACTTAACACTTTGTGAACTGAACTGAAATGCAGGTCGGAAACAACACTTCGACAAAGCAGAAAAGAAAAAGCTTAGATCTTCAAGACCTGTTGATGAAGTCACCTCCCTGGCCACCCTCTGGCAGTCCTGGACTGAAGGCAGAAGGGAAAGAAGCAGGTATTGGTGATTGGGTTGATAAGGTGATGGTGAACAAGCAAGATTGGGCAGAACAACCTGTTAGCAGATTCTCAGACAATGATGCAATCAGGAATCGATACGAGTCGGCCACCACCGACGAATCTGATGACCGTGATACTGCAACTAGTGATTGTTCCGAGCCAGACTTCCTTTGGCAACTCAGTGTTCCCAAAACCACTAACATTCCCAATGGAGGATCAAAACTTAAGAAACCTAGTCCAAGGCAGGCAAAGAGCCCTGAAGTCAGGTATTAAGATCTATAGCTCTCTCTCTCTCTCTCTCTCTCTATATATATATATATATATATATATATATATATATATATATATATGTGTGTGTGTGTGTGTGTGTGTTTATTATATAAATCTTTAAGTGCTCTTATGGAATCCTTATTTTCCATTTCCCATATCTATCATCACAAATTAATTTGACATAGAGATATGGCAAACATGTATTCCCCCATAGCATCTGTCCTTTTCTTTTACTGGAAATACTTCAGAAGTGGGAACCTATCCACATTTGAATGCTGAGGAATTAACATCACTCTGCGTTGAAAATGGTAACCAGAAAATGTGTTTGTATAGTGTTCTTAGTCTAAGAAACACAAAAACTTATCACCTACACTCAAGAGAGCATTGAAAACATTTGGTGACATGGGGGGTATGCTCCTTTACGGGATTATTAGCAAAATGAGCACATGTAGCTCAATAACTAGCCAATCTGGTATGCCATAGCAACAATATTTTATCTACAAACTCTTTTTGTTTACATCAGGAGCTTAATTCCTGCACCGCCAACAAGAAGACTTTCCAATGGAGGTGTTTCACCGCTGCACAAGACTGGAAGGCAGCCAGGTTCTGTTGATGGGAGGAGGAAATCGGGGAGCGGGAGGTGAGCTTATGCAGTCATAGTGAGCAGCTTCTGTTGAGGAAATTCATGGCATTTTCTGTTTTATTTATTTTTTATTTTTTATATTACTGTGGAAATAGTTAGATAGGTACAGAGAGAGAGAGGTGTTTATATATGGAAATGGCACGTATTTGTTGTTGCCAGCTGGATAGTTTCTGGTGTTGATTTTTGAGTTTTTTTGGCTGCCAATGATTTATACGATTTATTTGGATTTGTGTATGTATGAGTATTGTTGTCAAAAGAAGAAGAAATATATAGAAAGGAATAAAGATTTTGAGTTAGAGAGTTGTTTATCAACAAGCTGCTGATCCACCTAATTGGGTTGAGTGTTGTTTATGTTCCAAGTTATGTTAATCACTGTTTGTTCTGAATATGAATTACTCCTACGTACCAATTTTAAAAATGGCGCGCAGATATGATTCAAGTCCACAACGTATCCATCTGTGACTCTGATCTTTGTTCTGCTGTTGTTAGCAAACAACATCAATGGTCGTAAGCTAAGAATGATTGATTTTTTTGAACAACTCTAGAAATGAAATTCCAGTTTCGTCTTTCTTTCGTAAGCTTTACTTTTTATCTTAATTTAAGGGCTGCTAGAGGTTTTGTGTTTGATTTTTAATTTAATTTATATAGTGTTTTTGTTCCCTTTGGTTGTTTTTTTATGTGGTATGAGGAAATGGATGTTGTCAGAAATAACCCTATAGATAAAAGCGTTAGCGTTTTGACTAGGATAGGTCCTCCTATGAGTTTTGAGAGGAATGACTATTTGCTAAAGTCTTGGAAATGTTTTTTATTATAGAGTTGTAAAGACTAATGGTATAATCATCGAATACTTCCCTATATATATAGAAAGAAAAAGTATTTATATATATATATATATATATATATATTATTCGTGATTCATGATTGTGCGTACTCTTGGTGGAGCAGTTTGTATTGCATGCATATGCCGTGTTTATTATGTTGACGATTGTGTTTAGTATGTGTTTGCCGAATTTGAATAATTGTGGTCTTCATATTTGCATAATTAATTGCTCTGGAGACGGATCTAATATTGAGTATAGAAACAAAACTTCATTTAGTTCTCAGTTTGCTCACATATATATAGCATGTAATGGTCTGAGATGTCTAGAAAGAAATTTATACCATTTTATATTTGTTTGGCTTCTTGAATTCTTAAATAATTCTTCAAGAGATTTGCAAGGCAGCAACTTATAACCCTCTTGGTTATTATAAGAGGCTTACACTCTACATTATTCATGCTTCATGCAATTTTGATTAAGGCACCTGGTGATTTGATGATATAGAACACGTAGCTGAAGTGTATTTGTACAAGATGGAAAGGAATAAGAATTTTGGTGGGAAGATGATTGGAAAGTTAAGGGGTAAAGTGACAATAGGTAGAACTAGTACTAGTAGAAATCACGATTTGGAGGAGTAGTTTTCCGTCGATAAGGCATAACTTTTGATCCCGGATGAATCACGGGACCCACAACATATCAAATCGAAGGTCTCGATGAGATCTACAAGACTCACCAGTTTTACCTTGTGATGTGTTCGTTTTAGGCCCAAAAACGCTTTTAAAGCACTGTTTTAGGCCTCGACAGTTTTCTTTATTTTCTTTTGTCGTTTCCGTTTTAGGGTTTGGTTTGTTTAGGACATATAAATACTCTCTTAAACAATTTCATGAGCACCTTTTTATCAATAATAGACGTTTTCTTTCATTGTGAAAACCCTAAGCCGTCTTAGGCTTGTTCTTTAGAGTTTCTCGTGATAAGAACTCTATAGTTATTAGTTACACTGCGTCATCTGATCTGGTGGCTAGAAACTTTTTTTTAGTGTAAAATTGTTTATATGGATATGGAAATTGTAGTGTTTTGTACCAGAGTGATGCATAAAGGTTAGCTCCTTCCCCAGTATTCGACGACGCTCTCTTACTCGTAGGCAAACGTCGTCGAGGGGCTCTGTAGACACCAAAAATTTGTACACTTATTTTACAATTGTCCGATAAATATTTATTTATTTAAAAATGGACTAACGCAAATTTTATGACAAATACATGTATCTAAATGCCCATAAAAACAACAACGGGCTAAAAACATAACGACAACGTCCCAACGGACTTCAAAGATTCAAGTCAGCCCAAGAAGGAGGCCAAAAGGATCAATTACAGAACTTGGAGGACTAAAGTGTTAAAGCTTAAAGTCCAAGGGTTAAAATGCAAATATGGGAGAAACTCCTATGGAGCGCTTCGCACCATTGGTGCAAACCTTCAGCTTCACATCTCCTCAGTTGTCCATTACGTGAACGACTTAAAGACGGCCAAAAGATCAACTGCAGGCAATTTCAAGGCCATTTCCTTCAAAAGATCAACACCAAAATATCTTGATTGAAACTTGGAGAGGAGAGTAACATCTCCTATAAATACTCCCTCTCAACCAAAGAAAATGGGCTCTCTTAATCTCTCTCTCAGACACTCACACATACACGCATACACACACTGAGCAACATATACAAAAACACAAACACACACACACACACAATTCAAAAATGTAATTCTTCCTTTCCTCGTATCGGGAGCACGGGAAGCACAACCATGCATCAAAAGCCTAGAACTTGGCCCGAAATTCTGTAAAACGACAGAAGGTGAGAACCTTCGAATCGTTTGGGTTTCTGCCATTTGAGCCATGTAATAGCTTAAATAGCTTGTAAATATGTAGATAAACATGCGTAGATGTGTTTAGCATGTAAATATATGTAATTACAATGTCAAATCCGAAGGTTGAATTATGTTTCTTTCATTTTTTTTACTCACTGTATTCATATTATTTTCTTGTATTCTCTTAGTTTTTCTTGATATTGAATCAATGATTCAATGTAAAATCCATGCAAACTTATGTATATGTTACATGTTAGTCTTCCAGCATGCATAGTGTTAAGTTTCATTGTCCAAAAGCCAATTTTTAGGCTTTAATTCGAGCTCCAAGCTCCCTGTCTAGAAAACAAAGTGAAATAGAGTAGGAAAGATATGACTCGTATTGTGTACAGCGCACAATACAAGACAAGTTTAGTGTCTTGGATTGTGCACAGCGCACGAGACAAGACAAAATGCCTTGGATTGTGCACAGTGCACAATCCATGACAACCTAAACCCCCTTCACATTCCTTGGTTTGTATACACTGCCTTGTGTTGTTTTGTTTGGTTTTTTCGTATTGTTTTCTTTAAATTAAACAAACTTTAATTTGTTTGTTTTTTCTTCTTTTCACACACACACACACACACACACACATACACATACACACACACACACACACACATATATATATATATATATACATAACATGAACGGAGATGCAAATCGCTGTGATCCATTTTTATTTTTTATTTTATCACGTAATATAATCGATCTTTAGCATTTATTTTAATAAGCATGCAACATTTGAGAACGAAAGGGCGAATTGGGTGCCTAACACCTTCCCGACTCGTAACTTAACCCCCGAATCATAATCTAGTTTTTTCTCTCGTTTTCTTCATAAACGAGGGTGGCGACTCTATTTTTTATATAAATTTGTTTTACACATTTATTACATTTTTTGGAGTCCACAATGAGACCCGGGTGTATTCAACGCATTCATTCATATACTTGGAAACCGCTCGTTTTTCATTAACGAGGTCGGCAGGATCGAACCGGGGTTCTCACAATAGGATATGTAGGTAACCCCCATATATAGGGCCCAGCCAAGGTTTTTATTTTATACGAAATAAGGATGTCTATTTTGTCAACGACGTTCGCTTATTTCTAAGCTCCGTCGCCGAGGGGCTCTGTAGGGACCCCAAATTCGAACACCTATATTACAAACTGTCCTATAAAGAGAGTATAGACCCTTCGCCTGAAATTTGTCTAATTTTGGAAAGTTGAAATACAGGTGGAATACGAAGGTCCTATTTTTTGGCGAGAGAATCCACGGCTCCAAGACTTACTCAAAAAAATAGTCAAAACAAAGCTTTGTTTGTCCAACCAATTTAGGGTGGATGTGTGTACGCTCTGCTTCTCATAACATGAATATGACAAGATGTTTCCTTTTCACCACCATCTTTAAATCCTGATCCCTGATCCATCTCCAACCAAACCATTTTCAGAAGAGTTTAACCGCTTGACTAATGCGATGTCCAAGTCTGATTTCAAGAACAAAGTTGAAAAGTCCTACTTCAATGACCAAATAAGATCAAGCTTCTAGGGCACCGATACAAGAACACCCGAGTTTACCCCTACCCATGCCATGCAACAATAGATGGACCAGAATATGGAACGTCTCATCATTCGAGTGACTACTCTCTTACAAAGCCAATGGGTTGACAATAGGGGTGCTCTTTTCTCTGCAGGACCTAATGATCCACCAAGCTCAGGTGTAAACCCAAACACTTACCCTGCTTACCCAAACACTACCATATCTCCCACCAACACCTTATCTCCATATACCTACATCTTATTCCCAAACACTAACACATTGCCCACCAACATTTCATCTTCATATGCCTACTTCCCATTTCCAAACACTAACCATACACCTCCATATCCAAAAATAGTTCATCAATTGACATCTTTGAACAATGATCCAAGAAGCTATCTTCCCCAAGATCCCACAGCGACTTACACCCAGCATGTGGCATATGGAGCACAAGGAGGAGTGACTAATATAGTCCTTCCATACAATGTTCCTCAAGTTGGACAACCTCCCTCAGCAGCAACAATTGATATCACTGATACAGGGGCTGCAAGTTTAGCAGAAGTCATAGAATTAAAAGATATGGTTTTAAAAGTCTTGAACAAAGGTAAGTTTACCGCACAAGCAATGACATTGCAGCCTGTTACTATCCTGCCATCAAAATTTAAAATACCTGATATCAAAAAATTCGATGGGACAGGGTGCCCTATTGCACATTTGAGGTCTTATGCTCATGCTATGCAACAGAGAGAGACAAGCTTCGAGGCAATAGCTTTTAATTTTCACTTGACTCTTATTGGGGCTGCTAAATAGTGGTTGATGTCAGTTGATAGCACTACAATTGCTAATTGGGACAAGCTCGCTGATGAGTTTCAGAAGAGGTACAAAGACAATAGCTATTGGGGAAAGAATATACAAGACCTTAAGTCATAAACTCAATGGGAAAATGAAACTTTTGCTAATAACTTCACCGAAAGATGAAGGAAGAAAGTAGCGCAAGCTCTTGAAAGGCCTGACTCAGTCGAGCAATCGCGCATCCTTTTGAATAATCTTTAGCCTATTTTTATGAACGAATGCGATACTTGTCATATGCCGACTTCTCTGCCATCCTAAATGTTGGGTTTCGCATCGATGAAGAAATTTGGGCCGACCTCATAGAGGCTCATTCAAGCAACTTTGATGGTCTTAATATGAGCGATCCAGATCATGAGACCTACGATCACATTGTCAATGATGATACAGTTGTCGAAGAAGCCACTTCTGAAAGTGATGACTGAGATCCCAGGAATCAGTGAACAATGGTTGAGAGTCATAGAACCTCAAAGAACATATCCCTTTTGCTTATAGTGTCAATATTTCTTGTGAAGTATGCTCACACGTCTTTTATATCATCTTTTGTCCTCAAGTCAATTGAGTCTCTAAAATGAACCTTTTGAGTCTTTCTAAAGATATCAAGTCTAAGTTAAATCCTTGTGTGATTTCTTAATCCTTGAGTCTAGCTTATCGCTGAGTGTCCTTTGGGTGTCGAGTCATCCCAAATGATGAATTGACTCACTCAAAAACATGATAACTTTATACGAGTCAATGATGAATCATTTCGAAGTCATAGGCCCGCAAACAATTTAAACACATAAATATACACAGAGTGAGTCAAGTGTCTTGACAAAGATCGCCTTCAACCTATTGCAATTTAGCTGTTACCGGCACACTGGGCTATCACCACACCCAAAACCCGAAACATTAAACCACATCCAAATACCATGCCTTGCTCAAAGGCCACACCTATATTAAACCCATACACAACCCATAGGCCTTGCCAACACCAAAATACCCTTCCAATCCTCGCTCACTCAAGAGGTCATCTTTATGAGTTTGCGCCCTCCAAAGTAAGGGATACTACATCCTTATATTTACAAGAAGTGATCATTCACCTGCTCCAAAATGAGAGAGAGAACTTTCTTTCATCCTTCTTCGTTCTCTTACATACGCTCAAAAATAAAAGTCGAAAGGACTCTTTAGGTTGAATCCCGAAAGGCAACCTATGCAAAAAAAAAAAAAAAAAAGGGCCTCTCCTAAGCAATCTCTCAATCTCTTTCTCTAGCTCTCTCTCCCAAACAAATTGGAGCCTCTCTCTCGAGCAAAGCCAAATAGATAACCAACCATCATGACCAAACAACCAACCATAAAGGCTAAACTTTCAACCCAAAAGCCAATCTCACATCAAACCTAAACACTTGACCATTCCACCCAGGCCCAGTCGCCATCGACAGCTTTGTTTCAATTGGTTATAACATGATCTGAGTCAAGCTAATTGCCAGCTATACACATAAAATACATTAAAATACAATAAACATAACCCACCAATCAAGGGATATTCGGCGATATAGTGAACTCAAGGTTCTCGAATCCTCTTGGAGTCGTCTCTTTATTTCTTTGAGCATACTCTTTATGTCCTTTCTTTCATCGAGTCACCCTGGGGATTTTTATCCATCTCACCTGAACTCATCAAATCGAGTCTCCCTATGGCATGTTCGTCAACCTTACCATATTCGAGTTTTCTCACCAAACACCAAACTCGAGTTACCACCACAACTTCTCAATCGAGTCTTCTGGGGCTTCTTACATCACAAATCATCGACCTTTCTCACAGAGTCCCTTATCATAGGTAGAGACAATCATTGTTTCATAAGGGCCAGTAAGGGGCTGCACCTCTTTTTGATATTTAGATTTGAGATCTTTATCTCCGACGACATAGTTTGTTCATCATTGTTAAGGGACGAGCAAGGGGCTGTACCCTTCCATCCTTCATAACGATGATCATCACATGTTTCAGTTTGATAAAGACGCGAGTAAGGGTTGCACCCCTCCGATTTTCATAAAATGATATTCGTCACATATTTAACTTGTCATACATAAGCATGAGGCTGCACCTTTTAGATCTTTAAAGATATGATCTTTAACACCAATCCTGCAAAAAGGGCACAAACCTGGAGCTATACCCGCTTAATCTCTAAGTTCAGGATTTCATCACAAGTTTGACTTGTCATATACGAGCAAGGGTTACACCCCTCTGACCTTCATGATCATCATGAGTTCGTATTGTCAGAAGACGTGAGCTTGGGGCTGCACCTTTCCGATCTTCATAGAATGATCGTTCTTTTTTATTTCACCATACTCCCTTTTACAAAGAACGAACAAGTTCGGACCTCCATACATTTGATCATAGATCACGGCTCTTCACTACAAGCAAGGAGGCCATCTTCTCAACATTTGACAGAAGTGGGCCGTGGGACTTTTCCTTGTGGAAACACGGCAAGACGGTGACATTTGTGATAAGCAATGATCCCTTCCAAGGCCTGAGAAGGAAGACCCACCAAACGAGTGACTTAAATTGATCTGGATGCCTGTACTGGTCAAGCGACCTCAAGGACAGAAATTTCACCCATATTTATCCCAAAATTTCTAACAACTTATACACTCGTCAAATTACAGAAACCACCTCATAACCATATTTCAAACATATATCACCATGCAAATATATGTCTTGTCTATGCATGTTTAAGGAGCAAGGAACGCACACTCCAATCCTGGAGTCCCATTTTTTATTAGTTTTCATAGCTTTTTCGGATACATAGCTTCTCTGTTTGCATTAGCCTGCATTTTGTCATTGCATCATCCATATCTGTCGCATTAACCCCTTGCAAAAGCTAATCTTCTGCAGGTACCCTCCTTGGATCAATGACATTGCATTATATCAGCAATCACCTTCGAAGTCTCGCTCGAGCCGCAAAATAAAGTATCATCAAGGGCCCGACATCCAACATATCTCAACCGATCATTTCAAAGCATCTATGAAGGGTATTACATCTTGCCCAAGGTTATTAAGAAAACGTTGCTGACGACTCAGCACTTAGAATCATCCCCAACGGTATCAGTATTCGGTCATTTCCCTACGGGTGCAAACCTGAGGCCTCTAAAAATTAACCGCTTAACTGACACAGCTCAGAAAACTCCACTGATGACTCAGCACTCACTCAGAATCATCCCCAGTAGTATCATTTATTCAGTCGTTTCCCCACGGGTGTAAACCTGAGGCCTCTGGAAATTAACCGCTCAATAGACACAACTTAGAATCTGTCCCCATCGGACACTACACAAGATAGTATCTCTTGGTCATTTCCCAACGGGTGCAAACCTGGGGTTTATGGATTTGACCATCAAATCATATCATACAGTAGATTCACACAAGTTTGCACACCCAGTTATATCACACACATGCTTTACATTTCTGAAAAAAAAAAAAAAAAAGTTTTACATCTTTGAAGAAAAAAAAAACAAACGTTTTACATCTTTGAAAAAAAAACATATTTCCCAACCCTGAACTACGTTTTGGTCTGATTTCTTCGGGATACGTAGGCAACCTCTTAGGAGGTGCGACCATCGAAAGTCATGCTTTTTTATATTGCCATGCTCATTACATCAAATTCCATGTTTGGATATTGGCATGCTTGCATATTGCCATGTTTTTCGAACTTTCGAAATACGTAGGCAACCTCTTCGGAGGTGCGAACGTCACAGCTTTTTGTGCCTACATTGCCGAACTATGTTTTGGTCTAATTCTTTATCGGGATATGTAAGCAACCTTTTAGGAGGTATGACCATCCCATTATATCCCATACGAACTACGTTTGACTTGATTCCTAGATAGGATGCGTAGGTAACCCCATGAGGCCCAGCCAAGGTTTTCATTATATACAAAATAAGGATGTCTATCTTTTTCGACGACGCTCGCTTACTCGTAAGCAAACGCCGTCGAGGGGCTCTGTAGTCACCCAGAATTCGTACCCCTTTTTTACAATTGTCCGATAAATATTTATTTATTTAAAAATGGACTAACGCAAATATTATGACAAATACAGGTATCCAAATGCCCATAAAAACGACAACGAGCTAAAAACATAACGACAACGTCCCAACGGACTTCAAAGATTCAAGTCAGCTCAAGAAGGAGGCCAAAAGGATTAATTACAAAACCTCGAGGACTAAAGTGTAAAAGCTTAAAGTCCAAGGGCTAAAATGTAAATATGAGAGAAACTCCTATGGAATGCTGCATGCAAACCTTCAGCTTCACATCTCCTCAGTTTCCCATTACGTGAACGACTTGAAGACGACCAAAAGATCAACTGCAGGCAATTTCCAGACCATTTCCTTCAAAAGATCAACACCAAAATATATTGATTGAAACTTGGGGAGGAGAGCAATATCTCCTATAATACTCCCTCTCAACCAAAGAAAATGGGCTCTTTCTTAATCTCTCTCTCAAACACTCATACATACACGCATACACACATAAAGAAACATATATAGAAACATAAACACACACACACACACACAAAATTCAAAAATGCAAGTCTTCCTTTTCTCGTATCGGGAGCAAGGGAAGCACAACCACGAATCAAAAGCCTGAAACTTGGCCTGAAATTCTGTAAAACGACAGAAGGTGAGAACCTTTGAACCGTTTCGGTTTCTGCCATTTGAGCCATGTAATAGCTTAAATAGCTTGTAAATATGTAGATAAACATGCTTAGATGTGTTTAGCATGTAAATATATGCAGTAGTTCCGATGTCAAATCCGAAGTTTGAATTCTGTTTGTTTCACTTTTTTTACTCACTGTATTCCAGTGTCGGCCTTGAGATTTTGAGGGCCCTAGGCGAACTTGAAAAAACTGGCTAAATAAATCAATAAATGTAAAATATAAAGCATTAAGCAACTGAAAAAAGTTTAAATCAATAAATAATAACACCCTTACATTGACACACTAACAAATAAATATAAAATATTTGAACACAAAATCATTCATAATAAACAATGAACAAAATTTTAAAACTAAATTGTTGATTAATCAATAAAATATTCATCCACAATCCATTGCAAATAATCAAATATAATATGCAGTAATGAAAAACCTAAATAATTAAACTTAAGAAGTTAAAACCTAATTAGCAAATAGTAATTACAAAATTACCTAGATTCCTTCTATAGTTGATAAAATGGAGCATTCAAGAAGTTGGAAGGAAGATCAGATTAAAAAATATTACTTATTTAGTACTTAGAAGGTGAAGGTCAATAGGTCATCTTTAATTCTTCATTGTTAGACCCGCCCGCACACTGGAGGAAATTGAGAACGCAGCACTACTCATGTCGTCTTGCAATTTTCCCCCTTTTTATATATGGACTTTAAGTGAGTGGGGGGCCTTCTTTTATTGGAAAATTTGGGGCCCTAGGCAGCTGCCTAGTTTGCCTAGCCTCAGGGCCGGCCCTACTGTATTCATATTATTTTTCTTGTATTCTCTTAGTTTTTCTTGATATTGAATCAATGATTCAATGTAAAATCCATGCAAACTTACATATATGTTACATGTTAGTCTTCCAGCATGCATAGTGTTAAGTTTCATTGTCCAAAAGCCAATTTTTAGGCTTTAATCCGAGCTCCAAGCTCACTGTCTAGAAAACAGAGTGAAACAGAGTAGGAAAGATAGGACTCATATTGTGCACAATGCACAATACAAGACAAGTTTAGTGTCTTGGATTGTGCACAACACACGATACAAGATAAAATGCCTTGGATTGTGCACGGCGCACAATCCATGACAACCTAAACCCCCCTTCACGTTCCTTGGTCTGTATACATTGCCTTGTGTTCTTTTGTTTTGGTTTTTTTTGTATTGTTTTCTTTAAATTGAACAACTTTATTTTATCTTTAATTTGTTTGTTTTTTCTTCTTTTCACACACACACACACACACATATATATATATATATATATATATATATATTTACACATAACATGAATGGAGATGCAAATCTCTTTGATCTATTTTTATTATTTATTTTATCACATAACATAATCGACCTGTAACATTTATTTTAACAAGCATGCAACCTTTGATACTGGAAAGGGTGAGTTGGGTGTCTAACACCTTCCCGACTCGTCACTTAACCCTCGATTGGGAGTCCATAATGAGACCCAGGTGCATTCAACGCACTCGTCCATATATTCAGAAACTGCTCATTTTTCATTAAAGAGGTCGGCAGGATCGGATTGGGTTCTCAAAACAGGATATACAGGTAACCCCCACAGTGCCTAACCAAAGTTTTTATTTTATACGAAAAAAGGATGTTTATTTTATCGACGACGTTTGCTTGTTCCTAAGCTCCGTCACCGAGGGGCTGTGTAGACACCCCAAATTCGTACACCTATATTACAAATTATCCTATAAATAATTATTTATTTATAAAAATGGACTCACACATGTTTTCACGAAATTTCAGGAAACAAAGCATCCAACGGACTAAAGACATAACGACGACGTCCAAAAAGAACTTAACGGCTTCAGTTAACTCAACAAAGGAGCAAAATAATGAAGAAACAAAGACGAAGGGCCAAAAGTGCAAAAACCAGGCCAAAGTTTCAAAAAATAGGCTCTGGTGCGCTGAGGCTTAGCCTGGTGTGCTGCGCACCAGAGCCTGCATCTCCAAAATATCTAGCTCTCGTTGTCTGAAGTAATTGCTGACATAAATTCTAGCCAAACTTGGTGATCAAGACTAGAAGGAAGCTTCCTAGATCTCTTGGGCCAGAGAGTAACTCACTAATATCTCTCAAATCCCTCCTATAAATACTACTCTCAACCTTAGAGAAAACACACTCTCGGATCCCCGGTTGAACAATTAGAAAATCACTCAAGAAATACTTTCCGTTTCTCCTCTGTGACAGACAAACATGTAGGAAATAATAATTCTTGTGAATAATGACATTGTCTTTCCATTGATACGAGTACATATTTATAGGGTTACAATACTTGGGTTACAAGTTAACCTAATACAATAACAACTAGGAGAAGAGTTACAATACAATAATAACTAGAAGACCTAACTAATAGGGATAATATACCAAATATAATCACAATTGAATACAAAGATATGGTGGAGACATTATTCTCTTACATGCCCTCGCAAGTTGTACCCTCGGGAGGAGAGGCCAATCTTGAGTAGAAGATGCTGAAAGCGAGCACGAGGAAGCAGCTTAGTAAGAGCATTAGCGAGCTGGTTTGCCTAAAAGACATGAGATACCCGTAAGATGTCATCCTGGACTTGTTGACGTATGAAATGATAGTCAAGAGCAACATGTTTCATGCGAGAGTGAAACATCGGGTTAGAACAAAGATTCATAGTGCCAACATTGTCACAATAGATGATGGGTTAGTGTGAAGAGGTGATGCCAAGCTCATCTAGGAAGGAGGTAACCTAATGACCTCGACATTTGTTGCTGCAATAGCTCGGTACTCGGCTTCAGTTGAGGAGCGAGCAACTGTACGCTACTTTTTTTAGCTCCAGGAGATAGGGTTTTGACCAAGATACACTATGTAGGCATTGGTAGAGGTAAAATCATCTGTGTTACCCACCTAGTTAGCATTGGTGAATGTATGAAGGTCGAGAAACGGCTGGTGATGAAGAATGATGCCATGATCAATGGTGCCACTGAGATAGCGAAGCAGGCGCTTAGTGGCAAGCCAGTGATCTGTGGTGGGCCTATGCACAAACTCAGAGAGCTTGTTGACGACATAGGCAATAACCAGGTAAGTGAGAGATAGATAATGAAGACTCCTAACTACTCCACAAAACTCGATGGGGTCAATCAGAGTCGTACCAGACTGAAGTGTGAGAACTGGTAAGGTGGCGAGAGGTGTTACCACTGGTCAAGCATCAGTCATACCAGTGCGAGCAAGGAGGTCAGCTATGTACCCACGTTGGGAGAGGAAAAGTCGAGTAGACCGAGGAACCTCTTCCACACCGAGGAAGTAATAAAGGTCGTCGAGGTCTTTGAGTAAAAATCGAGCAGCGAGGACAGTGATGAAGTTCTGAACTACTTTGGTATTGTCGCTAGTGATAATGATGTCATTAACATAGACGAGCAACATAAGGGTGATGTCGTCCTTGTTGAAGATGAATAAGGAGGTATCAGAGTTTGTGAAGCGAGCATTGAAGAAAAACTGACGAAGTTTATTGTACCATGCTTGGTGGAGCTGCTTAAGACCATATATCATCTTTCGTAGTCTACACACATGTTGTGGGTGATCAGTGTCGACGAAACCCTGAGGTTGAGTCATGAAGACTTCCTCGATGAAGGTTCCTTGCAAGAAGGCATTGTTGACATCAAGCTGACGAAGATCCCATCCCCGGCTAATATAGTAAGAAAAAGGATAAGGTGAACAGTAGTGGGCTTGACCATGGGGCTGAATGTTTCATGGTAGTCAACTCCTGGTCGTTGATGGAATCCTTTAGCGACTAGCGAGCTTTGTACCTATCAATTTTACCATCAGCAGACCTTTTAATCCGAAGAATCCATTTACAGCCAATAATATTAGGGACCCCTATGGGTGGTACTAGTTCCCAAGTACCATTTTTGAGGAGGGCATCATATTCCTCAAACATGGCCTATCGCCACTTGTTGTCTTTGAGGGCCTGAGTTACACATGTGGGTTCAATGTCGGTATTTATATGTGCGGAGATGCAGAGTTTATTTATGGGTTTGTGGATGTTATTTCGGGAGTGGGTAATAATAGGGGAGGTGCGAGCTACTGCCTAGATTATTGGTTGATGGGGAAGGTTGTTGTTGGATGGGATGACCTGCAAGGACTCGACAAGGTCAGAGGTAGAGGTATCGGGCACCGAGGTTGGTTGAGGCGAGGTTGTGAGAGGAGTATCACGTGAGGATATTATGGGTGGGTAACCAGGTAGTGTGGGTTGACTCGTCAGGACAGAAAGACCCAACTCGACCTTAGACATAGGAAACTTAGACTCGATAAATCGAACATGGCGGGAGACAAAGAGCTTTGCGCTCGTCGGGTCATAACAAATATAGGCACTTTAGGTGAGGGAGTACCCGAGAAAGACACAGGGAGTCGAGCGAGGATAGAGTTTGTGATTGGTGTATGGTCGCAGTCAGGGGTAGCATAGACATCCAAAAGCTTGAAGTTTTAAGTAGTTGGGGACAGACCCGAATAGTTTGTGATAGGGAGAGAGCATATGGAGAGTGGGAGTGGGAAATCGATTGATAAGATAAGTGGCTATAAGGAAGGCATACGACCAGTAGGTGAGTGAGAGAGAAGCCTTAGATAGTAGAGACAGACAGGTTTCAACAATGTGTCGATGATGGCATTCAGAGAAGTCATTGTGCTTGGGTGTGTAAGGGGGCGAGGTAAAGTGCGAGATGCCATTAGTGGCGAGGTAGGTGGCAAGGCCGGTGGTTTTGGCGAGGCCAGTATATTCGTCACCATTGTCCGAGTAGATGATGACTATTTTGTGTTTGAAGTGGTTTTCAACTAGGGCTAGGAAGCGAGGAAAGATGGATATAACATAAAATTTTCTTTTGAGAGAGTAGAGCCAAATGTAATGCGTGTAGTGATCAACGAAGATAACATAGTATTTAAACCTATCAAAGGAGTGAATGGGCAAGGTCCATACATCAGAGTAGATAATTTAAAGGGGGTGAGTGGACACAATAGTATATAAAGTAAAAGGAAGTTTGCGACTTTTATTACATAAGCACGCATTACAAAAAGATGAATTAGCTCTAGAGTGCTCGAGAGAAAAGGTAGACTCAATATGACTTTGGACTTAGGCCATAGGATGACCAAGTCGATAATGCTACTTAGGAGAGGACACTCTTGAACTCGTAAAGGCTATGGGGTGACACGGTGGGATTAAGCTTAGCCATTCTTACACACTATCCTTAGATTGCCTTTCAAGCAACAAGGTCCCTGTCTATAGATCCTTCACACGAAAAGAAGTGGGTAAGAATTCAATAGATGCATTATTTGATATGCGAAATTGAGAGATAGAAATGAGGTTTCTTTGCATGTTAGGTACAAACAGAACATTATGTAATTAAAAGGTATGAAAAGATGTGTGAAGAGAGGTAGAACCAGTAGTGGCAATGTGTAACCCAATGTCATCACCAATAATCATGTCTTCAGTACCTGAGTATGGAGTGTGTAGTGAAAGATTGCCGAGGTAAGTGGTGACATGGTGGGAAGCACCACTGTCGAGGAGCCAACTCGGTATTAGGTTACCTGAGGTTGTTGCGATATGTGCTCGTGGTTGCCCAGAAACGAGGAGCGAAGCGAGGTCGATGATGAAACCGAAACTAGCTCTGGGGCATTGAGCAACCGTGTGACCTTGTTGACGGCAGCCTTGACATTTGCCGAGGTAAGTTCGCTGTTGGCAAGGACCAAGGTTGCCCGACTGAGGATGTCGAGGAGGCTGTGCAGGCTGCTTGTGGTGAGGATACTGAGGCTGAGGTGACCCATGCTTGCTCATCACAGTATTGGCCGTGGCAAGGTAGGGAGAGGAGACGGAGTGAGATTGCTTCAGCACTAGTTCGCCGATTGATGAGCTTCTCATGAAGTTCATCAAAGAGGACAGGAGTGTCCCATCCTTCAACTGCATCAACGACATGTCGATAGTTATCATCTAGGCCGCCGAGCACTGTTTCTATGAGATCCTCATGGTCGAAGGGTTTGCCGAGGGCAGCGAGCTCATCAAATTTGCTCCTAATGAGCATGTACTTAGAGATCGACTTGGAGCCTTTGGTAGCTCGCTTGAGCTGGTCCTTGATATGTTTGATATGCCCGCGGGTAGGGCGAGCATATGTGTTCGCCAGTATGACCTAGGCCTTTCGAGCTGTAGTCGCTTGTTAAATTAACGGAACTAGGGTTGTGGAGAGGAAGCCAAAAAGGGCGCCAAACAGAAGTTTGTCTTGTCGGATCCATGGGTGATAGGCTGGGTTGGGTGCTTGGGCATTATTGACTGTGATGGTGGCTGACGGGCAGACTGAGGTGCCATCTAGAAACTTGCAGGGATCATAGCCAATGAGCGTGGATTCAATTTGGAGTTTCCAGGCAAGGTAGCTGGTGGGGGTGAGTTTGGTGATGTTATGGTTGGAGATGTTGATAAGTTGATAGGTTTTGGTGGTGTCTGTGGGATCTTGGATGGTTATTATGCTGGAAGTCATGGATGCCAAGGAGGGAGAGACGGCCACTGTTGGGAGGAAGGAGAAAGGGGGTGGCAGCAATGTGGTGGGGAAGGCTGACCTTTCGTTCGTTCGATTTCTATTTGTATTTGGATGTATAAATGGCTTGAATGATTTGTAAACATGTAAATATATATATATATATATATATATGTGTGTGTGTGTGTGTGTGTGTGTGTGTTTAATATGCAAATACATGTAATTCCTCCGTCAAATTCAAGTTTGGAGCCTCTATTCATTTAGTTTTCGTGTTTTATAGTAAGTTTTTCTATTGAGTTTTGGTTAATCATTTTAGCTTTGATTCATTGTAAATTGATATATTAATGTTTGTAAAGCTTTGAAGCATGTTTACACTTGCTTTCACGATTTTAAAAGCTTTATTTTTAGTTTTCAAAACATCAAAATAGACTCTGTTCTTCGAAAAAAAATGGAAATGTGTGAGGTTTGGTGCACAGTAACACCACCTGGTGTGCAGCACACCACACCATGCATTTGACCTTTTTTATTCTTTGACTCTTCATGTTGTTTATAATTGATTTATTTGTTTTTCTTTTATTCTTTCTGATTTGATGTATATATTATATACGTATATATATTTACTTATTGTAATAAATAAACAAATTTATTTGTTTGTTTTTTCTTCTTTTCACCAAATATATAATATAAGCATTTTTTTTTTTTTGGTCACATGAATAGGGACGCAAGTCCCGAATTTTGTTCATTTTCTTTTGTAACATTATAAAACCGTAGCATTTAATTCAAGCATGCAACCATAGAGATCGAAAGAGCGAATTGTGTGCCTAACACCTTCCCAACTTGTAACTTAGCCCCCAAACTCACAATCTCAATTTTTCTCTCATTTTTTATATAAACGAGCGTGGCGACTCAGTTTTTATATAAATGTGTTTTATTACATTTTTGGGAGTCCATAATGAGACCCGGGTGTATTCAACGCACTTATTCATATATTCAAAAATTGCACGTTTTTCATTAACGAGACCGGCTGGATCGAATCGGGGTTCTCACACCCCTGTTTATCAAAAATACAATAAATAATCAACTGATAATTGTTTTTGAATAATTTCTTCTACAAATATCATATGTTAAAGAAAAGATGAAAACATTGATCAATAAATCGTCATTATTGCGATTTCAAGGATTAAGCCAGAGACAAGATATCTGCCTAATCAAAACATGTGAAACATCACCGCAATAAGGAGTTGACACTGATGATTACGGGGTGAGAGTGTGCTATTTGATAGAAAAGTTGCTTCGAGGGCTAAAACTACTTACGACAGTGAACGCTAATTCGTGTGCACAATACATGGCAAGGATGACAAGAGCAATGATTATGCTCGGGCAAAAAGTTTGAGAACAATACTTTTTAGATACATTTGTCGTGTTATATTTTCTATGTATTTGAATATATGTTTTAATAGTAATTGTAAATATTTGGGAATGTAAATAATTTAGACTTGATTACATCTGTAGTTTTATGTAAGTGTGCTGATAAAATTGTGTAATTTTTTTTTTTTGACATTACACTTGCGATGCACAAAAGGTGTACATTGCGATGCACAAAATTGTATTAAAAAGTACTGTTTTTATGCATTGCGATGCACAACTTTTATTTTCGATGCACAATATTGTATTTAATAAACATTACACTTACCATACACAAAAAAATGTGCATCGCGATACACAAAAATATTGTACCAACAAAAGTATTGTTGGTTGTATCGCGATGCACATAATTGTATCAACAAAAATTTATTTGTTGTATCGTGATGAACAATGATAGGATAATGAACTTCAAAAATTAAAACATAACAAATCAACCTTGTATTGTCAAACCATTATCAGTTTCCAAAACATCAACAATTATAATGCAAACTGATAAAATTTTGGTCAATGACACAATTGTTGTGTGATCCTACAGTGTATTTCAAAGTACAATTATCCAATTGAAAATTGTAATATTTACTTCTAATATATTCGATCAACTCAAATAAACCAAAATTTCCTAAAACTTTCAAAACAATGATATCTTCTCTGAATTTCAACAACAACGTGATAGAATTTTCCATTGAATCCATAGATTTCGATTTTACAGTGAAAATGATTATAATAACTTGAAGAAACTTAAAAAATAAAATCGAATGAGCAGAAGATCGAATGTGATATAGATAAAAATTTTGGTAAAAAATCGCAATGAAAGGAAAGATACGATTTACAGGAGTAAAATAAGGAATACGCAGCTTAAAACATGTTTTAGGTTGTTACATGGGCAGTTTTGAAACAATTAATCAATTTATCACTTAAAATAAACTTAAGCGATTGAAAACAAAAATAAGGGCCTAAAGCGGTTGCAAATTTGTAAAAGGGAACCGATTAGCTATTATTTCTAAAAAATTTGGCAACACGAAATTAATAATATCCTTTTAGATTTGAATATTTGGAAACAATATTTTTATGTAATGTTTATTAGTAACGTGCAAATTGCGCACAACTATGCAAAAATAGCCAAAGAAATATACACAAACCTACTCGGGACTGATTAATATATTTTCATTTTCTCAACAAAAAATTAAAGATGTTATTTTCACTATAATTTTTACTAATCCACTATATTAGTAATTATTACATTAAATAAATACATGTTTGGACAATACTACTCTTAATTACTTGTCCATCTTAAGTTGACTACTCCCTCCGTTTCACCCAAAGAGTTCACGTTTAAAAAGTCTACCTTTTAAGAGATCTATTAATGTCATTGGAGTTGGTCATAATTACAAAAATACTTAAGTATAACCAAGATGAATAGTATAGTGGACTCTTTGTCTGAAACGGAGGGATTAATAAAGTTACTTTTCTAGTAACCTTTTAATATTATTTCTTAAGAGTGGCGCTAAACGCAGCCCCCCCTAATGCGCTAAACGCACCGGTGAAATTACTAACCTGCCCTTTTCTCTATTTTATTTTTAAATTTTTTAAAAACTAAACTTTAAATATAGTTTTCCCCTTAATTTTAGAACATTTAAAATTGACCCCCTAAACTATTAGTTTTTATAGCCGCCCCTATAACTTAGCCTTTAGATAATTTACACCGCCTAAACTTTCGGTTTATCACCCCCCTATAACTTAGGCTCCCAAAAATTATATAATAGCCCCCTAAATTATACATTTAGACCCCTCAAATTTTTTTAAAAGGAACGGATGAAATTTTTTTTCATCTTTTCATCCACAATCTATCTCTCTCTCTCTCTCTCTCAAGACTTTAAATTTTTTTGTCCAAATGTCTAATAATTCGGCTAATAACTCGGAAGGGAATCCAGTTCGCACAATTCGAGGTAATTTTGTTTAAATTATTCAAATATGTATGTTTTTACTTTGTGTTAATTAAATTAAGTGCTTTGCGTTATTTGATTCGAAATTGTATATTTTTTGGATTAATTATTTCTGTTAAATAGACAAAAAAAAGAAAAGGCTAGATGCGCCAGTACCATGCGCATGTACAGGATGCCATGCGCATGGTACAAGCGAATGTTGCACGGTTTAAGAATTTTTATTTAAAAAAAAAATGCGTGGCAAAATATGTACATGCGCATGGATGGGCGCATGTACAGATTTTATGCGCACAGCATGTAGCACTAAATTTTTTTCACTTTAACCCTTGTATTTGTCTATTTTTGAAACTATTGCAGTTCACCCCGAGTTTGTTAGTTTCGTTAAATTGTTTGTATATTTGCATTTTACCCCTTGAGATTGTTAATTTTGTTAAATTGAATTAAAATATGCAATTTACCCCCTGAGTTTGTTAATTAAGTTAGAATTTTGAGGTTTATGAAAATGTTACACTTTCAATAACATTATGATTAAATATTTATTAATATCTTAATATTTAATTTTTATTTGATTTCTTAATAAATGTTACACTTTTACTCATTGCATTATTAAGTAATTTAGCTTAAATTTTTTTTATGTGATTTATTAAATATTACACTTTGTTTTTTTGTATTGCATTGTGCATTATGCTTAAATAATTATTTTCCCTCTTAATTTAACTTTGTTAACTTTTATGTTACATAATTATTAGTTTTCGGTCTATTAAATGAATTAATATAGTTGTATTATTTACATTTTGTTAATTACTATGAAATGTTGATTATAATTGCTTAAACAATAATTATTTGTGGCCTATGTTATTTGTTTGGGCCGATTAATTGAATTAATTTTAATATTAATTTTTTCTTACACACGGTTAAATAATTACAGGATTGTTCCCCTATAGATGAAATAACAATTTATCCGGATGTTAGCGGGTGCTTTGTTACAGAAACAATATTCCAGAGTTTAGTACAAGTGGGGGAATGGATTCTGTTTACAGGGCATCTCAATAACATGCATATGATGATTAAGCGGCACAGAAGTAGAAATGAAAGGAAAATTGTTTGTTTTGGTTGCGAAAGAAGTGGGACTCCCGAGTAGCGGAGATCTTGAGTCCACCAAAGAAAAACGCGGTTCAAAGAAAATAGGATGTCCATTTGAGGTTCTGCGGTTCAGAACTTGGTGGTAATCTTTGGAAAGTGCACGTTGGTGAGAATCGTCGACACAACCACCCACTTACTAAGTATGGGCGTGTACGATCGAGAACGTCACCGAAAGACGATTATGGAGTCGTTAAAGAACTTACACAAGACAATATGAAGCCGAAGCAAATTCTCAACCATCTGCATAATACGGATCCCGATAATGTTAGCTCGCCGTCGAATTTGGTACGAAAATAAAAAGGGATGGCATGGGTGAAGCAACACCAATGCAACATTTCTTCAAACGATGTATGACAATGGCTACCACCATTGGGAAGAATTTCAAGATGATGATGTTACTCGAAACATGTCATGTTAATGCACCCAACATCAGTGATTCTGTTACAAAAGTTTCCTCAAGTTATCATTTTGGACTCAACGTACAAAACAAATAAGTACAACTTGCCGTTGTTGGAGATCATCGGGGTGGCATCGACTGGAAAAAATTTCCACATTGCTTTCGCCTTCATTCATGACGAGACCACTGATTCTTTCATGTGGGTGTTGGGTACGCTGCAGCAGTTGTTTGCACTTTTGGAGATTTATCCAAAGCTTTTTATCACTGACAGAGAACTGGCTTTAATGAAAGCCATTCAGCATTTCTTTCCCGGTGCCCAACATATGTTGTGTAAAAGACATATTTCGAAGAATGTGGAGAAGCATGTGGTTCAGCGCACGAAGACTAAAGACTTTTCTCCAGTATTTATGTCTAGGTGGCATAAAATTGTTGATGCACGAACAGAGGAGAAATTTGAAAGACATCTGGCTGCGTTGGTACGAGTATGGGCTAACAAGTTTGGGTTAGTGAATTACGTAATGAGAGAATGGCTGAACCCATACAAGAAGAAATTCTGTTGTGCGTGGACAAAAGATATTTTACATTTTGGGAATACTACGACAAACAGGTATTATATTTGATTTATATAAACTGAAATGAATTTTTCTTTATTAGAATATAAACTATATTATACATTTTTATCATCTCATATTAATAAATGTGTCCAATATTTTGTCATCTAGGGTCGAGAGTACGCATTCGCCTAAAGAGATGGTTAGGCTCACCACCTGGGGTTTCGACACAATATTCCGCTACACAGAATATTGAGTTACAAGAACGAGCTAAAGGCTCAATTCGAGCAATCACGCACAGTTATCCATACTTTAACTGAAAAAAGCTTCGTGTTTCGACAACTTTCGTGCAATGTATCTCATAAGGCTTTCGAGTTGATGGACGAGGAGTGGATTAAGCTAGAGACACTAAAGGAGGCTAACAAACTCGAAGGATATGGCATCGATCGATGCATTCGCGATCGTCCCACTTGCCATGTCTTCATGAGATGTTTGCGCAACAAAACCTAATCCCGTTTGATCCCACGGATATCAATATTTTTGGAGGACGTTAGATATGGAGGCGGCGAGGAATTATCCACGACGAGACGCAGTGGTGATGATTTGCTCGAGATCTCTTGTCGATATCGGTCCACAATCGATATTGACAAGGTCGTGCTTTCTACCGGGATAGGGAATGTCATTCGTAGACACGCGTCGAGTTGGGGAGCATGCTACGGATAAGAAACACAAAGGGCGCCTCCCAACAGAAGTCAACGAAGAGGGACCCATCCGATTGGGAATATGTCGACAAGCAATTCTCGTAGTCGGCGATCGGATCCGGATATCATGTCATTATCCTTTCCGGACAAAGTGAAGGACAAGCTCGCCGATCTACGAGTGCGATGACGGAGGTACGTTTATCACGATTTTCCATACCCAACCGACGTTCCACATTGGATTCTAAAGTACATAATCGGCCATACTAACGTAAAGGGAGATGGGCATTGTGGTTTTAGATGTATTGCCCTTTGTGTGTATGGCGATGATGAACGTGGGACTTGGTGAGACGCGAGCTAGTTCAAGAGATGTTCGAAAATTGGGAACTTTATTGGAGAGCTTTGACAAAAGATGTACTTATGAGAGCTGTTCGCATATGTGACTACCACGAGGCTACGGCTCCACGGCGACATTGGTTGTGTTTGACCGATCTAGGGCGGTGGTTGCAACGCGGTATCAACGAATCTTACGGTGCTTTTCAATACGTCCGGTGCTCTCATTTCTTGCCTCTACCCACGTCTTGGTGGACAAATAGCGCCAACCGAATTTATTACCCTTGCGGTTCATGGTGCATCTCATTTTATTAAAATTGATTTGAGGCCGCGCGATGCCACCTGGCCGGTGGCAAAGGATTTGTGATCCAAACATCCAGTGTGGGAACAGTATGGATTCCTCAAAAGATCTCTATTGGTTTGAGTTGAGTCAAACCGTATGATATTTTGTTTGTTTGTTAATGCAACTGTTTAAAGTCATATTTTATTAAGTAGTTTTTTTTTCTTAAATAAACTTCATTAGATACAATAAAGGAAGTCCTTAAACTAGAATATTACATCAATCCTAACATTTTAAATATAACTACATCCAATCACGGAGGTGGTGGCATATATCTACGATAGCTTGATCGAACTCTTCCTCATCGTAATTCCGGTCACGCCGCACGCGAGGCATCAAGTCTTGTTGAGCCTGGTTACCTAAATATTGCATTATTTGCAATACAAAAGTAGACAAAAATAGTCAAAACAAATATTCGTAACAATAAATAATAAATACGCCATGAATATCTTGAAGATTTTAATACTCACAATGCTAGAGGCAACCGACTAGGTGACGGAGGTCCTTCATCAACGACATTCTTTGGAATCGGTCCGACAACCCGAGGATGAGATCGGGCCCTAAACCACCTCATATACCCGGCATCGTATCACTAGAATTAATACACCTAAATGACCCAAAACGTTCGGGCGAAATGCAGTGGGCTTGCCACATATCCCAATTTCTCTGTTTGGATCGTGCTCCACCACAAATAACTTTGGGTTCAAACCCAAATATACCTTAGTAGGGACTTGAGGAGCAGGGATTGTGCGAACATACCCGAATTGTCGTAAACACCGCTCGGGCATGTATGCCTCCGTAATAGTCCGATAGTGTATGATACCGCAAAACAGACTAATCGGGATGGTAACTATCGGGTCATGGTGATACGGAAGCCATACAACCTATATTAATAACATAACATTTTGAATAAAATAAATTAACATCTTAATAAAAAAATAACTATATATTAACATAATAAAAAAATAAGAAACTCAATAATTTTAAATTGTATAGGGGTATTTTATCTTACCTCCTCGGATATCGATCAAGTCGTCTCGGTACATATCCAAAGTACCGATGGGCTCCTGTTTCTCGACGTAGCCGTGCGCCAACGAGCTACGTATGGACTTGCGGTTGTCCAGTTTTCAACATGCCCAGGACTGAACTCTGGGAAGTACTCATATATCCAACCCTAAATCGCAAACAATTTAATAAATAATAAATTAAAATAAATACAAATGATTCCAAATTAATAAATTAAACCAACAAGTAAAACTTACTTCCAACGAGTCGACATCCATCCATCTGCGTTGTATCTCGACGAGATGCTATACCGAATGACGGTATAGATATCTAACGCAGTGTGCCCCAAGCATAGTTGGGCACCTCCTCCAATGGGTCCAAGAACGGCGAGTTGTGAGGTGGTGAAGTTTTTGATTTGTCGACGAAGAGTGACGCACCCAACGTCCACAACAAATATGCACGCTTTGCTCGGACCGACCATTGGCCCGCCCGTACCACACTCTCTTTGAATGGTGTTGAGCTTGATCAAGTGAGTCTTGAATTCGGATCCACTTGGTCACCGTCCACCCTAATAGGCCCCCTATCCTCGGCCTCGGCAAATGCCGCTTTCTCCCATAACAGGGAACCCGTACTGTATATCGTAAAGATACCGGACATCGTGGAGAGTGATCGTCATCTCCCCAAATGGAAGATGAAAACTGTTGGTCTCTGGATACCATCTTTCCACGAAAGCAGAAATCAAAGGCATGTTCACGTTTGGAAACATGCATTTCTGCAAATGCGCCAAGCCCGTTGCTTCAAACTTTTCTGTGGCCCTGAAATTGTTTAAACTCCACTTATACATCCGATCGCCACCGTGGAGTCCGAGTAGAGGAGGTCTATTCTGTTAAACATAAAAAATAAAAAAAAAGTACGTAAATACATAGACGCATTAAAAATATAATCTCTATGTAATGACAAATATAATTCGAATTAAGTAAAAATTAGATATAGTAAAGATTACAATATGTCCGGTCCATAAAGCACATGCGATATGCCCAAGATAACCAGTCAATAAGTCGATGATTTGGGGGCCTCCTTCTTGTGGCTCCTCAACCTCCAATCGTCGGGGCCGCCGATTCCACTACTAGTGCCACCTACTAGGGTTAGGGCGACGACGACGACCACGACCACGAGGAGCTGGTTCCGGTGCGGCAATATCCGGCTCAATATCGTCGTCCAACTGCTGAATAAAAGCTTCGTTACGACGTTCTTCCTCATTGGTCGTTGCGGGAGAATGCGAGTGATGTTCAGCCCACGAAGCTGAATCTCCCACTGAGGAGGTTGCATCAAAACCTACCCCAAACGGAACCGAGTAGGCCGATATCCGTGCCACCGAACAGGGGGGGTAAGTACGCCAGGGACGGCCTCATCCATCATGCCTGTCATTGTCTTTGTCTCGGAGGTCCTCTCTCGCTCGTGCGATGCAAAACACGCCGATCTTTCGCCCGCCCTTCATAGTCCAAACTATGCTCCATGACCCTCTTTCCACGGTCATCAGCCATCTACATGAACAAAAAAATTGATTTTAAATATATATTTATATATATATATATATATCATATTTATAATATTCGCATAATAATATAAGCATAATGCAATTGGGAAAAAAGTGTAACATTTAATAAATCGCAAAAAAATTAATATTATCAATTAATAATATTTAAATATTAATAAAGTGTAACATTTAATAATAATTAAGATATTATTAATAATTATTTAAGCATAATGCAATAATTAGGAATAAAGTGTAACATCTAATAAATCACATAAAAATTTAATATTAAGATATTAATAATTATTTAACCATATAACTTATTAAAAGTGTAACATTTTCATATACCTCAAAGTTTTAACTAAATTAACAAATTCGGGGGTAAAATTGCATATTTTCATTCAATTTAACGAAACTAACAATCTCAAGGGCAAAATGCAAAATTTCATAAATATTTAACGAAACTAACAAACTCGGGGGTGAAATGAAACAATTTTTAAAAATGACAAATACAAGGGTTAAAGTGCAAAAATATCAAAAATTTGAAATTGTGCGCCTGTACCAGCGCATGGAGGCTTGTACATGCGCCCGGACCATGCGCATGTACAAGTCTTCTTCTGGTACAGCGCATAAGCATGAACTTTTTTTAAAATTTTTTAATTAAATTATAATAAATCGTGCAATATGCGCTTGTACCATGCGCATGACATCGTACATGCGCATGGTACAAGCGCATATACCCCTTTTTTTTTTTTTTGGTCTAAATGGTACATTATAACACAACAATAACAACACAAAATTCATATTTAACACAAAAATATTCGACAAACATATATATTCAAAACAAAAAACTAAATAACAAATTTATTTAATACAAAGTATACGAAAAACATACCTTTAATGCAGAAAAATAGAGCGAGAGATGAAGAAATTTCTAGAGAGAGAGAATATGTTGAGTTTAGAGAGATGAACTGAAAATTGTGAGTTTGTTAGGTTAGAAGTCCTTTCTATATATAGAAAAAATTAAGGGCAATTTAGTAATTTTCTCAGAAAAAAGCAAGGACAATTTAGTAATTTTCTGAGGTTGAATAGTGGGGGGCGGCTGTAAGTTTTAAAAAGTCCAGGGGGCGGTTTTAAATTTTCTAAAATTAGGGGGAAACTGTAATTTAAAATTTAGTTTTTAAAAATTTTAAAAATAAAATAGATAAAAGGGCAGGTTAGTAATTTCGCCGGGGGGGGCTGCGTTTAGCGCATTAGGGCGGGCTGCGTTTAGCGCGTATGTTTCTTAATTCAGAAATATTAAATGATCTTTATAGTGTTTACATGAACAACATAATTATTTTTTTCTTTTAAATATTAAATTAATTAAGTTCATGGCTAGAGTGTTGCATAATAGAAAAACTAATATTATAAAGATATTTTTTGCCAATTGAACTTTGAGAAAACATATGATTTTTGCTGATTGAAATAAAAAATTTACAGTTAGATTTAAATAATATCATTGTAAAAATTAAATTCAATAATAAAATCATGTTGTGATTTAGTCTTGTAAATTTTTAAAACTTTTTGCTTACCTATACAAAGTTATTCTAAATTTTAAAATTTGAATTGATCGAAACCGATAAACAATTCGTTATCTACCATATTGCTATTATTAAATTTATTTTTTAAATTATATTTTTAAAATTAAATTAAACTTTTTTATCTTAGTAATAAAATATCACATATTTTCTGTAATTTTGTTTGATAAATGCTTTTATGATTTTCTTGTAAAAAAATGAAACGAGTCATAAGTATAATTGAAAAAATATATTATTAAAAATAAATATAAATAGAAAAAATGAAACTACCATGTTTGTTGACATGTTAGGAATTAAAAGGTGATTAAGAAATAAGAAATAGATTACTCAACTTCAAATGGCAAGTAGTAAATTAAGGGGTAGTTTTGTCCAAATATATATTCATTTAATGTAATAATTAGTAATATAGTGGATTAGCAAAAAGTGTAATAGAAATAGCCTTTCGCTAAAAAAAAATATCTAAAAACTCATTGAGATAAGGTAAAGAGGAGGTAAACCCAAAATTAAACAATGCTCGAGTGACAAATTAAAGCAAATGAGAGATGGTTTAATCACAAAATACGTGTATATTGAAAAATTTAGAGATTTATACATGATATAATAATAAATACCATAGAATATATTATACAAATTTCTTAAACCGTCTTATACGGTATATTATTCTGAATTTAATACAAAAAAATTAACATATGTTCTAAGCACACAAGTCTAATATCATTCATACAACATGTTTTGTCTTGAAAATTATCGAAATGCAATTAAAATTTGTGAATAAGTGGTGACAATGAAGACAAAACTTATTATGTTGGGCAAAATTTGGACCAGTCCTTTTAAACAAATTTCAATCGCTAAAGTTTAGTATAATTGTTTCAACCGAAAAAAGATATTTTTTTTGGCGAAATGTCATCTATTCCTTTTAAAAACACAGAACAAGTGCACGTTATGTATCACAATAATAAAAAATAATGTATCGCAACACAACACGATGCACATAAAAACACAGAAGCCCAAGTTGTGCATTGCAAAACAAAGACGATGCACAAATTACCTTTTTCACTTGCGATGCACCAAAAGTTGTACATCGTACTAGAAAAACAAACTAACCCTCTTCACTTCAAAACACATAACAAAAAAACCCTCTTCACTTCAAACAGAGAAAAATATTTAAAACCCTTCAAAAATTTTGCAACAATTTTTGAAAATATTATCGGGAGTTACTATCAAACAGAGAAAAAAATATCTTCTCAACTACAAAAGAGCACCGGAAAGAAGACAACAACCACCAAAACCAACAAAAACAAAGTATCATGTTAGTATTGATGAATACATTTTAAGGTTTAAAAAATAGAGCATAAATGTTCCTGAATATCGTTTGTAGGATTACAAATTTGCATATAAAACTGAATATAAAACAGTGTTTGTAGGGTTTTTTTATCACAATGCACAAATTTTATGCATCGTATTGTAAAATTTTGTTGTTTTTGATGCATCGCAATAAATTATTTGATGTATCGCGTTCACTGAAAATGTTAATACACTATTTTATTTTGGATTCAAAATTTGTGCGTCACGGTGAAAAATGTTGTGCGTCCTGATGCACATATTGTCCATCACGATGCAAAAAATTATACTTGACGATGCACAAAATTATACTTGACAATGCACATTTCTTAACACAAATTTACAAAAATTACATTAACGATGCACATGATACATATTTCTTACACAAAATCACATAATACATTGACGATGCACATTTCTTACACAAAATTATGCTGAAAAATAGTACTGTTATACTAGACGATGCACAATATTATACTTCATGATGCACATTTCTTAACACAAAATCACAAATTACATTGACGATGCACATTTTATACTTGACGATGCACACGATGCACATTTCTTAACACAAAATCACAAATTACATTGACGATGCATATTTCACACAAATGACGATGCACAAAATACACTTAAAAAATGTCATATGTTGATACGGGGACAGTTTTGAAATAAATAGTTAATTTATCACTTAAAAATGATTTAAGCGATTAAAAACAAATATTGTAGATTTAAGCGATTGAGTATTTTACAAAAGGTACCGGCCCGCAATTTTTTCTAGGGTGAATTACGGGCCGGTCCCTTTTTAAACATTTTTAATCGCTCCAGTCCAGTCATCTTTTTTTAGAATCAAAAAAAGTATTTTTAAAGCAGAAAGACGATTATGCCATTAATGAAAGAAAAACATGCGCGCATCAGTAACCCAAGGCATCGCGATGAGTAATCCAAGGCATCGCGTGGGTTAATCATCGTGATGAGCAACCAAGGCATCGCGATGAGCAACCAAGGCATCACGATGAGCAACACAGGTATCGTGATGAGTAACCAAGGCATCGCGATGAGCAACCAAGGCATCATCGCGATAAGCAATCAAGGCATCGCGATGAGCAACACAGGCATCGCGATGAGCAACCAAGGCATTGCGATGAACAACCAAGGCACCGTTTGAATTTTAACTGCTAGAGGGGACTTGATTTTCCAAGGCATCGCGATGAGCAACACAGGCATCGCGATGAGCAAACAAGGCATCGCGATTAGCAACACAGGCATCGCGATGAGCAACACAGGCATCGCGATGAGTAACCAAGACATCGCGATGAGCAAACCAAGGCATCGCGATGAGCAATCAAGACGCCGTTTGAATTTCAACTGCTGGAGGGGACTTGATTTTCGTTTACCTTTCGGGGGCGTTGCTCCCGAACCCCCACGAGGGACGCTGTCCCTTCGACCCTTGCGATTTGACCGGGTAGGTCGATTCCCGTTGCGTTGCCCAGCATACTGCGATTGGTGAATTAAAACTCAAATCATTGATTAAAGTCCCAAAATCAGTCCAAGAACATCTCACTCTGTTTTTGGACAGCACACTGCCAAGCTCGATCTGGATCTCAAAAATAGTTTTTTTTTTTTTTTTTTGTAGAAAAATTGTGCACAAATATAGTACTAAGTTAGGATAACAATATGGAATTGATTTTAAACAAATTCGAAGCTTAAAATATAGATTAAAGTGGCCAAAATAGCCCAAGAACAAGAAAAAATGGGATGAACTTAGAAAATTCGAATTTGATCAAAATGTGATCAAATTCGTATTATAGGCATGAAAATTGATCCCCAAATATGAGGGAAGACTATATTAACAACATGAAATCGTTTACAAGTTTTCAGTTTCTTTGATGTAACTAAATATTTTTTATGTTTGTGTGTGTATATTTTTTTAACGAATCTCTAAAATAAAAGAGTGTTCATATTGCATAGGGACATTTTAAAAAGAAAATTATCAAAATGCTTTTTTCCGATTAAAAAAAAAAGGGTGAAATTTAGAGGTTAAACTTTTTAAAAAAGGGACCGGCCAACAATTTCCTATTTTTTCTATTATTTTCAAACGAATCAAACCCATCTAATATTATGAGGATTGCTTGACCAAATTATAGCATTGTTAGACTAATGAATGTATCACAATATTAATGCTCAAAATTTAGTATGGTCTATAATGGCATCGATTGGCAGTTTGACATACTAAAAAAGAAGCAGATAAGGGCCACAGTTTCGGGTTGTATCCCATTTCTTTGTGCTTTTGCCAACTTGAAAAGAGTTTTGATTGAGTACACAAGATTGCTTTTCCAGCTATTTCCCGGACCCACCTCAAATGGGTTACTAACGCCTCCCCCTTGGACCCACAAACCATGTGGCCACGTCAACAAATCCCGGGCCCCACAATGTTTTGCGCTCAAAAGTCAAAACAAACTTGTACTCCATTCGTTCTTAAATTATTGTCTTTTTTTTTATCTGATTCTAAATAATTATTTTATTTAAAAAATTTTTTTAGAATACCATTTTTATTATTTTATTTTTACTTTTTCTATCTATTTTAATTATGAGCCACATATACATAGATATTAAGAAAAACTATACACTATATCAATATTAATAATTAAGTCAATTAAATTTTTTTAATCCGTGTGCCGGGTCAACCAGACAATAATTTAGGGACAGAGGGAATATTTTTATTACGAAAAATTATTAGCACGTCTATTTTCATAACGTTTTTTTTTTCTCTTCAGTTTGCCTTTTTTCTTTTTAGCTAAAAAGCAGTTTCATAAAATTATTCCTAAAATGTCCCTGTGAATCTTTTATCTTGTAAATTCTATAATTTCACTCGATCTAAAATACTTCATCTTTGTAATGGAAAACGCAATACCTAAGTTTGTAATATCTCCTGTAATTCCTTTATTTTACACTCGATTTAAAACACTTCAAAAGATAATGATTGCCTATTTGTTTATCAAAATTTTATCAGTTAGCATTATATGAATAGACATTTTTTAAAATCAAAATGTTTTAAGCTACGGATTGAATAGAGGAGGGTTACTTGTTGATTCTATTTCCTTTATCCCACCTTTTGATTCAGCTAATGCCCGAATTGGGCATCGCGATGCAATAATTAATAATTTCTATGCAGGAATTGTGCATCGCGATGCAAAAATTAATAAGGGTCTTAAACTGCTTTGGTTCATTGCAATCTAATATTTGAGCATCGCGATGATGAAATTAGACATCGAAATGCTTTGATTATGCATATCAATGCCTGAATATTAAGGACATATTAGTACTTTCATAAAAAAAAAAAAGATAAATGCATCCTGTAATATGCCTTTTACTTAGGTATCGGGTGTCAATATAATTGAATTCGATGCACATATCAGGCATCGCAATGCATAAAATTAAGTTTAAATTTTGGGTTGCACAAATCAGGCATTACCTCGCCAAATTCGATGCACATATTAGGCATCGAGATGTCTTGAGTTACTGATACGTGCGTGTTTTTCTTTCATTAAATTGGGCATCGAGATGCCTTAAGTTACTGATGCGTGCGTATTTTTCTTTTATTAATGGCATAATTATCTTTTTGCATCAAAAATGCTTTTTTTTTGTTTTAAAAAAAGTATAGTAAACTGAAACGATTATAAATGTCCAAAAAGGATCCGGCATGTAATTCACTATTTTTATTAAGATAAACCCAACCTACAACACCCAATTGGTCCATTTCATCCATCCCATATGCATCACACACCAATTTTATACCTTTTGTATTCATATTGTCTATTAACCATGAGAGATTTTTTTTTTTCCTTTTAGTGATTTTATTCTCTTTTTTGCCCCTTATATTATTCTTGAAAGACTAATTTGTACAAAGTATTTTCATCTACTATTGGATGCAAGTTTGAGTCTCGTCAATGGGGAGATATGACAATAGGAGGGGAAGAGAAGAATATTTGTGTAATAGATATGTTTTGCAACATACTATATCTTTTTATTGAATTCTTACCTAAGCTTGGTTACTCAACTTTTTTTTCTCTCAAATTTATACCCTTTTTTGGACTATATTTAAGTTATTTTTGTTGATCATGTCCTTGTTTAAACTTTATTATTTCGTGTATTTGGTCGAAAATAAAATGTTATTCATTACTAAAATTAGCACGCATTATCTTTTTGTTAACTACTCAGTATGAGAGTTCATATGTAATTAGCGAATGTCGAAAATGCCTCAATCCATCTAAAACCTCTTTACCGAATTCGACAATAATTAGCATCATCATCATATATGTTGCCAAGAGAAAATAAGAAAGAGGGATAGAAGCAATTCCATACATTTTAGTGAAGAAGAAAATAAATGAAAACACAGTCGGTACTCTAATAATTAATATGCTTGATTAATTAATATTTTTTGAGACATCAAATTAGGTTTTCAATAGTTTAATCATACACAATGCTTGTAGGTTATTAGTACTTTAATTCTTTACCAAGGCACTCTAAAGTACAGTGGAGAAAGCATCATGTACAAATAAAACAAAGCAATACTTGGAGTGTCGTGGTACAAAATTGGAGTGCAATTATCCTACCCTACTTATTAAACTCAATACTCCATCCATTCATCCAAAAAATTTATTTTTGAAAAATTAAATAATTAAAAGATAGATAAATAGTATTGTAATTGGTGATGATTACAAAAATAATTAATAATAGTCAATATATTTATAGAGATTATAGAGATATTTTTTTAAAATAGAATTTTTAAGTAGAATATTTTAAAATAAAATAAATAATTCTTTGCATCCAACAAAGTGAGTAGTTAATAAACTTTTTTTCTCTCTCTCTTCATTACTATTTATGAGAATATCGACTCTGGTTTCTATAATAATCCATACCCTATTCTAGATAATGTGCTCTAGAACTTTAAAGAATGAAAATGATGGGTGCATGGATTGTCATCTGAATCAAATCAAGAAATTTTATTTTTGTTTCTCTCTCTCTCTCTCTCTCTCTCTCTCTATATATATATATATATATATATATATATATATATATATATATATATGGGTACAGAAGTTTGTTTTATTTTGGGGTAATAAAAGTGGAGTGACAAATTTCTTTTCGGTCAATAAGGGGCGGTCCAATGATAGAGTTAAAATTTTATAAAGTGTAAGATTTTAGATTTGATCTTTTTTTCACGTTTTTTTAGAATACCAAAAATAATAGTAATAATAAATAAATAAAAAACAAACAAACAAATTTCCTTTAGAAATATCCAAACTTACATGAACACTTGATTGATTATGTGTAAAACAACTACAAGTAGCCGCCTTAAATTAAGGCACAAACTTGGCGCAATTGACTAATGTTAGACATTAATTCCATTATAGTAGAAGGGTACATATTGTTGACAACGTCCCAAGTAATGTTGATAGTTGACATGAGACAGACATTAATGATAATCAATGCTAATTTCAAACCAATAAGGTGACATAAATGACATGTTCAATCATTTGTTCTCAGGTTATGTATCTCTCTCTCTATAAACAATTGGAGAATTATTTTTTGATTTCCTACAATAATTGTTAAGGTTTTATTAATGTAAGTATTTCATGATCTCATCCATTGATGATGTTTTATTTCGGATGTCAAATATTTATTTTCAATTTATTGTGACACTCTTAGCAGGATGCAAATTTATGAGCTAAGAGTTTTGTAGTATTCCAAAAATAAAAAAAATGAGCTAAGAGTTTTGTTAACATGGGTCGACGCGACATTTGTACTGGTACATTAGTTGTAATTTTTTTACATTGAAAATATTCAGTGCATCATTGCATTGTTTAATGTTACCATTCAGTGATAATTAATTCACATAATTACATTAATTAATTTTTAACAAGTACTATGTGAGTACATGTTAACATAAGTGTATAGTCAACTGTAAAAGTTAACATGAGAACACCTATTAAAAATACTACGTGAAAAAAAAATTATATATATATATATATATCACTCATCATTTTAACAAAGTGTACTATGTTGTGTTTGAGTATCGGGAAAGTACAGCAAAGGAAAGGAAAATGAGAAATTAATTTATTTTCTACATTATATGTGCGTTTGGATGTATTAGGAAAGTTGGTAATAACAAACATTGTCATTTTCAGGCTGGAAAACTTTTTTCGTAAATCATGTCCTGCACTTTTAGTAAGATCTTGCGTTGCGAGAAAGCTTTATACTGTATTTATTTGTATTCTAACTATTAATCAAACACATCAAAGAAGGTAGTAACTTTTTAATCATTCTTCTTTCCATCACTTCACTCTCCCATAACTCTCTCAAAAATTATTTTTTTGCATAAAATTATTGATATTCAAATAGGGTCTTAAGTGTTACTAGGATGGCTACCAAGTCAATATATAGAAAATTAAAATCTATAAGTAGAATCGCCAAACGCTTAGTTAAACATTTTACAAAATATATTTTCTTGATAAGGGAATATCAAATGGTAAGGATTAAGATTCAGAAGGGTAACATACTTTTTTTGAAGTTTTGCATATTAGCTTTCAGTTTTTGTTGGGCAATCGTTATTGAGGTGGGTCCCAACTTGATACGCCAACATCTCCATTCATTTGTTTGGCGACATCAAGTTTTTTCTAAAATCGAAAACCAAAACAAAAGCATGCATGCTAACTTATATATGTCGGAATTAATAAAAATATATGTTAGCTAATGTACAAAATAATTAAGCATTAGTATGATACCGTTCTGATGACTTTGTTATTCCTTTAGTCTGAACTAAACTGATATTTAGAGTCCGTTTGTTGTAACGTTTTGAAAATGCAGCGTTTTTAAAACGCAAATTATTTAAAACGCGACTTTTTTTATTTATAAATACATTTGAGATATTATGTCAAAACGCAGTTTTTTATTCTCTACTGCGTTTTAAAATCTGTGTTCTGGGAAAAATTTAGGAATTTCAGCGTTTTAAAACGCAGCTGCGTTTTGAATACGCTGTTTTTTATAACGCAGCATTGAAACGCTAAGGAATAAACTGCATTTTATCCCTGCATTTTGGCCAAAACGTACGAACAAACTTGCTCTTATATTGGAATAAGACTCAAAAACCAGTGATTCATTTCTCGATATATAGTTTGAGCCTTAGATGCAAGAATTTTCAGCTATAAAATGTAAGAACACAAAATAAACAAAGGAACTAAACTACAACGCCAATGCAATAGGTAAAGGAAGGAATTGAAGCTTTAAAATAAATTTACTATAATAATAATTTATTTTTATTTAAGAAAATTAATTTAAATTAAACAAATATCTTGGCCGGTTTTGTCGTATTTGTTAATTCCAGTTGTTTCCCTCTGACTTCAATTTGGTTCGAAAAGAAGAAGAAATTAAAGAAAGAAACAAATAACAGTTGGCTTTGCTTTGCCTTAGATTATATTGTTATCCAATTTGTTTATCTTAAGACTCACCTAATTTTTGCCAACCAAAAGACTAACACTCTGTGATTATATGTAAAGGAGAATGTATTCTCTACAACCAAGCACATGAATATCATCGTAGTCACGAGATTTAGTGTGATTGTTCTACTGGTTAGAACCTCGCTCCCCCTATTATTGGTTCCAGGGTTGAATCTCGTTAGAGGAATGTTTGAAAATTTATGATAGATTTAGGATATCAAAAAATATATAAATATCCTCGTAGTCACCGTCATACCTAAATTGGAAAAAGACCATTATCTAGTAAATAATAAAGGGGATATTCTTAAGTTTTGGAAAAACCTAGCTAGTACCCATATTTGGTTTATCTTGTGGAGATTGGAATGACATGGTAATTTTATTTTTTATTTTCCTGATGTGATTTCATTTCATGTTCAATTCAATCTAGATGGATTGCCTTGCATTCATCTAGCTAGCTTGTTCATTATGATCGATCTTTGTTTTTTACTGAAATAAACTTTTTAATACTTGAATAGTTCATTTATATATTATTAAATTTTATTTGATACGTAATAAAAGTTTACGAGTGACGCTGTTAAAAAATGTCATGAAAACAAAAAATATGCTTATTCAGTATACTCTAAAATGTCTTTAGGTATAATATTGATGTTTCTAGATATTTCTATCTCATACAATAAATACACTAAAAATTTAAGCAAGTAACAATATCTTGATCGAAAAGTAAAGTGTAAATGACATAGTCAACCTTATCTATAGAACCAAATTGCAAATTGTAATTAACAAAGAATAAAAATGCTTACATATATATACTTAATTACTTATAGCCCGTTTGGTACAGCGTTTATAAAACGCAGTGTTTTAAAAACATAACGTTTTAAAAAACGCAGTGTTTTAAAAACGGAGGTCTTTCCTTATAAATACGTTTGGGATATCACTTCAATACGCAGCTTTTTTTTTTCCTAAGAGAGTTTTAAAACCTGCGTTTTGGGAAAAAGCTGGGAATTCTAGCGTTTTAAAACGAAGCTGCGTTTTGAAAACGCTGCGTTTTCTGCCGCAGTATTGAAACACATTTTTTTACAAATAAGCTGCGTTTTGGCCAAAACGCTCGACCAAACGGACTCTTAATTACTAAATTTTTCTACCAACGAGGGGGGCTTGACCTAAGAAGAATGAGCTCGATCACTTAAGCAAATTAGTCTCGAGCCTTCAAGCAGTTGGATCATAATTAGTATCAATATATCGTTACGATGTTGTGCAGCAGAAACTAAACAAATTGTGTTAACATCAAAACAAAAACAATTCTCAAGGGACAATTTCGTCAATTAGAGAAAATATTTCTCTTGGTGGGTTACAACTTACAAAAGGGGAAGAAAATTTAGGACATAAATGTCATTATCGAAGACTTTGCCGAAAACACTGCTTTTCTCTCTCCCCGCGTTTCTCTCTCCTATCCTAATCGAGATTTCTCTCTCTCAATCAAATCACAAACAGCTGTCTCCTTTTATGAATCTCTCTGTCTCTCTTTCTCGCTCTAGGGTTTTCAGCAAATTCGATTTCAGTTAGTATAAATTTCTGCGCACTAACTAGCTTTTTGGAGCTCTGTTCAATGCACTAGTACGGGCTGTGTTCTAGATCCGTTCAATGTCTTCACTGTAAGTTTTAGGGTTCTACTCTCAACTGTTTTTATTCACTGTTTCCCAATTTAATTTACCTGCATTTTCTCTAATATACATGTTTTTGCAGATCGTTTATATGTCATAGTTCACATTTTCAATTGTTTGTTTCTGTGAATTTTACTGCGTTATATGCTAATCCAAGTTGATTCATCACTGCAACGTGTATTTTGTTGAAATGTTAATTGCTTAAGTAGGATGTGTTGGAATATACATTATTAGCTGTATTCTGTTGTGTTTCTGTCATTTCAATGCTGCAATTAATGGCTAATTTTGTTGTGGTGTAGTTCGATTTTTAATTTTATAAGTAGGATACTACACAATTATTAGCTGTAATTTGTTGACGTCTAGTTTGGTTTGGAGTAAGTTTTAGATCAGGTGGTTTGAGTTGTGTAAAGAAAGGGTGGGTTTTTGATATGTTCTGAATTAGGAACTCGAGACGTAGCTTATGGAGATGAAAATGCGTGGACAAAAATGAGCGATAAGGAAGTTTTGAAGATGAAGCCTAAGCCACCTCTTGTACCTCTTGGGACACTGATTGGTCGTGAGCTTAGGCAAGAGAATGTGGAGAAACCTACGGTTAGGTATGGACAAGCTGCCCTGGCCAAGAAAGGGGAGGATTATTTTTTAATCCAACCCGATTGCCAGAGGATCCCGGGGAATCCGTCCACAAATTTCTCACTTTTTGCGGTAATTGCTCTACCATTGATTGACTATTTTACTAAGTACTTCGGAAGTCAATTGAGAATTGTGATTGCTATATTGGTTTGGTTGTAATGTGAATGTTCAATTTGGTTTTTTGATAGATTTTTGATGGGCATAATGGTATATCAGCGGCTATATTTGCAAAGGAGAATTTATTGAACAATGTTTTAAGCGCAATTCCTCAAGGATGTGAAAGGGAAGAGTGGCTTCAAGCTCTACCTCGGGCTTTAGTTGCAGGATTTGTGAAAACTGACATAGAGTTTCAGCAGAAAGGCATTTGATTCTCACCTCGTTCATTATCATTTCTAGCTTTATTTTGGGTCTCTTTAGACCATGTGTTTCTTACCACGGCTCTGATATTAATGATAGGAGAGACTTCTGGGACAACAGTTACATTTGTTGTGATTGACGGCTGGACTGTAACTGTTGCTTCCGTTGGGGATTCACGTTGCATTTTGGACACTCAAGGTGGTGTGGTTTCCCTATTAACAGTTGATCATAGGCTGGAAGAGAATGTCAAAGAAAGGGAGCGTGTCACTGCTAGTGGTGGTGAAGTTGGAAGGCTCAATGTTTTTGGGGGGAATGAGGTAAAAGAAATCCACTTTAAAGATATTATTCTCCTAGCTGAAGAAGATTTGTACTTACTTCTCTTTTCACCATTTGGTTTATAGGTTGGTCCACTCCGTTGTTGGCCTGGTGGGTTGTGTCTTTCAAGGTCAATAGGGGACACAGATGTGGGCGAGTATATTGTCCCAATACCTCATGTTAAGCAAGTGAAGGTTTGTAGCTCCTGGCTTAAAGTGGTTCTCTGCTCTAGTGTTAAAATAAAACTTATCTAGTTCTATCTCTTTAATAGCTTTCAAATGCGGGGGGAAGACTTATAATTGCTTCCGACGGTATATGGGATGCTTTGTCATCAGATATGGCTGCTCAATCTTGCCGTGGTTTACCTGCAGAACTTGCTGCAAAGCTGGTTGTTAAGGTGTTGTCTAAGAGAAGCACTTTACCTTTTCCGGTTTGGTTCCCTTTACTACTTAATTCTGGTTGCCTAATGAGTTTTATTCTAATGTTCAGGAGGCACTCAGGTCAAGAGGCCTGAAGGATGACACAACCTGCCTCGTTGTTGATATTATTCCTTATGACGTTCCCGTCTTGCCTCCAACACCTAGGAAGAAACAGAATTTGCTAACTTCAATTATCTTTGGAAAGAGAACTCCAAACCATATGAACAAAACAACGAACAAGCTTTCTGATGTTGGGGTTGTAGAGGAGTTGTTTGAAGAGGGTTCTGCTATGCTTGCAGAAAGGTATGCCATAATTGTTTCCTGTAGAGGATTTCCTAAACTTCTTGAACATTATTTGTCAGAAGTATCTACTTATGCTTTAGGGTCACTTGTTCTTAACCCTTATAGTATTACGTTCAGTCAATGGTGAACATTTGCATAGGTGATCACCGGTAAGGATGCCGATATTAACTGTATAACAGTTTTGGCATAGTGGGATTAATATAAGGAGTCTCACAAGTTCTGCAGGCTCCAAGTTGAATCTAGATGACAAATCAATAGAATTTAAGTTTAGTTGTGGTTTATGTCAAAAAAGAAAACACTACACGTTTAGTCTCGTGCCCTTAACTGACTCTTTTACTTTCTAAACCCAAGTTAAATGCTGAAAAAACATAATGTTTCCTGACAAATATATTGTTAGTGAAAGATGTTTGTTTCTTTGCTGGTTATGATCTTACACCTTTTACCTTTAGTGATCGATTTTCTTCTATTCTTTTTCTTTTTCAAGTTCCTGATCAACTTTGGAAGCTGTATGAGTATTTTATTAAGTATTTTAGCCAACCATTTTGCAACGGAGCATTCTCGCTGACATTAGATGTCCACAACGGATTTCCATTAGTATTCTTGGACGGAGTTTGGATATCCGTTAGTATTTTGGATGGAGTTAGAAGCTTAGAGGCTAGTAAGGATCGTATTATGACTATAGTGGTAAAATTATTAAAAGAAGTAGGAGTGTAAAAACCGGAGCTAAAGCAAAGTAGAATGGGTCATTTTGTCAATAACCATTTTTTTTTTACTGGACTACATATTGAGATAACACTCGCACCTGAACAAATGTATACGGTTGCAGTTGAAACATGATTCTTCTTTAAAGCGCAAGAGAAGCCTGTTTATTGGAATGGGCCTAATGCTGAAATAGACCTATAATATATTGAGGGATAGCAGCTTGGCCAAGGCAAAAGATTGCTTATTTTACTTAAACTACTATTGATGTGATCAGATCCACTGTACCTTGGTCCTGCCGGTTGTCATCTTCGGCATTGTATCTGACAACTTCTGCATCAAAAAAAATTATCTTCTTCTTTGCCTAAAAGTTTGTCATTTAGGTCTAGGTAATCATGTTTTTAAACAACTTTAGTTAGAGATCGTTGGCGACAGGGTCGGTTACAGTTTAGACACATACAAGTCATGATCGTAAATAACTGGTTTATTGTAAGTTAAAGGTCTAAAACAAAGTTTCTGAAGGGAAAATAGCCAATAAGGTTCCTCAAATTTCTTGTTTCTTCTTGGTTGTTGCAAGACTCTTACGGTATTTTCAATTACTTGCAGGCTAGGTAAGGATTTTCCTCTGAACCCAAACTCTGGGCTTTTCAGATGCGCAGTTTGCCAAGTGGATCAGCCGCCAAGCGATGGTCTATCTGTAAACTCTGGGCCATTTTTCTCACCTTCATCTAAGCCATGGGAAGGGCCCTTCTTATGTGCAAAGTGCCGAAAAAAGAAAGACGCCATGGAAGGAAAAAGGGCAAGCATACCCACGGTGATCGTATAACCTGGTAATATAGTAAATACTAATATATTTTTTTCTCTGGCAGTGAGCATGCTTGCTTTCTTTTGCAATCTTTTATTTTTAGGAATGTGTGAAAGAGATGTAGCGGAAATACAAAAGAGTTGGTAGGTGTTGTGGAGATTTTAGATGTTTGTGTCATTTATGGTTTGTGCTCAGCTGTTGGACTGACTAACAAAGAACAGATGCTATTATATATATATATATAATAGGAGTGTGATAGGGTTGATTGCTAACAGGTTGAAATATGTAAGTAAAAACTGACGATCTGCGTACTTGATATCTGCTGTAATGCCTTCTGTTCTGTTGATCACATCTTCCAATGTGGGCTATTCACAATTTATTTACCCCATCACAAATCTTCGAGTCTTAGATTGGTTTATGGGTTTTTGATAATTCTTCAACGATAGTGAAGCATAAGACGCAAGGCACTTGTAATTTCAGTTTGATTTATGTTTGTATCTTCTTGTTTATAAATAAGGCATTGTATCATAAGCCTAAGATGGAACTTATCCTCTACTAAATGTCTTTCTCAATGTATTATTTCTTCAGAATTTATTACTCTTCTGTTACACGCTTAACTTTATTGTTCATAAAGGCACCTCCTCATCAACCTGCGGAATAACAAGTTCAGAATCGCACTGTAGAAATATTTGGCATTAATTAGTATGTGAACATCTTGTAGTATTGTACAATCTAAGAAAAATTTTACCAGTTAATGGTAGAGTAACTAGTTTCGGGCAATCTCAATCTCACAGGAAAAGGGATTTTTTATTTTGTATTTCTACTTTGTATTACCGGTGTATGTTGTTGCACTTGAAATTACACTTCTTATGACTTTTTTTTTTTTTTTTTTTAATACTCCTTCCGTTTTGACTTTATATAGTAAATTGAATTTTTTGTGTACTTTTAAAAAAATTATAAAAACATGTATTTCATAGTACACAAAAAATTCTATGAATTACATGTTTAATGATTTAAAAAAAAAATATGCATCAAATTTTTATTTGAAAAACAATCAATTTAAGTTTTAAAGTTAAAATACGACACACTTATTTATAAACGGAGGGAGTAGTAATTACCTTCGTTCTGTGATGGAGGGAAAACAATGATGGCGGTGTTACTGTTTTTGGGAGGAAAGAAAGGGAAATTGCCAAAAAAAAAAAAGGACTTGAAGTGGAAAATGGAAAAGAAACCACTTTGAATAATACTAGGGGGTAGAGTAATGCTATATAAACAAAATTTGTCCATAGATTTCATTTATATCGTGCTTTTAAGTGTTACATATTCAATGTACAATACTCTCTAAATAAAAGCATGTTGTAAATACATTATATATATATAGTTTTGTACTCTTTTCATCGTAAAACGAGTCTCTTTTTTCTCGATTATGAATAAAAGTAAAATATTCGTGTGATCATGAAGAAACAAAGTCATTCATGTTGGGAGGAGTATGATACAATATCCAAATCTACTTCGTTTCAAATATACATCTTCCGAGCATCTCCTTTTGCTAAGTTCTATATTACTCTTATCACATGGGATCCTTTCTTCTACTTATATTTCGACTGGAAAACAATCGAAAAGATTACTTGACATGGGATTTGAACTTACACCATTTTGGAAATGAACATTCACCTTAACCACATTTTCAACCATTTATTTATATATACATTTATTTAGAAAAATATTATATATATTATAATTAAGTACTGTCACGTAACCCCACTCCAATGCACATGGATCCGCCAGTGTTATTCCCCAAGTGTGTGCTCTTTCTCTCTCTCTCTCTCTCTCTCTCTCTCTCTCTCTCACACACACACACACACAGTCTCCAAGGCTTCCTTGATCAGAATAGAATCGAGATAACTCCAAGTCTCGATTTGCAATTGAGGAACAAAGGGACGTCTAGAATTTTTGGGATTGATGAAATCGGAAGAGAATTAGGGATTTCTGTGCGACCACCTAGGCCCCAAGGCGAGAAGTTAATTATTGAAACGTCACACCTTGCCACCCATTCACTAGGGTGACGTGGTGTGATACATAAGCGTGTACCCACACTTAGGGTGATGGGAATATACCCACACTTAAGATGATGTGGTGTGATGCATAAGTTAATCATTGAAACGTCACACCATGTCGCCCATTCACTTAGAGTGACATGGTGTGATGCACAAGCATATACCCACACTTAGGGTGATAGGAATATAATTTCTTATAACCACCATAGATATAAGGTCTTTTTATATTTTACTCCCTCCGTCCCGGATAAATATTTCTACTTTTTATCTTGAGGTGTGTCAACTAATCTTCCTAAAAACTTTTGATATACAAATTTTCTATTATTCTTCTCAATATACCCTTAAAGTTTCATTTAATACCAACATAGCATATCTTAAAAAAACTCACTTATTTAGAATAGTAAACCTCAATTAATGCTATAGGTACTATCGTCACAACACATTTTTATAGTAATCATTACGTTTCTTATTTCATGTGTTTGTTAATAAGAAACATTTATCTGGACAGAGGAAGTAATTACAAACAATGCTGGCAATTGCGAATCTAGAAATTAACATTTGGCCGGGGAGTTGGAAGAGGGGGAAGGGCACAATAATATATTGGCAAACAAATACTACAAAGTTTTAGAAAATTTATAAAAACTGTAGCAAAATTTTTGTGTGAATATTTTAGTAAAAGAAAATACATTTGTTAAGAAGTTCAAAGACCTATTTTATAAGCTTAATTGATTGATATATAGAGAAAATTAAGGATAAGGATTGTCAAATAAAAAAAAAATTTGGTGGGGGGACTAATATTTTCATAAAATTTATTAAATAATTAAACAACTAAATACATTTTCAAAACTTTGCGGGGGTTGTGGTCCCCACTAAATCTGCCCTTGAAACTAGGACCGTAAGTGATTCGATTAGATTCAGTTTACCTCAAAATTGTAAGCTGAACCGCTTCTATCGATTTGTCAAAATATGAAACCGAACTGAACCATCTTATAACATAAACCGAATCGAACCATATTTTCTTGGTTCGGTTCGGTTTAAACTGCAGTTTGAGAACTCAAAACAAAAAGAAAACCAAAAAATAATTTGCTCAAAAGGACATATCCAGAATATTCATATAACATATAAACAATATACATTCCTTGAATAAACAAATCTGAGAATACGAAAATCTGCAAATAACCAAAATCATTTACAAATTAATATGATATTTTTCAATTGTTTCTTTTACTACAAATAAAGTAATGAAATTTCGAATGAAACGAACACCGAATAGCACCACTTGCCACATATGTGCACGAGTTCAAGATTCAATCAGACTAATTTGCTTCGGTAAAAAAGAAATTTGACGAAATCCACCTTCACCTTGATAATGGTACCTCCATTTAATCAATAAATCCTCTACGAATTAGGGTTCTACCATCATTTGTTTAGAAAAATTAAACTCCGTGATAGAAGTAAAATCAAGAGGGCAAAAAAATGCACAAAATACCTGTAGTAAATTGAGAAAACTTTTGACATTCAGATGAAGAACGATGTAAAAACTCATTGAGAGCGAGACCTTGAGCAGTAGAACCGTAAAAGAAAGGGAATGAAATGGGAAAATTAGGAGATGTAGATGTTTGGCTGTGTTCGTTCGTTCTTGGGAGAGAGAGAAGAGAGAGACTGTGTTCGTTCGTTCTTGAGAGAGAGAGAGAGACGAGAGAGATGACATATGATGATAGAGAAAGAGATAGGATTCTAGATATGATGAGAGAGAAAAGTGACAAGATTGAGGAAAGATGATAGACGGTTTCGGTTAGGGTTTTGAGATTAAATCTTGAGGATAAATAGACAACTATGATTTAATAATAATATAAGTAGTTTGGGATCAGTTCGGTTTGATTCGGTGAATCGCAGTTCGGCCTCTTGAACCGTAAACCGATCTAAACCGGTCAATTTTTTATTTTTACAAATCGAACCAAACCATTTGCTTAGAAAAATCGAACCAAACCTACAGATCCAATTCGATTCGGTTTGATTTTATGGTTTATGGTTACACCCCTACTTGAAACAAGTTGGGAGCCACGCCACACCACAATCTTGCTAATAGATTTTGCCCTTAACAAGGAATAAATATTCAGTACCACTATAAAATTATGTTATCGTGTTAATGTAGTACCATCAACCAATTAGTAGGTAAAAAGTATGTTTAAAAAAGTTTAGAAAGTTCAAAGAGGGCAGATGTAAGAAGCTCAAAAAGGCCTAAGGTTCAAAAATTAACGCCACCTTTATCCAATTACATGATAATTGGTATCATGGGGAGTGAATTTATTGGTTGGTGCTACAACGTCAAACACTTTAACATGGTACGATAACCCCATCCTCCAATCAATAGTCATTTGAATAACAATGCTCCTAGTTACTATTCACTTTAACATGGTACCACCGTCGTTGAATATTTTCCGATAACCCCATCCTCCAATCGATAGTCATTTGAATAACAATGCTCCTAGTTACTATTCGGACCGGCTCAGAGATGGCACTATTTATCCTTTCGTTTAACTAACAAAGTACAAACTATCAAGAAAAAGAGTCGACTCAAGGTACAATTCATAGTAACAACAAGGCTCCAGCAATTAGGAGCCAGCAAAGAAGGAACCAAAAACTTACGATACGATTTTCACATGATATGGGTATAGCACATAAGTTCACCCCAAACCCAAAGAAAGAATAACACAGACCAGAATAACAGAAAACAAGATGGTCACTTGCATTAAACATGGTAAAACTAAAGAAGACGTGAACCAAGAAGGAGCTCAGGAAGGTGGTGACCATTGCAGCTCAATGCCATAGTTCCAGGAATCCATCGGGTCTTCAGGTTTCAAATCCACCACAGAAGTATAGGCAGTGCAACCTCCATCCCTAACCCTAATTCTGTGTGAAGTCATCGATGCATCTTTCAAGTAAGAGCAGCAAAGAGTACTTTTACAGCTGATTCCCTCCTCAACCCTCTCCTCAAACTGCCTACACACACTGTTTGAAGAACAGTTAAGTGGTGACAAGAGAATATTTTCTGAACAGTTCAATAACATGACGGTGTTACGCGAAGATATATTAAAAGGAGAATCCTCGTCAATCCTAAAGCCACCTAAAGAGAGATCGGAAGACTGACACGCATTGTTTTGTATCTTAGGCGGGTTTATAATTAGTTTAGAAGCCAGGCGGTTAATGCTGAGGATTTTGTAGTAAAAACCTTCTGCTGATAAGAACTCTAAACTGTTGCCTTTGTTGCAGTAGATCCTGTAACGGGGATTTCCACATGTATCATTGGTGCTAAGAGGGTAAGGAACTTTCATGCTACCACATTTAGGGCAGGCACTAAGAATCGAAAAATGGGCAAATGCAATGAGTGCGAGAAATGTAACAGACACCATGACCACTCTAGGGTTCTAAGCAGGAGTTTAGAGCTATAGAAGAAACAATATTATGGAGCAATAATAGCATAGAACTAGGTGCCTATTTATACACATTCACTCAAGTCAATAGTATGGCAATGTAATAATGTTTCCTGTAAGATGCCCATTTAATTAGTAGAATATAACATATATTATTGCGATAATCTAAAGAAAGGACACAAGATTTATTATGATAAATATAACTAACATAAATGTTGCCCACTTGGGATGTTCAAGTTATTTCGTACTAAGCGTTATTCTCTCAGCTGGATTATGTTCTTTCACATTCTACCAATCAGTAATCAGGAATGTCACTAGGCAAGAATCTTTAGAACATCTGTCCAAAGTAGTTGCTCTTTCTCCTCATTTGACCATATGTTATAAGATGAAAAGAGAGGTGGTGGTCCAAAAGGAACCTTCATCTTGTTGGATCCTTATTAATTAATAGTCAAATGTTCATTCCAAAGAGCCGAGTAGGGTTCATGCCTGGCAAGAGGTAAGTGGCGGGGGTGCCAAACTTCTAGTTGGGTTCTCAGAAAATAATAAATAAAAAATAAAAAAGGAGCAAAGAAGGTTAAAGAAATCCATATACGGTCATTCGTACCAACAACGATGATCATAGTGCCAGAAATATAGATAGGATGCCAGCCACTAGAGCTCAACTGTGACTATTCCTAATCCTAACCTAAACCCAAACCACCCTAAACCCTATCAACCACTTCTTAAGAGCTATATGTCAACTGATTTTACCATAGCGGCTTGCATATGAAAGTATATATTAGTGGATCTCGTTACATCATACACTCTCCAAGTGAGAGAGAGAGAGGGGGGTCAAAACAATGTAATATTAATTCACGATATGGGGAGACCCAAGGCAAAATCCATAATGTAAGCTAAAAGTATTTTACTCCGGTGATCAGTTACCAGTGACATAACCAAACCTAAATGTTGCAAAGTCAGAAGTGGTACCATTGTAAGGGTGTTTCGGCAGTTTGCATGCCGTTCATTTTCACTTGACCTTATAGTTTGTCTATATCTGTTCCTTTACAAGTGGAAGCTGCAAGGGGACTACAATATACAATTACATACTCTTAGGCCCTCCCTCTACTAATGCTTTACTATTAGTTAGTGACTATTCATTTACCAGCAAACCATTATGAGATAGGATGAATAATGTTAAATAATTACATGCAAGTGCTATGAAGAATAGGAAAGAGCAAGGGCCCATTGGCCTACTGGCTACCTTACATGCTTGATAATGGATTCCATAATTTTAGCCCTTGAATGTTTCGCGAACCCAACGCGTGTCAGTACCAAACAATATTAAATAAAAGGATGCTAATCCCACTTATAAGATTTTTTTATGAGATATTGCCTAATGAGGGCTTGAGGCTTCCCATTTCCGGAAGTGGTTTCACTTCAATAATGAAAACATATATGAATAGGTGAAGACAAGCCGACAAAAGTTCTAAAGATGGTGAGAGGCTCCTAATTGGACGTCCGTGGACACTTGTCAAAGGACAGTACTTATAAACATATAATTAATGGCTACCAGTAATTCTTAACGATCGTACTGGCGTATGTCAATTCCCCAATCGTCGATTATTGATTAATTAGAAACATACTTTTTGCTGTTGTAGGTCTTTCATTTTCAGAAACCTAAGTATTTCATGTGAAATAACAATTTCGGAACTGTCCCATTTTATATTTACTGCAACCAGAGAGATCGATGAAATACTGCTGAAATCTTACAATCCTGTCTCATGCTAATATATCCTGTATGTATAACTGTTTTCAGCACTCTGATTCCAGTGCAACATGTATAGTTGAAACTGGGAGCAAGATGCCACCAGACAAGAGTCACAAGACTCAAAACATGATAGAAACCTTTTTTTGGGTAGTCAGATCGGTTTAACAACATTACTAGCACCTCTAATAATACAAACATTATAGAAACTCCCTTAGTAATACCAAAACTTGGTAACGTACTTGAAAAACTTTCAGCATAAATCTCAAATGATACATAACCGATATAACGAGGGCAAATTTGAAGCAACAATTATAAGACTAAACCATGGTGTTAATTATATGATATTTGGTAAACAAATTCTTGGACCATCAATATAAGGTGCCCTGATGGCATCAAGTGCAAGACTAGATACAGCAATAATTGTCAAAGAACCTTGTTGTTTCTCTAAGGACAGGTCTGGAATCACCACCATCAAAAAGGCCACAACATTTATTAAATAATAAAACCCATTGTATATTTGTCATAGCAAGGAGAATAACTTCGACTTTACTGGAAGAAGTTACCGAATCAATACTATCAGAAGGCTTGATTTTCCAAAGATTAACAATGTTATTGCCTGCTAAAATAGACTTTCATAGCCTTAAACTTAATGATATACTATCGTCTGACAATTTTATGTGGTATAAAGGTCAAGGAACTTATCAAGCATTTCAAACCAAACCTAACCCCCCCCCCCCCCCCGGGTCCACCACCACCACCACCAAAGCTGCAGTTCAATGGCAATGACATCCCTCAACCCCTACACTGGGGAGGAGGGGGTAAGAAGGAAAGAATAAGGGTGACCTAACATGAAGGGAATTATGTCCTTGAAGTATATGCTCGATAATTGAGTCCTTGGAAGAATACACTCTACAATAAGCTAGGTCTCCTAATATTCATCTGTTCTTTCTGCACATGGATCCCAACTTGCACACGTAATACAGGAAAAACTACATGATCTTTTAACTAGCCGACATGATGGTCATGAAAAAGGTTAACATAAGGATCGGCCAAATCTAGGCTATAGGAAAATGATAACCTTGAAAAGTAAAGATGTTCAAAGGAATCCTAACAAATGGTTCTGCCATAATAGATATCATCCATTCTAATTGTCACACCGGAAAACACACAATGAGACATAACAATAGGTAGAAATTTTTGTTCCTTCACAACTAAATGAAATAGAGGGGTAAAAAGGAAACATAGGAACGACTAACCACAGCATTCTAGAATTAAAATTTTGATTAAATTCTAACAAAGATTATGCCTATAATTTAGTCACGCAAGGCTATCAATAAATAAGCATTCTCTTCCCTTAATTGCAAATCAACCCAAAATGACTTTAGATGTTCTTACAGAAGGGTCTTCAGCATTTCACCCTTCTGAGAATAAAATATTTACCATGTGCCAGTTGCCGATCTATGAAAGCAATCCCTCTCCTGCAGCAACAAATGAAAGCCTTGTTAACAAATAAATAAATAAATTAAGATAATAACAAGGTTAGAAGAACAGGCGTTCAACCACATAGACTAGAATGCAAAATACATCACATCATCTCAAAACAGTAGGAAGCCAGCACAACGACTAGTTGTATCTCGCAACTCACTTTTGATACGATGCACCAAACAACAAAACTTACGTAATTCATTGAAAGAAATATTGCTGATACTTTCTCCTGATTTAAAGAGGCGAATCTTCCCTGCAAGGCAACACAGAAAGCAAGATTCTGAGAGTGTTTCACATTACCATAGTTTTAAGACAGATTTAAAGTTCAACATAATATTTACTTCAACACCTCATACCATCTAAGAGATCAAAAACCCAATGCGTATTCAAATTTAAATTGGAATTTGGGATTTTTATAATGCAAGTAGATTTACCATGCACAAGTGTGATATTCACATTTGTTTGTCACCAAAACTTTTACTATGGATCGTATCTTAAAATCTGATTATTTTTCCGTTTCCCCATGTATCCCATCTATCTCACCAAGTCCACAGACCATTGCTGACAGTTACTTATGAACGAAAATCATGAGTGATCATGTCAGTTCTTGCTGCCTTAATCTAGATCATTCACCAACGAGCTCTAGCTCAACTCTCTCTCTCACAACTCCACAGACCGTTGCTGACAGTTACTTATGAACGAAAATCATGAGTGATCATGTCAGTTCTCGCTGCCTTAATCTAGATCATTCACCAACGAGCTCCAGCTCAACTCTCTCTCTCTCTAGCTCAACTCCTCTCTCTCTCTCTCTCTAGTTTTTCTTTTCTTCTTTTTTTCCCTATTTTCTGTTCGCTCCCTTGATGGTGTGAATGTCTATTGTCTACCAAAAGGTTTTCCTTTTTTCACCATTTTACCTTCTTGTGTAAAAACTTCTCAGTTCACATGTTCCAAAAAAACTAAAAAAGGATGTACTTGTGTTTCCACGAAGTTACAAGAATATGTGTCACCACACACACACACACACACACACACACACACATATATAAGACATTATTTCATTCATACTTTTTAAGATTTAATATCTGAATTTGGTGGTAGTAATTGGAACAATGATGCCACCTCTAATGATGGAAGACTATGGAACTAACACCAAAAAGAATTTGAAAGGACTATTTTGAGTCCATAAATATCTTTCATCCAGGTTATGATGATCATGTATGTTTGGACTCTACTTGTGATGTAGATAGGAAATACTCATCCGTCCCAAAAAAGAGAGTCACATCTGAAAAGTCAAAGTTTTTATTATCTTATTTTTGCTTCTCTATATTTCCTTTAAATTGCACTAAAGTTCAAGATTTTTTTTGCATGACAAGTAACATAAATATCATTATTTCGGAAAGATAGAAAACAAAATTGTAAAAATACGAACATTTGTACCTTAAACTTTAGAAATGTGACTCCTTTTTTGGGAAAAACAAAAATGGACAGTGTGACTCTTTTTCAGGATGGAGCGAGTATAACAAACATAGTTTGTACAAATATTACATAATAGCCTAAAAATATATCACACAAGTAGAGTCCAAGGCTCCAAGCCGACATAACTATCAATAGATAAGGTAGACCGAAGTTATTTATGGACGCAATTTAGTCTTTTTCATGATAACCCGCATTAAGATTTGGCAATATGTAGGAGGATCATGGATATAATGTTCAGTAACAACCGAATTTCAAGGTATTCAAGAGTCTGTTTTAGTGTTAGTTTGACAATCTTGACAATCTTTTCATGACTTCAAGGTGGCATCAATGTTTCCAATTACTAAAATAAAAAACGATTATTAAAAGAACAGGCATTAGATACATATTTCAGTTACATATCCATATCATTGTAAAACATTTTCGGTATAGCATGAAAAAATTAATAGAAGCAGAGTCATTTCTTTATTTTTTATTGAACAATAAGTAGAAATTCTTTAAAAAGAATGTAAAATGGAAAATATATATTAAAAAAAAGAAAAGGAAAACCTTTCAGCAGACGCGCACACAAACATGGGAGGGAAAAAGTGCAAAAGAAGCAGAAAATTCAAAGAGAGTGAAAGCGAAAACCAATGGAGAGGGAGCAAGATATTATTCTGATGTACATGCTTGATATTGAGAAGGCTTATGACCAATGGAGAGGGAGCAAGATATTATTCTGAAGTACATGCTTGATATTGAGAAGGCTTATGACCATGTGAGTTGTGATTTTCTGATGAACATACTTTCTAAATTGGGTTTCGGGGACAGATGGAGAGCGTGGATATTATTATGTATTTCCACGGTTAGATACTCAGTGTTGGTTAATGGGGAGCCAATAGGATTTTTCCCTGGTTCTAGAGGGTTACGCCAAGGGGATCCTCTCTATCCATTTTTATTTATTTTGGTTATGGAAGCACTGAGTCGGCTCTTGGATAAGGCAGTTTTGGGGGGGGGGGGTTCATTGATGGTTTTGTTGTGGGTCAGGATAGAAGTTCTTTGGTGAATGTATCTCATTTGCTGTTTGCGGATGACACGTTGATCTTCTCCGCTTGGTCATGCTCTTTTTCCAAGCGGTGTCCGGATTAAGAGTCAATATTGCAAAGAGTGTTATCATGCCGGTTGGGAATGTCGAAGACACCGAGGATTTGGCTTTCTTTTTTGGGTGTAAGATTGTTTTTCTTCCAAATAGCTATCTTGGTCTTCTTTTGGGGGCTCCTTCTCGAAACAAAGCTATATGGAACCCGGTTATTAAGAGATTCAATATTGCAAAGAGTATTATCACGCCGGTTGGGAATGTCGAAGACACCGAGGATTTGGCTTTCTTTTTTGGGTGTAAGATTGTTTTTCTTCCAAATAGCTATCTTGGTCTTCTTTTGGGGGCTCCTTCTCGAAACAAAGCTATATGGAACCCGGTTATTAAGAGATTCGAAAGTCGTTTGGTAGGTTGGAGGAAACAATATCTTTCAAAGGGCGGGAAGTTAACTCTTATGAATAGCATTCTTTTTAACTTGCCTAACTACTTTATGTCTGTAGTAGGGGTTATATCACATTACTCTAGATATTTACCACGTAATTACCTAGTCTTCCCCGAACTAAGACCTACAGTACAAAAACGTACTAGGCTCAGGGACATAGCCCAAAGGGGGGCCGAGATTGACTACTTTAGCCTAAGAGTAATAACGCTTGAGTCTCCACGGCCGCACCCCGGCTTTGTTAATAGTCTCCGTGAGCAAGTTGGCCAAGGGCCCAAACGCTCCGTTAGGAGAACTTCTTGCCTGACCCTATAAGATCCAGCTGGTCAGGGAGCCCGGATCCCTGAACATTAGGGTTCCAAGGAATTAACTTTATACCTCAGGTAAAGGACAACAATTTACCACTAAGCACTTATATCCTTCAGGGATGACCCAGCTTAGGACACTACCGGGGGATCTACTCTAAGTGTAACGGTCGGCCCAGGGTCCCTGAACCCCCAAAAGGTTGGGCCGGTTCTAGAAAACCTCGACGGTTATTGGTTTGGCGGTTGAGGTCAAGAGAAAGTCTCACCCGTTGTACACGTATGTTATCATGCACGTGCAATGCGTGTGACCTGATTACTGAAGAGAGAAAGAGCTAATTGTGGTCCCCGCTTACGATACACGTGTCCTATGATCATTGGATGGTCAATAGGATAATGAAATCTTGCAGGGAATCTTGGAATATTTCCTGTGTCATCCCATACTCATTATAAATAGAGGTCATAAACCTCATTTGAGGGGGGATCGTTATTCGATAATCTAGAGCTAGTGAGTACTCAGTCTTTGCCCTCTTTCTCTTTACCTAAATCAGTCTTGACTTCCACCCCAACCTTTACTATTTTGAGGTTCTTTGATATAGACGTGTCACACCAAGCATTATACCCAGCACACATCACACAATTAGGGACACTCATTTTACAATGTCTATCTTTGTGATCACATCCTCTGTCGCCAAAAGGCTTGAGAAGCTGGAAAGAGACTTCCTGTTGGAAGGTGGAGGAGAGGAAATATCACTTGATTAAGTGGGCGACTGTGACCTCTAAGATAAAGGATGGTAGGTTAGGGATTAAAGACCTTCGAATTTTCAATAACGCTTTATTGGGCAAGTGGTTATGGAGATTCTTAACAGAGAGTGTTGCCTTGTGGATCAAAGTGGTGGTGGGTAAATACGGGAAAAGCATTCATCCTTGGTTTCCTATTGATGTGAGTTGCTCGTATGGTGTGAGCGTGTGGAAAGGAATTTGAAAAGGGTGAGAGTCGTTTAAAAATCATATCTCTTTTGTCATTCGATCTGGAGTTCAAGTTAGCTTTCGGGAAGATGTTCGGTGCGGAGGTGTTGAGCTGAAGAGTGCTTTCCCTTTGCTTTTCAGTTTCGCAGCCGATAAAAACATTACTGTTAGTAATATTCTTCAAGTGGTTAAAGGGATTACCTCTTGGAACCCTCGATTTCGAAGACAGCCTCACGACTAGGAGATTGATTCCTTTGGTCAGTTTTTAGAGCAACTATATAAGGTTATGGTTCAGCATGGTGGAGCAGAGAAAGTAATTTGGGCTAGGAATAAAAATAGGAAATTTTTCGTTAAGAATTACTACGAGGTTCTATCGAAAAAGTGTAGGCCTGTTTTTTCCTGAAAGATAGTGTGGAAGTCCAAGGCCTCGACAAGGGTGGCATGTTTTGCCTACGAAGCCTTGAATGGGGCAATCTTAACATGTGATAATTTAAGGGCTCGGAAGAAAATTTATGTTAATTGGTGTTACATGTGCAAGAGCGATGAAGAAAGCGTAAACCATTTATTGCTCCACTACCCAGTCGCACAGGAGGTCTGGAATTGCATTCTTAACTTGTTTCAAATTTCGTGGGTAATGCCTAGGTCAATTAGAGATCTCTTCCTTAATTGGGCTTTCTACAAGCGTCGAAAGAGGAATCATACTTGGGAGGCTGCCCCTCTTGGCGTGTGCTGGGCAATTTGGTGTGAAAGAACCAAAGAATCTTCGATAATGCAGAGTTGAGTGTTGATAGATTGAAGAATTCCGGACATTATTTTTTTGGTGCACAGAGTCGGGTTCTAATGCCCCCAATTCTTTTGTTGAGTTTGTGAATAGTTTCTCGGTGGGTTAGGCTTTGGTATTTTAAGTATACATCTCGTATCCAGGATGCGCCACCTATTTTGGCGCTTTTCTTTTTATATAATTATTTACTTATCAAAAAAAAATTGGAGAGGAAGCAAGAGGAAGAGGAAACAACTATGTGTAGAAGACTAGCGGGGGAAGCGGATTAAGCTCTATGCTTCCAGATATACCAAGTTTGAGTTGACAAAGATGGCGTGAGAATGTAAGATAGAGAAGCGAGAAAAAGGATTGTCTATTGATGAAGAACGCGAGAATCATCAAGGGGAATCACATGGGCTGTGCTAGATTGAGTGGAAAGAAAAGGTTTTTTTCTTTTTTTAATAAGTAATATGTAGAAATAGACAAGTGTCAAAACAGGTGACACGTCCTATGTACACAAGGAGTATTCAAAAAGGGTAGCAAACTAACAAATAGAAAATCTGTCCTCAAATTCTACAAAAGGATTCGTACCCAACTGAATCAACTCGCCGCACCAAAAAAATAGAGTCCGAAGAGAAAAGGTTCCTTAATAGGTGATTTTGTCTCCAATCTCTAAATCGAGCTTTTTCAAAAAGGGCAGCAAACTAACAAATAGAAAATCTGTCCTCAAATTCTACAAAAGGATTCACACCCAACTGAATCGATTCGCCGCACCAAAAAAATAATGTCCGAAGAGAAAAGGTTTCTTAACAGGTGATTTTGTCTCCAATCTCTAATTCGAGCTTTTTAATCAAAGAATCAACTAGGCAAGTTTAACTGAGTTCATATTGGCCAATTTATCATCAACTCAATGACCAACTGAGTATCACTTGATGTGTTTTAGTTTGCGGAACGGTATGCCCAAAATCCTAACCAAGTCACAGAAGACTCGGTAACTAGGCCAAAATATTGAACCATGTGTTGAACGATCATAAGAAGAGTCATTTAAATTAAAGAAATACTTAGTCATAAGCCATTGCACCCTAAATTATTCTCAAGCTCGACTGTCTACCAAAATAATCAGCCAAGATTTCAGGAATATATACTACTGCGTCCATTCCTAAAAAGAGTTCCACTATTCCTATTTGGATGTTCTCAAAAAAGTGACCACTCTTAGAGGCAGAGCATCTTTTATGTTACTTTTACAAATTTGTCCTTGGTTAACATTCACATATCACAACAGCTTAGGGTAAAGTTGGAACGCAGAATACATGGATATGATCATAATGTAGTCAACTGGTACTCTTTAATCTGTGTGCCAGTCAAAAAGGACTCTCTTTTAGGAACGGAGGGAGCACAATATAGGTTTAAAGAAAACTGATAAGTAGTACAATATATATTATAAATGCATATAATATTGGTAACATTTTACACACTTAGAGCTATAATTCACTCTAACTATTAATCCTACCAACCCATTACTTAATTTAAAGAATTTTTAATTGTGCATTATAGGCATCTGGCAAAATCCAACCCTAAGTTGTCAGGGAACCCATCGGTTGGTTCAATCTTTTAAAGCCAAAAGGAAAAACTTTTAAAAGGGAAAGGCACCTGGCCATTTGTTTGGGAAAGTTAATCCAACCATTTGTGAATCTAATGGCTCAGAAGCCTTGGATGCACAAGTGGGATACCCTTGTTTGCTTTTTCTCTTTTTCTTTTTTTGGAAATGTATATGTAGTAGGGATTGTGTCACATCAATCTAGGTATTTACCACGTAATTACCAAGTCTTCCCCGAACTAAGACCTACCGTACGAAAACGTACTAGGCTCAGGGACATAGCCTAAAGGGGGGCCGAGATTGACTACTTTAGCCTAAGGGTAATGACATTCGAGTCTCCACGACTGCACCCCGGCTTTGTTAATAGTCTCCGTGAGCAAGTTGGCCAAGCGCCCAAACGCTCTGTCTCGAGAACTTCTTGCCTGACCCTATGAGACAGCTGGTCAGGGAGCCCGGATCCCCGAACATTAGGGTTCCAAGGAATTAACTTTATTCCTCAGGTAAAGCGCAACAATTTCCCACTAAGCACTTACATCGTTCAGGGATGACCCGGCTTAGAGCACTACCGGGGGATCTACTCTAAGTGTAACGGCCGACCCAGGGTCCCTGGACTCCCAAAAGGTTCGGCCGGTTCTTGGGAACCTCGAGGGTTATTGGTTTGGCGGCTGAGGTCAAGAGAAAGTCTCACCCATTGTACACGTATGTTATCATGCACGTACGACACGTGTGACCTGATTACCGAAGAGAGAAAGAGCTGATTGTGGTCCCCGCTTACGGGACACGTATCCTATGATCATTGAATGGTCAATAGGATGATGACATCTTGCATGGAATCTTGGAATATTTCCTGTGTCATCCTATACTCATTATAAATAGAGGTCATAAACCTCATTTGAGGGGGGATCGTTATTCGATAATCTAAAGCTAGTGAGTACTCGGCCTTTGCCCTCTTTCTCTTTACTTAATCAATCTTGACTTCCACCCCGACCTTTACTATTTTGAGGTTCTTTGATATAGACGTGTCACGCCAAGCACTATACCCAGCACACATCACACTCTAAGGAACACTCACATTCTACAATGTCTATCTTTGTGATCACATCTTTTGTCGCCAAAAGGCTTGAGAAGCTAGAAAGAGACTTCCTGTTGGAAGGTGGAGGAAAGGAAATATCACTTGATTAAGTGGCGACTGTAACCTCTAAGATGAAGGATGGTGGGTTAGGGATTAAAGACCTTCGTATTTTCAATAACGTTTTGTTGGGCAAGTGGTTGTGGAGATTCTTAACAGAGAGCGTTACCTTGTGGATCAAAGTGGTGGTGGGTAGATACGGGAAAAGCTTTCATCCTTGGTTTCCTATTGATGTGAGTTGCTCGTATGGTGTAAGCGTGTGGAAAGGAATTTGAAAAGGGTGAGAGTCGTTTAAAAATCATCTCTTTTCTCATTCGATCTGGAGTTCAAGTTAGCTTTTGGGAAGATGTTCGGTGCGGAGATGTTGAGCTGAAGAATGCTTTCCCTTTGCTTTTCAGTTTCGCAGCAGATAAAAACATTACTGTTAGTAATATTCTTCTCGGTGATTGAAGGGATTACCTCTTGTAACCCTCAATTTCGAAGACAGACTCACGACTAGGAGATTGATTCCTTTGGTCAGTTTTTAGAGCAACTATATAAGGTTATGGTTCAGCATGGTGGAGCAGAGAAAGTAATTTGGGCTAGGAATAAAAACAGGAAATTTTTCGTTAAGAATTACTATGAGGCTCTGTCGAAAAAGTGTAGGCCTATTTTTCCCTGGAAGACAGTGTGGAAGTCCAAGGCCCCGACAAGGGTGGCATGTTTTTCCTACGAAGCCTTGAATGGGGCAATCTTAACATGTGATAATTTAAGGGCTCGGAAGAAAATTTATGTTAATTGGTGTTACACGTGCAAGAGCGATGAAGAAAGCGTAAACCATTTATTGCTCCACTATCCAGTCGCACAGGAGGTCTGGAATTGCATTCTTAACTTGTTTCAAATTTCGTGGGTAATGCCTAGGTCAATTAGAGATCTCTTCCTTAATTGGGCTTTCTACAAGCGTCGAAAGAGGAATCATACTTGGGAGGCTGCCCCTCTTGGCGTGTGCTGGGCAATTTGGTGTGAAAGAACCAAAGAATCTTCGATAATGCAGAGTTGAGTGTTGATAGATTGAAGAATTTCGGACGTTATTTTTTTGGTGCACGGAGTCGGGTTCTAATACCCCCAATTCTTTTGTTGAGTTTGTGAATAGTTTCTCGGTGGGTTAGGCTTTGGTATTTTAAGTATACATCCCGTGTACAGGATGCGCCACCTGTTTTGGCGCTTTTCTTTTTATATAATTATTTACTTATCAAAAAAAAAAAAAATGGAGAGGAAGCAAGAGGAAGAGGAAACAACTATGTGTAGAAGACCAGCGGGGGAAGCGAATTAAGCTCTATGCTTCCAGATCTACCAAGTTTGAGCTGAGAAAGATGGTGTAAGAATGTAAGATAGAGAAGCGAGAAAAAGGATTGTCTATTGATGAAGAACGCAAGAATCATCAAGGGGAATCACATGGGCTGTGCTAGATTGAGTGGAAAAAAAAGGATTTTTTTTTTAATAAGTAATATGTATAAATAGACAAGTGTCAAAACAGGTGACATGTCCTATGTACACAAGGAGTATTCAAAAAGGGCAGCAAACTAACAAATAGAAAGTCTGTCCTCAAATTCTACAAAAGGATTCGTACCCAACTGAATCGACTCGCCGCACCAAAAAAATAGTTTGAAGAGAAAAGGTTCCTTCACAGGTGATTTTGTCTCCAATCTCTAAATCGAGCTTTTTCAAAATGGGCAGCAAACTAACAAATAGAAAATCAGTCCTCAAATTCTACAAAAGGATTCACACCCAACTGAATCGATTCGCCGCACAAAAAAAAATAAAGTCCGAAGAGAAAAGGTTTCTTAACAGGTGATTTTGTCTCCAATCTCTAATTCGAGCTTTTTCATCAAAGAATCAACTAGGCAAGTTTAACTGAGTTCATATTTGCCAATTTATCATCAACTCAATGACAAACTGAGTATCACTTGATGTGTTTTAGTTTGCGGAACGGTATGACCAAAATCCTAACAAGTCATAGAAGACTCGGTGACTAGGACAAAATGTTGAACCATGTGTTGAATGATCATAAGAAGAGTCATTTAAATTAAAGAAATACTTAGTCATAAGCCATTGCACCCTAAATTATTCTCAAGCTCGACAGTCTACCAAAATAATCAACCAATATTTCGGGAATATATACTACTACATCCATTCCTAAAAAGAGTTCCACTATTCCTATTTGGGATGTTCTCAAAAAAGTGTCCACTCTTAGAGGCAGAGCATCTTTTATGTTACTTTTACAAATTTGTCCTTGGTTAACATTCACATATCACAACAGCTTAGGGTAAAGTTGGAACGCAGAATACATGGATATGATCATAATGTAGTCAACTGGTACTCTTTAATCTGTGTGCCAGTCAAAAAGGACTCTCTTTTAGGAACGGATGGAGCACAATATAGGTTTAAAGAAAACTGATAAGTAGTACAATATATATTATAAATGCATATAATTTTGGTAACATTTTACACACTTAGAGCTATAATTCACTCTAACTATTAATCCTACCAACCCATTACTTAATTTAAAGAATTTTTAATTGTGCATTATAGGCATCTGGCAAAATCCAACCCTAAGTTGTCAGGGAACCCATCGGTTGGTTCAATCTTTTAAAGCCAAAAGGTCAATCTTTTAAAGGGGAAAGGCACCTGGCCATTTGTTTGGGAAAGTTAATCCAACCATTTGTGAATCTAATGGCTCAGAAGCCTTGGATACACAAGTGGGATACCCTTGTTTGCTTTTTCTCTTTTTCTTTTTTTGAAAATGTATATGTAGTAGGAGTTGTGTCACATCAATCTAGGTATTTACCACGTAATTACCAAGTCTTCCCCGAACTAAGACCTACCGTACGAAAACGTACTAGGCTCAGGGACATAGCCTAAAGGGGGGCCGAGATTGACTACTTTAGCCTAAGGGTAATAACACTCGAGTCTCCACGGCCGCACCCCTGCTTTGTTAATAGTCTCCGTGGGCAAGTTGGCCAAGGGCCCAAACGCTCCGTCAAGAGAACTTCTTGCCTGACCCTATGAGATCCAGCTGGTCAGGGAGCCCGGATCCCCGAGCATTAGGGTTCCAAGGAATTAACTTTATGCCTCAGGTAAAGGGCAACAATTTACCACTAAGCACTTACATCCTTCAGGGATGAGCCGGCTTAGGGCACTACCGAAGGATCTACTCTAAGTGTAACGACCGGCCTAGGGTCCCTGGACCCCCAAAAGGTTGGGCCGGTTCTTGGGAACCTCGAGGGTTATTGGTTTGGCGACTGAGGTCAAGAGAAAGTCTCACCCGTTGTACACGTATGTTATCATGCACGTGCGACGCATGTGACCTAATTACCGAAGAGAGAAAGAGCTGATTGTGGTCCCCGCTTACGAGACATGTTTCCTATGATCATTGGATGGTCAATAGGATGATGACATCTTGCAGGGAATCTTGAAATATTTTCTGTGTCATCCCATACTCATTATAAATAGAGGCCATAAACCTCATTTGAGGGGGGATCGTTATTCGATAATCTAGAGCTAGTGAGTACTCAGCCTTTGTGCCCTCTTTCTCTTTACCTAATCGATCTTGACTTCCAACCCGACCTTTACTATTTTGAGGTTCTTTGATATAGACGTGTCACGCCAAGCATTATACTCAGCACACATCACACCCTCAAGGACACTCACATTCTACAGTATATATTGTTATTCGCTTTTGAACAAACATATATATTTGCCGAACACTGTATGTACATTTTCAAAAAAGAAAAGTAAACAACCTGGATCCCACTTGTGGATCCAATTGGATCGACAAATGGTGGATTAACTTAGCGAAAAAAATGGCCACGTGCCTTACCCATTTCAAAGACCTAGTAAATGATGTGGGTAGGATTTATTTTTCTTGGAATGGTGTGAGGACGTGATATAAATGATAACATGGTATGTCAATGTCATTTAATCATGTGAAATGGAGAATGAAATCAGCCAAATTTTCAAATCATAGCAAAGAACAAATCTCTATCTATTCCCAGTAAGCCTGCAATATGTTGGGCTCTAGCTTTACGAATGTTGAAATATCCCTCTAATAGCTCACTATGTTTTCTTAATATTAGTTTGTTTTACCTCCTCGTAGATTATATTTGATTTCCCTTAGCCTTTAAGCTTCCTCCATTTTTCCTGTCTGTTTTCTTTTATCTCTATCATAAATTGTTTTAAAATTTTTACAAGAATATCAGTCCAATAAGACGAACTAATCCCCCCAAGGAACCAATCTCCTCCATAAAAATTAACTCAACTCAGCCTTTGGACCATTTACTTGGAATCGGCTACATGAATCCTTTTAGACCAATGGAAGGTCATCACAAGTCGCACTCATTCATATCCTTCTTTAATATTGTTTTCCATGTTCTTACTTATCAAAATATTATATATATATATATATATATATATATATATATATATATTGTTTTTCATGTTAGAGTTGGTCTTCCCCTACATTTCCCCTAACTCTAGCCTTAATATTAATATGAATACTATCACACTTCATAATGAGTGCATAATTCTGCTACACTCATTCTGTTAACATACTCTTTCTTAGTTGTCCGACATTCATTTCATAATGTAGCGTGAGTCTAATGGTTGTCTTATACGGCGTTCCTTTCAACTTATAAAGCACACTACGCTTATTACATAACACGCCACATCCACTTCACCCAACCTAATTAAGGTTTGTGACTAGCATCATCTCCTACCTATCCATCTTGATTAATATTTGATCCAAAAAACATAAATGAATCCCTTTGTGGTATTTCTTCACCATCAAACCTAACGGTCTGCACCATTTACGCTAAAGTAAAATTCCATATATTCCATTTTACTCGTACTTATTTAAACCCTTTGACTTCTAAGGCTTGTCTCCATTTTTCTAGTTTATCATTGACCCCATTCCTCGTTTCTTTGATAAGAAATCCCATCCACAAAAATTTAAAGAAAAAAAATACAGAGAATATTAACAATTTCCAGGCAGCGATATTATTCCCCCACCTATCAACTGAAATGGCTTACAATTGTTTCACCACCTAAAAACTTACCAAACTGCCCATGAACTCAAGCGTCTTGAGAACACACATAGATGTTCTGTTAATTGACATGCACTACCAACTCAACAACCTTTTTTTTTTTCTTTTTTTGATAAGTAAAATATGCATAGAACATAAAAATTCACCGAGGGAGCCAACTCAACAACCATTTTTTATCCTCCAAGGAGCTCACAACCTTCAAAATGCCTTCTATATCTCTCCCTCCAAATTACTACCCGAGGCAGAATGGGGCAGCTACCCTTCCCCTTAAACCAGGCTTTTTCCTCAGCATACACCCTACGAAGAATGATCGATAAACTTCGTGGAGTGCCAATTTCTGTAAGGGAATAGAATCCATGGAAGTAGACTCTTTTGCCTCATGGTATCTTTTGATTAAATCCATAAACAGTGAGTTCAGAGTGGAGGTGGAGGACTATCCATGCAAAGCTTGGAGGACCATGGATCCAAAAATAATGATAGCATATTTACCTATATCAAAGGAGGACTGAGAAAACAGGATATATTTTCTCATTCTAGGTTGAAACAAATAATTATTTTTGTCTTGATTAGTGAAAGGATACGTAACATAATCCAGCCTCGCAAAGGATAATATTGCAAAAATAGGATAATATGGCAAAAAATAAGGTGCAACCAATGTGAACACGATGACATACCATCACGGCGTACACAAATCTCTGGAATATTTTTAACTCCACCATTGATACTGTCATTGTAAACTCTCGTTTCAATATCACCCTCAACATAAACTGAAGTGCTGCAGGAAGTTAGGATATAAGACAAAACACATGCAGACAGAGAAGATCCAATTTACAAAGATGTTCTGACATACTTCTTGGCAAATTTTTGAACTGCATAAGCCCCAAGTGCTTCATTGTGCACAGCAATACGATGCCACTGAGCAGGTCTTGGCAAGTCCTTGTTTCCTAATAGTCTCTGATCGAACATGCCTCCTGTTCCAACTGTAAAGATGGTTACAGTCCTACCATTTCTCAGAATCTTCTGCACAGGAGCTTGCCCAACTTTCCCACATACAATTGCCTGCAAAAGGAAAACAAAATTTTGTTCCTTATTGCAACATACAGAGAAGGTTAAGGTTCAAAACCTTCCAGTTGTTTTCATGACAATAGATACAAGCAAAGGAAACAAACTTTACAGCTTTCCCATGACAACTGCTTTCTTATCTTTTTCGTAAAAAACTCAGCTCAAGAAGATGCAGTTTCACTTAGCACTAGGTCCATCCAGCTAATAAAAGAATTCAATGTCAACGAAATCTAATGCCTTATGTTCCACATCAATCCTCAGCAGCCGATCGAGGCATGCTGGTGAATTCGGATGTCACCCGACACATGGAACTTATGCCGCTCCAATGGCTTGTAAAAATACGCACATTGCATATTTGTTAAGCAAAACCAGATTAGGAAACTTAATTTACCAGGGTGGTCCAGCGTAATGTGCAATGTGTATTGTGTATATAATCTCATTTCAAAAAAAAAAATTAGTCCAGGCACTCACTGACTACAAATAATACACACCTTCTCAATAACTCACTGCAAATGGCCCACTATCTTGCATAAAATTGAACTGATACACAATGATCCCAGAGTGAATCCAAGCATGCTAAAACAAAAGAATCACATTCTCCTTAACAAGAATTATCATTACCCTATGTACACCTCGAAAACCCCAACCCTTTCTGGGATCAACACCCTGGAGCTGTAACTCCGACTTGTCAGGTAGGAACTCATCGTCATTAATATCATCAGCTTCATTGCTCTTTACGCCATCACCGCCGTCATTTATATCATCAGCTTCATTGCTCTTTACGCCATCACCGCTGTCATTATCCACACCATTAAAAGGAGCAGATGATGAAGAGTTGTACAATTTGGAGCTTCCTTGCAATCCCATCCCTGCAATGCTCATTAAAATTAGGTCAAAAATGTATGAAAAGAAGGCAAAATGCGCCAGACAAGCTATAAATAAATTCATTTTGTTCACGCACACAAGGAGTTTGAGAAAAGTCCAATAAGAGCCAAAAAAACATAGTTGGCGTCGTATAATTCTAATGGCTTACTGAAATTTCATAGTAATACCCATAACAGAACCCAGCAGCAGCAATCACATACACAAACACGCACACGCTTGGTGACAAACACACAATAAAGACGCACACATAGGAAGAGAGAAAGCTACCGAATGAAGAGGTGGGTGTGGTTGAAACAGATAGCCGTAAAGATCTCACAAACCTTGCAGCCATTGAATTCATTTCTCAAGTTTTCAAATATAGCGACTACTATTATTTGGTGAATACACCAGTAGAGAAAGAAGTGACTGTAAAAATGTGGGATGAACAAGGGTTTAAGGAATCCGACAAAGTGGGTTTTGGGTTTGAATTGGTTTTTATTAAACGGGTATATATGAATCCGGGTTGGATCGGGTCTTTTAAGGCCCGGTTGTTTTGATGAAAATTGACTTGCCCCGTTTTAAAATAAGTGTCTTCAAGTGGCTTTATACCAACTATATGAAAATCATTAAATTCATAAAATTTTCCTATAATATCCTAAAGTATTCTCTTAATATTATGATACCCTTCTCTTTTTTTACACACAAATAACAAAAATATTAAAGACAATTTGTTTATGAAATTTTTCACAAAATAAAAAGGTATAATACAAAGCTAGACTAACAAAGGTGGTTTTTGGAGGGAGCAAAGAGAGAGCAAGGCAAATAATTGGGTTCTTCCATGGAGCACAATGGGAGCTTAAATGGCCAAAAGCATTTTTGGTAGCAATTTAAGTTACGGTAGCCTATTAGGATCCAAGGAGACAAAACGGCATCGCTTTAAGATGTAAAAGACCAAAACACGTTGTTTTGAGTGGTGCAAGAGACAAAAAAAAAAAAAAAATACAAAGCGACTTACAAGCCGCTGACACTTCTCCTTTCCACGTGTCACAAGGTGTGTGAATGACATTTTATTTTTACCCTCTTCGGTTTTCGGTTATTTTTCACTCAAAATTTTTTTTAAACAAAATAAAGTACACATTTTTCTCTATTAATAGAGACTTGATTTTTTTCATTTGGACATCGGATTAATATTCTACAAAATTTTCACTCTACAAATTTGGATATAAAAACCATTGAAAGAAAATTATTATTTGAGTAGCTTTTGAGTATTTTTATAATAAATTTGGTTGTAAAAAATGGCTAAGCTCCTAGTAAGCTCTTGACCATTCGTTCTTGCTCCAAGAGGCTAATAATATCATTTCTAAATGATGGGATCCTCACAAATACATGCAACACGTGTCTTCCACGTAGTCTCCAAGTAGGACCCAGCTGGCCACGGTGGCAACAAGAAGCTCGGAACCCAAGGCCGAGGTCGTCGGTCAATCCAGACCTCGGCGCGACCTAAGACCCAAGTCGTCACCGAGGACGACTACATACGAGGACCCCCCGCGCGACCTTGGAGCAGGTCGGCCTCCCAGCATTAAATGCCCACAGTGTGTCAGTACCTAATCCAACAAAACCCATACATTCTCATTAATGGCAGCACCCCTCCTGGCGTGTGGCGGCGCTCCTGATTATCAGCCTCCCATTCCCTCAAATCCAGGAAGATATTACCTGCTCACCTACTCTGACAACGTGCCCAGCATGACCATACCTCAGCATGGACCTCCTCCTCCATTCACGGGTGACACACCAAACATCAGCACAGTATCACCATTGGCTATAAATACCAGGAACCAGAATGCATTCAGGACTAAGGTAACATTTACTCTTTACAAGACAAAACTCTTCATAGCTCATTTACACACCACCACCATATCACTTACACTGCCTGTATACTCAAGAGAGCCTCACATAAGCCTCTCAACCCCTCTTAACTCCTCATACTGACTCTTACGCCGGAGGGCCATAGTCGGGTCAAACCCCCGACACCCCTAACGGTCTTTGTTTTGACAGGTAGTGCTTAGTCCCGTCATCAAACCCCTTATAAAAAACGCCTTTAGAGAGCCGAGGCATCTTGACCAAGGAAGCTTGCTACACACGGAGCCGACGTGGTCACCAAAACCATTTCTGCGTGATCAGTTTGGTTCCGTTGCCGGGACCTCTTTAAAATCTTCAAAAACAAAAGAGTAAATGGCCACCTCTAAACAAACTCCCCTCAAACAGCCACCTCCTCCAACTCCAGTAGTTCCTCAAGCGGAGGTACAGCCTCTGCGAGCTACTGAAATGACCACTGAACAACCCCCCAATCCCGTCCTCGAAACACCGGCCAAGGTCGCTAAAGTAGCAAGGACCTTGAAACCGGTTCAGACGATAACCAAAAAGAAACAGCCAACTGGGAAAGAGAAAAGGACTAACAGCGGGCAGCGAAGAGAGCGCTTGCTCGCGAGCAATGTCAACACGGGGGCCCCGCACGTAAGGAACACCCACCGCTCGAGCGAGCCAAGGCCCTCACTCAAAAAGAGTGGGACTTGGCCGAGTTAGAGCACATCCGCAGGAAAAAGCTTACCTCGAGAGACAGAGGGAGTTGGAAAGACGCGAGAGCCGGCTCGCGCGTGGTCGCCCTCAACGTGATGCCGGGCATGATGAAGGTCGTAGGGAGATCAACCCCCGCGGCCAGACTGGAGGGTCACACGGGCGACCTCACTCACGAACCTCGCCTCCGGCAACCGTGCGGAGCGTTCATGAGAGTTGCTGCAAAAGTTAGTGTCCACGATAGAATAGCCGGACGATGAGCGGTCTCGTCAAAGGGGAGCGTGCACTCGAGAATTTCATATTCCTCGAGGTCGCATAGGGAACAGGAGCCCATCAGAGGGAGATCGCAAACCAGGGCCCGATCAGGACATCGCCCGCGATCTCCCACCCCCGAAAAAAGTGAAACTCGATCAAACGCCTCCTCGTTCAAAAGACGAAGAGGGGAAGGCAGACCTCCTCGCCCAGAACAGACAAACAAAGAAACCACAGCTGGTACCGTGCTTAACCAACTCCGCGAGAGGTTGGACGCCTTGGAAACAGGCAAGCTTGCCACCAAACCCCGAGACCAGTTCGCCCCATTTTGCAGAAGAATCAGGGATACATCGCCAGACTCCCGCTTGAAACTCCCTGCCCTTAAGTCGTATGAGGGTAAGACAAACGCTAGAGAGCATGTCTCTAGTTTCGAAGCGAAAATGGGCATTTGCACCAACAAGCTGGATCTATGGTGCAAAGCATTTCTGAGTACATTTGAAGGAGCCGTGTTAAAGTGGTTTGAAGAATTGGAGAAAGGGTCAGTCGCCGATTGGCATGACTTTAAAAGCAAATTCTTGGAGAAATTCTCATCGGCTGGCGACCTCCCCAAAAGCCAGTCCGACCTGGCCAAGTGCAAACAGGGCGAGGACGAGACTCTCCAGGATTACCTCAAAAGGTTCAAGGAAGTTGTTGCCGAGTTGCAAAATGTACCCGACCAGATGATCATCCTCTGTTTCGAAGCTGGAATCCAGCCCGGAATGATGACCCATGAGTTCAATCTCGGACGACTCACTAGTGCATGCATGTACCTCGCCGCACAAAAGATCGGGAAACAGAGCGAGATTGAGTCGAAAAGAACAAAGGAAAAGGCCGAAAGCAAGCCACTCCAAGGAGGTCGGCGAAGGAGGCAAAGAAGGAGCAATGGATACAAGGGAAAAGGTAGCAAATTCCACAAGAAGGACGAGCACTTTACCCTCTCAATGCCCCGAGAGCACATAATGAACGTGCTATTTCGAGAGAACAAGATCCGAGGCCCTTCCCAATGAAGGAACCGAAAGACCCAGGAACCGAACAAGCGTTGCGCTTACCACAACGAAATTGGACACAACACCGAGGACCGAGAGTTGAAGAGAGCGATCCAAAACCGGTAGACCAGGGGATCCCTCGAAGGTTTGAACGGAAGGAAGGCGAGCAACCACCTCGGCCAAGAGACCCTCCAAGGGTTGACGTCCCCACCGAGGATGCCGAGGTCCATACAATCTTGGAGGATACGAGGAGTATCACCCTCAAGAATACTATCCACAACACGGACAAGACGTTCACCCACTTCCGCACGAGACGAGGAGGGGATAGTTTTTATCCAAGCGAGCTCGCCACCAACCCCGTTGCCAAGGAACAACCTCTAACGCTCCGAGTTCGGATTGGGAGTCGATTTGTAAGAAGAGTCTTGATCGACAGGGCGGAAGAAATGTGATGTTTGATTCCCGGGCGTTAGGATTCCAAGACGCTCATCTCACTCCCTGCGGTGTACAAGCGGAAGGATTCACAGCCACAAAGCCGGGGCCAAAGGAATGATCACCTCCAAGTTACCCTCGGTGAGCACGAGAAGACAAGGACCGAAGATGTCACCTTCCTCGTCATCGACCAGGCCCCCGTACAATGCCATTCTCGGGCTTCTGCCCAAATCAAGTTTGACATGGTCTCCTCCCCGCACATCAAAGGATAAAATTCCCAACAAAACAAGGAATTGAAATGATGAAGAATGACCCCAAGAGCACCCCGAACTATCGAAGCTCGTGAGGCGTAACGAGGAGAAGAAGAAAGTGATGACAACAACCTCGGGAGGCCACCACGAAAAAGTGACCCCCGAGAAAGGAAGAACCATGGAAAGAAAGGAAGCAGAGAAAACGGCCGCAGGGACCAGTGAAACCAACAAGCTCGCCAGTGAGGCCGAGCTCAGTCAGACTGAGGCATAGCAATCAAAGCGGGCTAAGAAAAAAAGCCCGCAGCGAAAAGATGGCACGGACCCCAAAACTTCCGATGATGTCGATTTTGGGCCGGACGCCCGAGGACCCAAGGTGGTGGTCGTAGAAAGTCCGGATAATCGGAACGAAGGCGACATCCGCCTCACGAGAACATTGACGAGGTGGTTATAAACTTCGATTATCGAGCAAAAGATCAAGGTTGGAATGGAGATACCCGAGGACGAGAGGAAGAAATAATCGGGTTCTTGCGAGCTAACAAGGATGTGTTCGCATGGAAGGTCGAGGATATGCGGGGCATTGACGAGGAGGTCGCGTACACAAATTAAGTGTGGACAAAGCTGTCACACTGTTCGGCGACCTCGAGTCTTTTCGCCGAGAAGCAAGTGCGATAAAGGAAGAGATCGAGAAGCCGCTGCGAGATATCATCGAAGAGATCCTCTACCCGACCTGGATTGCCAATGTTGTGATGGTGAAAAGACAAGCGGAAAGTGGCGAATGTGCGTGGACTTCACCGATCTCAACAAAGCTCGCCCTAAGGACCGGTATCCCTACCCCGAATAGACCGGCTCGTCGACGCGATTGCAGCCACCGGATCCTAAGCTTCATAGATGCCTACTCGGGGTACCATCAAATCGAATGTGGTTAGCCGACAAGAAGCCGCGCCTTCCGAGCCGCAGTGCCCTTCGTTACAAGATGATGCCCTTTGGGTGAAGAATGCAGGAGCCACCTACCAAAGAATGGTTAACAAGGTGTTCGGTGAACAACTCGGCCGCAATGTAGAAGCATATATTGATGACATGGTCATCAAAACCAAGGACACCAACCACGTCGCCGACTGCATGAGACATTCACCAACCTCGAAAGAATGGAATGGCCGAACCCTGCCAAGTGCGCCTTTGGGGTAACGGCGGGAAATTCCTGTATATGGTGAATGAGAGAGGCATTGAAGCTAACCCGAGAAAGATTAAAGCCCTGGTGGACATGCGAGCTCCGACTCAATACGGGAATTCGGAATCGAATGGTCGCATCACGCCCTCGGTTCATCGCTAGAGCGGCGGACGAAGCCTACCCTTCCCGAAAGTGTTACGAGGAAGAAAGAATTTTCATGGAGCGAGGAGTGTGATAAGGCCTTTCCGAGCTAAAAGAGTATCTCGGCGGCCGCCGTTACTCTCTAGCCCGGCCCGAGGTCCTTTCCATCTACCTCGCCGCGGCCCGCTTGGGCGGTCTTGCTTCGAGACGACAAGGCCACTCAAAGACCAATCTACTACGTCTCACACGCCCTATCTGATGTTGAGACGAGGTACTTAAACGTAGAAAAAGTGGTCCTAGCTTTGATCGTAGCGGCCAGAAGACTAAGACACTACTTCCAGACTCATGCCATTATAGTCTACACCAACCTGCCCCTCAGACAAATCCTTCATAAGCCGGACGTCGCGGGAAGGATGATGAAATGGGCCGTCGAGCTATCAGCGTATGATATCACCTACGAGCGGCGAAAAGCGATTAAGGCCCAGTTTTTGGCTGACTTCATCGCTGAGACATCGTTTGTAAAAGGTGACACGGCTGCAAGCGGGGAAGCGAGCACTTCTGACGGTCCTCCCAGCTCGCCCATAGGAAGAACAAAGTCAAACGAGTCCAGGCCGCCAATCTTTTGGACAGTTCACGTCGACGGCTCAGCTAGTAAGAAAGGCAGCGGTGCAGGTTTATCTTTGCTTTCCCCGGAAGGAGAAGAGATCAGCAAAGCAATTCGCTTCAAGTTCCCAGCGTCAAACAATCAATCCGAGTACGAAGCACTGATCGCTGGAATTGAACTGGCCAAAGAGATCGGAGTGGAGAGTCTCGTCATAATCAGCGACTCACAGCTCGTTGTAAGGCAAATTTCCGGGGAGTACGGGGCCATTCACCCAACTTTGTTGAAATACTGCGAGCTGGCGAGGAAACTACTGGCTGGATTGACATATTGGGAACTAAAACAAGTAGACCGGGAGAACAACGCCCGAGCAGATTACTGTCAAAGATAGCTTCGGGCGAGCTCGAGGACCTTAGGGAGGAATAATGATTGAATTTTTGAAGTTCCCTCCATCAACAAGGAGCTGTTCTACCTATCATCCCCACTCAAAGATCTGGATTGACGAGATCCAAGAGTATATCGAGTGGGAACACGGCTGAAGACAAAATCATGGCCCAAGTCACGAGGAAGCGGCGGCGAGATACACTGTGATTGGAGGTTCCCTCTATAGGAAATCCTTCACCAAGCCACTACTCCGATGCGTGCGACCAGAGATCACAGAGGATCTCCTCGCCGAGGTCCACGAGGGAGTATGTGGAGGACACCCCGGAGCGAGGACCCTGGCAGACCGAATCATTTTTCATGGGTACTACTGGCCGAGCTTGAGAAAGGATGCAGAAGCGTACGTGAGAAAATGCGACAAATGCCAGAGGTTTGCAGACATTCCTCGCCTTCCAGCAGTCCCTCAAACGCCAGTCGTCGCAGCTTGGCCCTTCGACATGTGGGGAATAGACCTCATCGGTCCTTTCCCTAAAGCTAAAGGAAACTGCGAGTTCGTGATCGTCGCAGTTGATTATTTTACCAAGTGGATAGAAGCCAAGCCGCTAGCCGGCATCGCCGAGGACAAAGCCATCAGTTTCGTGCATGATCACATCTGGTGTCGATTTGGGTTACCTCGAGTAATCGTCTCGGACCATGGTACTCAATTCTCAACCAAGTTCACAGCGAGCTGCGAGCGCATGAATGTCAAGCATTGGATGTCCTCGGTAGCCCACCCCCAGGGAAACGGCCAGGCTGAAGCAGGGAACAAGCAGATCCTCCACGCTCTAAAAAGAAGCCTGGACGAGAAGAAAGGCAGGTGGTACGACGAGCTCCCGCAGTGCTTTGGAGCATTCGCACCTCGGTCCGAGGACCAACGGAGAAACCCCTTTGCCTTAACTTACGGCTCGAGGCCATGGCACCGTCGAGATGGCTCTTCCAACCCTCCGAGTTACTCACTTCAACGAAACGACCAACGAGAAGCTCGGACACTCGACTGGACCGGCTCGAGGAAAAGAGACTTGAAGCGAGGATGAGGATGGTCAATTACAAGCAACTAGCAAAAAGCCATCATGACAAAGGGTGAAGCCAAGATCATTCTCATTGGGAGATTGGGTACTTCGAAAGATTGAGGTCACCGGCCGTAATGCGACGAGGAACAAGCTCTCACCTAGCGGGAAGGACCCTATCGAATCACGGGCATGATCGGAGAAGGAACATACGGGTTGGGCGACCAAGACGGAAAGAGTTGAAAAATCCATGGCACGCCGACCACCTTCGAAGATATTATCAGTGAATGGGGAAAAATGTTATACATCATTGTAAAATTGTAAACATGTTTTATCAATGAAATTACGAGTTTGGCATTCCTAATCTACATTTATTCCCTGACACTTCAAATAAACACAAAGGCTTGTTCTTCGCCAAAGAACTCATTGAATATGATTAAGTTCCTCGCCTAAATAGGTGGAACCTCAACCCTCAACTAAAGTTCCTCGCCTAAATATGGTGGAACCTCTAAATCCATTTACGAGCTAATATGATTAAGTTCCTCGCCTAAATAGGTGGAACCTCAACGCTCAACTAAAGTTCCTCGCCAAAAACAAAGGCGGAACTTTACTCAAACGAGGAGTTCACCTCGCAAAAACTGAACACTTAAACAAACTCAAACCAAGTCGCTACGTTTGAAATAACTATGGCAATTCATCAAGGATAAAATCAAACAAGTAAAATAAAACAAAAATAATTTACATTGCACGTCGGCATTAAAGCCAGTGTTTACATCGGCACAAAGGCCAGTATCAAATTACATTAAACAGTTACAAAAGAGTTCAAAAGCTCGACACGGCGAGGAGACTATTTACAAAGCCCTATTTACATCGCGGCTCGCCTTCTCGCCCTCAAAATCCTTTAGCCTAGCATCCCCATCAAATGTGGCAGCGGGGTCCGCCTGGAGGATATCCACCATACTCCTAAAATTATGGCTCAAAGGAGTGGGTGGAGTCCAAGGACCGCGCCTTCAACATCATGGGCGTGCGGGGTGACGAGCTCCTCCGCCGTGTAAGGCACCGGCTCGTGCCCGCTCTCGCCAAGTCAAAGAACTCGGCTGGCCCCACTCTAATAGACGGGCGAGACGGACTCGGATCCGCGGCCACCCTCGGGACGTGCTCCGCCTCGGATATAATAAGGGACGATCACCTCGCCAAAGGCGGGGACTCTGGAATTCCTTCAAGACTTGATCCCGAGGAGGATTCTTCTTGGCGGAAGCTCGCGCTCTAGTTGAGCCACCTTCTCCTCGGAAGCTCGAGCCGCCGCTTGTCCTCGGATAGTATGTCCCTCTCCTCGGTCGGTCTAGTCACCGAACCTTGGACCCTCTCAAGATTTTGCTCAAGTTTCTTCTTGAGGTCCTCGGAACAAGAGCCGGGCTCGCGCGCTTGGTCTCCTCTTTTGAGGCACGGAGATCACCGATCAACCGCCCTTGTTCATTATTCTTGAATCTTCTCGGTGTCGGCTTAACCTCGGTGCGAGAGTCGCGAGCTCGCAACCGAGGGTATGCAGGACCCCGCCAACCGCATCAACAAAATGAACTTCGTTAGATAAAGACAAACTAATAATTCCATAAAGTACAAAGACGGGATAGTAAGTACCTCGGCCAGGGCAACACCAGATGTCCCGAGGAGCTGCATCCTCCCCATCTCGGACATCCTCTCCACCAGCTTATCATCCAAACACCTCAGGATGATCCCCTGGCCAGCGACGATCCCATCGAGGACCGATCAAGTGAGGCCACCACGTTGACGAGATTGGGTACCTCTGGCCTTCGCCGGCTCGATCCGCCGCGCGGTGGTGGGAACCTCGTACCCCCGAGCCACGAGGCACGTCGGCGAAGGGGAGCCCGCCGGCTCGGAGGTCGGAGCGGCCGAAGTCTGCTCAATTTTGTCCCGGCCTCGGAAGATGGTCTGCCGGCTACCTTCTCCAGCGCCTTCACGATGGCGAGACTTTATCGGCGGAGACCTTCTTCCTTGCGAGAAGGCTCCGAAGCGAGCGACTTAGATCGGCCGTCTTGGCCCCGACCGCTTCTCGCGACCTGTCCTTGGTCGGAGCAGGCCCACCGCCATCGTAGGAATCAGTGCGCAGTCCCGGCCCTTGGCGGCTTGCGGGTTGACGGGCGCGTGCCCGAGCTCTAGCGCCTCGGCTAGGCCACCCTTGGAAGCCAGGAATTTGTCGAGGTTAAACATCGCCGCAAAAGAAAAAGGAAAGTCGATAACCGAGTTGAAATTAAAAACTCAAAATTAAATTACAAGTGCAAAGGTCTCGGATTTTACAAGGATCACATTCCTTCTCCGGCTCGCCCTTGCAAGATGGGCATTGCTCGCAAGAGCGGCTAGTGTAAGCACCGGAAAACTTTTCACCTCGGGCATAGCGCACGGGCGTGACACCTCCCACCTCTTTCCTAGACAGGCTGCACGCAGCAACCCTTCATCCTCAACCAATCTCCTCCGGATGATAAGCGAGCGATATCTTCCTCAAATCCGAGCTCCTCAATGGCGGCTTTCGCTGCTCATAGGCCGAAAGCTCGTCCCTCTTACGAGCGGGGATCTCGAACGCCTCGTCGGCGAGGAAGTTCCATCCTCGGCGGCTCTCAACCCCGATCACCTTATCAGCCCAACCACTCACCTTGTTGGGAGTCTCGGTAAACAGCTTTACCCCAAAGTTCTGGGACTTGCAGTTAATCCGAGTTCGATCCAAAGTCTGGCAAACAAGGAAGTAGTGGCGGAAGAGGTTGACGCCGGGCTCGAATCCGAGCAAGAGTAACCGCCGCAAAACTCATCAACATCCTCACGGTGTTGAGGGAGAGATCCAGTGGATGAGCAGACATATCGCTCAAGAACGAGCAGAAAAAGGGGTCCAGAGGAAGACGAAGACCGACCTCAAAGAAGCTGAGGTAAAAGCCAACTCGGCTTCTCAAACCCCTCAGCTTTCCCAGATCATCGCCAGCTATAAATGACCCCCGGAAGTCGTTGAAGGCATGATTATAGTTGTTGCTCCAAAGGGTCAAGTCCTTGGCGCTGAGTTGATTCACCCAAGCCTTGGGGGCTCTGCTGGTCTTAGCCTCAGGCCGCTCAGAGTCAACTCGGCCTGACGTGGAAGCTCCGCCCTTGTCCTCGCCATCCGTACGTAAAGCTCATTAGACGACCTCAATTTGCGAGCGGATAAGGGGCCGCGAGCTAACATCTTGTATCTCTTACGGCCGGCACGCGGCCTCACGGCTTGGGGACCTCGCGAGTTCTAGCCCGGCCGAGCGAGCTTTCTGCGCTCAATGGCCTCACGCATTTTCCTCTCTTTGCCTTAATGCGGTCTATCACCTTCTGAACAGTAAAATATTGGCGATAAAGCTCGTCTATAACCTCCCTAGGACGAATTATTAACATAGGTGTCGACGAGGGAAGGTCGCTAACAGAATAAAGGTCGTCTGCGACCACAAAGAAAGCTTCTACCTCTATCCCCTGGCCGAGTAAGTATGATCGGGCCGCGCTCGGGGGTACGAAGACCCAGCGGCCTTCAGCTTGCCTATATATATTATTCCCCGAAGGAGAGCGAGCAAAGACTTCGGGGGAAGACATACTAGACGACGAGCTAGAAGGACACGACGAGCTCGAAGAGGCCGAGCTCGGCGAGGACGTGGAACTCACAATTTCAACAGGATTGAACACAAACTCAACTCCCTCCAAAAAAGACATCTATGACAAATTTGAAAAATTTCTAAAGCCAAATAACAAGGGGATTACCTTTGTCAAAGGAAGTATCTGGAAAACGAAGGTGGAAGAGGAACAATCCGCCTGAAATCAAGAATACCAGAGTCAAATCACCGGCGGAAGGCGAATGTATAAACTCGATGTACAGAAGAGACAGTTCAAAAAGAGACAACAAAGCAGTGAAAATGGAGGAAGGACCAACCTACGAGAGAAGATCAGGATGGAAGCAGCAAGAACGAATGGCAACGATGATTTCTGGAAACGGTTGGGCTCGCCGGAAATCGCTCAGGTTCGCCGGAATAGGGTTCTCTCTAAAAGCTCTGTGAAAAGTGACAGTGAAACAGTTATCTTCTCCTATTTATACCCCGGGTAAATGGGTCAACCCAAGGCAGAATCTGGGTAGTGTACCCCATAAGCCACTTTACGTGAGGAGGACGCGCTATGCTAGGCGCGTTCCGCCGTATTCCTGACATTTGAAGCGTCACGCATTGAATGTAAAGCCATATCGAGTATCGCGCTCATAATTATCTGATGTGACCTTTGAAAGTGAATTTATCTTCCCCAGATTGCTACCAAAGGCTGACATAAGCCAGCTCGCCCGCGTGACCTCCACGACGACGAGACGCGACCTCATTATGATCGTGCTCGACATGAGTCGCCCCGAGTTGCTGACATGATCCTCCTATGAGTGACGACGTGGCGAGGACGTACCTCCTCGACTCAGTCGCATCATAGCGATCATTACCAAGTCAGAACCCTCATAACCTTGATCACCACGAGCATTCAATTTCTCTCCTCACTCCACTATATGTAGTAGCCCGCCATTTCTTGCCTAATCGTGTTTCCCTTCAAGAACACTTGCAACTATTGAAAACCAGAATGACCTCTGGCGCCGAAAAATCAAGCTCGCCAGCAAGTGGTCGTATCAGAGCAACGAGGTACCTGAACAGGTCGAAGCCGAGGACATCTAAACAGAAACTAACGAAGATCAAACACTCAGGAGTTGTATTGAGCTCTAAAGATAAACTCCTCGTCTTCAGGATAAATCCATTCAGCCGAGGACTTGGGGGCTACTGATGGGATCCTCCCAAATACATGCAACACGTGTCTTCCACGTAGTCTCCAAGTAGGACCCAGCTGGCCACGGTGGCAACAAGAAGCTCGGAACCCCAGGCCGAGGTCGTCGGTCAATCCAGACCTCGGCGCGACCTAAGACCCAAGTCGTCACCGAGGACGACTACATACGAGGACCCCCCGCGCGACCTTGGAGCAGGTCGGCCTCCCAAAGATTAAATGCCCACGGTGTGTCGCACCTAATCCAACAAAACCCATACATTCTCATTAATGGCGCACCCTCCCGGCGTGTGGCGGCGCTCCGATTATCGGCCTCCCATTCCCTCAAATCCAGAAGATATTACCCGCTCACCTACTCGACAACGTGCCCAAGATGACCATACCTCGATGGACCTCCTCCTCCATTCACGGGTGACACACCAAACATCAGCACAGTATCACCATTGGCTATAAATACCAGGAACCAGAATGCATTCAGGACTAAGGTAACATTTACTCTCTACAAGACAAAACTCTTCATAGCTCATTTACACACCACCACCATATCACTTACACTGCCTGTATACTCAAGAGAGCCTCACATAAGCCTCTCAACCCCTCTTAACTCCTCATACTGACTCTTACGCCGGAGGGCCATAGTCGGGTCAAACCCCCGACACCCCTAACGGTCTTTGTTTTGACAGGTAGTGCTTAGTCCCGTCATCAAACCCCTTATAAAAAACGCCTTTAGAGAGCCGAGGCATCTTGACCAAGGAAGCTTGCTACACACGGAGCCGACGTGGTCACCAAAACCATTTCTGCGTGATCACTAAACAAAAACATATGCGAGGGCGGGCAAAATGAAAATTAAATGTTAAGCAAATGTAATTCCATAATTTAGAAGATAAAAAATGGAACCAAAAATATATTGGTTACCGCAATATTCTATATGAGAGCTCCGTGCAATGCTGGCTGTCATTTCGTCATCTTATTGCATGATGCACTAATCTAATGAATGTATTATTTCCTTTTAATCGAAAGACATTTTCACATGTAAAAATATAAGTAAAATGTTACACCTCATTAACAAACTAATGTTAATTTAATAGTATCGCCAAATAATTTCTCCTTAAAACCGTTAAAGCATCCTTATATACTCAGAGGTCGTTTGGTAGAAAAGTCAGAATAATATTAATTAATAATATAACATATAAGAGTATTTTTTTAAAACCAAGATTATTTTATCTCGGTTATAGAGTTATTTTATGTTGGTAGATCACGGATAAGATTAATTTATTCTGCTAGTTATCTAATTTGAAATTTGGTAGCCCAAATTAATTTTAGTATTACGCTATTTTTTCAAAAACACAATTATAAATTAGGTTGATTAAATGATGACTCGAGCTTATCCCACTTGGGTTTTTTTTCTCCAAACTACTATTGTCTACGTTTTTATGAATAATATAGTTAATTCCATTGTTTAATGCAACATCAATATTTTTATAAATTAGATAAACCTAGCTATTTATAATTATTATAAAGTATATAAGAATAATAAAATTACAAATTTATAAATTTTAAGTTTCTTTTTAATCTCAACCTAGTAAAAGATACTAATATATTTAGTTTATTTTTAATAAAATAGAATATTTATATGTATTGTACGTATGTATTAATTAATTAAATTATTTTTTTTGGGGGGGGAGGAGGGCAATTTATGAATAAAAAATAGTCTTAGTTTTTGTTTATCTAGGATTAAATATAATATAGGGAAGGAGGTATTATTTGATTCCGGATAAGGGGTTATCCGGATAATTCAATATTTTTATTCTTAATAAAAAAAATTATCAAACGAGAAATATAAATAATTTAGTGTTATTCCCCTATGTATTCTCTAGCTTGATCCAAGCAACATCTAACACAAACAGCAAACTCATCTCCCATGAACAAACTCCCCTCCCCACACACACACACAATATATATATATATATATATATATATATATATATATACACATTTTTGACATTGTACACACAAAAGGCATCATGATCATTCCAGCAGAAGAGATGATTTGGAATATAACGCTTCGACGATAGTAGACATGTTTGTACCTCATAGACTTCCTCACCATATCTACAAAGACGCCCGCATGTACTCTCTCTCCAACTCCATTGGAAATACTTTCTCATTATAGATTTTGCACTCCAGGCATTTTTTAAGGAAGCTATATTAGGGCGCCCATGCCAAATGGGAAGCAAAGAAAATCGAATCATATTTACAATCTCAACAATCAAACACACCAAAAACAGAGTCGGGAATTTGGGGGTGATGGGATGATGATAGAGCCCTATAGCAGGCCGGGAGAGGGGAAAAGGTCGTGGGTTGGATTTGAAGTTGTTTGATCGTTGCTTTCAAGTATATGAGCAAAATCTGAACCTCATACCTTAGCTTAGCTTTCTTTAGTGACTTTAACCAAAGACAATCTAAGAAAAGTTAGACGAATCCATTCCACACAAATAGTGCACTATTCTATTTTTAAATCTTTCACATAAAAAAATTCACTTTCAAAAATTATACTTACAATCTTCATTGTATTATAACTTTACCCTTCCACGTTGTATAAACATATTAATCTTCATTGTTTTATAATTTTACCCTTCCAGACAAATAGTACACTATTCTATTGTTTTCTTTACTAATCAAAATAAGTATTTCCTTAAATCTATCCATTACACCATCCAAGCATACCTAAGCTATTAGTATCGTAGAACCGACCCAAATGTTGTTAGTATTCCACCATATTTCATGTTGTTACGATGTGTATTCCACCCTATTTCACTTCAGGTATATCATCATGATACGGTCACCCTATTTCACTTCAGGTATATCATCATGATACGGTCCGACACACATAACTTCACACTACATGTAAACCACCCTATGTGGCTTCAGGTATATCATCATGATACGGTATAACATATGTAACTTCACACTACATGTATACCACCCTATTTCACTTAGTTCAGGTATACGGTATAACATATGTAACTTCACACATGTAAACCACCATATTTCACTTAGTGTAACTTCACACTACATGTATACCACCTAATGTCACTTAGTTCAGGCATATCATCGCGATACAATATCTATATATATATATATATATATATATATATATATATATATAAAACCTAATAAGTCTATATAAGGAAAAATTCTGCCAAAATATTACTTACCAAAAATAGAAAGTCAACTTCGTATAGATAAAACTGATTATACATTTAAAATTTTCCTCGAAAATACAAAATCATAAATATAAAATAATAATACAATCTTTAATTACATCCAAATCATGAATTAGAAAAAGTGGCATTGAGAAAAGTGGCAAACCCACTCACTCTCTCTCTCTCTGTCTATCTCTCTCCGGCCTCCTTCCCTTCCCTTCCGTATTGTTTTTCATTTGACAATATTTTCAATTGAACCACTGTTAATGAAAACAAAATTTTTTAATTATTTTTTTCCAATTTTGTAGTTTTTAATTGAAATATTAATTATTAATTATGTAAATTTTGAATATACGAAATATTAATCATTAATTTTTGAAACAAAGAGGAAAAACAAAATACAAAGAATAAACTAAGGAAAATTAAATTATACTCTATAAAGATGTTATAGAGTATTACATTAATAAAAACAATATTCTATAATTTAAAAAAATTGTATTTAAAATAGAACATTTTTTCATTTTTTTTTCAATTTATGTAATTACCTGAAATTATACAATGACAACCAAGTCTTATAATTATTTTGTAAATTTCACTATAATTATTTTTCTTTCTTTTTTTCAATTTATGTAATATAATTTAAAGAAAAGTAAATTATACTATTCATAAATAATTTAATTAAAAATATGTGATACGAGGAAAACCAAGAAATAAAACAACAAATTTTGTGTATAAGAAATTTTTTCAGAAACTATAATATTACCAATATATCATTGTATTTCTATTTAATTAGTTCCAACATTACGTTACCTCCATTTATTCTTTTTATTTTGATTTTCCTCTTTATTTTTTGCTCGAGTGTTATTTAGTTGAAAAAGATATATATCCGTACGTTAAACGCATGGGTGTAAAACTAGTAACATATGTAACATCACATTACTTGCATAACACCCCATTTCAAACTAGGTACGTATTTCACATATATCATTGTGATACGGTCTAACATATGTTAACTCACACTACGTCTTCGTAGATACACTATAACATATGTAACTTCGCACAACATCAAGATATACTTTAACAGATGGACTTCACACTACACATAATTACATCATGAGCAGGAACCACTCTGACATGTACTTCACACTACATCGTACTAGTCATTCAACGTGACATTTACTTCACTTGGAGGAGTAGTAGTTCATATAAATGCTCCCAAGATTTAATACCACCTGTCAATTACTATGGAAAACAAAACATGGAGAAAGATGCATATTAAGCGAAGAAAATAGTATTAAACCTAAGGCAAAAACTTAAAAAAAAAAAAAAAAAAATCTTCTGTAAGACGGATATCAGTACCAGACCCATTGTGTCGATGAGCTGAACTGTGAGAATGGGGCTTCGAATTGAGATCTGTAAGACAGTAAACCTACTCTAAACTTAAATGTAGAAACTAACGTTACTGAAAATTCCTAAGCGTGAACAAGCCATGGGGGAAAAGGTGAATATGAACCATACTGGAGGGAAGTGAATTGGTGGAGCACCAGTGAGAAATGGAGGAAAGGTGAAATACACTTGCAATATCCAGTCAAAGATCTTGGATGTGCAAAATGTGGGCAAAGTTTCATGTGTAATTTCTGCTCCAACAGCAGAACAAACTATACTTCAACATTGCTAACTAGTCTGGAGCTACCAGGATGCATTGCCACAACTTAATTGAATTTCAAAAATAAATAAAATAAATAAAAAACTATAGAACAGCAGTCAAACTGCAGAAACAGAGCCAGAAAGATTGATCAAAGAAAGCCTTTATATCCTCAAAATTTATAGAGCAGGTGTCTGAACTCAAACCAATCTAGCTTGAAGTTGAAGCAATTCACTGAAAGACAAAGGTTCACCGCCTAGATGACGACCAAGGCCTTGCACCACTAGCAGCACTGCTGCGCCAACGATCACTAGGTGGGGCCCCACGATCGTCCTGCCGACCACTACTCCACCTATCGTTACTGGGTGGGGGTCCACGATCATCATACCTACTGCCGCTTCCCCACCTCTCAGGTTCTGCAGGAGGGGCTTGCCCTGAGGTCTCACTTCGACGGAACTTAGGCACATACTTATTGGCTGCAGGCGCTGCACTAGCAGCTGCTGCTGGAGCTGCAGCTGCTGCTGGAGCGACAGAACCAGTCCCAGGAAGCTCAGAAGGTCTTGCAGGCCCATCAGTTGTTCCCCTTAAGATAGCTTCTTTCCTTAGCCTCTCTCTTTCTTCCAGTTCCTGCTCTCTTCGCCTCTGCCTTTCTGCAATTTCGTCCAGCTTTGCTCTACGCTCCGCCTCCTCTTTTTTTCGCCTTTCAGCCTCTGCATGCCGAGAATTAGAAAATGATAAGCACAAAAAAACACGAAGATGGCATCATGCTTAGCTAATGATTTTTTTATTTATAATTTTTTTGGCTTTTCCTTTACTTTTCTGGAGGTGGTCTGGGGGTTGTGGGACAAATGGCATGTGCAGGATCCAACACTTCGACAAATTTGCCTCACCAAGCAATAAAAATATATTGATATTCAACCTTCTCCTAACAGATCATAGTAATACCTTCAAGTCTGCGAGCTTCCTCCTCTTCGCGCAACTTTTTCAGCCTTTCCTCCTCAGACCTCAAATAGTACAACATCTTCCTCTTAGCTTCCCTCTCCTCTCTTCGGGCCAGAAGGACTTGGTTCAGTCGCTGCTCCCTCTCTGCTCTTAGTCTACCATATTCTGCATGACGACGCTCCATGACTCTTTCCTGGAACACCATCTGCAGAAAGGAAGCAAGTTTCAAATCCTAAGAATTGCTTGAGAGTGTTTTGAAAGAGTAGTTATGATGTGACAAAATGGATACAAAATTCCAGTTGACAACTGCTAATTTGTCAAAAATGGTAGGACCCATTAGTTAATGGCGGGACCTGAAGACAACACTACCAAGCGGCAGTAACCAATTTGTAAGTTTTATTTAAACATTTGCATCCATTCAGTCACTGTAACACTTCACTATAAAGAAAAAAAAAATAGGTCTTCTTCACCACGTAGCTAGTGGATTTTCTTCAATCTATAATATCTTTACGTGAACTTTAAATAGTAAAAGATTTTAAAAAAATAATAATAATAACAGAACCAGCATGTAGAAGCATGCTAGGTTAAACCCTTGGTAATCCTCAAAGTAAGATGGATAAAAATTTGACGAAGATGACATGGCATTTTATTATGCATCTAAATTTATTGCCACTTGCAAGTTATTCATAAATATGTCTAAAGACGCACCTTGAAACGAAAAAGGATGATGACTGTACAGTGCCTAACGAAACTTGTAAATCAGATTTTTTGCTCATACTCTATGAAGTAGGACATAATCTCACTTGATTGTTAAAAATATTTAGCTGTCCAACAGCCAAGCATAATTTTTCCATGGCAAAAAGGTTACATGTTCCCATAGCCTAAGGCGCATGATAGGATACTTAACAGTGTAACTTTCTCATTGATTTCAGCAATTTCACAAGCTCCAATGCTACTAAGGTGATTGTAGAGCTCAAATGTTATACAAGTATGTGTTTAAAATATGCCCTTACGGCACATGTGAGCCAAACAAGGACCGAAGTGAATTCATTATTAAGTAATATTTTTATCCGAACTTCCATGGTACAATGCAGTGAAGAATGGACTCAATATTAGTAAATATTTATGATCCAGAAAACAGTGCCTAAAAGCATCACAATCAAGGCAAGAAAGGAAGGATCAACTTAGTCCCAATGTAAATCAGTCTCATGTTTATACTTGCCGTAAGTAGAGATTCATTACCATGATAAAGACATAAGCTCCACTTATGCCATGGTTTTGCAAATTGAGTTGAATTTTTGGGACGGGATAATTAAAACTTATGAGCTACTAGGCAAGAGAAGTCAAATCCAGCTTATATCTGGCATCCAGTATAGGAATGACATACAAGCAGTGAGCATGAATAATTACAAGCTACATAAAAGTCGACATTTATGTGCTCCGGCACAAGTTCAGTTATCAGTCCACCTCAAAATAAAAGATTTAAACTGGAATGATTTAGGGAACTCTGAAATAGGAACAGTAAGAAAAATTTCAATTGCAAAGCGCTCCAATTCCAAACAGACCTTATTGTCGAAGACACGTGCCAACCTATTCTTTTCCTTCAGATCTCCATCATGCCGCAGTCGGCTCAGCTCAATCTCTTGCTGCACCAAGAAATTGGAGTCATGACAAGTGTTTGTGGAGACCAACAAGAAGAGAATCACAAAGGACTATAAGAAAGCAATTTACAAGCAGTATAAAGTGATGTTCAATAGCAAACAACTTAGGGTGGTCCTGACCAAATTCAATGAACTTTGATCTCAGAACCATAATTCAAAACCTAAAGAGTAGTATTGTAACTTCTATTAATTGTGGAACAGAACATATCTTCACAAAATACCTCTTGTTCACGTTCATGAAGCAACTTCTCTTCAGACAAACGGTGTTGAAATGCAGCTTCAATCAACGGTGCTGCTTCTTCTCTTTTTGCTCGTTCCAAGTAATCCATGGTCTTGCCAAATCTTTGTAATTTTTTCTCCATTTCCTGCCTCTCTCTGACTTGCTCATTTAGTGCCAACTCCATCAAACTTTGCTTTGTCACTTTCTCCTATGGTGACAAAAAAAAAATCAGTTTTACACCTGCTAACCCTGTTAGAAGATGAAAGAGGAAAGCAAAAATTTACTCACGCCATCCATGATTGGCTTCTTTCCTTTCTTTTTACCACGCTTTTCGGCCTCTTGAAGTAAAGCTTGTGCTTCTTCAAGCTCCCGTTCCTCTATTTCCCTCAGGATCCTTTGGGTCTTTCTTTGTTCAAATTCAGATGCAAGTCTCTTTTGCTCTGCCTCTTCAGTAATTTTCTGCAGTTTTAGCCTTTTTGATTCCTCTTCTCTTTCCTGGAAAAGCACGTGGGGTTCATCACAGAAAGACACACACACACACACACAGCATCAATCAGAGCAACTATAAATATTTTTATCATGTAGTTCTATACTTGAGCCGAGAATACCATTTCAAGAAGATGACGCTCTTGTTCTTCCTTGCGCTTCTCAATAATTGATTTCCGAGCAAGAAGCCTTTTGTGTTCCTTATCAACAATCTCGGCTAAACCTGGCAGCATGTCACCTAATTTTGCTACTTTCCTTGATGAAGGATATATCATTGTCCTTGATTTATTCAGATTTTCAGCAAAAACGGTGAGGTGGTCTCGCAGATGGTCAGACTCAAGACCCTGAAAGCAAAAAAATCATCAGACTATACTGTGTACATCCACTTTAAATGTCAATTTGGAAGAGTAACCCAATTTACTATTATCAAAGTGAAACCAGAAATCCAATATTAAAATTTAATATCGCTAATCTATTTACCAGCATAGCAACATTAGATACTGCAAAAGATGCAACTTACACTTAATAGCGCAAGGTCAAGACCAAATAAAGCTCAAATTTTTGGGAAAGTTTCTTTTTTCCTTTCAGTAACTAAAAGCCCCAAAAATTCTCTTGTTCCATGAGACGACAAATTAATTTTAAGGAGTATAGCAGAAGTACAAACAAATGCCATGCTCCATCTCTCACAGATACATACACCAACTAGATGCTCATGAAATTGTGAGATCAACCTTAAGATCAGATGTAGTACATAGTCTTAAACATGCTTATCCATGCTGTCCAACAATAGAACTGGGGCCTTTGGATTTACAATTGATAAATTAACAAAAGTTCCACTTCATTTTCTGATTGAAACTAGAACTACCAGAAAACATCTAATGCATAGTTCTTCCAAGGCACCACAGTCCCACGCACCCCACCCCAAACCTTAAGATAAGATGCAGAACCTAGTCTTAAACATGCTTATCCATGCTGTCCAACAATAGGTTAGAGCTAGGGCCTTCGGATTTATAATTGATAAATTAACAAAAATTACTTCATTTTTCTGATTCTTCAGAGAGCAGAAACTACAACTACCAGAAAAACAATTAATGCATGGTTCTTCTAAGGTACCATAGTCCCACACGCTTCACCCAACCCTTCCCCTTCCCCCAAAAAAAAAAAAAAACCTACAGAAACTGGATAAACGAATTTGGCACTTCATCCTTAGCACGAGAAGCTATGAGGGAATGAGGAATGAAGACATCAAAGCATAGCTCAGAAGCAAATTACAGTAAGAAGTAAGAACACAAACACTTGGACTGGACCATGGGAACAAATACTAAAATTTGCAACACATCATTCAGCGTTAATCATACAATCACACACTAAAAGCAAAAATGTATTCGTCCTATTCTGACAAAATTGAAGAACAAAGCAAACTGAGCACAAGAACTAACTCACCAAATTACCAAATATAATAGCACTCTTCATATGGTCAACTTTCATTGCAATGAATCTATGTTTTACAGCATCCACTGAAATTTTCTCCACAACAGAAAAATCAAAGAATGGGATCATCTTAGACAAGGTCTCAACTTTCATGGTCTGATACACCTGAGACACCTGAAAAGCAGAAGATTCCAAACTAAGTGTAAACCACGTGCACCAGAAAATATGAAACTTGCAATTAGAAAAGGAAGAAATGGAATAAAAATAAACTGTTCACCTGCTGCAGCAATCTTAAGGTAGCTAGTTTCTCCAAAGCAGGAACATATTGAGCCAGTTGCACTTCTGGTACAGATGATGCTGCAGTTAGCTTCCCGCCAAGTTTTGAGACCTTCATCATTAAAGGCTGTACTTTTGATGCCATATCCAGAGGGACGAACTCGTGCTCCAAAAGGTGGTAAAGATCTTTGACTTCCTGAGTTACATAGGTCATTACACCTTTGGAAACCTGCAAAAAAAACCAAAAGTTGGACAACATCAAAAAAGAATATATCCATATAGGGCTTCTACTAATGTGGCATTAGACAAAACAGAACATAATGTAAACCAACGTGCTGCATGTGCCGGAAGGCGATCAAAGACAAGCTTGAGAACTTGCAACCATGTTGTACATCAATACTGAATAAGGACTGCAAACTAGTAGGTTCCAAGAGATTGATGTCAAACTAATCTTTTTCCCAACGGTTGAATGTTCCACGTGAATCAAACAATCAAACCAAACTCAGGCTTTAAGTCATGCAACAAGCTCAGCTAATTTATAGATGTCTTAGAAGAAATATTTTCAACTTTTGTAACGTAAAATTGAATCAAAACACCTTAAAGGGATATTTTTCAACAAAACTAAATCTTCAACTGCAGAGTTAAAAAGACATGCTAGAGAGAGAATGCATTATTTCTGATGAACATAGATAAGATACCAGGATACAATTTCACAGATATTACAAAAGCAAGCACGGAACAATACTGAATTCTCTCTACAATTGATAATGTCATGCAAAACTAAGTACCCTGGGATCACAAGTAAAACGTATATCAGATACTCCCTTCATCCCACCCAAAGAGTTCTCTGAAAATTCAAAACATTTTAAGGAATAAGCTCTTGAGGGTGTTTAGTGTAACAGGATCCTATTGGCATCTCCCAACTTTTTTAATTATGTAAAAGCTCACAGCTAAAATGCTTCGGAAGTCGTAAAGTTCATCAAGAAAAAGGACTCTAAGCTGGAAGTCCAAAAAAGGAGCAATGAACTCCAAATGGGGACCGATGGAGTAGTATATTAGATAATTCTGCTTTTGCCTGTTTGCGATAACCTCATCCTCAGAAGCACCCAACTATATGCTGAGCTGTAATACTTCGAAGTGATAGAGGTACAACTGTCCAAGATTTGCTCATTGGTTGCCATAGTTTTGGTCTTAAGTTAGATTCAACCTGTATCAGTTGCTTCCCAAGTCTTCTACTCCCTCCGTCCTTAATTGAGTGTCTCTTTTTAGCTTTTTGCAAAAATTAAGCTGACTTTTAGACCATTTAAGTAATATACATACATAAATGCCCTTAGTATTCACACTATAGTTTGGCAAGTGCACATTGGAGATGATAGATTGCAAAGGTAAATTTAGTATACTTCATACAAAAAGGTACACACATTTTGAGACAAAAAAAAAATTCAAAAAAGGGGGACTCAATCAGGGACGGAGGTTATATTCTCTCTTCTATTATTATTACTATCACTTTGGGTTCTTCTCCAACTTTGCACCAGTCTTTGTTGAGTCGAGTGTTCGTATTATATGAATAAGAAGAGATAGGGTCCACCACCCAGTAATTTGTCAAGACAAGTTGTTAGTACTAGTTTTTGCAAACAATGTATCTACATTCCAAACAATTATGTCTATATTATGAAAAAACAACACATCCACTTATTGAGAACAACATAAGTACATTTTTATCCAAAAATTAGAATGAAAAAAAAGGATTGCAGGAGTTTGAAATTTGAGCTCAACCATTTGGATCTTTTTCATTAATGAGGTGTCATTCATTGGACTAATAAATGGTGTATCAATTGGTTGAAGCAAATGTTAGGCGCCAAACCCAAAGAGATATACAAATAACCAAAAGTCTGAAAGGCAGCTTCAAGTAGTTAAAGATAGATGTTTCTAGCAGTCCAAACCTTCCGTTGTTTTCAGTTTACAGGAAAATAGTCCCAAACATACATAGAATTCAGAAAACCAATTAACAGAAACCCCATCCCGCTACCAACACATGCACACAAGAGGAAAGAAAAACAAATCGAGTACAAAAAGTTTGTATATAGATGGATTTGATCTTACCAGTTCTGCAAGAAGGGATGACCGTGATAGCTGGGGGGAAAAAATCCAATATTAGAATGAGAAACAATTTTATCAGTAAAGGATGATTTACGTAAGTGAAACTGAAGGGTAGATTGATACCATTTCTCTATTCTCAAGCTTGGCATCAAGATTAAATCCAATAAGATTGGACATCCTCAGATTGCGCTCTTTATCATGTTCGAGTTCGACATGAGATGCTCTTCTTGTGTGGTCATATGGTGGGACTGAAAGTGCAGCCAACAGAACCGAGGAGGCTATTAATTGCAGATCCTTCTGATTTAGGTTCTTGTTGAAGCTTTTCAGAAGTTGGAAAAGCTTGAACCATGCATAAGCATGATAAAGATGGCTAGATGAAATCCAAAATATTTCTGTCAGCTTTGCATAATATATAGCCATCCAGGACGACTTTGGCATTTTCTTAACCATGCTTGTTAATCCATATATGTCTTCAACAGACCGAAAGGCTTCCTACAGGAGTGGGGGAAAAACAATCAGCACTAATTACAATAGCTAAACAAATCATATGCATATCTATCTTTGTCCACTGTTTATAAATGTACATTATCATATTAAGATTAAGACAGACCTGCCAGAGTTCAAGTTCTGTTGCAACTTTTAACTGCTCAAATCTTGTTTCAAGATAGAAATGCAGACTCTCAGGCGCAGACAGATCAGGCCTGTCTCTCTGATCTCTGTACTTATTAAGGTTTGCAAGATGATTTCTAATTATCTCACAAAGCCTGCGAAATTCCGTTGTGCGTTTGTATTGCTTGCAGAACTGGAAAGCACGGTGTGCTGTATCCTACACATGAACAAATACAAATAAACTTAATTCTTGCTGTCACCAGATGAAATCATAATTCCTAGGAGACATTATTTTCCAATAAAACCAAATTCTGATAGCATAATAGACAAAGTACTCCATGCATTGGCAGCAAGGTAATGGCAGCCAAATCTATGACCTATACAGACTCTTAAGAAAGAGTAACCAGATTTTTCTAAACCCAGATAAGACATAACTAACATGTTTTGGCACAATATCCACATAACACCAAAATAAACCCTTACAAAAGAGCAACGTTACTACTGTCAACCACTGTTCTTCAAAGAAGGTGCAACCATTCAGAATGTTTTTAAATCTCTTCATGAAAAACCTGCACAATCAATACTTCTGTAGTCCTATGAACAAGCAATATCCACCTTCAATACTTCCAAAAAAAAAACACAAATACACGCACCACATATAAAAAGCCCTCTTATACCTTAGGACCCTAGTATACAAGCTTTGTATAGCATTAAACCTCAATGATATCAAAATAGGTAGCATGCTTCCTAGCTTTCTAAAGCAGGTCTATCTATATGTGTAAGTTGACACCAGCCCCCAAGCCCACCATTCATGCAAATGTCCCTAAAGCAAAATAAGGCCAAGTATGCAAGTGATTTTCTAAACCACAGCAGAGCAGTCATCTGACGTCATTGACAAAGATGAATGATAATGAGCTTGAACCATATTGCTGAGATATTTGAAATTCAGGGCAACGCTCAAAAGAAGGATGAAATACACAAGACAACAAGTTACTCACTGTCAGCACGATTTCAGCTTAAAGCAGGACTTACAGCATATAGAGCCATTAACTTTGAGTTGTTCCGCAGAATTTCAAGAACAGTTCTATAGGTCTCCCACAAGAATTTAAACCACGGGGTCACAAGCTCCCGATCAGAACGCTCCTTTCCCTTTTCACCACTTACATAACTCAACATCAGGTCTTCTGGTCTTTTATCAGCTTCAAGGTCATCAACATCAAGGGCTTCTTCTAAAGCTTCTGCCTGACTACGGGCCAACTCAGCCCTCTTAGTTGAAAGATCTATAAAGTGCTTTATGACTTCCTCCAACGAGTTAACATTAACTTGCTGGCATATTATGCGATATTGGATCAGACCATCTTTGGCATATCTACCCCTTCTCATGTCAACACAAAGCTCAATATACTTGAACATAATCTTTTCATGTGTTTTCTGCCATGCACGGTACCTCTTTGAGGTGATGAGGTCATGAAGTGATTGAAGGGCATCTTGCTTTTGGCCAACATTAATCAATTCTGCACCCATTCATCGAAAAAGGTGAATTCAGTAAGATAAATATAATGCTACCCAGATGTTTAAAAAGGACTGAACCAAAGACATTTAAGAATGAGATCTAGAAGCCAGAATGTTCGGGCCTCAATATCGCAAAAAATGCATTAAAGACATTGATGATACAAATACAGCAGGGTAGCTTTCCATCAAAAGAAAATGAACTGAACCTCCAGTGATTTTTTACTTTAGAAAAATATGATTTAAAGAGACAAGGAGATGATTGCCTAAATTACATTAAAAAGATATCTGTATAATACAATGGGAGCTTGAAGGTAGAAACACTTGGAATACGGAGAAAAACATAAAGGATTTAACTCTACTCGTTTATACAGAAAATTAGTGACTGGTGAAAGAGATACATTCTAACAGAAATTTATGAGCACCACAATATGTAACCCAAAAAATGGACACCACAATAGAATAACATTCAGATGAAAATTCTCTAACCACCAAGTCTAAAGATAAAAAGATCTAAAGAATGTAAACTCTGCCGTTTACCTTCAGCTCGCTTTAGCGCATTCTCTGGTTTAGCAAAAGTTGCCATATTAATCTCTGGGATCTTCAACCTGATATGGATACAGCAAATCAACATTTTTGTGTAGCATAGCATAATACTATGGATGATTTAACGAAGAAAATCGATTCAAGGGGAAATAAAGAAGAAGATGAAGAAAAGGAAGAAATCAACGGGAATAATGCCTTTTCTCAAGTAAAGATAGATGCAAAAAGCTACAACTTGAGCTTGTACATAATACATTCAAGAAAACACAGAACCAGAGATATAGATCAAAATAATTGAAGAACTTACTGACCACAAGAAATATAACATCTCAAGCACACTTCAAAGAAAAGGCTTTGGGGAGTTCAGCAAGCCAAAAAACTGAATAGTTGCATCTAAAGACCAGCAATGAAAAATTGCACCTAACAAAAACTCTTTGATTTCTGTTGTAGATACGATAACATTTTACAGAAATGATCATAATTTACAGTAACTAAACACACAAATACCCTACCGATTAGCCCAGTCTCAATGAATCCCATTTTTTTGTTGTAAATAACTAAAAGGATAGCTAAGTAACAAGTTCCTACAAACATATAGGACACAGGCAATGGCTTGACAAAAGATACGGCCTGATCTGTCATAAGTAGTTGGGAGAAGGCACTGTAGATGCTAGTACCATACATGTTCTATGTAGGGCAACCTAGAGATCCAATAATCAAGGTCAAACTGCATGGCATATGCAACAAAAAAGGAAAACCAGCATTTTACTAATCCAACCAATTACAATAGATTAATAATAACGTGCACACCCTGCATCATTTCTTCCAAAGTGGGAAGAAATTTTGCCAGACTTCTATGTGGATGGATGCAACATCATAATCATATTCATCTACTGAATCCAAAAATACAAAATCGAATATGCTCAAACCATTTTACCTAGCCTCTAGTTTCTTACTAATAAATTTAGTATAGATATTTTTTTATAAGTAAATTTAATATAGATAAATGCCACACACAACCAAGTACCCTTCAGTGATAAAAGTTGTGAGGTGGATGGTGGCGGTGGAGTTAGTGACGGGAAAATTTGCGGTGGTGGTGGGTGGAGGTGGGACGGTGGTGGTGATGGGGGCTCTGGGATAATCTAGGGACGAAATTGAGAGAATTAAGTTAATTTACAGAGATTTCGAAAACTTGTGAAACTTCGAAGGTGGTGGAGGATTGAGGAACTTACTATAGTAGCTGCTACTGCCGCCGGCGGAAAATGAGAGGAGTTAAATAACGGCTCTCCGAGCTGAGTGTTAACGAAGGAGGAACCCTAGAAAAAATGAGACATATTTACAAAGTTAGGTTTTGAAGGTTTCTTAATGGGCTTGGGTCCATTTGTAATAAAGGAAGAGACAAGGATGGATCTCTTTTTGGTGAAGCTTACTATCTACCTCGGGCTTGGACCCGATACAAAATGTTTCTATGTTGATGCAAATAATTGTTGGATTTTTTTTTTTTTTACGCAAAATTCATAATTGGATCACTGTATTTTGGGGAAGGTTGTAATTCAGCTATTGATTATTTGAAAATATTATTTGGGCCACTGTACTTCAATTATCTTGCAAGGGAGTCCTTCAGCACATTAATTTTAAATGAAATCTCTATTTTACCCATGTCTTTATTAAGGGAAATGAGGATGAAGACAGGGGTAAAATAGATATTTCATTTAAAATTAACGTGCTGGTGGGCTCGCTTGCAAGATAACTGAAGTACAGTGACCCATATAATATTTTTAAACAATCAGTGGCCGAATTGCAACCTTCCCCAAAGTACAGTGGCCAGATTGTGTGTTTTACCTTTTTTTTAATGAATAATTGCTGGTCGGTCTCTTTTTATAGATTTTTAACCGCTTTAAGTCTTTATTTTTATTTTCAACAGTTTAAATTTATTTTAAGTGATAAATTGGTCAATTATTTTAAAATTGCCACCGTAACAATCTAAAACACGTCTTAAGTTGCGTATTCCTTGTTTTTACTCATGTAAATCATATTTTTCCTTTCATTGTGATTTCTTACCAAAATTTACATTTATATCACATTCGATTTTCTGCTCATTCGATTTCATTTTTTAAGTTTTTTCACGTTGTTATAATTGAATTCACTGTGAAGTTGAAATATATGGATTCAATGGAAAATTCTATCATGTTGTTGTTGAAATTCAGAGGAGATACCATTGTTTCGAAAGTTTCAGAGAATTTTGGTTTATCTGAGTTGATCGAATGTATTAGAGATAAGTATTGCAATTTTCAATTGGATAATCGTATTTTGAAATACACTGTAGGATCACACAACAATTGTTGTTTAACCAATGAAGAAGATTTGAAAAACATGGTGTCATTGGCCACAGTTTGCATTATAATTGTTGATATTTTGGAAAATTATAATGGTTTGACTTTACAAGCTTAATTTGTTATGTTTCAATTTTTTAAGTTCATTATCCTATCGTTGTGCATTGCGATGCAACAAACAGTACTTTTGTTAGTACAATTATGTGCGTCGCGATGCAACAAACAGTACTTCGTTGGGATAATTTTGTGTATCGCAAGTGAAATGTTGATTAAACACAATATTGTGCATCGAGTTGTGCATCGCGATGCAATAAACAATACTTTTGTTGGTACAATTATGTGTATTGCAATGCAACAAATAGTACTTTATTGGTACAATTTTGTACACTGCGATGCACAAAAAGTATGCATCACAAGTGTAATGTTGATTAAATACAATATTGTGCATTGAAAATAAAAATTGTGCATCACGATGCACAAAAATAATATTTTTTAGTACAATTTTGTGCATCGCAAGTGTAATGTCAAAAAAAAAAAAGAAATTACATAAAGTTAGCAGCACACATGCATAAAACTACAAATGTAATCAAGTCTAAATTATTTACATTCTCAAATACTTACAATTAGTATTAAAACATGTATTTAAATACATAGAAAATATAACGCGATGCACATAATTACAATTAGGAAGGACATAGATGACATTTTGCAAACAAAGTGCCTTTTTTCAGTTAAAATTAAAAGGTTGTGCATCGCGATGCACAAAAACAGTACTTTGTTGTGTGCGTCGCAAATGCAATGTTGTGCATCGCGATGCATAGCGTGCTTGTTTCATGCTTTTTAAGGGAATATGTGACATTTTGCAACAAAAGTATATTTTTCCGATTGAAAACAAATATCAAGTCTTAAACTGGTTGAAATTTGTGCAAAAGGGGGTGGCCCTTCACCCTTTTTTAAGGTTAAATACTAATTTGGTCACCCTAATCAATGAGTTTTTTTATTGAAAAAGTCCAAATTGAGTTACCAGATTAGTATTTGAGCCTTCTTTTAATAGAAATTTGAATATGGTTTTTATAGATGCTTTACAAAATATACCCTCTGTTACTGAAAAAAAATTGATAAACTCAAACCACATTTAAAAAAAAATATGAGAATTTTTTTTAGAGAAAATAATGATGAACTTAAACAAAAAAAAATTAACCAAAGTGTATGTTATTCAACTATGAACAACAAATACCCTTAATTAATTATAACTAGACGACAGATCTGGAAAATATATAAAAATATATATATAAAAATTAATTTTAACATGTGAACTCATATTTTTATAGGCACTTTGAAAAACTTCCCCTTAGAAACTAGTTGTTCAGTAACGGCTATAAGTGCAACTTGTTTGTTTAACTTATATGAATATTCTCTATGAAAAGTCAGGCCGACCACTTGTTTTGCAACTTGTAGTCTACTTATCTTGTTAGTCCATTACTTATTATTGTTCCTTAAGGTTTGTTATAGTAACATTCTTCCAATAATTGAATCTTTGATTCTCGTAGATTCTTCTGAATGTTTTGTGCTAATGTGACTCTTTGACATATCTCTTCTGTTCATAGCTACATGTCTTAGTTGTTTATCTTGCTTCGCCTTTAGCAGTTCCAGATAGTTATTTAAGTTCTCACAATATTTTGTCATTACTGTTTATAGATCGCTACTAATTTTCTCGACTATTTAGGATCTTAGTTGTTTATAAGTTTAGTTGTTTCTATGTTTCATAATATTATGTTGACAAAAACTCTTTTTACATAAAGTCCTATAAATTATTTTGGAGAAATAATCTATTATATATTGAAACATCAAAATCTAACATATACAAGGTCCTAACACATACAGAACGAGAATTCTATTGACAAAAACTCTTTTTACATAAAGTCCTATAAATTATTTTGGAGAAATAATCTATTATATGTTGTAACATCAAAATCTAACATATACAAGGTCCTAACACATACAGAATAAGAAAATGTATTTAGATAAAGATCCTTCTAAAACTCAATGTAAAAAAAAAAAAATTTATTATATGTATTATTATGTTGTATATTATTTAGACATGTTTTGTTCCTTTTTTTTTCATTATATTCTTTTGTTAGTAAATAACTAGTTTTACACCCATGCGTTAAACGAACAGACACAAATTTTTTTTAATTAAATAATACTGAAGCAAAACGAAGAGGCAACTCAAAATTAAAAGAATAAATTAAGAAAAAGTAATGTTGGAGGCATCATATATTAAATAGAAATACATCATTGTATTGCTAAAATTATAAATTTTGAAAAATTTCGTTATACACAACATTTGTTGTTTTATTTGTAAGCTTTCCATCTTCATCGAATATTAATATCTTCAAACCATAAAAGCTTCTACATATATATAGAGATTAAATACATTGAGACTTGAAAAAAGACCCAAATCCATACAAATTGAATTAATATCGGGCTAATAACAAATATACCCCAAACTAAACACCCAATTAATTTGGGTCCAAAATCTTTGATCAACTTCACTAATCCATCATTTGTAAGATCCCTCAAAAAATGAAATCTGACATGTATGTGTTTACATCTCCAATAATGCCCGCATCCAAACACATTGACAAGCAAATACAACCTCAACAACATACTCTGCTTCAATGGTAGACAAAGTCACAACTGGTTGTTTCTTTGAAGCCCATGACATGGCTCCATTACTTAGCATAAACACATAGCCATATGTACTCCTGCTATCATTTGAGTTGCCAGCATAATCACTGCCAGTGTACCCCAATAATTCTTCAGTTCCTCTTCTTTTATAAAACATACCCAAACTTATCGTTCCTTTTAAGTAACGAAGTACTCTTCTAGCTGCGATGAATCTGCTCTGGAGACATACCACGTACATGAGACATACCACGTACATGAGATCCGGCCTGGTTGCTATGATGTATAGTAAACTCCCAATGAGTTTCTTGTAAGTTGTGGCATCAACTGTTACACCCTCTTCTTCTTTAGTTAGCTTGCACCCAGGAACAATGAGATTTTTCACTGAATTCCCATTCTACAAACCAGACCTCTCCAGTAGCTCACGAGCATATTTTCTTTGACTCAAATAAATGCCCTCTGACCTTTGTAAAATTTATACTCCAAGAAAGTATGTTATCCTTCCTAGATCAGTCATCTCAAACCCTTTCTTCATTGAAGCCTTAAAGCCCTCAATCATGTAATCACTATTTCCAGTAAAGATTAAATCATCGACATACAAGCTTACTATTAAAATTTTCTGACCTCCTTATTCTTTCTTCACAAAAAGCGTGTGTTCATGATGCCACTTTTCAAATCCCTCTTTGACAAAATATGTTTCGATTCTGCTATACCAAGCACGTGGTGCTTGTTTCAAGCCGTAGAGCACCTTCTTGAGTTTATACATTTTCTCCTCTTCTCCTCTTTGAATGAGCTGGGATGTCTAGGAGCTGCAAGGTTTACACACCTAAACGGCCGCTCAATAACACACCTAAACGGCTGTTCTCTCAAACTTAGCTTTTCTCTCAACAAACACTATAAGTCAAATAAACAGCCGGCCTTTGTCGATCTAAGGGTCAATCAATGTCTCCCTTCCTTACTTCTATACAGATCTAACCATTAACAACCTATGATGCATCATTTCAAACCCTTCATTCCCCAACCAAATCTTCGTCTAAACATGAGAGATTGTCTCTTCGTCATCCTCTAACCCTTCGTTTCAAAGAAAATTCATCGGCCGACTACCCCCAAAAAAACCCTAGCAGTGAATGACAATTTCATATCAAATTCTGTAAGTGTGTTGAACTAAAGCACTCACAATAGAACTATGTATATTTGAATGACTTGGATGAAAACTATTGAAGCAAACTCAGGCTTATATAGCCTTTACAAAATAATAAATTGAAAAGTAAAACAACCACGTTCTACAAACGTGGTACCTGTTACAAGATAACTCAAATACTACTGGTTGTCCCTAAAATGTAGGAACTCTTATTAACAACTATTTGACTAAGCCAAACTCCTAACAAATTGAACAACCTAACCTTAACATATCCTCCCCTAAACTGAAGCAGTATGCATTCAGTTTAAACCAGGTACTTCGCAGGCACCAAGCTCACTTTTCAACTTTAAGAAGGTATCAAGTTTCAGAGGTTTTGTCAGTATTTCAGCAACTTGATCACTTGAACCACAATGAATCAACTTCACTACTCCATCATTTGCAAGATCCCTCAAAAAATGAAATCTGACACGTATGTGTTTACATCTCCCATGTAAGACTAGATTATTAGACAATTTTATAGTTAAACTGTTATCACACAGAATAGTAGTGCATTGACCTTGTATTTATCTCCAATACTGCCCGCATCCAAACACATTGACAATCACATACAGTCGCAACAACATACTCTACTTCAGTGGTAGACAAAGTCACAACTGGTTGTTTCTTTGAAGCCCACGACACGGCTCCATTACTTAGCATAAACACATAGCCAAATGTACTCCTGCTATCATTTGAGTCTCCAGCATAATCATTGTCAATGTACCCCAATAATTCTTCTATTCCTCCTCTTTTATAAAACATACCTAAACTTATCGTTCTTTTTAAGTAACAAAGTACTCTTTTACCTACCTGCATGTGAAGAACAGTAGGATTGGCTATGAATCTGCTCAGGAGACATACCACGTACATGAGATTCAGCCTGGTTGTTATGATGTATAGTAAACTCCCAATGAGTTTCTTGTAAGTTGTGGCATCAACTGCTACACCCTCTTCTTCTTTAGTTAGCTTGCACCCAGGAACAATGGGATTTTTCACTGAATTTCATTCTACAAACCAAACCTCTCCAGTAGCTCACGAGCATTTTTTTTTTTACTCAAATAAATGTCCTCTGACCTTTATAAAATTTATACTCCAAGAAAGTATGTTATCCGTCATCTCAAACTCTTTCTTCATTGAAGCTTTAAAGCCCTCAATCATGTAATCACTATTTTCAGTAAAGATTAAATCATCGACATACAAGCTTACTATTAAAATTTTCTGACCTCATTCATCTTTCTTCACAAAAAGCGTGTGTTCATGATGCCAATTTTCAAATCCCTCTTTGACAAAGTATGCTTCGATTCTGCTATACCAAGCACGTGGTGCTTGTTTCAAGCCGTATAGCACCTTCTTGAGTTTATACACTTTCTCCTCTTCTCCTCTTTGAATGTACCCCAAAGGTTGATCCACATAAACATCTTCAGACAACTAGCCATGAAAAATTGCACTTTTTAAGTCGAGTTGATGTACAACCCAACCCTTCTGCGCAGATAGAGCTAACATCATTCGGATGGTGTCCCATCTTGCCACCAGAGCAAAGACTTCATTATAATATATTCCCTGCTATTGCACATAGCCTTAGCCATTAATATCGCTTTGTATTTGTTGACTTCTCCTGCTTCATTTAGTTTGGTTTTAAAAACCCATTTCACACCCATTTTTTTTGCTCCTGCAGGCAAGGTAGTAAGCTGCCACATCCCATTTTTTCAATGGATTCAATCTCTAAATCCATTGCACGTCTCCATTTTGCATCCTTCTCAACTTCCTCAAACGAGCTAGGGTCTTCAACAGAAGTGAATAAAGGTAGCTGGTTCACCTCTTCTTCTTCAGATCACCCTTCACCAAATTCATAATCTTGCAAGTACCCTGGTGGTCGTCGATTTTTAACCCCAAGCAGAGCTGGTGAACCCTCTCTTGATGTGTCACTGGAGGAAGGACTGGTAGCTGGTTCATCATCACCTTCTACCTCAATATCCTTTTTGGTTTCTTCATCATCATCCTCCCAAATTAGAACATCTTGCTTCATTTCTTCAATTGTCCTCCCCCAATTCCAACTCTTGTCTTCTTCAAAACTAACATCCCTGTTTACAATAATTTTTCTTGCAACAGGATCAAATAATCTATATGCTTTAGATTACTCACTGACTCCAAGGAATACACATTGAATACTTTTATCATTCAGCTTCTTCCTTTTTTGGTCCGGTATATGAACGTGAGCAGGACATCTAAAAATTCAGAAGTAGTCCACCATAGGCTTCACTCCACTCCACACTACTTATGGTGTCTGATCCTTTAACACAAGTGTAGGGCTTCGATTAATAACATGAGCAATCCACCTTGTAGCTTCTGGCCAAAATTTCTTAGCATTTGTTTGTCACAAAGCAAACACCTTACCATATTCATAATGGTTCGATTCTTGCGTTCCGCTACCCCGTTCTATTATGGGGTAAATGATATCGCATTAGAGGTAAATTCTCCCCCTCTATCAGTTCATAGGCAACGTATTGATGCATTCGACTCCTTTTCAACTAGACTCTTGTAGAATTTGAAACTTGTAAATGCTTCAGACCTGTCTAACAAAAAATTTATCCACACCTTTCGACTAAAGTCATCGATAAATGTTAAAATATACCTCTTGTTACTATTAGAGGCTGGTGTAATTGGCCCATAAAGATCTGCATGAATAAGCTGCAATTTGTGACTCGATCTCCACTGGCTTCTTTTTGGAATAACCTTCTTGTGTTGCTTGCCTACCAAGCACTCAGTACATGTTCTTGTTCCAGCCTTGAAGCTTGGAAGCCCTTTCAACATTTTTTTATACTGCAATGTACGCAGACTTTTGTAACTCAAATGTCCAAACTGCCTATGCACAACTCTGAGCTATCTTTTGCAATTGTCTGCAAACATGCTGGAGTTTCCTTCACCACCCTTACCAATAATGAAAACATGCGATTGGCAGTCATCATTGTTTACATAATTAGCCCTCGCTTTGGATGATATAATCTACACTCTCCATCATGTATAAGAATGGTTACACCACGTTCTTGAAGCTGGCCTACACCTAACAAATTATTCTTCAAATTAGGCACATAGTATACATCTGTGAAAAACAAAATTTTCCTATTCATCTCAAGTTTTATGTTGCCTTTGCCCATTACTTTCATTCTTGAGTTATTGCCGAGTTTTACTGAGTGTACGTACGCCTCGTGGAGATCTAAAAACCACTGCTTATTTCCACACATATGGTTACTACAGCCTGAATCAAGGAACCAAACTTCAGATTTATTCGAGTTATTAGCATCGACATATGCCATGAGGAGTATTTCATCTTCTTCATCTTTCTCAGCATAATTGTCATTCTTATTCCATGAAGGACACTTATATTGATAGTGTCCAAGATTGTGACATTTGTATCATTCCATAACTGCTTTGTTGTAGTATTGACGACCTCTTCCTCGTTCTCTTCCTTCTCCTCCACGGCTTCTCGCACCTTCAGATCTCTCTTTATATCTAGTTCTTCCACGACCTCTCGCACCTCCAGGCCTTTCTTCATATGTAACTTTAAGTGCTTACTCTTCTCTAATATTTTTCTTGATTTTTTATTCATGAACTAACAATGAACTTTATAGTGCATCAACTGAAAGATTGTCAATGTCTTTCGACTCTTCAATTAACACACAATGTAGTTAAACTTCTCTGTAAGAGTCCTCAAAATCTTCTCAACAATTTTGACGTCTGGTATATCTTCTCCGCAATTCCTCGTGTCATTTGCCACGACCATAACTCTGTTGAAGTAGTCGATAACCGTCTTTCTTATGTTCATCTCCAACAACTCAAAGCTTCTGTGACGAGTTTGGAGTTGCACACGTTATACCCTGGCCTTCCCCTGATACTTGACTTTCATCGAATCCCATAGTTGTTTTGTAGTCTCCTTCTGAGTGATTGTTTTAAGAATGGACTTTTCGATGGCCGAGAAGAGATAGTTCTTGGCTTTCAAGTCTTTCAGCTTCATCTCCTCTAGGGTTTTCTTCTCTGCTGCTGATGAGATTTCTCCCACAGCCAACTCCACATGCTCTGCTTCAATCATACCAATATTCCTTCGATCTAAGAAGATTCTCCATAAGCATACTCCAATGATTGTAATCCTTATCAAAATTAGGGATAGATGGCTGTACAAAATTGTTTGTCTCTATAACCATTTTCACACTCTTTCACTTTTTTGTTCCTTTTCAATTAACCTCGTTGTGCTTCTCTCGCTCTTCTCACTTAATCAAGCCTTTATTATCAGCTCTGATACCAGATTTGTTAAACTAAAGCACCCACAATAGAGCTCTGTATATTTGTATGACTTAGATGAAAACTATTGAAGTAAACTTAGGCTTATATAGCCTTTACAAAATAACAAATTGAAAAGTAAAACAACCATCTATATTACAATTTAGGTTGACTCTCACGTGTGCAATTGTGAGAGACAACTACTGGCCAAGATTTTCCCAAATTATTGACATCCTACGGCTAAGATTTAATGGGGAAAGCGTAAGCGTGTGAACGACAGTTATTCCTATCTCCCGTTCTCCTCGACTTCTTCATCTTTGCAATGGATTTGCTCTCCTTTCCCAACTAAAAAAGCGACATCCTCTCATTCCTCTCAACTGAAACCTGCTCTCCTTCCCCAAATTGGAAAATGGATTGTCAACGTATAAAACCCTCTCTCTTCCAGTTCTCTTCTTCTGCCTCCCCGCGTGGCTTGGAATCAAAATCTCTCCCGGTCTTCTTCTGCCTCCCCGCGTGTCCCAATTGTACGGCTTGGAATCAAAATCTCTCTGTCCCAATTCCAGGTAATTTTCATTCGTATTTCGTATGCATTTATGAAGGGAGTTTCTTTGTGTGGGTCTTTGTTAAAGTTTAATTCCTTAAATTTTTGGTTTTGTGTGGGTCTTTGTTTGGTGTGCTTACTTTTGAAGACTGGCTTCCAGTTCACGATCTACAGATATAATCCATCCATTAAACAACAAAAAGATATAGAATTATATGAAATTCTGAACCTTTCATGCCTATCGCATCCATCAGTGTGTGTGTGTGTGTGTGTGTGCTGCTGGATATTCGTAATCGTAATGAGGAATCTCATGGTAATTATATGAAATGATATAGCCATGTATAGAATTATATACTACTATATAGGTCTACTTTTTTTTTTCATTAAACCTTTTCATTTGTCCTTAATCTTTTTTAATTTTATGGGAAAGGTTAATAAGGAATCACAGTTTAAATCTCAACTTTAGTTTGAATGCTTCTTTTTCGATCGGAAGAATAGTAACGAATTAAAAGATAAAAAAAAAAAATAGAGTATTACTCCTACATATTGCAAATTAAGGATATATGACCACTGTTCTATATGAAGAACAATGATGCACTGCCCTGAAAAAAAGACATTTGTTTTGAAACATACCAAAATAAAATGAAGCACACTTATTTTAGCACCAAGTACTAATAACACCAATCATAAATGTTAACTATATACAGCAGATCAGGATCATGCATTGGATCAAAGGAATCTAATCTCGCATGTACCATATTCCATCACAACACTCGCCCTCTTTGTTCCCCTTTTGCTCTTCTCTACATCTCCATATCTCTGTCAACACTATTATTTCACATTCCAAAGGCCTCAGTTAAAGGCGGGTAATGTAAACTACAAGGGAAATATCGCTCCATATTTCGCCGTATTTAACCATTTACCCTCCTCATCATCACAGACGTTAATGTCCATTGTATTGTCCAAACGTTTACGAGAAGAGTGATATTTGACCAAACCGCAGCGAAAGGCTCCAGGTTTAACCCACAACAAAGCCAACAAGCTCTGATTCAGAGCCCCATTTTCGAATCAGGGTTGTAATCGGGATCCCAATAAAACATTAAAACCTCCATCTATGAAAATTAAACAATATCAGCGCTCCAATTTTAAAGCAAGAACGTTTGAAGAGAACGTTATTTTATCAATTTCTTGGATTTCAGCAGTGAGCCAATTGGGAAATACAAAGAAAATGAAAAAAACAATATGGGCCACCCTCCCTTATTCACACTTTAACTATTTTCAGAACTTTAGAACATTTAATGTGTGTGTGTGTGTGATGTTCTGCTGTTGTGTGTCTTGTGTGTGTGTGTGTTAAATGTTCTTTGCTGTTCTATTTGCTTTTAATTCATATTCGGTGATAAATTTGAGGTGAATTGGTACATTAATTTGGCGAGTGATTTATGTTTATATTCCCTAAAAAAAGAATGTTTTTTTTTTCCAGACTTTGAGTTGAACTTGGTTTACTGTGGGAGGAAGTGAATGTTAATGATTACTCATGTTATTCAATTTTGTGTTTACTTTTTTAGTTTTAACCGTTTCCAAAGTGAAGCATGGATCACAGTATGCTAAGGCCCCTTCCCTTTCATGTCGGATTACCTTAACAGTTTACCATTTTTAGTTTTACTTTTTTGGTTTTACTCATGTTATTCCTAGAATCAATGTTTGCTTTCGTATCTAAGATATTTTACTCATGTTATTCCTAGAATCAATGTTTTACTGATGTTATTCCTAGAATCTCTGTGTGTGTGTGTGCTGTTGGCTGGTGTGTGATGGTGTGTGTGCGTGTGTGCTGTTGTGTGTTCTGTGTGTGTGTGTGGCTGGTGTGCTGGTGTGTGCGTGTGTGTGTGCTGTTGTGCTGGTGTGTGTGTGCGTGTTCTGTTGTGCTGGTGTGGTGTGTGTGTGTGTGTGTGTGTGTGCTGTTGTGCTGGTGTGTGTGTATGCTGGTGTGTGTGTGTGTGTGTGCTGGTGTGCTGGTACGCTTCCCTCCTTTTTGTCACCTGTAACGAAATACTCAATGTCATTTGGAATTATGCTCAAATCTCTCTCCCTATCCCTATACTATTTTTTTTTTCACCTGTTTGCTGGTATGGATCAGAATCTTCTGTTTGCTCCGCATTATACCTCATGCCAACTATTTTATTATTTTTATCAATGGTCCAACTATTTAGTTGATGAGATTGCTGTGGAGATAAACATACCTCTCCCTGTACTTATTATTTTTTTTTAAACCTATTTGCTGGTATGGATCAGAATTGAAAAGCTTATTTTATAATAATATTAAAATTTTGTTTTACATTCGATTTAATCTCGAAAAAGTCCCCCCAAATAAAAGGTCATCTGCTTTTTTTTTTACTGTTCTCCTTCATTATTTAATGTTCTCCTTCAATCTGTTAAATTTATCGACATTGATCTTCGTACCCCAGTGTTTACTCATGGTCAATTATACGTTGCACTATCCCGATGTACTACATTCAATCGGATAACAATTCTCTTACCATCAGAACAAGACGCTTCCACAACAAATATTGTTTATCCTGAAGTTCTTCTATAATGCTTCTACAACAGGTTTGATACCCAAAATTTCCAAATATAAAAGTATCATATTCTCATTATTTCATAACATGCTTCAACCTTCAAGTTTTACAATCAAATAGTTTTTATCTAACACATGGTTTCAAATAGGTCCCCGCAAATCCATATAACACTATACCTGTAACTCCATCACCCCCTCCACCTGATTGCGTGGATTATGATTCTGTAGAAGAATTTGTAAGTATAACTTATTTTTAGGTAAGTGTTAATAATTATATATAACTCACGTTTTATACTTAGTTTTTATCTAATAAATGGTTTCGAATAGGTTTGTTTTTATCTAATAAATGGTTTTGAATAGTTTCCCGCAACTCCGTTTGATACTCCACCTGCAACTCCACCTCCCCCTACACCTGCAAATCCTACTACACATACGCCTATTTTATTGGATAACGATATTTGGGAGGATCCGAGTTTTGTAGAAGAAGCTGTAAATTTTTTTGATATTTACATTAATCGACTCCTATGCATAAAATATGGTTAAATAAATGTGTCTAATATCTTTTTTGTCTCACGTATAGGTGAAATTAATGGAAAAATGTGTTGCAGCTCGCTTTGCTAAAGCAGACATTGTTGTAAAGCAAGAGCCTCCGAAAGAAGATTAAGTTTTTCTTATTAAGAAAACAATAAAACAGAGTTCCTACATTTCAAATCATTTTTTTTTGTACACTTTTAATATTTCATTATTGGTTTTTTACAAAATAAATGAATTAATATTTTATTATTGGTTTTGTTACGAAATACATGAATTATAATTTATAATTATTTCATAATTTTTGTTACATTTAGTGTTACTCACCCTTACAAAACTTTGAGCATACGTTAACCTCAAGTATACAATAATCTGATTTCTGCTGTTACTGTGCCATAGGCACGGACACAAAATCTAGTGTTCTACAAACGTGGTACAGGATAACTCAAATACTACTGGTTGTTCCTAAAATGTAGGAACTCTTATTAACAACTATTTGACTAAGCCAAACTCCAAACAAATTGAACAACCTAATCTTAACAAAGTGTTCCTTAATTTTTTTTACATTAAATAAGATTTTCGTAGTAATTTATAGTATTCAACTATATATTTTGATTTTATTTTAAAAATTTTAGTGTTAACTTTTACAGATCTGCTTCTTCACTTCTTTTTTTTTTTTTTATAAAAAAAATTAAAGATTTGTAAATTTTTACATGCAACTTCACCTTTTTTTTTAAAAAAAAAAGTATAGATTTGTTATTGTTACATGTTTCTTTACCCTTTTTTTTATAATAATGTTTAAAATACAGATCTCTAATTTTTTTACTTGGATATATCAGATCTATAATTCTCAAAATACTTATCTGTTATTTTTAGATCTGGTTTTAAAAAAACATTACAGATACTCATTTTTGAAATTGATATGTTTAGATCTGTAAATTTTTACATGCTTCTTCACCTTTGAAAAAAAAAAAGTTATTGTTACATGCTTCTTTACATTTTTTTTGTAATAGCGTTTAAAATATAGATATCTAATTTTTTTGACCTGGATCTATGAGATGTGTAATTCTAAAATACAGATCTGTAATTTTTAGATATAGCTTTAAAAAATATTACAAGATCCTCGTATTCTAAAATACAGATCTATAATTTATAGATATGTAATTTTAGTTTTAAAAAATAAAGATCTGCAGATGTGGAAGTAAGTGTTTTCAAGTTATGATGTTGTCTTTACTTTTAGTTCCATGTCAATTCTCTTTTTCGATTCTGAAAGAAACATTTTAAGGGAACTATATCTACTTTTATGATATACGAAAAGTTATTGAAAATCATATTGTTTCTTCATATTTTTGTTAGCATTCCCCAATAAATAAAGTGACTTTATATTTGTTCAGCTAATGGAGATATACTCATTTATTTTATTTCAACAAAACGTTTGAGTTTTACACGTTAATGGAGCGTTAACTAATTCTTTTACAACTTTCATAAGTAAATTTATTATTTTTATTGGCTTGTTGAAGCGAATTGATCGATTTGACCTATCTAGAATGTCAAAATAAGATTGACTTCTCTCTCTCTCATTAAGACACATCGCATTCAAATCAAAGATTTGGGCATTGATATATGAAGCAAATTGTGACTGATCTTAATATTGGTTGTAGCCTTCAAGGTCTATGAACTGGTTTCTCTTTTATTTATTTATTAATTATTCTTTTTTTTTTGTTTTCCAGCATTCTATGAAATGATAACATCATGTTTGTTATTTTTGGATAGTTGAAGCTAATCGGTAATACGAAGGATGGTGATATTAAGGGAGATCAAAGAGTGAGCCTAAGGGCCTTATTTTATTATTATTTTTTTTGTTGCTTGATTTTTAGATTTGGTCAACAGACAACAGTTGAGTGGTATTTTTGTCATAAAACAAAAAAACTTGGTTATAACCGATTAAAGCATCAAGTCAAATATGAGTCATAGTTTCAGGGTTTACTATTTTCTTTATCCTTTTTTAATCATAATACACACAAGTCAAATTATACCAAATGGTTTTAAGCCCAACGAAATTCTACTTCTAGTTGTAGCCCATTTCCAGGTTATCGGTAACGCCATTCTTCTTACTGACCTCTGAATAATGACCCGTAGCACATCAAAGTTGCATGCTGCTAATCGTCAACACTTAAATGGAAGATGTGGTGACATCCACAAGCAGAACAAATGTCTTCGGGCACTTCATCCTTGCACTCATCTACGTGATTTCGATACTGCCATTAAGAGCTTAAAGGATAGTTGGTGAGGGCATAAACGCTCTCCATTCTTTGAATCCATATAAACATCAATGATGTGCGTGTGTGTGTGTGTGTGTGTGAGAGAGAGAGAGAGAGAGAGAGAGAGAGAGAGAGAGAGAGAGAGTATAGGAGGTATATATAGATAAATAATCAAAGGTGGTTTTTGCTCAATAAAGTCCAGATTTGTTTCTATAACGCCCTAAACTTGGGCCCAACCATACGGGCCTAAGCCCGACTACGTCACTACTAACAATCCAACTTAGCTAAGATCATATGTGACAATATATCCAATTTAAGCCTTGATAAGATAACGCACATTGAAAAGAACCCAAGTTTACAATCCTCAAAATCTAGGCCCAAAATAAATTGTCTCACAGGACTGATTAAATTATTCAAACATCAAAACCTGAATTTAACTTATTACATAAAAACTCTATAAAATAAATTCTAGCACATCCTTGCTAACACAAAACCTTAATATCTCATCTGTGACCTGAGGAGAAGAATCTAATAAAGGATGAGTGAACAATGCCTAGTATGTTCAAACGCCGCCCCTCCGATTTCTAAGGAGGGGTGAACACACAAGGAGAATAATCAAAGTGAAAAATGTTCCAAAAAAATAGTTTGCAATTCATATAATGCTTAACAATGTAAGTGACAAGGTGAACGAGTAAGTGTTTCACAAATAAGAGTTTAAAGAAAGGAAAACATGTAAGGCATGAAGTTGAGTAATACAATCGCCACAAATCGTCCCATACCGACTAGCCATGCTTATCCCGCTATCACTATCACTATCACTACCACTGTCTGCGGGCTCTTTCGGAACTTCCTCTTCTGGATCTTCCTCGGGGTCAACCTCATCAGGGTCCCCAACTATCCAGTTGTCCAAGTCACCATCATAGTTCATCCTATAATCAATAAAATAAATATATGAGTCCCCAAATAGTGAAAGTCATGGTCATTTCTTAATTCTAATTAATTCTTAATTTAATCAATTATTACTTCAAATAAATACTTAATTCTAATCAGTTTCTAAGTTTCTAAACCTTTAGGACCTAAAGCCTAAGCTCTGATACCAACTTTGTAACGCCCCAAACCTGGGCCCAACCATATGGGCCTAAGCCTGACTACGTCACTACTAACAATCCAACTTAGCTAAGATCATATGTGACAATATATCCAATTTAAGTCATGATAAAATAACGCACGCAGAAAAGAACCCAAGTTTGCAATCCTCAAAATCTAGGCCCAAAATAAATTGTCTCGCAGGGCTGACTAAATTATTAAAACATCAAAACCTGAATTTAACTTATTACATAGAAACTTAATAAAATAAATTCTAACCTATCCTTGCTTGCACGCCACAACACAAAACCTTAATATTTCATCTGTGACCTGAGGAGAAGAATATAGTGAAGGGTGAGCGAACAATGCCCGGTAAGTTCAAACGTCATCCCTCCTTCCTCTGGTTTCTAAGGAGGGGTGGATCCACAAGGAGAATAATCAAAGTGAACAATGTTCCAAAAAATTAGTTTACAGTTCATATAATGCTTAAAAATGTAAGTGAACAAGGTGAACGAATAAGTGTTTCACAAAAAAGAGTTCAAAGAAAGGAAAACATGCAAGGTATGAAGTCGAGTAATCGAATCGCCACAAACCGTCCCATACCGGCTAGCCACGACGGACTACTCACAGATGCCATGATCACGTAGGTGGTCCATTGACCAAGTACACAATTGTCCCCGAAGGATAGCAAAAATTTCACCCCGAGGGTAAACTAATAAAGGTAAGTCCGGACTATCGCACCAAGGGCCAGGTGGTGCAAAATATAAATGTCACTCTATGCCTAGTGACAAGTTGTTCGTAATTACGAACTAAAATGTCACTCTATACCCAGTGACGGGTTCTACAACTAGTGATCATAGCGGAGTTCGAAACAAAAATGTTATCAAATGATACATACGAATTTACTTTCAAAGTATTAGTATTTTACAAAATACCTAAGATATAACACAAGGTTTTGAAGAATATGATACAACAAAACGTGAATCGGCGGAGTCAAAGCAAGTTCCGATACGAGGTCGGGCATGGCGATCAAAACGATAATTTCAAGAATTGACTAAGGAACCTAATCGTCAAAAGAAATATACTTTACAAAATAACTTAAAAGAAGCATAATCCCTTACCTTAATAACCTAGCGGGACAAATAATTCGAACACAAAAAGTAGTTGTTACTCGCGCTTGCCCAAATCTAAAAGTCAAAATCACAATTTAAATAAATATAAACTCCAACTAATATCCAGTAGGTAATTTAAATTAATAGTAATTTAATAATATTAATCTGGAATTAACCCCATCATAATGTCACACACACCAAAACCCCCTTTTCTGTGTAACACAATAACATCCTAGTATATAATCATTACCAATAAGGTGTATCTATAAACTGATTAAATTTATGTTCATCACTGTATGTTCATCACTGTACAAGGAAGAAAAAGGAACAATTTTACTCCACACACTCCCTGGGATGACAACCCAAAAAGATTTACAAAAACTTCCCCTCCAGACCTAGTCTACGACCAAAACACAAACACACACTCACTGGTCAAATATACACATTAACTGGCCAAATATTTGCTTCTACCCAAACGGCCCCACCACCAAAGTGAAAACTCACCTTTTTCAATCCCTCTCTTGCCTATTCACCTGTCACTTTCACCTTCTCCCTCCAAACAAAATTTGATACTTTTCCTTTCCTTATCTTTTCTTTGCTTCTTTATTTCCCTTTCTATTTTCTCTGACCATTAATTTACTTCAGCGACTACACACACCCACACACACACACACACACACACACACAACCCGCTGACCAAATCCCTAGTCTACTCCTTCCCTCATGAGGTTGACCCGCCCTCTCCTTCCAACTTTTATCTCACGCCCCCTCTCTCACACTCTCCTCATCTTTCTCTTTCTTCTCTCTCCAAATCGAATGGCAACACATGTACAACTATTAATCCCAGTTTCATTGTATTGCCCTCATATCTCCTTTACACAATGTATATATACCGAGTCACTGAATTCCCTATTGTATCAAAGAAGTAAAACTACATAATATCAAGAGCAAGGGATGACGACTTACTTGATCGGCGTTCTGCTACTCTAAGACACCTTGTACTGCCGCCTTTTTGGCTCCCTCAACGCGTTCCTTCTTTTTGTTTTCTGCTCTTTTGTCTCTTTATATTCTTTGGTGAGAATTTCTCTTCTTTGTTTGTCTCTATAATGGCTCGAAGTCTCGAAGTAACTGATAATCACTGCCATGCATGAAGACTCCAAGAAGAATTCTCTCTCTTTTGAAATTCAAAATCCTCAACTCCCTTATCCGGCGTAACCCACGACCGGTTCTTGCATTCGCTGCGATATCCCTCCCGTAGCATGTCTCCTATTTTGTTATTATCTATTATTATTGTTACTAATATTATTATTACTATACTTAACCTTGAGCTAAAACTAATTGACTAATTTACGGGCCGAAACCTAACATAACAATATCAAAATATATCGGATCGAATTTACAGTTTTTATTACTAAAAGAAAATCGGCCCAAATGAAATTATGCCAAAAATCGTTATCACCACAATTTACTAAATAATAAAAATAAATACGGGGTATTACACTCTTACCCCTTAAAAAAAAGTTTAGTCCTCTAAACTTAAGGTGCTCGATCACACAAAAAGTTCAGGATGTTTCTCTTGCATCTCTTTTTCAAGTTCCCAAGTGGCTTCTTGCTCATTATGGTTACTCCACTGAACCTTAACATAAGGGATGGTTCGTCTTCTCAGTACTTGATCCTTTCGATCTACAATACGAATAGGTTTCTCATCATAACTCAAGTCTTCCCGAAGTCGTAACGGCTCATATTCTATCACGTGGCTCGGGTCCGAGACATACTTCCTCAGCATCGACACATGAAATACGTTGTGAACTCCGGACAATACAAGTGGCAAAGCGAGTCTGTAGGCGACCTCCCCAACTCGCTCCAATATCTCGAATGGTCCAACAAATCTCGGACTAAGTTTACCCCGAATACCAAATCTCATAATTCCTCTTATGGGTGAAATCTTAAGAAATACATGATCCCCTACCTCAAATTCAAGCCCGCGATGAAGATTATCGGCATAAGACTTCTGTCTACTTTGAGCCATAAGAAGTCTTTTCCTAATTAGTTGTATCTTCTCCGAAGTAATCTGCACCAACTCTGGTCCCAACAACCTCCTCTCGCCCATTTCGTCCCAACAAGTAGGCGATCGACATTTTCGCCCGTACAACGCTTTATAGGGTGCCATAATTAGTAGCGATCATAAACTATACAACCAATTAATAATCCAACGAAAATTCTATAAAAAAAAAAATTGTAACTTTTTTGTCCCCATAGCATTGCTCAACTTTATTACCAATTCACAACACCAAAAAATAGCATTATTTCTTTCATAATAGTTAATACCCATGTTTTTTACCAACTGTCCCCCAACAAAAACTAGGAATTGACACTTTGAGACCCACCCACCCATGCACGTTCACCATATGATATCATATGTATCTTACTAATAAATTAAGAACTATAAAAGCCATGCAGATGGTAATTATAAACATTAACATTGCACCATATATAATGATGGCAAAGAATTAAAGGTTGTGTTTACGTACGTACATATTTAGTTAGTTTCTACTTCGTTACTCTCACTCTCGTCGTTTTCATTTTCTCTCGTATTATTTTTCTTTCTATCTCTCTCTTATTTTTTAATTCATATTATCAACAAAAAAAAAAAACTTACAAAATACACTATTTATCTAAATAATACAAACATAATTTTTAATTTGCACCATATATAACTTCTATGTCCTTGCTATAATATATAAGACTTGCAACAAAATTTTACTTTTGGCTATGGGATCTTTAGTTAAAGGCTAGGGGAGTAGTGTTGTTGAGGGACGCTTATTATTATTATTATCACTATAATTTCCATCATAAACACATGCTCACTCTCTTTTCAAATATATATATATATATATATATATATATATAAACAATTTAATTAAATAAAGATTTAAGTTTCTGAACTGAAACATTCAAAAAGTTACAGAACCATTATAATTAAAGGTCACACATTTACAAACACTCATCATTATTTTTCTATATCTTACAGTTTTTTCCCCCAAAGTAACAATCTCATTCTCACTTATGCCCTCCGTTTAGACAGACGCGTTACATATTTCATAGCTTTGCAAGAAAAGGAAAAAAAAAAAATAATAATAATAATTATACTCCAATATCCCTCTAATCTGAAGATTCTTGACGGTTAGGTTATTGAAATGCATAAAATTTTCAAATTATTTGATATTTGATAATGAGCAGATGAATTTCACGTCTTGTTTTTTTAATTTTTTTTTATTGCTGATGTTAAAAACAACACATGTTGAAAAATGGAGTGTTAATAATTACCGTTAAAATAAGTAATACTATTCAACATACCTCCTCCACTTCGCTCACAGTCTAAAACCATCTAACATTTTAAGGATCAAAATAAATTTTAATACATATCTTCAATATCAAGTACTCCTATAAAAATAATTTATTTAACCAAAAACTCCAATGTAATAAAAATACATTTTAAAAATGAAAAAATAAAATAAAAGTTACAGTCAACTTTTAAAACAAGACACTTTTAAGTGTACCACCCAATATAAAAAGAGTAGGATTCGGATCCTAATTCGTAAGACGGAGCCCCACTCTCTCATAATTCAGCCCACTAACACATTGTGGGTAGAGTTAGGAAGATCCGTCTTACAAAAAAATACCTGTAAAACAGTATTTTTATAAGTTTTTGCCATATAAAAAATGTAGAACAACTTCAATAATAAGGGCTAAGAAATATTATTCAAATTAAAAGTTGTACTAATATGCCCAAAACAAAAAGGACTCTAACGTTACACCTTCAGCTGCATTCAGTTTGAGCCACAACCAGGAAGGAGTTGAGGAGAATTTAGGACTAAACGCTCATTAAGACCCACGTCCCCCAAATCTCTCCCCCACTCCCTCCCTCACCCCCAATGCATGCTTAGGCAGTTTTCTTGTTTTCTTCTAACTCAACTTCACTCTCCATTATTGCATATGCCATACTCGGCAAAAATGAGAACCAAGTTGCCAAACTTACTAGCCAAGACCATGAGCATCCGCAGGAGAAATCATACCACCACCACCACTCATGATGATGATGATAGCACCGGCAGCAGCACAAGTGTCGTCGGCACACGCAGGAAGAAGAAGATATCAGCAATATCTGGAACAAAGAATGTGTGTTCAATCCTTCGCAATGCCTTGACAAGCAAGAAATCCTCTTCTTCTTCGGAAGGAGATGATAGAGTTTGCAGTATTAATACTTGCGATGACGAGTCTGAGGAGTGCTCGGTTGAGAGAGAATTACTGTTGGAAGAAAAGAGAAATGGAAGCAGCTTCATAAAGTGGGAGCAGCAAAATGTTGATAACAAGATCAGTCTGCAACAAAAAGTCTCTCCGGCTAACATGAAACCTCCAACCAAAGCGTCCTTATCTTTCTCGGGTTTTCTCAACAAGAAAGTACTCAACAAAGCAACGAGTGCCAGCTTGACGAGGGTTCCGAGTATGCGATTCAAAAGCTTCAGACGCACAAGGTCAACACGGAAGGACACGATTACGCAGGATGAACCAGAACGAGAGGCGGAGAGGACTGATAGAAGAGAGGAACTATGCAAGAAGAGGATACTAATGGGAGGCAAGTGCCGGCCACTTAATGTATCGGGTGCCCTCCACTATGACAGTGATGGCATTTTGTTACCCGAAGAAATCCTTTCTTGTGACGATGAAGATTATTAGTTTGATGTAAATCCCTCAACCAATTTCCGTTGACTCTAGAAAATTGTCAGTCCTTTCATACCCCTGAAGAAATGTGAAGATTAGTTTGACGTAAATCCCCTAAACCTGTGTTGATTCAAGAAAATTCCGTCCTTGATCATCTTATCCCCATATTCAACTTGATGCTAACTGTCCCAAAAGAGTGTTTGCAAGCTTGTCTCGCGAAGAAGCGTTTCTGCCAAAAGCAGTCCCATTAAAACACAACTTTTTATCTATTTTGCATATCCATGCTCGGTTTTTAAAAGCGAATTTTTTTCTCCAAATGCTCCATCTTAAATTAGCCGGAGATATGAAAACAATCATTTTTAAATTGATTTACCAAACATATTTATGAGAAAAAAAGAAACGGTTTCAAAAAATGCCAAACAAATGTGTATCAAATCTTGTAGAGAATAATAATTCTTGTAAATAATGACATAACATTCTCATTGATTGAAGAACATATCTATAAGGTTACAATACTTGGGTTACAAGTTAACCTAATACAATAAGAACTAGGAGAAGAGTTACAATATAATATTAACTAGGAGACCTAATTAATAGAGAGAATATACCAAATATAATCACACTTGAATACAAATATATGAAAGAAATATTATTCTCTTATATGCCCCCGCAAGTTGGATCCTCGGGAGAAAAGGTCAATCTTGAGTAGGATATGTTGAAAGCGAGCGCGAGGAAGCGGCTTGGTAAGGGCATCAGCGAGCTGGTCAGCCGAGGAGACGTGAGATACCTGTAAGATATCGTCTTGAACTTGTTGACGGATAAAATAATAGTCAAGAGCAACAAGTTTCATCCGAGAATGAAACACCGGGTTGAAGCAGAGATTCATAGCACCGACTTTATCACAATAGATGAGTGGTTGGCGTGAGGAGGTGATGCCTAGCTCACCGAGAAGAGAGGTGACCCAGCGGACCTCAGTGGTTGTTGCTGCAACAGCTCGGTACTCGGCTTCAGTCGAGGAGTGAGCAACTATACGCTGCTTTTTCGAGCTCCAGGAGATGAGGTTTCGACCAAGGTACACTATGTAAGCACCCGTGGAGGTAAAATCATCTTTGTTACCTGCCAGTCAACATCAGTAAACGCACGAAGGTCGAGAGGCGACTGGCGATGAAGAAAGATGTCATGATCAATGGTGTCACTGAGATAGCGAAGTAGGCGCTTGATGGTGAGCCAGTGATCCGAGGTGGACTGATGCATAAACTGAGAGAGCTTGTTGACGACATAGGCAATGTCCGGACGGGTGAGAGAGATATACTGAAGACTCCCGACCACCACTCGAAACTCGGTAGGGTCAATCAGAGTAATGCCCGACTAAAGTGTGAGAACATGTGAGGTTGCAAGGGGTGTTGCCACTGGGCGAGCATCAGACATACCAGTGCGAGCAAGGAGGTCGGCTATGTATCCTCATTGAGAAAAGAGAAGCCCAGTAGACCGAGGAACCACTTCCACGCCGAGGAAGTAATGAAGATCGCCAAGGTCTTTGAGCGAGAACAGTGATGAAGTCCTGTACAACCTTGGTATTGTTGCCAGTGATGATAGACGAGCAATAAAATGGTGATGCTGGCCTCGTTGAAGATGAATAAGGAGGTATTAACCACTGAGTTCGTGAAACGAGTAGCAAGGAGGAACTGGCAAAGTTCATTGTACCATGCTCGGGGTGCCTGCTTGAGACCATAGATAGCCTTTCGTAGTCGACACACGTGTTGCGGATAATCAGTGTCAACGAAGCCCTAAGGTTGAGTCATGAAGACTTCCTCGGTGAGGGTTCCATGCAGGAAGGCATTGTTGACATCGAGCTGACGAAAATCCTATCCCCGACTGATCGCAAGGGAGAGGATGAGGCGAACCGTGGTGGGTTTGACCACCGGGCTGAAGGTCTCATGGTAGTCAACTCCTGGTTGTTGATGGAATCTTTTGGCGATCAAGCGAGCTTTGTACCTATCAATTTTGCCATTAGCAGATCGTTTAATCCGAAAAATCCATTTGCAGCCAACAATATTAGGGATCCCTGTGGGAGGCACCGGTCCCAAGTACCATTATTGAGGAAGGCATTATATTCCTCGGACATGACCTATCGTCACCTATTGTCTTTGAGGGCCTGAGTTACACATGTTGGTTCAAGGCCGGTGTTTAATTAGGCTGAGAGACAGAGTTTGTTTATGGGTTTGTGGATGTTGTTTTGGGAGTTGGTAATGAGGGGTGAGGTGCGAACAGTGGTCTGGGGTATGGGCTAATAAGGAAGGTTGGTGTTAGGTGGGGCGACCTGCGAGGACTCAGCAAGGTCATGGTTAGCTATGTCGGGTGCCGAGGTTTGTTGAGGCGAGGTCGCGGGAGGAGCATCAGTCAGGTCGCTGCGAGGACTATCTGTCGATGGTATGCATGAGGTGGCGAGGATATCATGAGGTAGTAACCAAGTAGTGCAGGTTGACTCGTCAGGTCGGGGAAGACCCAGCTCGACTTGAGACATGGGAAACTCAAAATCGACAAATCGAACATGGCGGGAGACGAAGAGCTTTGCACTGGTCGGGTCATAACAAATATATTTTTCACTTTGGGTGAAGGAGTACCCTCGGAAGACATAGGGAGTCGAGCGAGAATTAAGCTTGTGAGTGGTGTATGGTTGTAGCCAGGAGTAACAGAGACATCCAAATGCTCGAAGTTTTAAATAGTTGGGGGCAGACCCGAAGAGTTTGTGGTAGGGAGAGAGCATCTAGAGTGTCGAAGTGGGAAGTCGATTTATGAGATAGGTGGCTGTGAGGAAGGCATACGACCAGAAGGTGAGGGGAAGAGAGGCTTTGGACAGTAGAGATAGGCCTATTTCGACAATGTGTCGATGACGGCGTTCAGAGAAGCCATTGTGCTCGGGTGTATGGGGGCGAGGTGAGGTGCGAGATGCCATTGGTGGCGAGGTATGTGGCTAGGCCGGTGGATTTGGCAAGACCAGTATATTCAACACCATTGTCCGAGTAAAGAATGACTATCTTTTGTTTGAAGTGGTTTTCAACCAGGGCTTGGAAGCGAGGAAAGATGGATGCAACATCAGATTTCCTTTTGAGATGGTAAAGCCAGATGTAATGGGTGTAGTGATCAACGAAGATCACATAGTATTTTAAGCTATCAAATGAGTGAATAGGCGAAGTCTATACATCAGAATAAATAATTTGAAGGGGGTAGGTGGACACAATAGTGGATAAAGTAAAATGAAGTTTGTGACTTTTATTGCTTAAACACGCATTACAAAAAGATGACTTAGCTCGAGAATGCTCAAGAGCAAAACTAGACTCAATATGACTTTAGATTTGGGCAGAGGGATGACTAAGTCGATGATGCCAGTCAGGAGCGCACACTTTTGAACTCGCAAAGGCACTAGAGTGACACGGTGGAATTGAGCTCGGCCATTCATATACACCATCCGTAGATTGTCCTTCCAGCAGCGAGGTCCCTGTCTATAGATCCTTCACACGAAAAGAAGTGGGTAAGAATTTAATAGATGCATTATTAGAGCCCGTTTGTTCATGCGTTTTGGCCAAAGCGCAGGGTTAAAACGCAGCTTATTCCTTAACTTAGCGTTTCAATGTTGCGGTAAAAAAAGCTGCGCATTCAAAACGCAGCTGCGTTTTAAAACGTTGAAATTCCTAGCTTTTTCCCAAAACGCAGATTTTAAAACGTTTTGACATAATATCCCAAACGCATTTATTAAAAAAACATCCGCGTTTTAAATAATTTGCATTTTAGAAACGCTGAGTTTTTAAAACACTGCGATTTGAAAACGCTACACCAAACGGGCTCTTATTTGTGCAGAATTGAGATATAGAAATGATGTTTCTTTGCATGCTAGGTATAAACAAAACATTATGCAATTGAAAGATGTGAGAAGGTGTGTGGGGAGAGAAGAACCAGTATTGGCAATGTGTAACCTAGTGCCATCACCAATAACCATGTCGTCAGGGCCTGAGTACGGAGTATGGAAAGAGAGATTGCCAAGGTCAGTGGTGACATGGTGGGAAACACCACTGTCAAGGAGCCAGCTCAGAGTTGTGCTGCCCGAGGTTGTGGCTATGTTTGCTCGCGGTTGCCATTTGTTACCCGTAGGCAAGGAGTGAGGCGAACTAGAAGATGAGGCTGGAACAAGATGAAAGCAGGGGCATTGAACGACCGTGTGACCTTGTTGACGGCAGCCTTGACATTTGCCGAGGTAAGGTCGCTGTTAGCGAGGACAGTGTTGCCCGATTGTGGATGCCGAGGAGGCTGGGCGGCCTGCTGGTGGCGAGGATACTGGAGCTGAAGAGATCCATGTTGCCTAGTCGTCACGGTATTAGCCATGGCGGGGTGGGGAGTGAAAGTGAGGTAGGATTGCTTCAGCACTAGCTCGCGGTTGATGAGCTTCTCATGAAGTTCATCAAAGAGGATAGGAGTGTCTCATCCTTCAACTGCATCAGCGACATGTCAATAGTCATCATCCAGGCCGCCGAGCACTGTTTCTATAAGGTCCTTATGGTCGAGGGGTTCGCCGAGGGCAGCGAGTTCATCGAATTTTCTTTTAATGAACTGCATGTACTCAAAGATCGACTGGGAGCCTTTTGTAGCTCACTTGAGCTGGTCCTTGATTTGTTTGATATGCCCGCGGGTAGAGCGAGCATATGTTTGATATGCCCGCGGGTAGAGCGAGCATATGTGTTGGCTAGTATGACCCAAGCCTCCCGAGTTGTAACCGCTTGCTGAATAAGTGGAACTAGACTTGTTGAAAGGAAACCGACAAGGGCGCCAAACAGAAGTTTGTCTTGTCGGATCCATGGTAGGTAGGCTGAGTTGGGTACTTGAGCAGCATTGACTATGATGGTGGCCCGCGGGCAGACGAAGGTGTCATCTACAAATTTGTAAAGATCATAGCCAATGAACGTGGACTCAACCTGGAGTTTCCAAGGTGGTGGGGGTGAGCATGGTGATGTTGTGGTTGAAGATGTTAATGAGTTGATAGGTTTTTGTGAAGTCTGTGGGATCTGGGATCTTTGATGGTGATTGTGTTTAAAGCCATGGTTGCTGTTTGAAAGGAAGGAGATGGGTGGTGAGCAATGGTGTTTGAAGTTTGCAAAAGTTTGGTAGTTTTAGAGTTTGTGGAATTAAAACTCTGATACCATGTAAAGAATAATAATTCTTATAAATAATGGCATAGACTTTCTATTGATTGAAGAACATATTTATAAGGTTACAATACTTGGGTTACAAGTTAACTTAATACAATAAAAACTAGGAGAAGAGTTACAATACAATATTAACTAGGAGAACTAACTAATAGGGAGAATAATTAGAGATGTTAAACGGGCTAGCCCTATCGGTTTCGGGCCAGTCCTAACGGGTTGTGGCCCTAACGGGCCGCGGGCTAAACGGTCCAATTTTTTCGGGCCACTAATATTGCAGACCTAACCCTAACCCTAGCGGGTTTCGGGCTAAACGGGCCACTATCGGGCCACGATTAAAGATATGATATAACAATATTTTTAAATAGTGAATCGATAAATCATTCATAACTTTGATAGTTTCTTATGTTTTTCAAAAGAAATATAAACTAGACATTTTTTTACATCGATGTGTTATAATTTCCAACTTGTTTTTCTCAAAATAAATAATGTAATAGCTCTACTTAGCAGTTCTTTCCAAAAAAAATTTTTATATTTCAGTATTTATTCACAAGTACACAAAGAAGACCTGTAGTGCAAATGATAAATGTGTTTGACTTTGGATTAAAAGGTTGTTAGTTTTATTCTCATGGTACGTATCTCCTAAACTTTTTACGGCCTAATTAATATTACGCGGGCTGGCGGGCCAACCCTGAAACCTAGCGGGCCAGCCCTAACGGGCCGCGGGTTAAACGGGCCAGCCCTAACGGGCCCTGATTTTAAACGGGCCAAAAATATTGAGCCCTAACCCTATTTTTTTCGGTTTAAACGGGCCAACCCTACGGGCCGTGGCCCTTTTAACATCTCTAAGAATAATATTAACTAGAAGACCTAACTAATAGGAAGACTATATCAAATATAATCACACATGAATACAAATATATAAAAGAGATATTATTCTCTTATAAATCTCTATTCAAAGATTAGTCGAGTCAACTTTAAAAAGTCAAAACACTGACTTTTTTTTTTTTGGAAGGATACGAATAGTTTGTCCAACAGGAATGTATGAAGGCAATGTGATAGATGAGTATTTTACTCATTTATTAGGTATTTATCCGGCTTAGATTTAGCTAATTCTCGAGGTTTTTGTTATCTAATATTGTGTTTTAGTGTTATTTTATAGTTTCAGGGGTTTAAGGGATTAAACTTGCAAAGTTGGATGGCTTTTGAAGTTATTTCATAAGATTTCGTTATACTCCGTTAGGAATCATAATGGAAAAGGACTGTTTTATAAAAGAAAAGTTAACGGAATGTGTACTTTTGATGGATGGCTCAAGTTTCTGGAAGAATTAATGAGAATGAAAGTCAACTCAAGACATCCCAAGTCCAATGAAGTTAATTCAAGTCAACTCATGTTGAAGAAAGTAAAGAAAAAGCCAAAAATACCAATATAGGGTGTAAAGTGCAAAATTCTGAAAGTTGAGGCAATAAGCTGAAACTTGGGCAACCCTAGCAGCACAGTGCCGCTGTTTTGTGTGCCACTTTGCTGTCCTTTTTGGTCGGCTTTATTTTTTTATCCCTTTGCCCTTGGTTGTTGTACATTATTAGATTATAAATATATTCCTTTTAGGTTAGAATTGGGGGAGACATCTTGCATATATATATATTTTTTGTCTATGAAGAAAGTTAATTCAATAACGATTCAAGGTTTTGTACTATCAATTATGATGAGCTAAATTCATCTTTTTAGGGATTGGAGGTAAATTGTATCAAATTCTTTTACTCTAATTTATTTATTATTCATTCAACATCTTCTGTTTCAATGGAGTATTAAAATAGAATCTCTTCTGGTAATTATGCGAGAATGTATATTCTACCGTTTTGATTATTTGAATATAGTGAATTGTACGACCAGAATACATAAGTTATATGTGTGCCATCTCCGTTGTTACTTAAATTCTATTGATTCATGACCATGCTAAGATAGGATTTAGGTGTCATAATCTTTGTGTGCTTAAAGGATTCTTAAATTGTTATATGGACGGACCAAGAAAGTATAACAATTGAGGGTACTAAGATTGCAAACCGTGACCCAAGCGTCCCAATCTTTATTTATGTGATTGCCCTTGATGTTGTTTTATATTTTATTCGCATGAGCATAAGAAGGCGATGCAAGTGAATCCCAATTCCTAGGCTTTTCTAAACCTTGATCTATCTCGATTTACTGTTTTTGTTAATTAGTTTATTTATTTGTTCTTTAGTTAATTTAGTTTAATAAATTCGAAATCCCTATTTTTAGTTCTTGTTAGTTAATAGTTAATTTTTACTAAATCAAAAACCAAGTCTCTGTGGTTCGACCCTTGTCTTTGCGCAGCTATACTCCGGTACACTCGTGCACTTTAAAAATTGTTGTTCAAGAAGAGGCAACACTTCTAACCTAGACAGATGATCGGCAACTACATTGTTGGTCCCCTTTTTGTCTTTGATCATTAAGTCAAATTCTTGTAACAATAACATCCACCTAATGAGTCTAGGTTTGGCATCTTTCTTTGTTAGCAAGTATTTTAGGGCAGCATGATCCGAGTAAACAATCACCTTTGATCCAAGCAAGTATGGACGAAAATTTTTCAATGCAAACACAACAGCTAAAAATTCTTTTTCAGTAATGGTATAATTCAATTGTGCATCATTAAGTGTCCTACTTGCATAATGAATTACATGCGGTGATTTGTCAACTCGTTGCCCTAAAACAGCTCCAATAGCAAAGTCAGATGCATCACACATAATTTCAAAGGGTAAGGACCAATCAGGGCTAACAAGAATTGGGGCCGAAGTCAACCTTTCCTTCAACATATTGAAGGCATCAAAACAATCTTTGTCAAAGATGAACTCAGTATCTTTGGCAAGCAGGTTACGTAAATGTTTGCAAATTTTAGAAAAATCCTTTATAAATCGCCTATGGAAACCTGCATGCCCTAGAAAACTGCGGACACCCTTAACAGAAACAGGGGGAGGTAATTTTGAAATAATTTTTATCTTCGCCTTATCTACCTCAATCCGTTTTTGTGAGACAATATGTTCCAACACAACGCCTTGCTTGACTAGAAAATTACATTTTTTCCAACTAAGGGTCAAATTTGACTCACAACAACGTCTAAGTACCATTGTCAAATTCTCAAAGCAATCATCAAAAGAATTTCCAAAAACTGAGAAGTCATCCATAAATACTTCCACACACCTTTCAATCATATCGGAAAATATCGAAGTCATACATCTCTGAAAGGTCGCGGGAGCATTGCACAAACCAAAGGGCATCCTTCGATATATAAAAGTGCCAAAAGGACATGTGAAAGTGGTTTTCTCTTGGTCTTCCGGTGCAATGGGAATTTGGTTATATCCCGAAAAACCATCTAGAAAACAATAGAAAGCATGTACTGCCAATCTCTCAAGAATTTGGTCAATGAAAGGTAAGCGAAAGTGATCTTTTTTAGTGGCAGCATTCAATTTCCGCAAATCAATACACATCCTATACCCTGTAATTGTTCTTGTGGGCACTAACTCCTCTTTTTCATTTATAATCACTGTGATTCCTGATTTCTTTGGTACAACTTGTACCGGACTCACCCACTTGCTATCAGCTATTGGGTATATAATACCCGCATCAAGTAGCTTGAGCACTTCTGCTCTTACTACTTCCTCCATGTGAGGGTTAAGTCTTCTTTGGTGTTCCCTTGAAGGCTTGGCACCTTCCTCAAGATTTATCTTGTGCAAGCACATGACAGGGCTAATTCCCTTGATATCAGCCAAAGTCCAACCTATGGCCTCTTTGTGTGCACGCAAAACACAAAGAAGTCTTTCTTCCTGTTCATTAGTCAAATTCGAAGCAATTATAACAGGCAAAGTATTTCCCTCCCCAAGAAAAGCATATTTTAATGTCTTAGGCAATTGTTTCAACTCTAACTTAGGAGGGGATACAACAGAGGGCACAAGTTTTGTGTTAAAAAGCCCTAGGGGGTGAAAAGGAGAGTCACTAGGAATTTTATCTTCTGTCTTATCGAAGACAACTTTTATTTCACGGACTTCCTCATTATCCCTGTTCTCACCACCATTCAGGAGGGCCTCAATTTCATCACAAATCAGCTCGTTCTCCAAATTTTCAGAGATTATAGATTCTAACTTATCAACAAAAAAGCATTCATTCTTATCATCAGGCATTTTCATAGCATCAAACACAGAGATCTCAACAGTTTCATCCATAACAGACATGGACAATTTACCATTTTTTACATTGATGACAGTGTTAGCAATAGCCATGAAAGGTCGCCCAAGGAGAATGGGCACTTCATGATTAACGCTAACCTGTTTTTCCATCTCTAAGACTACAAAGTCTACCGGTAAAATCAGTTTATCAACCTGAACTAAAATATCCTCCACAATGCCCATAGGATGTTTTACTGAACGATCAGCTAATTGCAAGGACATTGTGGTAGGTTTTAGTTCTCCTAAACCCACTTGCTCATACACAGAATAAGGCATTAAGTTAATGCTAGCACCTAAATCCAGGATTGCCTTCACATTTTTCGAATCCCCCAAAGAAATTTGGATGTTGAAGCTATCGGGATCTTTCAGGTTAGGTGGGAGGTTCTGCTGGAGAACGGCACTAACATTCTCAGACATTATCACCTTTTCATTCTTCTCATACCTATGTTTCCTGGTGGTGAGATCTTTGAAGAATTTCGCATAAGATGGGATGTTCTTGATCACATTTAACAGAGGAAGATTTATGTTTACTTTGGAAAGCATCTCATAAATTTTTGAAAACTGTTTGTCCATCTTATTCTTCATTAATCTGCCAGGAAAAGGAATAGGTGGCGAATATGGAGCTGGGGAAGGAGATTTTGGAGTTTCTTGTGGAATTTCCTTAGCTTGTTCCTTCCCCACTTCCATATTCTTTTCACAATTAATCTCAGGAATAGGGTCAGAGTTTACCTCACTACCTATCACCTTACCATTGCGAAGCACCGTGACTGTCTGGGCTTGTTCTGGTTGACTTGGGAAAGTTCCTTGCTTATGGCCTTGGAGGGATTTGGCCAATTGCCCAACCTGATTTTCCAATTTGCTTAATGCTGCCTCATGCTGCTTGTGCATCTGCTCATTCTGATTGAACCTCATTTCATTGTCTTGCTGGTTCCTCCGACTATCAAGCATAAAGTTCTGGAACATCTCTTCCAAAGGGGTTTGAGTCGGCTGAACAGCTGCCTACTGCGGCTGTGGTGGAGGTTGATGAAGAGGTTTCGGATTACCCCATGAGAAATTTGGATAACTCCTCCAACCCGGATTGTAGGTATTTGAATACAAATCATTGCGAGGCCTTGGAGGATACGAATTCATGGAGTTTACCTGCTCAACATTTTCAGGAAATTGTGCACTAGATGGACAAGAGTTAGTAGTATGAGAATAAACACCACAAATAGAACATGCATTATAAATATTAGGCATTTGCATATTAGGCTTCGCAGCCGAGAGCTCCTCAACCTTTTTCATCAAATATTGCACATTCCTATCTATGGTACTATTGTTATTAATCTCATATATTCCTCTTGTTTTACCCCTCACTCTTTTTTGTTGGAAATTTGCCCCAAGAATTTCATACAAATCTCTCACCTCATCAGGTGTTTTCTCAAGAATCGACCCACCTGCAGCATTGTCCACCATGGCTTAGTAGCTTGGGCAAATATTGTCATAGAACTGTTGGTATAAGATAGAAGGTGGAAAATCATGATGTGGACATTGAAATTGAAGTTGTTTATATCTGTCCCAAGTTTCATAAAAAGACTCTCCTGGCTCTTGCGAAAAATTTATAATTTTCTTTCTCATTTCAGCCATGGTGGGATGTGCATAAAACTTTTGAATAAACGTGTCAGCCACTTGTTGCCACGTTTGTAAACTGCCTGGAAGTAAAATATTCCACCACACTTTAGCTGTATCCTTTAAAGCAAAAGGAATACATCGCATCTTGAGTTGTTCTTCTGTTAACACTCCTAGAGGGAGGTTATCTACTGTAGCACGAAACTCACGGAGAAAACTCAAAGGGTCCTCTGTAGCCATTCCGTGAAAGGAAGGCACGAGATTCAAGTAATGACCCTTAACTTCATAATTCCTAGCGGCAGCAGGTAGGGCCAAAGGAGAGGGTAATTGGTCAATTCTAGGGCGAGCATAATCCTTCATATACCGTTGTGCAGCCATGTTATTGATTTGCGGATTCACTTGCAACAGGTCAGGATCAGGATCTTGCAGATGCTCTCCTTGATTCAATTCTACCTCAATGTTCCTACCTATCAGATTAATGTTATCGTTTAATTCCGCCAGTGTTGGATTCAGTGAACGGCGACCAAACATAAAAGTTCAGACACCACGACGTTACCAGTTAAACTAACTCAATCAATCTAACTTGTCCCCGAAAACGGCGCCAAAAACTTGATGAATTAATTTTACCTCGCAAGTGCACGAATACACCGGAGTATAGGTGTGCAGAGACAAGGATGGAACCACAGAGACAAGAGAATAATTGATTTCGTTAACTAGCAACTTAAACAGCGAAAATAAAAGACAAGGGGTTTTGTTGGTTTCTTTAAACTACTGACAAGAATTAAACTAATTTATCAACTAAATTATCAAAGCAAGTAAATAAAGAGTTTACCAAATATGGAGAGAATCTAGGAATTGGATTTCAATTGTATCGTCTTCTTCTGCTCATGCAAATAAAGTATCAATCAACATCAAGGGCAATCACATAAATAAAGATTGGGACGCTTGGGTCACGGTTTGCAATCTTAGTACCCTCAATTGTTATACTTTCTTGGTCCGTCCATATAACAATTTGAGAATCCTTTAAGCACACAAAGATTATGACACCTAAATCCTATCTTAGCATGGTCATGAATTAATAGAATTTAAGTAACAACGGAGACGTCACACATATAACTTATGTATTCTGGTTGTACAATTCACTATATCCAAATAATCAAAACGGTAGAATATACATTCTCGCATAATTACCAGAAGAGATTCTATTTTAATACTCCATTGAAACACAAGATGTTGAATGAATAATAAATAAATTAAAGCAAAAGAATTTGATACAATTTACCTCCAATCCCTAATAAGATGAATTTAGCTCATTATAATTGATAGTATAAAACTTTGAATCGTTCTTGAATTAACTTTTTTCATAGACAAAGAAAAATTATGTAAGATGTCTCCCCCAATTATAACCTAATAATGTACAACAACCAAGGGTATTGGGATAAAAAAAATAAAGCCGACCAAAAAGGACAGCAAAGTGGCGCACAAAACAGTGGCACTATGCTGGGCTGCCCAAGTTTCAGCTTATTGCCTCAACTTTCAGAATTTTGCACTTTACACCCCTATATTGGTATTTTGGCTTTTTCTTTACTTTCTTCGACATGAGTTGACTTGAATTAACTTTTCAAAATTTTGCACTTTACACCCCTATATTGGTATTTTGGCTTTTTCTTTACTTTCTTCGACATGAGTTGACTTGAATTAACTTCATTAGACTTGGGATGTTTTAAGTTGACTTTCATCCTCATTAATTCTTCTAGAAACTTGAGCCATCCATCAAAAGTACACATTCCGTTAATTTTTCTTTTGCAAAACAGTCCTTTTTCATTATAATTCCTAACGGAGTATAATGAAATCTTATGAAATCACTTCAAAAGCCATCCAACTTTGCAAGTTTAATCCCTTAAACCCCTGAAATTATAAAATAACACTAAAACACAATATTAAATAACAAAAATCTTGAGAATTAGCTAAATCTAAACCGGATAAATACCCAATGAGTAAAAGACTCATCTATCACAATGCCGTACGCGTTCGTCACATGCACAGTTGCAGAAGGGTAGATTGGAAAATCTATTGACAGTTGAGTTGGTATAATTATACGAAACAGCTAGATGACATCATGGCTCCACAAGAAACAATATAAAGGAACAATCTATTCCATCTCTTTTAGCTTTCTTCAGGGGTGTACTTTCATGAGAAATAGATGGCATCAGAAGAAATTGATTTCACTATAGATAATACAAGTACATTAAACCAGAAATAGATGAGCCTACTGTTTTATCCTTTTGTACAAGTACTCTTGACTGCCCCATTTTGGGATTCTCAAACATACCCCAAGCATATATATCGGTACTAACTGAAGTGCGATTAGTCAACAAGTAAACTCGTTACCGCAAAGGTTTCAAACCTATAGAAGCTCGAAGCTTGTTGGCTGCTGCAATCTCTGGATCAGGGTGGTCGGTTCCATCATCCTTCTTCTCCTTTTTCTCCTTCTTCTTCTTAGGGCTGGGACTGTTGCGAGTATGCCTCTTGCGACGCTCTTCCCCATCACGATCCTTGCGATCCTTGCTCCTACTCCTACTTCGGCTCCTTGAGAGGCTCCTACGCCTTCCACCACGATCCCTGTCTCGCCTATCCCGTTCTCTACCCTCCCTTTCCCTATCTCGGTCTCTCTCGCGTCCATATTCCTTGTCTTCTCTAAGTCGATTGCGGTCCCTATCCCTCTCCCTATCCCTATCCCTATCTCTTTCCCTCTCCCTATCCCTGTCACGCCCTCTTCCACGGTCCCGGTCATAATCTCTATCATAGTCTCTATCATAATCGCGATCCCTGCAAGGAAACACAAGCAAGAATAAACCTCGTCAAATCATAGAGGCCCGGCTTTTCATGAAAAATATGAAAAAAACTTCAGTAGATCAAGATTGAAATACAGTGTGATGGAAGATGAACTTTCAGCATAAACACATGAAGAAGTCTTAACTAAGGTAGAGCTATCAAACTTGAGCATTCCCAGACCCTAGCTGCAAGGTTATAGATTTCCTTTTGAAAGATTACATGCCTAACAAGTAAATATATTTTTACATTCTAGGTTAGCACTTGGGACAAATTTAGTGGTCAACACCACCCGCTAAAACCTGTAGACTTCTGTAAAGAAGCTAATCTTTCTTCAATTACACAATAAAACATCATAGGGATTTAATCACAACGGTAGATTAGAATTGTGGTTAGTGGCATGTCATACAAACCATTCCCCACCCCAAGAAAGGAAAAAGAGAAGGTGAAAGTGCATGCGACTGTCTGAAGGATAAGAACTAATAATGCCAGACAAAACAAGACTACATGCACATGAGATACAGGACAAAACCATAGTTACAAAAGAATATGAATGTGTGATCCATCATACTTCTCGCTGTACACTGTCAGTACAGAGAAACCTGGCAGGATCAAAACATATTGATCTAGGAAGCGGCTTTAGATCCACTGATGGCTTAAGTGCCATGACAGTAGCGAAACTTGAAAACATGTGAATGTTTGTGATGCAAGAAAATGTGTGCGCAGACACCTGAATGTTTTGACAGCAGCTTCCAGTATAACTCCTAATAGTAACACACCATCATCATAGACAAGTTTCTCAAGTTGGTATCCCAAAAAGAATACCAATTTTTAGAACCAGTTTTGCACTATTCTTGGTGCCGAAATGCTCAGATATCATCCAATTGTAGATTGAAAATAATATTTTTCTATTCGCAAACAAGATCCATGAATACATGAGGAAAATGAAATATACGAGATTAAAAACGAAGAATAATTATTCTGTAAAATTGGTAAAGAAAGACGACCCAAAACATATGTCACGTGGAATATCATAGAGAAGCAGAAACCATGAATAAATATTAAGTAGTACCTGTATCTATGACTGTCGCGTTTCCTATCCCTCTCTCTTTCTCTTGCTGGGCTTCGTCCACGATAGTAATCCTGTGTAAAGTTAAAAGATAGAAAATTGGTTAGCAGCCCACATGAACAAAATTGACTTTGCACAGAACTAGAAGCAAAAAAGAAAAAAGGAAATTAGAAAAAAAATAAAGTGAACCTTTTCATGATCCTCAGCTTCAACCATGATCTGGTCATCGTCGTCTTTTTCTTCTTCTTCTTCAAAATCATCTTCAAGTGCACTTTTTCTAGGCTCTAGGGCACCAATTGCTTCAATAGTAAGCCTGGAAGTATGTAATGTGTAAGAAAATGAAAAGGAAACAATAGTTTGTAAAGCAAAAGTACCGCCTGAAATTCTGAGAAGAAAGCACTAGTCTCTGTTTACTGCCTGAACACAGTAAACAGTCTTTCACAACAATGAATGAGGATGAGGATGGGAAACGATCGAGAAGATCTAATCAGACAACGAGCTGGGATGTCTAGGAGCTGCAAGGTTTCTCTTACAGCACTGCAAACAGTAACTTGCAAGTTCCAAGTCTGAACTCAAGACACATATTTAGGGCTTAATTGGAAGAACTGGAGCTCTACTTGCCTGGATAGGGGTGACCAGATACAAATTAATTTGAACTAGTCCAACTGAGCCACCAGTTCACTGGCCTGGTCCAGTGCAGTCCAGCAGAAAAACAAAAGATTCAGTTCAGTCTGGGTTTTTCAATAAAAGAACCAGCAATAACTAACATCAAAACAACTTCGTTTTAGTAAAAGTAAATATATATATATATATATATATATATATATCCACACGCTATCTTCCTTTCTCTTTGTTCAACCTACCCGGCGCTTCCCCCCCCCCTTCCTAATCTCCCACAGCATGCATCACCATCTCAAGGCAGAGATCGGCGTTACAACCGTTTTTTTTTTCAAATAGTGTTTAGATATTGCGATACATTACTCCTCCCAGTATATATATCTTCCTCTTCCTTAATAGTCTCCCACAGCGAGCATCGCCATCTCCACGCAGAGATCAGTGCTATCAACGTTCTTACCCAAATGTATATATTACTCCCTCCCTCCCTCCAGGCAGCGATCAGCACTACCAACTTTCTGATCCAGATGATAGATGTATTACTCCTTCCTCCATCCAGGCAGGAAGAGAACAGCGCTACCAACGTTCTTGTCCAGAAAATCCCCTCCCTCCCTTCTTTTCTTTTCATCCTCGCGAAATTAAAATCAGAGATCTTGACTCTTATATTGGGTGTTTCGCTTGGCTGCTGACCTCAGGATTGAATGCTCTCATCTACTTCTTCCTGTTATTTTCCCCCTAAATCCGGTGGGATAGGAGCCCACAACCGCCCAATAAACCAGTAAAACCCGAAACAGAACCGAATCAAAATTTGAATCTACAGAACCAGACTGGAGTCACTGGACAAAAAGCAAAGGTTCTGCTCCTTCTGGGCCTGGAACCGAACCCATCTGGTCCTTCCCTATTTTCCTGAAAACTGAGAGAAACCTGACCAAGAACACCCCTATGCCTGGGTTTCCTCTACCATATCTATTTCCTACAGCTGCTGAATTTATTTTCTTTAATCTGCTGTCCTTAAAACAAACATATTCTTCGGTTAGAAAGAAGATAGAATTTAGGACAGTTAAGATGAAGTCTAATGTGGCATCCTTGCCCCGAATTGCTACTCCTATCATATTTTTTTTTTTTTTTGGGGGGGGGGGGGGAATCAGAGTAGCCTATAGGGATATAATCAATCCATGATATAAAACCATGTCATACTTCAAATATCAGAGATCACATACAAAAAAAAATTCAAGCAATTAGGTTATATCTGGAATTGGCCTCCATGTGGGCAGTCAAAAAAATTTGACCAACTCTTTAATCCCAGTTCAGTAAGGCCAAGCCTGATATCAACAAAATATCAAACCCTTAATACTGTTCAAGAGTACTTTCACAACACTCAAGTGCCTGGCCAACCATAAAGGGTGATTGCCCGAAATCTTCATGGCTTGTTGTCTCCTAAATTTTTTGTCGCTGTGTCAGAATCATGTCATGTTGTGTCATTGTTGCCAGTGTTGGTGCTCTGCTCAAGATTCTTTTCAATAATTTGCAACAGAAGATACACGGGGGATCTTTTTGTCGCTGTGTCAGAATCATGTCATGTTGTGTCATTGTTGCCAGTGTGGATGCTCCTTTGCTCAAGATTCTTTTCAATAATTTGCAACAGAAGATACACGAGGGGTCTTTTTATAGCTGTTCTTTCCTCTTTTTTTTTTTTTATATCTGCCATGCTTTAACCCCAGATGAAGCAGTGAAAACTTGGCCGTAGAATCTATAAACAAGAGATGGTTGTGGGACAAAGTACTCTTGTAAACCTATGCCAGAAACTTATACTATGGAATAATGAAGTTTCTTGCTGGGCTAGTTATTCCAGCCAGTATCATCTTTCAGCCCAGATAGCTTCAGAGCAGGGTCAACTATAACGTGGCTAACAGAACGTAGAGCAGCAGTCTGTCATTTCAGCCAGCTTTAAATAACGGATCAATTATAACTTTGGAAGATAGTCCAAGCAGCTCGCTTCCAAGACCCGGCACTACATGTTGTGGACCACAGTCCCCTTGTTCTAAAGTAAAAACACTATTTTGGATACATGGGATAGTCACTTGGTCTTATTCTGATGTGCAGAATAAGACCTAAGACCTCTTTCAATAATGGCAGTATTTCCACATCAAGGTACAAAAAGAAAATGGGTTGACTCCCTCGAGCAAAGATTAAAAAAATTATGAAACTAGGGATAATCCTACTAATCCATCAGTGTTACTCGGTTTTCAGAATGTACATGAAAAGCAGGGGCAGAATGTTCTTGACACCTTTTTGTAAGCCTAGCTCAACATACTCTTCAAGAGCTTCATTACAATATGGACACCTTGTTGACAAAACAATACCAATCTATGGACGGAAACATGAGATTTGGAGAAATGTGAGATAAGTGCACTATATGACTTACTTTGCTAAAAATCAACAAAAAGAGGCTACAAGTTTCAGCATGTAGAATGATTACTAAAAGAGAAAATAGAAGTGGTAGAACCATCATCAAGTTTTCATGATCATAAACACCAGGTTTTTAAAATACCTCTTCTTGATACGTGGCAAAGCAATATCACAAGAATAGTCTTTTGTCAAAAGTTCATCAATAACCTCATCCACATACGTCAAGTCGAATCCTGTACATTCAAAGATCATAACAAGGTAAATTAGCATGCCAATTAAAAACTTCATGTCGAAGTTAGGAAACTCTTACTTTGAGAAGAAAATTTCAACGGTCATCCAAACAACTTACGTCCATCAGCTAATCTGCGCCTCAGCTTTCGATAGTCATTGTACAACGGCTCTAGGTACCGGTAAACATCAATATCTGTGCCTGTAAGTCTCAAGTAAAAAGCTCCAAGGACTCGTACATATCTGCCCAGCAAACAGAAAAGTTAAATCAAAACTGAGAAACAACTATCAACACTGCTACCTTGCTTTGCTTTAAGACAACATCTAGAATAAAACATCCTAGCATTATTAGTGAAGAATGGATAAAAAATAATGAAATATAACATAAAACAGCTAAATCATTTGTGATAATGAATACAGATAACGACAAAATAATAATGTTTAAATTATATGACAGAATGGATTCAAGTACACAACACGTCCAAAATGGGCAATAACAAAGTGAATTCAAGTACACAACGCAACTATGTATGCATTATATATATATATGGGGGAGTATTCAATGGTTACTTTAAAAATATAACCATCAATGGTTACTATTATAACAACCATTGGATTGAAAATCAATGGCTAAGATTTAATGGTTAGTTGAAAAATGTAATTAATGCAAGTAGGTGAGTCAATTAATGCAAGTAGGTAAGTCATTTAATGCAATTAATCTTAGCCATTGATTTTCAATCCAATGGTTGTTATAATAGTAATCATTGATGGTTATATTTTTGAAGTAACCATTGAATACTCCCCCATATATATATATATATATATATATATATATATATATATATATATATATATATATATATATATATACACACTAGGTGCTGCTTTTTATGTTCACTAAAGGAGGATAATATCGTAAAAAGTATGAACATAAACAATGCCGTAAAATGTCAAAAATACAAGGATACCAACAGTAAAGAAAGACATACCTACTTAGGATAACAACAGTAAAAAAAAGGTGAGACACCAGCACAGGAGGCCCCCCTCAAGAACCCACAATGGCTAGAATCAATCTTTTATAACATATCCCAACCATTTCCATGTTGAAGTTGTTACACTTTACTAGACAAAATAACAGACCGACAGAATCCAGAAATTGAAGCTATTAGGAGTGTCCAAATTTCAGATCTGGACCCAATTGGACTGAACTGGTTGAAAACAATCAACAGCATTCCACAAACACAAGGTTGTAATAGCGAGCATGGGTATCATGGATTGAACTGGTTGACAACATTATGCATCAATAGATGTCATCTTTTAAGACCATGATTGGCCCTTGGACCAGGATATATTAGGGTTTTTCTTTTGGAAATCCTTTTGATACCACTGATCAGTGACAAAGCCATAGCATACATTTGGGGTTAGTTGACCCCCTTTACCTTTGAAATTATGTTATTTTAGTGCTATCAAATTTAGAAAATTTGACTTTTTACCTTTAAAAACAACAATTTTATCATTTTTGACCCCCTTGTTTTAGGATAAAATTATACTATATTATAACTTTGACCCCATTTGAGCCAAATTCAGATACTACCATATAACTTTTTACCATTAAAATAATCTCGACCCCCTCCAACAAAATCCTGGTTTCCACTTCCACTGATCTACATGTAATCAATGAGACAACTCTAGGCCTCTGAGCAATATATAAAATGATGGAGAAAGATTGCAAAATTTACTCGGATGGACTTACTTCCACAAAACCCAAAACTGCTATTGCAATGGCATTTTGCTTTCTCAGTGGCTACTGACCCAAGGCGCTGGGCAGGAAAGTCCATATAAAAAAACTCAACTTCTGGTCAAACATGAGTATCAAAAAACATGCACGAGTTCCTTCATGGATAAATGCAACAGGTATCTCAAGTTTCCAATATGAAATTTGAAGTACCAATCCATCTATAATCAGGCAGACAAAGCAATCATAAATACTCCCAAAGAACCCATCAAAAGCCCCATATTTTTTGAGATGTTCCAATCTAATAGTCTCATTTAAAATATTAGGCTTTGAATCCCCGTAGTTTTCTTACTTAAACCCTCCTATATGCAATAAAACAAGTTGGAACCGAGAAAATTCTGCCAAAACCTCAACATTCTACCACAATGAAACAAAAAGGTAATTCAAACCGCATTTCATAAGTAAGAACATAAACATATACAAACACGAAAGAAAAATATAAAGACGGATTTCAAATCACTGACTTGTAATCTTCGTTTTTGATGAACTCGACGACGATTTCCTTGTCAGGTTGAATCTGGAGCATCTTCATGACAAGGCACATGAAAGGAGTGGGCTTACGGTTGCCGCCGTGAGTGCCACCGAGGTGATCGAGCTCCATGGCCTTGTCGACGAGCGTCTCGGCGGTCAGGCCAAAACATTGCTCTTTCCAGTAGGTGTTCTGGTAAATCTTCGACCTCAAAATCTTCTCCACTAGGTTCTGCGGGTTCGTTCCCCTTATGCTCTTCGCCGCTGGGTCCGTCCGGTTCGCCATTTAAAACCCTAACGGAAATGACGGTTGTGCGTCTAATTTAAACAGATTGAAAACTCCGTCGAGAGAAGAGATTGAGCGGAGAGAATTTTAAAAAGGACACCGGCCCAGAAGAGAGATATTAGGGTTTATATTTGTAGAATTTACTGAAGGATGGATTTCATTTGCACTGCTTGTATTAGGAAGATTTAATTATTAATTTGGTAACCGTACTTTGCAACTTTTTTTTCAGTAAACTCACTCAACTTATTTTTTTTAAATTAATCACTGTACTTAACATCTCTAATACAATACCAATCAGTTTACATGCTTACAATTGATAAAAGCTAACTACCGGCTCAGATTTACTGAGTTACAAAATTTTAACGACCAAGATCAAATCCCAGACTCACATGTGCGAACGGCGGTTGCTCTCTCTCTCTCCCGTTTTGCTCCGCTCTGTCTCTCTCAAGCACTTTCTCTCTGCCTCCACGTTTGCTTTCTCCCGTCCCTTCCAATCGATTAAGTCTCTTATACGTCCACCACGAGCTCTCTCTAAATCACCTCTCCTTTCAATTATCCTAGATCTACCCAAATTACAATACAGCTTCAATCATCCGAAATCCTCTACCCTATGGTTGGAGGTTATCCCTTCAACCTCCACAGCGTGCGCAATGCTCTCCATGCGCCTACAAGCTATTGTTTGGAGATTTGAAAGAGCTGGCGGCGATGGTCAGGGAAGCCAAATCTAAACCCATCAGTCTCTCGACAACGTCGTACCTCGCGTCTTGCCTCTCTTCCATAGATTGCTCACCACCCATGGTACGCTTTTTACTTTATGCTATTCAGTAAATTAAATAAAAATTCATTATTATTAGTAGTATAAATTTTTATTGATTTATTTTTGTTTTGGGGGAGCGGAGCGGGGTTATGTTATCTTTCCTAATTGCCTTACTGGGTTTTCTTCGTCTCTGTTTATGCTTAATCATTCTGTGTAACTTATTTTTACTAATTTTCATTTCTGGGTTTTCATCACCCTTCCTACTTGCACCGTTAACTCTGGTTGTGGTTGTTCTCGGTCGGAGACAGTGGTTTTTCCAGTTGACGGCGACGATGCCGCTGATTTACTGAATTACCGCAGGACATTCCTCTTGTTTTGATACAAAAGGGTCACCCAGACTAACTGCCGTTAATTCCATGAACGGAATCGCGTAAAAAGATGTTACTGCCCTTTTAGTTATGCCCATGCCGTGCACGTGGTCCAATTTTTACACTTAGTCATGAACAAAGATCCATTTGTCATTCAGACATAACAAAAAACGAGAGAGTGAGAGTGAGAGTGAGAGTGCGATAAATCAGTGTTGAGCTAGCTTTTGATTTCGAAGACAAAAACCAAGACGAAGACTTGTAATCCTGAAAAGTGCATGGTTCTGGTTGAAATCAACCGACATTTAAGGCAAGCTTCGTTTTCATGTTCACTTTTTAACTGATTTGAGTTGACTATCATGTATACAAATTAGGGTTTCTTTGAATAAACTCTAATTTATGTTATTGATGATACACACTTAAGGTTTAATGCATAAATTAAACTTATCCTGCTCGATTTTGATGTCATGCGACATGAAATTGGGGTTTTGTGTTTGTACATGTTGATTAAACTGAAATTTGGAGGTGTCTGTATATGTGCTTGCATGCATGTTTTCATCTTTGTATTGATTCTGTGAAATTTTTATTTAAGTTCTTCTGTAATATGATCCCCGCACTAGTAATTTAATATTCTATTTGACCTTCCATTGTTTTGTTTTCAATAAATTAGTTGTCCCCCTTCTCCACTACCTTTGTTTGTCTGATAATGGTCCCCCACCCCTTTTTTTCTTATTAAAATGCAGAAAATGTTGAAAGTAGCTTTGAAGTGTCATTATGGGGGTGAATTTGCCCACGAAAAGCCACATAGATATGTGGGAAAGGTAATATACCGGGAGTTAGACCAATCAAACCTGTCATTTGGTAACTTGAAGGGTAGAGTAGTAAATGAACTAGGACACCCTCATGTGACTGAAATATGTTATAGTGTAGCAATTGACACTCCTGGAAACACTGGGATTAGGGCATTGCATACCCTTAAAGATTGGGATAGACTCTTGCAAATAGCTAATCATTTAGGTCAGGTTGAGCTATTTATCTTACATGAGGATGGGGTAGAAGAACTTGAATTAGATAGTGACTATGAGTATGTAGTTTCTGATGAATCTAGCAGTGATGATGATGGCTCAGAAGTTAGCTTGAATGATGAGGACCTAGAAAATGTTAATGATGATGAGGAGTTACTTAATGCTAGGAAAAATTTGATTGCTTTAAAGAAAAAGGGTAATGTGACATCACAGTCTATTGGGATTAAAAGGAGAGGGTTTTCTTATAATTTTGGTGAAGGTACATCTAGAATGGAAGGTGAAAATGACAATCAGTTACTTGATTTAAATCAAGAGAATGCTTCTGAAATGTTGGATGATGAAAGAGATACAAATTATCCCCCTGATTCTGATAGTGGAAGTGGGGATGAGGATAATGATCATGTTCAGAGAATTGTGACACCAAAATACCCAAGCTTTAACCCTAAATGTGATATGAAGAATATGGAATTTAGTTTGCATAAAACTTTCTCCACTGTTCAGGAGCTTAGGAATGCAATCAGAGATTATGGATGTATGAATGGGTATGACATTAAGTTCTTGGTAAATGACAAGAAAAGGGTCCATGTAAAGTGTATGAATTCTGAGGTTTGTACTTGGGAAATTTGGGCAAGCACTATTCGTGACGAAACAACTTTTCAGATCAAAACATTTTGTCCAAACCATCAGTGTGGGAAGAGATTCAAGAGTAGGTGTTGTTCAGTAGCATGGCTTGCAAAAATGTATCAACAAAAGATTTTAAGCCACCCTAAATGGAAGTTGAGAGAATTTTAAAAAGATGTAATGGATATGTACCAATTGAATGTGAGTAAGATCATGTGTCTTAGAGCTAGGTCTAGGGTGCTTCATGAAGAGTTGGGATCCCTACATGACCACTATGCCAAACTCTGGGATTACAGAAAAGAGTTAAAAAGAAGTAATGAAGGCACCACTGTTGAGATTGACACATGGGTTCATCCAACAACTAATCAAGAATATTTTCACAAAATATACATATGTTTTGGGGCATTGAAGAAGGGGTTTCTAAATGGGTGTAGGCCTGTTCTTGGGCTAGATGGATGTTTCTTAAAAGGTATTTGTAAAGGGGAATTATTGGTTGCTATAGGTAGGGATGCCAACAATCAGATGTATCCAGTGGCATGGGCTGTAGTTTAGGTTGAAAACAAGAATTCTTAGAAATGGTTCATTCAGTTATTGAAGGATGACTTAGATTTAGGTAGTGGTGATGGATGGGCTGTTATAACTGACCAACAAAAGGGCCTTATGGAGGCTGTACATGAGCTTCTTCCTTGGGTTGAGCACAGAAATCGTGCAAGACACATTTATAGCAACTAGAAGAAAGATTTCAAGGGTGGTGAGCTGGAAAGGCTTTTTGGTCAATTGTCTATACAACAAATGAGACTCAGTTTCAAAGGGAATTAGATCACTTGAAAGAGATTGATGAGGAAGCATATCGTAGGTTTATGAAGAGAGACCTTGGGCAGTTCTGCAGGGCTTTCTTTAGAACAGACTTGAAGGTTGACAATGTTGAGAATAATATGGCAGAAGCTTTTAATGGGACAATTGTGGAGTGTAGAGTTAAGCCTATCATTTACATGTTAGAAGAAATAAGATTGTATATGATGTCTATGTTGGAGAAAAGGAGAGAGTGGATGATGAAACAAAATGATGAGTACTGTCCAACCATCAAAAAGATTTTGGAGAAAAACAAAGAAGATGTTAAGTATTGGAGCTCAATTTGTAATGGTGATGGGGAGTTTGAAATGGGGTATAGAAAGGAGGGTTATGTGGTCAACATTGGGAAGCATACTTGTAGTTGCAGAAAATGGCAACTTAGTGGAATTCCATGTACACATGCCATTGCAGCCATCATCCAAACAGGTAACAGGCCAGAGAAGTTCTTGGATGAGTGTTATTTAAAGACAACATTTTTGAAAGCATACAAATATTCTCTAAGGCCAATCTGTGGTGAAGATCAATGGCCAAAGTCTAGCAAGCCACCTCTACATATTGCTACTCCTAGGAGAATGCCTGGTAGACCTAGAAGATGTAGAATGAAGAAGCCACATGAAGAAAAGAAGGATGATCAACCAAGTCAAGCTCATTCAGGTAATTGTTTGACCATTACCTGGTTATAAATTTTTATTATTATGATATTCTTAATTGTTAGTATTGCAACAGGTGCTCCAAAGAAACTTGGCAAGTCAAGAAAAGGAAGGGCCATGACATGCAAGTTTTGTAACACAATTGGCCACAACAAGAGGGGTTGCCCCAAAGCTAAGTTAGCTGCTGCTGCTGCAACCGAGGTAGCATAATTTATTATGCTATTTATTGAACTCTCAAGTCAACTAAACACTTTGAAATAATTGAGACATTATGCATTCAACAGGGGGGGTGAACCTACTGAAACTCATGTCACTGCATCTCAATCAACCAATGTCCAATCAACCAACTCAATCAATTCCACTTGTTGTTCCAACTCAATCATCTCAGGTAATTGTTTGACCATGTTTTGGTTACCATTTTTTATGATTGTGTTTTGACCAATCAACTAATGACCTGTTGTTCCAACTCAGATTATTACTGTCCAGTGGTTTAAATCTCCTGCTACAACTCAATCAACAAATGTGGAATTTAATGAACATGCTGCAACTCAATCTATCAATGTGCAATGCAATCAAACTGGAGCAACTCAATCTACTAATTTTTAATTTAATCAAGCTGCTGCAACTCAATCCACTACTTTGCAATTTAATCAAGCTGATGCTCGGTCCACCAATGTGCAATTTAATCAACCTGGTGCAACTCAATCCACCAATTTGCAATTGAATCAAGCTGCTGCAACTCAATCCACTACTTTACAATTTAATCAAGCTGATGCTCAGTCCACCAATGTGTAATTTAATCAACCTGGTGCAACTCAATCCACCAATTTACAATTGAATCAAGCTGCTGCAACTCAATCCACTACTTTACAATTTAATCAGGTTGCTGCTCAGTCCACCAATGTGCAATTTAATCAACCTGGTGCAACTCAATCCACACAGGTTGTATTTAATTTTGGATGAATCATTCTATTTATGAGTATGTAGTCTTAATTATATTCTGAATTGAATTACTCTCTATGCATTGCAACAGGGGGTTAGAACCACAGACTTAGCTTCTGACATTAATGAAAGTCATAGCAATGTGCAATATAGTGCACCTATTCCATCCCAATCCACTCAAGTAGTATAGTCTGTTTCTATATCAATGTGCATTGGACTATTTGCATTGTGATGTATTGAAATGTTTGTTGTGTGATTGAATGTCTAGCAATCTGCTTTTGGAACTAAATCCACCCAACAAAGCTACAGAAATTCACCAAAGGGTTCACCAGTCAAAAGAGGTGGTGTGATGACAACATTCAGGAGTGAAACATTAGGTAGACAACTATCAACTACAGCTGTCAATGAAACACCAATAAAACTAGTGTCAAGTGAAGCACCTAGTGGACAACCAATGAAAATGATGACTCAAGAAATGCCTCCAAATCTAATTACATTGAAGAAGATTAAAATTGAGAAAGGAGAAGAAATGAAGAAGGTTAAAGCTCATCAAGAATAGGAGAAGACCAGAAAATCACAGAGGTCTATGTTAAACCACCTGAAGAAGATGGGGAAGGAATTAAATGGAAAAACATTTGTGATTGATTAAGTGTTCACATGTTAGTTTATGGTTGGTAATTGAACAATGTCTAGACATGATTGTTATGATTTTTTTTGGTACTTGTTGATGGTAACTTATACCCCTGTTTTTGCTACTTATGTTTGGTAACAATTGACTATGCTTTGGTACTTGTGTTTGGTAACCAATGTATATCAAGGGGTGCTTGACAATCTTAGATCTAATTGAACATTGTGTAGACATTTGAGATTATGTTTTGTTAGTAATGGAATGGTATCTAGTACTTCAATATTGTTGGTACTTTATTTTAGTAGCCAATGTATATCTATGTTTCGGTACTTCAGTTTTGTTCATTGTGATGATTCTTGTTCATTATCCAATTCACCAAAAGGTTTTGGTACTTGTTCTGTTTTGGTACTTGAAGTACTTGATAAATGTACAAAATGTCTATATTTTAGGATGTTTTTAGGCTTGTTTTCTCTTCAATAATGTGTATTTCAAAGTAAAATTAGTTGTTTTAGTTCATTTCACTATCTTTGAGCTTAATTGTGCAGACTTGGAGCATTTTGGATCAAAGATTAAACTTGGGTGGTGATTTAAAGCTGAAAGGAAGAGGTTCGGGCCATCGCATTGTTCGTGGCGGCTGCGATTTATTTCGCAGTGGAATTTGAAGGCACTGTTCCAGTTGAAGGCGTTCGATTCGCACCCGGTGCGATTTCTTTCGCACCCGCGAATCGACAGATTTTGGGCAGATTTACTATTTCGCCCTGTTTTAGTATCAAGTGTAATTTTGAGTCTAGATTAGGAAGAAAACTCTTGAGTTTCCCTCCCTTTTCAGTTTCGTCTCCCTCTAGAAAAAAAAAGGAGCGCATTCTCTCTTTAGATACACACTTTCTCATTCTCTACAAAAAAAAACTAGGATTTTTCATATCTTTTTCTACACAATTTTTAGGGTAGATTTTGGATTGTAAGTTGAAGATTGAAGACTTCATCATTTGGAATCATTTTGGAGACAAGTTCTTTCTCTTTCCCTCTCTTTAATTTTATTATTTTCATTTCGTTGTTTTATAATGTTTCCCATGATGTTCTTGTTGATTTCTTCAATCATGTGTGAGTAGTTTCCTATTTCTAGGATTAGGTGTAGCCCACGATGAATTTATGAATGAAGTTACGATCTTTCCGTTTACTATATGAATGTTACCCGTTTTGATTCGATTTTAGTTTCGTTAATAATTGCATGAATATTTGGTAGTGAAGAACCGAGAGGTGAAACTCCTATATTTATGTGATAATCTCAATTACCAAAGCGAAGGACCGAAAGGTGAAGTGTAGGTAATGGAACCCTAAAATCGAACTAGAAATTCATGAGAACGACGGTTAATTGAGTTTCTAGAGGCTAATTGAATTGTAGGACATAATGGGTTTAGTTTAATTCATTGAGCGAGACATCGGATTTGAATTAAGCTACGCACGGTTGAGAGTAGTTCGAGAGAATACAATCAACTATATTGATGCAATTCGCCTTCAAAACTTGACATTTATCGTAAGGGAAGATCGTTGCGGAGTTTATAAATTCGTCGTTGTGGTAAACCGAAATCCTAGAAGCTTTTAATTATTGTTTTCAATCAAAAATCCAATTTTGTGTTTACTTAGTTAATTTAGTCTAATTAGTTTAATTTTAGTTCATTTCTACAAAAAAACCTTGAAATCAATTTGTCTAGATAATTTAAGTTGCGAATTTTCGGTACTTGATTCAAAGTCCCTGTGGGATCGACATCCTAAATACTATACGATAAGCCGTGCGCTTGCGGTAGGATTTAGTGATTAATTTAAAAATCATACATCAAGTTTTTGGCGCCGTTGCCGGGGACTTCGGTAATCAATATCGAGCCAATTTGCAATTCGATTAGACTAGACACTCTTTTATTTTGTTTTATTTTTCTTATTTGTTTTAGTGTGCTCATTTGTTGGCTTTTACTATTTGTTTAATTCTCTCTCTTATGCGAAAAACTCGAATTGCTGACATTCTCTTTGAGCTAGATCCAGAAATTGAGAGAACTTTCCACAGGCGGAGGAGTCTAGTGCCATGGTTCAAAATAAGATACCTCCAAAACTTAAAGATCCAGGCAGCTTTTCAATTCCTTGTGTTATTGGCAATGTGCATTTTGAACATGCTTTATGTGACCTCGGTGCCAGTGTTTCTCTTATGCCTTTGTCTGTGTTTAAGAAGTTGGTCTTAGGTGATTTAAAGCCCACCAATATGTCTTTACAATTGGCGGATCGTTCTGTTAAGTATCCGGTAGGTATAGTGGAAGATGTACCTATCAAGGTGGGTAAGTTCTTTATTCCTTCCGATTTCGTTGTGTTAGAAATGGATGAGGATGCTCGAATCCCCATAATTCTTGGAAGGCCTTTCCTTGCCACTGCTGGGGTGATTGTGGATGTTAAAAATAAAAAGCTTTCTTTGAATATTGAGGAGGAGAAAGTTGAATTTGAATTGTCAAATGCTTCTAAATGTTTTTCTCTTGAGAATTATTGTGGCAGGATTTATTCTGTGGATCAAACAAAGAAAAATGAACATGAACAACATTTCTTTAATGATCCTTTGGATAGTTTCTGTGTGAAAGATGAGCTCAAAAACAATGGGAATGCTGATGTTGTTGCATATTCACACTTGCTCGAGGCAAACTTTAATCCTCCACTTCAGAAAGTACAAGTTGAAAAGAATGATCTTGTTTCCATGGCCCAAACTTTCAAAAAAGAGCAAGCTCCAGGAGTAGAACTCAAACACAAACGGTTGCAAGATAAGCGTACTTTTCGAAGGAGGTTTCGTGAAGAAGATGTTGAGAATTGGCGAGATGCGCCTAAGGTTGTTGAGGTAAATGGATGGAGATTAAGGAAGCATGCTGATAAATATGAAAACAAGAAGGGTACCACAAATACATCTTCTTACAAACCACGACTTCCGGATTGAATTCAAAACAGGGGTCGAGCTAATGACCTTAAAACAAGCGCTTCTTGGGAGGCAACCCAAGTGTGTTTTTTTTCCTTCGTTTTCATTTCATTTTTTTTCTCTCTTTTAGTTTTTTTTTATTATTATGCTTGTAGTATTTGTTTTGTTTTAACTTTGTTTTATAGTTTTTTTTTTTTTTGTGTTGCATCGCAAGATCAGTGTGAAGGCTTGACCTGATGAAGCCATGAGGGTAGAAAATTTATTGAGCAGGATTGGTTCATGCCCTGGTTGGGAATTTTATTTGGGGTGCAAGTTTACAACATGGGGAATTAAAGTTCTCGCAGATTTGTTCGCACCCAAGGTGGGAAAAGTTTCGCACCCATGAAGTTGAAGCAGGTGGAAAATATGAATTCTCACAGCACAGTTCGCACCCATGGTGCGAAATTTTTCGCACCTGTGAAATTGAAGTAAGGAATGAGGAAGTAGCTCCAGCTCTGTTCGGACCTAAGGTGGGAATTTTTTCGCACCCATGAAATAAAAAAAAAAAAAGTCAATAACCCCTTGCCCAAAACTAAACGTCAGTCTCTCCCTCTTCCCACATTCATCACCCAAATCAAGCCACGCTCTCTCATCTCCCTCTCTTGTATACCCGCCCCAATCCAAATCAAAACCTAGGAATCAAATACTTTCATTCTCCCTCATCTCTTCATACATTAATGCTAGGGTTTACTCCCATCTATCCATCAATTAAGAGGATTTGGGAATTAGGATTTCTAGGGAGATTCAAGGCGCGAGAAAGGTGGAAAATTGGAGATTTTTGGTGATTTTAAAATCAATTGACACCTCTTTTCATCATGATGGCTGCAAAATCATTAAGTGCTCTAGCTAATCTTCGATTCGGGAGCTGTTTGCATCAATTACATCAATCCAGGAAGAGCAAAAGCGCCAATCTGACATTTTAGCTGCTCTACAAGCCAACCAACAGTCTCCAAGTTCCTGCGATTCGGTCAACTTCTAATTTGGTGAGTTCGTTCCATTTCCCCTGTTGGTAATCTCTTCTGTTTCTGTACATCGAGGACAATGTGATTTTTAAGCTTGGGGGAGAGAGAGATGGTTTGGGTTTCAATTTGTGGGCATAATTTTAAAATTTTAATGCTTTGACATTTTGAGCTTTTGAAACACCTAAGCTTCTAGTTTTGGTCATTTTTGTTCTTGGAAGGTACTTGTAGAGTATGCATGTTTATTGCATTGGTGGAGTAATCTTGGAGTCATTTGCATGCTAGTTGATAGAAAGTAGCGATTCCCTTGTTAATTCTATCTTGGGCGTAATTTGTATGCTCGTGTTGTTCACAAAGTCTTAGTATTGTTCTTGGTGCTATCTAGTGAAGTATTATGTTTACCTTGTGAATATTTTAGTTGAGTTTTGATATCTTGGGATTTTTCTTAAAGTTTTTGCTTGATGATGATTGAAGCTAGGCATGGGCATTGTGGTGATAAGGACATGATTTAGGCCATTTTTTTGGACCATTTGAGCCTTTTCTTGCCTACCCATTGCAAAGATTGTATCCCTAGTGTCCCCCTTGAGCCTAATTGAAGAATGGTGTGTGCTCAGCACACAAATGACCCCCATTCGATGTTCGTTTCATTAACCTGCATTTACCTACCCATTTAGCCTAAAACACTTTATCCTACCCTTCAAGAGAGCTTTAAATGAAATCATGTGTATCGTGTGCTTTTGTCGGGTTGATGCTTCATGTGCTATGTTTATGCTATTGTGGTGGATTGAGAGAAAGAAGAAAGGGGTGTTGAAAAAATGTTGGTGATTGTTGAAAAAATGTAAATTGGTGGGTGATTTCTCAAAAAGAAAATCAAAGAGAATCAAAGAAAAAAAAAGAGAAAAATGAAGTTAGCATGCCTTGAAAAAAAATCATGAAAAAGAATCAAAAAGAATGGAAAAAATAGAAAGAAGAAAAGGGCACCAACGAAAAAGGGAAAAGAAAGAAGAAAAAGTTATGCATGTGCTCTTCAATCTCTCACGAGGAAATAAGGGAATGTTACTGTTTGGTGGTGAGCTATTCAAGAAATTCAGTTTGGGGATTGTTGAAATCGGTGAGTGGATCGGGAAAAAGTGAAGCACTTTCTCGTGAGCAAGTTTGTATTTAACATGTTTATTTAATGCTCTCTTGCGTTGATTTATCTATTCCTTCATTTGTATCCCTCACCTTGGCCTAACGTTACAAGCTTAAATAAAGTCCTAATGATCTTGTTGCCTTTGCCGTGCCTTGTCGATTGAGTTGATAGCTTGAATGGAGAGTGTCCCTTGACCGATAATTTCAGCTTTAATATTCATGAGGTGGCATAATCCGAGCTAGATGGGTGCTAGGCATTTCTTTGCTTAAGTGACTCATGGGTTGCATTGAGCGTTTGAGACTTTATTAGCTTGGAAATCATGAGAATCTGTTTGCTAGTGTGTTGATGGTTTTGAGTGATAATTCCATGATGTAATGCATTTGCATTCTTGAGATGGTGTCCTTTCTAGTCTTTGGTCCTGGGCTATCTCGTTTTGAAATCTATTTCTTTGCTCGGGACGATCAAAGCTTAAGCTTGGGGGAGTGATAAATGTACAAAATGTCTATATTTTAGGATGTTTTTAGGCTTGTTTTCTCTTCAATAATGTGTATTTCAAAGTAAAATTAGTTGTTTTAGTTCATTTCACTATCTTTGAGCTTAATTGTGCAGACTTGGAGCATTTTGGATCAAAGATTAAACTTGGGTGGTGATTTAAAGCTGAAAGGAAGAGGTTCGGGCCATCGGCATTGTTCGTGGCGGTGCGATTTATTTCGCAGTGGAATTTGAAGGCATTGTTCCAGTTGAAGGCGATTCGATTCGCACCCTGCTGCGATTTCTTTCGCACCCGCGAATCGACGATTTTGGGCAGATTTACTATTTCGCCTGTTTTAGTATCAAGTGTAATTTTGAGTCTAGATTAGGAAGAAAACTCTTGAGTTTCCCTCCTTTTCGTTTCGTCTCCTCTAGAAAAAAAGGAGCGCATTCTCTCTTTAGATACACACTTTCTCATTCTCTACAAAAAAACTAGGATTTTTCATATCTTTTTCTACACAATTTTTAGGGTAGATTTTGGATTGTAAGTTGAAGATTGAAGACTTCATCATTTGGAATCATTTTGGAGACAAGTTCTTTCTCTTTCCCTCTCTTTAATTTTATTATTTTCATTTCGTTGTTTTATAATGTTTCCCATGATGTTCTTGTTGATTTCTTCAATCATGTGTGAGTAGTTTCCTATTTCTAGGATTAGGTGTAGCCCACGATGAATTTATGAATGAAGTTACGATCTTTCCGTTTACTATATGAATGTTACCCGTTTTGATTCGATTTTAGTTTCGTTAATAATTGCATGAATATTTGGTAGTGAAGAACCGAGAGGTGAAACTCCTATATTTATGTGATAATCTCAATTACCAAAGCGAAGGACCGAAAGGTGAAGTGTAGGTAATGGAACCCTAAAATCGAACTAGAAATTCATGAGAACGACGGTTAATTGAGTTTCTAGAGGCTAATTGAATTGTAGGACATAATGGGTTTAGTTTAATTCATTGAGCGAGACATCGGATTTGAATTAAGCTACGCACGGTTGAGAGTAGTTCGAGAGAATACAATCAACTATATTGATGCAATTCGCCTTCAAAACTTGACATTTATCGTAAGGGAAGATCGTTGCGGAGTTTATAAATTCGTCGTTGTGGTAAACCGAAATCCTAGAAGCTTTTAATTACTGTTTTCAATCAAAAATCCAATTTTGTGTTTACTTAGTTAATTTAGTCTAATTAGTTTAATTTTAGTTCATTTCTACAAAAAAACCTTGAAATCAATTTGTCTAGATAATTTAAGTTGCGAATTTTCGGTACTTGATTCAAAGTCCCTGTGGGATCGACATCCTAAATACTATACGATAAGCCGTGCGCTTGCGGTAGGATTTAGTGATTAATTTAAAAATCATACATCAGTACTTCAATTGGTCATTTCATTTGATCATTGCAACTGTCCAATTGCTTAAACCATTACTATCCAATTGTTCATTTAGTTTTGGTACTTGCTCTGTTTTGGTACTTGCAATTGGTCATTTCACTTGGTCTTAAGTATTTAACAAATGCCATGTTCATGTCAATTAACTTCTAATGTCATTTCCATTAACTTCAATGTCATTACACAACTGTCCCATCATATACGACATAATATTACAACCATCATTAACCAACCAAAACATTATGGCCATGTCCAAAAACTACAATTACATCACAACCTAAGGCAACATAAATTGGGGAGTGAGTTTGGCATTCTTGTACATTAAGAGGCCACTTACAATGACAACAAGTACAATAATCATCTTGTCCTTCCAACCATTTGCACCTAACTTTGTTTTCAAGATAGCAATCTTTTCCTTCAATATACAAACCTCCTTTTTCAAATTTGAATTCTTCATTTTTGTACTTGCAAGCTTGGTTGACATTGCCTTCTCAACCTCTTTGTTCTTGAACTTATTGAGCAGATCTCTTGCTCTTTCAGTCATTGGAGGATCATACTAAGCAAAGAAGTTGCACTTATTTTCCTCATCCTGTTACCAATTCACAAAATATATCAAACCATCACCAATGACAGAAATTAAACATAAAAAAAGTAGAAATTAAACAAGAAATGAACCATCAGAGAAATTTATAGAAATTTCATAATTTTAAAGTCACTAATTGAAGAATAACAGAAATTAAACAGGAAGAAGGCCCCAAATTCCAATTTTTTGAGTTGATTAAAAACCTAATTTTGATTTCATTGCTTCGAACCAAATCACATACCTTCTAGTTTGCGCATCCAAAAAACCTCATACCCGGATGTTCATCGGTCCATGATGTCCACATTCGACCCCTAATACCATACAAACAAAACCTTTCTTCAATCAAATCAGGTGAAAGAGATCGAAGTCCTCTTGATTTACTTGAAATGGAATTTGAGCTTCCTTGCATTTTGATGTACTTCAATTTGAGAAAATACTTGGAATAGATGAAGCTTGTGGCTGGATTCGATCTCCTTCAGCTTCAATGGCTGCTTACCTCCATTGCAATGTGTGAATGAAGAAGGAAATGATTAACGACCAAGTCTTCTTCAATAAGGTCACCACTGGATGGTCACGCGTGCAGCGCATGACTTGAATAAAGGCATTTTTGGGTTTTTAGAAAAAAATTGAGAGTTTCATCCACGAAATTGGACGGAGTGATGAACGTAACTCAAAATGCCAAGTACAGTGATTAATTAGGAGAAAAAGTAAGTAGAGTGAGCTTACTGAAAAAATTTACAAAGTACAGTGACCAAATTGATAATTAAGCCTATTATGAATTGAAAATGATAAAATATTATATTCCCTCCTAATGCTCTTTGTATTTTTAAGAAGAGAATCGTTATTCACACCCCTCCAAATTACTAAATACACCCCCTTCGATTATTAAAAAGTATCATTATAAAAATTGATATATTTATCATTTATTCGATTATTACATGTCATTAAAATATTTGGTCAGACCAAATACTTTTAGAGATATCAGTCATACCGAACACCTTTAGACATGTTCATTCAGACCGAACACGTTACCCACCGAACAAATCTAAAGTTGTTCGGTTCAGCGATTGCCGACAACCCCTAAACTCTTCTGTATGTGTGTCTGTGTGTTTGTATATGTGTGTATGCGTGTGTATGTATGTGTGTGTGTGTGTCTATATGTGTGTGTGTTTGTGTGTGTGTGTGTGTCTGTATGTCTATATGTGTGTGTATGTGTGTGTCTATATATATGTGTGTGTGTGTGTGTGTGTGTGTCAATATGTATGTGTGTGCGTGTGTGCCAGGGAGGTGGGGGAAGGAGGAAGGGGGCTGCTGGGGAGGTGGGGGAAGGAGGAGGAAGGGAGGGGTAAAATGGGAAATTGAGGGGGGTGTACTTAGTATTTAGGGGTTTACAATTTAAGGTGGGGTGTACTGAGTAACTGTGGAGGTGTGAATAGCGATTCTCTTTTAAGAATTAATATCCGATTAAATCAAATCAAAATTTAAGCACACTTCAATTTGATTTTTTAAAATAATTTTTTTTCACTAAAAATTACATTAAAATATTATGAATTAAAACTTTTATAACTTTGTAAAAATAAATAAATTTATGTAAAAAAAACTGTTACAACCATATATTTTATCAACAAAATGCATTTACATCATGTCTTAAAATGTTATAAGTTGGTTGAAATATATAACACTTAAAACATGATGTGAATAAAATCTATACATGTAGTATTACTCTTATATATATAGTTAGTCAGACTTTAATTAAATTATTAACTCAAAAAAGTCAAATGTAGACTCTTTAGTTGGAACGAAGGAAATATTATATAACACCTTGATATTTAATGTAAACCAAATATGTACATTACTCTTTTGAAGACAGGTTCTTATAAAAGGCAAAACTAAACACAACATGCTTAAAATAATTTTTACTTTCAAAATTTTATACTTTGAAAGTTATGCTAGTAAAAATTACTAGTATAAAATATTTTGTTATTTTCATGAGATCCTTTGAGTTGCATATGTTTCATTACAAACAGAAACAATAATAATAATAATAATAATAATAATAATAATAATAAGTAAAAACACCATGTCTTATTAAAAGTATGGATAAATCAATAAAACTAATGTTACTTTTGAAAAGTAACTATTTTTTTTTGCCTAATCATATTTTAAAGTCCACAAATTATCTATTTCCTTTTTACATTGTAGAATCTACTCCATCCGTCCCGGATAAATGTTCATAATCTCTATTTTAGGATGTCTCAACTAATGTTCCTAAAGACTTTTAATCTACCTATTCTCTACCATTCTTCCTAATATACCCTTAAAGTTTCATTTAATATAACACATCTCAAAAAAACTCAATTATTTAAAATAGTTAAAGTCAATTAATGTTCATGGGTATGATGGTCAGAACACATTTTACAGCATATCATTAATTATGTTTCTTAATTCCTGTGTTTTATCCATTAGGAACATTTATCTGGGACGGAGGGAGTAATATTTTAAGACTAGTGAAACATGGTTTTTAGTTCCATCTTCATACTCCCTCCGATCCGTCCCGGATAAATGTTTTCACTTTCTATTTTGAAATGTCTCAACTAATGTTCTAAAGACTTTGGATTTACAAATTCTCTAATTTTCTTCCCAATATATCCTTAAAGTTTTATTTAATATAGTACATCCTAAAGAAACCTACTTATTTAGAATAATAAAACTCAATTACTACTATGAGTATTATTGTCAGAATACATTTTACAGCACATCATTAATTATGTTTCTTAATTTATGTGCTTTGTAACATTTATCTAGGACGGAGGAATATCAAATTAAGGTCCACCATGACTTTCAATAGAATTTTGGCGTTTGTCGGTTACATGCGATGGTTCTTACATTCACAATTCCCTCTATGTGAAAGCCAAGTTAAGGTAGAAAGATGTCTTGATATGACTAAAAGAGACCCAAAGTAAAATCGCACAATACCAACGCATGATGATAACGTCAAATTTTTTAACTGAAATTGCATTAAACCCTGATTTGATAGAAAAATATAACTATGACCCTATTTCAATGATAACATTGCTAGGTTTACAACTAATTCTACCACTATCGTAACAGCTCTACCTAAAAAATGCACATGCACTTTGCCTTGAAGGCAAAGTTGTTGTCATAGTGGTAGAAGTAGTTGTAAACATATCATTTTTGTTTCACTAAATTTAGAATATTGAGCCCAAGAATGCAAAATAAACTGAAAGAGAACTCTTTTAAGAGAATGTGCTAATGTTATATTTCTTACCCGTAGAAGTTCTTATGTTGTAACAACGAAGAGCTTTTGACTTCTCTAGGAACAAGCTTACCATGTTGTTCATGATTTCTTTTGAATAAGTAGTAAGAGTTGCGTGATAAATGAACGTATAGGTACGCAATTTGAATCTATCAACACGTAGTGTCTTGAAGTTGATTGCACTTATTTAGAGGTAGTTTCTTGAAGATGAATGCAAATATCTTTAGTTTGTTTGATAATTGAATTGTTTAAAATATCATAGTCTGTGTAATCCCCAATTAAACCTCTAAACTATCAAGATCTAGACTATCGGTATATGCCAAATATGAGCGACAATTTTTGAATCATGAATTAATTGGAATAGTTTAGGTTGATACTTCAAGCTTTTCTTGTTTATTCTTTATTTTGCATTTAAGATGTTTCAGTATAGGGTTATGCAGAGTTAGAAGTAAGGAGCTAACATTCTCTAAATCTCTCTAAATCTTCCTTGTTTCCTTATTAATTATAAAATTTCATTGTTTCGTCACTTATTATCAACAAAAATTTGCTACATGTAGTCAAAATACCAGAGATACTAAATTGATTCGCTAATTTGTAGAAATATTACTTTCTAATAAGAAATCGTGTACACATCACGAGAAAATTGGGAAATACCCAAACTTTGTTACTATGTCCACATACATAACCATGACAATTAAAGTACAACAAACAGCCAACCACATCCATTTACTGGTCATATATTTATATCCTTGCCCTTGCACCCCTTAGTCAACTTATCAAGAACTAAGAGTGTCCCAATTGGTTTTTGATTCTTAACTAATTTTTTGCTAGATTCCACTGCCACCTTTCCATTATAAGAATTCTCCTCTCTAACAAGGGGAGATCGCTATTAATATCCCTTTTTTCTATTAATACACTCTTTCTCCTAATACACTCGCTGCACTAATTTCATACTAACCTAATTTTTAAATACAACACCCCCACATTTCCTATTTTACCCCATCTAAAAAATCATTTTTTTTCTCCATACACCCCCACTCTCCCAATCTAACCCTAACCCCAACCCCCTTCCCACGCAAAGAACGACAACGGCAGCAAAGAAAGGGAACAGAAGCAACTTCCCTCCCTTCCTCCCTCCCTCCCATTCTGTGCTCCCCTCCCTCACTCCCTCACTCCCTCACTCACGGCAACCCTTCCCCTTCTCCTCCTCCTTGTCCCTCTCTCCCTAACGTGCTGGAGTGAAGCCCCCCCTGATGGAGACCAAGGATCAAGGCCACCCAACGTTCCAAGAGATTCGTTGGTGATACCTGGAGGTCCGATGACAAGAGCGCGAATCAAGAAAGTTCGAGAAGCTCTCGTAACACTTGTACAAGAGCTTAGGACCAGTTCTACACCCAACGATGTTCAAGACCATGAAAGGAGGATCGTGTGCGTATTGGAGAGTACAAAAGAAGATCTGTCAGCCTAAGCGTCCGCGCCAGGTGTCCGCATTCAGTTTTAGAAATACATGCGACTGCATAGTGCGTCCGCATGGGATGGCTAAAGATTCTGGAAACCATGCGGCTGCATAGGACGACCGCACTCATCGACTGAAGTTTCTGGAAAATATTCGGCCGCATAGTGCGTCCGCATGGGAGTCTTGCAAATCGAATGTGGCCGCATAGGGTGACCACATAGCGACGGGATTTAGATAATTATTTTTTTGTCCTATTTCTTAGGAGTTTATTTTCTGAAACGTTTGTAGGGTTTTAGTAGGGTTATTTCAGCCTATAAATAGGCCATCTTATGTAAGGAATTCATTAACTTTGATATTAATTAATTTAATTTGAGTTTTCACTATATTGTGAGCTTGTGAGAGATTTCTTGGACTAAAATTCTCAACCCCTTGAACTTATCAAGTTTGTTGAGCTGCAGGCTTGTGGCGTTCCGTGATCTTGGTTCCTAATCAATTGCGATTAGTGGGTTAAGGTTGCACCCCAAGGTTCTAGGGATTAAATCCGCCCTAGGGTTGAGGGAAGCTCCCTATCTTTTCGTTTCAATTCGTCGTTATCTGTTTTCAATCCGCGTTCTTGGTTGGTTTCGCTTTGTCACGATCTTGGAATCACATTAATTGGTATCAGAGCAACAAAGAGGTAACCAACGATTTCGTTTTAGCGTTTTTCATAAACTTTGTTTTCATCTTTCCTATATTTCGTCGGATTCATAGTTTTCTTCTCCCACAAAATTTTCCAGCAATCTTTATTTCTTATTGTTTCTTTCCAAACCCTAGTTACCAAAAAAAAAAAAAGAGAGAGAAAAATTATTATTGCTCCGAAGAAAATTCCTTGAATCAAGAAAATCAAAGCTTGATCAAAAAGTTGCCAAAAAAAAAAAAGAGTATAGGAGCCGAATTTTTTTGTTTCTCAAATGAGGGTTTTGGAAAAGTGCTTCAAATTTGTCAATTTCATCAAAGTGAAATTTCTACAAAAATAAAAATAAAAATTCATACATTCATCTTGTTCGCCAAATCTTTCCAACGTCCATTGCAAATTCATTCTTTTCTTGCTTTCATTGTGAAATTACATCGCACTTTGAACTTTTACCACAAGAATCTAAACCCTAGATTGCATTGCTTGAGTTCCAATTCGTAACGTTTTCAAAACTTGCACTCCATATTGATAATTTCGTGGGTAAGAGAATCTCTACAAGAAATTGTGAGTTGTAAGTGAGAGAGTTATACACGAGCGAATTGTGAGTTGAGTGTGTTGTCTAAAACATGTCTCAAAAAGGTAATGGAGCAGTTAGAGAGGGACCAGAGGATCCTAATGAACGAATGTTGAGAATGATGGAGGATATTACTCAGCATTTGGTGAGACTAGAAGAAAGAGGGGAAGCTCAACCTCAAGGGAATCCACCTCGATTCCAATTACCGAGGAGGGGAAGGTATATAGGGGAGGAGGATGATTGGGTAGAAAGAGAATATGAGGATGATAGGAGACAGGATCGGATGGGTGGAGAAAGGGTGAATAATCCACGACAAGAAAGAGGAATTTCAAACATAAAAATGAAAGTTCCTCCTTTCAAGGGTAAAGCTGATCCAGAAAAATATTTGGAATGTGTTCGAAAAGTTGAGGTTTTATTCGGGTGCAATAATTATATGGAGACCCAGAAGGTCAAACTTGCCTCTTTATAGTTCACCGAATATGCTAGTGTGTGGTGGGAACAACTAGTGATCAACCAAAGGAGGATTGGAGAAGGCCGTATTGACACATGGGAGGAAATGAAACGTATTATGCACAAGCGTTCGTTCCAAATTACTACCACCGAGACTTGCTGAGAAAAGTCCAAAACTTAACTCAAGGAAACAAATCGGTGGAAGAATACCATAGGGAGTTGGAGATGGCCCTCATTCAAGCCAATATTGACGAGGATGCTGACACAATGATCTCTAGGTTCATCAATGGCCTAAATAGAGAGATTGCGAATGTAGTCGAGCTAAGGGAATACGATGAGATGGAAGATATTGTCCATGCAGCCGTCAAGGTAGAGCGACAACTAAAAAGGCGGGGTACCTTCAACCGCGGAGTTACTTCTTCTCCTTCTTATCACACAACCAGCAAACCCAAGTGGGAGGGAAACAAGAACCCAAGTGTTACACCTACCAAGCCTTATGGGGAGACTTCAAAAGGTAAAGAGGTTAACAAGGGAAATGGTGTAGTATCCAATACACCTAAGTCAAGAGAGATCGTTTGTTTTAGATGCAATGAGAGGGGTCACATAGCATCTCAGTGCCCCAATAAACGAGTAGTATACATTCATAATAGGGAGTATTTCTCAGAGGATGACAAAGAGGAGGATGTAAAAGCAGAGGATGATGATGATGTGGCCAAAGCCGCATGGGGTGAGACCCTTGTGATTAAAAAGGTGCTTAACATGCAAGTGAAGGAAGAGTGTGATCAACAGAGAGAGCATATCTTTCATTCCCGTTGTTTCATCCAAAGGAAGGTATGTGATCTCATTATATATATATAATGACACAAGTGATTTTGGCAGTAATTTGGCGCCAAACACTTGCCCAAATTAAAACTCATCTGTTTGTTTAGCTGAAAAACAAATCCTACCTCATAAATTTGGAACAAATTCCAATACAAGTTGAAGATGCAGGGTCAGGATCTTGTGGTGGCTAACACAGGTCTGATGTGAAAAGGTTTTATTTCAAACCTTAACTCAGCTCATCCATAAATTTACAATTATGTATTGCTATGGTTTTCATGTCATAGAACTATACATGTCTATTGAGATGAGAATGAAATTTGTTTAAAGCCCAACTGGAACAAAAGTTGAAATCTCGAATTCCTTGAAAGACTAGATGAGGAGTGAAACTTGTGCAGAATGTTCATTGATTACAAAGGGTGAATCAGTAGCACGGAAATATAGAGTAGACTTCTAAATTATGCTTCCTATCATGCTTGTGTTGCACTGTGAAGCTTAGATGTAACAGTTTGAACCTCATCAAAATGATGGTGACATCACCAGCATTATCATTAGAATATAGATCAATATTTGTAACTGTGCATACATTTTAAGGTTCACTAGATTGATTGGCAAACAGAGAATTTCCCTGACTTGAGAAGCTAAACAATTTGGAAAAGAGAAATGTTTCCAGAAGTGTCAATTCTTAGATCCTTAATTTTTTGGGGTACACATATAGTTGATTTATTCTTTCAGATGATGATCTCGGATTAGAGATTGAGCATTGGGTGTTTGGTTTTGTTTAAATGATAGTATCGCATGTTTTAGTCATGATCATTTGTATGGTTACGTACAAATGAATTTTGGGGATAGTGATCATGTTCAACGACAAATCAAATTTATCTTGTTGCCTTTATCAAACAAATAAATGTCAACCAGGTACAAAAATGTCGTTAGTTGGTATAATGATCTTCATCAAGAAGTATTATGATTGCTTGGCAGCTATTATTGATAGAGTAATTGTACCAATGTTGTTAGCACAGAAGTAATTGAAAAATTGAAAATCCCTGTGGTAAGACATCCTCAACCTTACAAACTCCAATGGCTGAATGATTGTGGGAAACTTAAAGTGACAAAACAGGCCTTAATCACTTTCTCTATTGGGAGATACAAGGATGAAGTGATGTGTGATGTAGTCCCTATGCAAGTGGGACATGTGCTTTTGGGAAGGCCTTGGCAGTTTGATAGACATGTGATGCACGATGGTTTTCTCAACCATTACACTGTGAAGCACGAAGGCAAAACGACTATACTTGTTTCATTAACCCCTCAACAAGTATACGAGTTTAAGGAACAACAGGCCAAAAAGCGAGAGGAAAGTGAGGCTGAGAGGAAAAATAAAGAGAGTGGTGGAAAAGAAGTACGAGAAAACCCGAGTGGAGAGAAAAGAAAGAGTGAAAGTGGAAAAAGCACGAGGGTGGAAACACGAGAGGAGGAAGAAAAGAAACTAGTTGAAAAGCCCAAGGGTAAAGAGAGAGTGAAACCAAATTTCTATGCCAAACCAAGTGAGGTCAAGAGGGAGTTAGAAAATAATAGAAAGGTGATGATAATTGTCTTCAAACAAAATTTTGTTACTAACGATATATCAAAAACTGTATTTTGTCTCTCTTACAGGAATATGAAGATGTCTTTCCCAAAGACGAACCTAGTGGTTTACCACCTTTTCGAGGGATAGAACATCAAATTGACCTCATACCCGGTGCTACTCTACCAAACCGACTGACTTACAGGGCCAATCCAGAAGAGACGAAGGAAATTCAAAGGCAGGTAGAGGAATTGCTAAAAAATGGTAAGGTTAGAGAGTCTTTAAGCCCTTGTGCGGTACCGGTAATTGTGGTACCAAAGAAAAATGGTGAGTGGAGAATGTGTACGGATTGTAGGGCCATAAATTAAATAACAATTAAGTATCGTTATCCTATTCCACGATTGGACGACATGCTTGATGAATTAAATGGTGCTATAATCTATACACGCATTGATCTCAAGAGTGGTTATCATCAAATTAGAATTAGAGAAGGAGATGAATGGAAAACAACTTTCAAAACTAAATTTGGGTTATATGAGTGGTTAGTTATGCCTTTTGGATTAACCAACGCTCCTAGCACCTTTATGCGGTTGATGAATCATGTCTTTCGAGAGTTTATTGGCAAATTTGTGGTTGTCTATTTTGATGATATCCTAATTTATAGCAAAAATATGGAAGAGCATATGGTCCATCTTCGTACCATCTTAGATACCTTGTGAGAACACTCATTATATGCTAACTTTAAAAAGTGTGATTTTTGTATGGATCAAATTATTTTTCTTGGATTTGTTGTAAGTGCTGCAGGTGTGGAAGTGGATGAGGAAAAGATCAAAGCAATGAAGGAGTGGCCTACTCCTACGAATGCTAGTGAAGTGAGGAGCTTTCATGGACTGGCAAGCTTCTACCACAGGTTTGTCAAGGATTTTAGCACCATTGCTGCACCTTTGAATGAATTGGTGAAAAAAGAGGTAAAATTTCTTTGGGGCGACAAACAACAAGCCGCCTTTGACCTCTTAAAAGAAAGGTTAATTTCTGCTCCTATTCTAGCTTTTCCAAATTTTAATAAAAATTTTGAGTTGGAATGTGATGCATCCGGAGTAGGAATTGGAGGTGTTTTAAACCAAGAAGGGAGACCAATAGCATATTTTAGTGAAAAATTGAGTGGAGCAACATTAAATTATTCCACTTATGACAAAGAATTATATGCTTTGGTGAGATGTCTTCGGACATGGGAGCATTATCTTCGACCCCGAGAGTTCATTATTCATACGGATCATGAATCCATAAAATACTTAAAGGGTCAAGGTAAGCTGAATAAAAGACATGTTAGGTGGGTAGAGTTCATCGAGTCTTTTCCTTATATGATTAAGTATAAGAAAGGTACGGATAATATAGTGGCTGATGCATTGTCTTGTAGGCATTCGTTAATCACTACCTTGCATTCTCGATTACTTGGATTTGCTCTCATAAAGGAATTGTATGCCAAAGATCCTGATTTTGTCTCTATCTTTAATAATTGTGAGACCAGTGCTTTTGGGAAATTTTATAGACACGAAGGGTATGTTTTTAAAGAAAACAAACTGTGTATCCCTAGGTGTTCTATACATGAATTGCTTGTTCGTGAGGCTCATGGTGGTGGTCTCATGGGGCATTTTGGTATGCTTAAGACCTTGGAGACTTTAAAAGAACACTTCTTTTGGCCCAAAATGAAATCTGATGTTATTTCTATCTGTGCCAATTGCATAACTTGTAAGCATGCTAAATCCCGAGTGGAACCTCGTACACTCCCTTGCCTATTCCTGACTCCCCTTGGTTCGACATCTCTATGGACTTTGTACTTGGGTTGCCTAGGTCTAAACATGGGCATGATTCTGTGTTTGTGGTCGTTGATAGATTTTCCAAAATGGCGCATTTTATTACTTGTCATAAAACTGATGATGCTAGTTATATAACAGATTTGTTTTTCAAGGAAATATTGCGTTTGCATGGTATGCCACGGACCATTGTTAGTGATAGAGATACCAAGTTTGTGAGTCATTTTTGGCGTGTGTTGTGGAGTAAATTGGGTACAAAACTCTTATTTTCAACTTCTTATTACCCACAGACCGATGGTCAAACTGAGGTGGTCAATCGAGTTTTGTCCCAACTGTTAAGGGCTGTATTACATAAAAATCTTAAATCTTGGGAAAAAAGTTTGCCCTTTGTTGAATTTGCTTATAATCGTTCTGTGCATACTGCTACTAACTATTCTCCTTTTGAAGTGGTATATGGACTCAATCCTTTAAGTACGCTTGATCTTTTTCCTATACCGGTCGAGGAACGTTCTAGCATGGATGGTAAGCATAAAGCCGAGATAATTCAGAAATTATATGAGCAAGTGAAATTGAACATTGAGAAACGAACTACTCAGTATGTGAAGCAAGCCAACAAGGGACGTAAACAGGTTGTCTTTGAACCCGATGATTGGGTATGGCTACACTTAAGGAAGGAACAGTTTCCCATGAAACGTCAATCCAAATTGCATCCTAGGGGCGATGGTCCTTTTCAAGTCCTTGAGCGGCTCAATGATAACGCATACAAGCTTGATCTGCCAGGTGAGTATAGTGTCGATGCAACTTTCAATGTCGCTGATCTTTCTCCTTTTAATATAGGTGATGATTAGAGGACGAATCCTTTTGAGGAGGGAGGGAATGATAGAGACCAAGGATCAAGGCCACCCAACGTTCCAAGAGATCCGTTGGTGATACCTGGAGGTCCGATGACAAGAGCGCGAATCAAGAAAGTTCGAGAAGCTCTCGTAACACTTGTACAAGAGCTTAGGACCAGTTCGACACCCAACGATGTTCAAGACCATGAAAGGAGGATCGTGTGCGTATTGGAGAGTACAAAAGAAGATCTGTCAGCCTAAGCGTCCGCGCCAGGCGTCCGCATTCAATTCTGGAAATACATGCGGCCGCATAGTGCGTCCGTCTGGGATGGCTAAAGATTCTGGAAACCATGCGGCTGCATAGGGCGACCGCACTTATCAACTGAAGTTTCTGGAAAATATGCAGCCTCATAGTGCGTCCGCATGGGAGTCTTGCAAATCGAATGCGGCCGCATAGCGACGGGATTTAGATAATTATTTTTTTTTGTCCTATTTCTTAGGAGTTTATTTTCTGAAACGTTTGTAGGGTTTTAGTAGGGTTATTTCAGACTATAAATAGGCCATCTTATGTAAGGAATTCATTAACTTTGATATTAATTAATTTGATTTGAGTTTTCACTATATTGTGAGCTTGTGAGAGATTTCTTGGACTAGAATTCTCAACCCCTTGAACTTATCAAGTTTGTTGAGCTACAGGCTTGTGGTGTTCCGTGATCTTGGTTCCTAATCAATTGCGATTAGTGGGTTAAGGTTGCACCCCAAGGTTCTAGGGATTAAATCCGCCCTAGGGTTGAGGGAAGCTCCCTATCTTTTCATTTCAATTCGTCGTTATTTGTTTTCAATCCGCGTTCTTGGTTGGTTCCGTTTTGTCACGATCTTGGAATCACATCACCCCCCCACCATTTTTTTTTTCCTTTTCCTTCTCTGTTCTTCACCCCCATTTTTTTTTCGTCTTTCCTTCTTCCCTTTTCCCAAACCCATCTTAAAAAAATACGACGATTTTTCCTTTTCCTTCTTTGTTTGGTACTGGTTAATAGAACACCACAGTGGTGTTCGGTCACCATCAGCTGAACATACATGTGGTGTTCCATCAGGGGTGACCAAACACCACTATGGTGTTCCACTAGGGGTGACCGAACGGAGAAATTACTAGATGTTTTTAAGATAAAGGTGGGTTTGGGAGAGGGGAAGAAGGGAGAGGAGAGGGGAAAAGGGAAAGACTGGAAAAAAAAAGGGGGGGGGAGCGGTGAAGAAGGAAAGGAAAAAAAAAATTAGTGGTGGTGGTAGTGGTGGGGCCTCACTCCAGTCACATTGAGGGGGAGAGAGAGAGAAAGGGGAGTGGAAGGGGAAGGGAAGAAGGAAAGAAAAAAGAAAAAAAAAGGGTAAAGGGTATTAATGTATTTTTAAACAATGACATTTTTATAATTAATTTTGGGGGTGTTAATAGCTCTCCCCATCTAACAATTTATCTTCCCAATAATTTTTATTCTTCCCCCATTTTTACATGGGCCTCACTACCAAATCATCCACTTTATTTAAACTACTTTTTTTTATTTTATACTTTTTAAACAAATTAATTTTTTTAATTAATATATTATATATTCAAATGTTTCGTATAAATAAATTAATCCAATTATAATTTTAATTAAAATGTTGCATATTAAATTTTTTTCTAAATAAATTAATCGGTTTATAAATTTAATTAAATTGTTGCATATTCAAATATTTTTTATTTTTTCATTAATCCGTTTATAATTTTAATTAATATATTACATATTACAAATGTTTTTTAAACAAAAAAATTAATTTATAATTTTCATTAAAATATTACATATTATACAAATAACAAATACTTCATAAACCAACAAATTTTTCTAATAAACAAACAATTCTTAAAATAACAAATAAGATAATTTAGTCATAATACGTAAAGATCCGTCACTAGTTATGATCGTAACGAGCTCATATATGCTCAACCAAGTCGACTCGAAGTTCATGATGTCGATGGCTTGTGTAGGGGCATCTTTTGTATCATCAGCACAGTTCGTAACCTGATCACTCTCGTCTTCGACAATCATGTTGGGTAGAATAATGCATGTTAGCATAATTTCTTTCAAGTTATCTCTATACTAGAATCGAGCAGAACCTCTTATAATGACGCATCTTAATTAGAGCACTCCAAATGCTCGTTCCACATCTTTTCTTGCAGCCTATTGTCTTTCCTTGATTTTCTTTCTCTTAGGATCCTCCAAACACAAAAAACTCTTGACAAAAGTAGCTCAGATAAATTTCATCTGTTAGGTAGTATTCTTTTGCATATTGTGTGCCACTAACTTCAAAATTAACCGGCGGTGCATTTCCTTGCAGTATGTTATTGAATAAAGGTGATTCGTACAGCATATTAAGGTCATTACGAGAACTTGCGACCCCGAAAAATGCATGTCATATCTACAAATCTATAGACGCAACTGCTTCAAGCACAATTTTTGGCTTCCATGACCTCTTGTAAATTGGCCTTGCCAAGTTACTGCAGTTTTTCCATTCCGAGTGCATATAATCAAGACTTCCTAACATACTTGGGAAGCCGTGCTTCTGCTCATGCATTTTAAGAAGACGTTGTGTATCAGCAGCATTTGATTTTCTCAAGTGTTGTTACCCACCAATGGATCTTGGCCAATAGCCAGGATTGCAGTGGTAAGGATAATGTCTTCTTCTCTTTTCTAGTTTAACCGAGTTGACTAACCTTTATTCGGTTTCTCCGGATCAATTGTTTCTAAATCGATTGGCATCTCGAATTGTGTCTCTGTAACGGATGATGACGTTATCGGTTCCTTGTCTAATGCATATGCATCTAAACTTGCTCTTGATTCATTTGACGACATATCGTATGGAGAAAATACACGAGGAGAGCCTTTCATGAAATATTGGTTTCCTATATGCTGCCAATATTCATTGGGAGCCATGTAATTGGGAGCACAAGGAACGTTACTCGAAGAATTTCCAATGGCTGGGAAGCTTGAAATTTTTAAAAATTTTGTTCACTTTGAAAATTTGGATAATTGAGAAAATTTGGATAGTTGAAAAAATTTGGTAGGTATTGGGGGTAGAGAAAAACTGAGAATATTGAGCATTATTAGGAAGAAGAGAATTTTGAGAGTTTTGATTTCCTTCAACATTTAAAGAATTCAATAAATTTCTAAAATAATTACTAGAGTTTTCATCCATTTTGGACAAAATTGAAGAAGTGAGGATATAGAAATTGATGAGAAAAAAAATTAGAATTCTAGAGAGATAATATTTATAGAAGTGAAATGAATGGAAAAAATAGAAGATTGAAGATTGTATTTATAGTGGAAAAACAAAAGTATCTGTTTTTAAATGTTACTTTTTACAAAAAGTAAAGGCTACTTTAAAAAATAAAAATTAAAAAAAACCCAAATTTTAGCTTAAACGGTCACTTTGAAAAGAAAAAAAAGAAGAAAAATCAGATATAGGAAACGGGCAAATTTCAAAAAAAAAAAAAAAAAAAAAGACACAAGTGGCCTACAAGCTACAAGGGGGCAGACCTATGCAGCCAGTGGAGGATTTAGAAAAATATTTCAGTAGAGTCACAAATTTTAACTAATACATAAAAAACTTAGAAATTACAATTCAGGTCTCCACCTCATTGTTGTTATTATGTGTAACTTAGGAAGGGAAAAAATAAATTGAGTGGAGTCCTTATCCAAAACATTACCATTTTGTAAAGTAATTTTTTTTTGAGTGGGGTCACTTCCCCCCCCCCCACCTCTTCAAGTGCATCCGCCCCTGCATGCCGCCGCTTCTCACGCCCCTTTGCTTCGCAAGAGGCGCACACGCCATTTCTTACCATGTCTGCGTCTCACGCCCTATACCCGCTGCTAGTCTTCTTCTTTCTCTCTCCAATTCTTATTTCAATACCTGTAAGAATTTTGAACCGGGAATTGCTTGGGAAGAATCTCTCCTAATGGAGAGCAAGTCTTATCTTGTCCAAGAATGAGCTAAGACTTCCCCATTGCGATGCTCTTATGGACTTGATGTTTCCAAAGTCAACAATTGAGTCTAGTTTCTAAACTAATGAGCTGAAATGAGGTCATCCTCTCAATATGAACTATTTATTATCTAGAGTGCCAAAAAGAAGTTCTAACTTTGCATTCCAATTGACTTACGTAATTAGTTAAGAGTAATACTATGGGTATCTAAAAAATACTAAATTTTTTATATCAAATGCTATGTCAACTAAAGTAATGTATTAATTTTATTTTTTGTACAACATCAACTGCCACATTTGGTATAACACATCATTTAGTGCAAAAAATTTAATACTCTTTAGGTACACATAGCATTACTCATTAGTTAATTTGCAGTTGTGCAGTTGAAGTAATGCTATACCAACCCAATGTTTAAGACATAAGTTGAAATACAAAGTCGGAACAATTTTGTTGAAATTCCTAATATTTTTCAATTGCATAAAGGCCAATTGACACCGTCTCCATTTTTTTATTTTATTTTATTTTTTTCAATAGAGAAACTGTCAGAGGTCAGTTAAAACTTAAAAGGGAAACATGCCCTAAATTGTTAGTTACAATTAAAGGCATAGGCCACTCAATAGAGACCAGAACAATAATCACGTCATCAGAGTAATCTTCAAAACATTGAAGGGAACAAATGTTTCTGACTTAATTAGGAGACTGAATGGTTAACGATTGCATTTTTTTAGAGCGAAAGGAGATCTAAACAAATCTTGATTGATTAAAAGAATAGGGAGCTGAGATAGATACAAATGTCAATCAACTAAAAGATACAAGCATACTGTGTGTATCTAAACATCATGGCCAATCTTACCTTTGATAAGGGACCTAAGGGAAACATTTAAAAAAAAAAAGGAAAAAAGAAAGACCCTATTATAATCTAACCTGAGAAAATACGAAATGTGGACAACGTCAATGGAAAAATACAAAGAGTTCTCATCGCTGAACCTGATCGGGAGCATGGTTACTCGTGCTGGATGACGGTGCAGTCCTACCAGTCAGCATCCCATTATCAACAGGGGGGCTAACTCCCCACTTTGCTTCTGACTCTGAGGGTTCCATAACTTTAACAGTTCCATCTGTCAATCCGATTGCGAATTGGTTGGGTTCCTGTGGATGTGCCGCAACAACTAGTGCGTACACAGCTTGGCTTCTACAGAATAAGACAACACAAACACAAAGGTCAATGTCACAAATCCAATCCATACAAAAGCTTGCAAGTTCAGTCTACCCAAACAAATAAATGGAAGTAAAACAGTTAACCAGGCAAAGAAATGAGTCTAATTTAGAGCAAATCCCTATTTCCATTAAATTTAATGAAACGAGCTTGTTGCAGAAAAGATCGTTTCCGGTGATATTACAAGGCAAAAGCCAAATATCAGACAATAACCGGAACAATATCGTGAGGAAGAAAGATCACAAGACATTGAATTTAATCAAGTATCAATTCCACCCACGTATAAATTTGCATGGCTCTATGTTCTTACCCATTTAATACTGATGGAGAGAGGTATACAGAAGGGGCAATGCGGCATCTTAGTCTGAGGGTATCTGCGTCAAAGACACCAACGTTACCATCGCAGAAGGAGGCATAAACTAGTTGACTGTTGCACGAGTATGCTGCATATGATATTGGTGCCGAAAGGCCATCTTGAGGGGTCCACTGCAATTTTTAGAATCCATAAGAAGATCAATAACTTTACTTACATTTACTGTAATGCAAGATATTTAGATGTGAATTTTACCTGACGAATTCGATCCATCTTGGAGGCATCATACAATGCTAACTGTGTTTCATGGGATACCAGCAAGCGAATTTGATCAGCATGGAACTGCACTCGAGTGTCACCAGTAGGTGCCTTACCAGGAGGCAATTGGATTGGGACTGATTTCCTCTTCTCCCAAGAATCAATGCTCCAAATACAAAGCTGCAATTTTCAGAGCCATATTAGTACAAACAACGCAGGATATATATATATATATATATATATATATATATATTCCATTTATATTTATATTCCATTTTTACTAATCAATCAAGAAAAAAGCTGAAGTGAAAGCAAGAATAAGTCATCAAGCCATAGATTCAGTGCAGATGCAAAACAAGTAGCAAGTTTCTTCAAGAACAAAGATGAACCAAGTTGTTTACTGCACATAAAGTGAATAAAGAAAAAAGAAACGCAGGTGGGATGATATTATAGGTGAACCTCCATATATAGCAAGCTAGGATGGGGCCTGGACAATCCACAGGTCTAATCGCAACAGGTCTCCAGTCTGCTAACACTAGGCACATATGATCGATGAATGTAATATGGTAATTGTTCTACATAATGTAGCTTTCTGAAAGTATTTCCTTTACCGAGTCCAAATACTAATCCTCCAGTGCAGCGACCATGTCAAATGAACACAGCAGATCGATGATATCATCATTGTTTCTTTTGAAGATGCTCTTATTTAAGTTTGCACCAAGTGTCAAAGAAACACACTAACTATTTGTGATAAAGGTTTCTACTTTTAAGCCTAAGAAGAGCATGCAGCTTACCTGTGCATCAGCTGCTGACGAAACCAATATGTTCAGACTGGTAGAAAAAGCTAAACCAGTTATCCGTTTCTGGTGACCTTTCAGCTTTGATTTCACCTACAGAAGCCAGACTTACATCAGCTAGGTCATGAAAACTGATTTATAAAGATAAGATGATAGAAAGGACTATCACCTCATCCACCCTAACATTGTATATGTGTATAGTTGAATCCTCCATTCCAATGGCTATGATGTTATTATCTTGAGGATGAAATGCTAGGAAGGTTGAAGCAGGGGGAGGTGGCATGAACGTCGTCATCACCTAGATACATAGACCATAGCAATTCTCACTTTGATCACTTCTAAGCTAATCTTGACAATTAAGGTAAGGCAACCTATGTGCAAACATACCTTGAATGTCATCATGTTGAACAGTGAAACCTTTCCACCAGCAGCAGACATAACATAAGAGTCGTTCTTTGACAGCGCTATGCATGGCACTGCTTCCTCAAGGTTGACACCTGTGACATCATTAGTCATAACAAGACCACTGTTCGGTTGCCAATGCTGTGGAATGACACTGGCAGTGGCCTTTAGACCGCAATATCTTCAGAAATCTCTTCACAGGGATCAAGTTTCAATAAATAGAACAAATGAGAGAAATCATTAGTTTCAGGCCATTACCTTTCCACTCGGATTTTGTTCATTGCGAGGCCACTTCCATAGCTTCTGAGTGCCATTTGACCCAAGTGCCAAAATACCAACACCAGAATTTGTATAAAGAAGTCGAGCAACCTGGACGCAAATATCTGAGTTAATATCATATGGCAATCGATCATTCAACAAATAAGACATAATGCTTAGAGTACCTTGTGGGCAGCGTCTGTGCTCTCTGGCATGGTAACCAACCGGCACTGTACAGCATCTGTAATTTCAGTCAACTGCCAGGGTTTGTTTTTATCGGCTACATCATCCAGAGTTCTTGGCTTTTCCATGCTTCTACCCATGGAATCAACTCCACTCTAAAAGGAAAAAGAAACATAGCAGTAATGAGCTTTCCAGCTAATCTGCACCATTTCACAAGTATCCCTACCTAAGAAGACGGGGTAACAGCATTATAGATATATGTAACTTGTTAGGTTATCAGTAGTTTTACAATCACAAATGTTGGTGCTTAAGAATTATGCTCATCATTTAACGCAGAGCAAAAATATGTATAGCCAAAGTGATCATGATTCATTCTGACAATTTTAGGCAAGACAGAGAACACTTAACAAAGACACAACAGATCTTGTAATTATCTATTTCTAACTTATTTAATAAGAATCTCCATTATAGACACTAATGGAAGATAGAGAGAGAGAGAGAGAGAGAGAGAGAGAGAATAGCAAACTTACAAGAATGCCAGAAGGACGGACAGGAGAGCTTTTTTCCACTTTACAACTGACTGGACTGACATTAGTATTAGGGGAAGGGCCAGAAACCTGATCCATGAAAACCAAGGTGCTATAGATTCCATACAACAGATTATAGTTAAAAATTCTACCATTAAAAAGAATTGACACCTTGACAGCAGCTGTTTCAGTGGGTGCGGGTGTTCTTAATGCTTCAAAAGATGGTGCTTCGGATGTTCTTAAGGACCTGAGACCTACGGCGTTTGCAAGTATCTTGATCCCGTTGTCAGCAGTAGTGACAGCAAGAAGATTTCCTTCTTTGTTGAATCTCAAGCGAGGAAGACTCTACAACAGAGATTACGCTGATTAAATACCTGGTTCAAAACTTTTTCCCCTAATGTAATGTGTTATGTGTTGTGTTGGCAAGGAAAATGCAACTTAGAGAAACTACAACACTCGTATAAAACTGACCGGAAGTCCACCATCTGCATCAATACTAGTTAGAATATTGTTATTGTCCATATCCCAAAACTTTATCTGGTTCTCTTCACCTACAGCCAAGAAGTGGTTTTGAGTTGTGTCAAACTGCACAACACCAGCCGATTTCTTTCTAAACCCAGTATATGTCCTCTTTATGGCTCCTTCACTCTCATTCCATTCAACCAGAAAAGAGTCCCCTTCTTTACTCGTTCCACAAGAGAACAATCTGGAAGAAAGCAACACAAAAAATCAAAATCTGAAAGATAGCAAACATCACTTTAACATATGTTCAGAGTTTAGAAACCAAATTTAACCGACTATATGAGAAAACAAGTAGTTACATGCATTCTAAGAAAAACAAGAAATCACAGAATAACTCGTTACATATTTTTTACTGTCTGAAATTCAGTAATCTTACCTACTTCCATCAGCACTATACAACATAGTAGTACACCAGTGCCCAGGAGCATCATAGTCAACTCTAGATCCCATATTGTCATATAGCCAAGCTTTGATCTTCCCATCCATAGCGGTTGAAAATATAAACTGCAAATGTACAAGTTGTAGGTAACATATGTGAGATCGAGCAAGCAGGCAAACACTTCAGAAAAACTAAAGCCGTGTGGTTTTGTTTAAAGGGTATCTCCGCAAGTTCCCTTTGACACTGTGTGGCTCACTTGAAAAAGAAGGCTTAGTACATGTGTTAGACTAAAGAAATGGGAGGAAGATGGTACCTGTGTTCTATGTGCTATATTAATTATGAATCTCAAGGTCACTTGTTCTTGCAGTGCATATTCTCTGAGCAGGTATTAAAGCAGTCGGGCAGAGATGTCTTAAAGCTGACACTGCTACTTGTAGGAATGAGGTTACTCGGTAATTTATAATCCCCAAATGGTCAGGGTAAATTATTATATTTTTTTTTATAAGTAAAAAAAAATTAAAAAAATAATAAGGCTGCATTAATAGCTGAAGTCTCTTCCATTTTGCGTCAGAGATCTTGCCTCTTTCCCAACATTTCTACCTATGTTGTTCGTAATTATAGTCTACCGACAATACGTACTATGCATTAACGACAACCTTGTATATTTCCACAGTGCAACAATTGATTTGAGGTTATTTAGACATTTTTTCTATAAGGGGCTAATAAATGTTCTCCAATACCAGGGGCAATGAAATGAACTAACAAGAAGTTTAAGCATTAAACTCAACAAACTTTCAAGAGATTAGTAACACAAAGGCTTTTTCTTTTATGACATACCTGAATATTCTCCTTCTGATGAGGGCATACAGAATAAACGGGAGCTTCATGTCCTTCAAAATGAAATAACTTTCGTCCAGTTAAATCCCACACCTGATTCAATTATTCTGTTAGCTTTTCGGAAGGCCAGATGAGAACGGGAGCAAAAAGGAAATTAAGAGAATCTTAAAAGGTTCAGAAAAACTTCTGTCACCTTTATTAACTTATCATCCCCGCAGGTAACTACACACGGCTGTTTGTTTGGATTAGCAAAAGCCAAATCGTTGACTCCTCCAACATGGGCATCAATCTGCGAGTACAAAGGCAAATCAAACTGGAGGAGCAAATGCAAAACGAAAGGAAACAAATAAAAGCAGCATTATTCCAAATTACCTCTAAATGCTGGCGTAAATCATTTGGTCCACAAAATGCATATACATGGATCAGATGCTTATTAAATGCAACCCCTGCAACGTGAAAAAATAATAAGAAGAAGCACTTACAAGCGAAATGAGAGAATCCACCCAGTAAAATTCACATACCAAAAAAATTTCCATCTGGACTCCATGTAACACGGTTTACATACATCGGTGCATCCTTAGCAAAAGAAGCCTGCACAATCTTGGTTGTTAAGATTCAGCTCTTACAAAAGTAGGATATAATGAAAGCTTAAATTTTCATTCATGATAGCAAATTTCCAAATATAATCAGGAAATAGACACTAGTCCGCAGCTAGATAACACTCTTTTGTTAATTTGACGACACAAACGCAAAAACAAACACTATCTATGAAACAAACATTAGAAATTTCCTTCTTCAACAAGTGAATATGAGTTTAACTTATCACTTACTATATAGAAAGGCAGAGCAGCTTCCAGCATTGGGAAATTCAGAATTAATAGTTTAAAGAAGCTAGTTGTCTTTCTACCACTTTCTCCAACATTTTCAATTCTCAAATCTTCTTCTTCTTATTATTTTTTTTGGTTATTTGACTTTTAGCACCATTGAAATCTAATGACACATCCATGTGCACATGCAGAGCATGAGCCACCATTCTAGTAGTATTAAAATGGAAATAAAAAGAGCTATCAGGGTTTTATATAAGAACCTGGAATGCCAAAGAAGATGATTGAATATCCCATATCTTGAATGGCTTTGATGCCAGCTTCTCTCGCATTCCAACTTCCCAAAGTGTGATTTCACCATTACTAGAACCAACTGTTAACAATGATATCTACATCAGATATCTAACAGTAAATGTAGGCATATCTATGAGATAACCATAGTTCATCTGTTCGTCGTGTCCAAAGCAGAACCTTAACTACAAAAATTATAGTGGACAAATATTAAATTTTCTAAAGACTCCTACCAAGAAGCAATGTGTGGTGAGAAGGATGAAAATCCATGCTTGTGACAGTGGATCCTTGGTGCAGGCTAAAAGCTACTGCTCTTGGCAAGTCGTCCACTGACCAGGAAACTTGTTGGCGCATGGTCGGATAAGTGACCTGAGTATATAAGAAATAGAGGTGCACCAAAAATAAAACTAATTTCCTTGGGTTATCTCACACATAATGTACAAGCACAATGTCGAAAGCCGGCTAAGAGATATGAAAGATAGCTTAGAGGGCAAAAAAGGAAACGGTTATTCTTCAACATTACCTCCTCAACAGACGGTGCAGGCCTCAAGCGTTTCATTAGTTGCTCATGATCAGCACTTTGATAGTCGACCATACCAAGTGTAGCTGGAGGCGTTAAAGGACGCTTTAAAAGTGAAACTGTTTGCCACAAGACAAACCCAAGAAGTAAATACTAACAACTGGCCAAGACACACAGAAATGAAAAGTTCAAATGAAATACCAATAAGTATCATGCTTATTGCTCCTATAGCCAAAGAATATAGAAAGTGGACAATATTTTTGGGACTGAGGGAGTAAAAATAGCATCCAAGAATGAGATCTATTATCTTTCTATACAAGTCCAGAATCAGAAGCTTATTTTGTACTCCCTCGGTCTCATTTATATTGACCTACTTTCCTTTTTTAGCAGTCTCAAAATTTTTGGCCACTTAAAATTCCAATGCATGTGTATTAACTAGTTTCTCATTGTACCCCGAACCAAGGTAAGTATTTACTTGATATCCTTGAGACTTCTTGTAAGGATACTTCTTGTTGATTTCCAATATTAAATAAGGGTACAAATGTTAATCCTAATACTCCCTCCGTTCCTAAATTATTGTCTTGTTTGGCACACGGATTAAGAAAAAACAATTGACTTGATTATTAATATTGGTATTGTGTGTAATTTCCTTTAGTGCTCATGTGCGTGTGGCCCATAATTAAAGTAGGAAGAAAAAGTAAGGATAAAATGATAAAAATGTTGTCCTGAAAAGGAAACTTTTAAACAAAACAATTATTTCGGGACGGACAAAAAAGAAAAGTAAGACAATAATTTAGAGACGGAGGGAGTATTAGATAATGGTTGTTGAGGCATTTATTAAGAATCCTAAAAATGTGAGCTTTTGTCTCGTGGACAATATATATATGAGCCGGAGGGAGTAAGTTCTTGATTCTATATCCATAACTGTACTCATGGTGTCATGACAATGACCATGGAAGGAAGGCAAGAAATTGAAAAATCTTTAGGCGCGTCCGCCTTTCCCCACCCAAAAAAAAAGGAAAAAAAAAATAGAAAGAAAAAAGGGGAACAATATAACAGAGGTAAAATAAAGATGTATAGATCAAATATGTGTTATAATACCAAGGTTCCTACTGAACAGTGACCTAGAAGAGCCCACTTTGGATCCTCTTATAGAAGGTTTTGCGTTGAACTACACCCCAGCGGCATCATCCAAAAATGGTGGGTTGAACAATTATTAATTACTTTCAAAAGAAGGAACCTTAACAAGTGCCCACATGTTAGCATTTTAGATAGTGATGCAATTTATAGGAAAGTTTTACAATTAACGTATCCAAGAAGCATAAAAACACATAAGCAGTTGAAAAGGTTAAATATTTTGCAATGAATGAATGTATGAACAAAAAAGCTCATCCCAATTAATCCAGTGCACTATGGAAAGAAGGAAAAAAAGAAATTCATATAGTGATACTTTGATTCTTCATCTCCGGCTGTAGTACCCAGGAGAGAAAATCTAAGTTCTTTCATTGTCTTTACGAGAAAATAGAAGAAACAAGGCAGAAAGTACGAACCCAGACAAAGGAGCTTATAAATAGCTACAGTATGGAGTGACAGAATAACAAGGGTTATAAAAAAAACGGTGGAATTAAATAGTGAATCATATATTTCCTTGATTAAAACAATAAAAGGGCAATGCAACTGCAGCAAAGCGCAAAGCGGAAGCAAGCGGAATTATAAATGAAATTGTAATGAAGTGACCAATGGGAACAGCAGTTTCAACTGAAGAAGCAAAAAGGAAGGAAGAAAAGGTTAACATAATCTGCCTCATAATAATAATAGTGCAGTCAAGCTGACTTATCTAGCACAACCAAGAAACAAGGAATTGTTCTCTAGCTTGTTCATCCATTAAAATAAAAAGTGTACCTTTGGTTGATTAGAGTCCGCAATCTTGATGACTTCAGAGTAGGGAAAACCAGCTTCTCACGGAAAAGAGGATTTGCTTCTATCAGCTTTTTAAGCTCTACCAACATTATGGTACGAGCTGCTTTAGTGTCACCATACTTAGATAGCTGCTCGTTTTCCCTAATATCAGAAGGCAAAGATTACTCCATAAAAGTGTGGTCAGGTTAAGAATAGAACAATGCATGCTGGTAAAGCATATTGACTGAGAAAAATTTAACCGCACCATATTCTCATTAATCATTACTCAAGTCAAAATATCAGGTTAGACGAAAGAGCAGGAAAATGAAGCGTGGATTTGGTTCTTTAATACAACATAGAAAAAAGTTTCTTGAAATGCATTTGAGAGCAATTTTTAGGCATTTTTGTTTTTCTTTGTAATCTAGAAAAAAATCCGGCCATCCCAATATGAGTGTCCTTTTTAAAAAATTTCTTGCCCCGATAAGCATCCCTTTTTCTAATGAATTTACCAAAATCATCTTTGCCATCTTTCCTAGTGTGCACTTGTAATGCTATAATGTGAACACTAGGGGCATTCAAGTATATGCGCTCGTACAATTGCCTAAAAGTCAACTTCCTTAATTTCCGTGAAAAACTCAAAACAGACACACATTTGGGACAAAGAAGTACCTCAAACCACCGGAGTCTCACCTTCTACAAATCGAAGATTACCAAAATTGAGCTAATAAATTATTACGCTCAGGTTAGCAGTTCTTTATTTCAAAAATTCGGAATGGATGGCAACATAAGATAGTTACCAATAACAGAAACTTAAATTAACTTTACTTTGAGTGATCATTGTTCGGTTTTATATGTTTAACCTTTTCGGTCGTCAAAGTATTGTTCAATAACAACAACTTAGAGTGGATTGTCAACCTAAAGTGTCATTGTCAAGTTTAATTTGCTAACAACAACTTTGAGTGATTTCTAATTTGCTGACTCAGCATAGGCTTCAGAAAGAAAATAAAACTACCTGAAATTTCCAAGTGTCAGAAGCTGTGTGATTTCTTTATACAAATCTTCATTGAATGTCGAGAACACTTTCAAATCATTGACCAGTATCTCAACGGCCTTCGGCTTGTCTTGCCTAACAAATTCAGTTAAAACAAACACGTATAACACGTTATATTCATTCTGAAAGAATATGAAAGTATCAAATATAATATTTATAACACAATAAAAAGTTTAATTATACCGATCAAGAGCTTCAAGATACTTCTGCTTCCTAATTTCAAAAAATATCTTCATGGAGTATCTGTTATCATCGACCTTAGTAAATCCAGACAGGTATTTCTCAACTTCTTCCCATTCACCGGCGTGAACTTTCTCCTCGAAGTACTTCATGTTGAAGAAAAAACCAGATTCTTGCTCAAGCCTAGAAAAAGAAATATAGAAGCATTTTTTTTTAATAAAACCAAACTTTCCAAATAAAGCAATCCAATTAGGAAAAGCTTTTTGGCTGTTTACATAAACCTAATAAATAAAAAGGAAATAAATCATAACCCTAATCCTGATCATACAACTCGACGACTGGTTAAAATGAGCATAAACCTTGACTCCATTAAACAGATAAAGCTATTTACCATCCTTTTAAACTAAAAACAAATTAACCGTACAACGAATAACTAGGTTTTGCTATAAATTCCCTCTTCTCTCCCGCCACAAAAACAAACAAAATTAAACTAAATATCCAATATCCTGTCCCAAAACAAGTAGTCATTATTCCAAAAAAAAATGGCACGTGACGCTGCAGCCAAGTTAGATTACAAATTGTAGGGCTTATCTTTTAAAAATTTCATATTTCAACCTTAAATTTCATTTTCAAAAAATAATTTGAGGAAACTGATCCATACCACTCTTCATTCTCACGTGCTTTCCAGAACCATAACAAACAATTGGCCATGACAAAAGTACTAATTACTAACATATCACAACTAATTATACACACAAATCTATTAATTATAATAAAAACAAAAACAAAAAAAACAAAAATCCAAGAACCTCATAAATGACAAATTAGACCTCATTCAGTTAATCTAGGTGCTAATGAACAAAGGAATAAGATAACAATTAATCAAAAACAAAAACAGAAACAGAGAAATAAATATACCTGTGGACAGACTCCTTGAATTTCTCCTCGTCAAGAAATTGGAGTATCAGAAACACCAATTCTCTACTCAGAGAAGACATTCTTTCGCCCACCAAAACACCTTCAAATCCACACACACAGAGACACGCAAACGCAGTTACGGAACCGAAAAACACACGGATCGATCCTCACCAAATGAACAGAAATTCTTTCTAGGGTTTATGCTTTTAGAACAGAGCTCCTCATATATAAAGGCTGCTGCGGAAGAGGAGAGAGAAAGAGAGGGGGATTGGGGGACTTGGTCTCGCTATCTTCGATGCGTTTGGTAGGGAGCCTATCTTTCTTTCATATTTATATTACTACTGACCTATCAGTGATAAGCTATTTCACTTATCGTTGCACTTCAAGCGTGGGGTGATAGGTTGTGTGCGCCTATCATTGCGTGAAGCGGTTGATAAAAGTGATGGTATTTGTGTTGCGGATTTGAAACTGAGGATTGAATTCTAGTTGAATATTCGGGCTTTGGTTACGTGCTGCTACAGTCTTTGCATTTTCTCATTTGTCGAGAAAATCGTTAAGTGTCGCTGTCCTTCTCGCATTTAATTCTTTCGCTAACTTTCCCCGAGATTTTGCTTTCGACTGAAAAATTAGTGTACATCTGTTGTGTAGCGTACGAACTCTTTTTTTGTCGGGTCAACTACCTTTTTAGTGGTATATATCAAGAATTTTAGGATTATATTTTAGGATTATGTATCCACTACATCCCAAAATAATCTTATTTTACAAATCAAAAATTTTAGGATTATATTTTACATATATCTTTAAAAAATTGCACTATAATTTTATATTTCTTAAAAATGAGAGTATTCTTTTAAAACAAACCATAAAAAAAATAAAAACTATTTTTAAGGGATGGACTATGGAGGAAGTATTAAACTTTAATCAAGGGTCAAAAAATAAAAAACGTTAAAGGAAATACGTACAATTAGTCGTTTTGCACATGTGATACATGTGTTATAAAATCATACTTCCTCCGTCTCTAAAAAATAATTTTATTTGACAAGTTAAATGTTAATATTATAGATTTATTTGTTTGTACTTTCTATAAATTGTACTAATATTATTGTATTTTATGAGACTATTTTTTGGACAAATCAAAGAAAAAAGAAAAAAAATACTCCCTCCGTCCCTTAATTATTGTCTTGTTTGACCCGACACACAGATTAAGAAAAAATAATTGACTTGATTATTAATATTGGTATAATGTGTAATTTTCTTTAATGCCCTTTTGTATGTAGCCAATAATTAAAGTAAGGAAAAAAAGTAAAAGTAAAATGGTAAAAGTGATGTCCTAAAAAGGAAAGTTTTCAAACAAGACAATTATTTTGGGACGGACAAAAAATAAAAGAAAGACAATAATTTAGGGACGGAGGGAATATTATTTAGGGAGAATGGGGAAATTAAATAATTATGATATTTATTATCTTCAATAAAATAATAAAATTAATTGGCTAGAGTTACATAGAATTTGATTAAATCTAAATTTGGTTAAATTCTCTTAATTTGAATTTAACTTTAATAAAAATTAATGAAACCATAGTTTACTTTTGTTAGGAAAATATATATATTGTCTCTTACCAATTTGATTGAGTCCATTATGTAGTCATAATTGAAGATCCCTAATTTTTATGTAAGTAGTGTTTTCACTACAATAAGCAATGTCGCCTTCACAAACTTAGTTTTTGTTTAGATTTTAGTGTTAGATACTAGTCTTTGACAAAGCTTGAAGATCTACAGCTTTGCTCTTTGTCAATAGTTGTATATTCTATCGAAATAAAGGTTGTTAATATTTGAAGACTTGTAAATATTACTAATGTCTACGTGAAAGATAAGAAAATCTTAAGAATTTATTTTTTAGCCTTATTTTCACAGCTAGATCACACTTCTTATTGAAGTCTTCAAAATGTCAATAATCATTTTTTCTTTTGGCTAAGACATCCCTCATGCAATTTTTTGAGGTCAAAGCAAAGTTTATCATCTCTAGCTAACATGTTCATGCATTTTAGGCAACTAGAAAACTCTTTACTTTGACAATCAAGTCTTGACAGCTATTTGCATTAAATGCACCAGACTTGAAGATCAAAGTTGAAAACTTCACATTCATTCTCCAACGACTCCAACAACTCTCACTATAAATAGTCCTCTTTTAGAATATTGAAGAAGGTTGGTCAAGACATTAAAACTTAATATCCAAATTCAGAGCGAAACACTCAAGTCAAACGAACATTCTCTCTATTTCTCACCAAACACTTAGCTTGGGTTCTTCACATATCATTGATAGCTCTCTCAAGTCATAGTTATCGAAAGTTTCTTTGATTGAACACACATGAGTGAAGTAAATCCTTGTTTGAAGGACATTATCACTCACAAACATATGTCAAAATTAATTTGTATGTGATTCATTAATGATCAAGTAAGAAATTTACTTAGATCTTTATGAAATGTCAAGGACGGTGTAACCTTGCTTTGTAATAGACTAGTGAGTAAATAGTGAGTAAATAGTGCACTTTTGAAATCTATGCCTGATCATCTTGGTAGTGGACGTATCAACCTTATTATTGTGAACCACTTGAAGTTGTAGTCTCTGTAATTTCAAGTTGATTATCTGCTTATTGCTTTCGTTGCTGATATATTTCTTTTGAGTATTTGTTTCTATTAGCAACCTAAGTTAGTATATCTAAACAACAATGTTGTGATATTCTTGTGTGAATCGTTTTTAAATTATGTTTTTTGTGAAAACTATCAATTCAATAAAACACCTAATTTAGCCTTAAAACCAAATCACTTACCCCTGCTATTCATTTGTAGGTAATCTAATAAAATTGAATTGTTTTACTAAAAGTTCTAAAAATAGATTACAGGTTATTCATCTACCCCGACTCTAGCTTGTTTCTTACCAATTGGGTCTAACAACTTTCAATGAAAAAAATTCTTTTATTGTGTTTTTTTTACCCATTTGTTATACTAATATTTAGCTCAAACATCTTATTTTTTTCTCTACTCTTCAGCCGTTTTAATCTTTTCTTTTATCCTTTATAATTATTATTGACATTTGATTAGAGGTACTCTCCTCATTCATAAATTATCGTCATGTTTGATTTATTTTTGGTCAAACAAGATATTTTTCAAATACAAATTTTACGTATATTTTTTTATTTTTTCAAAATCACAAAACACGTAATTCGTAATATTTAAAAAGTATTACGAGCTTTGTGTTTTATGATTTTAAAATAATAAATAAATATACGTCAATTTGCCTTTAAAAAATATCATGTTTGACAAATAAAGTCAAACATAACCATAATTCAGGAGCAGAGGGAGTATTAGAATATCTTACCACTTTAGTTTTTCATGTAAAACCTTAACAAAATGCTAAATTTTTCTTTATTATTATAACTGACATGATCGTGATTTGGGACAATCATTATCTACCGTTTGAGTATTTAGTATTGTCGTCATTATCCATCATTAATTTCATCAAAAGATCATTGATCAGGTTATTAACATTTTGCTAAGTTTTAAAACTTTATTTTTTTTGCTTGAATACGATAGTATTCAATCTGCCCTAAAGTATACCCTGTGATCACGCCAAAATGGGTATGGGTGACCACATCAATCCATGTGTGTATCTAGTTTTTAGGTAGGATGCCCCGACTCTCAAAAGACTTGTGTGGCGAGAACTCGACCGTCGGATGATACCTGTGATATCAAAAGAAATACCGTTAGGGGAGCCGAATCGTGGTCTGACTCAAGCCCTCCAATGTAATAATCAGTATTCCATTGTATATAGGAGATAGAAAGTAAAGTAGGGAGAGAGGGAAGAGTTCTGGAAAGAGGAGGAAACTTGCTAAGGAAGAAGTCTCCCTTTTTCTAGTAAGTGAGTCCCCCTATTTATAAGGGAGTGTTGCTTCCTTAACACACTTCGTGTGTAGGCTTGTTCCGTATATCAATTCGTGTGTGTGTTGACTTGTTCTGTACATTTTTTGAGATATTTGAGAGTATACTTTTGGGGTATATATTTTTAGGCACATCAACCCGCTTTAACTATTTTGTCTTGACATGAATGGCAATATCTTGTGGTCATGCAACAAACTTTATTTTGTTCTAAACATACTACTACTTGTTATTGGTTTGGTCGATAATGCAGCTCGTAAGGATTTACATTGTACCACAGTTTAAGTAACATTCTCAAGTCAGTTAACTAATTTCTTATACATTTGGGATTTACTTTTTATGTAGTCGCAAAAATTAATCGAATCCTAGTAAATAATCCAGTAACTAAAACTTCAACTATTCCTAGTGCTTACTAAGTTATTCTAGTACGTAAATAATCCAGTAACTAAAACTTCAACTATTCTAGTGCTTACTAAGTTATTCTCCATCGTAAAAGAGATTACTTATGATTTTTGTGATATTCATAAAAAAAATTGCCTACTTTCCAAAAACAACCATCCGATGATTTTATTTTATCTAATTCAATCTCTTCGACATTTGGACACACTCGTCACAAATCATCTTTTCAAACTTTCAATGGTAAAATTAGAAAGTAATATAGTCAAATAATTTTTTTTAATTTGCGTGCTCAATCAAAAGTAGCTACTAATTTTTGTTTTTTTTTTTATTCTAATCATTTGTACTAAAAATGATAGTTATCTTTTAAAAAGAGTTACGACCAAAGTATCTAAAAAATGGACTAAACTTTATCAACCAATCAAGTATTGTTAAACAAGATACACATGTGCAATCCACCACATATTAATAGAATCTCTGATTGATACATCAAGTTGGAACACTAGTCTAGATCTGTATGGTTATATTTTTATCATTATTATTTTTAAAAACTTCATTTTGGTAAGTATTACCGGATAAATTTTGCTGCGTAATTGATAATGCTTCTTTTCCTTTTAAGAGTTTCACGTTAGTAGGTGATAACAAGTTAAGGAATATTTATCTTACCAAAATTTTTCATAGAGTAAACGTTAGATAAATGTAGAATGAGTCTCGTTAACTTGTGTTCCAAGACATATGTTAAAAAGTACTCAATCCGTCTCAAAATTATTATTTTGTTTGATCCAACACACGGATTAAGAAAAAATAATTAACTTGACTATTAATATTGATATAGTGTATAATTTCCTTTTATGCCCATATACATGTGGCCTATAATTAATGTAAGAAGAAAAAGTAAGGATAAAATAGTATAAGTGTTGTCCTTAAAATGAAATTTTTAAATAAAATAATTATTTTGGGACAGACAAAAAAGGAAAGTAAGACTAATTTTGGGATGGGGAGTATAATTTTGCATAAAATTATGTAAAAGTGTGAACAAAGAAGTATGCAAATTGTGAGTTCAAGCGCACATTTTACATAATTCTATACATAACTCTTATAATTATTACTCCTTTTATTTCAGACAAAGAGTTTACTTTAGACTTTTTTTAGAGTCAATTTAGTTAAAGTTTGACCGATTATTTACATAGATTTTTTTATTTTTACAAAATTATGAAAGTTGTAATTTATAGTATTCATAATGTAGTTTTTAATTAATACTCCCTCCGTCCCTTAATTATTGTTTTGTTTAACCTGGCACACGGATTAACAAAAAATAATTGATTTGATTATTAATATTGGTATAATGTGTAATTTTCTTTAATACCCATGTGTATGTGGTCCATAATTAAAGTAGGAGAAAAAGTAAGGGTAAAATTATAAAAGTAATGTCCTAAAAAGAAAAGTTTTCAAAAAAATAATTATTCAAATAAAAAAAAGAAAGACAATAATTTAAGGACGGAGAGAGTAAAATTTGATTTCATAAAAGATAAGTAAAATATTTAAATTTTTAACTTAATTTAATCATAAATTAATTTTTAAAAATAGAAAATTAACTCTTTACCCTAATGAATGGGCGACTACTTATTAAATATGCTTGAAAATAAAAATACGGGTTGGTTTTGGACTTTAAATTTGTCTGACGAAATTGCTGTCAGTTAGGGCTGGGAGAATGATGCTTCACGCAGTCACAGCACGCGCTCTCAAGAGATAAGGTGGGACCGCGGCGTATTTTCTCATACAGGATGCTGCGCGTGAGACTTAGACATCACCTATTGATTTTTATATTCTAAAAAAAAAAAAATTTCGTACTCCCTTCGTCTTTAAATTATTATCTTATTTGATCAGACATACAAATTAAAAAAAATAATTAACTTAATTATTAATATTAATATAATATATTATTTCTTTTAATGTCCATATACATGTGACTCATAATTAAAATAGAAAAAAGAATAAGGGTAAAATAATAAAAATAATGTCTTAAAAAAATTTTTTTAAACAAAACAATTATTTATGGACGGATAAAACAAAAAGACAATAATTTTGGAATGAAAGTAGTATTCCCTCCGTCTTTAAATTATTGTTTGGGTTGACCCGGCACACGGATTAAGAAAAATTAATTGATTTGATTATTAATATTGGAATAGTATTGAAAAAGTGTATTGTTTCTTTTAATGCCCATGTGTATGTGGCCCATAATTAAAGTATGAATAAAAAGTAAGGGTAAAATAGTAAAAGTAATCTTCTAAAAAGGAAAGTTTCAAACAAGACAATTATTTTAGAACGGACAAAAAAGAAAAGGAAGACAATAATTTAGGGACGGAGAGAGTATAATTTTTCATACAAATTTAAGTACTATCAAATCAAATATTTAATTTATTAAAGAATGATATCACATGTAAAGTCATGTAATATCTAATCAATTATATTATTGGCAACTAGGTTAGGACAAAAAAGTTGTACCAAATTTTTATATCTCTATCAGTACTAAAAAATATTTGACTAATATGTCTCCTAAAATTACATTGTAATTTAAGAAAAAATTACAGTAATATTCACGTTAGACTCGTTAATGACTTTAAAATTGTGAAAGTTATGAAGTAACTAAGTGAAAAGTTTTTAAAAGAACGATGTTTTAACATGTGCAAAGAGAACTACAATATTTTTTAGCAAAAATAATTAGAAGTAATTTATTTTTTAAAATCGTGTGAAGTAAATAGGGAATACTTATTTTGAAATGAAGGGACTAGAATATATGCTTTCCATTTAAGGGGTCACTATTAGCACTTCATTGTGTAATTGCTACACTACACATAACAATATGTAAAGTATTTAATACAATTAAGATAAATATTGATGGAGTATTATAATTCAAAGTTAGAATGCTAATCCCTCTATCCATAAACGAGTGTTCATTTTTAATTTTTTTTGTCTCTAAATAAGTGTCAAATTTTGTTTAAATTTATTAATTTCACCTTTGTTACATAACATATTTTAGTGGGGATTTCTAATATTTTATGTGGACATTAAGGGCATTAATGTACATACAAAAATGATTCAAAAGTCAACTTTCCTAATTTTAGTAAAAATGTAAAAATAAACACTCATTTAAGGACTGAAGAAGTAATAACAATTCCTTGCATTTATAATTTCCTGTTCTATGCATCACAGTTTTTTTTACAAGACACAAGTTTTTTTTTATTTAAATGTTGGAGGGGAATAGACTTTACTCTAACCCTTAATATTATTATTTAATGTCTTTGAATGACTACAATTAAGTCCTCTCCGTTAAGAGAAGTAAACAGTACTAAATTATGTCTTAAAGCACGTAATAAACTCTTGTTTATAATATGCGCTTCTAAAAAAAATTACTTAATTTTAAAAGCTAGAAATGTTATCCCCTAATAGATCAAATGTCTACCATCCGATCAATTGTAAACATACGTGACTTATTTATGTTTTCTTGTTTTAATAAGAAGGAAAAAGTAAAAGTGTGAGAAAAAAAAAGTAGTAGACCAAATAGAGAAGATATTTCATGGGTTTGGTGTACTACATAACATAACTTGGTGGTAAACTATAATTTATAGCGGTACATTATAATTTTAAAGTGATTAAAAATTATAATTTTAAAGTGGTTAAAAAGTAAGGTGTACTTTGCACCACATTGTACTGTAATATACCGCTATTAATTGTGATATACCATGTATAGACATATCTTATAGTGCTCTCAAAATCATTAAATATATTTTCGAGACACTGGGGATAAGTACAAAAGCCATAAAATAAAGCCAAACCCACCAATACAAGGAGAAATTATTTGGTAGATTACATCAAATCATTAGAGTGATGTATCATTGCATACTACTCCATTTGTTTGTTTAGTTGGCCATTAGATAAAATCTCATTAATGTTTTATTTTTTTAACAAATCTCTCATGAACAACCATGGTCTAATATCAATTGTATCCTTATCTTATCTAATAGTATTGAAAATTAACAAGGAGTAAGAAAATCAAATAAATACTTAACTTAATTAGGGGTACATTAAAAACTAGTTAATGAATACGTATTAAAATTTTTAATGACCAAAAAATTGAGATAACTAAAAAATGACATAGGTCAATAAGAATGAAATGGAGAGAGTAATAATTTGGATTGTGTTTGAAGTCGAAGAAAGTAAGAAAGAAAGAAAGAAAAAGAAGGAGAAGTTATACTTCTTTCTCACATTTCATGTACATTTAGATGGTACAAAATTTGCTAACCGCCCCATCAAATTTTTCCTACAAGTGAAATTTTTTTACGAATTATGTCTGGTACCTTTTAACAAGATTTTGCAGTGTGAAAAATTTTGAACTAATTTTTTTGTACTTTTACTGTTAATTAAACACACACGAGAAAGTAATTTTTTTTTACATTTTCTTTTCTTTTACTTCACTTTAATATAGATTTTTCTCAAACTAATTTTCTTCATAAATTTTTCAACATTCAAACAAGACTGCGCGGATAAAGATGGTCCTTTTTTTGACAATTCCAGATTGTTTTTATATAGATGTCCAGATTAGCTTGATCATCGTTCCTCCATGGACCATCAAGCATCATAACAACTCTCAAAGATGAACTAGCTGTGGTCTAGATCTTGTCAGGGTTTGGACCTTTGAAGTCTTTATTTATCTCTCTCCACACGAGATATAGGGCATCTTTAAAATATAAATATCGAGAGATGATATGATCTTCGCGCGTCACTGATATGAGTTTTCTCGGGTAGGGAGCGGAAGAACACTAAGGACAGGACAGTGTCAGCGTCAAAGTGGGACCCGCAGTTTAAGAAGGCCACCTGTATCCTTGACGTTTACGGTAAGAGCGTATTGCCCACGCGCCTTGGGGAACGTGTGGGATACTGTTTCCCCGTCTCTTTTGGTCGGAAAAAAAAAGTAAACGTATGGTGGGCACGTTCTTGCACACACATTAGCAGTGTGTGCGAGACTTTGAGCGGATAATGATGGTCCTTTTTCACGAGCGCGTCACTCGGCAATCGAGAAACACCCAATGAAAAAGACAATAAATCATAAAATAAAAAATTACTACCTCCATACCTAAATTATTATTTTTATTTTTTTTATTTATTTCAAAATAATTATTTTATTTAAAAATGTTTTTAGGACATCACTTTTATTTTATTATTTTATCTTTACTTTTTTTTATACTTTACATACAAATACAAATAGACATTAAAAAAAATTACACATTATACCAATATTAATAATTAAGTTAATTATTTTTTCTTGATCTATCTACCGAGTCAAACAAGACAATAATTAAGGGATGGAGAGAGTAGTATATTGTCAATATAATTCCTTAAATACAAATATCATAAATCTTTGTTTAATTTAATACTCATTATGTTCTAATCTATTTCATCTAAAGAGTTTACGTTTGAAAATTTTAATAATTAAAAGATATGGAAGTATTATCAAAATTGATCATAATTATAAAATTACTTGAGTATAATTAATACACCCTCCGTTCTACCCAAAGAGTCTACGTTTGAAAAATCTAATAATTAATGAATATATAAGTAGTATTGGAGTTGGTCAAAAATACAAAAATATTTTAGCATAGTTAATATGCTTGAACCACATGTCAAGGATAAAGTTAAAATTTTTATGGCGATTGTATGCATAATTTTTTAAAGTGAACTTTTTGAGTGGAACATCCCAAAATAATATAGTGTACTCTTTATCTGGTACGGAGAGAATATGTTTTTACAACATGTGGAGGATAAGTTCAGATTTGAAAAGTTTAATAACTAAGGGATACGTAAGTTTCATTAAAATTTGTCATAATTAAAAACATATTTAATCTAATTAATATGTTATACCATATGTGGAGGATAAAGTTATCAAATAGTACAAGGGAATGACTTTCACCTTGTTTTGTTATTAGATATTTTCTCCGTTCAAAATAAGCTTTTTTTTCAGAAATATTTTTTAAATAAATTATTTATAATACCGTTAGTAATTGTTAGATTAAAAAAAAAGATCGATTGATTCGAAACCTCAAAGAGAAACTTTGAAAGTATTAAAGGAAAATTATGTAACTTTAATTCCTTTCTTGAAACCAGTAAAAAAAACTAATAAGGAACACTAATTGTAATACTCCTTATCATTTCCACGTAAACAATTGCCTATTATATTTTAGGATGTTTTACCTAGTGACTTCACTTTTAAACTTTATGTTTTTAATTTCTATAATCTTTCAATTTTATCCTCTACGTGTTGTAACTATATTCACTATATTATAATATTTTTATAAATATGACCAACTCTGATAATAATAATTATATTAATTAATTGTTAAATTTTTTAAATGTAAACTCTTTGCGTGGAAAAGATGAACATATATTAAAGCTTGTAAGCAAAACATTTAATGTTTGATGCTAAATTAATTGACTTTAATTTTAAGCCATTTGGTTGACAGATAAACAAAGTAAATTTAAAAAACATTTAGAGCTCGTTTGGTATAGCGTTTACGAAACGCAGTGCTTTAAAAATGCAGCGTTTTAAAAAATGCAGGTCTTTCCTTTTAAATACGTTTGAGATATCACTTCAATACGCAGTTTTTTTTTCCTAACAGCGTTTTAGGAAAAAGCTGGGAATTACAACGTTTTAAAACGCAGCTGCGTTTTAAAAACGCAGTTTTTTCTGCCGCAGCATTGTAACAAAATTTTTACAAACAAATTACTTTTTATCCCTACATTTTAGTCAAAACACTCTACCAAACGAACTCTTATATACATTTATACTACGATTGTATAAATAATGACATCAATGGGAGCACGGGGATTGGGGAGTACAAATTTTAGACTTATTCGTTAAAGACAAAAGTTTAAATTCATGTGTTTGGCCCACATTTTCAATAACCTCGTGTCACCTTAAGAAGCACAAAAGAATTTGCCCACTGTTGGATATTAAACCAAGCCTAATCCAATTAGAATTGTTATTTATTAATTAGTTGTCAAATTTTATTGTGTCTTCTAATTAATTTAGGAATAGGTTTGTTAAATAGAATTTTCTATTAGAAATAGGATTTATTTAGATCTATTATAAATAGATGAGTTATGAAGTCTTATTATAAGAAGAAGATTTATTAACAATTGAGAGGAAGATTAATTAAGCCATACAGTGGACGGCATTAGGAGAAGGCCGTTAAGCCGTTGGTATTGCCCAAGAAAGTGGCTGTGAATGATCTCCTCCTTGTTAGAAAGTGAGTTTAATAATAAAGTTTATTCTCCTCCATTTATATAATTGTTTGTTGAGTGATTTTAATTATATTGGTTATTATTATTCTGCTGCGTGTTATTATTGAGTGTTAGAAATTATCTATTCCTACACGTTGGTATTGGTATCGAAGTTAATAATTAATTAGGCAATTTTATATTGCTTACAAATGTACAAGTTTCTGACAGCTGCAAAGATCGCATTAAAAATTATTGCTCGAGATGGCGATGAACCTAATACTTTTACGAGCTTGGTTTAAGGGAGGTAATGTTGGATATTAAACCAAGTCTAATCCAATTAGGATTGTTATTTATTAATTAGTTGTCAAGTTCTATTGTGTCTCCTAATTAATTGAGGAATAGGTTTGTTAAATAGGACTTTTCTATTAGGAATAAGATTTATTTAAAGACAATTTTATATTGCTTACATTTGGTATCAGAGCTTTAGGCTCGATCCTAGTTGGTTGTGTTGAAAATATTGTTACTCAAGGTAGTGATTTTAAAGTAGTTGGTGAAGACCCGTTGAACAAGGAGTCAACGGAGTGTTGGTGTAGATCCATTTGATAAGGTGTCTACGAAGAATTGGTCAAAGATAATTGGAGCGTGATTTTTGCAAGGAGAAGAGGCTACAATCAAAGACGAGTTAATTAATTGTTTATTTGATTAAAAAGATGCGTTTTCCCAAGTTAGTTATTTCCAATTATGATTCTTGGATCATAAATATTAGTAATTATCTTAAGAATTGTTACTTATGGTATGATGTATTTGAGCAATTTGATAATTCGGAGTCAAAGACTCTTTCAATAGCAAAAGACCTTCGTATTTGGCGAATTTTACAAGATTCAATACATGAAGGAATTTGGGGGTTGTTGCGTTTGGGAACTGCAGAATCTCTAAAGGTGGTTTGGGAAAAACTTGAACATACTTTCAAAAATTATGAGGAGTAGAAAAAACTTGAACGTGATTTTAAATATCGTGGATATTCGGTTGTACCTACTGAATATTGGGCAACAAATTATTCTGAGGATAGATTTACGTTTAAGCAACAACGAGAACATGTGAAGGAAATAAATAAAATGATAAAAATTTTGAGAAAGATGGATGGGGAAAAGCAAAGCAAAGAAAGAGAAAAAGAAGTATTACATGAAAAAGAAAAGGAATTGGAAGAGAAAGAGGAAGAAAAAGAAAGTTTTGAATTTGGTGGTGATACAAAGGAGATAAAGTTGGTAATCAAAAATATATGTGGTGACACAAAGGAGGAAGAATCGATTGAAGATTGATCAGGTATGACTTCTAATTTAGTTGAAACTAATAGTACATGTTTAGGAGAAGGATTTGAAAAAGAAAATTGTTGTGATAAAGAAAATAGTTATGAAGAAGAAAAAAAAGTTAAGTTTGTTGAGACAGAAATTGGTGAAGAAAATTTTAATTTATTGAAAGTTGTATTTGGTGATATGAGAGATGTTGAAGAATTATTTCCTCAAGTAAGTGGTATTGAGAATTTGTTTATTGAAGATGATAAATTGGGTGAGAAAATTTGCATGAATGTGTTAGATGATAGTGTGAATGAGGAGAATATGAAATTTGAGAATGCGTTTAATGTTGCTCAAAATTTTGAGTTTGTTGATTTGAAGGTTGTCAATCAATACGTTGAGAAAGTTGAAAATTCTACTCTCATTGATTTTCTTGGTATTGAAAAATTTCTTATTCCTAATTTAAGTGCTACCAAAATTGAGTTGTTGAAGTATTGTTTTGGTTCTTCAATTAATGAGTTTCAAGATTTGATTAGTACCGAAGATGTGTATTTTATTCAAGTAGATAGTGAAGATTATTTGAAGATTCATGAATTCTCAAGATCATGCAATAGTAGATATGTTGGATTGGACAGCTGCATTATGGACTTTGAAGATGAATGGGTCAACATAGAAGATTACTTTGATCGTGAAGAACAAGTCAAGAAGTTGTATATTAAGTATAAAGTTCGTCTGGTTGAGAGTGAAGATGAAGACCAAAGATCAAATACAAATGTACAAGTTTCTGACAGCTGCAAAGATCGCATTAAAAATTATTGCTCGAGATGGCGATGAACCTAATACTTTTACGAGCTTGGTTTAAGGGAGGCAATGTTGGATATTAAACCAAGCCTAATCCAATTAGGATTGTTATTTATTAATTAGTTGTCAAGTTCTATTGTGTCTCCTAACTAATTTAGGAATAGGTTTGTTAAATAGGACTTTTCTATTAGGAATAGGATTTATTTATATCTATTATAAATAGATGAGTTATGAAGTCTTATTATAAGAAGAAGATTTATTAACAATTGAGAGGAAGATTAATTAAGCCGTACAGTGGACGACATTAGGAGAAGGCCGTTAAGCCGTTGGTATTGCCCAAGAAAGTGGCTGAGAATGATCTCCTCCTTGTTAGAAAGTGAGTTTAATAATAAAGTTTATTCTCCTCCATTTATATAATTGTTTGTTGAGTGATTTTAATTATATTGGTTATTGTTATTCTGCATGCGTGTTATTATTGAGTGTTAGAAATTATCTATTCCTACACGTTGGTATTGGTATCAGAATTAATAATTAATTAGGCAATTTTATATTGCTTACACCCACTACCAAAAATCGCAAGAACAATGGTATTTTCCATGAGATAAATTAAGATAGTTTAAAATGTTAAATATATAACACTTAGCAGAGGAATTATCCATTCTTTTATTTTTAATTTTATTTTTCCAAAACATGTTCAAAAGTTAAAAACTAATTCTTTGAGGTACGGAAAAAAAAATTCAACTACATATACAGACTCAAAATTGAAACCTTTACTTAAGCGATCGATCGCAACTCATTCTACTTGAACTAATCATTTTAATATATTTACATTTTCTTTTACTGTAATATGTAATTAAGTATTATATTTGACTAATTGAGTTGAGTGATGTTATGGTTACAAAATGAATATAAGAATATGAATTCAAATACTAAGGGCATGTTTATTAACCCAATTAAGAGCTTAATTAGGAAAATTTTATGTAAGCTTAAAAATAAGATTGTTTGATAATGCAATAATTATATCACTTAAAAAATTAAGTATCTCTTAAAAATAGCCAAAAGTTTAAGTCAAAAGAGGATGTTTTAAAATTTTCAACTCTATTTTTTCAGACATTAATTTTCAGAGCTTAACAAATGGCCCTAAGTTGAGTAATTATATAATCTAAAGATCCTGTCAACTTATAATTTTTTACTATTCCATATAGTTGTCAGCTGAATTTTCTGTAACAAAATTTGTTTTCTATTTTATGACCCTAGTGATTCATCAATAAATTTACAAGTTCGATTAATTAAAAGTATAATTTAATCTTATAATCGTAAGAACATTTTATATTTTCAATTCCTTACAATAATATTAAAATTTAGAATTTACTAACAAGCATTTATGTGGCATTTATTAAGAACCCATATTTTGAAAGGTTTTATCTCAATAACAATTACTCCTACGTAACAATCCATTAAAACCACTAACAAATACTCCATTCGTTCTACTCAAAAAGTTCACATTTGAAAAGAAGAGATATATTAGTGTCATTAAAGTTGGTTATAATTACAAAAATACTTAAGCACAATCAAGATGATTACAACACAAGTGGAGGGTAAAGATGAAAAATTATGAAAATTATTTGCATAATTTTTTGAAAATAGACTCTTTAAATGAAATATTCCAAAATAATATAGTGGACTCTTTGCCTGGAACGGAGGAAGTATATTGGTTGATGTTTTCAAAGCAAAACATTTCCAAGTATGGGTCATTAAGAATTTTAGAAACCTTAAATTTACTAAAGATTGAGATTTGAGAGTTAGCTCAAGTAGTTAGAGTTCTCTACTCGGCAATCGGCATACAGTTGATTACGGCGGAACCTAGTGAAGTGGAAAATTAGTGGGGTATTAGATACGGAGTACTTTTTCTTTTCTTTTTATTTGAAAGATAATAGATACTCTCTTTGTCCCTAAAAAAATAATTACATTTGACGAATCAAACTTTTTAAGATAATAACTTTACGTGTTTGTACATCCTTCAAATTATATTAAAACTATTTTTAAAAAATATGACTATTTTTTTTAGACAAATCAAAGTTAAAGTGAAACTATATTTTTTTTTAGAAATGGAGAGAATATTCTCCCAGTCCCGAATAAATGTTCCTTATTAACAAAGTAAAGAGATTAAGAAATAAAATTAATGATGAGTTATAAAACGTGTTCTGATGATAATACCCATTACACATTAAGTAAAATATTAAAGCTTAAAATATCAGCTATCAGTATGACAAAGTGGTCAAGACTTTACATTTACTCCTGGGAATGCAAGTTCAAATCCTCTCGCTATGTCGATATTATATAAAACTTTAAGGGTATATTGAGAAAAACAGTAGAGACTTGTACATCAATAAATCTTTAAAAACATTAGATGCCATATTCTAAAATAAAAAATAGGAATATTAATTGGGACATTCTAAAATAAAAAGTAAAAATATTTATTTGGGACGGATGGAGTACTTCTTTGCTTGCAAATTGCTGGATGAATTTCTAAAAAATGATCTGAAAAGAGAGAAAGATAGTCAAGGAGATTTGGAAGCAATGGATCTGGGGTTTAGTAAGGTGATGAAAGTTATAGTACTAGTAATCTCAATAAACTTTGAGTGAATCCAATAGTAAAATTAGAAAGTAATAGAGTTAAATGTTTCCTCTTTTTAAGAAACGTAGAAGTAGAAGAATTAAATCAAGTCAAATGGTATGTTATGAGCTTGGACTTGTGATATTTCTACAAGCTTTAGTATTTGTGTCTTTAGATGATTTTAACACAAATCTCAATACTTAAATATTGTTAAATTTGTGATAATTTGAAAATGTTCATGTCATTTTTTAGAAAAGGGTAATTTTGATCTATAGAGATTTAAGTAAATTTGACCCGACGGCAATAATATTAAAGTTTGTAGGAATACTACAAACACGAGCTCGTAGTATCAGATCTCGTCAATCAATATGTTTAAGGGTTTTCTTTTCTTTTCTTTTTTTCTTCAAGATTTTTGAACTTTGGTTTTTGGTTTTTAACTTTCTCTCCTTTAACCATCAACTTCTCTCCATCTTGCTCTCTAACTTTTTTTAATTATTACAAAATGAAAATATGTTTAAGGGTTTTCTTTTCTTTTCTTTTTTTCTTCAAGATTTTTGAACTTTAGTTTTTAATTTTTAACTTTCTCTCCTTTAACCAACAACTTCTCTCCATCTTGCTCTCTAACTTTTTTTAATTATTACAAAACGAAAATCTACGATCTAAAATTCAAAGTCCAACTTCTAAATCCTCACGTTAAACATACCCTAAAGTTCCTACTAAAAGCATACACTCTATTATAAAATGAGCGCCTTTTTTTTTTACCCAATCATTTATAATAAGACACTCATCTTTGGATGAAAATAGCATTCTCTCTATTTCTAAAACAAACGTGTCATATGATAGGACTCACTATTTATAGAAAATCATTTAATCCATTTACTTTTAAAATTTATTTTTGGGTTAATGACACTATTAGTCCATCGACTATGAACTATTCCATCAGTAGTCTCTTAACAATTTTATTTCAAAATTTAGTCCCAAGATTTTCAAAAAGTCACGCGGCTAGTTTTTTGATGGATGCCGTTAGAAAAAATCCGTTAAGTCAATCATGTGTATTGCACATGCCATTTTTCAAGGGTATTATGGAAAATTCATAGCAAATAATTAAACAATAACAACTCTGTTCTTCTTTGACTTTGAGTTATGCTCTTCCCCGGCCATCGCCCCGAATCTCGACTTCTCCCACGGCTTCCACCATTAGTCCCTCGACTATGGACTATTTCACCAGTAGTCCCCTAACAAATTTTTTTAAAATTTCAGTCCCTCGAGTATTAAAAAATCACGCAGCTAGTCCTTTTGATGGATGTCGTTAGTAAAATTCCATTAAATTAATCATAATTTAAAACAATTATTTTGGGACGGGCGAAAAGTAAAGCAAAACAATAATTTAGAGACGGAGGAAGTAATATTTATTTTCTTATGGAACTGAGAGAGAAAAGCACTTATACATAATAAAGGAAAGCTAGAACGAATAACCTAATAAAATAGGGGTTAATTGAGAACCACTATTAATCCTTTAAAAAAAAAAAAAACTTAATAAAATACAACATTGTTCCAGTTGGTTATAACCGAATGGTATTGACAATCGTTCTGCAAGACTTATAGAGACAGTTCACTTCATGGGGTCATAGTATTTGAACCCAAAAGAAAAGAATAAAAAGACCATGCCTTTTTTCTAGGATTCCAAGTTTCTAAGAATTCAAATACCATTCCTGTGATGAGGATCGAGATTCCTCTAATTTTAGGAATAAAATTCAAGTTTTTAGCAATGGAATGTTTGTTCTTGTTCTCATTTTCTTTTTTGGGCATATCAAATGTTAGTTCAATCAATTTCACATCACATCTCATCGCTGGATTATATGGACCATTGTTTAGAATATTGCGTATCATTAAACTAAACATATTTTCGTAATCTACATTGTAGAATAGTCACATTAGCTTTGGACTTATTTAATATAATTATTATCCTCTTTTTTTTTTTTTCTTGACTACTAATTTTGTTTATAGTAACCACGTTTGACTTAATATTAGAGTGGTCTACTAGCACCCCTATTTCCTCTAAACACACCCAATTTTTTGATAGCCCACTATCTTTATTTTAAACTAACTTAAATACTTAATACACACCTCCTATATTTTCTATTTTACCCTTCTTAAATAATCATTTTTTTTAATACACCCAATCTCTCTCTTTCAAACACTCCCAGACAAACTCGTCCTCCCCCACGTCCATACACACACAGGGTTTAAAGAAGAAAGGAAAAATGAAAGGAAGAAAAAAGGAAAAAATAAAGGATTTTAGAAGGAAGAAGAAAATTTAGAAGAAATACCTTTCATACGCGCGCGCGCACACACACACACAGTTACATACGCACACATATACACATAGTTACATGAATTTGGTGATTTGACACAAAATTTGGGTTGCAGTTGTTCGACGCGAACACCCTAGGGTTGTTCATCCTAGTGATGTTCGGTCACCCCTAACCGAACATCACTACGATGTTCGGCTACCGCTGGCCGAACAACGTCCTTATGATGTTTGGTCAGTGTTGATTTCTTCCTCCTTTTCTTCTTCTTCTTCCCTTTTCAAACACAATGAGAGAGGTTTAGGTTAGAGAGAGAATGGAAGATGACGTATTTCTTCTTCTTCCTAAACCATGTGTGTGCATATGTCATTTGTTTTCTTCTGTTTGATGCTGGGGAGTCCCTTCTAATCCAACTCATTCTCCCTTTCTTCTTCTTTATTCTTTCCTTTCTTCTTTATTCTTCCTAAATATGGGTGTATTTAGAAGGACTAAAGGGTAGGAATGTCTTTTTATTTAGTGACATGTTTGTAATTAAAAAATAAGATGGCGTGCACTTAGAGGAATGTGGACGTTAATAGCGCTCCTCTTAATATTATATTATAAAGATGTAATAGGCTCAAATAAATTATTACTGTGTACTTCTGTTTAGATGGATAAAAGGCAGTTCACCCCCCCCCCCACCATTTAGCCAAGTTTCTCTTTCTGTTGAATTTCGTTACAATTTAATGTTAAATAAAGGTTAGAAAAATAAATTAAACTATTTCAGTTCCAAAAATTGTCAATTAAAATTGGGTAAATTATAAATAACCCCCCTCAACTATGTGTCGGGTTTGAATTGCCCCACTCAAGTACCAATTGAAGTAATATGCCCCCCTCATTTATAACATTTTCTTTAATCTTAGTTTCTGTTTAGGCATTGCCATTTGCGTTGACGTAACACGTAAGACTCATGTGACCATCTTTAAGCATTCTTTTTAACTATAATACCTTTTTGGTGTTTTAATTAACTATATTACCCTTGTTCTTCTAAAACCCTCTTTGTACATAAAGATGGTCTCATTAAAATAATTTCTTATCTTTATTTTGAATATTATGTTAAATATCATACATACAAATGGTGACGTGGGTCTTTGGTGGACAAATTTCGTGAATTCAAACCGCAGTGTCTAAATAGAAGGTGCAATTTAAGAAAATATTATAGTTGAGGGGGGACACTACTTCAATTGATAGTTGAGCGGGGTAAATCAAACTCAATCCATAGTTGAAGGGGTTATGTGTAATTTACCCATTAAAATTTAGATATATTAGAATTGTGTATCCATATATCCAAATATCAACTACTTCTAGACAACACAAACCATAGTCCCAAACACATTTTATCAAAAAAATAAAGTAGTTAAAGTAACTTTTAGTCTTTAGTTTTAATATTTAATGTTTAATCTTCATTTATTATCTTCCTCCTCCTCCTTATCCATCTCCGGATTCTCCACCATCTTCTCTCACACACTTAATCTTTCTTCCTTGCTAGATTCTCCAAACAGACCATCGCTGCCCCGACGGGGGCTTCAACCTTTTCACACCATTGCCGTCATTTTTCAAGCCAAACCCACGCTCCCTTGTCGTTGTGTAATGAATGTAATGTACTGGAAGTAAGAAATATGTTGGGTAGGTCCAGCCCACTAATAGTACACTATTATCTTAGCACAATTGCCCAATCCCTTAACATCAGGCCCAATATAAGGTGGCCAATTTAGTTGTATAAATACATGTGGCAGTGTTAGAGTTTTTTATCCAACCTTCCCACAGTGACACTCCACTTCACCCTCTTTCTCTAAAACCAACTAATCTACCATTTAAATATAGAATGTCTTTTAATATAAATAGTACTAACTTTTTTTCTTTTGTCAACTGCTCTCCCCCCTTCTCCATTTCTTTTCTCTCTCATACAAGAGTAGCTAAATTATTAGTTTTGTCGCATGTGTTTTAGATAATTAAAATTGAAATTATTAAAACATATTTCATTTTTTTTAGTCTCAAAATAATTATCTTATTTGAAAGTTTTTTTAGGACAATATTTTTATCATTTTACCCTTACTTTTTCTTTCTACTTTAATTATGTGCCACATACACATGGTCATTAAAGGAAATTACACACTATACCAATATTAATAATCAGCCAATTGTATTTTCTTAATCCGTGTGCCGGTTCAAACAAAATAATAATTTAGGGATGGAGGGAGTATAATTTTTATAGAATATAAAATATAAAATATTTCATTCCAATTGTGCTAGAAAGATAAATAAAAAAATAGAATGGTAGTTAAATTTATTAGTTGAGATGAGAAAGATTTAATTTTTAGAGGGTTGTATAGAGGGTGCTTATTGGAGTGAATTCTTTTTTAGAGTGTTGAAAAAGTGAAACTAGAACAGAAAACGACGTGTTTAGAGTGTGGTATAGGGTGGAACCACTGCGGATGCTCTTATCTTATATAGGTCGGCTCCCTGGCAACTGATGTTACAGCTTCTCTAATGGAATCATTTATTAGTGAAAAATGCAAGACATGTAGAAAAGATAGACTAAAAAAAAAAAAAGCTCTAATGCAATTATTTCATTTGAGGTAGACGTTTTCCTAGAGAATTGCATAGAAAAGAAGTTTTCTTAGTCTTCTCATATTGATGACATATAGGCTGTGGGTCCTTGAAATTACTTAGAGCATCTTCAATGCTATCATCTAATTTTTTCTATGTGATATGTTAAAACAAAAAGACATTTTCGTATATGGCAATCCTTTTAGAACATTCTTTCAGACATGTAAAATAAGAAAGACATCCTCTATGTGACCCTTCTAGAGGATCACGTAGAGGATATTGTTGGGAATATTAACCTATTCACTTATCATAAGACCTCTAAGTGAATATTCCTTAATTACTAAAGATTTGTTTATAACCATCATCTATCTAGGTTAGGATAACTTGTTTAAATTTGATTAGTAGTCTGCATGCTACATACTTAGTTATTCAGCCTTAGACCATTCCGACTCATTATGACAGGACAACTAAATAGAGTGGTAACCAAATACTCAAGACAACTACGGATCTCGCTAGGACATTGAGCATCAAACTCATAATAGAAGCTGAAGAAACTGAAAGAAGCCGCGTCACCGATGTTCAAGACAAAGCTCAAAACCAATCTCTTAACACAGCTGATGACAAACTGATGTCTCGGGACTCACATCAGCGATCAAGACTCAACGGTCAAAAAAGAAATATATTTTAGATTTTTTAAAATATATTTTCTACACAACTTGATCTCTAAAGTACTGCTCTTCACGTGGCCCCACCTTGAAAAGTACTTTATGATGTGACAACGCCTTTATGCTTTTCAGAAACGTAAAGTCTCTTCTGAAAGATCTCGCTATCTTCCCCAAAAGCCTTAAATCCCGGACACAACCTTCAAGACTTTGAATTCAACCTCTACAATGACAATATACGACGGTTGAATTCAAACATCTCTCAACAGCTACTCACATCTCTCTCCTTATAAATACCCCAAGCGTCTGCTCAAGAAAAGTATGGACATAGGTGGAAAAATGCATTAACAATACACCGAGAGCAAGTGCTTGTGGAAAGAAAGAAAGATATAGTAGTGTGCAAGAGCAATACACTTGTGAAGTTAGAGTATATTCAAGCGTGCCCAATCAGTCATCTACCGATTGTCCTTGAAACTCATCTCCATCAGCCTCTCAAAAGATTGAAGGACGAAGACTTCACTCACCAAGTGTACTGAAGAGAAGAAAGAGAGAAGAAGGAAATAAATGTCCAAAAAGATCCAATCTGCTAGCGTCTAGTCTAGAGTCTAGGTCTTCACTCCATATCTTATCCACACACACAGCCTTACTAATCTTTGTAATGGTTGGTGTCGATTTGATTACACAACCTCGTATGAGTCGGGATATCCCCAAGAGATGATTATACTTACTAAGTTTGATCATCGCTTTTTCTAACTCATCTCACTTCACTAAGTCCCCTGACCATCAAGAGACTTTTAATTAAGTCTTCTGATGATGGTTCTGGAGAGAAGGTGAAGTGATACCAGCTAAAGGAGAAAATAATCATCTATATCTCTTTTAAATCCCATTAGGATTAGATAGCCTGTAAGTTTTTCTTTAGTAGTTTAATATACTTTTTGTAATATGTACTTAGACAAATTAGCTAAACAATATGTATGCCTTGACTAAATTCCATTAATGAAGTATCTTATGCAATAACTAATATTTAAATAATTGCTGAATTCAATCTTGTGTACTGCTACTTTATATTTCATTGCCTATCATATTACTTTGATTAAATTGCCACTACATAGGAACTGAACTTACATACTTTACTATTCAATGTCTATACTATTTTATCAAAGAGCATCTACAAAGCATTGTGTGACTAAATTCTTTTAATGATTTCTATCTCACTCTAGTCATTCAACTATCAGTCGTCGACGACTGATCCCATCAGTTGACTGATAGATCAACTGAAAATAGAACTTTCGCTGCCCATACTTATTTTTCAGTAAGCCTATCTGATTTAGTTGATTGCTTAAACATCCAGCTCAGCTGACTGACATACTAACTGATTCATCTTCTTCGTATGCTCATACTAATCGCTCAGTATGATTTCTCAAATAAGTTAGTGATATCACAGCTTGAAGTTTCAAAAGAAATTTTAAGTTTGATATATATGCTATTCACCCCCCCCTTTAGCCTATTTTTAAGCTCTCCTTAGAGAAAGCGGGCCTACAGATATCTTCCCAACTAAATGTCACATCATCTCCACTTCAACATAAGAGGTTTGCATTGGAGAAGTTTTTTTCTTAGAAAATCAATCTTTCCTACGTGTCTAGCATTTGTTACTAGATAAATAATTGCATTGGAGAAGCTCTTATGGGTCAAGTGAATAGGGGAAGAGGGCTGCTGCGATTCAGTTCACCACGGGCAAAAGTGGAGACCACAAGGAACTGGCCTCTTTTTTCTTTTTTTTTTCTTTTTATCTTATTTTTTTAAAAAAAATTCTACTGTTCTAAAATCAACATATTTTTAAACTAAAAATTGTTATTAAAGGGTTCTTTGGTCATTGTCTAAGCTTTAATAAATGCTTAGAAGGTCTTTTTCTGAATTTTGGGGGCATGCTAGTCTTTTAGCGGTCAGAACAATCATAGCTAACGAAATTACAACGGATACTCACTCACAGAAAGGGTGGCACTGAAACAAAGCAAACGTTTCTAAAATGGGCAAGGCTATTAACACCCCCAGTTTTCTCCAAATACACCAAATCTCCTAATACACCACATATCTTAATTTTATACCAACCAAACATCTAAATAAATCATCCCTATATTTCCTATTTTACCCCATCTTAAATAATTCCTCTTTCTTTCACTTTTCTTCTCAACCCTCCTCCCTCCCTCCTCACTGTCACCCTCCTCGCTTCATCCCTCACTGCCGCTCTCTTCCCTCCCTCCATCACTGCCACCCTCCTCCCTCCCTCTTCATTTAACTTTTTCCCAACCTTCCCCTCCCTTCCGCTTCCCTTTTTGTTTTTTATCTTCTCCTCCGACCCTCCCCTCCCTCCCTCCATCAAACTGTGTTCCTCTGCCTCCCTATTTTTTTTTTCTTTCTCCTTACTCTCCTTTGAAAATCCTTTGAAAATTTTTCAAAAATTTCTTTCTTGTTTGGCCATTGGTGACCGAACAACTGAGTGTGATATTCAGTTAGGGCAGTTGTTCGGTCACCAAGAGCCGAACAAGAAATTTCTGAATTTTTTTCAAAGATGAGGTGGGTTTGAGAAGGTAATGATGGATGGAGGGGAAGGAAAAAAAAAAAAAAAAAAAGGGAGAAGAGAGAAGGGAATGGGGAGGGGAAGAAGGAAAGTATTAAAAAAATAAGTAAAATAAGTCTGCTCGCCGGAGGTAGCAGGAAAGAAGAGGGAGAGATCCCGGCATTAAGGTCTTTTCAAAGTTTGACATTTTTGTAATAAAATTTTGGGGGTGTATTTCTGAAAGAGTGGGGTGTTAATAGCCCCACTCTTCTAAAATTTGGCCAGTGGTGCTGCATTTTAACCGTTTTTTAGATGTGGGAACATTTTAAAAAAAAAGGGGGGGGGGGAATAGAGTATTTGACTGCCCCATTGCCAACCGGCCCAACCTTAGTTGAGGCAAGAAAAAATTAAAAAGAATTTGAGGAAGCTGTTTGGGCCTTTGCATAAGGCCGGCCTTGTTCAGGCTGTGAATCGGCTATTTCGCTCCTTTGAATTCTGAAGTCATGAGCCTGCCTGGCAACTTATGCAAATGGAGTGGTTTGGTAAACAAGAAACTTTTCTCCTTTTTTTTTTTTTTTTTTTTGAATTAGTATAGAGTAATTGAATTAAGAATACATGTATAGAATTCTTTCAAAAACTTAATTTCTTGCATCTATCCATCCATAAATGATCAGTGGATGCAATAGAGAAATTTATTAAAGTACACTAATATTTTCACCCCCCGATGTGTATGGTCAAATTTTCCTCGCGATAGTGGTTAGTAGCATAGTTAGTAAAATACGGAACGTGTATAATACGTTTAAAAAAACGTACAAGTTTAATACGGATTTTTTTTCAAAGTTACGAGCAAAAAGTTCGGCGTAGTAATAAATAAACGAGAAAAATACTTCTCTACGTTTGTACGGATATAATACGAATATGATTGAAATGTATGGGACTAATAATACGTCAAATTTTGTATGAATTTCTTTCTATTTTTATCATTTTTAAGTTTAAATATCTTAATATTTTCACATATATTCATTTTCAAAGCTATTATTTTCATATTATTACATATTTATCACAAACTAACTATAGTTAATAGCCAAACAAAAACATAATTAAGCATATATACTCTTGTGTATAATTCAAAAAGAATGAGCAATAACAAATAATATTTCTTAAAACTTTATAATCAATAATTTCAATTTAAATATCTTATTTGATCAATCAAAAAAATTAATAATATAAACCGATTAGATGATATAATAAAATTATATCAAAATTTTGTATATACAAAGTTTTATACGTGAAGTATAATACGTTTAAAGTTTTGTATGTAAATTATATAATTCAATCAAATAGTACGATTATTTTTAATTAAATTTGGTTGAGTACGGCAAACAGGAGTTTTTTTCAATTATTTATTCATACTTGTATTATACGTGTACTATACGCAAATTTTCTAACAATGGTTAGTAGCATTCACAAATTGAGATGATATGAAATAGAAGTTTGTTTATCAACCGTTTCATAATAATATCATTGCTTATCAGCTTATATAAGCCAAATTACAATGATTAAATATAATTTGATTATATCTCACATCATATGCAAATAAGGAAAATATAACTCCCGGATCATTTTGAGTGTCACAATCTCAATAAATATCCCCATATAAAATTAAAAAATTTGAGGCAACGGTTACTGCTTAGACGAACATGGGTTACTTAAGGTTTGGAGAAAGGGAAAGAGAAAGATAAAGAGGAAGAAAAAAAAAAATGAACAAAAAATAATTGATTTGATTATTAATATTGATATAGTGTATAGTTTCCTTTAATGTCTATGTATATGATGTCCATATTGTCCATATTGTCCATAGTTAAAATAGGTAAAAAAAAAAATAAGTGTAAAATAATAAAAAAATAAAGATAAAATAATAAAAATAATATCCTAAAAAAATTCAACTAAAATAATTATATAATTATTTATAAACGAACAAAAAAAAATGACAATAATTTAAAAAAGGAGTATAATTTTCTCTTACTTGTTTTAAAATAGATGAACTTTACTCTTCCCCAAGAAATTTCCCGTTGGGCCTCTGTTATTTTAGATTTGGATTGGTGAGAGCACCCCAATAAGAATTGAGGGCTTCCAAAAATTGACGGGCAAGCCCACCTAAAGTAGGGTAGGGCTCGCTCGCCTTACTTAAATAATGTGTGTTCGTTTTGCTTAGGTGTCGGCACGGCCCGCCGTCTCTATACGATCATTGACGAGTCGCCTCTCACCCTGACAGGACGAGTCAAGTCTTGTTGGGTGCCCCTTCATTATCACTTATATGCCCCTTGCATGTGTTTTCCTCTATTATACAACCAATGTGGGATGAATTTTTGCCTTGTATACGGAGACTGTGACAGCCCTTAGCCAATGGACGTGAGAAATCCACAGCTGAACTTCTTGATGACCTTTCTGTTGACTACATCTTCCCTCCTACATTGATGAAAGTCAGGCTCTTGAATTCCTTGCGAATTTGTGGGACCGTAGTAGAATCATTACCAATGGCACGCTCGGCACCTAAGTGCGAAAAGACAGTGCAAGCTTTCTTATGCCGAAACCTAAATGTTAAGTCAGCAACACTTCCAAATGCCACTTCTTCCTGTCGCATCCGTCTGAAGGACGATCTAGTCACAGGTTTTCACTTCTCAGTGAGTGAAAGATTTTCCCCCTAAACAACAACTCCTCAAATTGACTTTCATTATAGCTTATTTGTACTCAGTCGAGTCTGACTCAAGCTGATAACCTTATCAAAGTCTAACGACCATCATTTTTTGTTGAAATTTCAAAATGAATTGATCACGTCCGGACTTGACCCGAGATAACTTTCATCGGCATGTGAATACCTCTTTATGTGGAAGTTAGGTGAATTGAGCTTAATTCTTGGTATATTTACACTCGAGTGTTGGGATATTTGGTAAGTCGTTCTTAAGGGATGCCTCAGTTACATTCCTAAACAAATTAGATCCAACAATTATGAGTAGTTGAATTATTGCACATCATTATGATTATTTGCTGGATAGAGTTCATGCTCTTGTTTAAATCAGGCAAGTATGGAAAATTTCTATCTTGTTGGTCTTAATTTGAATAAAGAAACCAGCTTAATTATAAGCAATGTTAATCTATCAAACCAACAACGTTTAATAGGTTTACATTGCCACCTCAAATTTTATGGGGTTAAGACCGATAGCCATTCTGTTGACAAAAATCTTTACTCGCTGTAACGAGCGTTGATGTTCCTCCTATATATCGAGTCAAACTTAATTGACTCTTTGGTTAAGAAATTAGTTAGACGATGAAGAGCTCGACCCATTTGCTTAATAATTAATTAAGCCTCAGGCTAGGCTTAAGTTTTTCTTTGCCTCAACTTGTTGATTGTCCACCGTTTCTTGGTTGGAATTTCACCTGCTTCGACAACTCGTGAGGGTAAATTGGAAGCATTCAAAGGTATACAGATATTACATTAATTCTAAGGAATAGTGTTGCCTAGCTAGCTAGCTAGGACCACAGACAGGGTCATACCAAAAGAAAGAAAGAAAGAAGCCAACCAGAAAGATAATGGGTGCGATTTGGTACCTTTTTCTTGGATTCATTAATAATTCTAAATGGGCAGGCAATGATTTTCTCTCCAACCCACTAAGCTTTAAGAAATGAATGAATGCCATTGAAGAAATTAGATGCATTCATCATTTCTTGTTTGGAATTAGACAAAATGACACTTCACATTCTCAATATATAGTGCTACTGATCATGACTTAATATATTTTGTCCTGACAAATTAAGCTTGATAAACTCATATTAAACTATTCCCTTCAATTCGTCCAGTCCTGATTGTACGTAGAAAAATGCATAAATTTATATTGATAGATTTACCTTTGCTTTCTATCATCTTGTGATGGATGGATATAACTAGCAATACTCTAATTATATGAACACTAGCTAGCTAGGATATAAATTAATTAAGAAATACCCCCTTGAACTATTAATTACTCGGGTGAGTCAGTCAACTTGATTAATTCCACTGAGCTAACAAATTACTCCCTCCGTTCCAGCCAAAGAGTCCACTTTTTTTTTTTAAAAGTCAACATGTGACTAAATCAAATCAAAATTTTACACACTTTACTTATACTTTAGGAAATAAAATTTTATTAATTAAAAACTATTTTAAGAATACTATGGATTGCAATTTTCAAAACTTCGTAAAAATCATTAAATTTATGTTAATTATTGGTCAAACTTTAATTAAGTTGACCGAAAAAAGTCAAAACTGGACTCTTTACCTGGAACGGTGGGAGTAAATATTAAAAAGTCAATATAATAGCCCTTGTCTTTATATACTAATTGTTTGATAACAGACAGCTATTAAATGCAACTAACTTGTGGATATTAATTTACATGATCGTTTGCAGTATTTTAGGCCCAAATCTATGTTGGTTCCATTCATTATCAATTGTGAAGTAGTCACTTGCTTGTTCACCACCACCCAATACTACCATAACCACCATGCATGCATGCTCGCTCTTTGTCCACCGATCATAATCTACAAACTGACACAACTAATAATCCAATCGGACTTCTACTTTTCTCCCCATGCAAAAACTAAAATTCTAAGTGAATATTATTAACTCATTTTCACGTATCTCCATTGAACTCAAAATTTCTACAATTTGACTTAACTCCCAATCCGCAATCACAATGGATATATAGATCTATATAATGGCAAGGAATTAAGCTACTAATTAACCTTTTGTTGACTTCATTCATGTCGTGAGCTAGATTAATCGACGCCGCGAATACGTCTGACCAACTCTACAAATTAAGCTATGCTAATAAGGTTCTTATTCAAAAGCCAGAGTAAGTAAGATCCGTAGACACGTATGAAGAAGCTTAGAGATAATCAATAATTTAAAATTATTGGTTTTTATTTGAATTCTAGCCACTGGTTTTTTTTTTTAAGTGTTAATTTTGATTTCTAGTACGTGGGTTTTGATTAATGAATTTTCTTTTTCAACTTCATTGATTCTGAAAGTGTTTTAATTAATGTCAAGAGATTTTTCATTTTTTGTTTTAGAATCCATGGAAGGAAATTGGTCATAAGTTCAAATTTAGGGCTTCAAGACTGGAATCAAGAAGAACAATTTGAACCATACATATGAGGCTCGATACATGGAACTAGAACGAGTAGTAGCCTCGCGTCGGCGTCTTTTGACCCTTAAAAAAGAAAGATTAGAAAGTAAATACTTTTAAAAAACTGAACGAAAAATGAAAGGTGGACTCGTAAAGATTAAACATGTTATGCATATGGGTAATCTTTACTTTTTCATCGGCTCAAATCGATGATTGAGAAAGTGTGGGACTTTGTTTTCTTGATGGAAATTGATAAGACTTTTGTTCTTTCAATATTCAAAGAACGTATTATTAGTAATCTTTATAGTATTTCATATTCATTGCCATTGAAACTTGAAAGCAATCTACAGTGGCGAAGGGACGTGAGGGCCAGAAGGGGCCATGGCTCCTGTGGGCTTTTCAAATTTTACTACTACTTCATATATTAATTTCATGGTTTGTATTTTTTTAGAAAAGATAGTACAATGGCCCCCGTAGAATTTTTAAGTCAATATATATGGCACACATCAAACTTCTCTCTTTCCTTATAATTAGTTATTAGAGTAACAGTATTAGTTATTATTTTATTATTAAATTTAAAGTAATAGTATTATTTTATGTTTAGTCTAACATTATCAATCAAATATATTGAGAGGAAAATAACCAAATTATTAAGTATGGAGTCAATTATTGATAGATTTCGTGATATAAAAGAACGTCATACACTTTTTTATTGAGCATGGAGTTAATTATATTTTTATTAAAAAAATTTATTATATTAAAGTTGCCTTTAAAAAAATAAATTAATAATTTTTATATCTTAAATATATAAATTTATTTTTTTAGAGTATATACGACTGTCGGGACAAAATCCGGCAATATATATCCTCTTTGGAAGAGAAATGCCAAATTACCACAAACAATGATGATACTTACATTTAAAGGTAATCATTGTAAGAGGAAATCTTTATTTTGTCATAATGTATAATATCTTCATGAGTACTGTTTTTTTTTTTTTTAATAAATTAAGATATAGATCTAGTAAAATAGTCCGACAAAGATAATGAATAAGTACTTTAGTTTTGACTGACGTGATGTTCAATTTTATTTATCAAATCAAACCTTTGAATATTATACTTTTGCACCGATATATTTCTGTTTAATTTCGCTAACTTAAAAAAAATAATTGACTTGATTATTAATATTAATATAATAAAAAAAATTAATATCTATATGTATGTGGTCCATAATTAAAGTAGGAAAAAAAGTAAGAGTAAAATAATAAAAGTAATATCAGGAAAGTTTTCAAACAAGATAATTATTCTGGGACCAGTGGCGAAGCCACATGGAGACCAAGGGTGGCCATGGCCCCCCCTAGACTTTGAACGATATGTAATGTACCCCCTTTAAAATATCATTATTACTTTTTTTATTATATATTGGCCCCTTGAGTATTGAATATTACATTTTTAATTAAGTTAACTCGGCCCCCCTAAAGATCAAATCCTGGCTTCGCCACTGTCTGAGACGGACAAAAATGAAAAGAGAGACAATAATTTAGGGATGGAGGGAGTATTTATTTTTTGCGTGTTATACTATACACATTAGAGAAATGTCATTTCTTAAAATTATTTTTTTTAAGAAAGTAATGAGAGTTTATAGGTTAAGGTTAAGAAATAAGACTATTTTTTTTAAGATAAACAAGATTTAAAAAATAAAACTATTTTTTTTCAGGACTAAAGGTATATTAGTTTAATTACTTACTTCTCTGTAAAACCATGTAGTAGTAGACAATAGAGAGTAGAAGTACACAACTGAAGGTGATTTCTTTAACCTGTGATCATGTAATAAAACCCTCCCAATTAGTTGTCTTTAAAAATTTAGTCTTCTTTATTTTGGGAACTAGCAACAACCCATAACTTTAAAATCCATTATACTTAATTCTCACTACAAAGTAATCACAAGAAGAAAATTGTTTTATGAGACTGTCCACACACATTTTCTTAATGAAGTGGTGCCGCGTTTTATTTACTTTTCAATGCATAGTAGTATTACCCGATCAAAACAAAACATACCCCTAGATTTAGCTAGGTGATTATAATATCTCACGTCTAGGGGTGTTCAGTATTTGGTTTCATCCAAAAATCAAATCAAAAAATCAATCATTCGAACCGAAAAACCCGAAACCGAATTTGGTTTTCTGTTTGGTTTGGTTGGTAAAACCGAATTCTAATATGGTTTTTGGTTTTGCCTTTCAAACCGAAAATCGAATTAGAAAAAATATAATAAAATTAAATATATTATTATTAGTTATATAAATAATTAATATCCATAATTATTGTAATGTGTCGCAGAAATAATACAAGTGACTACTCAAACAAATTTCGTAAATGTTTAGTGACAAGAAAGGTCAAACTAATGTGCGGAATCCAAGACTTCCTTTAAGTTCGAGTGACTAAGTATATGTAATCTTACATTTTTAGGGATATTATGTAATTTTGTTAAATCTTTAATCTTTGTTTTGGATGTTTTTTAAATGATTAATATTTAAACTTTGAATTGGATTGTAGTTTTAACATTTGTTTGGTTAAAACCGAAAACCGAACCGAACCAAACCGAAAATCGAATTCGAATTTGGTTTGGTTTGGTTTCTTGATTTTTAATTTGGTTTTAAGGTTAAAATAACAAAAATTGAAAAAACCGAGCTGAACAACCCAAACAACCCAAAAATTGAACCAATGAACACCCCTACAGTCACGCCCACCACTCCAAAGTGCAAATTACAATTGGTGTGTTATACTTCATTACACTAATAATATAGCTCGAGTGTCTCACAGTGTAACTTTAAGTCGCTACACCTACGTACTTCTCATACATAATGGGTGAAAAACAAGAAAAGTGCCAAAATACTCTGTGGTATTTAGGTCTAATACTTGGGATATTTGGGCCTTTTAGAAAATCGCTAAGATAGTTTGGACACTTAATACATTGCTAGAGATTATAAATATTGATTAGATTAGAAGTAGCCAAGTAGGGGTAGGGATGGCAATGGGACGGTTTGGGGCGGTTATGCATAATACCACTCCCATTCTTCAATTTAATTTTATGGCACATGTCCACCACATTCTTTACTGGATAATTAATTTGTCACCCCATATTCATTTTTCACGAGTAACAATTAATCGAAGAATATCTATAGATAATTCGTCAAACTAAAATTTCTTATCGGATCATGCGTGAAACATGACCCCTTGATATTTGGACCTAAAAAGAGGACCAAAAAGATAACCTAAGAAAAAGCGTAGTTTACTTTGAAAAAGAAATAAAGCAAAAATAGCGGAAGTAGAAGAGACCCTGAATATATCAAAAATAGTTGAAATGACTTTCTTACTTATGAAAAATTGATCAGTTTCAGTGACCAAACATGTCAAATCTAGTACGATCGTTAATTTTTCAGAAAGTGCAGTGGACAAATTTATATCAAGTCTATTCAAAACTACAATAATTTTCAGCTTTTAACTTGAAAAAGTGAAAATTAAGGAATTGTTTTCGTACCTATAATTTTCAACTTTCAACTTGAAAAAGTGAGAATAAATTAAGGCATTGTTCTCGGACCTTGTATAAGTGAATAATATCTCTTTCATATATTTGTATTCAATTATAATTATATTTGGTATATTCTTCTTATTAGTTAGGTCTCTTAGTTATTATTGTATTGTAACCCTATAAACATGTACTCTAATCAATGGAAAGACTATGTCATTATTCACAAAAATTATTATTCTCTACATGGTATCAGAGTTTTAATTTCATAAATCCTAAAACCACCAAACTTCCGCAACCCTCAAACACCACTGATGATGCCGAAAAAATCGGGCGCACTGGGGGAGCCAAGCCGATCACTGCCGTCGCTTGGATTCGTATATCTAGCGTATAATTATCTGCAAAAAAGACACTATGAGAGGGGCGGGGAGGGTCCCCGCCAAAGTCCTCCAGTGTGATCATCAGTCTCAAGGCTATGTGGAAAGCATATGTATTTGTTATGCTAAAGATGAGACTTACCTTAACTGAAAGAGGAGATGACTATATATACTCGTATGGGTCGGACCTCTTATTCATTTTGGGCCCATTTACTGGAATGAGGCCCATACAATTTAGCAAGTCCAGAGTATGGACATCAACCACTACCCACCACCCTTCTCCTTCCTCTCAAACAACAACCATGGCTTCCAACACAATCACCATCCAAGATCCCACAGACTCCACCAAAACCTATCAACTCATCAACATCTCCAACCACAACATTACCAAGCGCACCCCCACCACCTACCTTGCCTGGAAACTTTAAGTTGAGTCAACGCTCATTGGCTATGATTTCTACAAATTTGTAGATGGGACCTTCGTTTGCCCGCCAGCCACCATCATAGTCAATGTCGCTCAAGCACCCAACCCAGCCTATCTACCAAGGATCCGACAAGACAAACTTCTGTTTGGTGCCCTTGTCGGTTTCCTCTCCACAAACCTAGTTCCGCTTATTCAGCAAGCGGCTACAGCTCGGGAGGCTTGGGTCATACTGGCTAACACATATGTTTGCCTTACCTGCAGGCATATCAAACAAATCAAGGACCAGCTCAAGCGATCTACAAAAGGCTTCAGTCGATCTCCGAGTACATGCAATTCATCAAAAGCAAATTCGATGAACTCGCTACCCTCGGCAAACCCCTTGACCATGAGGACCTCATAGAAATAGTGCTCGGCGGCCTGGATAATGACTATCGACATGTTGCTGATGCAGTTGAAGGACGGGACGTTCCTATCCCTTTTGATGAACTTCATAAGAAGCTTATCAACCGCGAGCTGGTGCTGAAATAATCCCACCTCACCTCCACTCCCCACCCCGCCATGGCTAATACCGTGACGACCAGGCAACTTGGATCTCCTCAGCCCCAGTATCCTCGCCACCAGCAACCCACCCAGCTTCCTCGGCATCCACAGTCAAGCAACACTGGTCCTCGCCAACAATGACCTTAGCTCGGTAAATGTCAAGGCTGCCGTCAACAAGGTCGCACGGTCGCTCAATACCTTAGCTTTCAGCTTGTTTCGGCCTTATCATCCAGCTCGCCTCACTCCTCGCCTGCTGGTAACAAATGGCAACCACGAGCAAACATAGCCACAACCTCGAGAAACACAACTCCGAACTGGCTCCTTAACAGTGGTGCTTCCCACTATGTCACTACTGACATCGGTAATCTCTCACTCCACACTCTGTACTTGGGCCCTGACGACATGGTTATTGATGATGGCACTGGGTTACACATTGTCAATACTGGTTTTACCTCTCTCCACACACCCTCTTACACCTTTCAATTGCATAATGTTCTGTTTGTACCTAGCATGCAAAGAAACCTCATTTTTATATCTCAATTTTGCATAACTAATATGCATCTATTGAATTCTTACCGTCTTCTTTTCGCGTAAAGGATCTACAGACACAGACCTCACTGCTGGAAGGACAATCTAAGGATGGTGTATATGAATGGTCGAGCTCAATCCCACCGTGTCACCCTACTGCCTTTGCGAGTTCAAAAGTGTCCGCCCATGACTGGCATCATCGACTTGGTCATCCATCTGCCCAAATCCAGAGTCACATTGAGTCTAGTTTTGCTCTCGAACATTCTCGAGCTAAGTCATCTTTTTGTAATGCGTGTTTAAGCAATAAATGTCACAAACTTTCTTTTACTTTATCCACTATTGTGTCCACCCACCCTCTTCAAATTATTTATTTTAATGTATGGATTTCGCTTATTCACTCATTTGATGGCTTCAAATACTATGTGATCTTCGTTGATCACTACACGTATTACATCTGGCTTTACCCCCTCAAAAGAAAATCTGATGTTGCATTCATCTTTCCTCGTTTCCAAGCCCTGGTCAAAAACCACTTCAAACGCAAGATAAACACTCCTTACTCGGATAATGGTGGCGAATATACTGGCCTCGCTAAATCTACTGGCCTAGCCACATACCTCGCCACCAATGGCATCTCGCACCTCACCTTACCTCCTCACACACCTGAGCACAATGACTTCTCTGAACGCCAACATCGACACACTATTGAAACAGGTCTATCTCTACTTTCAACAGCCTCCCTTCCCCTCATCTTCTGGTCGTATGCCTTCCTCATAGCTACCTATCTCATAAATCGGCTTCCTACTCCACACTCCAGATGCTCTCTTCTTATCACAAACTCTTCGGGTCTGTCCCCAACTACTTCAAACTTCGAGCATTTGGATGTCTCTGCTATCCCTGACTGCGACCATATACCACTCACAAACTTGATCCTCGCTTGACTCCCTATGTCTTCCTCGGGTACTCCCTCACCTAGAGTGCATATATCTGTTATGACCCGACCAGCGCAAAGCTCTTCGTCTCTCGTCATGTTTGGTTTGTCGAGTCTGAGTTTCCCATGTCTCAGGTCGAGCTGGGTGTTTGCCGACTGACGAGTCAACCATCACTACTTGGTTACCACCTCATAATATCCTTGCGGCTTCATACACACCATCGACAGATAGTCCACGTAGCGACCTGACTAATGCTCCTCCCGCGACCTCGCCTCAACCAACACGGCGCCTGATACAGCTCACCCCGACCTTGCCGAGTCCTCGCAAGTCACCCCACCTAATACCGACCCTCATCATCACCCAGTACCCCAGGCCGTAGCTCGCACCTCACTTATTATTGCCCGCTCCCGAAATAATATCCACAAACCCATAAACAAACTTTGCCTGTCAGCCTAACTAACCACCGACCTTGAACCAATATGTGTAACTCAAGCCCTCAAAGACAACAAGTAGCGCCAGGCCATGTCTGAGGAATATGATGCCCTCCAAAAAAATGGTACCTGGGAACTGGTACCTCCTACAGAGGTCCTAATATTGTTGGTTGCAAATGGATTTTTTTGGATTAAACGATCTGCTGATGGAAAAATTGACAGGTACAAAGCTCACTTGGTCGCTAAAGGATTCTATCAATGACCAGGAGTTGAATACTATGAGACCTTGGTCAAACCTACCACGGTTCACCTTATCCTCTCCCTTGCGATCAGCTAGGCATGGAATTTTCATCAGCTTGATGTCAACAATGCCTTTTTGCAGGGAACCCTCATCGAGGAAGTCTTCATGACTCAACCTCAGGGCTTCGTCGATACTGATCAACGGCAACATGTGTGTCGACTACGAAAGGATATCTATGGTCTCAAACATGCACCTCGAGCATGGTACAATGAACTTCGCCAGTTCTTCCTCGCTGCTCATTTCAAGAACTTAGTAACTGATACCTCCTTATTCATCTTCAACGAGGTCGACATCACCCTTCTATTGCTAGTCTATGTTGATGACATCATTATCACTTGCAACAATACCACTATAGTACAGGACTTCATCACTGTCCTCGCTGCTCGGTTCTCGCTCAAAGACCTCGGCAACCTTTATTACTTCCTCGGTATGAAAGTGGTTCCTCGGTCTACTAGGCTTCTCCTCTCCCAACAAAGATACATAGCCGACCTCCTTGCTCGCACTAGTATGTCTGATGCTTGCCCTATGGCAACGCCCATCGCAACCTCCCCAGTTCTCACATTTCAGACGGGCACGGCCCTGACTGACCCCACTGAGTTTCGAGCGGTGGTCGGGAGTCTTCAGTATCTCTCCCTCACCCGTCCGAACATTGCCTATGTCGTTAACAAGCTCTCTTAGTTTATGCATAGACCCACCTCGGATCACTGGCTTGCCACCAAGTGCTTATTTCGCTATCTCAGTGGCACCATTGATCATGACATCTTTCTTCATCGCCAGTTGCCTCTCGATCTCCTTACGTTCACCGACGCCGTCTGGGCAGGTAACAAAGATGATTTTACCTCAACGAGTGCTTACATAGTGTATCTTGGCCGGAATCCCATCTTGTGGAGCTTGAAGAAGCAGCGTATAGTTGCTCGCTCCTTAACTGAAGTCGAGTTCCGAGCTATTGTAGCAACAGCTGCCGAGGTCCACTGGGTCACCTCTTTTCTCGGTGAGCTCGGCGTCACCTCCTCGCACCAACCAGTCATCTATTGTGAGAATGTCGGTGCTACAAACCTCTGCTCCAACCCGATGTTTCAATCTCGCTTGAAACATGTTGCTCTCGACTATCATTTTATCCATCAACAAGTCCAAGATGGTATCTTACGGGTATCTCACGTCTCCTCGGCATAACAGCTCGCTGATGCCCTTATCAAGCCGTTTCTTCGTACTCGCTTTCACCATCTCCTACTCAAGATTGACCTCTCCTCTCGGGGGTCCAACTTGCGGGGGCATATAAGAGAATAATATCTCCTCCATATATTTGTATTCAAGTATGATTATATTTGGTATATTCTCTCTATTAGTTAGGTCTCCTAGTTATTATTATATTGTAACCTTATAAATATGTACTCCAATCAATGGAAAGGCTATGCCATTATTCACAAGAATTATTATTCTCTGCACCTTGTTTATCTCGTGGTTCGTGATTTTTTTCATGTTTTTTACTTTATATTCTTTGATCTAACCAGTTTTTTCTTCGATATTCTTTTAATTCCTTCCGTTCCTAAATGATGGTCTATTTTTAGTTTTACTAATCTTAAGAAAGTTGAATTTTAGGCATTTTAGTAGCACATGGACATTAATGTTGTTAATGTCCATAACATAAGAAATCCACACTATAATATGATATATGTCAAAGGTAAAATTAATAAAATTTTATAAACGTAGACATTCATTTAGGGATAAGAAAAAAACTAAAAATGGATACTCATTTAGGGACGAAGGGAGTACCTTTTTTTCAAACTGATCGGACCCCTACAAAATTTATCCTTCGTGGCATGGTCTCACTCTACTTCATCAGATGATGAGGAAACGTTTGACCTTGGACAGATTGAAGACCAAAAATAAGCCGAGGACCGAGTACAGTCGTGGGAAAATCAAGAGTCAAGAATTGAACAGGTCCTCGCCGAGCGACATGATCCACTCCTTGCTCTGGCAAGCCAGCCGATCGAGCTGCAGCTACCTTCCTCGGACTTATTAGGATCGACTCCAAGCACACACCGTCTATTCTTCGTCGACCGTTCAAAAGGCATGACATTTAATTTTTGACACAAGACGTATCATTGTAATCACTCGACCACCAAGATGGAGCCGAGGTCTCGATTCCTCGACAGTACAGTTAATGCCACACTTGATGCCGCATTTAATGCAATAGTACTTTAGTGCATATCCTGGGAGATGTGTCTCCACCCCATTGGCTATAACCGTTGACGATTTTCCGTATGGCATTGCGGCTACCCTGATTCGCTTGATTCCCAGGAAAAAGATTGTTCTTCCATTTAATTTCTGACATACCGTACACTTCCACGATAGAGCCAATCCCATGCTTTCACGTGGCAGTTCAATTGGAACCAACATTCTTCCCTTGGACTATAAGTACTAGTCATTTTCGTATATATAATCCACTAGACACCAGACCTAAACTCGGCCACTTATAATGTAATTAGGGTAAGTCAGGGTCGATCCACGAAGAACAGTGATTATTTGCGAACAGTCACTTGACCAGATTGGGGGTTTAATTGAGATTCTTAATTAATTCCTAAAACGGCAAAAATAAACGAAGTGTTTGAAATAATAATTTAAAGAAACTTCAGATTTGATACTGTCACCGGATTTTAATTCTAATATCACTGATAATTCTTTTTCACCATAATTTTTATTCACTTGATTACGAGATGTATTTCAATCTCTGTCTCTTCTTTCAGTTTAGTGTATAGCAGTGGCATACTCACTATAAACCCTAATTAAAATTAAACCTAAACTGACACAGAAAAGGTCTAAAGATTAATTGATGATGTTTTAAGAGACCAAAATTAAGAACGCTTTCTAAGGTTAATTAGATAATCGTCTAATCTTGCTACTTCCCGAATTGGTATGGCACATACACAATTCGTGAAGATGCTACAATGAAAACTCTAATTCTGGCACAGAACGAGTAATCTAGTAAAGATCAATAAAGAGGATAAGTGAATTGGCCAAATCCACAAACCCTAAAAATCAATCTAAATCAATACAAGCAAGATTATGAACAAGAATTAATTAGGAAAAAAAAATACCTCAATAGAAATAAAAATCCGGATCAAGATCTCAAATCCAAAGTAATGGAGTTTAGTTCTCCATGGAAATTCAAAACTTGAATCTTGGTTCTAAGAAAAACTAAGCAAATAGATTATAACCCTAAAAATAAGAAAAGAGGTAGTATTTATACTCACTACCTAAAACCTAGATTAAAAAAATAATAATAATAAAATAAATTAAAAATATTAAAAACTGCCAAAAATTCGTCAATCTACGATCCAGCCCGACTGGGCACGACTCGTCCTCCCAGGCACGAGTCGTGCCTTAGCCTTCATAACATGGGCACGAGTCGTGACATGATGGACGACTCGTCCCGGACTTCAGGCCCTTCTGAATCAGTCGTCCCCATGTTGGGGAAGAGTTAGGCAAAATGGGGACGACTCGTCCCCTGGAACAAAATCGCAGATTTCTTCCTTTTCTTTCTCTTGACTCCTTAGCTCGCTTCCGATCTTCTTCGCTTGAGCTTGACTTGACTTCCATGGGTGTAGAACTTGATGAACTTGAGCTACTTTTGAGGACCAAAAACACTTACATCAAAAACTCTCTAAAATTCTCTCAAATCACATAGTTTCTCTCATAATCCTCACAATACATAAAATCACTCAAAATACATCAAACCTAACTAATTACATGGAAATCACGAAATATAAGACCGAAAAACATAAGAATTACATAGTAAAAATCCGCCCTATCACCACATCACCAGAGAACACCTCCTTTCTTTACCATCTCTTACTCCCACACCAGAGGGTTTTGAATCGAGCCCAACCCCGACTCCTTCACGATGTTGTTTGCTGTTCTACACAGGTGTGAAGATCGTCATTCAAGCCAAATATCCACAAGTTCAAGCTATATATCTAAATCGCATCTCAGTGAGCAATTACATGTACACTCGACAAAATCACCCTCATCTTTGGCGTGATCACACACATAACCTTTTTTTTTTTTTTTTGGAAGGGGCAAGAATAATTCGCTAAGTAGTCACAGGGGCTAAAAATATAACCTATCATAAAAAAAAAATTACTCTCTCCGTCCGGGATAAATGTTCCTACTTTCTATTTTTAGATGTTTCAACTAATGTTCTTAATGACTTTTGATGTACATATTCTCTACCATTCTTCCCAACATACTCTTAAAATTTTATTTAGAGTCAGTTTGGTTGTGCGTTTTTATCAAAACGCAGGGATAAAACGCAGCTTATTTGCAAAAATCGTGTTTCAATGCTGCGGCAGAAAAAATCATTTTTTCAAAACGCATCTACGTTTTAAAACGCTAGAATTTTCAGTTTTTTTTTTAAAACACATGTTTTAAAACGCTGCTAGGAAAAAAATTTGCGTATTGAAGTGATATTCCAAAAGCATTTATAAAAAAAGACCTATGCTTTTAAAATACTACGTTTTTTAAAACGCTGCGTTTTTAAAACACTGGATTTTGTAAACGCTGCATCAAACGGACTCTTAATATAGCACATCATAGAAAAACTCATTTATTTAGAATATTGGAACTCAATTACTGTTACTGAGTATTATTGTCAAAAGACATTTTATAATATATTATTAATTATGTTTATTAATTTGTGTACTTTGTTAACTAGGAATATGGTGGGAGTGTATATATAAACTAATAAAAGTTTAAAAATGAAATCTCTTGATTAAACAATTAACGCTCCTTCTGGCTTCTACCTGTGGCAATCCGTTTAGTATAATAGATAGGAAGCATTCAAATTAACATAAAATAGAAAGTAGATATGGCCCAACAAATATTCTCTCGAGCAAATCATTGAATGAGGGTTCAAAGTTGGAAATTTGGGTAGACGAAGACGAGGGGAGTCTCGGTGGATGACTCTGCGTCCTTGCCGGAGACGTCGTTTTCTCATTCGCCGCCCCACCTGTAATTGTTTGGTTAATACGTGTCATCTTATAACTCGTTAGAATTCCAACAACTCGTCACTGACTGGTCCTACGCGATCCATCCACACCTTTTCACCGACCATCATCAATATTCATCATGTGGATCTTTCTTAGTGGAGAGTGGCAGATCGGTCCAACACTAATGGAGGCTTAAAATAAATTCTATAATGAGGTATTTTTGAAGTAAATAATAAAATTTTATTAAGATTATTATGTTTTTATTTAAAATTTATCTTTCTTGCTTTTTGGTATGCAAAATTATTTATTAAATAAGATTAGTCCACTTAATTTTTGTTGAGACATTGTCGATCTTAGATAAGATTTTAATAGTATTAGTTTTGAAAAATTTCTTTCTGCTGAAACAACAGTTATGCGAATCGTTAACATTATTCCATAAGCGATATACGCATTTAGAAAATAATTAAGTCTTATTATATAATTAAGTATGTCAGTTAATGTATTATTTTTCACTTATATAATTTCTCTTAAAAAATTTAGTTCTGTGAATAAATCTAATATATCAAATATGAGAATTGTCATTATGTTTTAATGAATATTTAAGATGAAAACAATTTTCTTTTAAATTTTTATTATCCAATGACCTTAATTTTTTAATACTAAATAAAAAAATAAAAAATATCTTTATACATTTTAAATTATTTAAATCTACTTTTAAAATAAAGTGAAAAACTAAGAGTCTCTTACTCTCTTAATATGCAAAAAAAATAAAAATTATAGTAGTAATTTTTTTTTTGAGGCCTAAAGTTCTTGTTTCCCCATCTTCACCTTTGGGCCGGCCATGGAGAGTAGACAGTAGTGCCTTTTACATTGGGTCATACCGTATTTCCGTGTAACATATGTGTACCTGATTCTGAATCCAAAGCACTAAAATCCTTTATCTTTTATTGATGAGTTCTTATTTAAAATATATTATAAATTCTTTTGAAAGTAAGATATAGTAATAACAAAAATTTTCATAATCAACTTGTATGTTTTCTATGTGAGGTATAATGTTACAAAATTTCTATAAGTATCCTTATTTAGTTTTGAGGGTTAAAATAATTTTACTAATTGTGAAAATAGTACTCCCTTCGTCCATAATTAAATGTCTCTTTTGAAAATTTTTTGTCTTAGAATGAGTATCTACTTTTCTATAAAGTTACTAATTCATCTTTGCAGTCTATTATGTCTCACTATACTCTTATAATTTTATAGTATAGACACCAAAGATATTCGTGTATATATACTAATATTTAAAAAATATTCAGACATGATGTCCACAAACAATAAGAATGCTACATTTAATTCACCATAACAATCTTGCATTAAGAAAAGCTTAAACTTTCAATTTAGCTACCGATTGAGCTAGTTCTTATGTATTTGTTAAAATCTTAAAAAAAATATAGATATATTTGAGTTTGAACATTGTCACTAATACATTGAAAATCATCATCAATATATCTAACTCCTTTTATTTCATGAAAAATAGAACAGTAAATGAAAAATAATTTTGTATATTTTACAATTTTTGAGTAACTTTAATACATGAGTCAAAGTATTTTGACAGTCAACAAAAAGGGCTTCAAATCTACTATCCCGATCCCTATCACACCCCGTATTCCAATTAATCCAAATTTTACACGTGTCTTTGTTATTTTAACTAGTCTTCTTTTTATAATTTTTAAAAGAAAACGTGTAGGGCTGAGATTTAATGTGACAGAGAGTGTGAAAGAAAGTGGGATAGAAGATTTGAATCCAACAAAAAGTATCATCAAAGTAAAATCACTTAGAGAGCTCTTGGTCCGCAAGCCACTTTCCAAGTTTTGAAATGGTTTAATATATAATTTGGTCCCTAAACTTTAGACCTTTTCTTGATTCGCTTATGGAACTTTGACATTTCTTATTGTGGTCCTTGAACTGCACTTTAAGCATGAGAGTTTGTCCCTTAAGTAACGATCGTCACTCGAGGCGTTAATAAATATTTAAAATGTCCAAAATACCCTTACTAAATACTGAGTGTGATTTCACGATGGACAAAACGAGTTTACTTTGATTTAATTTTTTTTTTCACTAACTAAGTTAAGTCTTTCTCTCTCTTAAAATCTCAGCTAAACCATTTTTTCTCTCTCTCTCTTTCTCTCTCTTTTGGTTTATCTATATCCCTCTTCTTCTGGGTTTTATCTTCTCTCTGATCAAGCTTTCTTAGATCTCAACTCCTCTAACGGAACGATTCTCAATGCCATCAAACTCATTCCTTCGCAGCCTACGTCTATTAATGATGGAGACACCATCAAGATTGAAGAGTATATATACTTCGATTTTGGTCAAGATTGAAATGGGGGAAGCAAGTCGGTTGAGGCAAAACCCTAGGCAGCGCGGTAAAGGCAAAGATTCAGATAATGTGGTGGTTGTTCACTACTAGAAACACGCTAATTACTGTCGGAGGATTTACTGTCGGAATTTTCCGACAGTAATTACTGTCGGAGAATTGGAAATTACTGTCGGTATATCCGACAGTAACGTTAATTTTTTGGGGATAAATATTACGTCGGATTATTTCCGGGTAATTATCCGACATAATATAGGTATATTCTCGAATATACCTTTTCATCCGACAGTAATAACTGTCGGACTATTCCGACAGTAATATTTCGACAGTAAATAAGGGAATATTCTGCGAATATTCCTTTTTTGCATCGTCAGAATTTGGAGATTAATATTACTGTCGGATTCCGACAGTAACTTTCTGACGGAGGATTTCTGTCGGATATCTCCGACAGTAAATTGAAATTAAAAGACCTAAATCGAACAGCCCCTTCCCCAAATCGATGATTTCTCACTCTCTCTCTCGGTTCAAGTTCACTCTTTCTCTCTCTCTTGCTTAGTGGTTTCCGCCTCCGTCGTGTCGCCCCACCCCACCGTCGCCGCTTGCTTGCCGTCGTCGCCTCCGTCAGCCGTCGCTTGCTTGCCGTGGTCTCTTTCTCTCTCTCTCCCTGTACTACCTCCAACGCCGGTAATCATTTCTCCTTCTCTCTCTCTCTTTCTCTCTCTCTCTCTCGATTCATCGCCTTTTTCATAGATCTACTGTTGTTAAATCAAATGAGGGCAAATGGGTATTTTCCCAGGGGCAAATACCCATTTGAGCTGAATGTGAAATGGTATGAGCTCGATTTTAAGCTATTTTAGCTATCAATGAGATGTTTGAAGTGAATGTGAAATGGTTTTGTTGGTTAATCTTTAATGTGATGTGGCTTTGTTATCTTTGTGAACTTAAAGGAGTTAGGGTTTTGATTTTAGTCTTCACTATTGATTCCAATGCTAGACTATTTCAACCCTTTTATGTTCTTTGAGATACGACATTTAAATAGAATTTACACTACTAGTTGCAATTATAGGTTGATTTGAATCTCCCATTTTTGTTTGAGATCTTTTTTGTGGTGTTATGCATCTCTCTCGATTATGTCTAGTTAATGGTTCTCTATCTTCATTGTTGGCTATAAGCTTGAATGCCTAAAAGTCCCTAAGCATTTGCTTCTAACAGGTGTAGCGGCTTTATCATTGTAAGAGACTAAGGGCGGAATTCGGTTGGCCGAGTTCACTTGAACTAAAACTTTAACATCTAAGCCTAGGGGGCCAAGGGTGATGAATTTGGTTGGCCGAGTTCACTTTAACTAAAACTGTAACATCTAAGCCTAGGGGTCCCTAAGCATTTGCTTCTAACAGGGTGTAGTAGCTTTATCATTGTAAGAGACTAAGCCTAGCGGTCCATGGTCATCCTTTGCCCTAGTTTAGCTTTGCCACTGCTAAGGGCTTATTTGGTATTCAACAATTATGATTCCTTGCTATTAAAACTATAATAGAAGGAAATTTGTACTACTGATAACATATAAGGGAATGATTTTCGTGTGTACCAAACAAACCTCGTATTCTAACAATCATTCATGTGAAATTTGTTCCAACAATGAGTTTCATTGCTTTATGATGAGTGGTTGCATTCCAAGTCATGTTCAATCTTTTTTACATCTAACCTTATGTCAAGCTGTTTAGCGGGCAAGCTGTGGGTTTATTAGTATGCTCTTAATTTTTTTGTAGCTCTTTTAAAGTTCAGCACTTCACCATAACTATGCCTTATGTGGTGGTTCTTTTCTTTTTCTTTCCTTCCACATGTGAGGGATGTGTTTTCCATTAATAATGTTTGACTGTCGTGGTGGGAGTGAGTTGGGTTAGAGTCTGGTAGAGATTTGGGGAATGATGTGGTGGAGGTGGCTCCGGTGAAGCGGAATTTACGAGGTAGGCCTAGAAAAGGCACGTCTACGAAGAATGAGGGTGAAAAAGTTAATACTAGGGGTTGTATCGAGGTTAGCAAGGAAGGGAAATAAATTTGAGGAGGACTAGAATCTCAAAGAAGAAAGACGAAAGTATTGATTTCAATGCAACATTCCCCACAGTACCTAAAAATTTGACGACTAGAAGTGATTGTAGAGCTTTGGAGAGTTTGGTTCTGGCTGAAGGTAGGAAGGGGCGAGGGAAGAGAAATTTACGTGTTGATTCTTTGGAGAATGTAGAAAATGGTGGTCTAGATGAACATTTGGGACGAAAAGGATGTGGGGAGTTGGAAAAAGTGTCGTCTGTTAATGAAATTTTACCAAATGGATCATCAGAAGTAGCTGGAATTGATGTAAGGGAAGAGTGAGTTTGGGAGAGGGATTTATAGGAGTTGCATCCTGTTTGATATTTTATGGTATTTGTTTGAGGGAAAGAATTAGGGAGAAGAAATCCAAATAAAGGTTTCAGTAACAAAAATGGTTAGTTGACTTCTAATCTGATGTGAATGATGTCAATTGCAATATATTTTGTTGCTCTCTCTCTACCCCAATTTTCTTGAAGCATCACTGCGGGCAAATATGGGTGGCCAGTTGAGTACGGGGGATGTTGTTTGGTATGTAAAGGAGAAAGAGTATAGTGTGAATAAGAAGATAGTGGGATAAAGGGAGATAGAGAGTAAAAAAGAGAAAGAAGAGAGATAGATTAGAAAAAGAAGATAGAACCTAGAAGAAGAGGTAGAGAGATAAACCAGAAGAGAGAGAAAGAAAGAGAGAGAGAGAAAGAAAGAGAGAGAGAGAAAGAAAGAAAGAGAGATAAAGAGAGAGAGAGAGAGAGAGGAAATGGTATAGCTAAGATTTTAAAAGAGAGAGTGAGGGCATAACTTAGGAAAAAAAAATATTAAATCTAAATAAGCACGTTTTGTCCACCGTGGAATCACACTCAGCATTTAGTAAGGTCATTTCGAACATTTCAAACATTTATTAATGCCTCAAGTGACGGCCGTCACTTGAGGAACGAGCTGTCAGACTTAAAGTACAGTTTAGGGACCACAATAGAAAATATTAAAGTTTTAGAACCAAATCAGAAAAAGGTCTAAAGTTCAGGACCCAATTATATATTAAACCTTTTGAAAAAGACTGGCTGACACAATAAATGCATTCAAATTGGAATTGCGCAATTTATATATTTCCTCCGTTACAAATGAATATTTATTTTTGATAATTTATGGTTTTGAAAAAAATAAACAGTCACAGCTAGTCATTTTCAAATTGAAAATACACAAAAAGCACTATAAATTACATATTTTATGGTCTTGAAAAAAATTAAAAAATATACACGTGGGTACCACAAATTATGTATTTTATGGTTAAAAAAGATACACGACAAATTTTTATTTAAAAACAATTCATTTGACTTTAAAATATTAAAACGAGACTTATTTCGGAACCAAAAAGAAATTTATTTATTTTTTGTCATTTTAACTTTAATCTTTGCCCCGTCAAATTAACTAACAGAAGGCACTGATATGTCATTAGCATTACAACATTTTGACTGCCAACAAATGGTTAATATTCTACCTCAACCACTATCGTTAGCAAAATTAAAGCTCAATGGGGGAGTGACATATCGGGACTATTTTAAGTACTACGATGACTGAATACAAAAAATTATTAGGTTAGGGCCGAATTTTAAAAAAAGAATACTAGTATAGCGACCAACTTACCTATTTATTTATTTATTTGTTTATTTTGTCTCCAACAGGTTTTTTTGGTCTCTCAAAAATGTCTTTATACCATTTTTAGTCTAAGAAAATTTGTACCCGGTAACAGTTGAACACATAACATCCTGCTAATGAATTCCTTGACATAAAAACTCAATGGTGACCAAACCACTTAACCAACCATTTGAGTTAATGTTTTACATTTTTAATAAACGCTCTCAAGACACTCATTGACCAATTTCTTTTGAATAATATCAAAGATTCAACTAGTGTATATATGGTTAACAAAAATTTAACCTGATGTGTAATTCTTTAATGGGATGGTTTGTAAATTCTGATTAATTACTGATTAGATAATTTTGAACATCCTCAATTGATTAATTTGAAAGTTAAAGCTATTTTGGGGATAGTTTGGTTGGAAGTATAATAATTTATTTCTTAAGGAATTAGTGTTTGAGTAGGAGTAGTTATTATACAGATCTAAATTTTTTGTCCAACAACCTTTTATTATAATTTAGTTGTTAATTAGAAATGACATAATTTACCATGCGATATCACTCTTAATAAAAATCCAAACTTGATCCTACCGGCTTCAATTATAATTTAGTGACTTGGATTATAGTTAAGGTTTTCCCTATTTGATCCTACCGGCTTCAATTATTATAAATAAAAATCCAAAATTCTCAAATTCAAGTCAATAAATCAGAATGCATAATTATAATAAATCAGAATGCTTAATTATAGAGTTTACTGTTTTCCATCTGTTACTCCATGTGCTTCGGCTGGGCTTGGTCAACCACCCCAAACTTGGGACACCACACCCACACCGACTAAACTTACATCCTGATGAGTTGAACAATGTCAATTAGGGGGTGCCAAATTCGTTCGTGTTAGATTGTTAATGGGCTGACACAATAAAAGTACGGCACGGTAAGACCAAATACGAGTACGGTCCGTTAAGCTTAACGGGCTTATAATGGAAACCCAAACATGACACGATTAAAGCACGAAAATCCTGACACGACCCGTTAGGCACGATAGTCACGACTGTCATACTAGTTCAGCAAGCCCGTTAGGCCCAAAAAACATTAATTCTTATTATTGTGTTCCAATGAATATCTAACATTAAAAATTACTTACCTTTTTAGAGATAATATCACACGGATGACCATCTTATCCAGCTAACCCAAACACGGCACGAATACGGCCCGATTTTAGCGGCCTGTTATCGGGCCAGCCCGATAACAGCCTGAACCCAATAAAGCTCAGCCCAACCCTATAATTTTGTGTCGTGTTCGTTTCGTTCATTCGTGTCGTGCCTCAAATTGCCACCTCTAATGTCAATGAGTTGGCCTGGGTCCAAAACATGCAACTACTTTTCTCATAGTCATACGAGGGACTATAGCTAAGTAATTGGTGATACGACACTCTGTGTGTGTGTGTGATTGATCAGGCTGTAATTTGACCGCATCACAGCCCATTTCTAGGTAGGTAGGTGACAATGGCATGCATGGGGTCATTCATTCTTATATGTTCCTGGTCCTCCGCCCGTCCACCGTATTATTATTGTGATTCCTATAATTGTGTTTCCATAACTATTTCATTAAATGTCACCCACATCACGTTTCTATGCCTTTTTATTACTCTCCAACATTATTGAGTATAAAAATTTAAGTACACTTTGAGTGTTCCTAGCATTACTCTTCGTATAATGGACTACTTTATTATTCACATTGAGTGTCATTTTTTTGGTTTGTTAAGTAATGTTAGATGTATTTAATGAGTACTTAATTTATGTTCAAAGTAACGTTAGATGTATTTAATGAGTACCTAATTTATGTTCAAAATAATATTGTAGCATCTTATTGGCTTTACTTTTAACCCATAATAATTAGTAAGTTCCACGAGATGCTAAATAAGATGATATGATGATACATTATTTTGTAAACAAAATTAGATACTTATTAGATGTTTCTAACATATTTAAAAAAATTAAAAATTAATTTTTAAATTATTTTAATAGTATACATACATGAATGGGTGGCATTTGGTCACAAGAATGAAACTAAGTGGAGACATCTTTGGTGTATAAGATTTCATGGTGGGACTGGGTATCTCATTCGGGTTTGTACAAAAAAGGTTTAATCAAAACCCTCATATTCAGAAAATGCCTCACTTATTTTAAAAGATCTTTTGTGGATTCTTTTTATTTAAAATTCATACTAATTTTTTTTTTTCAAACAACTCACATGGTTGTTTAGGGGTTGTTCAAACGGCTGCATGGGTCTTTCAAATGAATCATCTTCACATTCAAAAAAGAGAGAGATCATGGCGACATACCTTTGAATCCTCATGGTGTTTTTTAGAGGTGGCAAACGGGCGGACTGGGCGGGTATGGGCAGTGTCCATATGGATTACGGGCTCAAATGGACGGGCAAGTGAGTGCCCAATTAATTACACGTGTATAAATGGGCGGGCCTTAAATGGACTTGGGCGCCCATTGAAAACAAAGATGATATACATAATTCATTATTTTGATTGAGATTTTAAAACAAATATGAGAGGGAAGTTGATTATAAAGGCAAGAAAAAAACTAAGTTATATGTATTAAGAAAAGAATCATCTTATCAATGAATCTATATGTATTAACAAATATGAGAGGGAAGTTGATTTTAAGCTAGATTCATTGATCGGTCCTCTTTTTTTTGTACTTTTTCTCAATTTGTCTCCTTAAAGTCTAGTGATATGGAGTAATTATAAATTAGTCTTTCTATTTCAAAATAATTTTTTTTTTCACTTCAAGAAAAATATTTACTGTTTTATTTAAAGACATTTCACTAAAGAATCTAATTTTAATAATATTTATATATTTTTTAATTATTAAAGTGTTCAAACATAAATGTTTTAGTTAGATAGAGGAGGGAGCATCAGACTGTAACTTGTTAGCAAAGGTTGGAAAATGAAATGGTTATTACTTAATACATATATACAGGCAGTTGCTTTTTCCCCTCGAAAACATGGTGTTTGTTCTTGATGCTAGTAACAATTGGTGAGTTGGTATTATGGAATATGGGTATTACTATGAATGACATGTGGGTTAAATTGGCGTCCACTTAAGCCCATATATGCCCATCAAAATTAATGGTCTTAAATGGGCATGCCCATTAACAATTTTATATGTGTCCATACCCATTAATTAGTGGGCGGACTGAGCGGACATTTGGACATGGGCAAAAATTGCCACCTCTAATGGTGGCGAAGACGGTGATGGTGTGGGAGAGAGAGATGTAAAAGAGAAGCGTTCAGAGAGAGAGAGAGAGAGAGAGAGAGAGAGAGATTTAGGTATTTTGAAATGGATATTTTGGGAAGTTTATATTAATTTTTGATCAAATGCCAAAAAAGATAATTTATTAGGTTGCCATAATTGATATATACCACTATCTCATTCCCATATCCATCATATTAATGTTTGGATCTTTTCATTGGGTCGTATTTTTATTTAGGCATCCAATTGCCACAATAATGAGAAAGGAAAAGTCTATTTCACTAGAAAAAGTACTTATGCACCACAATCATCTAAATTTAAGCTTAGATAGATGAAAAACACCCCCTTCTTTTGTTCATATTTCGAATTAATAAATTAAATATAGCATATCTTTCATTTATGCAATATCACGAAAATAAGATTTAACTAAAATAGAAATCTTAACATTGACATTCATATTTATTCTTACGTTTAATATTAAATTTCATGCTTAAAAATTAATTTCCTCACTTCTTTTAGACAAAGCAATTTTTTTTTCATTTTTTATTTTTTATGAGCATAAATAATTAAATATAATTTCAAGCAAATAGAAAAATAGAATATAAATACATTGCTCATTGGATATATTGAAAAAAAAATTAGCGTTGAAAGTGAAAACATCAGTAACACTCAAGTTGAAAAACTTTAACAAAAAACAGTTATAGCTACGAACAAGTATATTTGATTGCATTATCACCCAAAAAAAAAAATTCCTCAAAAGGATTAAGTGTAATTTTACAAAAAAAATAAAAAAATAAAAAAAATTATACATCTTTTAAATTGAAAGTAAAGTAAAGTAATAGTAATAGGAATTTGAAAAATATACTCCATATTATGTAATTACAGTGAGTGACTATTTGAGAATATTTTGGTCCTAACATAAACTAATCTAAAGTACTCCAAGTAATTAATGATTTAGAAGACAAGGTAATTATTATAGTAGAAATAGTCTCTCCAATGATGAGAAACCTACATTATGCAAGCATCTAAAACTCACTTAACTATATGGGTAAATATTGTGTGAACGTGACCTTCTACCAAGTGTTGTACTCCGTCCGCCCCTAAATGAGTTTTTATTTTTAATTTTTCACTTAAATTAAGAAAGTTTACTTCTACACTTTTTAATGCACATATACATTAATGCCTCTAATATTCATGCTATAGAGTTAAGAGTGAATACTAAGATGAGAAAATATTCTATAATCTTGGAGCACCACTTGATACGCCGGTATGGTGCACGACGACTAATAACAACACATTATTATACCAAATTGGTTTAATGAGTAAAGTCTATTTTGTGCCACTTTGTCACAATAATGTGCCGCTATTAGTCGTGATGAACAGCGTAGGCGTGCCACATGTTGCTTCAGGACCATTGAATATTTTCTCTTACTAGGACATGATAGTTAACAAAGATAAAATTAATAAAAATATGCAAATATAAAACGTTATTTTAAAACAAACACTCATTTAAGGACAAAGAGAGTAATAAATAACATAAATTTTGATGTAATTGGATTAATAAAAAAAAAGATTTAACCGAATCACGATCGTAATATTTGCTTAATTTTTGAATTTGGATCAAGATCTAATTTATTTTAGTTTTTGAATATAATCTGATTTATTGAATAAACTAATAAATCATGTTAGATGATCGGTCATAATTTGATCCATTGCAAGATCTAGTTATGGTGATTTATTGTAAAATGATAAAAAGATCTTCAAATATATCTAAAAATTACATTAAACCACTATATAGACTACCATGTAATTATGATCAATTGCAAATAATAAAAAAAACTGATAAAAAAAAAATTGCATACGACTGGCACATACCAATAACAACCAAATTGTAACAAATATTACTTTAGACATGAAAATCAGTGCTAACATTGAACCCTAAAATACTATATATTAATCCTTTTTATAAACTTATCTAAATATTCACTTGTGCATCTGTCAGTCTCTTTCTTTACCATGCAAAGTTTAAAAGGGAAATCTTATTTATTGGATTTGATTTGACGGATTGTCGGTCCATAAAAGGGTTTATTAAACCTTAATCGCCGCCAAGTGTACGTTTAATATTTGTGAGAAACGTGTATATTTATTTGTAATTAATTACTCCTATATCTGGCAAGTGTGCCATCGTAATCTCCTCGTTTAAATTATATTTTTGTAAAAAAAAAATAAAAAAAATATCAACATTGTTAGTTGCGACATTCAAATTTTTTACTAGTTTAAATTAGTTTGGCCAGCGATAATATTCCACGTGTTGATTTCCTAAAAAAGCGAGAATATCCATTATATATATATGACCACGTTGTTGTTCTGCATTTTCACCTAAAAATCTAAGCAATTAAATTTTTTTAATGAGATTAATCATATTGATAATTGAGCTGAGACTTTGAGAGAACAATTTCTGTTAAAATCTGCAGAGATGTTTATTTTTGTTTAGAGATGATCATCCCCATACATTATTAGTATGACCATTAGCTGTTTTTGCTCATCGCATCCCATGGATCTTGTACGTACGTAGACCTTGATAATGTTCCCGGCCAGAAATATCTTCCGATCCTTAGGAAATATTAAAATATGCATGTTTTATCATCATATTATTAGTTGCATATTTTAAAAAATTAATTACTATAATATTGTTTGTTCTTAGATCCCCCCCCTCCCCACCACCTTTTTCTTTTCTTTTTCTTTTTAGTCGTTTCAACTATAATTGGTTTGCTACGTAATGTTTTCATCCATAATTAAGTGTTTCAAAAATTATATTTTAGCTCAACAGTAATCTTTCCCAGTTTTCCTTTTTCCTTCTTTATTTTTTATATGTATGTTGAAAAAGTAAGAAGAAAACAATTTCTTAGCATAATAGAATAATATTGGTAGGTTATATGAGCAAAGACCTCAATTAAGAAGAAAACAATTTTGTAACTTTTTTCACGGTATCCAACTCATTTAAAAGGTTAAGCTATTGGTGAGAGAATAAAAAATGTGGAGTATATCATGCTTTAACACACCAATCCTTGACTTTGCCTAACCATGAACTCTGATACTTTGATAATATTTTACTCATCTACTCCTTCCATTTTACGCAAAGAGTCTACTATATTATTTTAAAATGTTTCACTTAAAGTGAACACTCTATCTCACCCCCTATCTCTAAAACCAACTAATTTACCCCCCAAAATATAGGGAGTTTTTTAAACATAAATAGTAACTTTTTTTTTTTTGTCTCCCGCTTGTTCCTTCTCCATTTCTTTTCTCTTTCCTCCCCTGCCCCTCACTTTCACACACACAAAGAAAGATTTGTTCCCTTCTCTATTAATATTTTGGATTTAATATTTTAAAAAGAATTAAATATATTATTAAAAATGAAGAAATTTAATGATGGTTGTAGCTAAATTATTAGTTTTGTCACATATGTGTTTTAGATTGTTGAAATTGAAATTAAAATTATTAAAATATAAGTACTATAATTTTTATAGAATATAAAATTTAAAATATTTCATTCTGATTGTGCTAGAAAAATAAAATAAAAATAGAATCGTAGTTAGATTTGTTAGTTGAGATGAAAAATATTTAATTTTTAGAGGGTTGTATAGAGAGTGCTCGTTGGAGTGAGTTTTTTTTTAGAGTGTTAAAAAAGTGAAACTTGAACGGAAAACGAGGTGTTTAGAGTGTGATATAGATGTGTATAGAGAATGCTTGTTGTGGATGCTTAAAGAGCATTCACAACAGTGACTCTCTAAATAACACTCTAAACACCTTGTTTTCTGTTACAGTTTCACTTTTTCAATACTCTAAAAAAAAAATTTACTTCAATAAGCACCTTCTATACGACTCTCTAAAAATTTAATCTCTCTCATCTCAACTAACAAACCTAAACTGCCATTATATTTTTCCTCTTTTATTTATATTTTTCCACTACAATTAAAATAAAATATTTTAAAATTTAAATTTTATATACTATGAAAAATATATTGTACTCTCTCCGTCTCTAAATTATTGTATTGTTTGATCCGGCACATAGATTAAGAAAAAATAATTGACTTAATTATTAATATTGGTATAATATGTAGTTTCTTTTAATGCCTATGTGTATATGATTTAAATTAAAGTATAGAGAAAAATAAGGGTAAAATAGTAAAAATGATCTCCTAAACTATGAAAATTTCAAAGAAGACAATTATTTAAGGACGAATAAAAAAAATAAGACAATTATTTTGGAACGAATAAAAAAAATAAGACAATAATTTAATAACAGAGAGAGTGTATTTTAATAATTTCCATTCCAAAATATTAAACAAAAATATATTTTGCTCAAATAAAGTGAGGAAAATGTAGAGGATTTGAGTCACTATTTATGTTAAAACTGACCCTATATTTAGAGGGTGATTTAATTAGTTTTAGAGATAGAGGGTGGACTAAACGAACCACTGTAGGATGACAAAAATCTCTAAAGTTATTTTTAGGGGGCGGTGGGAGGCTCCCCACTGTGGACGCGCTAAGAGTGACCACAGTGGCAGTCTCCATCCACTATCTATAATTAATTTTAGAGAATTTTACCTTTTCTTGAGTCTCTAGTCCACCCTCTTTTATCTCTAAAATCAATTAAATCACCCTCTAAATATAGAGTGAGTTTTAATATAAATAGTGATTCAAATCCTCTACATTTTCTTCACTTTATTTGAGCACAATGTACTTTTGTTTAATATTTTAAAATAAAAATTATTAAAATATATTCTCTCCGTCCCTAAATTATTGTTTTTTTTATCCGTTCCTAAATAATTGTCTTGTTTAAAACTTTTTTTTTAGAAAATTATTTTTACCATTTTACCCTTACTTTTCTCTCTACTTTAATTATGCGCCATATACACATGAGCATTAAAAGAAACTACACATTATACCAATATTAATAATCAAGTCAATTATTTTTTGTTAATCCGTGTGCCGAGTCAAACAAGACAATAATTTAAGGACGGAGAGAGTACAATATATTTTTCATAGTATATAAAATTTAAAATTTAAAATATTTTATTTTAATTGTGGTGAAAAAATATAAATAAAAGAGAAAAAATATAATGGTTTGTTAGTTGAGATGAGAGATATTTAATTTTTTGAGGGTTATATATAGAGTGCTTGTTGGAATGAATTTATTTTTAGAGTGTTGAAAAAGTGAAACTTGAACGGAAAATAAAGTGTTTAGCGTGTGATATAGGGATGTATTGTTGTGGTTGCTTGGTAATAGTAGGCTTGTTGAGGGTACCTAGGCATAGGTGGCTAACACAATTGAAATTTGTTGTTGATCATAAACCAGAAAACACGAAAAAATTAGGATCATTCTCTAGGATTTATATTTTATAAAGATGAGTTCCATAAATGCAATCGTAGTTTTTTTTTTTTTAAGTAGATTCAATTATTTTCTCTATCGTACAGACTTACACCTTCAATTTTAAGTTCACGTGAAAGAGGAGTTGTTTATCTTCTTACAAATATTAAGGACATGTTTGTTAACCCAATTAATAGTTTAATTGGAAAATTTTTAAGTCAGATAATAAATAAAATTGTTTAATAATGCAATATTATATCATTTAATTAATTAAGTATTTTTTAAAAATAGCCAAAATTTTAAGTTAAAAGAGGATGTCTTAATGTTTTCAACTCTACTTTCTTAGACATTAATTTTCAGAACTTAATTTTCAATTTTAACAAACATCCCATGAATTTGTTTAATACTAACTTTTATTCTATAAATTTATGGATTAGAATAATTAAGTTAAATCATCTAAATGAAGTTGAAATTATGATCATACAATAACATGAGTATTTCAGAGAAACAATTTATTTTTAAAATTTACGTAAGTCAGGACGCTGGGAGTTCAAGATTTTAACAATAACTTGTTCCAATAGAAAATATGTTCCTTTTTTTTTAATTAATTTTTTTCCCATCGTACAATTTAGGGTGGACGATCTGACAAATGTAGTTTCAATTTTTAATATGTAACAAATGCATTCAAGATTTGTGTTCAGTGTGATCCTTTCCGTTAAGTGCCCATCTAATTTGTCAATAAGTTGTGCCTGTCTACATAGTACACTTTATCACTCTGTTTACAAAATTTCATGAACACTTAATGAAAGAGACCATATTGAACACAAATTATGAGTGAATTGGTCACATGCTGAAAATTGAAAATATGTATGTCAAATTCTCTGAAGAGCCAGGACAGAGACACGGCCCTGGGCCCAAGGCCAAACCACAGCACAGGTCAAAGCCTATCATGGTACGAGCAGACATACCTCAGCGAGGATCCCTGAAAAGTCCCCAAGGGATTAGCGAGCAAGACTCGCCTGTAAGGACTGGGACTCAACGAGTAGGCCTCACTTCTCCATCTACCCCGTGGGTGTTCCAAGGACGTGGCCACGTGTCAGAGTGTCATTGACAGGACAGTTACGCCTACCACTCCAGGAGTTATGTTTGCCATTACTCCCACAATGGAAATCAGTTAATGCTAACTCTATAAAAGTCTTGAATCAACTCCAAGCCAAGGTACGCACACTCTGATAGCAAATACACTCTGCCGAATTGAGATTTGAGTCATACACTTACTCTTACACCGAAGTGCCTTTGCAAGACAAGCCCCTACATTCACCCTAGTGTTTTCTCTTTTCTTGATAGGTTGAACAAAGATCAGATATCCATTTTCACACCTCGGAGCGACCCGCAACATTCTGTGCAACATCATCGTCTTTCTCAAATTGTACAATGGACATAAAATTTACTCCCTCCGTTCCACCCAAAGAGTTCACGTTTAAAAAATTTAATAATTAAGTGATATATAAGTAGTATTAGAATTAGATATAATTACAAAAATATTTTAGCATAGTTAATGTATTTGTACCATATGTGGAGGGTAAAATTGAAAATTTTATGGAGATTGTAAGCATATTTTCTTAAAGTGATATCTTTAAATAAAATATTTTAAAATAGTATAGTGAACCCTTTGTGGAGAACGGTAAAATATTTCCTTTTTTAATTTAGAAATAAATAAAATCTTGTTATGATAACGGAATCTTATTAACATGAGCAAATAATTGATTTGCCTTGCGTCAAAAATAACAAACTAATCCACATGTGGACAATATATATGTTTTACTTGACGAAAATAGCCTCAGCATAGAACATAAGATACCTGGACAACAAGGGTAAGAGTGTAAATAAGGTTAACGTATGGATTAGCGCAGACAACTGTTTAAAAAGTAGGAAACGAGCTGCAGCCACAAGTAAAACGTACACTTTGTGTGTGTGTTGTATGTCTTTCTGTAAATACAAACACAAGCCAATCCCCCACCCTTCTTTGTTTTCTTCTCCTCAATCCTATCAATAAAAAGATCTCAATCCTACCAAAATTTTACTTACTATGGATCATTATGATCCTCCTTTAACTTTGCTTTCTCGATATCTCAGCTGTTCTTGTCGGATTTTTGTCAGGCTACGGCCAACTTTCCGGCCTGTTCTTCTATCTCCGGCATAGTTATTTCGTTTTTTATCCTATTATTTTTCTGGAAAGACAAGGTTTTTTTTCATCTTTTTTCTGTTTTGATTAATGGGTTTCCTTTATTTTATTGATTTGCTCTTTTTTTTTTTTTATATGAGTTTGTCTGTTTGGTTGATGAGAAAATGGAAATAAGTTGAGGGAAAGCGAAGGAAAGTTAAAGGAAATTATCTGATCATTTTCGTTTCTCATAAATTATCAATCTTCCTTCTGTTTATATTAATGGGTTTTCATTACTTGACTGATTTGTTTAGTTTCTTAAAAACTGTCTCTGTTTGGTTGCTGAGAAAATGGAAAACGAGTGGAGGGAAAGGGAAGGACAGTTATATGGATTCTGAGATTCTTGTTCTCTTTTCTTTCTGATAATTTCTGAGCAGACAAACGAATATTTATGGATTTACTGTTGAAATTCAATGTATAATGAATATTCTTTGACCGTGTAGTACTTTATGCTGTTTTCATTCATTTGCTTTAAGAATTTAGGTTTGGTTTACTTTTATCATAATGTTCTGTTTTCTAGTCTCTGTTTGGTTACTGGAAACGGGAAAAAAGTAGAACAAAGGAATTTTGGTTCTCATGTGGTTGGGTATAGGCTTTCCTGATCGGGTATATAAAAGCGTTGTTTGATGATTCAAAGGTTTATCCATGTTCTTTCTGACAATTTTTCCAGCAACCAAACAAATTGACATACATGGATTGTTGGAATTCCATGTAAGAATGAATGTATATATGTCCTTGTAAGTTGTACCATAAAGTTTATTTAATCCGTCCTAGATTTATCCTTTTTGTTTGTTTCTCTCACTAAATTATTGTGAAATTGTAGCTTTCTGAGTCAGATCACATCTTTTACTAAGACAAGAACTCAGCTTTATGTGATTCATATGGGTATTTCAATTTGGGGTGTGTAGGATCTTTAAATAAGAAGGTCATATCTTATAATTGTGACAATTGAATTGCAGAACGGGCGCTTGATGGGGCATTTTTCATCCATGTTTAATGGACTGGCAAGGTCAATTTCAACGAAGAAAGGGAGAAGGTCTGGGAACAGTAGTGCGAGAGAGGCCGCGGAAATGATGGCAAAGGAAGCTAAGCAAAATAACCTGTTATTAAAGTCTTCGGGTATTGTTAATGTGGATGGCTCTGATAATTTTGCCTCAGTTTTCTCAAAAAGGGGCAACAAAGGTGTTAACCAAGATTCTTGCATTGTGTGGGAGGTATAATTACTTCCTCTTTTTCTATCTTGATCTTGTGCTATCATCTTTTACTTGGCAGAAAAAATATCAAGTATATGATTTTTTTTCTTGCAATGGGAAAAAGAAAGAGTTTTCATGTTATTTGTGGGCGAGTATGCTGGTAACAGTTCGTAATTGTTATCATTTGGTCAAGTTCAAATATCCTTGTAGTATCTTTCATTTGACCACAAAAACATAGCTATCCTAAGATGAGATCCATTTTCATTTCTCAAGTTGGGTTATAACTTTCTAATAGTTGGTATAATAATAGTTTCCATGTGAGCAATAAAACATTGTCAGTCATACGATTATGATATGTCATGTGTAGTAATCAATAATAAAACTTATTGTTCAAATCTTGCCCGCACATTTGATTAGAAATATCTTGGGATAATATGTTAATCTGGATTCTGTTTGTTCATATCTTGCCCAAACATTTGATTCCACATTATTGTTCATATATTTCCCAGACATTTGATTCCACATATTTGGAGATAATATGTAAATGTGGCTTCTGTTTGAAATTGTAAGTTTGAAGGACTTGTACTTATTTGTGTGGTAGGAATTTGGATGCCAGAAAGACATGATTTTTTGCGGGATTTTTGATGGGCACGGTACCTGGGGACATTTCGTTTCAAAAAAAGTGAGAGAATCAATGCCACCATCCCTGCTCTGCAATTGGCAAGAGATACTTGTTGAAGCTTCCCTTGACCCGGATTTTGACCCAGAGTCAGATAAAAAGCTTCAGAGGTTTAATTTATGGAAGCATTCTTACATAAAAACCTGTGCTGGAATTGATTGGGAGCTACAGAAGTGTCGGAAAATTGATTCATTTCATAGTGGAACCACTGCTCTGACAGTTGTTAGACAGGTAACAGAAGGGCCTTATTCTTGTGAAAATTGCACCTTTCTTGTTTTAATTTTTGAAGTACCTTACAACTTTCCTATTGGAATGTTGTGCCTTCATCATCATTGTTGTTTAATAGGTCTATCTATTCAGCTATACTTCCTGCTAATGGATTTTCTGTAAACCAGTGAAAACTAGATTAATAAAAAAAAAAAACTGTTTCTTTTTTGGTCCCAAAAAAATAATCCCATTTCTAAGGTAGAGTACTATTTTAGTGTAATTTGAAGAAGGTTCAATTAAGTAAAGCTACAATCTTGAAAAGTTTGACTTGTCAAATGATACTATATTTTTTGGGACAGAAGTATATAACATGATAGTATAAATTAAGATAGTGGGAATATTATACTTGGATTAGTTAGGCTGACTATGTAAAGATTTTCTTGGATGTATATAACCTAAACTGAGTTTTGTTAAAACAGAAGTAATTTCCTTGTTTATTACTCTCTCTCTCTCTCTCTCTCTCTCTTTGTTCCCAAAAAATAGTCCCTCTTTCCTCTTTGGTTTGTCCCCAAAAAATAGTCTCATTTCTAAATGAAGATATAGTTTTAGTATAATATAAAGGAGGTACAAGCTAGTAAAACTGCGGTCTTAATAAGTTTGACTTGTCAAATGAAACTATTTATTTGGGAGGGAAGGAGTATATCAAAATACAAAAGAAAAAGAACTAGACTGATGAAAATGATATATTACATATTTAAATCAAGGTCGCGAGGCAACAAATTGAACTCGATTACTATTTGGTTGGTGCTTTCATGGGTCACCAGATCTCTCAACATAAAGCAAGAATAGTATCTGATGCCAAGGCTAAATGTGAAAATCTTTCTTAATATTTGCCTTGGTCAAGCAAAACTGAGAAAATATCCAACTGGACATCTCCAAGAAAGGAAAAAAAATAAGCAAGTGAAATGGAGAGCTTTTCTTCTAATGAACATTAGATATCGTTTCGGGATGATGCAGCCGAAAAGGTAAAAGAGAAAGTCATTATCATGTCCAGTGTTGTATGTTTTTCTTTTGTTTTTTCAGCGCAAGATGCTCGAGTCATTTGAAGACCTAGCATTAGCATCAAGTCCATTAGGACCACAATGTGCTATGTATTAAATTTAGTTTTCTAACAACTTCTTGTATGTTATAAGAATATTCTTCCAGTTTGGCTCTTAGCTGTGGAAAGTGGTCCTCAAGAAGTTCACTGGTTGATGTAGAATGTTCTTTTGGCTGGTAAATAGGGTCCATCTTAGAGAATGTTAGTGTACCCGATTTATTATACTCATAATCATTGGATAACTGAATAAACCAAACTTTAGTTTAATTGCCCTTGACTTGTTATTTAAAGAGTTATTCTGCTGTTTGAGATGTGGATTCCCAATGAGAGACAGATACTGGAGCCTGGTTTAACAATGTCTAGAAACTAATGCTAACAAGTTAACAGGTATAAGTCTATTATACTTAAAACACAAATTCTTTGCATATTTTTCTCTATTACTCTACGTTAACATTTCCCTCATATTCCACAAACTTCAAAGTCTACTGACTGGTTTATCATGCAATGTCCCTGCTTCCTACTTGCACATTGTCAAAGAAAATTGTACCTTCAGCAATCAGTGAAAGACCTGGCGATGAACTTGCTTCCATCATGAAGGCCTGTAATAAAAGCGTGATGTGGGCGTCTACGTTTTGATTTAGAGAATTTTATATTACTTTCTTTACTGTTAGTCCTTTTCTGGCATCAAAATTCTTAAGCAAATTCTGTTCAAGTAGCATGATTTTCTCATTCTCCGAAAATTCAAGTGTTTCCAGGGTGAACTTATAGTTGTGGCAAATGTTGGGGACTCTCGGGCTGTATTGGCTACCACTTCTGAAGATGGTAGCTTGGTTGCAGTTCAGCTTACTGTTGATTTTAAGCCCAACTTACCTCGTAAGTGTCTTACTACTTCCTATAGCATCCAAATGTTACGGATAGCTTAAAAGTATTAACTAACCCTGTCAACATTGCGTACAGAGGAGGCTGAACGCATAGTCCAGTGTAAAGGGCGAGTTTTCTGTTTAGAAGATGAGCCTGGGGTCCACAGGGTCTGGCTGCCAAATGAGGATTCACCCGGATTAGCTATGTCCAGAGCCTTTGGTGACTACTGTGTGAAGGATTTTGGACTAATTTCTGTTCCCGAAGTGACACAAAGACATATAACCAGCGGAGACCAGTTTATCGTGCTTGCTTCTGATGGGGTATGTAAAGAAGTAAACTTTGTTTTTTCCAAAATGTGAACTTCAAAACTTCAGTATGAGGCTGACAAAATTTAGTGTTATGACCAAAACATATAAATAGTGATGCAACAAAGCTAAATAGCTTGATGGAAATTGATTCAAAACGCTCTTTATATTTGTGGTTTAGGTGTGGGATGTTGTTTCCAATCAAGAAGCTGTGGAAATTGTATCGGCAACAACAGACAAGGCAAAGGCAGCGAAGAGTCTAGTCCAATGTGCTGTAAGTGCATGGAAACGCAAGAGGAGAGGAATCGCTACTGATGACATTTCAGCTATTTGTCTCTTCTTTCATAATAATTCACATTCTTCTCATCAAATTCACCCTGTTGCTACTCTTAAATAGTGTAATGAAATCAGGCAAGGTGATTGCCCCGCCTTGTCTCTCTTTCAAAATTTGATGCATTCTTTTTAGCAAAGTATTTTTTTTTTCTGTTTTCCTTTTTGATCAGCAAACGAATTTTATGTTGGTTAAACGTTAACAAACTAGCTCATCCTCTCCATCACGATCACAATTCAAAGAACAGATGGCTATACTCTACTCCTCAACTTCCATGTTGCACTTTGTAGAACCCAAATATATGATCAACTCCCCAACTTACGTATCTCCTTTCCAAGAAAGCCTTTGTGGCGAATCTAGAATTGCCAACCAACCAAACTTGCACCTTTTTGTTGGGATTCAACCTCTCCATACCAGTTTGTGCTACAAAATTAGACTCGTACCAGCTAAAAGTCAACTCTTTACCATGGAGTTGTTCTTCAAACCCCACCTAGAAATACCTATTGTCATCTGCCTTGGTTCTAGCTTGTCATTTACTCTGTAGCCTCGGCGAAAAGTTGCCACGGTCTGAAACTCCAAATCATTGTTGTAAAAAGTGGTTATCGGAACTTTTTTGTTTGATATGCATGGAACGGAATTCCGCTTGTCAAACAAGCTGTTGTTGAGCTGCCCCAGTCCTGTTGACAGCTTTGTAGCAGAGACTAATGGGCCTTAAGAAGTAAAGGAATTCTCTACGGCAAAATTTTTACTTACTCTGATTTCATGCTTCATCCACTAAAAAATTTTCTTGATGCTTGAACCTGCTGTCTTACCATTTTTCCTTGTTACACCAAAAGAAAGGTCAGAGTTGCACTGCCAAAACAGGTTGTGCACTTAGGTGAGTCGTAGTTTCATGACAAGGAGTGGACAAGATGGGGACTAATGATTTGGAGATGAAGAAGAACTCGTGAAAAGATCTATCAACTCCAGAAAGAAAATTCAAAACAGAAAGTTACAACTAGGGTAGGTTACGTCCTAGGCGATCAGCAATCATAAGTCTGCGGCTCTTCGGTGGGTTGTTGGAGTTACAGGGTTACACCAAATGTAGATTTTGGTCTGCGCATTTGTTGGCACCATAGCTGCTTCTGAATATAACTCCAAAACCTCATCTGCCCGAGCTCTCCTTTGACACTACCATCTTAATTGTGTCATTTGTGTGTTCGATGAAATAGACCTGAGCAATGACGGGTTGGGTCCCCTCTCCATTTTCTCTTCGACTTGGAAAAAAGTGGATTCCAATCGTGCACTAACTGGCATTAGGCTTATCGGTCTTGGTCCTATTGCTCTTATTTCTCGAGGACAATGTAGACACCAATCTCAAAGCACATGCCAAACTCTCGTAATTCGTTGTATTTCTGGAAAAAGAATGGTACAAATGAATGACAAATGGTTTCATGGCCACCAAACTTTAAGCTTCCAAAAATAATAAATGAGTTAAATATACATTTTGCAAGTTTTCTGAATGTTGCAGTTTACGCAAGTTAGTTTGAGGCTTTTGCAGAGGTTTTATTTAAGACAAACACATAAGGAGCTAATATTAGAACACACCACACAAGCAGAACAGGGTTCAATCTGATGGAGTTTTTAGCTGGTTTGGGATCCGAACTTGATGAGGGCATCTGCACACTCATTGGCTCCCCTGTAGATGTGATACAGATTGATTTTCCAGTACTGGCCGAGCAACTGCCTGCTGTCAAGAACTAGAGCTTGTAAGAAAACGGGAAGATCCAGTTGCTGAAGAAGGTGCGGAATAGTGGTGGAGTCAGTTTGAATCGAGAAGCCTTTTTGTTGGGCAATGAGACGCCCATCCCGCAGACTCTATAATTCGGCTGCAATGTTGCTGGAACTGGTGATTCCAATCGGACGAATGAAACCTGCAAGCCAGTGTCCTTGTTGGTTACGGAAAGACCCCATCTCCTGCAAAACCTTCCATCAGTGATGAGAGTAACCCATTCTGCATTTGCGGGTGGCCCATTTAATACATTTGAAGCCCAATATCATGGGTTGTGGATGATCGGAGGCTTTGGGACTAAGAAGGGAAACCGGAACACCCAAGTATTTGTCAAACTTCGAAACCAGAGGGATACCTAGGAGAAAGCTAAGATTTTTCCTCTGCATTTTGGGAATGTCAGAGGATATAAGAATCTTGAATAGTTGGATTTAGCAAGATTGATCTTAAAAGACCCGACATATTACAAAAGTCTTTTAGAAGGGTGTGAAGATGAGTATAATCCAAGTGATTAGCATGACAAAACAGGTTTGTGAGAGGCGGCATTCATTTGCTAGGAGCTTCGATAGATGATTCATATAGAGAATAAAAAGGTAGGGTGAAAGTGGATCTCCCTGTCAAAGACCCCTAGAGGGAGTGAACGATCGAGAGAGATCACCTTTACAGAGAATCTCAAGGGAATGGGAAGTAACAGAGTGCATAATGAGGGAGTAGCGAATGAAGTCCCAACGAATGCTATCAAAGGTTTACTAAGATCCAACTTAGCAGCTAGAAAGGCGGCGACTGGCCTTTCTTCTTGTGAATGACATGACATGGATCTCTTTAAAAACAAGAATGTTGTCATTGCCCTTCCGACCTGGTAAAAAACTAGCTTGAAAAGGCGAAATGAATTCTCAGATGATAGGACGAAGTCAGTCAACTATGATTTTGGAGATAATTTTGCAAAGCATAGTTGCTAGCCGAATATCTTGTACATTCAAAAAAAAAAATTTAAAGGTTGGAGGGGACAAAATGTACTTCATTCAAATTCCAGAAAAAAGAATATTGTGGGATAGCGGAAGCAAACAAATAATCAATTGAGCAAATAACAATTATCCAAAGACATGGGTGGGAAGATTTGCTCGATTCCCTAGTAAGGAGAAGACAAATCTTCTCCTTAAATACCTTGACAACACTCATAATTGGTTCAGTTTTCAGCTAATCCTGAGCTGACGCGTGCCAACATAGTTGGCATCCAACATACATTCATCCGGTATAATATAAGGTGATTATCTTCATTTATTTCTTCTTGGACAACATTTACTCCTTCATCTACCACTTATTCTCAAACTTTTGTGCATTTACTCCATTGTTGAATGCTTAATAACACGAAGTTACACAGTTTATAGCAATATTTTAAAAATCGCTAGGCGGGCGCTAGGCGCCAGAGCAGGGCCTAGTGCCATGGGGTCTGGTCGGGGTCCCATTGATGCCAAATTGAAAACTCTTTCAACAGACCGACATAAATTACCCTCAGGCAAACAAACACTAGCATTGACATTAACGTGGGTTCCAATCATTTTTGTTAAGTTTCCTGCTTCATTTGGTTACTTTCGTATATACTGAATATCATATTTGTATATATGCTGCAGTTAGATAATTAGAAGAGAAGAGAGAGAATTTAGGGTTAAAGATTGTTATATATATATATATATCTATATATATATATATATATATATTATGCAAATAGGTGAGTCATTTAATGCATTTAATCTTAGCCATTGATTTTCAATCCAATGGTTGATATGATAGTAACCATTGATGGTTATATTTTTGAAGTAACCATTGAATACTTCCATATATATGATGCAACACTTAGCCCTAAATATATACAAATTTGATCCGCTCGTTCCGCTTCGGGAGATTCGATCTCTTTGTCTGGAATTGAGTCATTCATATGCCTGAACTTGTCAGTAGTAACTGGCTTCGTCAACATGTCTGCAACATTCTCCGTGGTGTGAATATTCCTCTAGTAAAATATCGCTCATATCAATCAACTCCCTAATCTTGTGAAAGCTCACATCGATTTACTTGGATCTTGAATGATAAACATGATTTTTTGTTACGAAGATTGCACTTTGAGTGTCACAATGTATCAACACTCCACCTTGTTGTATACTTAATTCTGTGAGTAGCCCCTAAGCCTTAAGGCTTTCTTAATTCCTTTGCAACTTCAACAGAAGTCGTGTAGTTCGCCTTAGTCGTAGATAATGCAATAATAGACTAAACCATATATCTCCAACACATGGGTCCTTCTACAAGGGTAAATGCATAACCCGTAGTTGACCTCCTACATTCACTCTGTTTCGGGGGATTCGATCATTTGTCTAGAATTGAGCCATCCATTCTAACAACATCCATATTTTTTTTAAGAATTTGTTATTTGAGCTGAAAATCAAAGCAGAAAGTAAAAAATGAAAGATGGAAAAAATACATAAATTTTCTTCACCTTTTTCTTTCTTTCTTGAGTTCCTTTGAAGATGCTGATTTATGTATAGAAATTATGTTATATTGATGTCTTAGTATTTAATATACGAAAAATAATAAAGCAACATAATGTATTTACAAATTTAATTTACATTAAGCATTGTAGTGTTATATAATACAACTATCAAAATATTAATAAATTATACTCCCTCCGTCCCTAAATTATTGTCTTGCTTTTTTTTATTCGTTCTTAAATAATTGTCTTGTTTGAAAATTTTTCTTTTTAGGACATCACTTTTACCATTTTACCTTTATTTTTTCTCTCTACTTTAATTATGGGCCACATACACATGGACATCCATTTTACCTTTACTTTTTCTCTCTACTTTAATTATGGGCCACATGCACGTGGACATTAAAAGAAACTATTCAATATATTAATATTAATAATCAAGTCAGTTGTTTTTTCTTAATCCGTATGTCGGGTCAAAAAGACAATAATTTAGGGACAGAGGGAGTACTATATAACATTTTACTCCCTCCATCCCTTAATTATTGTCTTGTTTAACCCGGTACACAGATTAAGAAAAAACAATTGATTTGATTATTAATATTGGTATAATGTGTAATTTTCTTTAATGTCTATGTGTATATGATCTATACTTAAAGTAGTAGAAAAAGTAAGAATAAAATGGTAAAAATAATATTTTAAAAAGAAAACTTTTAAATAAAATAATTATTCTGAAAAAAAAAATAAAAAGATGACAATTATTTTGGGACGAACGGAGTATAACTTACTGTAAATGAATTCTGTCACACTTACGAATGTCCAAAATTCGAATAAAAAATGTTAAGCATCATTTACTGAGGCCACACGTAGGTAGTAGGGTTCAACTTTTGAAGTTGTTATTTTTCCTAAGAGCATCCATAACGGTGAAGTGGTGTTTTTTTGAGCTTTTTTGTGGCTCTCGTGTCAAACCATGTCCACCTCAAAAATTTAAAATTTTAAACCTCTATCTATTATTAAAAATTCCTAACAATTTTTTTATAGGTCTCACTTTATCTATACCACTTATATATATATATATATATATATATATATTATTTATTGAGCAATATTATTGAAATTTTATAAATTTAAAAATGAGTACAACATTAAGCAATTAATTACTACAAATATTTCATAAAATACATATAAATTTGTACGATCAACTTTTTGTTTCTTGTCACTTGCATCAACTTCATTGCTCACGCTGACATCTCTATCAATGGTAATATACTCGAGCCCTATATATGTGAAATATGGTAAAAATTGAGACTCTTGAATTAAAGACGGTGTTCTAGATTCTTTATCGCTACCCAAAGTATCAATACTAGTCCTTCTTGACTCATTTGAAGACATAAAGATTGGTTGTGTTGGTGGATTAATATAAAAAATTGGTTGGCATCCTAAATGAGTTTGTTGTGTCTGACCAATATTCGGGTGGGCAAAGATAAAATGGAGCTCGAGGAACATTTTGAAAACTTTGAAAATTTGGCAAATTTTGAGGATATTGTGAAACATAAAGAAAATTTTGAAAATTCGATTGTGTAGGAAGAAAAAATTGAAAATGTTGAGGATTGGGATGGGTGTTAGAATTTTGAGAACTTGCATTTTATCAATATTTTGAGAAGTAAAGAATTTTTAGAGAAATTCGGATTATTTTTATCTATTTTTTGTAGTTTGGAAGAAAAGAAGATCGAATGAAATGAAAAAATGAAGATGTATTATAGTTGGAAAAAAAAATTAACCCTTGTGCAACGGAAAAAGAAAAAAAAAAGCAAAAAAAGTTGAGTCAGCAGCAGCAGGGAAAGGCAAAAGGGGCTTTTTTTTTTTTTTCATTGTGAGCCCCAATTATCTGACAAAAACCAGCTCCTCATATTGGAACCCGCTCTCCCAGAATAAGCTGCTCCAAAACTCAACGGAGAAAAACCGAAACATGCTTTTTGGGAGAAGAAAAAGTGGGGGAAAAAGTTCCCACTGGGCCACTGCTGATGCTCTTTAAGTGCTGATACTCTTAAGTAAGATGATTAACATGTATGATGTATCCCTTGTGTGGAAAACCTTTCCTTTGAATCCAAAAACTTTCTCCTTTTTCAAAATAAAATAAATGTTCCTTATTATTATTATTTTTTTTTTGACTTTTTAATAAGTACTCAATCTTCTTTCCATTTTTAGAAGAATTATATAATTGTTTGGTCCCTTGATTTTACTAAATCTATGCATTTGGTCACTCCGTTCCAAAATAATGTAATCTGGTCACTCGATTTGCATTTCGTTAAGAGATTCCCCCTTTCCTCCGTTATCGTCTATTTTTTTGTCTGTTTTTTTAAAAATGCCTAAACTACCCTCTCTTCCTCTTCTCCCTATTTTCCCTCATCTTCTTCTTCAACCTCCCCTGTTTTTGAAATACAAATACAACGGCAACTTATAAAATAAAAAATTCAAAACCTCTTTCTCTCTTTCTCTTTCAAAATCTCTTTCTCTCTCCTCCCTCACAACCTACAGAAATTCAAAACCCAAAATCGTTTAAACCATTTCCTTTGAAGGTACTGCCTTTTGCTTCCTCTAATTGGAAATGAATTCGAAAATTTTGGGGATTCTTTTTCCTTGATTTTTTTCTTTCTCTCTCTGGTGGGTGTTTCGTTGGTTGGGGGCATTAGAATTAAACCCTTCTTTCTCTCTCCTCTCTCTCTCTAGCTACCAAGCAGCCATGCCGGGATTGGTGTCAGTTAAAACTCCACTGGAGGCTCCGCCGCTACGAGTCACTATCCCCGACGACACTAACTCCAACCACCATCAGATCCGACACTCCATCGACCGATCCGAATCCATTAACCCGAAACTAACCTCACCAGTGCCCCGACGGCCTCCATCTCCCTCACCATCCACCTCGCGCCAAGCAATCACCGGATCGAAGCTCCAGAAAGAACAAATCGCCGAAAAAACAGACCGTAATCAATGAATCGTCGATAGACAATCCAGACTCGGCCCGTTCCTCCTCAAACAAACCGTAATCGATGAATCGTCGTTAGACAAGCCAACTCTTTACACAATTTTTGAGCTCGCCGCTTCGGTTGTCTCCGAAAATGGCTGGTTGCAGCAGTGGAGACGGCGGAAGAACCAGCGGCGAAGACGGAGGAAGCTGGGCTTAGGCTCCATGTGTTGTAAAGAAAATGTGTTTTAGTATATGTGTGTGTGTGAAATTGTGTATACAGAGAACAAATTAACAAAATCCGAAACTATGATTTTGGGTTTGAATTTCTATAGGTTGTGAGAGAGGAGGAGAGAGATTTTGAAAGAGAAAGAACAGGGGAGGTTGAAGAAGAAGATAGGGAGAAGAGAAAGAGAGGGTAGTTTAGGTATTTTTTAAAAAAATAGACGGTAGCGGAAGAAAGAGAGAATCTCTTAACGAAATGCAAATCGAGTGACCCATAGATTTGGTAAAGTCGAGGGACCAAATAATTATATATTTCCTCTGTCCCTAAATTATTGTCTTGTTTGATCCGGCACACGGATTAAGAAAAAAATAATTGACTTGATTATTAATATTGATATATTGTGTAGTTTTCTTTAATGTCCATGTGTATGTGACCATAATTAAATGAGGGAGAAAAAGTAAGGGTAAAATGGTAAAAGTAATGTCCTAAAAAATTTTTTTAAGCAAAACAATTATTTAGTAATGTATAAAAAAGGAAAATAAGACAATAATTTAGGAACGAAGTGAGTAATTCTTTTTAGAATACATATTTAAACCACTAATTAGCCAATGGCTAGCTTGTGGCTCAAAGGGATAAGTTTGATTCTTGAATTCGTAGCCTACGAATAGAAAGAAAAAAGAAAATTAATTTAAACCAATTATTTACAGTAACATTTTTAATTGTGAGACAGAAAAAGAAATGAGTCTCATTAATTTGACACCACTAGAGGATAAGTATAGGGAGCAGACTGAAAAGATTAAAAAAAATAACAAATTGAAATAATAATAAAAAAATTGGCCGGCCATCCTTTGCGAGGGACGACCTCCTCTTTTTTTTTTTCAAAGAAAAAATATACGTTTTTTATTTAACCAGGAATTAAAAATAAATATTTCCAAAAATAATAATTATCTTTTAAATCGACAAAAGGTAAAATAATATTCCCCCATTCCAGGTAAAGAGTGCACTATTTTTTTTTGGGATGCTCCACCTAAACTTAAAAAAATTAGGAAAAATTGCTGGCCGGTCCCCTTTGGATAATTTACAACCGCTTGAGTTCACTATAATTGTTTTCAACCGCTTAAGTCCATTTTAAGTGATAAATTAGCTATTTGTTCCAAAACTGCCCCCGTAACAACAAATGACTTTTTTAAGTTCACTATAATTGTTTTTAACCGCTTAAGTCTATTTTAAGTGATAAATTGACTATTTGTTCCAAAACTGCCCCCGTAAGAACAAATGATTTTTTAAGTGTAAATTGTGCATCGTTAGTATAAAATGTGCATCGTCAATATAATTTGTGATTTTTGTTCTAAGAAATGTGCATCGTCAATATAAAATGTGCATCGTCAATGTAATTTTGTGAATATGTGTTAAGAAATGTGCATCGTCAAGTATAATTTTGTGTATCGTCAATTATAACAGTACTATTTTCAGTATAATTTGTGTTAAGAAATGTGCATCGTCAATTATAATTTTGTGTATCGTCAATTATAACAGTACTATTTCAATATAATATGTGCACAGTAAAATACTTTTTTATGCATCGTCAACTATAATAATTATAATTTTTATTAATTTCCTATCACAAAAAAACTCAATGTTGTCGAATGAGCTCTCTAATACTACTCAAAAGGAGTGCATTCCCTCAACATGGGTCATGGGACAAAAAGCTTTCTACTTAGCAATAGAACATGGTATCCTTCACATTATCCCTGATCCTTGGAAGCGGACGAATAACGGCATTTCTCTCCCTTATTGCAGTCCTTTCCACCGGCTGAGGAATCGGTCTCAGATGCATCGCTCTCAATGTAGTAGCGAGCCCTAAATACAGTCTGTTAGGTCCAAGGTTGCTCAATATAGGCTAGAAGGGGGGGTTGAATAGCCTATGTCCAATTTTTGAAATTGATTCAAAAATCTTACTTCACTAGGGTTTTAAAAGATTTGCAGGCGGAAGACTTGTGAAGTATAGGACAAGTTGAGAATGGCTGATCTTCACAGGTCAAGATCAGCAGTTCTTAACAGCTTGGAAATCTGGAAATTTAAAGTAACACAATCAATTCACAATTACACACAAATAGACAGAATATTTAATATGGTTCACACTTATAAATAAGTGCTACGTCCACAACCAAAGTGGTCAACTTTGGATTTGAAAATCGTGTACTAAGTTTTTCCACTAGATATTTTACAAACTAAATCTCTAATGGATTGTGTACAAAAATTTTGTTGACCAAGTGTTTGTGTGGGAGAATTGATATCAATAAGATACAATTCTCGTGAGCTATGAAAAGCTAGGTGTTGCAATCAATGAAGAGCTTTTAATGGACTGATCGTCTTAGAGAGAAGCTCTTCAAAGAAGGAAGTACAGATAGGACGTTTAAGCTTTTAATGCACTTGAAGAAGATGAAGAAGATTCAGAGTTGTAGTTGTTGAAGTGTCTTCAATGCAGCAATGGAGTCTCCTTTTATATGCAGGAGGAAGCTTGGAGCCGTTGGAGATTTTCTAATTTGAATTTAAGAGCAATTAATGCTCTAATCTGGTTGTTGACTCCTGATAGGCTGACCTGTAGCTTGCAGTCAGTTTCCTGACACTTTGCTAAAAATAGGCGGTCTGTGCTTGCAGGAGGAATGTCCTTTTCTGAGTGTATGCCAAGAATGGAAACCTTCATTGAATGCGCTTTGCAGGTTAACGTTGCATCGAAGTCAATGAAAGCCTCAAATCAGGACATGTCTTCGGCAGTTCTCTTATCAGACGTTCTTAAGGTTCTTCAGTATTGCTGATGAAGCTTGGCCGATATGAACTTGTCCGATATTCAAACGAAAGACTGCTGATGCATTGTTTGCCTATTGTGCAGAGGACGTCCGATGTCCTATAGGCTATCTTCTTCAAGGCTACTTACAATAAGCAATCCTAGGCTATTCAAGCTATGCCTAAGTTCAAGTTGCCACTCTAACAGACACGCAGGCCCATTAGTCACCTTGACTTAGACTTAGGTTATGGATTCAAGCAAATCTAGGCTAAGATGCAACACAGTCAAATGAGCGTAGTAAGCAGGCGAAACTGTAAAAGACATCAACACAAATGTGAAATTAAAGTTGGCGTAAACAAGGTCCACAAAACAAGTAGAATAGAAAGTAATTTGTTTACAAACCTATTGACACAGATCGATTGCATCTCGCGTACCTGAAAAAATATTATTGAGATTAGAACAGATGATTTGAATATGAACCCAACATAAACGTGTATAAGACGGTGTCACTTTTAGCCTTAAAAGTGTCACTTTTTACACCGAAAGAGTTTTGTACTTGAAAGAGTTTTTAAACGATGCACAAAACTTGTTAAGAGTTTTTAAACGATGCACAAAACTTGTTAACTCTAAAACGTTATGCATCATGAATAAAGATTGTGCATTGCGATGCACAAAAACATTACTTTTTATATTACAACTTTGTGCATCGTGATGCACAAAACGTGTGCATCGCAAACATAATTTTTAAAAAGATTGAAATTACATAATGTTTAACAGCACAGATTCATAAAATAGTGGAATAACACGAAAAATGTAATATTTTGTAAATAAAATTATTGTTTGTTACACATTTTCTTCGTATAAAATCATTGCATTGCCATTTTTGGCCATATACTTTGCACACTCAGTCATTAGCAATGCTTTCATCAACATTGCAATGCATCAAAAATAGAATTTTTATACAAATATATACATATTTCACTCTATTTAGGAAGTGCGAAACAAAAAGTACATTTATAAAATGTATTATGTACTTGAAAACTTCTTCAACTTTGGAGGATAAATGTCTGAGATGATATAAAATCCTGGATCCAAACTTTTCTGTGAAGATTTTGCTAAAAGATATGTGTGAATGCTTCTTGGAACTCAGATCCGACTCCACTGACTAACCGTAAGTAGTAGTAGATGTTACACAACCTATTTGATTTGTTGAAAAAATATTGTGCAGCGGATGGATGCTGTTGGTACTAACGTCATTCAAGACATTGTTGCTCTGTTTTTGAAACCCTAAAATATATTCGGCAATACTAACCTGACATATCGTAAAACATCCTACAAACTTGTTGGAGGTTGAGGACGTCTCTGAATGACAATGCAGCAACTATTTGGAATATAACCAATAGAATCTCATAATGTTTTCAAAAGTTTTTGCAAAATTTTCGAAGGGTTTTATGATTTTTTGCTCTGTTTTTGAAGTGAAGATTACTATGTTTTTGAAGTGAATATGGTTAGTTTGTTTTTGAAGTGAAATTGTGCATCGCAAGTGGAAAAATGTAATTTGTGCATCGTCTTATGTTGCGATGCATCGTTTTTTAGTTTTGCAGCCGTTCTGTGTTTTATGTGCATCGTGTTGTGTTGTGATGCATCGTTTTTTGTTGTTGCGATGCACAGCGTGCACTGTTCCGTGTTTTTAAAGAGCATAGATGACATTTTGCAAAAAAATGTCATTTTTCGATTGAAAACAATTATGGTGGTTTTTAGCGATTGAAAATTATCTAAAAGGGGCCGGCCTGAATTTTGCCAAAAAATTTATGCCTGTAATCTGAATAAACCTTTCAACTTTACCCTCTATATATGCTATAAACATCTTGACTATACTCAAATATTTTTGTAATTATAACCAACTCCAATACTACTTATATATCTCTTAATTATTAGACTTTTTAAACGTAAACCCTTTGGGTGTGGAACGGAGTGAGTAATTTGTTTTTAAAAGATGTGTATTTAGCAAAATTTGGTTACAATATACTACTTATATATCTCTTAATTATTAGACTTTTTAAACGTAAACCCTTTGGGTGTGGAACGGAGTGAGTAATTTGTTTTTAAAAGATGTGTATTTAGCAAAATTTGGTTACAATATTTAGCGCCTAGTGTATATCAATAGGTAAACTAGACTAACTAGTTGTAAGGTGAACTCATTCGCCGAGTTGATATGGTTCGAAAAGGGGAGTAATATTGTTTAAGCTTCCAAAAATCAAAACAAACTATCTAGGGAGTTAGGCCGGCCGTTGCCCCTCTCATGTACCATAACAGACACGTGTGTGTGTGTGTGTGTGTGAGAGAGAGAGAGAGAGAGAGAGAGAGAGAGAGAGAGAGAGAGAGAGAGAGAGAGAGAGATATGCATGACCCTAACTCCTTACAACTTGTGTCTGCTCAATCAACTATCTATATACTACATAAATCCCATGAGAGCAAGCAAAATATGCATCAAAATTTTCTTGAGTTGGCCAACAAACTTAGTTTGATCAAACATATATGTTGGGAAAGAGATTTTTCCGTGTTATTATTTTCTTAATGGTTCTGGTTCTTTTAAAGGAAGGAACTACCCTCGCAAGAGAGCACCCACAGCCGCTGGAAGGTAGTATTTTTGTTCAGCAAGTGGAACCCATTTCGTAGTCAATGGTTTCAATGCCTACTGGTTAATGTACATGAATGTCTACTGGAATGGAGAACTGGAGTGACGGCTATGACTTGGTGTTGGAACAAAGCCCTTCAACGGCCAATGTCATCGCTCAACAATCACACAAGATCTCATCACTTAGCTCTTAATTAGCTGGATCTGAGCTATATATTCTTTGTGCTTGATTGTGAAAGCACCAATCGAATTTCACCTCTACTAATTTAGAGGCTATAAAAAACTGACTACCTTTAAAGAATACTATTTTCAACCTCCAACATACACAGTCGCAATCATAATTCATTCTAGTAAAGAGTTTACCCTAAAAAACAGATTTAGAGAAGCTGCGAGTTTTATACTCCTATTAGTATAAAAGACCCATCGAAGAAGATGTATTATCAGACCATCTGGAATTTTACTTGTGGTTCAAAGCGGCCTCAAGCCATCATCAAATCAAAAATGAATAATGTGAGTAAATAGATACACGGCATATTCTCTACCATACAACCATTTATCATCAGATTTTTCGCAAAACAAAACAAGGTTTGTTGACTGAAACTAATACAAAGAATCAGTGTGTTTCAGCAGCTTTAAATTCCTAAAATAGTCCTTATCTGATCTGGGGGATGCCTTGCCAATGACTTGGGATCGGGATAACGATTCTTGGGATCCAAGATTGCCTTGTAAATAAGTTCATAAGCTTCCGCCAATGATCTGGCTACCTGAGTAGAAGCCTCCGAGCGCAGCCCTGGAACCTGTATCTGCTCGAATTCGGGTAGGGAGCTTTCACTTCCTAAAATGAGCCCAAAGAAAGCTTTTAAACCCTCTGCGAGAGAGGCAGGCGATGTGTCCTCAATCTCTGATAACGGTGGCCCGGACTCCTCGGAGTTAACTGACTTGTGGAAGTGAGGCATCATGTATGTCAAACTACATCTTTTTAAAATGTCTTCGACTTCTTTTTCCACAACACCCCGTACGTGAGTATCTATCATCACTCCCAGTTTCTTCACGTATTCAGATGCAACCTCATGCGTTAACAATGGTTTTTGGATGGCACATAAGCAGTTGATGAGAAAAATCTTCGATGGTGTTTCTTTATTCTGCATGATTTCAAAATCAGGTTATGTGATGCCATAGCAATCAACCAAAATCCAGATGTTAGCACTTGAGGGAGATGACTGGATGGATTAGTATAACCATCTTATGCATTTAAGGACATAAAAAAAAGGATACATGTGGAATTGGCCAAAATAATCAGAGATTCAGAGAAGATGGTTCGCTTACATTTGGAAAATGTCCAGGGAATATCCCACCAAGAATCAATTGGGACATACTTAGAGGGATACAGTAAATACACAAGTGCAAACCTGAGGTGAAAGCGCAGAGTTGTTCGTCAAAATAGCATCTACAGATGATCTACGAGATTGGCCTGGGTCGGAACTAGTTCTACTTCTTCTAGATGACTGGATGACTCCCTTCGACTTGTATGCTTCCGCCCATTGCTCGCACATCTTGAATACACAAAAAATAACGAGATCAATCAATATTGCTTTATTTATTTATTTATTTATTTTTAATCTAGTCACTCAGTTCACCATCTGTAAATGTCAAGGCAATCAGCATGATTCAATCTAAAGTGGTCTAATGAAGAAAATGCAGTTAACTTTAAACAATGTATACATTATGGAAGAGAATGATCCTTGGAAATTAAGTAACCCAGTTGACCATCTAATAAGGTCTGGGCAGTCAGCATGATTTGATCCAGGTGGACTAAAGATTGAAAATCAGTCGTCATTGTAGGTGGCTGACTCAGTTGCAAGGCTTGAGAAGCTATCTTGAACAAATTATCCTGACCCTTACTGCGGCATTTGATTGTAGGAATATATCAAATAATAACTGGAAGCAGAATCAGCTTTGCATTCTACTGAGGAGTGTTGTGCCATAATGAGGCCTTAGATAATTTTTAAACCTATCGAAGTTTGAATTTGTGTTGGCAGAGACCAAAAAGAAGTCCACTATAGGACAGATTTCTTTGATTAGAGTGAGAATTCCAAAAATAATATTCTTATCCTTTGAGGAAATAATAAAGGTCATTTGGAGCATATCCTAAATTTCTGCACTTAAGTATAGATCAATGAAACCAGTGGAATCAGTTTTGAAGAAACATCGATCTTAGGGAACTAAGAAAATACAGCGGTTGCCGCAAATCTGCTATCATGGCAAAGCAGGAAGAAGACTCTTCACAATTCATGGTTGCATTATTGGCACCCAAGGCTTCCAACCTCTGCTATCCTTACGCAGTACTATTGCTACACTTCTTTGGTTGTGAAAATTCTTAGATCATGACCCAAAGAAGGATTAATGGTAGGGAAATGTACATGAATTGATTGTGTACTTCTGCAAGATAACGTACAGCAAACTAGAAAATTTGGTCTCAGGCAGTGCAACAAGCCTAGCAGCACAGCACTGTAGCACTTCAAAGACAGTTGCTAATTCAATTGAAAAGCTAGAAGCAATTCAAAGTACACCTGGAGATTCCAGCAGGGACCACTGCATAATGCAATCCACTAACAAAATTGGCTCAAGTTCTTTCTTCATCGTAGCTGACCTCATCATCCAGGACCCATGTAGATGCTTGTTGCTTATTTTGTTAGTATTAATTTTTAGAAGTCCTTTTGCGGAAACATTAGGTACTAATGTAATAATGCATCAAAAATGCCCCAATGAAGCATTTCCATCGAGTATAAAAAGATAGACACCATTTGATGCCAAAAGCGCATACCTTAATAATAGGATCCAACAAGGCAGATATTACTGGATCAAAGGCGAGCTTTTTCCCTGATGCAGGAACCATCATACTGTGATGGATTTCAATTAATTCAAGCAATGTTGAAATTCCATCTCTCACTGCATCTGGTGGGGAGAGATCAACAGGAACCAGGGCTGCAAGTCGCAAATTCTTCTCTCCACGAGTTTTTAAAATGTCAAAAAATGTCTTTTGAGAAGCATCCTTGAATGCCCAAAGTGTCTTGCAAAGAGCAGTCTCTGTTCCTAGCAGATCCGAAATCTACAAGAAAAAAGATAGTTAAAATGAGAGAAGAGTTCTGGAAGAAGAAAGTTCATGTATAAGATGAGAGTATTTCAATTTACGGTGTAACTGTAAAACTCCAGGATATTGCTGAGTTTATACGAAATTATAAGATTTTGTGCTTGAGACTGCAAAACTTGTTCAACTCTCGCTTTAAGAGGTCGGCAAACTCCTTCAAAGATCCTGTCTAGAACAAATGTTAAGTCGGTTTCTGCCTTTTCTAAATTACTCTCTGAGCTTCTTGAGAATTGGCGAGCAGTTGGTCCAGTATTTACCACTGCATCTGGATCAAGCAATACAAAGACAAGTTCTCTTTCAGATGCCAGGGCCTACGTGAGGAAAAGAGAAAATGATTCATTCATAGTGATACCCAAGTAACAATATTTTTATTTCTTACTTTTCTGAAAAGAGTAAAAGCAGAAACCAATGTAGAATCACACACCTGATGCAGCCACCCTAGCATGTCGCCCACATATCGTAACGGGTCATGAGCATGAACTTCAATTGGCCTGGGCATTCCGCCAGGTCCTCCACGTGTAAGAGCAATTATAAATCTTCTAAACACTGCATTGTGCCTCATATTTGCTACCTGCAGATTACGAACTGACGAGTGAATACAAACCTGAGTGAAAGCTTAGAAACTTCAATTATTCTGAGGTTCTCTTTCCACATAATAATCACCTCTTCTGCACAATACTTGAAAAGCACAGGCCTTTCTTTCAGACAGCGAACCGCTGTTCTCAGAAGCTCACTAACTTCAGGATTATCAGTGTCACCTAATCTTCTGCACTCTGTTTGAACCCACCTGGATGAAAGACAAAACATCCATGTGTCATACAAAGCAAGCACCAGGAAGATATGGTAAACAAGTTGACACGATTCTATATACTTTTGCCTAGTGGAAGACTAAATAAGGTAAACACAGCATAAAGGAGATCAAATACAGCAAAGAGCAAGATTTCTACAAGTAATAGGGACCAAGTTTCCCACACTGCCAGAAGCCAAATTGTCAACGTTTTCTATTGTGAATAAACATGGAAGCTTATTCTGAAGAAAAACCACCAACCAAATTACTGAGCAACAATACTTTAGCAGTGGTAATTTGGTAGCAATGTACTCCCTCCGTTCCTAAATAAGTGTCCTGTTTTGACTTTTAAAAGTCAAATTCCTTGTTTTTCAAATAAAAATGTGACGTGTATTCTTCTATTTTTTTGAAAAACATAAAACGCGTAATTCGTAGTACACAAAATGTAATGCGAATTACGTGTTTTATGGTTTTGAAAAAAATAAAAAATTGCATGTCACATTTTCATTAGAAAAACAATCAATTTGACTTTAAAAATTCAAAACAAGTCACTTATGTAGGAACAGAGGGAGTATGTAATATTTCGAGTCCCTTAAAACATTTGCAAATAGTTGTGGCTCTAAAAGGAAGTTCTACTTAAAATTAAGGGGAAGAAAGAAAACAGAAAACTGACAGATGATCTGATCACCAAATTTCCGAGAAAGTTACTGAAACTGAGATGTCTAAAGAAACTTCTATAACAAGAAGCATATCAAAAAATGAATAGATTTACGTGTGTAGGCTTCAACTTGAGTTTCACCTGCACAAACGCTCATAAGCCCCTTCTTGGTAAACAGCCATCATATCCATGAGCTCCAAACCTGCACGCTGTGAACGTCTTTGGAGTGAGAAAGATTTTTTCCTTCAAAAACGAAGAGAAAGTGAGGCAAAGGACGCCAAACTAAAAATGTAAATGAGCACCAAATGTGGTTCAAATTGTAGTTATTGCCCTCAACAGTTTGGCATCAAAGAGAGACGAGATGTTTAGAAATTATCAAATCCATTACTTACAACCACAACTAAGCATAAAAATTGCCTGGAAGTGGTAAGCATGCACAGCTATGCATGGCGCACAACTGCATGTGGGCGTGAGCAGCCCCGGGGGGTGCGGGGTAGTATGGAAGATAGTTGGGTAATATAGATTGTGACTGTTCTCTAACTCGAAAAATCCTTTTACTACCACTTTTTTTTCCTACTCTGTGTGATTAGCCATCACCTTTTTAGGATTCTATCTTCACAGTAAATATGATTAAACTTCTCCAACTCATCATCTTCCATAAAGGTCCAAGGTGCAAAAGGGTCACTCTAGGCCTAGGGCCAAGGCACTAGGTGTGCTTGTGCCTTTGACAAGTTAGTGCAGATAGAACAAAAAATCAGGAAAATAGATTTTGGTTTTGGTCGGCAAGGTGGTGCGTCAGGAAAATAGATTTTGCCAAGCAAATATATCCAAACAAACTTGGACCTTCTATGCATGATAGATAAAGTAGAAGTGATTGAAATACTCATCCAACTATGGATCATCAATCCTGTAGTTCTTATTTACCCTCTAAATCTAAATCCTCAGTTATTGGTGTAGCCGTGTAGGTTAACTAGTTTACTTCCTTTGAACAATACACACAAACATAGTTCTTTATTTTATTTTATTGGTATTATGTATTATCTAATAATTTAGAAGGTAGAAATATTGGCTCCATACAAGTAAGAATTGTCAAACACATATTCATCATCTATAAAGAATCTACATCCATCCCCATTAGCACTCATGAAGTGGCAATATTAAGGTTTCCTCTTCTTTAGTTAAACTTCAACATAACCTCAAAATGGTAAAGCTTGCAAGTATAATCTTACATATTAGAACAAATGCAGCTAATGGTAAGAAAAGGTCAAAAGAAATATGCACGCCTAGGTGATGCCTGGAGCCCGGAGCCTATACGGATGGGGGTTGGGCCTGTGACAGGCAAGGCACACAGGGTGAGCCTTGGGCTTGCCATGCCTTTAATACGGTGCTTCCATCCAAATTTTAAACCACCATAATCAATTCAATTCGAATTGTAAAATTATATTAAGGTTGAAACCTGATTGTTAAACAATCACCAACTTAGAAAAATAGGAAAATATTAGTCACTGAAAGATGCATTTGGTCATATTATAATTGCCGTTTGAAGGAAGGCCATTAAACACCATCCATGGTGACAGCCTTTCCAGTCTATATATACTTTACTCAGTCCATGTTAAACGTTATTCGATTTATTTTAACTCTAGGGTTACCACGTTGAACTTTATTCGATTTATTTTGACGCTAAGGTTCTTGCTTTTTAATACTCGACAAATTAGGGATTCAAATAAAAAAAAAATGACAAATTAGGGATTCACAAAAAAAAAAAAATACTCGACAAATTATTAAACCATAAAGGGCTTAAACCATCCTACCCTTTTGATGGCATGTCAGTATTTACCCATTCTGCTACAACAGCCTTGGCTCTAATGTATTTGAGTATTTAACTACCCAATCCATTTAAGTACACCAGAGTACCTTCTTCAGACAGACAATGGAAACATCGAAACTCAAGTTTATCATAAGCTAGAAACATACCTATAGCAAAATACGTCTACAGAGAGAAATGTGCACGCACCAACCCACAAACACACACACACAGATTACCTGGTGATGGGTCCTGAGCAGGACTTTACAGTTAGTATGGATCGTTTGAACATGACTAAGTGCCTTGAAAAAATTTTCATTCAAGTCTTCTTCCCTCAGTGCATTAATCTACAAAAGGAAGAGCTGCAATTAATGAGTATAATCATAGCTGGATTATTGATTTTGCAGAGCCAGGGACAAGTTGAAGCAAAACCAAATCACGACCTCTTCATTGGAAAGCTGATAATCACGTAGGAAGCATGACGCAATCTCTTGCCTCTGCATAGTGATTTCAAGTTCATGTTTGAGCCTTTCTGTGGTACTGATAATATCTCCAGTGGTAGCATTACAATTGTTCAAAGACTTCGCAATCCTGCATGTTACAAGCCTTGAGCTTACACGTGTGCCTTTCAAGAAAATTCTCTATAAACCAGCGAGCGAAATCTGACTCTAAGTTGCTCTATGAAAAAATCATAGAACATTTTCTTAACGCTTTTCTCCATAGAAAAAAGAAATCAAAACAAAAACATGGGTACAGGTACTAATTGTTTTATTAAATCAGTCAAGAGCAGAGAAGTTCAGCCGAAATACAGGAGGCTCACATCTTTATCAAGAAAAGTAGGTAACCTGGTAATCGTCCCAGGTGTTGTGGTGTAAAAAGATGAATAATGCAATTCAAGAGTAGTATTTCATTTTTGTATGAAAATGCTGTCAAATGTTTGGAGTAGTATAAGTGATTCACGTTCGGTCCCAAAATAAGAGCCCCAGTTCCTTTTTTCAAACCAATTGTCTATGGTTCCCTATTTAGTTGTTAGAAAGAGAAAGTAATTGGTCCCATTGATTTGACACCCCTTGAGGATAACTTAAGGGTATTAAAGAACATGCACATAGAGTCAAATACTTTCTTAAAAACCGTGTAAATTCAAAAGGGGACTCCTATTCGGGACGAGGAAGTATATTTTACTTATCAAAAAAGAAAAAAAGAGTAGTATCTTATATCACATGGCCAACTTAGAGTTCCATACTTCTAGGGGGTGGCTCCAAGATTTTATGGGCACAAGCATCCATATAAATTTAGTCTTTTGTTTCATCTTACCTGCATGTGGCCCTCGGTTTACAAGGTACTTTTTTTTGCAGGTAATTGGATTCAATTTTTTATTTTACAGACGTGATTATAAGCGGTGAGAGAAGCCTCGCTGGGCTGCCTTCAACATGGTCATAGGCAAGAAAATATAAAGCCAAAATGTAGGCATGGATTGGAGAAAAAAAACAAAACACTTTCATCTACATCGGTGGACTAGAATATGTTTAATATGCATTAGAGGATAGCGAGTTCCCAATTGAAGATACTTCACATGTCTGTTTCACAAGGAAAATAGCTCAAGCTCATTACCATTTCAAACAAGGGTTGTTTCAACACCATATACAGAGGACAAAAGCTCCAGCCCCAAAGAATTTGGTGGAATGGAAGAGTGAACTTGACAAATATGAAAGATTGGACATAGACAGTTCTTTGGATTCATTACACCCATCAAAACGACCTAAAGTACAAAAGTAAACCAAAAACTAAGTATTGCACTATATCAACCTGCCTTCAGCCTCAAAATTATTAGAAGGGTCTAAACAATAAAAGCTTATAGCATACGTCCTCAATTGAGTCTAGAAGTAATAACATACTAAATTTTAGTTTATTTTTATTGGAAGCAATAACATACCAAATTGTAACAAGGACTACAAAATTCATTCAAAAAATCAGCAGTCACTTCGTGTTTCAAACCTTCATATTAAGCCATATATGCATTGGTGAAGCCAATTTTTTATCTAAAAGGGGTCAAGAATATACGAGGCAGAGAAAGTTACACGTTAATGTTTAGATTATTGTAATTGGGGGAAAAATTATAAGTATGAAAATTTTTTTCATAACTAAATGGGGGGGGGAGCAAAATGTGAGAAAATTTTCATTTCCAAGTACTAATCATAGTTTTCCCTAAAACAGCAATTTCTAATTGGCGATTTAGATTGCTAAGGGTGGTAAAAAAGAATTTTGTAGGACCAGGGGAAGGGGGAGTGCACCCCTTATAATATCTATAGCTTCATACCTGCATATGTGCATACCTCTCTGTTCTTCGGATCTCTTATTACTTAGCTTTTATAGTCTGTCACTCATTATAAGGGTTCATTGTACATAATACAGACATATCCAAGCTACCCGTTTCCATAATAGCATAGATAGCACAGATATATTCAGGCTACTGATAACTTTTCAAACACAAGCATCTAGCATGTTTAATTGACTTTCCGGATATGTTTTCAATTCATTTATTATTCACGAGCAATATTTTGAAATCATTTTTTCCAAAAAATGACTGGGGATTAGCTTTTATTCACAACAAAGTGGTAGCATGGATATAAACTAAGGGTTGCCTGACAGCAGTTCTGTCCATCGCCCAGATAGCCACCACCCAACAAAATGAGTGAAACGTTTTTAATAGCTGGTCGTAGTGCCACCACCTGTGCTGACAGCCATAGGTTTGGGCATCGGATTTTGTGGATGGTTTGTTTAACCTACTTCAATTCCGGGATCAAATGCCCCTCATCCTACGAGATGTCCCAGTGTTTCCACACACGCTAGGCGTGCTTTTGTTTCTTATCTCAAAGCCCAGATTCAATGTTATCTTTCTTTCCTTTCCTAAAACTTATTAGGATACTTCTTGTTTCAAGGGGAATCAGGTTGATCAATACTGTTGAACTTTACCTTATAGAAAAAGCTATGGTTGCTGGTTTATTTTACTCATGATGCTCAATCCACCCCAACAAGTTCCTTTACAGAACACAACATATTGGACTTTACATAACTTTGTGTTAAGGGCCGCATCAGTCTTGACCCTTCTGTTTCAGTGAAATATCAGACCCGATTAACATGCATTGGACTACCTTCTTATCCAACTTGTTTGTGGAAGCTTTTTTCTTGCCCTTTCTATGTTCTTAGTAGAGAGCGCTGATGACCACCAGCAATCAAACTAAAGCCCCAACATTCATGCCCAACTATAAGCCTTGTCTGTTTGACGAAGCACCCCTAATTAGCCCTGGATTCACATAACCTTGTTTCTGGAACTGAAATGACAAGGCAGTATATGTTTGACTGGACAATGCTGTTAAAACTGCTCGTGTAACACGGAGACTGGATGGCAAATCTTCCTCAAGCTCTGAAACGTGTAACTCCGTCACAGCAATTGATTGATGAGTATACAGCCACTTAATTGCTCAATCCCTCATGAGACTGCAGTTACAGAAGCAATCAGAACCAGAACCTCTTTCTAGTTGGATTCCAAATGGAGCTATCGCCTTTAAGCTGAAGCCCCTGGCACCACTGATTTGTGAGAGTCTGTTCATCATCTTGGTAGACGTCCTATCCTTGTCCTCAGCTCGTACAAGAAAAAGGTAATATTTCGTGTTCCCTAGCTAGTAGCTAGCCAGAATATACCTGTTTCTGCATTACTCATCTGGACCCCAAGTTCCACGTTTTCAAGTTGTGTGACATTTATGTCATCTCCTTTGAGTGCATCTCAAGGCTCATTGAGCTGTCGACAAAGCACTAAAGCATAGAGCAGAGAGCATTGTGATGCTACCATTCTCCATATTTATTCATCTCATCAACTTCAAAAATATAATGGAAAAAACATGATGATCCACGTATGTAAGGTTTATCCAGATTATGTTTATTCCCATTTCCCACACATAAAAAAATTAATAATAAAAATTCCTGCACTTTGGTCCAGACAATAAAATGGGGTTTGGTTTAGAATCATTCTGAGAAACAATACTACAGTTTCAAAGAGAAATTGTGTTTCAGTCCAAGAGCAGGAGTATGCTATGTTCCAAGATTTAAGTCAAAAACCATCACAAATCATGCTGGGTTGCATTCGACTCAAGTTATACCCTCAGTATTACTCACAATAGATGTAAATATCACCGACTAAGATGCCTTAACACGCATGATTATTTAGCTTGGTGCCTACTTTGCATCAGGGTTATTCATTCAAAGGATTGCTTAAATAGAGAATGAACATAAATTTACATTTACAAACCAAGAACTAAACCAATAAAGATACCAATTATGCATAATTCTAGTGAGATTGAGTCTATGCAGCCACAGATATAATTCCTCATGAAACAAGATCCAAAAGAAATGAGAATAAGAAACACTTCTTAGTTGGAATCTTGTAATGGCACCTCAGTTTAAGCTGAAGCTTCTGATTGACAGGTTAATGTAAGGGCTTCTGTTAATGGATGAGTTAACCGAAGGAGTAGGATAAAACATACTGGTTTACAATCCCTAACCATAGAAGGAACTAGTATACATACTACAACTCACTTGTTGTCACATTATCATATTGACCATCCGATCATCTCTATGTTTCCAACTTGTGCAATATTGTGTTCATCTCCTTCTACTAGACCAATCCTCTCAGTCTTTGCCATAGCACACAAAAAGCATAAAAGTAAGGGGGAAGGGGGTCCATAATGGGCATTATGGGAGCACATTAGGTTTATTTGGAGACATAGAAAATCTACATAAAACGATTATGATGACACAAATTGACCTGCACAATTTTGGGTTTGCATGGACCAGTAGGATGCTGAATAGAGCACCAATTAATTTATGAACCAACATTGTTCTTTGGCGGGATTTTCACTTAATTTTTGAAGTCCATTAAAGAATCAAGATTGTTGAATTCACAGGAATTGACTTCCACTTGAAATATTCAGTCTGGTATGATGCAGTACTCTCCTAATCGCATCACATCATCGGCTTCCATAAAAGGTTGGGATGGTTTCATTAAATTTTTATCATCCAATTCGTATTTCCAACCAAAAGAAAAAATGAAAATTATATACTTCTCCAGATTCTTCAAAAGATTTAAATGGCTTGATTTATATTTTGTTATTTCTAATTATATTTTGGAAACACAATTCTGAACTTCAAAAGACAGTATATGCTTCAAGTCTAAAAGGCAAGTGTATTGTGCTCTGATATTATTGCCCATACAGGCTTTACAATCAGAAAACATTTTAACCTGAACATTACTGCCTACAAAAACAATGCCAGGTTTCCCGAAGGATACATGTCAATTTTGACTCGCAAGTGATGTGCCAGTTTACTTAGTGGGTTCAAAAACAAAGTAATAGGTTCATAACCAGTTACAATCAAAAACATCAGTTACTAGTCAAAGTTGGAATTTTATTTTGGTATACCTAGCATTAATCCACTAAGATTGAACTAAACCACATGATTATCGGGAACCCAAATATCCAGCCTAACGAGATGAATGTGGATTGCCAATACTCTCATTGTCAAATTCGATTGGGCTACTTTCTTGGATCCCTAGCATTACCACACACAAGAATGCTATTGGTAGGATATCATTTAGTTGTGGGGTGACCGACTGAGCAATCACATGCTTGATTCATTTGGCGTCAAAGTTTGGATATTATATGAAATCCAGATCATTTACCCTAACATTATACCAACAGTATTCATTCAAAGTCATGCGCACGAAATGATAACTAATTTATAATTTAAAAGATCAACCAATTATATGTATTACATAAAATCTTACTTGTCGCAGCATTCGGCAAGGGCATTAACCTCCTCTTCAACCCGATCCAATGCCTATATCAAAGAAGAATGACCAATTACGCATAATTCTAGAAAGAGAGAGAGAGAGAGAGAGAGAGAGAGAGAGAGAGAATAGACCTGTTGGGCAGCATCGGAAGCGAGGAGGAATTCGTGGTTGATGGAGAGACCACGTTTGACGACGGTTGATCGGAGGTTCCGACGAGCTGCTGGCGTGTTCTCAGTGTAGAAACTGGAGAGAGTGTTGAGCGATGAAAGCAGATCTGGACTGTCCGTCCGGGTCTCTAGTACCTTCTTCAGCTTTCTCGATAGTCCCGGCGCTAGTGCCGCCGTCGTCCCCATCTCACTGTGGCCTCAATTTCTCTCTCTAAGTATATGTATAGATACAGAAATATGTATAATTATATGTACACCGACGACTATCACCTGATTTAAATTTGGTTCTCTCTCTGTGTTTTCAGTTATCCCTCTCTTTCCTTTACTGTGTGCAAATGCAGTCTCTGCCGATCTCCCTCTCTTTCCTAAGTAACGGTTTACTTTTCAGATGTGATGGCCGGTTTGGTGATCGCGGTCCGGTTCGGTTAATATTTTGTAAAAATATAATACTCTGGTTCTTATAAATTTTGAGGTTCACTATTAGCACCACTTTTTTCTATTAATACACTATTTTTCTTAATACATCCCCTTCACTAATTTTATATCAACATAATTTTTAAATAGTATACACCACTTAACATTTTCTATTTTATCCCTCTCAATTAACTCATTATTTCTTTCCCAATACACTCACTCAATATTATCACACTCACCCCAATTTCTTAATACAGTAACCATACAATAACCAAAACAAAACACTGCCGCCAACAGAAGCAACTCTGATTTCGAGATGAAGAAGGCCCTGAGTATGAAATGTATTCTATTTTTATGTTTAAATAGCAATTTCGTTTTAATTTTTGTGTTAAATTTCATTTTAGTTGCAATGTATATGGGATATATTAGGTTTCTTCTCATTTTCGATTCAAGACTGGTTTGAGGAACACCACAGTAGTATTCGGCAAGGGCTTATCGAACATCCTTGTGATGTTCTGCAACCCCAACTATTCTGTAGGTGCTTCTCGAACACCACTGTGGTGTTCTGCAGGTGCGTCCCGAACATCACTGGTATGTTCTGCAGGTGCTTCTCGAACACCACTGTTGTGTTCCTCAAACCAGTCCCGAACAAATTTCGACCTAGACATACGTAAATGCATAAAAAAAATCGAAGTAAAGTGAAAAATTTGTAGTATAATGAAGTTAACGTAGGAAAGAATTGAAGTGAGTAGAGGAGAGGAATGAAGTGAGGAGATTGTCCCTTGACAATGACATATAATCCCTGGCAATGGCGTAGAATCGGTTTATACGCAATTGTTATAGCTTATTATGGAGGAGGGTGTATTGAACAATTGTTTTGTGGGTGTATTTAGAGGTTTAGTGGGTATCACAATATAGTGGTGAGTGTATTTAGTAAGAAAATGGTATTTATGTCTAACAAAATAATAATATTTTTATAATTTATTTTATGAGGTGTATTAATAGAAAAATGTGGTGCTAATAGCGTCACTCATAAATTTTTTATAAAGAACTGGAATTATACCAAGATGTACTAGAATCAATTTTTTGATTCTGTTCTTATTGGTCCGCTCCTACACGTTTTTTGATTCGATTGATTTTAAAATGTTTTATAAGTTTTAAAATCAAGACCGAACCAATTGGTCTGTTTTACTAAAATTCAAGCTTGAACAAAGTATATCCTCAGCTTGACCTATTTATAATTATTAAAAATAAAATAATAATGTATTGAAAAATATAAGCATTATTTATAAAAATTATAAATATTTTAGTTATATAATCTAAAAATTTCCTTTTGTTATCACATATTAATATTTTTGTTTTATCATTTTATAACTTTAATATACATTTTATTAGGTTCTTTTGGCAAACATTATCAATTGTTTCAAAATTTTAAATTACTTAAGAGTTTTATAACTAATGAGCTAAGCTCGTTAGCTGGTAAAGAAGGTTAGAGCATCCACAGCAGTCACACCCAATATCACACTCTAAACACCTCGTTTTCTATTCTAGTTTTATTTTTTTAACACTCTAAAAAAGAATTCACTTCAACAAGCACTCTCTATACGACCCTCTAAAAATTTAATCTCTCTCTTCTCAACTAACAAACCTAACTACCACTATATTTTTCCTCTTTTATTTATATTTTTCCACCATAATTAAAATAAAATATTTTAAATTTTAAATTTTATATACTATAAAAAATATATTGTACTCCCTCCATCCCTAAATTATTGTCTTGTTTGACCTGACACACGGATTAAGAAAAAATAATTGACTTGATTATTAATATTGGTATAGTGTGTAGTTTTTTTTAATGGTCATGTGTATATGGCTCATAATTAAAATAGGGAGAAAAGTGAGGTAAAATGATAAAAGTGATGTCCTAAAAAAAAAGTTTCAAACAAGACAATTATTTATGGACGGACAAAAAAAGAAAGTAAAACAATAATTTACGGACAGATGGAGTATATTTTAATAATTTCCATTCCAATATATTAAACAAAAGTATATTGTGCTTAAATAAAGTGAGGAGAATGGAGGATTTAAGTTACTATTCATGTTAAAACTCATTCTATATTTGAAGAGTGGTTTAGTTGGTTTTACAGGAAGAGGATGGACTAGAGGGACCATTGTGGGATTAAGGGGGAGTAAAAAAACTTTAAAATTGCTTTTAGAGGGTTGAGGGAGTGAGCTATTGTGGACGCTCTTAGATGGAGCTCATTCGTTTGGTAAACAAGTCAGACTTAATTATTTCTAAAGCTCGTTTACTTAATAAAGTGAACTTGAATAAACGTAAATTCCGGTTAGCCCGGTAAACGTTTACAGACCTAGTTGTAAGTATTAGAAAGTGCGCTGCGATAATCGCGATGCCAAAGTGGTGCATCGCGATGCCTTGGTTGCTCATCGCGATGCTTTGGTTTCTCATCGCGATGCCTTGGTTGCTCATCACGATGATTAACCCACGCGATGCTTTGAATTACTCATCGCGATGCCTTGGATTACTGATGCGCACGTATTTTTCTTTCATTAATGGCATAATTGTATTTTGGTCCTAAAAATACCTTTTTCTGATTTTTAAAAAAGATGAGTGGACTGAGGCGATTACAAATGTTTAAAAAGGGACAGCACACTGCCAAGAACATCTCACTCTATTTTTGGACAGCACACTGCCAAGCTCGATTTGGATCTCGAAAATTGTATTTTTTGGTAGAAAAATTGTGCACAAATATAGTACTAAGTTAGGATAATAATATGATATTGATTTTAAACAAATTCGAAGCTTAAAACATAGATTAAAAGTGGCCAAAACAGCCCAAGAACAAGAAAAAACGGGATGAACTCAGAAAAATCGAATTTGATCAAATTATGATCAAATTCGTATTCTAGGCATGAAAATTGATCCCCAAACATGGCGAAGACTATATTAACAACATGAAATCGTTTACAAGTTTTCAGTTTCTTTGAAATAAAAGAGTGTTCGTGTGTGTGTGTGTTTTTTTTTATGTTTGTGTGTGTGTGTTTTTTTTAACGAATCTCTAAAATAAAAGAGTGTTCATGTTGCATAGGGACATTTTAGGAAGAAAATTATCAAAATGCCTTTTTCCGGTTAAGAAAAAAAAATGGTGGACTTTAGGGGTTAAACTTTTTGAAAAGGAGACAGGCCAACAATTTCCTGTTAAAATTATAGGGTGTATTACGGGTCGGTCCCTTTTCAAACATTTGTAATCGCTCCAGTCCAGTCATCTTTTTTTAAAATCGAAAAAAGGCATTTTTGGGGTCAAAAGACGATTATGCCATTAATGAAAGAAAAACACGCGCGCATGAATAATACAAGGCATCGCGTGGGTTAATCATCGTGATGAGTAACCAAGACATCGCGATGAGCAACAAAGGCATCGCGATGAACAACAAAGGCATCGCGATGAGTAACCAAGGCATCGCGATGAGCAACCAAGGCATCGCGATGAGTAACACAGGCATCACGATGAGCAACACAGGCATCGCGATGGGCAACACATGTATCGCGATGAGTAACCAAAGCATCGCGATGAGGAAACCAAGGCATCGCGATGAGCAATCAAGGCGCCGTTTGAATTTCAACTCCTGGAGAGGACTTGATTTTCGTTTACCTTTCGGGGGCGTTGCCATCGAACCCCCACGAGGGACGTTGTCCCCTCGATCCCTACGACCTGTCAGGCAGGTAAATCCCCGTTGCGTTGCCTAGCATACTGAGATTAGTGAATTAAAACTCAAATCATTGATTAAAGTCCCAAAATCAGTCTAAGAACATCTCACTCTGTTTTTGGACAGTACACTGCCAAGCTCGATTTGAATCTCGAAAATAGTATTTTTTTGATAGAAAAATTGTGCACAAATATAGTACTAAGTTAGGATAACAATATGAGATTGATTTTAAACAAATTCGAAGCTTAAAACATAGATTAAAAGTGACCAAAACAACCCAAGAACAATAAAAAACGGGATGAACTCAGAAAAATCGAATTTGATCAAATTGTGATCAAATTCGTGTTCTAGGCATGAAAATTGATCCCCAAACATGGGGAAGACTATATTAACAACATGAAATCGTTTACAAGTTTTCAGTTTCTTTGATTTAACTAAATATTTTTTTGTTTGTGTGTGTGTATTTTTTTTTTAATGAATCTCTAAAATAAAAGAGTGTTCATGTGCATAGGGACATTTTAGAAAGAAAATTATTAAAATGTTTTTTTCTATTTAAGAAAAAAAAGGGTTAACTTTAGGAGTTAAACTTTTTAAAAAGGTGACAGACCAGCAATTTTCTGAAAATTATACTATAAACTGGAAGGCCCCATCCAAAATTACCGGCCTTGAGCTCCAAATTTCACAGGCCCAAGGCTACAACTGATCCATAGGCAAACAGTGTAAAGGCTTTTTGGCCTCGAGTTATCCTTTGTTGCTCGTGCTTAAAGACCAGTCTTCATGATTGCAGTCTTATGATTGGAATACGTACCTTTCGTTCCTTTGCCTTCGCGTTTGTGCCATGCTCTAGGTTCAATTTTGTCTATTCTCTGGCTTCCTTTTAGATAAACTATCAGTTGATTTGTATATATATATATATATATATATATATATATATATATATATATGAAGGAGTATTCAATTATTACTTTATTTTTTAACCATCAATGGTTACTATCATTATTATCCATTGGATTAAAAATAAAAGGTTGAGATTTAATGGTTAGTTGAAAAATGCAATTAATGCAAGTAGGTGAGTCATTTAATGCAATTAATCTCAACCTTTCATTTTTGATCCAATGGATAATAATGATAGTAACCATTGATGGTTAAAAATAGTAACCATTGAATACTCTCCCATATATATATATATATATATATATATATATATATATATATATATATATATATATGGGAGTATTTAATGGTTACTTTTTATTTAACTATCAATGGTTACTCTCATTTTCAACCTTTGGATCAAAAATTAAAGGTTGAGATTTAATGCATTAAATGACTCATCTACTTGCATTAATTGTATTTTTCAACTAACCATTAAATCTCAACCTTTAATTTTTGATCCAAAGGTTGAAAATGAGGGTAACCATTGATGGTTAAATAAAAAAATAACCATTAAATACTCCCCCATTATATATATATATATATATATATATATATATACATATATATAACAAACGATATAAATACGAGTCGGACAAAAACATGAAACCGGTTCATTACAGCATGAACCGGATTAAATCTGTAAGATATTGAATTACATAGTTAAACAATACACATTCTTCCCAAATATTCCCTATTATACAAGCAATTGATTTCTATCTGTACAGTTGAAGCCAATGTGGCCTTTGGCTAATTCTACCTTTCATGCAATGTACACCCACCCCCCCTCCACCTCCCAACCCGCCAAATGAAATAAATAAAAGAACCCTTTGCTAAAAGTATTTTATTACTGAACACTAGCTCATCTCAACAATCCACAACGTATCTAATAATACACTTGAGGAGATGCATAAAACTCACTCTCACTAAACATCGGTCTCAAATCTTCTTGACGCATGAATTCTAAGGGAAATGAAACAAGAAACCCTCTCACTGACTTTAGTTTCTCCATCGGATCAGTTTCCAAGGTTTCTCCATCCTTGTTTGATTCAAGTTTTTTAGGAGCTACGCCTAAATCAATTGTGGTGTGTCCAAGTTTCTCTTTCCAGTAGGATGTACTTTGTCTAAGTGCCGATCTGCATTAGCCGGTAAAACTGAATAAATACATGATAATATATAAAAATTCAAAATTACAAGACCTGTACTCTGGCATATTCTGTACCTGGAGTGTATAAGATCATTTGGGATGCAAGAAAATACATCCTGATAAATCACGGAATTCCCCTGCCAAGTAAATGGATAAAACGTTAACCTTTGGACATGAGCAGAGAATGGAAAAAGCATAATGAACATTAGTTTTAGCCGTTATGATAGATGAATAGATCCAGTTCTGTTGAAAGTGGATCGTTTCATTTTTCAGGTTTGAGTGAACCAAAAAGCAAGTTAAACTTTTACTGCTTCTAGCATATAGTATGATGTTATCTGGCACAAAGAGAATATCTCCTTGTACTACCACTTCACATTAACGATTGATTGGGGTAAACTAAATCATAGTTAAGACAAGTCTTAACCATGAGGCATTCAACTTAACCAACCGAACTCAACTCAGCCTATTTCCTAATTACTTTGGATGGCTCTTCATTGCATCCCATGTAACAAGTCAAGTCAACTCTAGCTTCTGTCCTAACTACCTGGGGTCAGCTAAATTGTTCCTTATCGTCGTTCAATACTGTCCAATGCAATGCATGATTCTTTTTGTTAAGGCACAATCAATGATATCTTCTAAATTATTGTTTCTGTTAATTTTGGTCTTTCCCAACCTCTAACATTGTCTTAAATCCTAATCACTTTCCATAACTGGCACATTAAAGGGTCAACATTAAAGTGTCTGAACTCTCTCTTAAGCAAAAGTTTTCCATTGGATTTCATTACTGTCTCAAGCATGTGAATATTTCAAATTGTTCTATTTTCTAGTTTTCGCAGATGCATTTTTTAAGTTCTCATGTTGGCTACATATGTGCATGGGATTGTCTTTTTCTGAATTGACCAAAATTCAGTACCATAAATAAAGCATAACTGTAATTGTCCTATAGAATTTCCTCTAAGATTCTACACGTATATTGCAACCAAATAAAACTCCAGATGCATTTCTCCACTTCACACTGATATAATTCTATGACTAACATTATCTCCCATCTCTCCATCTTGATGACCCCATGGCCTTATGACAAAAGTATGTCACTTTATTATTTTTCTTGGTAGTCCAACTGAGCTGTACATCAATGTCTATTGTTAAATTTGCACTTGACATGCTCTGTATTATTCCTACTTATTTCAGAACCTCTCAATTCTAAAGATTCTCTTGAATCTCTGACAATAACCCCTATATTTGTCTCGTCAATTAGGATAGAGTCATCTACAAATCACAAGCATCAACTAGTGTTAGCTTGTGTAAGTTTAATCAATCCATTGATCACTAAGGCAACAAGATAAGGACTTAATCCTGATCCTTGAAGTGGTCCTACCATAACTAACCTCACTTCTTTCACTTGCTATACTTCTAACCATAGTCATAGCTTGATGATACATGCTAAAGTATCTCCATTTAACTCGTTTCTTTCTAATATGCATCAATTTTCTGTGTAGGCACTTGATCATAACCCTCTCTAAGTCAATAAAAAACCACACGCTATTCCTGTTTCTCCACTCTCACTTTCCATGCCCTCTTAACTTTTGGCCAATGATAGACACCGTTAATGGACTACCTTAAATCACAAATTACTGCACCTTCTTTAGAACACAAACAAAATCCTCCCTCCCTCACTTTAGCATGTATCATCGAGCTATGACTATGGTTAGAAGTATAGCAAGTGAAAGAAGTGAGGTTAGTTATGGTAGGAGCACTTCAAGGATCAGGATTAAGTCCTTATCTCCATTTAACTCGTTTCTTTCTAATATGCACCAATTTTCTGTCTAGGCACTTGATCATAACCCTCTCTAATAAAAAACCACACGCTATTCCTGTATCTCCACTCTCTCTTTCCATGCCCTCTTAACTTTTGGCCAATGATAGACACCGTTAATGGACTACCTTAAATCACAAATTACCGCACCTTCTTTAGAACACAAATTACCTCCCTCCCCCCCTCTCTCTCTCTCTCTCTCTCTCTCTCTCTCTCTCTCTCTCTCTCCCCCCCGTAACAATACAGTACGTGAGGTACTCACATAGGCCACGAATGCTCTCTTTTCTCAGCATCCATAGTCCCCTCCATTTCTCTTTCTCCTCTTCTCCCTCAAACCATAGTCGGATCATCTGGATAAATGAACAAGTTCAAACACAATATGCGAGGTACTCAGGCCACGAATGCTCTCGTTTCTCAGCATCCAAAGCTCTCCAGTGCCTCCAAAAAACTTCCCTATGGCATTCCCATCCACAACAGAAATGGTTCATGCATTTAGCTTCAAAGCTGACATTTCATGAGACCTCAACCATGAAACTTGTGACCAACACCGACTTAGAAAGATAGAAGCAACCAAAAAGAGTTTGTTTCAAATCTGATCCTTGATTGGCAAATGTGTGTTGGGATGATGGGCTTAGGTAAATGATAAATCTAATCTTGAATGACAATAATTTGGCTCGCCTTCCAAACAGTTCCTTAAGGTTCCCCTTGCAGTCGAAGGTGGGTCTAATCAAGGGGGGAGAGGATGGTGGTGGTGGTTGGTCATGGCGGTAAAGGTGCTTGAAGAGGGAGGCAGCCACTGATGAGAATATCATTTGCCCTAGGTCAAGGTGCAGATGGAAGATACTGAAAGATATAGATGAACCTATAATTATTAACTAGAGCGTGCACAACCAATTCCACACATACATGGGTCATGTGATCATTTTACATCCTTTTTGGATGAAATGATCCTAAGGCAATTTCCCTAGTTGCGAACATTCAAGTGTTCAAGAGGGTTATCTAATGACATTGATATTTAAGAGCATTTGTAAGTTGACACTAAAACTCTCTTGCTCCACTAATGAAGCATTTCTTTGACGTCATAATCTTCTTGTACAGTTTCTCTAATCTTCTTGTACAGTTTCTCAATATGACATAGATATTTAAGATCATTTTGTAAGTTGACACTAAAATTCTCTTGCTCCATTCATGAGGCATTTCTTTGATATCATAATTTTCTTGGAACAGTTTCTCTAGCCAAGATCAAGAGACAACAAGCATCTCCTAAGCCCTCCAAAGCCTCAATATGAATTCCATACAATCCTACGCTTAAAGCTACATTCACCTCAAACACACTAATTCTATGAGGAAAAAAAAAACATAATATCATTAGTGTCCTCATGGTTATTTTATTACTCTATAGACTATGACTATGCTTCTTTTACGTTCTACATTTAACAAACTCAATATATTTCCATCCTTAACTAGGACCCTTGAGCCTTTCTCTTCCTACTCCCTTCGTCCCAAAAAGAATGTCATACTTTCCATTTTTATTTGTTCCAAAACAAAGGTAACGTTATAAAATTTAAGCATCAAATGTTCATCCTTTTTCAATTTTTTTTCTTTCTTTTCAGAAACATTATATTTATCTAACGTGTCATGCAAAAAAATATATAACTTTAGTGCAATTAAAAAGCAAAAGCATGATATTATAAAGTTTGACTTGTCAAATGCGACTCTTCATTTGGGACGGAGGGATAACTAAAATCCCTACTTTTCCTCTCCCTTAACTTCGGAACTTCGCATACATTATTTTCCCCATCCTTTTATATTTAATTTAAAATAAAAATCACAAGAAAAAAAAGGAAAACCCCTTTCACTCTTATAGACCACGAAATCTCACATACTTGGACTGAATTTCAACACAGAAGTGACGAACACTAGATGAGAGTGTGCGAATCTTATTCTTTAGGTTTTAAATGCATACATACAGGTTGGATATGTATAATTTAAAATTTCACACTGGAGTCCATTTAGCTCCCAAAAAACTCCTTAACGGTCTATTAACAGAAACTAATGCTCTAAAATTAAACAACATGCTTACCCGTGCAGTTGCCAACCACAAATCTTTGTATGTACTGTCAGCTACAGGGTCTTTGATTTGAGAGATCTGGAAAAGCAAGAGGATAAGATACTACTAAATGCAACATAACAAGGTAATATTGATACTAATAATGAAGTAAAACAAGGTGGCAAGAGAATAAAGGACTGGAAGGGAAAGTGAGCATCTTCGCAACCAAAATTTTTATTGATAGATAAGATAATCTTAGTAATGAAGTTAAACATGGTGGCAAGAGAATAAAGGATTGGAAGGGAAAGTGGACATTTCCCCAACCATAAATTTCATTGATAAGATAATTTTTAATTGTCTTTTGGTTTTGATGCCTCCTCAAATTCAAATGATGAAGAATAGACATTCACTTGCTTTTAAGTTTGTAAAATGGTACTAACCTCCCTAGCACGAAGACCGAGATGTTCTGACCATAGAGAAAGCCGAAGACTACAAGAGAATTTCCCAGCTCTCCAAGGCTTCCCATTCATTGACGATTCAACAAAATCTTTATCTTCAATGAGCACCCCAATCTGATACAGCAACTCTCGTCAAAAAAGATAACTTTAACCATGTGGTTGTTGGGTTTTGAGAATTACAGTTGAACCAGCAAGCATGCATCACCTTATTTGACTCGTGGATACAATATCACCATTAAAAGCACATATTCTGATGTTCAAGACTTTATCTTTTATTGTTGTACTTTACTAAACGGTCATAACATGAAAACTTGGAAGAGAGTGTTTCAGGTAGCAGAGTGATCGGGGGCTTATAATTCTCCCACTTAATTGTTTCCATGTCGCTCTAACATATAAATGAAGTGAACGAATTTATCTATAGTAGACCCTACTCAAAAATGCATCTGCAATTCCTAATAAGGATGCAAACTCTAACACAGATTGTTTTTATCCTTGTTCAGATCCACTGCACAGGACAAGTTAGAACGAATTTGATATACCAGCTAAACATTCAGATAAAAATAGAAGATTAGTCTCTCAACAAAGGAAGCAGAATTGCACCTCAGAATCTCTTGACCCAAGCAAACTCCTATCATTGATGTTGGATGACCCAACCAACGTAGTATGATCATCTACTATCATCAATTTGCTATGCACATACACCTGCATGAAAAGACTTGTTATAAAGTTAACAAGAAGAGTGTTGTAGATTATTTCTAAAGTTATATCACAATTTAAGACTTTTCTAAGGGGAAAGCAAGTCCAAGAAGACAAGATGCCTCAGCAAATGTGAAAGATAAAGTTGCAATGTAATCCCAGGTTGAATTCTGGTACCAAACTGTTGATTTGTGATGTCAAAATTGTTGGGTCTTGTACCCAAATTGGCAAAAAAAAAAGTGACACTAATATGACAAATATTAGTATTACACAACAATAACGAACTAACGAACAATACTTGAAGTACAAAAGTACCAATCACCACACGTGAACACTAGCTACAGTATATTATGGATACAACAGTTATACAACAATAGACCACGTATGACTTGTGTGCCCAGAGCACACCTTGACTCTCGATCACACTAACACAAGGACAAGTGCCCAGAACTTTGCAAACTTACACAGGGAGCTCCCTTGATCAAGGTGGGCTTACAAAACCTATTGCTATACCTCACACACTAGTATAGCCCTTATAAGACCCACACCCAACTCTGTTTCTCACTCCTCTCTCTCAGAGCCCTATACATCCAGAATACTCACCACCCTATTTATACTAGTTTCCACCGCCATCATGCTTCTTGATTCTTCTTCTGATGCAGCTAAACAGAGGCGTTGGAAGATTGGTGGTTCTTCTCTAAAGCGGCCAAGCAAATCGGTAACTCTGGATAAGGATCAAGCTGAAATGCTTAAGGCAGTGGAAACATCTAGATGGTTCAACCACGGAGCCAATTGAAAGATCTAGAGAGAAGGGGTTCAGGTGAGTCAGTGATGGAATTCAACATCCCATGCAACAAGAAAAAGAGAATGTAGAGATATGTTGCTTCTGGGCTTGAGATCCAGTTAAAACGGCCCATCTCAGTTATCGTAAGCTCCAGAATCATATTTCCTGGTATAGCAAAGCATTTTTCCTAATTCAGAGCTAGTGACAATGTAATGCAGCAACCTGGAACGTATTATATTATATCCATTAACGTGTTTTTGGATCAGGAAGTTTAGTTGATTTTATTGGGTCTAGAGTTTTTTGTCTTTTTGTTTTCTCGAAGAGGTATTGTTAGTCTAAAAAGCTTTTGGTGATAGTCTTCTAGATTTGAATAACTACTTGGGGATTTTAAGTGCATGAATTGATACCTTTGAGCAATTTTTGTACTCTATAAATACCTTTGCTATTTTCAGCAAAAGGCAGCCTTCTTTTGAATCATAATAAAAATATAATCTTGGGAATTCTCCCTTTATCTGCCTTTTCTGGCCCTCTTGCTGTTTACAGCAAATATATTTTAGTTGCAGCAGTTTTTGCTGCATCAGGAGGTATCAGAGCCTTTGGGATTTTCCCCTTTATTAAGCCTTCTAAGGCTTTCTTTGCTGCTCACAGCAAATATATCTTTTATTTGCAGCAATTTTTGCTGCATCATAATGGCACACGCAATGCGTGTACAGTGCTGACAGTAGTTTTATCTGTCCATATCGCTTCTATCCCTTCCTTTTCCAAGGGGTTCTTCCTCATACTTCTCTTTCCCTGGATGACTCGCATATCCCCATGTTTCTCTCCCCTTGTCCAGTAAGGTTTATTCTCTCCTTTTTTTTTTGCTCTTCCTATTTGCCACACATCAACTTTTTAGAAATAAATGTATAATTGAGAAGCAAATTTGAAGCATATATGAGAAGCACTGAGTTATGAGATAGCTGTATGAAATAAATATCACTTACTTATTCATGAATATAATCAGAGACATTGTATTTTAAACCCCACCCCCACCCCCACCCCCACCCCCAAACCAAAAATAAAGGGACGAGAACAAATGAGTGAAAAGGATAGTTCGTGCAAAACACTACCTGACTTGTGACCACAGGACCACCAACAAGTCTACCATATGTCCTGAGACCATAGAAAGATATATAATCATCAGTTTTAGGACCCAAGTGTGTGTTGAGGTTGTGTAGTATTGAATTTTTTTCTCTGGAAATGGTTCGATACTGCCAATGCGTCAAGGCTCTCACAGTTGCCGCACCACCGTCATCCAGACCTCCCTGTTTGTTTATTCAATAATATTAGGTAAGACTGAAAATTTCCAAAAAGGACGCTGCAGGTTTCAATAAGAATCGGTACCTGGAATCCGGGTAGGAGTGGTAAGACAATGATGACCCTGAAACACTTCTCTTCTTTGTGTGCTCGTAAGATACGTCTGTATAAAGCTTCAGCGACGCGATTTTGTATGACATCATCTTCTGCAAGGCCAGATATGAAAAATTGGTTCTGCAAGTAATGAGAAGAGGAACATAAGATATTGATGCAAACATTTGTTAGCTGTCTTTGCGGGACCAATAATGATAGGTCGTTGCAATTGCCATAATGACTTGGAAACTAATTGAACGAAGTAAATAGGCTTCATTGTAGATCGTATTGCTATCTTTGTTCCTTGGGCCCAAACATCGCAATTGCTAAGCAAAGATATCTAACATGCATACTTACATAATAACAAAATACCCTGCCAACCAAGTTGTCACTTAACCAGCCATCTCTGATGACTTAGATGAGAATTAGGTTACAAGTCAACTAGAGAGACTGGCTCATTATTCACTTTCTATTCATTTGGAGCCTGAGCAAGGTTAGTTTTGACCTACGTACGATAATATCAGGAAAGAACATTTCAGAATAGGTCTGCTGATGGAAGTTTACCTCGATGTAGATAAAATGTTCTGCTTTCTCAATGAGAGAGCAATAGGCTCTATGAATGCTGTCTTCAGTTTGACTTGTTCCAGCAGACCACTGGCTGACACTTCTGATAATCTACACCAGGTATCATAAAGTAAATGGAACTGAGAGTGACGTGTGTGATCAAAAAAACCAGCACACAAACACAGTACTTTTAGAAAGATTTTCTATTTCAATTCATATTATGAGAACTTAGGTATGAGCGCCGAGGGAGCAGGAGCAAGTGTATGAAGCGTGTGCGTGTCAATTTTAAAACTAGAAAAGGTTCAGAAAGCAGCAAGTGCCAGCGTTCAATACATCTGTATACATGTTTTACAAATAAAAAAAATTAAATATTAGTATCTTTTTTATTAATTCAAGGTTAAAATTTATATCATGAATTTTGTGAAATAAGTATTTAACTTCATCAGGTTTACACGACAACTGATTGTGACTAGTGGAGAATTCACTCGTTCTAGAGAATCCTAGTGTAGTTGGTTCAATTATTTCTACAAAGTGCTCTTATACTTGCTAAGGAACCAGAGATGATGTTATGTACTAGAACTTATAACGTGCACTCATGTATAGCCAAATTTCCAACTCTCATGTTGCGTGGCTGCAGTGAGTTGCTAGGTACACATGTTTCAGGGTACTGGATAAAATCACCTGTTCAAGAGAACCAGAATTTGAGCCTTTTCAATCGCGACCAATGCTCAAGAAAGAATGAGTTATGAATCCAAGAGTTCACATTAGATGCTTGTGGTGTCTCTGGTGTATTAGTGCATTACTGCATTTAGATTCCAAGGTCTAAATACCAAACCAGATGAGTACTTCTCCTACCACTGTTATACATATGTTTGTTCGCATGATTTATTGCATTTAAGTAAGCCAATATCTTCTATAACAATTCAAATTTGTATGCATAAATGTGACCCAAGAGTTACATTTGTTTATGCACAAGATAAAAGCTCAAACGTAAAACTCTTTAGGCATTGAAGTCGTAACATTTAAAGCATTGGACTTCTAATACATGAAGTTGTTTAACATCAGCCAACTTGGAAAAACCGAGGACAGACTACAGTCATATAATAAAAATGAGTTTCATCAAATTTCATGAACTTTGGGAAGCTCAGCTAACCTGACAATGACAGGCAGTACGAGGACCAATTTGTGCAATTTCATCACCCACAGTTAGCTCTTGTGTTTCCCACCACTCATCTGAAATTCGGGTATCAGAATCAGCCACCGGCATAGCAGCTTCATCTTTATGCTCCATGGAATCAAGATCATCAGCAAAATCTGTTGTTTCCATACCTGTGACAAATGATTCAACCAGTTACTTCTGGAAAAGATCTTGACAGACCCTTCTTGGCTTATTGAGGTGATAATGATAAGAGTCTAGGCTATTTAACATACAATTTACATGCGAAGGATCTACTCCATTAGCCTCTCGAGGCAAAAGCAAAGGAATATCTTCTGATGGTGAGTGGTCGGAGGAGTAATCTCCAATACCATTCTGCTCTATTACGGCAGTCTTACTTTCAATGTCCAATTCTCTACATCTTCCCATGTAGTGTGGAAGAACCATGTGTTGTTGGGGCATAAGTAGTGGTATCATATGTTCATCTGGTGCTTTATTTCTCTGGATGAAAAGTTAACAGCATTAGAAATTCGACTTTGCCAATAAAATAAATAAATAAAGAAAAAGTATGTGTGCTCCATGACTAGAAGCAACATAAAATCAACCTTGGCATGGTTCCAGCGCTGGACAAAGTGCCTGGCTACATCTCGACAAGGAGGTCCCCAAAGAGCACAATGGACATCATGCCATGGCATACGAGGATATTTTTCACGATCTAGTTCATCTTTCATTGTGTCCTCCCAAGAATTGGGTTCAGATTCTCTGAACAAAGAAAATGAAAGAAAATTAAGTAGCAACAGTTTTTAAAACAGATCAATCAAACTCAATTTACTGAAAGTAAAGATCAAGTTCTAGACAGATACAACTAATGGACTTCATGACTTTATTATTAGCTACTCTTAGAATGTATGGCTCGATTCCAGATTGTGGGCCAGTTCCCGAAGTGGGTATCGTGCAAGGCAAGAAAGTCGCAGACGAGAAGTTGGAAAGTGGGCGGGCGCATAGGGCGACCGCACAAATGTGCAGATGCAATTCTGGAAAGTGGGCGCTCGCCCTGGGCCGTTTTCTGCATTTTGGACTTTCCTTGTTTGTATTGGTTTAGGGTTTGGTCTTGTATGCTATTTATAAGTTATAACCCTAAAACATGGTTAAGGTTATCATATCAATATACAGCAGTCTTAAAACCCCAAATACTCTCTCTTCTTCCAATCCCTAATTGCTTGATCATGGATTATTGCTCAATCTATTGTTTGCTCACTTCCGCTATCGCACAACAGCTACTAACATACAAGATGATAATATATAAAAGTTTGCCAAACAAAAAACTCAATATTTACTATGTATTATACTTAGAAAGATTGTGAGAATACTTTCTACTGGTCAAAGGAAGTTCAATTCACAATAATTCAATAACAGTATTCTAGGACTCATTCATTCTTCTCATATTTTTGAACACAATACTCAAGATCATGATCAATCTCAATTTCCACCTGCTGCCTACAAAAACTTCCATTTCATAGCTCAGGCAACAGCATTTACCTAGGGTTGTAATAGTCCTTTCCGGGCCAATTGAAAGGAGGGTAATCACCTACTTTGTGTTCAATAGTGTCATAACGCCCAAAGCATAAATCTAATCCTCCAATAAAGCAAATCTGCTGATCAACAACGACAATCTTTTCATGGTGTGACCTGCATTTGCAAAAAATGTTTAATCTTATAGCAAAACCGCATAAAAGATAATATAAATGTAAATATTAAAATTGTCTATGACTAGTAGAGAGTAATAATCAATCAAAGCATACCACAAGTAAATGCCGGTCGAGAAGTGATCGGGATAACGTAGGACTTTGACATTCTCATGAATCTTAAGAAGCCTTTTCTGACTGTATGAACTATTAATTTTTAAAGCAATTGAAACCTCCTTGTAGATAAGAATGTAAATCTGCAAAAAAATATTTTGAGATACTAAAATTATTCCAACGGTCTAATATATATAGGTTGGTTTCACAACAATATAGAAATGGTCCACAATGCAAGTCTGCTTTGGAAAATCCATTAACCAAAAAGTAAACAAAATAATCTAGTGTGTGGCTTACTATAATATCCAATTAGAAGTTCAGAAAGAAGAAAACAAGACCTGCTAGAGGCCAACAATACCAAAACTGAAGGCAACTGAAGCTCATACTTCTCAAGGAAATGAAATATATAAGGTAGTCATTAGTAAACCCAAACAAACTTGCTTCCATGACAGCATAAATGGAGGAAGTGTCATTTGCCTATTCTTTCAGTTAATCTAGTCATATAGGTATGGTGATGATGCTTACAGTACACAAACTAATAGGATAATTGTCCGAAGTCATATTACCTACGAAATGTGTCCTCTAATCACATTTTAACCGCAAATCAAGAGATTCTAGATGGATGAAAGGTCTTATAACTTCTTACAACTCACAGTTAGATAATATAATCAGCCAAAGATGCAACTGTTGTCATGGTCCTGCCCTTATAATTGAAAAGAGCTGGTAATTCCTATCAACTTAAGCTATTTGAGCTGAGAAAACTTTCCAGATAACATACAAACTTGCTTCCCCTCAATTAATTGGAATTCTAAGGAAACGTGTCTGAAGAAGTAAATGAGTTATTAGACCACAATCTGGTAAGTTCAGAAGACTAGTATCTATATGAGTCAGAACTCAAGAAGAAAATATTATGCACCTGGACCCCTTGCTTAGCTTTAGCTTCAAATAATGCATCAAGACGAGAGGAACCATGAGTATCAAAAGGACGCCTTAAATACAGTTCTGGGCAAAGCCACCATCCAGTAATGTATATCTGCACGACACTTCAAGTCAGTTGAGAGAATCAATGGAGTGGGACTAAATTTCAGAGTGTTAAACAGCAATATAAATTATTGTACCTCTGACTTTGCATTCTCTATTGATGAAGCAATTGCTTCAAAAGCCACTTGCCCATCTACAAACCATTGAGCTTGACTGCCATCTTCAGTCAAACCCCTTTGAGGAGCAAAAGAACCAAAACGGTGAGGATAACACCAGCTTTCAGAAGGCTTTTGACCAACATCATTGATTGCAGATACCCAGTCTTTAATTTTTGCACTGCTTGTTGTTCTTATCTTTGTGCTTCGATTTCCACAAGTAATCTATTGATCATTCCAAATGTCTATTAGAAAAATGAGAAACATATATAATAACCAGTAATGCAACCTGATCTCAATGAAAGTCATGTAATATACCAAAGACCTGAAAAAGTACTTGAAATATACTTAAAGATGCGCAAGCAGTTTCAGTTCAAAAAGAAAAGAACGTGCACGATTCATTGCATCAGATTATTTATACTAACCAAGGTTTAAGTACTAGTTAAAAGGTTCCAAGATGCTATGGAAATATATCAACAAGGTATGCTTCTATGACATAACTTATCCTTTATGTATTATGAATTAAGAGACATATATCAAATTACAAAAAACTCAAGCTATCAAGTAAATAATCAGATAGCAAACAAAATGTTATGGAAGAGCCTGGCTGGTATGAGGGAAAATATGCCATTTTAAAGATTTCAAGTTGATATGAATCCTAATTTCACCTCCACATGAGGGGTGAGATTCCTAATAGTTTACGGAAACTTGCCATGATTTTGTAATCGCACCAAACATTGGCAATCAATTCCAGGATGGAATCCCGAGTAACAGTTTCCATGATGTTGAACCAATCAGGGCCCTAGTAAATTATACCACTCAACATGATCATTTCTCAACCATTTAGAGTTTCAAGCAAGGTAATGATGACCAACGAGCTCTAGCTCAACTGGTACTGCTCACTTCTCTTAATGGAGAAGTTGGGTGTTCAAGTCTCACCAGGGACACCTTGGTACTTGAGGTCGGGTGTTCAAGTCTCACCAGAGACACTGTTTTCATTCAAGCCACACAAAAGGTACTATTTAGTATTGATCACTTCTCTTAACGGAGAGGTCAAGTGTTTAAGCCCCACCGGAGGCACCCTGATACTCGGAGAAATCGAATGTTCAAACGCCTCACCAGAGGCACAATTTGTTCTAGCCACACCAAAGACACCATATAGTCTCAATTGTAGTCTTTCAAGGCATTAAATAATACTAATAAGGGTTGGGGTAAGGTTTATGTCCCCTCCAACCTTTAAAAAAAACGCAAGGTAATGACGGGTTTGTAGCCAAACAATTTTGCTTCGTAGGACCTTTAAAAAAGGAAGGCAAAATAATGCAAAAACATGTCATATTAATGGATAATGTGGGTGAGGTCACCAACCAAGAAAAAAATGGAAAAGAGAAACTGAAAAACCAATGAAAGAATCAGTGCATCAGATTTGAACTTTAATAGATGCTCAATGACTAAAACAGCTAACCTTAAATGCATAGCGCAGAGGATTACGCTCCTTTATCTCATCTGCCAAATATACTCGATCCTCTTTACATCCCTCTGAAGGTGGTAGGACATCAAAGACAATAATATCCAGCAGTTTAGTACCAAAAGGATCTTGCAACAAGGCCAAAAATCCAGGCTTCAAAACCGCCCAAACCTACAAAATAAAAACGATATACAACAATGAAAACTAAAAAAGGCTTAGGTTACTTAATTTCTCTCTCTCTCTCTCTCTCTCTCTCTCTCTCTCTCTCTCTCTCTCTCTCTCTCTCTCTCTCTCTCTCTCCCCTTCATTACATCCCTCTGAAGGTGGTAGGACATCAAAGACAATAATATCCAGCAGTTTAGTACCAAAAGGATCTTGCAACAAGGCCAAAAATCCAGGCTTCAAAACCGCCCAAACCTACAAAATAAAAACGATATACAACAATGAAAACTAAAAAAGGCTTAGGTTACTTAATTTCTCTCTCTCTCTCTCTCTCTCTCTCTCTCTCTCTCTCTCTCTCTCTCTCTCTCTCTCTCTCTCTCTCTCTCCCCTTCATTACTAAATAATAAACCAAAATAAGAGACGTTTTGCAGACGATACAGCAAGTAAAAAATAATGTGCAAAAAAAAGAGGCAATTCAAACTAAACACTTACCTTTTGCCAACTGTTGTTGCAACAACCTGGCCAACAAAATCTGCAACAACTTGTATCAGCATCATCCCGAGAAATTTTTCGTAAATGCTTAACCATTACATAGTCTTCTTTAAGTTTTGGACCGTACTCCGGTGAAAATGATAACTTGGAGACCTCCAAAAATTTGCAAACCTAAATTGAAAACATATAATGGGCTGGAATGAGAACGAAAGAGTATAAAACATTTAACAATTAAATAAAATGAAAGGAATTGGACATCTTCAAGGTATTACATGTCCTGGAATAAAAAGTAAACTAAAGAAGACTGTGAAACAAACAATAATGAACAGGAATAACTAGCCAGAAGGAAGTGTACTAATGTCTAATTTACAAATTGACTAGTATAACAACGTACGCTAGTCAATGTGTAAATTTTTTGAAAGTACGCTACCCTTCTAAGTCATTAACTCGAATGAATACATCCGACACAAGATCTTCTGAACAGAAGCAATTACAATGAAGACTAAGTATTAGGAAATAACCTGGCTTCCAGAAAATTACAAGTTCTGGAGCTTAAACTAACACTTTAACAGGACCTGCCGAACCCCAAACTCCTCATTGGGGATTAGGGGGTAAGGAATGTGAATAATTTCTCATGAAACCGAAAATTAGTAAGTGTACTACCTAAATATAATTTGAAAAATAAATGGTACATGTTGAAGAACTCTTTCTAGAAATTTACCATTCCTGATTTTCAAAGAATTATGTAAGATAAGATTAAAAAAAGAAGAAAAAAAATAGAAATTTGTTTGAGTTTGTGTTGGGTTTTGGATTGGTTTTCCAAATTAAAATAGGAATGATCTGAAGGTTGCAAAAGGATTCAAGAATAACATCAAATTTATTACTCTCCAGCTGTGATCCTTTTGAACTCACTAAATACTCAAGACTATATATAAGTGTATTTTGTACTTTCAGTCTGCGTGTTGACGCACAATAGTTTGTATCTGTTTCAGCAGGGTCGCATGTGAGAGGGCATGCTAAGCATGACATGAATCTTGGCTCCCTCTAACATCCTAAGCTTTGAAATGAATTGGTTGTTTAACAATGATAGACCAACAGAAATCATCATCACCATTCAAATGAAAAAAGCGTGACAATCAAAGAGAACTCAACCATCTAACTTCGCACATCTCCCATATTGAAGACATATCGACTCCAGCCTACATTGCAATAATAGACAGTTTGTTTCGGGAAATCATTGTAAAAGCATGTAAACTTGAATTTTGCAAATTTGTGTATGCAAGTGGAAAAATGTAGTATTTGATCTATCTGAACCGGATTGAGACACCAGTGGCCACTGTTTACAGTTAATTCAAGTAAAAGGTCCACTTTCTCCACGCCACAGTTTCAAGAATCCCATATTCCCAAAGCTTCAAATACATGTGATGCCACTTGCGTACCTCAACATGACTGATAACTGTACAAAAGGGAAGGACTTTCTATCTGTTGGTCTCTCCTCTACCAAGCTCCAACCAGGTAATAGCGATTACTTTCCTGCATCCTACATGTCTTAAGTGTTGTCCACGTATCTTGTAAAACCTCCGTACGTAGTCCCATCCTCTAGGATGACCCAAACTAGAGCAATTTCCAGAAGTCTTGCTCGAGTGCTGTATTCTTCAAGCTAAGCCATATGCCCATGCCCACAATGTGCTAGAATGAGGCTATTGGAGACTTGGAGTGGTGGCTAACACTGAGAGAACGCAAGCCAACCAAGTAAAATCATGACCAATGTATGTTAGCAAGAGGAAGATGGACCCGCCCAGGGGAAACGGATTCCTCAGACTTCCATCATACTTATGCCGGAAAAACCCAGCTTTTTTGCGTCTCTCCTGAGCACTATTAATAGCAGATATACTACTTTCATGAAAGGATTTGATATTTTACTTTGTCAACTCTCTCAATTTTGGTCAACCACACCCCCCCCCCAAAAGAGAAAACTACTCTCTCTCTCTCTCTCCTGAGCACTATTAATAGCAGATATACTACTTTCATGAAAGGATTTGATATTTTACTTTTTCAACTCTCTCAATTTTGGTCAACCACCCCCCCCCCCAAAAAAAAGAGAAAACTACTCTCTCTCTCTCTCTCTCTCTCTCTCTCTCTCTCTCTCTCTCTCTCTCTCTCTCTCTCTCTCTCTCTCAGAGTCAGACCTATGTTCCTACATGTCACCCTTAAATTCTCACTTTCGGCTGTCATCTTTGAGCAACATATAATGTCCCCAATTCGATTGGTAAGTAGATCTTCTGGGACTCCCCACTAACTACCTTTCCACAATAATTAGACCAGACCGAGTCACTACCATAAGATGATAACTAACTAAAGGAAATTATTTAGCGATACAACTCCTGATCAGAAGTGAATGTAATTCTGCCAAAGTCAACTTTGAGGGCAAACACAGAAACTTTGGGAGGAATATAATTTCTACAACGGATGTAAATCTTGATTAATGACTATTAACGAGTTCTGACCTCACGAGTATTCACAATATCTATGTTCCCAAGGAAGTGATTAAGATACCCTTGCATTGCAACTTTTGCTCTTTCGGAAACTGTCTGCTGTTTGCCTAGTGATGGGCGAAAGATTTGCAGAGCAGCCCTAGATGGGACAGATCTGCATAAACTAGCAGTGTGTCAGAAGATAGTATTGTGCTGTGTTAACTGAACATATGTAAGAGAATCAGATGCAGGTGCGGATCTGGGTGCCCGATCTGCCAAGATTTTAAGATTTTACATGAAATGCAGTGTCCACTGTCCAACTGCCTCACCCATGTACCATGTCATGTGGTGTCGACACAGACACTTCCATAAAAATGAAGGATCCAGGTAACATAGCTATGGTGCAACTAGGAGTAGAGATACAGTATATTTAATCACCTATTTTTAGCAGTATCATCATTGTATACAGGAACAGCTCCATCATCTGGTTCGTCATCATCATGCACTACTGCTGTCTGATCGCCTATTCCTATGTAGTGAAGCCAATCCTTAACCTTTGATATACATTAAGTTTAAGCAGCAATTAGTACAACCAGGACATTTTATGCAATCTTAAAAGATAAAATAGATCTATACTAAGATTACGGGAAAGTAAAAGGGCAAGGCCACATCAGAAGTTGGGGAAAGACCTGCTCCTGCTTTTCATAAATTTCCTCGATTATTGCACGTTTCTTCAATGCAAAGTGTAGGTAGATAACTTGGGACGCCTTCTTCCGTATGCACCACTTGAACTGTTAAATAGGATAGTTAGTTTATCATACCGTTGACGAATTATTATGCTACCTTAAGAAATTGGTGCAGTAAAATAAAGAATCCCCTTCCTCTCAAGAGAAGGCTCACACACGCAACCACACTAACAAAAATAATAGTGAAATAATTAAACTTTATGAAAAACTTAGCACTAATACACAATTAAGTTTATTAAAGATTTCCAATGATTAAGAAGTCATAGTTATCATTACAATAGAATAATTTTTTTCTCGCAACCATCAATGCGATCTTCTTTCTTTACGCAGGTTATTCTCTTTCTGGCTTCCACATTGTTGTCAGGGGAACCAATTGTCGCATTGAGCTGAGTCACCCAAAGGGTGTAGGTCAGGATATAACACATTTCCTTGTGTATAGAGATAAAAGACCTGGACCCAAAACCTTCCTGTATAGAACTCTGAAACAAGGGGTAAACTATCACTTGCCTATTTATGTGTTAGATATGAACCGAGAAATGTATACCAAGCTAATATTTGAATGTCCAAGGTTCACTTCATGTAAAGTATAAAACTAGGTACTGGTACTCTTATCATGGGGTATTCTAGAATGGTATCACTCCCCCATCCCAAAAAATTATTCTCTCTTTCCTCTTTGGTCCGTCCAAAAAAAAAAATAGTTCCATTTCTAAATATAGTAATAATTATAGTGCAATTTCAAGAAGGCACAAGCAAGTAAAGCTACAATTTTTAAAAGTTTGACTTGTCAAATTGGACCATTGTTCTGGGACGGAGGGAGTATATGTGACTATTTGATTATTACTGGAAATAACCATTTTCAAACTCTGAATTTCAATAGCTTAATTTTTTGAATAAGCAATAAACGCCTGGGAAAATCACTCTCAAGCAATTGCATTGTTTATTGATGAAGTTCGTCTCATATCCAACCTACTGGATGCACAGGAAAGTTAGTGATGGTTCTGGGAAATATCCCAGGGTTAAAGATTGAGTCTTCCTCTCAACCTGTTACTATGCCACCCGAAGTGGAATTCTTGAACTCCAGAAACAAAGTTCGCTCCCCTGAATTTTCAATGAAACTACTAGTCTCACTCCAACTCAATTCATTTCTTAAAATCTTTAAGTTGTATCTCCTCTATAAATCGATCTTTCTTCTGGTGCGCGGTAAAACCTCAACAACCAATATGATGTGCATTTAAAAATTAGCATCAAAGGCCAAAGGTATGAGTTATGAAAAATTTATGATTAAGAATAATACACTGGATAGGCACACACCAAAAATGCCAATAATTACTCCCTTTATTCCTAAAAAAGTATCATGTTTGACTCAGCAAACTAATTAAAAAAAGCTAATTGACTTTACTATAAATAGCAAAATATTGTGTATTTTTCATTGATGTCTACGTGGGAGTGGGACCCATCGTAAAATAGTAAGCAAATCAAGAATAAAATACTCCTAAAATATATCCAAAAAAGAAAATTAAAAAGTGGCCATTTTATTTGAAATGACTTACTTCTCTCCATTTCTAAATAATCGTAAGTTTGATTGGGCACATAGATTAAGAAAAAATAATCGACTCTATTAAAAATATTAGTATAATATGTAGTTTCCTTTAAAGTTCTTGCACATACGGTCATAATTAGAGTAGAAAGAAAAAAGTAAGATGATGATGCCGATTTTTGCACCGTGGCCTTGATGGGAAAATGCTCCGGCGAAATAGCTGGTAATTAGCCTGAAAACAAGAACAGAGTTACTGCGCAGGGGATCCCTGCAAAGCTCCTCCGGCGTGAGAATTAGCAATGTGTATCAGAGAAAGAATAAAGCCAATTCAGGGAGCAAAAAGGGTATAGTTGCGCGTCCCTTTTATGTCTCTGATGTTACTATTTATAAGAGAGTAGCCTGTGGCCCTAGATAACTTCGGGCCTGATGGATGTGATGAGATCCCGTAGTTTACGGATTATGGTAACGTATCCGGAGGACATATTGTAATAGGATTCTACTCAATTGGAGATAGTTCCGTGATATGCAAGACGTGTAGAGCAATTAACGATGTTGCGAGTAAGTTGCAGGTGAGTTGGCCGCCTGTTGCGGGTAAGTCGACCGCCTGTTGTGGGTAAGTCGGCCGCCTATTGTAGGTAAGTCGGCCGCCTTTGCGGGTAAGCTGGCTGACGTTGCGGGTAAGCTGGCCGCCTGTTGCGGGTAAGTCGGCCGCCTTTGCGGGTAAGTCGGCCGCCGGGTAAGTGACCCGCCTTAGTGTAGTGTGCGGGTTACTCAAAAGTTGGCTGGTAAGTAATAGCTTGCCTTTGGCGGCTTGCTTTTGTCAACTTTACCCTTGTTATAAATTTTGGGTAGTTCATAAGAATAAAGCGATAAAAGTGTTTTCCTAAAAAGGAAAGTTTAGAAAAAGAATAATTTTTTTGGAACGGACAAAAAAAAAAAGTAGTACAATTATTTAGGAACGGAGAGAGTATTAAATATCAACTTCAAAATAGGTCAAATTGACTTGAAAAAGGCCCTTTCTTTTGAGAAGGATGGAGTATATGGTTGTATAGATCAATCGATAAGTTGTCAAGCAATGAATAGCCCTATTAAATAATTTTTTAACCCATTTAATTAAGGAAAACGATATATCAACGCCAAACATTGATGTGATTCCGACAAGGATCGAATCGAAGAAATGCAACCGAAGATTCGAAGGATGAAGAACGAGAAGAAAATGCAGAAATTTAAAGGATAATGGATCTCCCTCAACCCACTAGTCGCGATTGACTAGGAACCTTGGGGTGCGAATGATACCTGATAGACGCGATTGTCTACGAACACCAATCACCGAACGCCACAAACCCGCGATCCTCGAGCTTGATAAGTTCAAGTGATGAATTTCTAATCCAAGAAATTCGGTTGTTCACAATTCTCTCCGAAAAGTGATTTGAATAAACTTAATGTTTAAATTATGATCAAAGTTGTCCTTACAATTGAAAACTCAAGCCTTATATATCCCTAAGAGTCTGCAACACGTTCTCAGAAAACAAGGCTGAAGGTGATGAAAACAATGTTCAGAAATCAACAGAAAAACTCTTCAAATTTGCGAATTCCGTACGCGCGCTAGGGCGCTGCTTCTTGCGCGCTAAGGCGCGATGGTTCACTGAAGTTTGAACTTCTGAAATCTGAAAATTCTGGAAGTTTGCGCGCTAGGGCGCGTGAGGGCGCGCTAGGGCGTGCATAATGGTGCCCTAAGGCGCGGAAACAACCTGAAGTTTGCCAAAATTCTGATTTTCTGGGAGTTTGCGCGCTAGGGCGCGACTTGGGTGTGCTAGGGCGCGTGGCTTGTTGAAGGTTTGATGCCTTGTGATGCCGTTAAAGTCTCCAACGTGCAAACGAACCTCTCTTGATGTTCTAGAGCATCCGTGGGTGCTGTCTTGGACTTGACCTTCCCTACCATCGACAAAAGAGCTTCTTGAATCTTTTTGGTACGTGATCTAGTCATGGGACCTTCGGGTATACTCAATGGATCCTGATTATGAATATGGGTTTCTTGACTTGGTCCATGATCTCCAACAAACATTCCCTCCATTTTGGGACAGAGGGAGTATCATTTACTAGTATCCAACTATGTTTAAGTCCATCTTGGGACCAATTCATAAGTACATGTATATACAGATAGAAAGAAAGATTACATAGGTAAATGGAGAGAGAGAGAGATTGCTGAGGAACCTGTTTGTATTGGAGTTGAATGGTGTAAGACAGAAGCAGGGGGCTGAAATCACTGGCGTCCGGTCTGGACACTGATAGGATTGTAGCATTTGGCAATTCATCGAAAATTCTCGTCGGTTCGGCGAAGTGATGGAGCGACTGAGACGAAGGCCCCCCCGTCGCCGTCGGCAATTCCTCCGGCGAACCATCCTTATCAATCAATGGCTCCGTCGACATTTAACTCCACACTCCTTCCTCCTCTTCTACTTGAAAAGTAAACAATCACCGGCGAACCAAATTTGCATTCATCCAAAGAGAAAGTTGAGAAGTGAGAGAAAAAAACTTAAATGTCGTAAACTAAAGGAAATGAAGCTCTAATTTGAAAGATTCTGAAAACGTAATATAGTGGGAGGGAGGAGGGAGAAGACTGTTGCTAAACTGCCAACCAGTTCGATGGGCTTTTCGTGAGACTGGATTGGATGGTCAACACGTGTCCAAAAGGGGGGGGGGGTTAATGGTATTAATGGATTTTGGATTTCTCTAATTCAGAGTTGGCATTGTGGATCGCATGCGAATATTCTGACACCTTGTGTGATGCCAAGGCTTTCCGTTGAGTTGCAATTATGAGAAGTCTGTTTTCAATACGCTAATTTAAAACCTGGATGTAGTAATATACTTGGTGTTAGAAGTCCGTTTTGCCCCCCAACACTTCCGTGATATTCCTGAAGAGTAGATTTTTGTGAGATTGGCGAGCCACAGAGATTAGGGGTGTTCATCGGTTCGGTTTTCGGGTTGTTCGGGTTATTCGGTTCGGTTTGTTCGGTTTTTATTATTTCAATCTTAAAACCAAAAACCAAACCAAACCAAATATAAAACCAAGAAACCAAACCAAATTCGAATTCGGTTTGGTTCGGTTCGGTTTTCGGTTTAAACCAAACAAATGTTAAAAATACAATTCAATTCAAAGTTTAAATATTTATCATTTGAAAAACATCCAAAACAAATATTAAAACTTTAACAAAATTACATAATATCCCTAAAAAAGTAAGATTACATATACTTAGTCACTCGAACGTGAAAGAAGTCTTGGATTCCACACATTAGTTGTCTCTCTTGTCACTAAACATCCACGAAATTTGTTTGAATTGTCACTTGTGTTATTTCTACGATTCATTACAAGAATATTTAAATTAACCAAGAAATGTCAAAAAATATATTGAAAAAGAAACAATGAATTACATTGTTCAAACTTTATATAACTAATAATTATTTATATAACTAATAATAATATATTTAATTTTATTATATATTTTTTAATTCGGTTTTCGGTTTGGTTTTCGGTTTGAAAGGCAAAACCAAAAGCCAAACCAAAAATCATATTAGAATTCGGTTTTGCCAACCAAACCAAACCAAAAACCAAATTTGAATTCGGTTTCGGGTTGTTCGGTTCGGATGATTGGTTTTTCGGTTTGATTTTCGGATGAAACCAAATACTGAACACCCCTAACAGAGATTCATCTTACAAAAAAAAAAAATGAGTAATGATAAATAAGTACAAAATTTTAATGAAAAATTCTAAATTGATCAGAGACTTTAGTGATGGAGTCTCTAGACTATATAGTCAATCATGAATTGTCAACTGTGATTTTTACACAACATTTTGCAACCCAATATTTATAAAAACAAATTAAGGAGCAGAGGATATATGGAGAAAGAAAAAAACATGATAGAGAAATAGGAGAGAAAAGTAGCTAGTAAAAATAAGTAAAGAGAAAACATACTCACAAGTAACAAGCTAAAAAAAGAAAAAAATATAATACAATTAAGATGCTTACAACACAAGTGGATAGTAAAAATGATATGTAATTGAAATTGTAATTATAATTATAATTTTGTGAAATTAGACTCTTTAAATGAAATATTCTAAAATAGAATAGTTAACTTTTTGCCTGGAACGGAGAGAGTATTTCATTATTAGATACATACGTAGTTAGAAAATTAAGAAATCTGTCATAGCCAACAAGGGTAATTTTGGTAATTTAAGAATAGTTGGGCATATATATGAGCTTAGTGAGAGAGAGCACACAACTGAGAGAAGAGACGCCAATTTTGAAACATAGAATCCAGCAGTAGAATATCCAACGTTTATGCTAACGTTGGAGAATATGCTAAAAAGGGCACCATATATATATAGTTTATACTATGTATGTATGATACATAATAATGATACAAAGTAATAACAACCATGTTTATGTTTATTCAATACATTGATATCAGCTCAAGTGTTCCACCTTACGAAATGTATTAAAAAAATATTGCCTTAAATGGTAGGTAGTAACTTAAGAAAATTTGTCGTGCACGATTAGACTGAATAACTTTAGAATATTTATTGGCCCAGAATTACATTATGCTTTTGGTGGCTCATGGCTGCACTATTGGCTAATGAATGAGGCAAACCCTAACACGTTATTTAAGAATGAGTATAATATTTGCTGCTTATTCAAATTTTTATTTACTTAATCATGTCTTCTTGACATAATTATCCTCCTAAGTAATTTTTATCCTTTATTTGTCTTTACAAATAATATTATATTCAATTATACACAAGATAATATATAATTTTATATGCTAAAAATTTATAAATATAAATGACACATTTTAAAGAAAATAACACATTGATCTAGCTCTTTTTTTTCTCTTACAAATAAAAATATATAAATGATAAAATAGACTAAACAAAGGAGTGACATGAGTTATATAATATTACATTAAGAAGTACAAATTATGAATTTCAAATAAATAATTTGAATGGAAAATCAATTAATAAATATATATTTAACGATTACTTAAAAATATTTTATAAATGAAAAACAATGGAAAGATTTCATTTTTAGTGTTGACAAATATGCTTAATTTATTTAAAAAGATAAGAAAAGTAAAAAAATAATGTTAAGTTATAATGAAAATCTTTTTTTTAAAAATTTAGGCAAGTACTTCATCATCAAACAAGGCAAGTATTTGAAGGACAATTGTGTCATGATAATGATTAATTTACTTACCCATTAATGAATATAGTGGATTAATAAAATTTGTAGTAGAAATAGACTCTCCCTTTAAGAAATTATTTACTCCCTCCATCCCTAAATTAGTGTCTTGTTTAACCCGGCACACGGATTAAGAAAAAACAATTGACTTGATTATTAATATTAGTTTAGTGTATAGTTTCCTTTAATGCCCATGTGTATATAGCTCATAATTAGGAAAAAAAAAATAAGCATAAAATTGTAAAAATGTTATCCTAAAAAGAAAACTTTCAAACAAGACAGTTATTTTAGGACGGACGAAAAAGGAAAGCAGCTCAATAATTTAGGGACGGAGTGAGTATAATATATTATGTCTCGAGAACTATTTTTGTGGTTTCGAAATTTAGGCATGAACAGTCATTGAGACAAAATTTACTACTTTTAGACTAATAATATGCTCTTATGACACATATTAATCAAACTCAATAAATAGAGTTCGTAAATTAAGATGCGGAACTTATTTATTGAGAAGTAATGTTATTGCATCTTCAACACATGAGATTATATATGCTTCTCCATCCCCAAAAAAAAAAAAAATCGCAATTGATTTGACAATTTTTTTTTTCTTTTTGGATGCCCACAAAGACATTATTAATATACAAGAGCACAACTTACATTACAAGTTTTGAACTCAAGCTAGCTACTCATTTAAGGCAAATCCAACCTAAGATTTACCAATAACGATAAACTTAGAACCAAAGTAAGATAACGAAGAAGCTGAAGTCAAGAGACTCAAAACCAGCCTTCGCAGAAATGAAGAAGCTCCCTCTAAATACTAAGACACGTGTTAACCAACATTAACATGAAACATTCGCTAAAACTAAATTACAACAAAAGCAAACTAAAAATAAAGGAAAATAATTGAGCAACGGAATTAATTTACGTTGTTAGGTTATATCGTACAACACTTCAATGTCTTCAATTTTTGTTGTAAACTAAATCTGCAAATCAATTGTGTTACTCTAGCATTACTAAAAAATACACACAAACCTACAAACAACAATAAACAAGTACACGTATTAACGAAGCCCAATCCCTATCAGGATTCAACTCGTCCATCGAAAGAACCCAAGCCCAATAGATCACCACCCAAGTGTGTGCAACAAGTCAACGAGACACCAACACTACCCACGCATCAACAGCACCAACTTCCGAATCAAAAGAAGCCACATCAGGTGTTATGTTACCAACCACGACCAACATGTGTCGCCGGAACAATCGCCAAGAACCAAAAAGTAGTCACTTTTGTTGGTGATATTACCTATACCACTGCCGAAAACCACACCTTCGAGGTGAAAGAGCTTTGTAAACGCCACGACCGACCTCACCATGAAGAAGCACCACCGATCGCGAACAACCCACAAGGAAACACAAAAAAAAAAAAAAACCAATTGTCGTGGAAGGGGAGGGGACCTCAACCGAGATTCCGATTGGAGGGCGCAAGGGACGGACAAACTAGAACCCACTACAATGGGGGAAAACCATCGTGACAAATCATAGCAACACAAATCAAATCAAGGAAGAGGGGGACGGTTAAACCATTAAACCTTGTTGGAGAAAACTTCTACATCGGAAAGCATGTCGACGACATTGCCCAAAGGAGACAGAAGCACAAACAGAGACATTAATTCACTGTTCACAACCCATACTATAAAGCATCCGGAAGGGTTCACGACATGTTAGACCACAAATATACTTTAGAACTAGGGTTTCGAAGTAAAGACCGTGGGAAATCAACCGATCGCGACTCAAGAGAAGAAGAAGAAGAAGAAGGGGGAAAGCATACCCAAAAACCTAACACAGGCTGCGGTAAAGGCCACCGACCGAAACCAAACCCTACCAGAAATCGCTAGATTAAATCAGACTTCTTAAGATTGTAGTTTACTCTCGTTTGTATCTCTTTTAAATTGCACTAAAATATATCCTTTTTTTCAAATTGGGTGAGTATTTTTTTTTTTTTTTTTAACAAACCAAAACAAGAAGTGAGATTACCTTTTTAGGACGGAGAGAGTAGCATAAATATTGAAACCATTTTTGTACAAATTTACTAGTTTCACCTTTGATATATTAAATCCTAGTGTAAAATTTTAATGTTATATGTGGACTGTAGGGGTATTCCTATGTACATTCACTACTAAAATGCCACAGAAATCAATTTTCTTAATTTTAATAAAAAACAAAAATTGAACATTCGTTTAGGGACGGATGGAGTAGTAAATGATCATGTGGCTCTCACTTGTGTCCTTATGATATGATCATGCACGTATTGTTCGTACCCCATTTTATACGCAATCTTTTTTCCAAGGTATCCCAACTCCCAGCCCGAGGCCAAAAACTAATTATCTCAAACCGGGTAGGACTACAAAGACGACAAAGCTGCACAAATTTAAAATCTATGATTAAGCTAGAAGAACAACTATATGTTAATTAGGCCTGTCAATTACAACTCAATACCCATAAATCCACCCAACCCAACCTGTTAATTACCCAACCCAACCCAACCCATTAATAAAATAAGTTATAATGGGTTATCCATTATAACCCAATAAAATTTTTGGGTTAAATCGGGTTAAACCCGCTCAACCCGCTATTGCGATGCTACGCCGCACTCTCACTCACAAACGCACACTCTTCCGTCTTTCTCTCTCTCCAACAACGGCCCCCGGCGCTGCCGTTCCCCCATTCCGGCCTCCTTCTCCGACAGCTCCGGTATACTTCCCATTCCAGCCTCCTTCTCCGACAGCTCCGGCCTCCTTCTCATTCCGGCCTCCTCCTGCTTTTGATTCTCCTTGTAAGTTGACCTTCTCTTTGAATTTTTGATGATGGGTTTGTTTAATTTACACATACATGTTGCTGTAAACTAAAATCTATTGAAAATTTGTGTGTATTGATGTGTTAATTTGGGGCTTTTATGATTTGTGTTAATTTGTGTGTATTGATGTGTTAATTTGTGTGTATTGATGTGTTAATTTGGGGCTTTTATGTGTTAATTTGGGGCTTTTATGTGTTAATTTGGGGCTTTTATGATTTGGGACAAAAAGGAGTTGTGGTATTCACTTTAGTTGCTTCTTTTTTGTATTTTTCTTCTGAATACGTGATGGGAACAATTTTGCAAGTTGCAGCACTTGTTTTCTTGTCTTATTACCTTGATGTAACTGTGAGAACATCCTATTACTACCTAAGAAGAATTGGTCCTTGGTTTGGATTCAATTTGCAACGTTGCTCTTTCTGCATATACTTGGCTATTGCCCTCTTTTCATGCGTCTGTACTGGTGCTTGATTCTTTCTTTTTTGGATAAGAAAAGTCCAGTTTCTTTGTACTGGTCAGTGGCAAAGCCGCCTTTAAATTTATAGGTGCCTTCTTTTTTGTATTTTTCTTTTTATCTCTGAATTTACAGTAATATGGGAGATCGAAGTTAAGTGTTTTGCATATAACTCTTGTAACCTTAAATGGTCAAAGCTGTTTTACTTGTTGCATCATAATAGGAGCATCTTTTGAAGTACTTGAACACTTTATGCATGTGATCCCAGTTGATCATTTGGGTACAAGAACAAAACTAAAAATCAGAATTTTCACGTAAGAATATGGCTTTGTTCTTCTCTTTTTCCAGGACCACTATAAAGTGGCCAAAGACTATTCGAATTATTTTTGTCTAATGAAGAAATGCTTAATAAATACATTAGCTTAAAAGCTGATATGGAAATGTACGATTATGTTAGGCACAGTGTCAAGTTTAATATCTTTCGTATAAATGAAGTTTTAAACAAGAAAATCCATGTTTAAATCCTGATGCTCATGTTCCTGTGATGAAGTTCAAGTTTGATGATGTTCCTGTAGATCTTCTTTATGCAAATGTCTCACTCTTGGTCATTCCAGATGTATGTGCTCTTTTGCTCTGTCCATTTGTCTGTGTGTGAGCACAAATGCATTCCTTTGTCAAGAGAGTTTTAATATCTTTCGTGTAAATGAAGTTTCACTATTGGAACGGAGGGAGTAGAATATTATGTGCTGTAACTTTAACGGTAAAGTTGTTTACCGTAAAAGAGAAATGGGTGTAATGATCAAAGGCATTTGTGTGTTTGGCAGGTTAAGAAATGAAGATGGAGCTGGCTGTTCTATCATCATCACTACCCTAATTGTTGACCCCTTGAAGTCTTGCCAAATATCTTATTTGCTTGTATTTACAGAATCTTTCCTGGAAGGAAATCAGGTGATCTAACCAATCAAGTGATGCCGTCTTTGGATACATCGCCCAAAACGTGTGGTTATTGACTTACTGTGAGGCGACTCACGTTTAGCTTAAAGGTAACTTTGGGTGATAATCCCATCCTAAAACGTTTTCCAAGCTAGTTTTTAATAGCAGTTCACAAAATTGTTGTATGTCAACCTTCATTTATCTTCTATCTCTTTCCTTTATTTTTGTAATGAAAACAGTATGCAGCTTATATGAAAGAAAAAATGATTATCCAGCAACATCTGCATTTCTTATGTATTTCAGTATCTGTATGTATTAATCAGCATGCTCTGTGCAGTCTCTGTGGCAATGGTCAAACGAATTTATGCTATTTATTTCTTAAGTCCAAAACGGGTCAACCCGAAGCCCACCCGACCCAATAGTGACCCGACCCGTTTAACCCGAATTTATTTCGGGTTGTAATGGGTTCTGACCCAAACCAACCCGTTACCCAGATCAACCCGACCCAATTGCCAGGCATAAATTGTTAATACATAAAATCAGAGGTACTTATAAGCACAATATATAAGCCATGTGGATGCTTTCCGGACATTATATGTGTCATTAACATGGTGGCGTTATATGTGTCATCCCCATGGTGCTATGTGTCACGTTCAAGCCATTGATCGGACGGCAGCCATATTTTCCTGCCCACAAATTTACTTTACTTACCCGTGGCAATGGCAACAACAAAGTTTATATGGTAGCAATTTTGTTTGACATATACCAACTCAGTTTCTAAGCGATTGTCTTGAATACCTAACATGGGTCGACATACATCTCAAAGGAAAGAAGCCTTGGAAAAATGTGAATGATATAGAGACTACGACAAATATTCCCTCCGTTTCACCCAAAGAATCTACGTTTGAAAAATCTAATAATTAAGAGATACATACGTACTATTGGAGTTGATAATAATTACAAAAATATTTAAAATTATAGAATATGTGTAGAGTAAAGTTGAAAGGCTTATAGAGATTGTAGACATAATTTTTTTTAAATATAATCTTTAAGTAGAACGTCCTAAAATAGAATATTGGACTTTTTGTCTGGAATGGAAGAAGTACTTTTAAATGGATAATTGTCTCATTACAAGCTAATCTAGCTATCATACTTCTAGGAAAAACAAAGTATCAGGTAGTATTATGTTAAAATCAAGTTGCGTAAACCAATGTTAAACTCGAATAATTTTTTTTTTTATTTCTAAATTTTTTTTTCTTCTTATTTTTCCTTTTCCTTTCCCAAATCCAAACGGATAGCTATAATAGAGATTTGCATAGAAGAGTCAACATCGTAAAAAGGGGTGGGTCATTTTTAGAAAAGTCACCTATCTATGCACTAAGTTTGAAGTGAAGTTAGAGTAGATTATTTCCATTCCTTCAATTATTTTTAATCTATCGTGTTTCCAGAAATACATCTCTAAATCTTCTAACAGGATGTCTCTGTAGTTTTCAAATAATGTAAAAGCAATTTGTAAGAAATCAAGAACAGCCTAATCTAATGCAGCAGTACTAATCCTAAGAGGCGAGACAGTAACCATAAATGCAAATATATCAATTTTCGTACTTACCTGGATGAAATTTAAAATCGAGAAAACATATCCTAGTTTCATAAATGCGAGTATAGAGCCATGTTGTATTTAAATCAGGTTGTCTTTCTCTTATTTTCCGCCTCTTGAGTTGACTAAGAACAACATCAGAAATTGATGATTTGATCACTGCACTACATACAACAGTGGTAATGGCCCCTTTTGAGGTTCCTCCACAAGCATTTGTTCAACCTTCTCCAAACTCAATATTTAAAAGGTATAATGATTTGGTATGTGATCCAGAAATTATAACTGTTACTCATATGAAGCAAAATACCAGTCTCACCAGGATTCAACCAAATACTTTAACTCGAGCTCCATTTTCGACATAGAGAGTGAACCTTGGCAAGAGAAGCCATATAATCATCAGCCCTGAGATATAGTGACAGTCAGATAATGGAACAAGTCACCATTACGTTTTTTTATTTTTCATTTTCTATTTGATATATATGGAATATTAGTCCTTGACGTAATCCAAAGTGCAAACCTTAGCCCATAAGGAGATTGACACGCTGCAGTTATGTGAAGTTTGGCCCCCTCTGGTTCCTTCTGCACAGGAGATTGCAAGGCAATGGTTACCCATCCACAGATAATTGCACGCGCAACTTCTCGATAACTTGCAAGTCATGCATGTTCTCTCATACAAGGCTTAAGAGATATACATGGCACTATGGCAGGGCCTTCAACCTAGAAGTCTAGGCCTTTGGGTCCAGTGGAGATTCTAAAATGTGTATTAAGGTCTTAATTATGGGCTCCCTGCCATCGAAAAGCAGTACCAGAAATATGGGTGATTATTCAAGCAAATGTGAACTTCACTCCACAATCAAGGGAAATCTTGCTGATCCCAAGAATAACAATTCATAACAACAGAAGCTGAAAACGCACCTGAGATTCATAATAAAGGCCAGTATATAAGGAAGCATAGAAATATTCATGTTCTCGTCCATTGGCAAATGCAGCAGCGAGCTGTTCAGTGAAATCACTTTCTTTAGCCAAAATGATCTCGGAAATTACATGAAACGGCAGATAACTAGAATTTAAATGAAAAAGGGAGGGGGGGGGAAGAAGAGAGGAAAGCCTAATGCATAGAATCGGAGTTGCAAATTAATTGATCAGTATTACTTGTGAGTTTGGATTCGCCTCCTTAAAGACTCGGCTCGGTGGATAATAAACGAGCTACGGTCAAGCTCTATTCTCAGCTTTGTTACCTACATGAACCGATTTTGAACAACGGCGATCGGGGAGCCAACCATGATGGTTCATATTACTATTTAGGTATTTAATTATATTCATGTCAAGAGTTAAGATTTCCGATGCAGTTTGTTAGAGTCAACATATTTTATTAAATTTGATAATTATGTACACTGTGTATCACAAATCTGATAATCATCATACATCAAAAATTAAGTTTTATACCAATGATGCTACTAAATGCAATTCTGACAATCATCACACGTCAAAAATCAAATTCTATACCAATGATGCTACTAAAAGTAATGCAATTCTAATAATCATCATCGTCAGAGTGGGACACCTCGAACTGCAGAAAATGGCACAAACATTTTAATGGCAATTTCATTTCTTGTGAACAGTCCTAGTGGAAAGCATGCACACAAGTCCAAACGAATGTCATATGTCTTCTTCCTAAACAGTTTTATCTAGGGCGTACCAAGCCCTGGTGATTGGTGGTTCAACTATATCTAGAGTAGACAAAAAGTGATGAATAACTACACACTTAAATATGTAGAGAGAGCTGATAGAATTTCGAGAAGAGATTAATGTGACCCGTTTTAGATGGCGGAGCCAGTGCATTACCCATATGGATTGGCCAATATTCCTTGAACAGAGGGTATGCAGGGATGAGGCAACATTCTTCAGGTATCATCAGTGAAAGGTGCGTTTGGTACTCAAGAACAGTCATCCCTTTCCATGCTATTTTCAGTACAAATTTCGTTCAGTGATAGTTCAAATCGCATGGAAAGGAATCACACTTTGTTGCATACCAAACAAGCACTAAATAGACATGATAATGTATTGGGCAAATGGAAGTAAACTAATGCCTCTTAAGCAGCTCAATTGATGACAAAGAATTATCAAGTTAGAAGCATCAATTCTAACCTTTTCAGGATCACCACCATCCTTAAACATGTTATAGGCTTCCCTCATCACAGGTCTTGGATCTTTGCCAACCTGCAGTCCAATAGGTAAGAATTGTGTTCTGATCTTTTCATGCTATCACGGGTAGCCAGTACCCACTCATAAAATTGGCCTGAAAATTAGTTGAGAATGTTGTATTCATTAGGGAACTTGAATGACTCATAACTGAATGTGACCTTTTAAATCTTAAATCTTTAACGAGACGCCACTAAATTGGTTTAAAGAACAGTTGGTTATGTTAGTGTCATTAGAGATGTCTAATAGAGTAGACCACCATAAACATAAACACTCACTCCGTTCCACTCAAGAAATCCTACTTTGTATTTTAGGATGTTCCACTAAAAGTGTCCTGCTTTATAAAGTTAAGCTAATACTATTAAAGTTTCGGAAAAGGATTAAATTAGAAAAACTATTTTAATTCTTAAAACTACGGATATTTGTCGAAAATTTCTTCAAACTGTAACTGCTTGGCTTTCGAGCGTGGACTCTTTGAGCAGTGTGGAGGGAGTGAAGTACCATTGCATTGTCTTCTTGTGAAGTTTAAGGCAGAAATTACAAAATTGAACTTGGACGAGTTCAATAGCAACCATTTCCCTCCTCATAATTCATTGAGGTTGGTGTACATGCAAGCAATTGAATTACCTCGAGAAAGCGTTTTCTCGCTTCATCAGCTCCATACAATTGAGCTTCACAAAGAAAGCACCATATTGACTCCTCCGTATCATTTGGGTTCTGTGCAACATCTATTCGAAATTGCTCCGCCCCTTCCTCAAACCTATGAAGATACATCAACTTCAATGCCTACATAATTATTACACAAAGCAACCAACTCAAAGAACAAAAATGGGCATTACCTATCAACATAGTATAGTGAGAGGCCCCTCTGCCAAAGATCTGTTACCCACAAAAGAAGTTCAAGATTACTAAAATACTCGAATCACAAATATGATGGCGTCATTGATTTTTGATTTTATAAACCTACTGCTTATACGTTATTGCATGATCAACCGAGCTTTACATAGTTGAACACGACCATTTCTAGAAGATGAAAATGCTGACGTGGCGTTTGAAAGGTTGAAATTCTATTCTTGGAGAAAGATTTGAGTCTTCATTAGAACATGCTCCCCCATTCCACTCAAAGAGTCCTTTTTCCTTTCCGGGATGTTCATTAAGGTCCCGTCTCATGTAGTGTTTTGAAAACACAGTTTTTTTCTTGTAAATGCGTCTGGGCTAACGTTTTAAATTGTTTATTTGTAATCCGAATATTTGACAACAATAACAATTTTACCCTTTTATACAAATACTTATCAGGTAATAGTAAATTTAAAATGAAAATATCACCTATAATTATAAGAAAACTTAACAAGAAATATTAGTTAAACATAATAACTTATCTAGAGGAGTAACCGTTGTAAAGCATTTCTAATAATTGGCTCATTTTTATTTGGGTATGTAATGGACTCTTTTATTTTATCTCTTGCTAGATATTTGATATTTCTAGAAACCTAAAATTTAGAAATACCTGAAATTTTGGACGCAAATGAAATTTTCATTTTCCTTCATTTGCTTCATTGCAAAAATTTTGATAACTTCCCAAATTGATTTTTGGTTTCATCTAATGCTCATTTGTCATCTATAAATACCCATGAGCTTTCACATTTCTCTTCGAAGTTCTTTTTGGGGTTTCCCTTGCAAGGAGACACTTTTAAAGAGCTCGCTAGTATTTTCTTTAAATAAACAAATATATATAAATAGCCTTTTTTATACTACTTTTTTCTTTCCTTCCTAAAAAAGGCTATTTTCATCCAAGTCATAATGTCTAGCCTTTTTATCTTGTGTTTTGTAATAAAGCTACTCTTTGGTATGTTTAAAACGGGGGCTGATTTTCTAAAACACGATTTATTGCGCCACGGAACTGATACACACATCTGAGGAAAACGTTGCGTTTTGGGGAGCACTTCCGCCCAAAACGTGGCTCCAGACAGAGCCTAAAAGAGTATACACCCTATCAATTTGAAACTGCACCCCTCATATATGAGATAAGTAAGTTTGATACAACAAAATAGCTTTGTTATAATGGTTACTTCGACTGGTAATTACGTATGTCTTATATCTATAACTGTTCAAGAAGGAACTCCTAGAGTGGAAGGGAGGGAGTACTTAAAACTAGTTATGCCTACATTTCAGTTCTAAAAAGTGAATTTCCATGCTAAAAATAAAGCATAAAAGAAAAGTGAAAGAGTGAATGATGTTCTACAGAAATCCAAATGATACAGATTCCATATATTTCAAGGGTCTATAACCAATAATTTTCATCACAAAAATGTCATTAGATTGTTCAACGAGTACAGTTTTGATAGCAAAATATAGGAGGAACTCACATGCCTTTTGACGAGGATCAAGCTCAATTGCTTTATCAAACTCCACCATAGACCCCGAAACATCACCCTTCATTAGCACAAAACCCCGAACGTTAAACAAAACCAAAACAAAACAAAAACAAAAGCAAAACAAAAAAAATTATATACGAACAATACTCCGGATTGAGTAATTGTTTTCAAATTCAAACAAAATTATGATTCCACTCGAAGAATCATAAATTTTATGAGTTGAGAAATTTACACTTGATCACATTTTAATTTAAATTTAGGAAACTTTAAATTTAGGAAACTATCTTAATGCTTAAAATTAAGGATAGTTAGGAAAACTTTAAGTTAAGAGAATTGTGGGAAGAGTAGAGAAGGAGTGTTGACCTGTCTGAAGAGAGTCATTCCCCGACGAATTGCAATTAAGGCTTCGCGAGTCGAATTGCGGCCTGTAATGGCATCCCAGAGTCCTGAAACTGACGGAGTCGTTGAATTTCTGGTGGGAATGGATGATGGATTTAAGTGAATTAGGGTTTTGGGAAGGGTGGTGTAGCCGAAGAATTGTGAGATATTTGGGGGTTTGACTTTGAGTGACATGAGGGGGGAGAAAGTCAAGCAAGACTGCTGAAATGAGGTAATGCCATGGATTACCCCCATTTGTATAAGCAAAGAGCTTCGAAGAGTAAGAGAGTGAGAAATAAAGAGGATCTCACGAGTGAGGATAAAGTAACTACTTAAGGCGCCAAATGTAACGACATTGGTTGGCTGCTTCTAGCATTCTACTGTATTAGTACTTTTATTGTTCATTTTTGGGTACCTTTATTACTGAAGAGTCTATTATTTTATTTAAAAATTTATTTTAAAAATTATATTTAGCAATTTTTATTATATTTCATTTTTACTTTTTACTTGTTTTATAAACATGTTGTTGTGTTTAAATATTTTTATAATTATAACAAATTTCGATAATACTAATATATTTCTTAATTATTAAATTTTTTAAATATAAATTTTTTAAATGAAATGAATGGAGTACTGAGTTTAACCGTTTATGACTAATAACAATGATCCTTGTAGTTTGAATAACTTTTTGAGGGACCCTCCCTCTAACTCTTCGAAAGGCTTGAAATCTGAAAAAATCCATGTAAACTTAGAGTGGAGGACGTTGAAAAGGTAGAACGACTAAAAAAGGCTAGTCTATTGATGGAGGGGATAACAAGCGTAAAGGGGGTTGGTTCACCCTCTTTGGTACATCCTAGGACATTAGAGTGAGATGTCGGTCGTTCCACTCGCGAGTAAAGAATCGGAGTAATCCGGTTAGAATTGATCTAAATCATCCCATTATTATTATAATTCAACATGCCAACTATTAAACAACTTATTCAAACTTTACCCTGCGGCGGATGTGAGCGGTTCGAGTCCACTTATCTCCAACTCGTGAACTTAGCCGATACAAAGTCTTCCCGGTCCCTGGGTTTTATCCCTTCCCAACTTAATCATTAGGTCTAGTCCTAACTCAATTGCAACCGAAGCTTGCCCCTTGCCCTCGATACCGTCACTCCCTCGTTATTGAAAGAAGTCAAAGTTTGATATTCTTTTATGACCGGTCTAAGAAAAATATTTATTAAATGCTACAAAGCAAAGAGCGAAATCTTATTAAAAAAATATTACTTCCTCTGTTCCTAAATTATTGTCTTCTTTTACTTTTTTGTCTGTCCCAAAATAATTGTCTTGTTTGAAAATTTTCTTTTTTAGAACACTTTTATTATTTTATCCTTACTTTTTTCCCTACTTTAATTATGGGACACATATACATAGGCATTAAAAAAAATTATACATTATATCAATATTAATAATCAAACCAATTATTTTTTTTAATTCGTGTACCAAATCAAACGAGATAATAATTAAAAGACGGAGAGAGTAACAAGTGTCTTTAAAGATCATTATTTAGAAAGATTTTGCATTATGATTCTCTCTATAGACCTTGTATACTTTTTCAATGCCACTGCTATGAATTCTAAAAAAAACTTTCTAAATTTTAAATGTTTAAGGAATACTCTTGAGACACTTGTCAGTAACACCAAAATTGTACTACGTCCGTCCCTAAATTATTGTCTTATTTGACCTTACATACGAATTAAGAAAAAAATAATTGACTTAATTATTAAATTAGTATAGTGTGTTGTTTCTTTTAATGTTCATGTGCATGTGGCACATAATTAAAATAGGAAAAAAAATAAAGGTAAAATGATAAAAGTGATGTTTTAAAAAAAAAGTTTCAAATAAAAGAATTATTTATGAACGGACAGAAAAAGAAATGATGACAATAATTTAGGGACGGAGAAAGTATTAGAAAATGTAACAATTGGATATCCACGTCATATTTACATGTCATCCATTAGTACACTGTACACTTGCATAACATGCTAGGCCAAGGAAATGCACTAATCTGCCAACCCTCGGTACGAAAACCTGGCCGTACAGCGTGCTTTACTGTTGTAGCTGTGCTTTACTGTTGTGCTAATTACTCCATCCATGCCACTCAAAGTTAAATAATTAACGAATATATAAATAATATTAAAATTGATTATAATTATAAAAATATTTTAGCATAATTAAGATGTTTAAAGTTAAAAATTTTATGAAGATTGTAAACATAATTTTTTTAAGTAAACTTTTTGGGTAGAATATTTCAAAATAGTATAGTGGACTATTTAAATGGAACAGAGATAGTATAATGAATTATTTGAATGGAATGGAGAGGGAGTATCTTTTGATGTGCATAACATTCTAGACAAGGAGATGGTAAGGACCAAGTGAAAGGCAACCACACTTGGATCCTAAAGCCGTAATTGGCTCTGTGGCAGGTGAAATGGCGCTTTGACTGTCTTTATACCCAACGGGCCATGATATTCAAATGTGGAGAATCCCGCACATAAGCTGGAAATGGCTTTATAAGAATCTTCATGAACGAGGAGACTTGAGGGGCAGTGATATTCAAATGTGGAGAATCACGCATCTAAGCTGGAGATGGCTCTTGCATAGTCTTATAAACAAGCGAGACCTTGACAGGCCACGATATTCAGATGTGGAGAATCTCACGTCACGCTAGAGATGGCTCCTATAGGATCTTCCCAAACAAGTGAGACCCTAACAAGTTGTGACATATGGAGAATCCAGCATTGAGTTCTACCTTGGTAACGTGCACAAGCTCAAAGGGGTCCAAGCATTCCCACACCACACTAACCGAATAATTAGCACTGGGTCTAACGTTTGCACACACTAGGTCAGTTATAGGTCAAAGATGGAGGTAATAGAGAAGTCAGCGATCAATAGGCCTTTTGTCAATTATTCCAGCAACAAATTGACAAGTTACACAACTGTCAGATGTTAACCCTATCAGGCAGGGCATTGGTAATAGAACTTGAGCTGCCCCTAGAATGATGTTGCAGTAGCAAACATAAAAATAACAATTTTACCTTAAACATCCATGGCACATCTTACCACTATCAAAATTGGTAAATCTCCTCAAATCAGGTATATCAAACAAACTCATCAAAACCTCTTGTATGTATCCCAAGTCTAACTGCAACCGTAACATATTTAAAATTATGCCAATTACCATGAAACATAATCAACAGGATAACAAATATGAAATAACATTTTATCTAATTCTTCAAAATCCTTGAAATGAGTTAGTCAGTGTAGATAATCACTGCAAACAAGAAATGACTTTTATAAGCCTACTATATGATTTTATCTCAATTATGTTGGACGAGGAGGAATGTAATCATTTCTTTGCTTTCTTCGCTCCCTTTGCTCCCCTGCAAAAGAAAAATTATTCATTTAATAAAAATTCAGTATATTAATTGAACAAATATATATCTAAAGATCTTAATACTGCAGAAAGATTCCATACTCAGCCGGTTGAGCGGCCAGAGCAGGTGTGGCTGCGGGTGCTGGTGCAGCTCTCTCTCCAGGTCCCTGTACAAATACAATTAGTATACCAAATCAGAACCCATTTCATCTCAAATATGCCTAAAAGAAAGAATAACACAATAACGAAAATGCATGCAGTTAGAAAACCACCATGAAATCATTCATTCTCATTGATACCCATCAGACTAGCTCTCAAGCTGTACTGAATGGTCTTCAACAAGATCATAACCAGCTTATAACAAACTCCCTCCCCGTCCCAAAAAACGAGTCATACTTACTCTTTAGTTTGTCCCCAAAAAAAGTTGCATTTCTAAAATTAGAGTAACAAGCCTCCATTATTCTTCAAACTTTTTCTTTCTATTTGAAATCATGATATTTATCTTTCACTTCATACAAAAAGAATTGTAGTTTAGTGTAATAGAAAAGAAATATATAAAAGCATATGTCCGATATTTATTTTTTGTTGATAAGTACGATATTAAGAAGTTTAACTTGTCAAATGCAACTATTTTATGGACAGAGGGAGTATTCAATTATGATGTGGAGTAAAGTAACAGCTATGACCAGGGCTTGGGGCAAGTCAATGTCGTTGGGTCTAGTCTTAGTTATGTATTTCTGTATGATGGAAATGCTGAAAATATATAAAATAACTGTAACATTTTTCAGAAGGTTTCAAGGTATGCTAACACAGATCATACCTGGGCCAACCGTTCCTCCCTCCTAGCATGCTTCCTTTCACGGCTTGCCTTGTTCTTTGCTCGCTTAGCTTCAAACTGATCAGATAAGGTCTTCTCTCTAGCCTTCTCAGCCTTTGACTTGTGGATGCTCTCCATCAGCACACGCTTGTTCTTGAACACATTACCCTTCACTTTCATGTACATGTCATGATACATGTGCTTGTCAATCTTCTTGGCTTCCCTATACTTGCGAAGCAAGCGCCTAAGAACACGCATCCTCCTCATCCAGAGTATCTTAGTGGGTAATCTTGCCTCTCTTGTACCCTTCCGCTTACCTTAAGAATATTTCAAATGAAGATACTAAAAATCAACCAATCTTAAAATGCAAACCGAGTGCAGGAACATAAAACATAAGCTCATCCGAGAGATATATGCCTGCCAACAGAAATACTCAATTTTGTAACCATAATTAGCTGCACCTACCAAATCAACTGTCCTTTCGATCACGTAGATTATCTGATGGTAACACATTTGACACTATTGTACATAATTTCAGGATGCTCAATTCTCCAATGAATATAATATCTACTTAAGACTATATTTCAAGTAGTTTCTGGGGGTTGGTGCTGCACAATTCCTTTTCAGGAACAACTCTTGTGCAACTTTACAGCAGGGTCTTTAAAAAAAGAGAAGAAGAAAAACAGGTTATAACTACCGATCAGATGCTATTTAGTTACAAGAGAATCTGCTTATCAGATAAATTCAATGCATTTACTTACGGTGAGTAAAGGCATGGACAGAGGGCAAACACCTCATTTGCTGATTTAATTAACTAAACAACCGGTGTTCTCTGATAGTAATTAGTAACCGTTTCTATTATATGATTCAACATTGTCACAACAAAAGAAACAGATCATACCATAACCAGAATGGCGCCCCTTTCGCTTGGCCTCCTTCATTCTACGTGCACGAGAGCGAGAATGAATCTTTGTTGGCTTCCTGATGATAAAACCATCCTTCACCAATTTCCTTATGTTTTGCCCTGCAGTTTCAAATAACAATATTAACTACTGAAGAAGATTAAAAGCAGAGATCGCAGACAAAGTGCCACAAGATTAATGCTACTGAAGGAAAAAGTAAAGCTTATCTAAAAAGAATAAGAGTAAGACAATATGCAAAGGATCCAAGAAAACAAGATAAGTCTTCCCTTCTCCCACCCATCAAGCTGAATATAGGGGGGAAGTAGTGTTCTAAAAATCGCTAGGTGGATGCTAGGCGGCAAAGCAGGGCCTAGCGCCTAGGGGACTAATCGGGACCTAGGTGGGGCCTAGAAATCAAGGCGTAATTACACATTTACACCATAGATTCATACAATACCTGCTGCAACAATAGTAAATAACTAAATATGGCCAAATAAACTAATAGTAATGATCACATTACAAGATTAATAGTTAAAAATTAAAACCAAATTCAATAGTACCATTCCAAACTCCAAAGTTTAAACTTTAAAACAAAACAACAATACTACAATTCTTCTCTTTGTCATTTCAGCAAACACCGTGACTACATACCCACACCACACCGTCTATACCCCAAATTATACCAAATTCTAACAACTAAACAAGAATAACAACATTCTCACAGCAAAACAATGTCGTCAGTGATTCAACACAATGATTTCAATTTTTCATTTTAATTATTATAATTATTATTTTCTAATAAAATAGGCACCTAGAGCAACTAGTTAGCGCCTAGGTGGCGATTTTTGGGAAAAACATCTAGTTGCCCAATTTGGTCCATTTCTCGGCGTTAGGGGGGCGCCTCGCCCAAATTTTAGAACATTGGGAATAAGTATGCCAAATGTCAATTTAGAGGTTTTATGTAATGGATGATAATGATTCAACAATATTCTATGAGTGCTAGAGAGAGGATAGAAGAAAAAGCAAACAAGAGATAAAGTATATAATTATAATTTAATATAAATAACATGGTAAAGTGGTTCCCTATCAAGTAGGCTTGAACTCCACTGTAATCAACGAGGACTTCTACAATATCAGGCTTACCATAAGTGTCATATTTGGTACACGATAGACCAGCATCACTGTACCCTTTTCCCATTGGTTATAATTTTTTATATTTTATCAAAGCCTTAAAATTTACATTATTATCTCATACAGCAAATGCATATAAGAAACTCTAGCATAATAGCTCAAACTGCATCTGTAGCTCACCTGCAACAGAAGTTGCACCTTTAAACCCCAAGATAAGATAAAGCCAAGCGCCCTAGCCTATGGAGTAGGTAACTGAAGAAATATGACATATAAACATAATAGGCTACGTGGTGTTGCGCTTAAGTTTATATATGCATACATTTTTATGCACTCAAATTCGACTCAACTCAATATTTGTCCCAATCACTTGGGGTCAGCTACAAAAATTCTTTTTTGCATTCAGTTCGGTCCGTGCAAGGTCAACATACAAGCCACATTCATTCTTATCCTTCTTTATTAGAAATGTCCATGTTAGATTTGGTCTTCCTCTACCTCTAGCCTGGTTGCTAGTATTGATGGACAGAGACAATAAGAATGATTTCCAGTACTGTTGGACAAGGTTAGTTTTGGAGTTCCCCTGCCTCTATTAAAGTTGTTATTAATTACACTTCATAGCTAGTGCACACATAAAACTTGACAAAATCTGCCAAAATTTCTCATCTCTCCAAGCAGGGAAATAAAAGATAATGAAAGAAAAAAAGGAGTTGAAATCACTGATAGGAATGCACTACATCTAAGAAAGTCCCATATCACTAATATCAAAATCCCCTAATCCATGAAAAATGAATCCAAAATAAACCTCCAACGGCTTTCAAACAACCCAAAAAGAATCACGACAAGTCAATCAGTAAACGTCAAAGGCTGAAACCAATTATTTTGTTAAGTAAACTACTCATCTAAAAGCTCAACAATGTATGCCATGCTTCTATGCTTTAACATTTCCCCCCACGTATGCACTTTATATAGGGCCAATACCTACAAGCGGGATGATATGAACACTAGTTAAGCTGTTAGAAAGAGGCCAGCAATGTATATCATGCTTCAACATATTTCACGGCAACAACATACACAAAAACGTGCAAAAATGAAAATTCAGCACTACGAACCAAAACAGCGAAACATAATATTCAATTCCATCTATACACGCGCATAGATGTGTGTGTTCCTTTGTGTGTGTGTGTGTGAGAGAGAGAGAGAGAGAGGAATTACTGGAGTTGGCCATGGAAATTTCGCTGACTTCATTGGGGTCAAGCCAGACCTTGCCTTTCCCACACTTGAGGACGCTCGACGCCAAACGCTTCTGAAGCTTCAACGACACCATCTATGCTGCTGCTGCTGCCGCCGACCGACTCCGCTCTTGCAGGGTGAAAAACACAGACTGCAACTTTTTCAAAATGTTAAAACCCTAATAGAACTGATACCCAGTGGCAGGAACACGTAATATCTGGATGAAAGCTGGGTAGTTCTGTTCGATGACTAAAGAGCTGGGTTAGTTCATTGGGCTATTTATTATGCTTGGGCCCTAGAGTTAGTGAAAGTCCAAGGTGCTTGAAGGGCTGCCCAACTATTTAGTCATCATCTCAATTCAATTCATGTTATGTGACTTTATGTCCGTTAATTAAACCGGTGTGTTTGACTGACCTATAGCCGTCGTATTGGTTTTAAGGTTAGTTTTTGAAATTTTAATTTTAATTTTGTAAAAATTAAAGAAAAATAAAATAATAGAGAATAGCTGATAGGGTCAAGTCAAAAGGAAGAGAAAGTTAAAAACAAAAATAAAAATCTCTAAATCTTGCCAGAAGAGCATACCTTAAGTGGTCGTTACGTATACCCAAGAACAAGAGTGAACATTTTACTATTTACCATTCTTGCAAGAATTTCATTTCATCATTTCGTAGTAATTTAAATTTGAATATTGTGACTCCTTTGAATTACTTAAATGAAATAACATGACAACATTTTGTTTGATTAAATAATTATGCTTATTTTAATATTTTATACATTCTTTTAGGATAAATTCTCATAAAAATAAGTATATATAATGCATGAAATATAGAAAATGAGTAATGATATATGGAAGGTATTTTTTTTTGGGGGAGGGGGTGGGTCGTCTATGAGCGCTGGTCCAAGACAATTTGTACCTAGTGAAAATCAAACACAAAATATCCCGCAATAATTTTGGTACGTAATTAGAGAAAGAACTGCTAATAGGTTGGTTAGCACTGGGAGAAAATTAACCAGTTGACCAAACCTTTGTTTAGGTATAATTCTAGTTAAGTCTACTTTTGAGTTGCATTATATTGGCGAGAATAGAAGTTCGTTCCATGTGTAAACAGAGAGAATCTGTTAGGACTCTGGATGCATCTAACCAAGATATGAGAATGTGTATGTACAGAAAGATTAGAAGTCAGGAACATTGAACATTTAGGAACATAGACAGTTTTAGACAAGAAGTTTGAAAGTTAGAGATTTATCCACTTTGTATCAGGTATATATTTGATTGTCTCTGAATGTAAAAAGCAAGGGAAAATAAAGATAAACTCTCTCCAAAGTATTTGTTCATGGTATCAGAGCTTTTTACGATCCAAAATCTAACCAAATCCTAAAATGGCCAAAGATAATACGATTTGGGAAAGGCGCCTCGGGCAAGGATGCGTAGTTTCTCCATACTACCTTCATCCGTCGACAACCCCGGCATGATTATTTCCCACATTCGGTTGAAGGGATCAAACTACGAAGAATGGGCACGTGCCATGCGACATGCGCTCAGGGCCAAGCGAAAACTTGGTTTTGTTAACGGGACAGTGATTCAACCAAGTGAGGATTCACTGGAAATTGATGACTGGGGAATAGTGAATTCCATGGTTGTAGCATGGATTTTTAATACGATAGAGCCAACCTTGCGCTCTACTATAACCTATGCAGACACGGTGAAAGAACTGTGGGACGATCTACAAGAGAGATTTTCTGTAGGAAATGGCCCTAGAATACAACAACTGAAATCAGACATCGCCAATTGCAAACAGGCTGGACAAACTGTAGTGACATACTATGGAAAATTGAAAATGATGTGGGATGAATTGGCAATGTATGACCCCATCCTAGTATGTAAGTGCAGGGGATGCACGTGTGGGATCACAGTCGATTTGGTGAAGAAGCAGGAAGTCGAACGACTTCATCAGTTTTTGATGGGGCTGGATGATGCTATTTTCGAAACAGTAAGGTCAAGTGTTCTGAATATGGAACCTTTACCAAGCTTGATGAAGGCATACTCCATGGTTGTACGAGAAGAACGTCTCAAGGACATAGCCAAATCAAAGGACAGTGGGGAGGCTATGGCTTTTTCGGCTAAACTTGGGCAAGATATAAAGAAAAATGCTCCTGTCACAACACGTGATAAAAACGCAACATGCACTCATTGCAAGCGGACTGGGCATGAAGCAAAGGAGTGTTTCAAGCTGATTGGTTATCCGTGGTGGGGAGAAAAGAATCATCTTTGGGGCAAGAAAGTTGGTCAAGGTAAAGGGGCTCGACTATAGTTGTACGAGATCGTGTAGATTCACGGACTCGCACTCCCAGGGTTAATGCCGCCGAGGTACGCAGGAGGATTGGCGAGGGCGATCAACAATGTCAATTTGTTGGGGCGAGCAACGAACAATTGGCAAACCTCGGGAATCTCTTGAATGTCGAGCAAACGAAAAACTTCTTGGTAAGACTTATAATTGGTTGCTTGATACGGGGCCTCGCACCATATGACAGAAATATTCATCTTCGAGCAAAGTAACGATATCTCACCTTGCTCGGTAGGAATGCCAAATGGAGAAAGCACTCCTGCAGTGAAAAAGGGTTGCTTATGCTTGGGTGGAAATGTTTATCTTGATGATGTTCTATTTGTCCCTAAAATGCATTGCACGCTCATTTCTATTTCTCAACTTGTAAAACAATTGAATTGCACTGTTACTTTTACTAATAAGTTATGTGTGATACAGGACCAAATAACGAGGACTTTGATTGGTGTGGGTGAGCAGCATGGCGGGGTCTATTATTTTCAAGCAGTGTGCACTGAACAAGTAAATAGAGTTGGTGTAAGTGATGCTCGGGATTTGTGGCACAAGAGGTTGGGCCATCCTTCGTATCAGATTTTGAATTTAGTTCCTTCCATAAGTAGTTCCAGAGTAGCGGCAATAAACACGCTTGTGATGCTTGCTTTAGAGCAAAGCAAACTAGAGATGTTTTTCCAAAAAGTAATAATAAAGCAGACGATTGTTTTGATTTAATTCATGTTGATCTTTGGGGAAGTTATCGTACTCGTTCTTCCTGTGGTGCTACTTATTTTCTAACAATTGTTGATGATCATTCTCGAGCTGTGTGGGTTTACTTGCTCCTTGATAAGACTGAGGTACCTCTAATTATTAAAAACTTTTGTGCTATGGCAACTAGACAGTTTGGTAAACAAGTGAAGATTATTCGAGCGATAATGGGACCGAGCTTCGACCCTTGAAGTCGTACTTTCTTGAAAATGGTATTTTGCTGGAAACATCTTGTATAGGTACACCTCAACAAAATGGGCGAGTGGAACGGAAACATCGACACATTTTAAATGTTGCTCGGGCACTTCGTTTCCAAGCTCATCTTCCCATCACATTTTGGGAGAATGTGTTTTGGCCGCATGTCATCTTATTAATCGGACCCCACTCCGTTGCTCAAAGGTAAATGTCCATATGAAATTCTTTTTCATAAACCTCCTGTTCTTGGTTTCTTGAGGGTTATTGGATGTTTATGCTACGCACATCATCGAAGAGATAAAGACAAATTTGGTGATCGAAGTAGAAAATGTGTATTCGTTGGATACTCTTTTGGTCAAAAAGGTTGGCGTGTATATGACCTGGACTCTAAAACATTTTTGTCTCCAGAGATGTAGTGTTTTTGAGGATGTTTTCCCATTTCACTTAATGAATCGTTCAGCCCCCACCTAGTATTACGGTCGACAAGGACACTTCCTATGGAATCAATGACGACGCCCTTGGTTTGGATAACTCAGATGATCACCCAGCTAACACAAATGAGCACCCGGTTATGATCGAGCATTATTCAGACTCCAGGGGGAGTGGTAGTACCAGAGAAAATAATGAAATAAATGACATTGAGCCAGAATTAAATTCTGATGCACCAAATGTGGAGCATGTAGAACCTGAGTATGGAAGAGGTCAACGTGAACATCGTCTTCCTGCCCGATTTCAGGACTATCTTATGCACACTGTTCGATGCACTTCTGACCCCCCTGCACGCTCTACTCGTATCACATCGTCCTCAGGTACTCGATATCCCATAACTAATTATGTAACATGTAATCGTTTTACTACCAAACATCGCGCTTTCTTGGCTGCAGTTACCACAAGAACTGAACCTGCTTCATACTCTGAAGCTGTTAAAGATTTAAGATGGCGCGATGCCATGCGACAAGAAATTGATGCTCTTGAAAAAAATGGGACCTGGACTGTGGACACATTGCCATCAGGGAAACGCGCTATTGGTTGCAAGTGGGTATACAAGATCAAGTATAACTCGACGTCGTCGAAAGGTATAAGGCTCGATTAGTTGTTCTTGGCAAATGCAAGTAGAAGGACTTGATTACAACGAAACTTTTGCTCCGTAGCCAAGATGGTTACCGTACGCACATTTCTTTCTATTCTTCGCTCAAAATTGGGAACTTTATCAGATGGACGTGCATAATGCTTTTCTTCACGGCGATCTGCATGAGGAGGTATATATGAAACTGCCCCCGGGTTTTAGTGCTTCCCAAGGGAAAGTATGCAAGCTTCGAAAGTCTCTATACGGATTGCGACAAGCTCCCGTGTGTTGGTTCTCCAAACTTGTGACCGCTTTGAAACAATATGGTTTCCTTCACCCGTTCGATTATTCTCTTTTACTTACAAGCGGGGGACACTATTTTATGTGTTCTTGTATATGTTGATGACTTGATCATTGGTGGTAATGATACGACCACCATAAACTCATTCAAAAATACCTTGGAGACTGTTTTCATATGAAGGATCTCGGTATTTTGAAGTATTTCTTAGGTATTGAAGTTGCTCGTGTCAAAGAGGGTTTAGTAATTTGCCAACGCAAATATGCATTGGATATAATTTCGAATTCGGGTTACTCGGTTCTAAGCCCTCTGCGTTTCCTCTTGAACAGAACCATAAACGGCCTTGTCGGATAGCTCTTTGTTACACGATCCGAAAAGTATAGACGATTGATTGGGCGCCTAATTTATCTCGACCATTACCCGTCCCGAATTGAGCTATTCGGTTCATGTCTTAGCTCGTTCATGCAAGCTCCACGCCTCGATCATTGGACTGCGGCGTTACGTGTGGTTCGTTATCTAAAGGGACATCCCGGCCAAGGTATTTTACTCGCTTTGACTGTGATCTTCAACTCTCGGCCTTTGCGATTCGAGAGGCTAGCTGCCCTCTTACTCGTCGTTCGTTAACCGGCTATCCGGTTTTCTTGGTAATTCTCCAATTTCTTGGAAAACGAAGAAGCAACAAATTTCTCGTTCTTCCGCCGAGTATAGAGCTCTTCTGCCGCCACTTGCGAGCTCAAATGGTTAAAAGGACTACTTAACTCCTTTGGCATTTCACATGCCAAACCGATGCGTATTTATTGCGATAGTAAATCGGCTATGCATCTTGCGGCCAACCCCGTGTTTCATGAACGCACCAAACACATTGAAATTGACTGTCACTTTGTTCGTAACGAGGTTCGATCTAAGAACATTGCCACATCGTACATTCATACTACTCAACAGTTAGCTGACATCTTGACTAAAAGCCTTGGTCAAAAACGATTTTGTGATTTCCTTTCCAAGTTGGGCGTTCGGGATCTTCACGCTCCACCTTGAGGGGGAGTATTGGCGAGAATAGAAGTTCGTTCCATGTGTAAACAGAGAGAATCATAGGACTCGGATGCATCTAACCAAGATATGAGAATGTGTATGTACAGAAAGATTAGAAGTCAGGAACATTGAACATTTAGGAACATAGACAGTTTTAGACAAGAAGTTTGAAAGTTAGAGATTTATCCACTTTGTATCAGGTATATATTTGATTGTCTCTGAATGTAAAAAGCAAGGGAAAATAAAGATAAACTCTCTCCAAAGTATTTGTTCACATTATATTTTTTGGGTCCAAGGCAATGTATATGCGGTTTGGGTTATCATTATCAAATTCTTTTGGATTAGAAATTAATTACTAAGGTGGGCAAATCTCCGGCAACTCCAATGGCAGTCGTCCTTGCATATAGGAATTAAATTTAAAATTTGGTGAAGTCCTTATTAGAATTAATATAAAGTTTAATACTTAATTTTTATTTTTATTATTGGAGATACAAGGACCTTCATTAGGTATCAAAATTTGAATTTGACCCCTCTTGTTTTATTTGTTAATCATTGGCTGGAAACATGTACACATCCCCCGAATTTTGATCTCATACATAGACCCTTTCAACAAAAATTGTTCAAGTCATTTTTCTAGGTGAAAACGTAACATGGAGTTAAGTCTTTTTCCGTCGCGTTTCAATTTCCGACATGCCGTAGGTTGACCTCTGAAATAGAGTAAGTTAAATTCATTTATCAATTTCTCAAAACTGACTGTCTTAGGCATTCTCTTTTAAAAAAATTCCCCAAAAAATGGCACTCACTTAAAAAATAAGACAAATTTATTATTCACTGCCTGGGCATAAAAAGTGAATAACCAACCAATTATTATATTGTATTTTAAAGCAACAATTTTGTAGTACCGTTTGAATGGAAATCTTATGCAGAAATTAATTAATTATATCTGAAAAAACATGGTAAAAGTGCACAAGTAAAGGAAAACTAAAAAATAAAATGCTACTGAAAATGGGTGAAAAACGATCGAGAACAGAAACAGAAGGTTACCGGATATTTTGGTCTTAAACTTTATTGAAACGCAAAATTCTGCTAAAATTGCAAGATATAATTTGTAAATTTTTCTTGTAATATTGCACAAGAAATCAGGCGTACCGGGGGTGCCGATCCGATTGTTGCCGCATCGTGAATCTCGGATATCTGGGTTACGAATCTGTAAAAATAAACAGTCGTGAGAGGGGCGGGGAGTGTTCTCCGCCAAAACCCTCCGACATTGGGAAAAGCCTAATATCTTGGTGGGATTTCCTATGTTTATCAGTATATGGTCATTGTAGAATAAAGACTGCAACTACACTTTCTCTGTATAAAGAATGACTTACCTTGGGTTGGCATAGGAGGGGTTATATATATACCTGCATGGGCCGGGTCTCTACTCATTCTGGACCTACTTGTTTGGGTGAGGCCCATACACTTTAACCCGGGTCCAAAATATGCACATTAGAAGCCTCTCATTCCTTACTCCTCGAGATGAATCTCGAAGGTAAGGAGTACTATTTGCTCGCGTTCACCTCGGACCTGCCGAAGTTTCGATGTCTCGCTTTCGATGGGCGAGGTTTGAATTAGTGCTCAGGCTTGTCGAGTCTTGAATTTTGACCTCGACCTACGAGGTTCGTTTGAACTTTGACCTCTCGACCTACAAGGTTCGTTTGGACTTTAACCTCGACTTGCGAGTAGACATGCTCATTCGATTCCAAAAATTGAAACTGAACCAGTTTTAGAACCGCCCAAACCATGAACAGTCATGAATCGAAACCGAATTAGGACAGTTCGGTTCTGGTTTGCATTTCTCAGGAACCGTGAACTGCTAGTTCCAAACCGCCGGTTCTAAACCGCCATAAAACCATTCAAAAATCGTCAAATTCAAATTTTAAACATTTGAAACTTTAAATTTTTTAAATCATCTGCTCCTACATGCTCCATACATGTACCTACTTTGACCTCCTTGAATATTAGACTTGATGAAAGATTGGAGGAAAATTGATGAAAGAATGGAGAAGTCTAGCATAGTAAATTTTGAATGTCAAAATCAACCTACTATGTCATGATGCCTAACACACCCTAAGCATTTTTTTAAAGTTTATATTTTGATAATTAATAACATATTATAACAATTTTTTTACACTTTATAATAGATTTTAAAAATTAAAAATAAAAACAAATGTTAAAAAAATCAAACTAATTCCAAAAATTAAAAACCGGGAAACCAGAACCGGTTTGGTCATGTCTACCTGTGAGGTTCGTTTGAACATTGACCTCGACCTACGAGGTTCGTTTAAACTTTAACCTCGACCGGCGAGGTTTGTTTGAACTTTGACCTTGACATGCAAGGTTCGTTTGAACTTTGACATCGACCTGTGAAGTTCGTTTGAATTTTGACCTTAACCTGCGAGGTTCGTTTGAATTTTTATCTCGACCTGCGAGGTTCATTTGAACTTTGAACTCGACCTACGATATAAGGCCCCGTCTATATCTCCTTCCTATTCCACTCATAGATACGCCATATCAACTTAGAAACCCTCGTGGTAGGATATGTGACCTTTAATGGTTGGTTTACGAGGGCATTGTCATGCTTGATAAATGTGACTTGTTAGTCTTGGCACAAGTAGGACCCGGGAATGATTGATATTGGATCCCGTTGTAGTTTTGTATTCATTTGAGGTCGTCCTCGACACCAAATCATATGTATATATATGTACATCGCTCACGTTGTGTAGCCTTGCCTTGGTTTGAACTCGCTCATGAATGACAAGTGTGTTGATCTTATTGTTAACTTGGGGAGATTGATTTGGGTAGCGTTCATGAGCGTTCAAACTTTGTGTTCATTCAAGGTTAGCATTCGTTCTTGTTCGAGACTCGATGATGGATGATTCAGTTGAGTATTGGGTATGTTTTGACCTTGTTTTGGTAATAGAATTAACTTAGGATGACTTTGGGACAGTTTGGAATCAACCTAGGCATGTTTAGGAAGTTGTAAGCCTGGGCCTTAGCTCCATGCTTGCTCGCATGCAAAATTTGGTTTTCAAGAGGCCATGCGCCCGCATGGTGCCCATAGGTCCGCATGGTTCCTCGCTCAGCTTGTCGAGATTTCTCCATTTTTGATGGGTTTGACCCTTTCTTTGGCCCAAAATAAGCCACATAGCTGGGATTTAAGGCCAAAACAACCTAGCCTTATATTAGTATGAGAAATCCTCATTTCTCACACCAAACCTAAAGATAGAGGAAAGTAGAGAGAAAAAGTAAGGAGATCTTGTAATTCTGACATTCAATCGACGATCCGACTTCACCACGGCATAAAGCACAACAAGGGGAGTATTTTTAGCCGAACTAACCCAAGATCTATCGACAAAATTCAAGATCTTTTCCATCTCCTAAGCTTCTAGAGTGAGATAGAAGGTTTTATTAAGAGAAACCTTGGATTTCGCAAGATTCAAGTCTAGATCTGACGATCCAACAACACTACGACGGAGAGCTCGTCGAGAGGATCGTTTTCACCGGATCCAACTTCATTTCCTTGGCTTATTCGTAGTGTTAAGTAAGTTACTAAACCCCCCATTTCTTTCGTTCTAGGAATTCGCATGCTAGAACACAAATTCACCGAGCTAGATTTGTTATAGACGAGTAAAATTCGTGTCATTTGTTGGGTTATTGAGATTATTGTTATTATTAGTTGTCTCCGAGTATTATTAGCTCGTCGAGGTGTGTTTTTGTTGTTGTTATTATTATTATTTGTCTCCGAGTACTATTAGCTCGTCGAGGTGTACTTGTTAGTGTAGTTACTTCGGTCTATAACTTGGCTGTCGAGGTTGTTGTTGTTTGTTTACTCGCGATAAGCTTGCGAGATTGTTATGGGTAAATAGATATACCGAATAATGGGTATTGAGATTATCATGGTTAATTTAAGACAATATTACAGTTTGTCACAATGACTCGAAAGTTAGTATCGACTCTAACGGAGTCAAATAGGATATAATAACATTATATCGAACACTATACGAACTGAGTATTAGCCGTGACTGACTGGCAGAGTCGAATAGGACGTAATGAACACATATTGGATAATATAATGAACTATTTAATGGGCATAATTGACTCTACGGAGTCGAGTGATGGGTAATATAAATTACTACGAGATGTATAATAGTCTCCTACGATGTGGGAAGACGAATCGATGTGTTTATGACTTAGTAGGGCAATAACATTGATTGATCGAGTCAAACATTAGTTGACTATATAATTAGTTGAATTGTTGAATTACGCCCTATGCCTAATCAAGGTTAGTCTACATACCTATTATCTTGTAAGAGTAACAACGAGTTGCGTACCATAGTGCGCGACACTATACACGAGACGGTTGGCTACAATCATCGTGTGACGAGTTGGTTGTATTATAGGTATTAGTGACAAAACTTGGTTATCGTTACAATATAGATGATGAGACTTATAATGAATTATTATGTACGTAGTACTTGACGAAGACGATATGTGATAGTTGTGTTACACATGAGATGGAGTGTATTGTATAATTATAGGATATTGTAAAGATCCTAGGTTAGCGTAGTAGATACACGATGATTTGATGATAGTAAGTACGAATCGACCTATCAATTCAGGGATTGTAAAGTCTAACATTAGCGGACTTAGTTTGGATTGATACAAGAATTGTTTGCATGTTAGTTGAATGCTACTTTAATTGGGAGTAGCTAGGAATGAGTAACTTACCCTTGTGATTTGTTATGATCTAACTATTGCAGACACCATTAGATTGTCAAGTTATATAGTAGGACTAATTTTTCTATTGTCGTGGATTAGAGATGTGTTCAGTGATTGCGAACACAGTGTGATTGTTTTAGTATGTAATAGGAATTAATCATCCTACTTTGATGATTACTTGTGTGTTTAGTATTTACAAGCACATTTTGATGTCTTGGGTTATCTGATTCATTAAGGACACATCATGATTTAATATGGTTTAGTTGTGATTCAATACGAACACATCTTGATTTGTTTAGCATGATGAGTAAATATCTACTTGTGCATTGCATAGAGTCCATATGGCATATGTGTTTTTGGAGGTGTATTGACGTACGGCTATTGCGGGAGCTGGGGCTACGTAATAGTCGTGGTGTCCAATACACTGGGCCTCGCCCTACCGTTGGCCACGACAGGGGTTCTAGCTCCACTATTGTATACAATACACGCGAATTTGTAAAGTTATTTTCGAGTGGTATATCGGGTCGTAAGAGGACCAAATGCATACGTCGACGTGAATACGAATACCGGTTCACTACAGGCACTTGTAGTTCGTGCTTGACATGCACGGGTACCATTATTTGTTTCGGCATACGATTATCGAACCTTCGTAATTTGTGTACAACAGCAGCAACACAGACATTGTAATGGCATCGTGGAATTCAGTAACAGTATCACCAATTCGAAATGGAGCGATAAGGTCGGTAGTGTGGGTTGGGGTCGGAGGTATACCTCGATCCCCCGTATCCTCTATTATATTTACTTTACCGCTCTTTATGTGCTTCTTATACGAGCGAATGTTGGTCGCGGTCTCTAACTGGCATGGGACGGTTGGCGGCAGCTAAGTCTCTCGTTAGTATAAGGTTATTAGTTGTTATTATGTGTTACTTGTTACTTGCTATATATCATGTTATCATTGTTGTGCATAATATCATGCGATATTGATGCATTTAGTAACTTACCGAACTTTGTCTCACCCCACGCCTTTAAAATTTGTTTCATTAGTTCGCAAGGCTTTAAGTTCTAGTGCAGCGAGGTCATATAGCTTGGGAGTCTTAGTAAGTGATGTTGTAGATTGTACTCTAGTGGTACTTGTATTTTGTATTTCACGTTATATGTGAGGACTTTGGGAAAAACTGAGTTATATAAGCTTGGTACGTTGGGTAGCATTTTATTGTTCTCTGCCTTGTAGACTTGTATTCTGGAGCTGACTTGTGAAATCATGCATATGTACTAGTTTACGATCCTTGTTATATATTAGTTGTTTCCCGAGTGAGTTAGCTCGTGGTTGTTCATAGTTGTTCTCCGGCTTATGTATAGTAGTTGTTGAGGTTAGTTTTGATGTTTGAGTTTTTGTAGCTCGTATTTTAGTAGGTGTTTCCTGCTTTAGTTGGTATTTTAGTTGCTTATTGCTGTTTAGCGCACCGATTCGGGATTCCATATATATATATATATATATATATATATCAGATCTCGGGTTCAAACCGTTTCATACGAGGTTCGTTTGAATTTTGACCTCGACAAGTGAGACGTTTAAGCTTTGACCTCGACCTACGAGGTTCATTTGACCTCAACCAAAAAGGTTTATTTAAATTCAACCTTGAAATATAACAAGGCTCGTTTACGAATTCTAATAGAACTTAACATGATTTGACGAATAGTAGAGGGGTCCATTTCCAACTGTTCTGCATTGAAGGGAGCAACTTGTTCTTGGCAATTAAGGGACCAAGTCATAACTACTAAGGTTACTAATTTTTCCTGCACTAATTTTTTTTTTATACCTTCTCAGTATTCAAATACAATTTATAATGATCCAATGATTTATAAATAGAAATATAATATTACAAAACACTCATATTAATTTGAAAATGATTGATAAAAAGTTGTGAGTCCATTCAACATAAAATTATTTAGATGTAATGTGATGTTCCATTTACTTCTTGACATATGATAACATCTTTCGATCAGAATAAAAGAGTACTCTCATAAGATGTTATAAGTAGAGATGTTAAGCGGGCTGAACCTAGTAGTTTCGGACTAGCCCTAGCGGGCTATGACCCTAACGGGTCGTGGGCTAAACGGTCCAATTTTTTCGGGTCACTATTATTGCGAATCTAACCCTAACCCTAGCGGGCTTCGGGCTAAACGGGCCACTATCAGGCCACAACTAAAAAATTAAAAAACGTGATGGATGTTAATTTTATTTTTGTAAATATCTAGAAAAGTGGAGAGTGATATGCCTTCGGCTACGTAGCTGGGCTATCGACCGGGTTAGTTAGGTTGGATGCGTGATTATTGCTAACTAGTTATAAAATAGTGTAATTAATAGTTTGTATTAAATTTATATAGATAAAACTAATTTCTTACACAAAATGTATAATCATAAGCAACACACATTCAACACAGGTTTGCCTATAGGCAACTTAGCCTCTCCGTTAAGATTCGGGTCTCGTGCGCATGTATCCATACGTGCATACACGCACATACACACGTACACGTGCATACATGCACGCATACGTATACACACATACGCGTATGGGCGCGCAATACCGCCCCGTAGGGGCGAGGGCTTCCCTTCACTCTTGCTAAACACCTGTCAGGGGCCGGCGGGCCAACCCTAAAACCTAGCGAGCTACCCCTAACGGGTGGCGGGTTAAACGGTCCGAGCTAGAAAATCCCTGATTTTAAACGGGCTAAAAAAATTTAGCCCTAACCCTATTTTTTCCGAGTTTAACGGGTCAGCCTTATGGGTCGCGACCCTTTTAACATCTTTAAGACACCTTATACTATCACCTTCAAGTGTTGATATATGATTGATGCATTATACCATTGATCACCTTAATGACATTGCATGTTTGGGTGACGCTTAGTTGGAAACATAGGCTTAATGAGCAGTATAGAGTTTGCTCTGATACCATATTAAAGTCTGAAACTCCACATCTAAACCCATTGGATTCCCAAACTATAATTGTGATTAGTCTTATTAATTAACCTCCATTTTGGTACAATGCTGAGCTTTTCATAAGAGAAATCATGGGGCAGAAAGTGTTACATACTATCTGTAAGAGAGCTTTCCATTTCACAGGGAAATGAACCAATGCACTGGAGCTGGAAATCCATTCCTGAGACAATTTTCCAATTTTTTTCTTTTGTTAATCACCCTTTTCAAGAACAAAAAAACAAAAACTTTCCTTGACATATTTATGTTTTGAATACTTATAATGAAGTAAATTTACTTGTCAAACAGGTTTGCCGAGGTGACTGAGCTCAAAACAATTTCTCAGCTAGAAATTCATGCCATGATAAACATTCAAACATTATCCTCCAATGCATTGTATGGTACTTATCTCATAGTTAAAATATATGATCGCGCGTTTGGGCTAGATTCACTACCAGCAGAAACATCGGTCACAATAAGCGATTGTGTAATTGCCAATACAACGTATCTACGTTGTTACGATAGAAAGAAGAAACAGATGGAGCGTATATTTTACGCGAATCACCTACAGATGTTGAAAAAGAGTGTGCGAGCCTCGCGAGAGAGGGGATGGGTGGTTAGATATTGAATTGGGAGAATTCTACGTCGGAGGAGATCGAAGATGAGGATGATGAAATGAGTTTGATGGAGGTCGGTCATCAACTTAAAGGAGGACTTATCATTGAAGGCATTGAAATAAGACCAAAACAATAGTATAGGAGTAGTTCTTATAAACATCTTATCTTTTATTTTTTTTCGTATCTTCAATATTAATTCAGTTATATATTAATCATTAAAATAACTTTGACTTGTCACACAGATTAAAAAATATTAATTAATTTTATTATTATAAATATTAGGGTTGTATGTATTTTTTAAAGATGTCCATGCGTGGAATTGGAGTCAATTAACTAAAGTAGGAATAAATCAATGGTAAATTGATAAAATTAACATCTAGAAAAACAAAGATCAGAAAGTGGGCCTTTTGTGGCCTAATAAAAAAAAGAGAGAGAGAACTTTGTTAAAATGTATGGCTCGATTTCATACAAAGGGCCCACTCAGCGCTGTCGCACAAGGCAGCGTGGCACGGACCAGGTTTGAGCGGTCGCACAAAAGTGCGGTAGAGCTACTGAAAAATGGGCGCTTGCCGTATGCCAATTTTTGTGTTTTTTTTACTTTCCTTGTTTGTATTGGTTTATGGTTAGGTCTTATATCTCATATATAAGTTGTAATCCTAAAATGTGTATTAGGTTGTGATATCAATATACGGCAGTCTTAAAATCTCAAATACTCACTTTTCATTCAATTCTCAATTGTTTGATCATTGATTATTTCAATTCATTATTTGATCGCTTCTACTGTCGCACAACAAACTCTTTTTTAGGAACTAAGGGAATACAGAAACCCCCTCCCCCCACCCTTCCTAAAAAAATGTCTATATTTCATTTTTAGGTCATTCTTAAAAAAATGACTACTTTCTAATCTTCTCATTTTTTAAAGTTACATTCTTGATTTGAATTCCACTTTAATGGGTCTCACTTTCACATGGTTATTCTTGGAAAACACACATTATCCTAATATTTATAATATAATAAATTATTTTTTCTTGATCTCTGTGCCGAGTCAAACAGAACACTCTTAGGAACAGATGGGAGTATAATGTAAGTGTGATTTTTGATTTCCTATTATAAGAGTTAAATGTGTTTCATTAAGTGAAGACTATATGCCTTCCATATGAATAATTTTATTACATGAAAAAAAAAATTCTAATAGACATAATTTATATTAAATTAGAGATATCTTTTGCTTTTTGCAAATTTTGGTTGCTAGGCAGTAAACATTGGACGGTTAGACGATACTAACCTGTTTGGTGATTCTTTTCATATTTTTCAAAAAGTATATTTTCATAGTGAGACCGTTTTATCGTAAGACATGATCACTTTGACCAATTCATTATATTAACACTACACTAGTCTTGTGTTCGGTTTTATCTAAAGTTTTGCCTTTCCCAAAATCATAGTACTTTTGAATTGTTTGGGTTTTAGATAGTGTAATTATGTGTAGTTTTAACATTTGTATTGCCAGTTGATCGGCGATAGTCATATAATTAAGTTTTTTTTTCCATAACCACTTTTAGATAAGATAATTGAGCATACTTTATTGGCATAAAAAAGCACCATAAATTAATTATTTAAAAAATATAATATCTTACGCTATTTTTGATGTTTCATCTCTCAGGCTATTAAAATTTTAAATTGGATAGCTTTTAAAGTGAGCAGAGATTTATTTTTGATGCAACGAATAACGTTAAATGTTTTAATTAACTCAAACTTGTTTTTCTTGCAGTACTTATAAACAATGACAATGATAATAGTATTAATTATAATAAGAATTTATTATAATTATTTGATTAGAAAATAGAATAAATTTATTTGGATGCATATGAATTATATGACACTCGTACGCCTGGTTTGGTAAATGATTTTATTGGAAGTTATCGAATGGTCAAATTGAGAATTTGGATGAAATTCCGATGAAAATTAATTCATCACGAAAAGAAATAACGGAATGATTAAACTTGAAACCAAAAATACACTTGAATGGTCAAAATTGGTTTTTTTATTTTTTTATTTTTTTTACATGCCATAATTATGTACACTATTTAATAAAAGTGTTTTAATACTTTGTTCCTAAATTATCGTCTTGACTTTTTTTGGCCTAACATTTTACATGTCATAATTATGTACACTATTTAATAAAAGTGTTTTAATACTTTGTTTCTAAATTATTATCTTGACTTTTTTTGGCCTAACAGAATGCGATAGGATCCTCTATTTTAAAAAGTGTTTCATCTCTTATTCCAACTGTTAGATCTTCGCCACATGTGCATAAAAAATTATGGGGTAATTAATATTGTTTATTCCCATGCACATGTGGCGAAGATCCGGCGATTGAAATAGGAAATAAAACACCTTTTTGAAATAGAGAATCCTGTCAGAACAGAATGTACTACGAATAAAAAAATATATACGTTAAATCTCTATTTAAAAAACATATTTTGTTTAACTGCAACAAAAAAACGTTAATCTAAGAAGAGAAGAAGTATTAATAGAGGGTGTTGCGTTTAGCGCCTATATTAAAAATTTGTGAAAACGTTGACTTTTATCGAGGTGGTCCACCCCAAGGTCACAGCTGCTTATTTTGAACTCGTTCCATCAGATTGCCACCCTTACCCTATACTCCATTAACATGTCCTCATGTGTTAGTCTCGTGTCGACATTTTCTTGACCAGATATCACATGTCGTCATTTTACGCACACATATACCAAGCCTAACATAGGCTCTCATTTCCCTATAATTTCGATCGTGTTGTTCCATTTCCTACATTCCAGTGGCATTGTATCATTTCTAGAGTTCTTGCTAAATTTTGATAGAAATGAAGTTGGAACTTTTGCCAGAAGAATGTATAGCCCTTATCCTTTCTCGAACTTCTCCTCGAGTTGCGTGTCAAGCCTCGTCGGTCTCTGCTGAGGTTAGGGATGCAGCGGAATCCGATCTCTTGTGGGAAAAGTTCTTACCTTCTGGTTATCGTGAAATTCTCTCGAGATTAGTGTCTCCGATGACTAGTACGTCTAGGAAGGAGTTGTTTGTCAAGCTTTCCAGTCCTCATCTCATTGATGGAGGTCGTAAGGTAAGTGATAAATCCCGTAAATTTTGTTGATTTCATTTGCATGAATCTACAACTAATTATCACAATCTTACATTGATCATTTTGATCACTTCCAACATGTGCTAGCTAGCATCTTTAAAAATAAATTCTCATTAAATATTTTAACATTTTCGAGATAGATTAAAGAGATGATTTACTACTAGTTGATATAGTCATTTCATTTAAGATTGATCATAAGTACGAGTACTCTTTCTTAGAGAATATTAGAAGAGCTACTCTTTATTATATCGCGATATCATTATAAAAATTAAACAAAAATATGTCTGACACTATGTTTTCTACTACGACTTTCTTTCGTTCCGAGATGAGTGTCATAAACAACAAAAACGAATACTCGATCACTTAGACCCTTGGGATCGAATACCACATTATTTATAATGATAAACATGAGTGCAAGCTTTTCGCATAGGGGATATTTGGGGGAAATTTTGCAACCAATTCATACTACATGCTTTTTTGTTTTTAGAAAGCAAACTAATTAAATGCATGGCATTAAAAATATTATGATGAGTGCAGACATACTCGATTGACAAGTCAACGGGCAAGAATATTTACATGTTAAGTGCAAAGGAGCTGTATATTCCATGGTCAACGAATGGTCTCTACTGGTGTTGGAAGCCCCTGATACAATCCAGGTTTCTACTCATCATATATAGTTGGATGTAAATTAATTAAAATTAATTGACGATGATCATTTAAAAGTTTTTATGCATGGTTATCCCATGTTTTAACAGATTTTCACAAGTTGCCGAGCTTGTAATGGTTTGTTGGCTTGAGATAGAGGGGAAGATGAACACGCGAATGCTTTCACCAAATACCCTTTACGGGGCCTATCTGATAGTTAAAATCGAGAACCGAGCTTTTGGATTGGAAACTCTCCCAGCAGAAGTTTCGGTTAAACTTGGGAACAACCAATTACGAAGAACAATCTGTTTGCGTCATGGTGAATGTGGCAAACAACGCATGAAACGTGTTTGCAATAATATGAACACATTTGAAAATTTGAGAGTGAGAGTAAGACCGAAAGGAGAGGAAACGGAGGAGGTGTATCGAGAGCGAAGGGACGGGTGGTTGGAGATTGAACTAGGTGAGTTTTATAACGATGGATTGAATGACAAAGAGGTGAAAATGAGCCTAAGGGAGGTTAAGGGTGTGCATTTGAAAGGAGGGCTTGTTGTTGAGGGAATTGAAGTTAGACCCAAGTAAATACAGCACTTGATGAATAAGGATGTAATTTGCTTAAAATTTAAGATATTGTTCTTTGTCAATGTAAGTTCCTTAAGAATTCAATTAAATTATGACATTTTTTGCTCCTTCAATAATATCAATTGTTTCTATATTTAGTAATTTAACATAATTATTATCCACTGTAGGATAAACTCCAATATTTTCTTTTCTTTCTTTCTTTCTTTTTGTTTGTTGAGAAAGAGAAAGAGAAACGAAACTGAATCCAAAGAGCAATAAAATGATCAAAACGCCCACATTGTACCTTTGACTTCTTGATTCTTGAACTTGAGAAATCATCTCTTAATTAATTCCATACCACTTTGGTTATATTTAGTTATTTTAACTCATTTACGGTAAAAAAAAGAATTGTGTTCAGATCCTGACCTCTATCCAAAAATCTCTAAATGGGAAATGGAGGGAAATTTTGTAGCGTGTTTGGGAGTTTCTTTTAGCAAGGCCTTAATCACTCCACTTCATATTTTTAAGTTGTTGAAACAGCATGTGGTCTTGGGAAAAATATTGAGTGCAATTGTAAGTATAATGTGGAGACAATGGTAGATTCATTAAAATGTTTCAATGGGGTTACAAAACTATTTTATACTAAAAGTTTAAAAAATCACAATTCACCACTAGTCTCTACTTTATTGTTGCTACATGACCTAGAATGGAGAAAAAATATTTGAGTGATGGGATCTCTAACCAAAACACCACTGTTTTGTAAGTAACAATAAAAATAATAAAAAAATTTAGTGGGGTCGTATCCCCCCCCCCCAACACCTCTTCATAAGCGTTCGCCATTGCTTGGAAAGCAAGATTGTTGCCACACATATGCAACCTTGCTCACCACATGAGCAAGATTGTGATTTAGTGGACTTTAGTTGGTTTGTGATAAAACATCAACTTTACTGATATAGGATGTGGTATCAATGTTGAATCGAGTGAGCACAACATTAATACCACATTAGTAAAGTTAATGTGGTATCACAAACCAACCAAAGTCTACCAAATCATCAACCTTATTGACACGAGCAAATTTGTTAATATGATCACCAACCTTGCTCTTCATATCGGCAAAGTTACTTTCCATATGAGTAAGTTGTTATCCTTATGTATGTGGATACGTGGATGACATCATTGTGACCTGTACTTACTTTACTGAAGTGGTGAGCGTTATTAACCAGATGTGAGCACAATTTGAAACTCGTAGTAAAGTTTTTCCATTGGAATTGAAGCAACTCGTGATTAGGCTACCCTCTCTCTTGGCCAAGCACAGTGCGCATCTGATCTCTTGCACAAGTTCCAAATGGAAAAATGCAAGCCAGCCACTACTCCCTTCCTGCCTGGGTCCCATTTATCTGCCACCGTGGGTGATCCTTTAGAAGACGCCACCTTATACCGTAGCATGGTGCGGTCTTCAATACCTTACGCTTACCCGTCTGGATCTATCCTTTGCTGTGAATCAAGTGTCGCCAGCATATGGCATGCTCCTCGCACCGGTCATTTCCATTTTCCAGGCTGTTAAGCTAATCCTTCGTTTATTAAAGGTACTCTCAATTTTGGACTTTAGCTTCGGCTTCCAAGGATACGCCCCTTCGTGCTTTCTCCAGGCTGTTAAGCTAATCCTTTGCTTATTAAAGGTACTCTCAATCTTGGACCGAAACCCGTCATTCTACTACGGGTGCATGCATTTTCATTGGACCCATGGACAGCAAAGAGCAAACCACCGTTGTTCAGTCAAGTAGCGAGGCCGAGTATAGGGCCCTTGCCAACAACTGCAGCCGAGTTGCGCTAGTTCTCGTTCCTATATCGTGAGTTGGGTCTTCATCTTAAACCTCAGGTTCTTTTTTTGTGACAATATTTTTGCATTTCATATGTCACACAACCCTGTTTTCCAGGCCCAAGCTCGCCATGTTGAGATTGATTTTCGTTTTATTCGCGAATGTGTTAGCTAAAGTTTTTGTTCGTCCTTGGCTCACTCTTCTTGCCTCCAAGTTGTAGGTCCTCAAGGTTGCACTTGGCTTCTTGGGGGGTGGGGGTTATTGGGTTCTTGTAATACAAGGCAATGATGTATACATTGGAAACTCTCAGTGAAACCCATTTTGATTGGGGATTCATCAATTCTGATATGTGCATTGGACTAGCTCTTCTTTCTTCTAAATCTCATAGTTGCCGATGTTATCTCTGCTAATTGTCAATGGCATTATATTTGAGGTCCACTCTTATCTCTGTTACTTTTGCTAATCATCAATGATGTATATGATCAGTGAAAATATCTTTCAAAGATCGGAAGCTAATACCCAAGTTCATATTGCTCAACCCGCTTAATTACCGAGTGAGTGCAAGAGATTATAATGGTAGCATTGGCAACTCAATTTCCATATCACATATGAATATGTTACAGAATGGCTTATGGACTACAGATCCAGTGCTTACGCCTAGTTTCTACCTTTCCAGCACCAACGAATATTAACAGAGTAATTCAATTAATCCCAAGTAACAACAGGATCGATGACATTCCATATGTCATTAAAATCACTAACGGCCTGTAATAGAAATTATAGAACCGAAGCTTCTTCCAGATTAAGTTAAGAAATTGTTTCAAATCTACAAAGAAAAGTCTGCTTTTTTACACTCTCTCCCAAGAAAAGTCTGCTTTTTTATCACTCAAACTATTTTACCAAATAATGCAATTGAAATATCATTTAAGTAAATTAAAAGCCATTAACCCAAGAATAAGAAAATAAGGAATTAAAAAAAAAAAAAAGGAAATTGATTGTTCCCTCAGAAATTTAACTTTTGATGGTTTCAATCAAGAAATCAGTATTAGCATGGTCAAATTAAACATCACTGGGAACATCAAATATCTCGAATTTAAATCAAATCAAAAACGCCCCAGAGTAAAAATAAAATCTCACGACAGGTTCTATAAAACCCTTAAGAAAATGGGATAATTGAGCTCAGACAAATTGATGGATAAATTTCAATTCCCAGATCTTCTTCTACAAAAGAAGAAAATCTCATAATGAGCTGGGATAAATGTTTATCATCACCGCTAACAAATCACCATTTTCCCTAAAACCTCAACACGACGCAAACAGACAATAAACACATAAATGGATAGAGAATACCTTAGCTTTGGATTAAGGGCGGGGCATTACGCAGAGAGGAAATTGGGGTTGGGGGTCTAAATAGGAGGAAAAGAGTGGCTAGGGTTAGGCCTTGATTAGTTGGGGAGCGGTCGTACTCTTTTAGATTTCCACTTCTGACCCTGCCGTGTTTAGCTCTTTATTTTGAGCTAATCACACTTACTACCCCTGTGTTTTTAACTTTTGGCACTCGCACTGACAACCTTTTTCTGCTTTGTGCCTGGTTACTTAACAGGTTCTACTGTTGTACACGAGCGGTTAAGGATGTAAACTGATGTTAAAACGTCAAAGAACAACATTGGTCACTAGGATTAACGATGCCTGCTATTTTCCTATTGAAAGTCCATATTATTATATAATTGGAAAAATTGTCGAGCTAACTATGACATTTCTAACTCCAAAAAATATATATATGTTGTATATCGAACCACGTGCAATCGTTATTATCTAAATCTAGCCGTTGAAGATGAAAACATCATTCCTACGCAACACGTGCAATCGCACCGAAAGTCCTCAAGTTTGCATTCAAGTTTTGGAGTCTGATCATCGAAGCTTTAGTGTTAACCTAACGGGCCGATGCAGGATCGCTAATTTTGTCTCAAGATAAGAACGCATGGCCGCAATTGTGCTACCCGTTTTGAACCTTGTCCCATATCAATACTATCTTGGTAGATTAAAATTTGGTTAAAGGGACCTAGTTCAAGGCTTTAGTCCATTCAAGTTTTAAATTGTGAACACTAAGGAGCCGTTTGGTAATCAGGATTAAAATTGGATATGATTAATAAGCAGAATTGTTGGATGTTTGGTACACAATAGGTAGTCGGACTAATAACATGAGCTAGATAATATCCTTATCCCCTCGCTAATAATACCAAGGGAGAGGGTAGTATTAATAACACCCTCACTAAAAAAACACGTGACTAACATTTTTAATTCTAATATTATCCTCAATATATAAGTAATAATTAATAACGAGGGCGCTAATAGTACCGAGATAAATAATACTGCTTATCCGTGCCTAGCTACCTAACAAGCCCTAAGTCTAGACTAAGTCTAGGAATTAAGAAACATTATTAATGATGCTGTAAAATGTATTCTGACGATAATAAACATGAACATTAATTGAGTTCAACTATTCTAAATAATTGAGTTTCTTTTAGATGTGTTATATTAAATAAAACTTTAAGGGTATATTAGGAAGAATGGTAGAAAATAGGTAGATCAAAAGTCTTTAAGAACATTAATTGGGACATCCCAAAATAAAAAGTAAGAACATTTATTTGGGACGAAGGGAGTATATTCTTTTAATTAGAGGTAGTTTATTATGGATAGGAGGTCCCAATAAACTGATTTGGGTACATCAATAGCTTTCAATATCATAAATTTATTGGATTGATGAAACAATTGAGGAAATGATGAGGAGTTGAAGAGATAGGCCAATAATTTTTCAAGAAATGTAGAATAGGTCGCATGTAACCATTCAGTTTATTGTTTGCTAAGAAATTTTTTAGTTTTTTTTTTTTGAAGATTGTGATGTATTTATTTTTTAGGTTAATTATGGGCCGGTCCCTTTTTAAACATTTATAATCGCTTCAGTCCAGTCATCTTTTTTTAAAATTGGAAAAAGACATTTTTTGAGCGAAAAGACGATTATGCCATTAATGAAAAAAAACACGCGCGCATCAGTAACACAAGGCATCGCGATGAGTAATCCAAGGCATCGCGTGGGTTAATCATGTGATGAGCAACAAAGGCATCGCGATGAGCAACACAGGCATCGCGATGAGTAACCAAGGCATCGCGATGAGCAACCAAGGTATCACGATGAGCAAAACAGGCATCGCGATGAGTAACCAAGGCATCGCAATGAGCAACCAAGGCACCGTTTGAATTTCAACTTCTGGAGGAGACTTGATTTTCCAAGGCATCGCGATGAGCAACACAGGCACCGCGATGAGCAACCAAGGCATCGCAATGAGCAACACAGGCATCGCGATGAGCAACCAAGGCTTCGCGATGAGCAACACAGGCATCGCGATAAGTAACCAAGGCTTCGCGATGAGCAAACCAAGGCATCGCGATAAGTAATCAAGGCGCCGTTTGAATTTCAACTGCTGGAGAGAACTTGATTTTCGTTTACCTTTTGGGGGCATTGCCCCTGAACCCCTACGAGGAACGCTGTCCTCTCGACCCCTGCGACCTGACCCGGCAGGCCAATCCCCGTTGCATTGCCCAGCATACTGCGATTGGTGAATTAAAACTCAAATCATTGATTAAAGTCCCAAAATCAGTCCAAGAACATCTCACTCTGTTTTTGGATAGCACACTGCCAAGCTCGATTTTGATCTCGAAAATAGTATTTTTTTGGTAGAAAAATTGTGCACAAATATAGTACTAAGTTAGGATAACAATATGACATTGATTTTAAACAAATTCGAAACTTAAAACATAGATTAAAGTGGCTAAAACAGCCCAAGAACAAGGAAAAATTGGATGAACTCACAAAATTCGAATTTGATCAAATTCGTGTTCTAGGCATGAAAATTGATCCCCAAACATGAAGGAAGACTATATTAACAACATGAAATCGTTTACAAGTTTTCAGTTTCTTTGATGTAACTAAATATTTTTTATGTTTGTGTGTGTATTTTTTTTTTAACGAATCTCTAAAATAAAAGAGTGTTCATGTTGCATAGGGACATTTTAGGAAGAAAATTATTAAAATGCCTTTTTTCGGTTAAGAAAAAAAAAGGTGGACTTTAGGGGTTAAACTTTTTGAAAATGGGACCGGCCAGCAATTTTCTGTTATTTTTTTAGTCGTGGCCCATTTAGATCGAAGCGCTAAAGTTAGAGTTAGGTTCGCAATATTAGTGAGCTAAAAAATTGGACCGTTTAACCCGAACGGGCTGGCCCGAAATCATTAGGGCCAGCCCGATTAACATCTCTATTTGTAAGGTAGAGTCCCACACTCTAATAACTCAGTCTGCCCACCAACACACGTTGGGTAGGGGCATGAGATCCGTCTTACAAAAAATATTTGTAAGACGATATTTTCTAAATTTTTTCCTATTATTATATGTTTAACTACTAAAAGCTTCCTATAATGATCTTGTTCTTCCTTTGTCATCTCCATTTTTTTTTTTTTGAGTAATACTATGTGTATCTAAAAAGTACCAAATTTTTTACACTAAATGATGTGTCAGCGAATGTAGCTTGATGTGGTACAAAAAATAAAATTAAAAATTATAATTAATGCATCACATCAGCTGACACATCATTTGGTACAAAAAAATTAATACTCTTTAGGTACCCATAATATTACTATTTTTTTTTTTGTTAAGTCGTAAACTTGATTCAATTAACGTTCCTAAGGCTCAACACCAATTCACAACTCTGTTTTGATCCTTGATTTTGTGCTTGTTATTATTATTATATATGTACATATTAATTAAACAAAGTACAAAGTTTTGTGAATTTAACAAACCGATGTACGTGGACAAATCAAACTGCAGACTGCAGAGCTAAAGATACAAATAAGTATGTATGGTGATATTTTCATGATCCAACTATATATAGTTAATCTATTTGCGTATTAAATAATCATGTGTCCTATCAAGAAACGCAAACATCTCGTATTGAGGGCAGTTGGAAGTAGTAACATATTTAAACATGGAGTTGTATTATTTGCACACAACAATTTGGATTATGATTGCGACCTCGTACCAAACATTTTGGTACGAGGCTGGATAACTTCTCCCTCCAAAAATGACTTATTGTGTCTAGGATTAAGCAATCAATTAATACAATTAAAACTATGTATTCTTCTAGTTGTACTTATTTTCGTTTATTCTTGCAAGAATTTGACATAATATTGGAATGAACGAGGTTAATAGTAACATGGATTGTAGAATTTAATCATTTGCAAGGTTTAATGGTTTATTGTTTGAGGGGGAAAAACTTTAATCTCACTCTTTTATCGAGGAATTTGTAATAAGAATGTGACATCATTCTTCATTAATGGTTTTAGAGAAGTATTTTTATGTTTTAAATATCGCCAAAAATCCAATAAAATCATATTGGGTGTGTTTGGTTTCGCAATTAGTGATTTTGAGCCTTTTTTGCAATGATCGAAGAAAAAGTATAATATATATATATATATATATATTAAGGTCAGAGGAGACATAGACTTTACCCCAACCCTTATTATTAGTAACCCTTATTATTATTATTTAATACCTTAAAAGGTTTGAACAAATTGTTTGAACACCTGACCTCTTCGCTGAGAGTAGTGAAGTACCTATAAGGTGGTTATGGTTCTCTTAAGTACCCGACTCACTGAGAGTAGTGAAGTACCTGGGTGGCTATGGTTCTATTAAGAGAAGTGAGCTATACTAAATAGGTCTTTGGTGAGGTTTGAAAAACAATGAAGTATTTGAGTGACTATGGTTCTGTTAAGAGAAGTGAACAGTACTAAATGGGTCTTGGTGAGGCTGACCTTTTTTAAATATCAGGGTTGTCTCTGATGAGACTTGAACATTCGACATCTCTGTTAAAAAAAGTGAGCAATATTAATTGAGTTAAAATTTGTCCGTTAAAAAAAGTAACACTACCAATTGAGCTAGAACTCTGTTGTAAAAAAGGTATAAGAAATATTCAGAAAGCTAACCAAGTTATAAAGAGAGTTTAAAATCTTACAACAAAGTCGCTAAATTGCCTAAAAAAGATTGGAGCCTTCACTATCAAGAGTGGGCCCGACAAAAAGTCAGGTGAAGGATCATGTTATTAGAACATTTCCAAGCGAATGTGAAAAAAAAATAAGTGCCACTTAAGATTAACATTTTATTTGAAAAAAAAAAATTTCAATGCAAATGTGAAAAAACTTTGTGAATATGACATGGCAACAAAGTTTTTTTACATTTTGGATGAGAATTTTTCACATTCTAGTTGAGGGTGTGGAGACATCCTAATCATCATTTTTTGAATTAAAAAATAACTAGATCACATCTCTCTCTCTTCACTTTAGCTGTGAGATCCATGCTACATGGAATCAAATTTATATTTGCATTGGATAGGCCTCTTCTAATTGAATGTAAAAAAAGAGATAAAAATGTAACATGTAATTGAGGGTGTTAATTACCCACAGCCACATCAGAGCAAATCTACAATTACATTGATGATGCTCTTAAAACATGGTGTGACACATCAAGTTTATGTTAACACTTGGGATAATTGGTGCTAGTATCTTGTAACACTGCAGTGTATAAATTGTTGACAATGATATTATTAGATAAAACTTATATTATTTTTATAAACTTTAGTGTTAGTGTTGTTGAATAATTTTAAAACAAATTTTAATATTTAAATATTATTAAGTTAATGATAATTTGAAATATTTATCCCATTATTTAAAAAATAATAAATTTCATCTGATAATATAAATATCTGAATAAATTTGATCTGACTGTATAAATGTCAAAGTTGATATCATTACCACAAACTTAAACATGTAAAATCAAATCTCTAAATTGTATCATTAAGAAGCACGGTAACATGCTAACGTGACAGTCACATCAAATAATTTCCCAAAAGCAAGTGATTGATGAAAAATCACACTGAATATTACATATATATATATATATATATATATGGGAAAGTATTTAATAGTTATTTATATATATATATATACTTCATTTATTCTTAAAATTTTTTTTGTTTAATTGAATAAACAGATTAAAAAATATTATTTAACTCTATTATAAATATTGATATACAAGTAATTTTTTTAAGAGGGTTGTTATTTACACCTAATAATTTGCTGAGTACACCCCATTACTTAGTACACCCAACTCCAATATTTTTTACTACTCAAAAAGCTAAATACACTCTCTCAATTTTCTATTATACCCTTACAATACTTTTCCCAAAATTAACCTATCTATCAAGTACATCCACCCTCCTTTCCACCCCCACAACCAGTACACCCCACCCCCTTCTTCCTCCCACCCCCTTCCTCTGTCAAGCCCACCCCCTTCCTCCCTCCTTTCCCGCCTCCCTCCTTCCTTCCTCCCCCCCCCCACACGTCAAGCCCACCCCTTTTTCCCTCCTTTCCCGCCTCCCCTCGCCTCCCTCCTTCCTCCTTATCCTTCCCCCCACCCATACTATCAAACTCGCCTCCATCACCGAGTCTATTGATTTTTTTTTTTGAGTTGTTCGTCACCCTTACCGAACACTCATAGTGGTATTTTACACCCTTCCCGGACAACACTATAGTTGTTCGACATCCTTACCGAACACCCATAAAGTGTTAGCACCCTTCCCGAACAGCACTATAGTTGTTTGACATCCTTACCAAACAAATAAAGACATTTAAATCAAAATTTATAATAACATTTTAATATATAACATAGAATGTACTCAACAATAATTTGGGTGTAAATAACAACCTCATTTTTTTTAAGGGAATTGCTATTTGCACCCAGCAAATTGCTGAGTACACCTCCCGGAGTGTTCGGTACCCCTACCGAACACAAAAATGGTGCATTAGACGGCGTTCGGTAGGTGTACCGAACACCCCGGGGGGTGTACTCAGCAATTTGCTGGGTGCAAATAGCAATTCTCTTTTTTTAAACCTACATGACAATTATTTAGTAAAGGAGTAGTATGTAGGAGTAGTGTATTTTCTCTCGTGATAGTGTCAGGTGTGACAGTTTGCACTCAATACAATACCCTCGTGTCACCTTCTGGAATTTCCCCACTTTCTCTTTACTCTCAATCTTCTCTGTAATCCTATATTTAAATTCAAATGGGAAGAACAACAGTTGAGTTCCACAAGAAAAAGACAAGTATCAACCCAATCAACCACATGACAAACATCAGCATCACAAATATTCACAAACAAAACGGAGACCCCATCTCCACCAACAGTCTCTCTCTCTCTCTCTCTCTCTGTGCATTAATTGGTAAATAAACTATGGTGTTTTGAATGTTTTAATTTACAACCATACTATGTCAACTTCCGACGGCAGCGGCTATTCCACCCGATGCCTCAGTGACATCTCCGATGAGGAACTGCTCCGTTTAAGTATTGATCTGGTTGCTGCCGCCAGACGTAATATTGGGTTTCTTAAACTGGTCGCCGAATCCCATTGGCTCCACCAATCACCCACCATTTCTGAATCCATTAGAAGGTTATTACTATACTATATTAATTGCTAGTTCAGTTATGTTAATTGTAATGATCTATGTTGAATTTGGCTGATAAATTTTGTGATTTTTTGCTAGGTATGATCAACTCTGGATGCCATTGATTGCTGATCGTATGGTGGGGTCCAAACCTCCCATGATCCTTCCTCCTCTTGATATTGAGTGGGTTTGGTTTTGTCACTCTCTAAATCCGGCAAGTTTTTTGTGCTGAAACTTGATTTTCTGCTCAGTTTTGCTGGTTAGAAAGTGTAATAAATAATGTGTTCCATAAATTGTAATTATGATTTGCCTAAGAAGAAATTAGGAAGAAACAATCAAGAAAGAGTAAAATAAGGAGCTTGTAGTTGAGTAATTGGATTGGAATTTTCAATTTTGGGAGAAAAATATTTTCTTTGGTTTTCTTGGATACCAAACAGAAAGTTGAAATCAGCTGGAAAATTATCATTGGATATGTAATTTCTAAATATGGCAAGTTGTCAACAATTTCAGGTTGGTTACAGGCAGTACTGTGAGTCAAGGTTTGCAAAGATAATAGGAAAACCGGTCATATTTAACGAAGAGAATGAAGACTATGCATTGGACAGATGCAGAGAAATTTGGATTCAGAAATACCCATCTGAGCCATTTGAAAACGAATTAGATTCCAATGTAAAAGACCCAGTTCCTGTCAATGAAGATCTACTGGGAGAAATGTCGAAGCAAAGATGTCTGTACAATAAATTTTCGGAGCCATATATGTTGGAAATAGTATATTTAATTGCAGCTAAACAGCGGTACAAGGGATTTTTGTATATGATGCAGAAATTTGGAGATGGCTGCTCTGGTTTAGTACCTACTTCAGATATTCTACTTATGTGGTTGACCCATAAGGTAGGGTTATTGTGCTCTCTCATTTTCCTGATTATTGTCATTCCAATTTTACTGTATTTAACTCTTTGATAAGGAATTGTTATTTGTTTTGACTAATCCAATTCAACGTGCAAATCAAAGTTAGAGCATTGTCCTCCCTATTTTTTTTAATTTATTGAATGAATCCCTTATTGTTAACTGGAAGTGAATTCAGTGTTTTTTTTTCCTATGCATCAGAGTTATCCCACAGCGTATGAAGTAGATGTAAAGGAAATGGAGGGGAATATGGGGAAGGTGGTTGATGCTTCGGAGTCTGTAAAGGAGGAAGATCTGGAAGGGACGAAGAAGCTGTGGGAGAGAATTTTTAATCAACCATATGAGAAAGCCGGTTGTCCTGCCATTGGTGGTGTCGCTAAGATTAAACGGCCGGTTTACTGGGACGTCACCAACACTGATGTCAATGTAAAATACAAGTCACTACTGCCCAGGTTTCTACTCGAGGTCAGTTGGCATTTTGGTGCTTTAGAACGTTGCAAGTTATACCCGTACTAAACTATTGAAAGGAAAAGTATGCTAGGAACACATTCGGAGGGCAATGATTCACGTAACACCTCATTTAGGTTGTTTGACATTTTTTTATTGCCCCAGTCCATCATTTGTTTGGCTAAAATATGTCACTTCTGCCTAGGATTCTACTTGAGATCAGTTTGGAATTTGGTATACTTAAGCACTTGGCAATTTATATTAAATTTCAAAAAGGAAAAAGGATGAGCGATGATTCACCTAACACTTGCCATAGGTTGTGTGGCATCCCTTTATTGCTTTAATCTATCATTTGTTTCCATGAAGTTGTGGAGCAATAATGTGATTAGGAATGTGACTCTCACACTGGTAACCTCTTATCCAAGCTCTCAAAGTACAAGTGGACAGGACCACTTTCTTGACTTAGTCCACAACTTCCTTGATCCTTGTAGAAATCTTTGCAACACTTATTTTATTCATTTTTTAAATATAAGTAAAAGTAAAACGGTTAAACAACAAAGGGATTGGGTAGCTGTTGCTTCACAGTAGTTATCTGTTTAGAACGTGACATCTAAAGTAAATTTCACTTTCATTAAAGTTTGATTACATGGAGTGTTTATCCCTCATTGTCACCGCTTGTATACTTCTGGAATAAAAATTGTTAAGACATTCTATTTCGTATTAAGTGTGTTTTTGGGATTCCACTCATTTTGCTCGAGAAAAGTAAGAAAGTATGATTAACATTGAAGGAGTTATTATCTTTGAATTTTTATTTTTTTCTCAATTCAAATACTGGGTCCTTCTGGAAAGTATTGGATTTAGTGAATTTAGTCAAATTTTGAGCTTTTCATGTGCTTACTGCAACATCACCGTTTATACTAAAGAAACTGAGTTCATAGTGAACAAAGGTACGTCTTCTTTGACGAAAATATCCTACCTTGGTAAGATATTCGACCCAACAACTCATTGTCCTAACTAATGTAACTGGGAAAATTCTCTTGGTTATTTCAAAATTGGTGTTTCTTTCTTCATTATCTCCGTCCCTACTAGTTTGGTTCTTCCAATTATCCTGCATCACCGTTGAAAAGCTTATGTTTATCGTACTACTCGTTCTTTGCACACTTATTGGTCCATTGCAGGGCAACACTTAGAAATCATTGATAGATTTCAAGGTGGGTTAATCCAACAAAAGTGAGGTCTAACCCGACCCTTTAAGGATAGGTTAACTTGAGTCAGGGATCTTGGAAGTAATGACATGTTAATTGCCAGGAAGACAAGCCTCCTTTACCAGCAGACGAAGATTCTTCAGGTCCTAACAAATAGAAGGTTGTACATTGATGGATATAGATATTAAAATGATAATAATGAAAAATGAGAGGAATCTATCTCCACTTAGATGCTAGGCCTATCCTTCTGGGACATGTATGTCCATGAAGGTTAAGACTTGAGAGAAAATTATACTGTTATCAGGCTGGTATAAACTAATAGTTATCAAAAGCATAATCATGCTTTTTCTCTTATGGGTCTTCTTACCTGGAGTTGACAGTGCCCTGAAACTATGAAACAGGTCAATGTAATGATGAAGTTAAGGTCGATGGCGAAGACATTGCAAGGTAATGTTTCAAAGGAGTTTCTGCGTCTCCGGGTTGTAAGATGTCACCGAGAACTCAGAATAAACAAACCAATATCCGACTTTCACTTGGACTCGTGGAGAAAGGCTTTGCATCTCTACTGCGAGTTTGGAACCAAAGGAGTTATAGTCGAGCTGCGTGGCAAAGGTGGCCTCTGTATGAAAGGAAGTAAATTGCGGGATGGCGTAACCTTTTCCTGGAATGATTTGCTACGGGCACCCTCTCTCACTCTGGATAAAGAACTTGATCAAAGAGTGAGGGTGATCGCTTCAATAACTCCGCCTTCTCAAGCATCCTATTTGTTAAAATGTGTACCAGACAGGGTCACTGATGATTCTGGGGCAATGATATCAGACGTGATTCTGAGAATGAATCAGTATCGACCTCAAGAAGGTCGATGGTTGTCCCGCACTGTGCTTGATCATGCAGGGAGAGAGTGTTTTGTTGTCCGGATGAGGTAAGTTCATTTCACTCCGTTATATTTGTTTAATGGTATTTCTAGATCTTAGAGGTTTTCGGTGTTTTGTTTCTTGGCACACTTATTTGATGGAAATGATAGGGTAGGAGGAGGGTTTTGGAGAAGAGGGGGTGAAACCCCTTCAGCGGTGAAATGGGAGGACAGAATTATAGAAGTACGTGAAGGTTCTTGGTCTTATGTTGCTGGTTCAATGGGTAGAGCTCCTGGTATGTTGTTTATATTAATGAAAATGAAGCTCATTTCTGATACCTTTTCTGTTAAGGCTCACTTCCCTAATCATTACTGTTGTTTGGTCACATTTGCCATCTAGTACAGCGAAAGTGGTAGGGACTGCAACACCAAAGGCACCATCTGAAGGTTGGGATGCTTCGTGGAGCTTATCAACAGGCTACGAACTGTCGCTGCAATGGGGATCATCGACATCCATATCAAGCTTTTGTTTTGATTTGAGAAATGAAATCGCTACTGACTCACCAGTAAGATAGTTCATAATTATTATCTCCAACAAAAAAGTATATGAGCCGATGTACTGAATAGAACCATTTAACTTTTGCAGGTTAAGTTATTAAAAGGACGACAAATGCAATACCGCTTAAAGAACTCTGGGAAGACCAAACAAGTGGAAGAAAATGCAAACTCTGACCAAGAAGATGAAGTGGAAGATGATGAAGGAGAAGGGTTTGTTACACTTGTTCGGTTCTCCGAAGAAAACCCACGTGGAAAAGCAACGGCTCTTTTGAACTGGAAGCTATTAGTCGTAGAATTTGTGCCTGAAGAAGACGCAGCTTTTGTGCTGCTTCTGTGCATATCAATACTTAGAAGCATATCGGAAATGAGAAAGGAAGATGTCGGGAATTTGTTGACTAGGACGAGATTGAAGGAAGCTAAGCTTGGAGAGAGAGACTGGGGTTCGGTTATACTCCATCCTTCGTCAAGTGGCCCATCTGTTTCTTCACCTTATGTTCAGCCTTGGTATTGGAATGCTGAGGTAGTCTTCGCGCCAGATGGAGGGGATCATCTGACGAGGCAACCGTCTTTGAGTTATTCGGCAGCGGAAGGTGGTGATAAGTTGTATAAGAGAGTGATAATCGGTTGACAGATGCAGAAATTATACGGACGATTTGCTAGAGAAAAGCCAAGAAAAATCTTGAATGACTGTGGAGTAGGTATGCTCTTGTAGAGAGAGATTCAGATGCGCCATAGGTCACCATATTTGTAGAAGGGAAACTACAAATATGCAGAAAGTTTATCATCCAAACCGACTCTTAACCATTCCACTATGTAATTTTACAAAATTATCATCTTACTTTCACCTGAATATACTAGACCATTCGATCAGTAATCTATTAATCTGTATCGAAAGCATGGGTACAATAGTAAAGTCTGGAATAAAATATGCAGAAAGATTTGAACAAGATATTAATTTGATCTTGTTCTTCACTTTGATGTTCTCATTTATTAGGGGTTTCTTTTTTCTTTTCATTTTGGTGTTTTTTGGTAGTTTAGGAGACTGACCCTAGTTGAAATCATAAGTAAACATCTATTTATACAATTCCAGAAAGGAGATTCATTTCATTCCAAGAGGCGAAAGATTTTCTTCAAATACAGAAAATTGTTGCGGTATTAGACTAGGATATTGACAACTAAGATATATTGTTGGTTTATTAAATACTTTCTCCATTCTAAGTAAACAAGAGTTCACGTTTGAAAAATATAATAATTAAGGGATATATATAAGTATTATTAAAATTGCTTATAATTTTAAAAATACTTGTTTATACCACATGTGAAGGGTAAAGTTATAATATTATGAAAATTGTAGTCATAATTTTTTAAAGCGAACTCGTTATTTGAAACATTTCAAAATAGAACAATGGACAATTTGCCCGAAACGGATAGAGTAGTTAAGAGAAAGATACCAAGAAATTTAAAACATAAAAATAAAGGGTTCCATATTTTTTGTTTAAATATTTTATTTTAATTTAGGTGACAAACATTTGATTGATTAAAATTGCATTACTTAATGTCATCTCTAACCAATAAAATATTCCAACTAAATTAAGAAGAAAAACTTAGACAAAAAAAAATTTAATAGTTATCATTTTCTAAAAATAAAAGACAAAGATCAAATTCAAATATCTTGAAGTGGGTTGCGGCGGGGCAGTTGTATGGTTCTTTAGTTGTTTAACATTGAAAATATTTGGATGCATATGAATGGTTTGACGATTATATCCCCACTCTAATGATTTTAACGGAATACTAATGAAATGGTTTAACTGATAACTGAAAACGTAAGGGTGTATTTGGTGTGAAAATATAGAGGTTAATTTTTGGATTTTGGATTTTCCTTTTGAAAAAAAAAGTAAGAGAGAGATAAAGAGATATTAGTGGAGCCAAAAAAAAAAAAATTTGTTAAAAATCAAATCAAAGTCCCTAAATCTTGTATAGAAACTATACCTTAGATGGTAATTATCTGTGTCAGGACCTTTTGTATAAATTATGTTTTGATGGTGATATTTAGGTTAGAATTATCCCTAAAATATTAAGATTTTTATGTACAAGAGTTTTCAATCTTTTTTATCAAGAAGTGTTAGCTTTTTCTTTTAAAAAATTAGTGCAAAAACAACAAAACAGTTAAGACAGCAACAGAAACAGAAAACAGCTAAGATCAGCAATAGTAAACATCTATGTTTAGAAAACAACAAACACAAACAGCTAAGACAAACAGCTAAAAGCAAAAACAACGATGAAATTATTCAGAGAATTCATTAAGGACAATAAAGTCATTTCAAGATGCTACAACAAAAAAAAACCCTAATTAGGACAACACTTAGGCTGTGAGAGACAAGTGGGTTTGTGAGACAAGGAACAAAGCAAACATAACAAGCTGCCACTTACTAAACAACATAGACAAATGAGTTTTTCAAGTTGTAAATTAGAGCCGTTGCATAACAACTCTTTCCCTCATTCAGTGCCTTTAAAAATGACCTCTCTCCATGAAGAAATGCAGTCATTAAAAAGCTCCAAAAACAGCTCTTACACAAGAAAAATACTGCTCTTATAAGAGAGAAAATATAGTGAGAAATACAAGAAAGCAGCAGCAACAAAAGATCAAGAAAAGAGCTGTCACTTTCAACATTGAAGGATCTCATCAGAAAGTGTTTTGCAAGATTTAAAACCAACTTCAACACTAAAGATTTCAGCATCAAAGATCTATGATAGAGCTTTCATTAAACTACTTAAGAGTCATTTTTTAGAAAGCAAAATCATCTTTTTGTGAACTTTGTATAGTGTCCTAGTTGGGTTGCCAATTTTTAGAAAGCAAAATCATCTTTTTGTGAACTTTGTATAGTGTCCTAGTTGGGTTGCCAACTAGCTAGTAGAGGAAAACAAAGGTTTTTCGTGTAAAGAACCTAGTAGAAGAGCCAACTAGTTGAGAAGGAATTGAAAGAATTCCTTCGACCTCAATAATCTGTGTAATTAGAAGAATTATAGTGGATTATTGTCTCACAAGAGAAAGAGGGCTGTGAGGGGTGGATGAAGGATTTGAGATCCGAACCACCTTAAATACTTGTATCAAATTTCTCTAAGAGCAACCATAGTGGGCTCTTCGATACACACTCTAAAAATATAGTTTAGCGATTTTTAACTTTCATTACACCTACAATGGCACCCATTACTAACTCTCTATCTCTAAAATAAGTTAAATCACTCTCTCAATATAGAGAGTAGTTTAGAAGGAATAGTAACTACAAATCGTAAAATTATTGTCTTTCTTTTCTTTTTTGTCCATCCCAAAATAATTGTCTTGTTTGAAACTTTTCTTTTTAGTACATCACTTTTACTATTTTACCCTTATTTTTTCTCCCTACTTTAATTATAGGCCACATACACATGAGCATTAAAGAAAATTACACACTATACCAATATTAATAATCAAGTCAATTATTATTTTTTAATTCGTGTTTGATCAAACAAGACAATAATTTAGAGATGGATGGAGTATTTTTTATAGAATATATATATTGAAAATATAAAATATTTTATTTTAATTGTGGTAGGAAAATAGAAATAAAAAAGAGGAAAAATAGAATGGTAGTTATGTTTATTATACAGTGTGTGTGTGTGTGAGAGAGAGAGAGAGAGAGAGAGAGAGAGAGAGAGAGAGAGAAGACAAAGGAAATGGCTAAGGAAGGAATTTGGGAAGAAGATGAATTTGGGTTTTAATTTTTATTTATGAGATTTTATCTATGAGATTCATTCTCCTCCCCCTCCTCTTTCTCTCTTTATCTCCCTCCACCTTGCCAACTCCGGCCAACGATAATTTTCGTTAACCCATATCAAGCTCTCCCCTCTATCATCATCAACGTGACTCTCAAAACCAAATCAACAACCATTTGTACAAACACACAAAAATCAAATAAAACCCAATAATAATTTTGAAAACACCACCACACACAAACAAAATAAAACAGACGGCAATTTCTAAGTTTGTGAATCGATTCTTTCAAAAACCTAGTTGTTATTTTGTCACCCCCATCAACTGGCCAGAAGCGAAAATGGGGTCTTGCAAGTTTCACATACTAGAAGCTCTTGCCAGAGTCGGCAGAGATGTAGGCCGGAGTCCCACCATCGACGGAGAAGACGGCGGTCGCGACAAAGATGGAGGCAGGAGTCCCACAAATCTGGCCAATTTGAAGCCTAGATCTATTCTCTCGCAAAATGGGGAAAAAAAATAAGAGAATATTTTATAGTAAGAAATTCAAATTGACAGATGAAGCACAAAATTACTTTGTAAATTTGGAATATGAAAATTCATAGGTAAAAGAGAGAAAATCTTTATTTTGAGAAATTGGGGTTTGGAATCAAACGGTCAGGGAAATTTATTGGTTGCTGCTTTCAACAGTAACTCATGGATTCTTAAATGCAAATTTGTTTATGTTTGTTATGTAGTGTGTGTGTGTGTTTGAGAGAGAGAGAGAGAGGGAGGGGATTTTTTGTGTTTAAAGTGTGAGTTTGGTGATGAAGTGAAACTGGAAAGAATGTGGGTTGCAGTCAGCTATGGTGGAGGTGGCGGTGGGGCTCGGGGTGGAGAAATCAAGTTACGATGGGTGGGTTTAGTTTAGGTCAAATTACACAAAAGGTCCCTGTACTTTTTAACTTAGATTGACTAATTTACCCTTAGGTAAAATTACGTGGATGCACGTGATTCCACTTAACAGAAAAAAATAGACGACAATGGACGGAAGGACCAATTGCGTCAAGAAATTGAGTTCAGGGACTGCTAGCATGGGGTTGGGACCAATCCCAAAAAATTCGAAAAGTATAGGGACCATTTGTGTAATTTGCCCATAAAATTTTGATATGACTGATCAACAAATGAAGAAAATTTGATTAGTTTAAAATTTTGATATGACTGATCAACAAATAAAGAAAATTTGATTAGTTTATCATTTAACAAAGTAATATAGGTAGATTTTTGTTAATGATATAATTGGATCATGATCTAAATCAGATCAGACCTACTAATTTTTTAAATTTAAATCAAGATCTAATCTATTTAGTGTATAATTTGATCTATTCAATAAACTATAGGGAGAGGGTATTTCCACTACGTTTTTTTGCTAATCCACTACACTATTAATTATTACATTAAATAAATACATGTTTGAACAAAATTACTCTTAATTACTTGTTCATATTAAGTTGACTAAAAAAAGTTACTTTTCTAATTACCTTTCAATGTAATTTTTCAATTCAAAACCCATTAAATGATATTTGATTTTCGTTCACATAAACTACATAATTATTCTTTTTCTATTTTTATTTATTTTAAATATATTTAATTAATTAAGCTCATTGTTGGAGTCATATTGTACAATAAAAAAATAATATCATAAGAAATTTTTTTCTCAACCGAACTATGAGAAAATATGTGATCTTTATTTATTGAAATAAAAAATTTACAATTAAATTTAAAGGATATAATTGTATAAAAATAATCCAATAGTAAAATCATATTGTGATATAGTATCGTAAAATTTTAATACCTTGCCTACCTATAACAATTGATTCTAAATTTTAAATTGATTGAAACCGATAATCAATTCAATACATACCATATTACTATTATTGAATTAATTTTTTAAAATAATATAGTTTAAATTAAGTTTTAAAAGTTTTTTATTTTAGTAATAAACTACCATGAGCATTACTTATAAAATTTTAATCGATAAATGCTTTTATGATTTTATTTTTTAATGAAACATAAAACGAGTCATAAGCATAATTGAGAAATCATATTTATTAAAAATAGAAAAGGTAAAAATACCTTGTTTGTTGATTTTAGTAATTAAAAAGAAATTTAGAAATAAGAAATACATTATTCAACTTTAAATGACAAATAATTAATTAAAGAGTAGTTTTGTCCAAAAATATATTAATTTAAAATTATAATTGATAATGTGGTGAATAAATAAAAAAATATGGAGTAGTAAAAACAGACACTTGTTAATTCAATATTCGATCTGCTCCATTGGCAGGCTTACGTATGGTATGCGGACCACAAAGGGACCGACGTGGATCGTATTCCAGATTTTGGGCTAAAAGACTTCACTAACAAAATGAAGTAGAAAACGAATTAATATATGTTGAACAACATAGGCGGCGCCCGAGCCCAAAATGAATATTTGCTTTAAAATTAAAATAACAATTGATTTGGGATAATTTCATGAATTTGATAAGGAGTACTAGAAATTTGGTCGGATTCAATTGTACAATAGAAAATAATAAAGGAAGCCGCTCCCATCCATTTATATTTTCATTTTGAGTACATGAGCATGATTAATTGTTATTAAAATGATTAGGTGGTGAGCGTCTCTAGTCTAGTCATCTATTTATAAAAAATTTAAGTATAAAAAATAATTTTACCTACCATGCCTTGACGAATTTATTCTCTTAATACTTTTTTACTCCCTCCGTTCTAGGCAAAGAGTTCAGTTTTGACTTTTTTCAGTCAATTTATTTGAAGTTTGACCGATAATTAACATAAATTTAGTGATTTTTACAAAGTTTTAAAAGTTGCAATCCATAGTATTTTTAAAATAGTTTTTAATTAATAAAATTTTATTTCCTAAAACATAAGTAAAGTGTGTAAAATTTTGATTTAATTTAGTCACATGTTGACTTTTAAAAAAAAGTGGACTCTTTGGCTGGAACGGAGGGAGTAATTAGCTTATTTTTCTTGATAAATTTATTCAATCTTGATCTCACTTTTAAGGTTCTTTTTTCTTTTCATTGTGTAAGGACGTAATTAGATTTAATTATGTCGCCTTGATTCTCAATAATACGATAATAAAATATACAAATTTGCAATGTCTTTCGGTCTCATAATAAAGGTTTGAAATATTAAAAAAAAAAAACCTCATACTATTTCACAAATTGCAAATCAAACATTGTGTTTTTTTTTTTGACCTTTTAAACTTCCACATAAAATTAAATTTTGAATTCAAACCTTACGTTAATACGTACGGTGTTATAAGCACATACTATGGTGATATGTTGATTCTACCATAGAATCAATCTAATTATGTTGGTTCACCGTAGTATGTGCTTATAACACTATATTAACGGAATGTAGAATTCAAAATTTAATTTTACGTAGAGGTTTAAAAGGTCGAAAAAATAAACACAATGTTTGATTTGCAATTTGTGAAATAATACAGGGTTTTTTTTGTAATTATATTTTTTTTAAAAATATTTCAAACCTTTATTATGAGACTGAAAGACATTGCAAATTTGTATATTTTATTATTATATTATTGAGAATCAAGGCGACATATTTAAATCTAATTACGTCCTTACACAATGAAAAGAAAAGGAACCTTAAAAGTGAGATCAAAATTGAATAAATTAACATTAACTTATACCCGTAAACCAACATATCACCGTAGAATCAATCTATATAGCATTGTATTTCTTTTTTTTGCAACAAATACTTTAACTTTTAATCATCCTAGTTAATAAACACATGCAAATACAAATGTATTTTTTAAATTAACATTTATTCTTTTCATAATTTTTTATATTTCAAAAAATACTCAAAATTAAATTAATTAAGGTAGTCAAAAAAAGGTTTAATTTGAAATTCAAGAAATTGTACAAGGTTAGTTTTGCAATTAAATCCAAGCAAATAGAGGGAAATCTGGCTTAGGCTCCTGCCCTTGCCACGTAGGAATGTCTAGTCAAATTTCTATTTGGTTTATAACACCAAATTAACCGAAGGTTTGAATTAAAATTTTAATTTTACGTGAAGGTTTAAAAAATCGAAAAAAGAAACACAATGTTTAATTTGCAATTCGTGAAATAGTACAAAGTTTTTTTTGCAATTCTCTCTAAAAAAATGTCAAATTTTATTTAGGAAAAAAAAATAGTGGAGAAAGATTGAAACTTCAAAAAGAAAATAAATTAACTTATAAATATAATACTCTAGACATCCTCCATCCCAACAAGCTTCATATCCCCCCAATCAAAAAATCAACTAACTCATTATCTAATAAAGTCTTAATGTTTAATAGAGTTAGATATAAATAGTCTATTCTATCTTCTTTTTCATCTTATTATTTTAATTGTTATAAACTAGGTCAAGAGATGGGCGGGAGTCTAGTCGAAATTGAGCGTCTAGACGCCCACGCGGATGCATTTGATAAGTATACCATGGTTTGATTTCATGGGAAGGTAAAACAGATTAATCAAAATTTATAAGACCTTGATTGGTACGTAAAAATAGACGGAATTAATTACTAGTATTAAGCTTACATTTGATGCATATTAAATTTTGGGGCATGTTTGACTAATGCTTACAAGAGTTCAATTCATAGCTGAATAACCTTTAACGTTAGTGTTCGGCGTAGTTTTTGAAAATCTCAATTAAATTGTAAGTAGTAACTCTAATAAGTCACATATTAGAGCTTATAATTAAGAGTTAATTGCTCTTTAGCATACTATGGTTTGGCCAGAATTGTGCTTAGAAGTTTAGTATTTTATTTTTTTCACTAAGGGGTTTAGAGTTGCATTTTCGAAGTAATCGAAAGGCAAAAAAGGATTTTCGTCAAAAATTTGACAAAAAAGAGTCATGTGCCATTAGCGTCCACTTTTTAATAGTTTTTAGGTCTACTGTAAAGGTAGGTTTCCTCCAATCAGCCCTTAACCACACAATGTGCAAACCATGTAACCTTGCAGAATAATAAAAAAAAACTATTAAAAAGTGCATGCTGACAGCACAAGAAATCCCCTATTAGCATTGGATTGAAGTGAAAATAAAACTCTAAACCCCTTAGTGCAAAAATTGAGACCTTGAACCACTAAATGCAATTCTAGTCAAAATACAGGGTACTAAAGAGCTATTAACCCTTTTGCACATGCAAAAATGTATTCTCCCCACCCAACAATTATTCGTTAAGAGCCCGTTTGGTGCAATGTTTTCAATACGAAACATTTTTAAAATAAAGATTTTTAATAACGTAACTTTTTTCTTATAAATGCGTCTGAGATATCACTTTAAAATACTTTTTTTTTTCTAACAGTATTTTAAAACATGTGTTTTGAGAAAAAATGCGTTTTGAAAACGTAGTTTTTTCTGTAGTAACATTAAAACACAATCTTTACAAATAAACTACATTTTATCTCAATATTTTGGTCAAAATATACAACCAAATGGGCTTTAAGTCTCAAAATAAGTGTCCTACTAAATTTATACTACAAGTTTTAAGAATTTAATTTCACTTTAGGTGATTTGGTGTCAAATCATTATAATCCACTTTTTTTTTTTTTCATCTCACGCTTAATAGTGATACTCTCTTCGTTCCTAAATTAGTGTTCTGCTTTTCTTTTTTGTCCGTTTCAAGAAAATTATATTGTTTGTAAACTTTTTTTTTTTTTTAAAAGCATTTTTACCATTGTTTCAACTAATGGGACACACCATATGGCTAATAAAAGTGTTAAGAGAGAATTTGAGCTATTCAAAATTTGATTGGAGGGGATTTGAATTATTCAAAACTTCAAAAAGCTATCATTGTCGACTCATTCATTTTCATGAGGGTAAAAGTGGAAAATTATAAAAATAATATTAATAATTAAGTTAATTATTTTTTCTTAATATGTGTGTTGAGTCAAACAAGACAATAATTTAAAAACGGAAGGAATATTATACTACCTCCGTTGCAAAATAAATGTCGTTTTAATAAAATATTTTTGTCCCAAAATAATTGTCATTATATGATTTCAAGAAACATTTGTCCTTATTTTATTAAAATTACTCTTATTTATTACTATTATTAAAAATAGTTGGTAGGAAAAAAATATATTCCTACAATTTATTAATAATAATTAAACTTAAATAAGAATAAATTAATTTTTATGCAAACTAAAACTAGTACTCCCTCCGTTTCTAAATTATTGTCTGGGTTGATCCGGCACACGGATTAGAAAAATTTAATTGATTTGATTATTAATATTGAAATAGTATTAAAATAGTATGTTGTTTCCTTTAATGTCCATGTGTATGTGACCCATAATTAAAGTAGGAAGAAAAAATAAATGTAAAATAGTAAAAGTAATATTTAAAAAAAAAAGTTTCAAATAAGACGAAAAAGGAAGACAATAATTTAGGGACGGAGGGAGTATAATTTTTGAACACTGAGGTAATAGATGATTGACTCGGTGAATCAATTAAAAATATGAAAGGAAATAATTAAAAATGTCTCAGAAAGGAATATGATACACTTACTACAAAGCAAGGGTATTTTAATAATGCTATTAAACGAATCTTTTGAACTAATCTCTTTGTTCAAATAGGACTGTGAGGTCATTTTAGGTACAAAATAACATTGTAGTGACGGAGGAAATGACGTTTGTTACCAAAAAAGTACGGTACACACCAAGTCATAATTTCATCAAGACCTGGGAAGGGCAAGTGCGTATCTCGAGAGAGAATACTTTTGTGGTCCGGTCAAGGCGTCTGTCTGACTCTGAGGTGGTGTGGGGCCCGGTAACGTGGAACGACCGTACCTATAATATCCGTGATCAAGTAAGTCCGTAAGCGACAAAAAAAAAAAAAAAAGATTCGATACTTGACAATTTCTAGACCTCTGGTTACGTGGAAACCGGGGACCATAATCCACTTACGGAGAACTTATCCGTTGGTTACGAGTATGTGTAAGCTCCCACTCGAATATTACATCTGTCTTAGGATAATTATCTTTTTGAGAATTTTTTTGTTTAAAATAATTATTATTATAAAATTTTAATAAATATTTGGACATATTTTATCAAAATTATTTTTATTTACTAACCTCATTAAAAAAAGTTGTTAAAAAGAAAGTAAAAGAAATACTCATAAAACTTATCTACAATAAATAAACTTAAATAATGGTATGCAAACTTCCTTAATCTGTGTGCAAATTGTTAAAATGATAATTATTGTAGGACGGAAGTAGTATAACACAATAATAATAGCAAAAAAATACAATTTAACACCAATTATATCGAAAATATTATTTGAAAAAACTTTCAAAAAGCTGGAGATAGAGAGAGATTAAAATTTTAGAGAGAGAAACTACTTTTGAATTATGAGAGTTTAGGTTGAAAATTTTCAATCTATAAAAGTCAATATCAAATTAGTAATTTTGCAGTGGGTGCAGCATACAGCCTATTTGGGGAGCTATATTTAGCATTACTTTTTTGATAAAGGCAGAATAGTTGCGACTGTACTAAACTGAAATAGAATTTGGCACTATAAAATACTTTCCTTTTTTCGATTTTTTTATTTCTTTATTAAAAAAATCAACTTAAGATAATATTAAATTATTATTTAACATGTATCGATTATAATTTAGGTAATAAAACTTTAGATAGATCAATAATATTTTTTTAAAATTTTTTGAATAATAAATAAATTTTTATTAATCTTTTATCAAATTAAGTTGAATCAAGTCAACTAAAAAAAAATCAATTGAGGTTTTTTTTTTTTGAAACTGATGAATACGAGCAAGGTCTGCTGCAAAGTCTGATTGTTTTATTCACATAATCCCATATATATATATATATATATATATATATATATATATATATACACACACACACAATAGTTTCCCAACTCTTCTAGGAGAAGGAGTGCCGCCCAGATCTGTTTCCTAATACAACACTATCAAAATAGGTAACTTAATAATAGGAAACTAATATAAAACTAATATCTCAACACCCCCCCCCCTCAAGTTGGAGCGTGGGGATTCCGCATGCCTAACTTGCCAAGTAATGTAGCAAACTGAGCTTTTCCCAACGCCTCAGTAAATATGTCAGCTAACTGCACCTTTGTAGAAACATAAGATGGACTAATAAGGCCCTCTGTGATCGCATGTCGAACAAAATGACAATCCACCTCAATGTGTTTAGTCCGTTCATGGAAAACGAGATTCTTCGCAATGTATAACGCAGGCTGACTATCGCAGTAGAGTCGCATTCCGTTAGGTATACGCACACCTAAGTCCGCAAGAAGTCTCTGTAGCTACTTTAACTCACATGTCGCGGCTGCCATAGATCTGTACTCGGCTTCGGCAGAGGAGCATAAGACAGTGTGTTGTTTTTTAGTCTTCCACGACACTGGGGAAGAGCCTAAAAAAACAAACCATCCTGTTAACGAGCGACGCGTGAGAGGACAACTCGCCCAATCAGAGTCACACCAACCTTCCAAAATCAGGTCACTGTCAGAACGAAGCAAAATCCCTTGCCCTGGATTCCCTTTCAAGTAGTGCACAACCTGTAAAGCAGCGTCCCAATGCTCTTTCTGGGGTTGATGCATGAACTGAGACAAAATATGCACAGAATAAGCAAGATCCAGCCTCGTCACGGATAAGTAAATGAGACGCCCAATAAGTCGACGATAGCTCTCTGGATTCTCCAAAAATGGCCCATCGGCGAGAGCCAACTTGTGATTTGGCTCAATCGGAAAACTTGCCGGCTTAGCACCTAACAGCCCTGCCTCCGAAATAATGTCGAGAGCATATTTTCTTTGACAGAGAAATATCCCCTCCGAATTACGGGCAACCTCCAAACCTAAAAAATATTTTAGTACTCCCAAATCCTTTATATGAAAGCACTTTCCCAAGTAGCCTTTGAAAGCCTGTAGAGCTATATAGCCTATATGATCGTTCCCTGCCATTATTAAGTCGTCAACATAAACAAGAACAATAATCTGGATCTTCCCTCTATGCAATGTAAACAAAGAGTAGTCCGAGTAGGACTGTGTAAATCCATACCGTAGCAATGTCGTGGCCAACTTTGCAAACCAACACCTCGGGGCCTGTTTCAACCCATACACAGATTTTTGTAACTTGCACACCAAATTGGAATCAGCAACCCGAAACCCTGGAGGAACTTGCATGTACACTTCTTCATCAAGATCACCGTGCAGAAAAGCATTATGAACATCCATCTGATGAATCTCCCAATGTTTTACTGCTGCCACTACCAAGAAGGTTCTAACGGTCACCATCTTTGCTACCGGAGCAAACGTTTCATTGTAGTCGATCCCTTCCACTTGATGTTGACCAAAAATCACAAGTCTGGCCTTTAGTCTCTCCACACTACCATCAGAATTATATTTTATTTTATACACCCATTTACTGCCAAGAGCCTTCTTACCGTGGGGCAATTTTACCAAGTCCCATGTTTCATTGGCCTCAAGAGCTTCAATCTCCTTGGCCATAGCCGCACGCCAACCTGCATGTTTCACGGCTTCTCTGAAATTTTTTGGTTCGTCCCTCGTCATTAAAGCTGCAAGAAAATGCCTGTGGCTAGCAGAAAATCGGTCACAATTGACAAAATGAGTAATATGATACGGAGTACCTGAGAGAGCTGATGAAGGGAATGGACTCATGGATGGACTTATTTTTTGCATGGTGTGTGTCACAAAGTCACGAAGCTTGATAGAGGGAAATCGATCTTTTTTCCCCCCGCCCATATCTTTTCCAGTCACATCATCAGTACCACTCGCCTCCTCCGCCACAACTGTGCTAGCTGGCTACTGTTCTGCTGTATTGGCACTATCAATTTGCTGTGTCACAGCAGCCTCATGCCCATCCATATTGGGGCGGCCCTGTGCATCGGCCCTAACCAGACCACTGCTGCCTCGTGCAGCGTCTCTAGCGTGTTGGCCCGCAATGTCCTCCTCATTATTCACTTGCTCCATAGGAACGCCGTCAGCATAACGCAAAGGTGTTGCGCAGCGCAACCCTGTGCCCACTCGTGAAACTCATCGTCACCAAACTCTGCAAAGGTACCCTCATGAGTTGGAATCTATATTACAATAGTGGTGGACTCTCACGTGTGATCTTTTAAAAGACAACTACCGGCTGAGATTTTCCCAAATTACTAAAATCTAACGGCTATTACCTTTCACGCGTGCGAGCGATTGTTTCTTTCCCGACTAATTCTTCGTCGTTCTCAATTGATATCGTCTCCTTTCTCAACCTCATCTCCTTCCCCAAATTGGAAACACTTCTGATATCCTCTCCTTCCTCAACCTCATCTCCTTCACCAAATTGGAAACATTTCTTCATTCATTCTATAAAACCCTCTCACCTATCTCGGATCGTCTCCTCTGTTCCAGTTTCCTCTCGGTCGGCTACACCCTCCGTTCACCCTCCGTTCAGTTCCAGGATCGTCTCCTCTGTTCCAGGTTCGTCTGTCTCCCTTCCGATTGTAAGAGCTGTTTAGACTTTCTGTATATCAACTGTTTGTGCATTGGTCTCTGTGAGAGTGAGATAATTATCAAATTTTTCCAAACTTTTAGAAGAATGCTAAGTAGTTCATAGTTGGGATTTCCTGATTGGGTATATTTGTAGACATGAGCAATCGTATAATTACTTTAAAAGAAATATTATACACAATTATTATTTTGGCTTCAATATTATACAACTGCTCATATGGAGTTGGCTGTTTTGTGATGTTTTGTTAATCTCTGCTCCTTTAGAAACAGGTATATTATACAATCTTTTAAAGTAGTTCATAGGTCTGTTGCATGTTAATCAGTTTGGGTGATCTTTTGTATGCTAAGGCAGGTATATTTGTTGCCCTCATAATTATTATTTTGGATATTTAGCAAATCGTATAATTACTTTTGAAATATTACGTTTCCGCGAGGTGAAAACATTGTTGTGGTGTAGTTGCATCGTATAATTACTTTAAAAGAAATATTATGGCTCATAAAAGAATAGGATAAATAGAAAGATTCTTTTGTAGCTTACTACTTTGATGAAAGGGGGCATCTTTTATGCAGGTTTGTCTGAATATCCAAGGCCTTCCCTTTTCTTTCCCTTTTCTTTCCCCATAAGTTAAATTTACACACCCACAGTTAGAATCAGGTGTGGATCATTCTGTGAGCTGTTGCTCAACTCTGCTCCTTTAGAAATTCACCAACGGTAAGAATCAGGTGTGGATCATTCTGTGAGTTGCTGCTCAACTCACCGTAGTTCCCAAGCTTCTCTTATCGGTGAAGAAGGATTGATAAAATAGGGGGTTACTACTTTTGAAGAAAAGCAGCACAATTACAAAAGATTAGGAATATAACGTGAGTTTTCGCTTTTTAATTTGAAGAGAATCAGGGATCACGTGATTTTATTCCGTTGGCGCCGAAACAATTTGATTGTCGCTGTCAAGGTTGAAATTTAGAAGCCAGGTTGATTCACCATGGAATTTTTATTTGCTTTTATTTCAGTTCAAGATGTTGACTTTGTTGCTATGGCATTAGTTTTTTATTTCAGTTTTGAAATCTAGAGGAGTATCTGTTTTGGTATAAAGGGGGGGGGGTTGCTTATCTGTTTTGATGTAAACTTCTTCTTATAAGCTGATTAAAAACACTTGGAGGCTTCTGGCAGCTTTAAAACCCAAATCATGAGGTCTTTTGTGTGGACAATTTAAGATAAATTGAGGTGCAAAGGATTAAATCTTTGCGGAGATGGTGCCTATGAGTTGGTCATTAAATTCTGGATGTTCCAGCTTAGTTTTCTCTGCAAGGTCTTAAACCTTTTAGTTTTCATATAACAAGGGATTTCATACAGTTTAGCTCCCAATCAAGATGGGCAAAGCATACAAGGCACTTCTTGCTTGACTTGGCAAAAATAGGTGTGTTTTCATGGACATGTTTGAGGTGATTCATATTGATTGCATCGAGTTATCTTAAACATATGACTTCATTCAAGTAGTTAGCTCTCTCTTCTTCTTAGGCCCCGTGGGCTATCTCTAAGGTCAAGATCAAACCTCACATTCATGCGTGCCAGCGTCGATTATTCTCACTTGCAAATTCTTCGTTTCTCGACTTCTTCATTTTTCTACTGGTGCGTGTGTGTGTTATTGCTGGTGTGTGTATATGTGTGTGTTACTGCTGGTGTGTGTGTGTGTGTGTGTTACTGCTGCTGTGTGTGAGGCAGGCTTACAATATGGGGAGTGCTGGTGTGTGTGTATGTGTGTGGCCACACAATTATTTGAACTTTCTAATAGAAAAACTCATATGATGGATGGATCTACCTTAAGAAATAGATTTGACATCCAGTCAATATTTGCTAATAGAAAAACTCATATGATGCAATACAAGATATGATATTGTTATAGATGATAATCCCCCAGCAGGAGGTAAAACATGATAGGCAATCTGCTTAGAATTTTTTGACACCTACAATTAGTATCAATAACTGCATCAGCAAGGAAGGCATACGGTTCAAAGTTGCCAAAGCTATAAAAAGGGGATGACTTTGCAGAGCGAAAATACAAATATGTCTGACATCCTCAATTGCCAGTAAGTAATCAGATTCAGCAGTGCATATAATCTTGGTTTCAAGAGTACAAATGTACAATGGATCTGTTGCTGGACAATTTGGTAAATTTTCTATCGGGAGAAAAAAATGGTGTTAGCACTTGGAAGGGAGATTGATGATACTGGAGAACCTTTGAATTAGAAAATCAAACTGTCTAAGATAGCAATGGTTTTAGCACTTGGCTAGGATTTAAAAATGTGTGTGTGTGTGTGTGCTGCTCTGTGTGTGTGCTGCTGTGTGTGTTCTGTGTGCTGCTGTGTGTGTTCTGTGTGCTGGTGTGTGTGTGCTGGTGTGTGTGCTGGAGTGTGTCGTTTGATTGTTTATAGAATCTGAAACTTGGTATATTTGAGTATATTTGTATGGATTTTATATGTGTTTAAAATTTTTAAATTTGGTTCTTTTTCAATTAATTTTTGCTTTTATTTTTTTCAATTGATTGTTGGACTGCTCCATCATCAACTCCATCATAGAACCCTTTGTTTGTTCTTTACCATTTAAGAGAAGCAACTTTTAATATTTGTGGTTTTAATATCAAATTTGAAATTTTTTGGAAGAGGGGATTTGGGGACTTCTGATTGTGGGGGTTGTGCTAAGAGTGCTGTCTAGAGAGCTGAGGTTGAGTGTGGGAGCTCTGTTTCAAGCCAAATCTATCTTCCCAAGTGTTTTATAAGTTATACATATTACGCTAATGGGGTCCCCAAGAGATCTTCCTCTGCTTCTGATTATTCATCTCCATCTACCCCTTCTTCTTCTTATTCTTCTTCTTCATCTTCAGGTATTTTCTGTGTGTGTGCAAGTGTGTGTGTTTCTTATGATTTATTTTCAATTTTGCTTAAGACCTTTTTATTCTTTTTCTTTCCAAGATTTAAATTGACCAACTTGAGGGATATATACATCCGACAAGAAACTCAACCTCACTACTCTCACTTTTTTTTTTTTTATATTAGTATTAGTATTCATTTCACTTTCTAACTTTGAGGGAGAGCTCTGCGTGAAGAACAGAGCAATGTCGGGAGGAGGATTTGTGGGCCCGGCTGGAGCAAGGGCTGAGTTCTATGAGTACAAAATAACTTCATATTTCATATTCGCTTGCATTGTTGCTGCTCTTGGTGGATTACTTTTTGGCTATGATCTTGGTGTTTCTGGTCAGCAAGAAAACACCAGTAGTGAATAAGCCACATTAATTTTTTGGCTAAGATATGAGTAGTGAAGTGAACATGCATGTTTGTTCTCTATTTGCCATATATATCTATATTACAATATTTTATTATTGGCATTGTTACTAAATAAATTATTTATAATTCATTATTATTTCATTATTTTTGTGTCATTTAGTCTTATTCACCCATTACAAAATTTTGAGCATACGTTAACCTCGAATATACAATAATTTGATTCCTACTGTCACCGTGCCATAGGCACGGGCACAAAATCTAGTTTTCTACAAACTTCAAAAATTTGTAAAAATTCATTTGATATCCAAATGAAACAAACAAAGTCTCTATTTATAGAGAAAAATGTGTACTTTAATACCAAAAAAAAATTGAGTGAAAAATGACCAAAAAATTGGAGAAGAGGAAAATGTTTGGGTGAATTACTAGAGTGCGACACGTGGCCTGATGCAAGGTGTGTCAGATCCAGGTTTTTTTTTTTTTTTAAATTTCCTCCTCAAAACGATGTCGTTTTGGCTCTTTTTCGACTAAAATGATATTGTTTTGTGGATGTTTGACCAGTTTTGAATCTTTGATACTCTAAGAGAGCCCAATCTACCCGATTGACACTCTTAAAATACCTTGTTGGAAGCATTGATACCCAAATGATCAATATCTTTTTTTTTTTTTATGTCCTAAGGGGGCGTGGGAAGGGATCGAACCTGAGACCTCACACTCTGTAAAGCCCCAGCTCTACCACTGGGCCACCCCTTAAGGACAAATGATCAATATCTCATTGTATATAAGAGTGAGAAAAGAAAGTAAGGAGAGAGGGAAGAGTCTAGAGAGAGAAAGAGAAGGCTTAGTGAAGAAGTTGTCCACTTTCTTGTAGGTGAGCCCACTATTTATAGAGGGGTTGCTACCTGGGTACATTTTAAAGTGTGGGTTGGCCCGTACATCTTTTGGGAGTATACTTTTAGGGGTAGTGTATTTGAGCGCATCAGAAGCCCCCGACTCCTTATTCCTCTCGAGGATAAGGAGTACCATTTGCTCGCGGTTCTCTTTTGTTGTATCGAGAGTTTGCGGCTTTCGTCTTGAACTTGAAGACGTGTCTTTGGTATTCGATCTTGGTAGGGAATACTCACATAAATGCTAGGGTTGACCGAGGCTTGATAGTTTTGAACTTAAAGAACAAGGTTAGCTCTATTGGCTCGGATTTACCGAGGTTTCAATTGATTTACTCGAGTTTGCCAAGGATTAAGATGGCCTCGTCTTGCGAGGTTTGTTTACTTACTCGGGGATGCCGAGGCTTTGATTTCTCGCTCAGCGAGACTTTATTGGCTCAAACGTGTCGAGACTTGATTGGCTCGGGGAAACTGAGGCTTTATATGCTCGGCTCGGCGAGACTCTAATGCTCGGCTCGGCGAGACTCTGAATGCTCGGCTCAATAAGACTCTGAATGTTCAGGGAGGCGAGACTTTAATTGCTCGAACATATCGAGGATTTGATTTACTTGGAGAGACCGAGGCTTTTGCTCAACTTAGTGAGACTTTGTCGACTCGTCTCAATTTGATTGCACGCCTCGAGTCCTGACTGCCGACCTTAAGTGGCGATTGTTTGCCAACCTCTAATGGTTGTTTGTTTGTTTGCCTTGAGTGATGGCTGCCAACCTCGAGGAGCAATTTAATTGCATGCCTCGAGTAGCAGCTGATGAGCTCAAGATTTCCATGAATTTTTCCCTTTACTTCCTTTTATTTTGAGCTACTTTTGTGTTAATTATGCTTGAAAATATTATTATTTGTGTATTTGCGCTTCAATGTAGGTTTCCAAGAAATTAACTAGCATTCAAGGATTTTAGCACGAAGTTTAAGGCAATTTTGGGCTGCAAAGTTGAGCTACAAATTATTCCATCAAAGTCCGTCAAGTCAGCCAAGGCAAAATGTGCCAACGGTGGGCTAACAAAGCTAACGGAGGACTTAAATGAGAAGCCTGGAGGGGGAAGGACTTTGGGAGCCAAGATCAGAATAGCAGGGGCACCGCTGCAAATGAGAAAAGTCCTCATTAATGTGTAGTCTTCTCCTCAGCGCGCCACGCGTCCCTCTTCTAGTAGACCCGCGTCCTTGCTTCCGGACTCTACTGATCCGGCCCATCAGCCATCCTCCACACCCACTTTCCCTCACATTCTCACCCATCTGCCCACCAGCTAACCCACCGGACCAGCCATCCCCATCCAGCCCATCCATCATTCACCCACGCCCACTTCCTCACACACTCTAACCCGCGAATCTTCCTTGGGCCAGCCCAGCTGAAGCACAGTTCAGCAACCTCCCCCCAGCAGTCTTCTCTTCCTCTAATTCAGTCCTTAAGCTTCATATTTAATCTCCATTTTGCCATTAGCTTCCTTGATACGCTTTGGAGACTTTTCTTATATCTCCAAGCAGCCCCAAAAATTAGGAGAAGTCTCTTAGGGACTGTAAAGCCCTTAGGGGCAGCAGCTCCTCTTCCCCATTTTCTCTCTATTCTTTTAAAGCTTGATCAACTTTGAAGGTTTGGAGCAACAAATCAAGTGCCAAGGAAGCTTTGCAAGTGATTTCAACTGCGGGATTTACACGATGCTCGGTCTAATTCTTTCAATCCCTATTTCATGATATTTAATGTATTTTTTTAGGGTTGAATGAGCTTGTAAATGTGGAATTGGTTTTGCGCTTAATTGATTTATGGAAAGTAATTATTTTTTCTATGTCGTTGTAATGATTTAATTTGATCTCTCTCTCTCTTTATTTGGTAGGGATAATTATGTTTTTGACCAACGTACTATGGTCGGGAAGCAGAATTGACAATCGTACTCTCAAAGACCCACTTTTGCCCTATGTACTTGCATAAGTTAGAAACAATTGACACACCCGTTATCTGCCCATCCAAAAACTTGACGGCCGTCTGACGGCCATCCAAAAAACTTGACGGCCATCCAAAAACTTGACAGCTCCAAACTATCTTACCTTGTCTGTATTTTCTCTCAAGACCCTTCCATTGCTTCCCCTTATCTATTCGACCCTCAAAATCTCTCCTGGTGTCATCTCCCACCCATGCCCTGTAATCCTCATGTGTATGGACTATGTAATTTCACCTCCATTGTGGTGGGCTCCCAGGTCTACGTTCTCGGTGGGTCGCTTTTCGACACGCGGTCGTATCCGCTTGATCGTCCCTCCCATTCCTCATCCGCCTTCTGGTTTGATTTGGTAGACAATCTTGGGATTGTCTTCCCCCTATGCTTAGTCCTCATGGAAGCTTTGCATGTGCAGCGATCCTCAATTCGAATCAAATTCTTGTTGCTGGTGGTGGTTCTTGGCACAACATGTTTGGTGCAGCTAGGAGTAGGATGAGTTCAGTGGAAATGTATGATGTTGGGAGAAATGAATGGGTGGCATTGGATGAGTTGCCTCGGTTTCGAGCTGGTTGTGTTGGGTTCTTGGTGGCATTGGAAAAATACATTTGGCCGTCAAGGTTTTGGATGGGCAGATAACGGGTGTGTCAATTGTTTCCAACATATGCAAGTACATAGGGCAAAAGTGGGTCTTTGAGAGTACGATTGTCAATTCTGCTTCCCGACCATAGTACGTTGGTCAAAAACATAATTATCCCTATTTAGTACACAAGCATGCTGCTAGGTTATTAATTTGCGAGCTTAATGCTTTTGATTAATTGACCATTAATTAAATGATTTGAGAAATATTTGGATCCGCGAGAGCTATCTTGCATTTCGGACTGAGAAAATTAGTAGTTGGTGTTTTGTGACACACACCAATAGCCATGAGAGTACTTGATTTGTCACAGGTTCGAGCCACTTGTAGTCATTGCTAAGTAGGGGAGATTCGGGTTGCTATGAGTGAAAGCCTTTAGTTACCCCCTTTCAATGTCTCGGTTACTGGCATGACTTGTAGAAAAATAGAGAGATTATTTCTCTATCCATTATTACCCATTATCTTTATTATTATTGTGTGTTCTTAACGTTTCCAATGGGTTGGCTACCCATTTGATGATTCCTAGAGTTATAGGGTAAGATGCAAGAGCCCGTCCTATAATTCTGAAAATTACAATAATTGTCTCTGTGACGTTTGATCGAGAGATATGAGTGTTCTTAGATAGTCATGGGGTGCTTGATCGATAATGTGGCTACTCTTTCCTTGCTATAAGATGCGAGAGCCAGTAGTAGGGATTGGTAGCTAAACTTGCTATAAGATGTGAGAGCCCGTAGTGAATACTATCAACGTGTGCCCGACTATCAAGACTTGAGTTAAAGAAAAGTAGAGAGAGGATTAAATTAATCACGAGCTAGACTAGAAATATTGCAATCCTATAATCTTATCTTTAAATCTTGATTTGTTGTTGCCAAACTATTTTGCGTCCATGAAAATATTAATTACTTTATTTTATTTTTTATTTTTTAGTTTTTATTCTCAATTTTTTCGCTCAAATATAATTAGCTAGCTCAGTTTCAGTACTTAGACGGAGTGAATATTACGTACATTCCCTATGAGATCGATAACTCGTACTTAATTATGTACACTTTATTACTTGATACGGCAGGGTACTCTTGCCCTAATTGCATTTATTTTGCACAATCAGCGGCAGTCGACCTCGAGTAGTGATTTAATTGCATGCCTCGAGTAGCGGCTGGCTACCTCAAGTAGTGATTTAATTGCATGCCTCGAGTGGCGGCTGGCGACCTCGAGTAGCGATTTAATTGCATGCCTCGAGTGGCCATAACCGACCTCAAGGAGCAATTTGATTATCGACCTCGAGTGACCATAGTCGACCTCAATGAGCAATTTAATTATCGACCTCGAGTGGCCATAACTGAACTCAAGGAGCGATCAGATTGTATGCATCGAGTGACGGCTGTCGACCTCAAGTAGCGATTTAATTGCATGCCTCGAGTGGCGGCTGCCGACCTCAAGGAGCGATTTGATCATCGACCTCGAATGGCCGTAGCAGACCTCAATGAGCGATTTGATCATTGACCTCGAGTGGCCATAGCAACCTAAATGAACGATTTGATTATCGACCTTGAGTGGCCATAGCCGACCTCGAGGAGCGATTTAATTATTGACCTTGAGTGGCCATAGCCGACCTCAAGGAGCGATTTGATTATTGACCTCGAGTGGCCATAGCTGACCTCGAGGAGCGATTTAATTATTGACCTCGAGTGACCATAACCAACCTCAAAGAGTGATTAAATTGCATGCCTTGAGTGGCGGCTACAGACCTCAAGTAGCGATTTAATTGCATGCCTCGAGTGGCGACTGCCGACCTCGAGGAGTGATTTGATTATCGACCTCGAGTGACCATAGTTGACCTTGAGGAGCGATTTAATTATCGACCTCGAGTGACCATAGCTGACCTTAATGAGCGATTTAATTATCGACTTCGAGTGGCGGCTGCCGACCTCAAGTAACGATTTAAGTACATGCCTCAAGTGGCGGCTGTCGACCTCGAGAAGCGATCTAATTATTGACCTTGAGTGGCCATAGCCGACCTCAAAGCAATTTGATTATCGACCTCGAGTGGCCATAGCCGACCTCAAGGAACGATTTTATTATCGAGTTCGAGTGGCCATAGCTGACCTTGAAGAGCGATTCGGTTATCGACCTCGAGTGGCCATAGCCGACCTCGAGGGGCGATTTGATTACCGATGTCACATCGTGTAATTCATGAATTGTCGAATTGACTGAATTTAAAGTGTGACATAATATGTACATCCTGTATGCTAATATATTTTCACGGGACTAAGCACGGTAATCATAGTTAATGACAAAACACGAACTATTTACAAGCTTTATACGACCAAAATTAGAGTTGCACAGTGAGTTCATTCGCAGTTGAAGCATAGCGATAAATAGAGTTTAACTCGTTTTTAATCGCAAAGTCGGCGCGTAACGTTGCAACTATTTGATTTATTTGAGCAAATAAATAAATGTGCTTATAGCACTTTTAACTCGATTAACACGTCATATTCATAATAACCGGGTAAGCCCGAGTCACGTGGCATTAAATGCGTCAAAGAATATATTTTATAACGAGCATATTAAAGTAACAAAGTACTATTATTTAAGCCCGAAATTTTAATTTTAATTATTGGTGATTTGCACTAATTATAAGCAATTAATAAACATATGAATTGCATATTTATCCTCAATTTAGGATTTGATGGCTCATTTTACATTTTATATGTTTGCCATATAAAAAACATAGACATAGGAGCCACATATGCAAAAATTGAAGGTAAAAAATGGAAGGAGATTACCTTAAAACATTGTGGACGAGCCCATTAGTAATTTTTCAGAAGTAGAGGAGCCAATTATTAATTTTCAGAAGTGTAGGGGCCATATTACAGTTTTAAGAAGTTGAGGGGTTTTTTTTATAATTTACCAAGACTGGAGGGCATTTTTTAATTTCCCAAGACTGGAGGGCATTTTTAATTTTTAGAAGATGAAGGGCCTTTTAGCAATTTCCTGGAGTGAAGAGACGCATGGGTGCGTGTGGCGTACGTCAGATCTACCTGCCCGGCGCGTGGCCAGCGCGTGAGGAGGCTGTAGACGCTCCAGCAGTTTCAGGCAGCGCGTGTGGCCTCCATTGGCAGCGATTTTTATGGCGTTGGCTTTGTCTCAAAGAAACGCAACCATGGGTGTTGTTTGTTTGTTGATCCGTGCTCTCTGACTTTTACCCAGCTCGTGTGTGCCGTCTCCATCTTTTTTGGTGAAGTTCTTCCAGCTTCAATGGTGTTTTTCTCCCCATTGTTTACGAAGGGGAAGTTCTCTCTTAAGAGCATCACCAATGCAACCATAGATTTGATCTGACTTGGCTATAGGTAATTAATACCCTTAATCACATGTAACATTTTTTATTCTTCTTTCATATTCAATTAGAAGAGACCTCTCCAATGCAAATGTGAATTTGATCCTATGTAGCATGGGTCTCACAACTAAAGTGAAAAGAGAGATGGGATCTAGTTATTTTTTAATTTAAAAAATGATGACTAGGATGTCTCCACACCCTCAACTAGAATGTGAAAAGTTCACATTCTCATTCACAATGAATGTGAAAAAAATTTGTTACCATGTCATATTCACAAGGCTTCTTCACATTTGCATTAGAAAGATTTTTTTTTCAAAAAAGATGTCAATCCTAGGTGGCACCCGTACATCTTTCGAGAGTATACTATTAGGGATAGTGAATTTGAGCGCATCAATACCCAATATAGGGAGAGAGAGAATTTGGTGAAAAAATCACTATAAATCAACCTTGTTCATTCGATTTCAAAGAAATTACACAATTTTTTGGGAAATCACGTGATGGTTCTTGTCTCGAATTTCTTCCTTCGAGCGTGAATCACAGGAGATGAAAAAATAAAATTTGGGTCTTCTGTACACAGCGAGCACGCCATCCACCAGGGCGAAGCCGTCTAACTCCAAGAATGCTGGAATGTTGGCGAGCTGAAACACTGGGAATAGAATGGAGATATGAAACTGATGGTGTTGCAAGATCCAGCATGTGATTATCCCATGTTATTTTGTTTGTACAAATAAATAATTATTAGAGTATTAATTTGTAAAGATAAATTTATTATATAAAATAGCTTTTGACAATAAAAATGGAAAATGTGAGCCTAGGGAAATCAACTGTAAGCCTAAAAACGGCTCTAATGAAAAAAATGTGTTATTGAAATAAAAATAAGGGCAAATTGCTCAAATCGTCCATGTGTTGTACGACCTTTTTTGTTTTGGTCCTTATTGCTCGGATTTGGTCCTCTTACTGGTTGACACGTGCATCTGATTTGATTTTAGATCGGAGTAAAATAGTTATTTAAAAAAGTATAGGGACCAATTTTGAAAATATTTGTCTTCTTCTTCTAACGCACCGTGACTTCCCTCTGCTGTCTACCCAACCCCCTCTCTTTCTCTCTCTCTCTACCCACCGCGAGGAGAAACAAAATCCATTAACCTATCTTTTTTCATGGGTGCTAAATCACACCCCCTATTTATGCTAAATCACACCCCCTAGACCAAAATGACTCTTTTACCCTCCCTTATCCCTTAAACCGGCCCCCCTTTTCCCCACATCACACCGACCCCCCCCCCACACTTTCCCTCCCTTCCAGCCCCAAGGTGCTAAATGACACCCCTCTCTAAATGACACCCCCTAATTTTTATATAATTATTAATATATAATTTTATATAATTAGTAATATATAATTTTATATAATTATTAATATATTTTTATATTTAATTTTATATAATTATTAATATATAATTTGGTAATAATTGTTAATAGATAATTTTATCTAATTAATAATAGGTAATTTTATATAATTATTAATATATAATTTTACATAATTATTAATAGTTAATTTTAGTTTATACTTTTAGTTTAATATATAGGTTTATAAATTTAATTTTAGTTTATAAATTATTAATATATAATTTCATATAATTTAATTGTAATTTATAATTTTAGTTTATAGTTTAAAATCATTTAATAAATATATAATTTCAAATTATTTAATTTAATTTTATAATTTTAGTTTTGAAATTAATATTATTTTTGATTTAATTAGTAATATATTTATAAATAAAATTTGCATAAATTAATATATAATTTTAGTTTAATATATAAATTTATATTATTTAATTTTAGTTTATAAATTATTAATATATTATTTCATATTATTTAATTTTAGTTTAGAATTTAATTTTAATTTTAGTTTAGAAATTATATATTTATTAAAAAATTTAAATTATAAAAATTATAAATTACAATTAAATTATATGAAATTATATATTAATAATTTATAAACTTAAATTAAATTTTTTAAATTTATATATTAAACTAAAGTTCTAAACTAAAATTATATATTAATAATTATATAAAATTATATATATATAAACTAAAATTATATATTATATATTAATAATTATTTTTTAATAATTATATAAAATTATGTATATATTAATAATTATATAAAAACTGGAAAAAAAAATTCAAACCCCAAGGGGTGGACGGTTTAAACTTTTTAAACCCCTAGGGGCGGGCGGTTTAAAATGTTTAAACCCCCAGGGGTGGGCGGTTAAAAATGTTTAAACTCCCATGGATGGGTGGTGTTATTCAATTAAACCCCTAAGAAGGGGCGGTCCTCCTTACTTCCGTTAAAAATTTAACGAATACGTTAAGTTATTAACGAAATTCTTTTTCAAATTTTTTTTTAAATACTAATTAAACAAAAATAATTATAAGTTTAAAGGAGGGGGGGTTCTGGGGGAGGGAAAGCGGGTATCATTTAGCATAAAACATAAAGGGAGGGGGTGAGGGGGAAAAGAATCACTTTGGTCAGGAAGGTGTCATTTAGCATTAGGGGGTGTGATTTAGCACCTTTTTTTTTTTCTTTTCCCCTTATCTTAGAGCAACCACAATGGTGCTCTCTAGAGCACCCTCTATATGTATTTATAGAGATTTTTAACTTCTTCAACCCTACAATGGCACCCTCAATCAACTCTCTATCCCTTAAAACAATTAAATCACTCTCTTAATATAGAGAGTGATTTAGTAGGAATAATGACTGAATTATTGTGTTTTTTTTTTGTTCATCTGAAAATAATTATTTTGTTTGAAACTTTTTTTTAGGACATCACTTTTACTATTTTATCCTTACTTTTTCTTCCTACTTTAATTATAGACCACATACACATGGACATTAATAAAAATTACACACTATACTAATATTAATAATCAAATCAATTATTTTTTCTTAATTCGTGTGCCGAGTTAAACAAGACAATAATTTAGGGGCGGAGAGAGTACAATATATTTTTCATAGTATATGAAATTTAACATTTAAAATATTTTATTTTAATTGTGGTGGAAAAATATAAATAAAAGAGAAAAAATATAATGGTTTGTTAGTTTAGATGAGAGATATTTAATTTTTAGAGGGTTATACAGAGAGTGCTTGTTGGAGTGAATTTATTTTTAGAGTGTTGAAAAAGTGAAACTTGAACGGAAAACGAGGTGTTTAGAGTGTGATATAGGGAAGTATTATTGTGGATGCTCTTAGCCTTCAATTTTTCCAAATTTTCGTACCCAGTTGGCCATCTCACACGTAGTTTTCTCTCTCTCTCTCTCTCTCTCTTACACACACATATCAATAAAACTCAAAATTATTTAATTCCTAGTGTTGTTGATTTTAGAGTTTAGTAGATTGAAAATAAAAAATCTATAATGCTCTTGTAACTTTCTCTCTCTAAGGGCAACTCCAACCATTTGGTGCAAAAATTGCACTATCCCACTACAATAGTGCAATTTTTGCACCAAATATCTTTCACTATCTCCAACCATCCTATTTCAAATTTTACACTAAAAAAAATATTCTAAGAATCTTATTTATTATTCTATTTAAAACATATATTTTATCTCATTAAATTTATGTTAATATATTAGCAAAACAAATATGTCTTATATTGAATAGTACAAGATATTTTTTATAATACAATTTATATTAAATTAAATAATATGCATTAAAATTAAATAATAAAACAAAATACTTTAAAATACAATTAAAATATTAACAAATTATAATTAAAGACCAAAACACTTGAAAATACAGCTTAAATTGAAATACAAATGATCGATGATCATTTAATTGAAATATAATTATAATTAAAATACAAACGATCGTTTGGACAGTTTTTGAATAATATTGGACCATCCGGTGATGATCTATCAGATTATTAAAAATAATTAGTTATTGCGTAATTTATATTAGCATTAATGTTAAAATATTATGTTGTGTGATTTTATCTTAATGTAATGTAATTCCCGTTCTTTATAAATTTTCTTCAATATTCATAAATTTTATTAAAAATAATGTTAATAATACAAATAACTTATAATTAACACTTATAACTAAAAATAATATTAAATTAAATAATACAAGACTTTAAAATAATGCACTAAAATTAAATAATACATTACTAAACAAAAATAAAAGAAGTTTACACTTTACAAATTAATAAAATAATATTAAAAAAAAAAAGATAACGCAGTACAACAGTAAAGCACCAAATTTGGTGAAAAAAATAAACAGCTTCAAAATAGCGCCATGGATAGCGCCACTTTTGGAGCACAATTTCACGCCAAATTGGTGGGATGGCGTGAGATTTCATTACCGTTGGAGTTGGCCTAATCTTATAATTTAAAATAATTGCATTAGATTTCTTGATTTTGGGTATGTGGTTTCAAATGGGATGAGTTTTGATGTGGCGGGGGTGGTGGATTAGGTGGAGGGGCTGGTGCTGATGGTAGAGCTGGTTTGGTGGGGGTGCAGGTGCTGGACTTGAAGGCGGTCGCGGAGGAGGGTTTGGTGGAGGTAGCGGTGGGGGATTGGGTGTCGAGTCTGACTTTGGAGGGGGAGGTGGTGGTGGGTTTGGAGGTGGTTCTAGAATTGGTAGGGGTGCAGGGGGAAAAGGTAGTGGCGGTGGACTTGGTGTGGGTTCAGGTGGAGGATTTGGTGGTGGATTTAGCGGTGGACTTGGGGCGTTTTGGTTGGTGTTGAGATGGGTTTATTGGAGGATTTGATGGTGGTGGGTTTGGAGGTGGTTCTAGAATTGGTCGCCGGCGATAAGGAAGTTGACTCTTCAATGGCAAATTGAAATGAAAAAGAGGGAATTTCAAAAATCTCCATTTTAGAGCTCTTGCAAAGGAAAGATGAAAGAAAGATCTGATAGTTGGATGTATGCGTCCAGCTGTACTGAACCTATATGCTAAGGCTTGGGGGAGGGAACATCAGACTCGGAGACGTCAGACGTTGAAGGGAATGGAGAAGATGAAGATTTCATCCCTCTTTCTTTCTCTTTATCTCTCTACAAAAGAAGGATTCAAGATTAAAAAAAATTGTAATGTCGCTAATTACATAAATGCCCTTATATTAAGTTTTAAAAAATAAAATATTGTCGGTATTTTTGCCTATTCAAAAAGAGCAAAAATGTATGAACAATTTTATTCCTCGATAAAATTATGTAAGAGGCACGTGTGGCCATTTAACGAAAAAAATTTAACGGAACGACGAATTGTGTCAAAATTTATAGTAAAAGAATTTTTTTTCTTTAAATCAGTATCAGAACCAAAACACAAAAAGTGGTACTCCCCCGTTCCTAAATTATTATATTGTTTTTTTTTGTTCGTCTCTAAATAATTATTTTGTTTAAATTTTTTTTAGGACATCACTTTTACTATTTGATCCTTATTTTTTCTTTCTACTTTAATTATGCACATAACATTAAAGAAAACTACATATTATATCAATATTAATAATTAAATTAATTATTTTTTCTTAATCTGTGTGTCGAGTCAAACAAGATGCTCCCCTATCTCTAAATTATTGTCTTCCTTTCCCTTTTTTTGTCCATCCTAAAATAATTGTCTTATTTGAATTTTTTTTAAGACATTACTTTTATTATTTTACCCTTATTTTTTTTATTTTAATTATGAGCCACATATACATAAATATTAAAAAAATTACACATTATATTAATATTAATAATTATTTTTTTTTAATTCATATACCAGTTCAAATAAAATACTAATAATTAAGGGATGGAAGGAGCAATAATTTAGGGACCGAGTCACCGAGGGAGTATATCATAGGGACGATTCGAGCAATTTGCCCTCAGTGAAGTATAGGGACTAAAATACTATTCAGGGCAAACTACACAAATGGTCCTCGTAGTTTTAGTGTTTTTTGCATTTGGTCTTCACACCTCGCAAATAGTTCCTGTATCGAGACATTTTACCCAAATGGTCCTTCCATTAAACTCTGTTAATTTTTTGCCGTTAAATGCACACACGTGCATTTATTGTTGGGTAAAATAGTCATTTAGTCTTAAAACGTACAGGGACCAATTCTGAAATTATTAAAGCCAAAGAAAATCAACCCACCACGATTCATCTTCTTCTCAACAAAAAAAAAAAAAAAAATTAGGAGAAAAGTCATACCATCTTATTCATAAAATTAACAAAAATAGCGGCCAGTGTGAGTCGATTTTGGCAACTGTCAGTATCCAGTGTGAGTCGATTTTCAATCCAGATCGATAAAGAGAGAAACCATGGCAATGGCGGCCACTAGAAAGTCGGCGACGGCGACCATTTCCCTGATCAAAGCTACCGCCGCCCTTAAATTTCCTTACATTCGTTCTTCAAACCTTGAAACCCCCATTTTTCTAGGATTAATTCGATCAATGTTGCAGATCTATTCTCGTCAAAGTCGCTCCGCCGCTTTTGGTTTCAATTTCGTTCATAATTTCGTCTGGCCTCTAGCCGGCACACGCAACGCCACCAACGTCTCGTCCCCTTTGTCAACACACAAGGTGAGACTTTTTGACGGTGCACCAAAAGAAGTGATGAATATAGCGGAGAAGCGAAACATACAAGATTACAAACGGAGATTACTGGCCCAAAAGTATGAATTGAGGCGAAAGCTTTATAAAGCGTTTTGTTCAGATCCAAATCTTCCGATTGAGTTGCGGGAGAAATGTCGTCAAAAGCTGTCCAAGTTGCCAAGGAATAGTTCCTTTACCCGAGTAAGAAACCGATGCATTTTCACCGGACGCTCTCGTTCCGTGTATCGGCAATTTTGAACTTCTAGCATCGTTTTTCGTGATTTAGTGTCGAAAGGTGCATTGATGGGCCTTAAGAAAGCGTCTTAGTAGGTTCATTTTCGGATCCAGACCCTACTATCATGAAATTATGCTGTCATTGACCTGGTTTTCGGTTTTCTTTTTGAATTGTGCTTAATCATCAAAATTGTGGAATTGTGATTAACTTGTCGTTTAGTTGATTTGTGAAGTCACTGCCGGACGAACTTCCCAGGAAGATGCTGGACGAACTTCCCAGGAAGATCAACGCCACGAAGCAACCCCATCTAACGAAAGAGATAAACAAACAAGGGCTAATTTTTTTCTTTGGGGTTTGGCATTTTCGATTTTTTAGGTTCGATTCCTAAGTTTGAGAGAGAGAGAGAGAGAAAGAGAGAGAGCAATCAAAACCTACATCAAAAGCTCACTTTCCCAATTTTGATTTCTTGAACTTATACTTCTTTAATTTGGTTTCTTGAATTTATGCCAAAGTCGGGTAAAAAGGTATTCAATTGGATTACTTAACTTGGGATTGTCTTGGTTTGGATTTTCAAAATTGAATTTAAAGCAAAAGTGTTACCCGAGGTCACCGTTGCCAGAGAAGATGACAATGGCCGGCGGATTGTGAAGGCAATGCATTTCTTTTTCAGTTAGCCCCCTTTGAGTTTCTAATATTACGCAAAATTTTAGTTTTTCATGATTGGTCCCTGTACTTTTATAGATAAAATGACAATTTTGTCATTGTCCAAATTCACGTGAACATCACATGCCTGGACTTAACGGCCAAAATATAACGGAACTAGATGAAAGGACCAATTGCGTTCAATTGATTGATACAAGAATAACTGGCAAAAAATTTTTTGTACAGAGACAAAATGTAAAAAATCCTAAAACTACAGGGACCATTTGTGTAGTTTGTCCTACTATTTAATCCAAACAGGTACAAGCAAGTACTACCAAGTACATGTACCAAACACAGCAATCACGTGATAGGAGCTTAAACCCATTGATTCGTCAGCCATTAAAAGTATACTCAACATTTCGCAGACTCTCTCTCTCTCTCTCTCTCTCTCTCTCTTATGGAAAACCAGTTCTAGCATACTAACACGAAGCTCCGTCAGAATTCAAACGGAAGCCGTTCACTCGTCGCCGCCGAAAACAATGACTGTGATAAGGAAAAAACGTCACGGCTCCTCCCGGTCTCTCTCATCCACCACCCTCCAACCTCTCCTCAACCTCCGACTGCTCTTTCTATTCGTCCTCCCCACCTAGACTTACTGCCCCCCCTCTCTAGAAGATTAGTTTCCCAAAATTAGCCCTTTTATTTCTCTTTAATTCCTATGGACTGCCCTCCGATTCTCTCCGTCCTCACCGCTGACCTCCTCGCCCGCGTCCTCGACGACCTCCCCGACAATTCGGATCGCAAATCGTTTCGAGCCGTATGCAGATCCTTCCACCGGATCGAATCGGGTCATCGGACCCACATTCGGGTCATCCGAGCCGAATTCCTCCCAATACTCCTCAGAAAGTACCCTCATATCGAGACCCTCGACCTGTCCGTCTGTCCCCGGATCGACGACGGCACCGTCGCGATGTTGCTCAACGGCTGGGTGGGTTGGACTCGGAACCTGAGGAATCTAGTGTTGAGAAAGTCAACCGGGTTGAGGCATACCGGGTTGGAAATGCTGGTGGGGTCGTGCTTGGGGTTGGTGGCAATTGACGTGTCGTATTGCTGTGAGTTTGGTGATAGGGAAGCGGCGGCGCTGTCGTACGCGGCGGGGTTGAGGGAGGTTCGAATGGATAAGTGTTTGGGGGTGACGGATGTGGGGTTGGCGAAGATAGCGATAGGGTGTGAGAAGATGGAGAAGGTGAGTATAAAGTGGTGTATGGAGATAACTGATATGGGAATTGATCTCTTATCAAACAAGTGTCCCCACTTGAAGCATCTTGATATCTCCTATCTCAAGGTAAAAATCCCTCCCCCCCCCCTCTCTCTTTCTCTCTCTCTCTCTCTCCCCACACACACACACACAAACACGCACTTGTTTGTGTTTTTAGAAATGATTAAGTTGTTTTTGGTTGATTTTTCTTATTTTTCAGGCAAGTAGAATTTGTTAGCTGGGTTTGGTAGTCTTTTTCTTTCTTCTTAGGTTAGCACTAGGCTAATATGTGTGTGTGTTTATTTAGAATAATTAAGTGGTCTTTTCCGGTTAGAATTGTGTGTTTGGTTAGAAATGATCAAGTGGGCTGGGTTGTTTTTTTTTATTTCTTAGGTTAAGTTAAATTTGTGTGTTTATTCCAAAATTATTACTATTATTATGTTTCTTTCCTTTTTCGTTTTTTCAGGTTAGTAATGTATTTCATTTAGAAATGACTGAGGGCTCATTTGGTGCAGCATTTTCAAAACGCAACGTACTTAAAACGCATATTTTTTCAAAATACCTCTTTTTTCTTATAAATGCGTTTGGATATCACTTCAAAACGCAACTTATTTTTCCTAGCAGCTTTTTAAAATTTGCGTTTTGAGAAAAAACTGAGAATTTTAGCGTTTTAAAACGCAACTGCAGCATTGAAACACAATTTTTTCAAATAAGCTGCGTTTTGGCCAAAACGCACGACCAAACGGGCTCTAAGCACCTGTTTGGTGCAACGTTTTTAAAATGCAACATTTTAACGTTTTCAAAACGCAGCGTTTTAATGTTTATTAAAACACAAAATTTTCAACATAACTTTTTTCTTATAAATGCGTTTGAGATGTATATTTTTTTTTCCTAGCAGCCTAAGCGCGGTTTTTTCTGCTGCAGCATTGAAACATGATTTTTGCAAATAAGCTGTGTTTTGGTCAAAACGCATGACCAAACGGGCTCTAAGTGGGTTTAGTTGACTTTTCTTTATTTTCAGGGTAGTACTAATATGAATGTGTCTTTCTTTAGAATTTGTATGCAAGTTTGGTTGAACTTTTTTGTTTTCCCCATTTCTTGTTAGTCTTTATTTTTTCAGATATATATTTTTAATGATATTTTTCAGGCTAGTCTTGTTATCTGTTAATCTAGAAATTAGCAAAGTGGGTTTGGTTGACTTTTCTTTATCTTCAGGTTAGTTATTTGTGTGTATGTGTTTTATCTAGAAACTATAAATTGAGTGTTGTTGATTTTTTTTCCAGGTTAGTGATTTAGGTGTTTGTGCTTATTCAGAAATTATCTAAGTGGGCTATGGTTCTATTTTTATTTTTTATTTTTTTTTCCCAGTTAGTCATTTAGGTGTATGTGCATATTCAGAAATTATTTAAGTGGGCTATTGTTCAAATTTTTTTTTCCAGGTTAGCAATGTATGTGTGTTTCTGTTTGTAAGTTTGTTTATTGAGAAAATATTAAGCGAGTTTGATTGATTTTCCTTTCTTTTCAGGTTAGTAATGAGTCGCTTAGGTCAATAGGTGGTTTGAAGAAGTTGGAGGCATTGGTAATGGTCAATTGTGGTTTAGTGGATGATGTTGGCTTGCGCTTTCTTGGAAATGGCTGCCCTTTGCTTCAGGTCAACTTTTCGTTTCCTTTCCTTTTCTGATAACCCGTTTGAAGAAATTGGAGGCATTGGTAATGGGTTGTGAATTCAGTCTTTCCTGGTTTATTGTGAATTTTGATGTTGTGATTTAAGTTTCCCAATGATAAGATTTGATAAGAACAAGCCTCTATTTGGGCGGTGACTATGAAAGGCAAACTTTAGGCAAGGCATTGATGCGGGCTGTTCTTAACTGTTCCATTTTGACATCAATGTGTTAGAAAGAGAAATTCTCCACCTTGCAGGGTTTAGGGCTAGGTTTTCCTTTATTAGATACTAAATATTTCATACTTGCCTAATTCCAAGTTATGCCAAGCTGCTAGCAAATTGCAGTACTTAAGTATCTATACTGTATATAGAAAGTAGGAGATGTTCACACTTTTTGATATGCTAAGGTTGCCCGTTAAAGAGTAACCGCACACGAATTCTCCTACTCACAACCCGAGTCTTACGCCTTTGAAAATTAAATACCTTAACATAAAAAAATCATGATTCAAAAAATAATTTCTGAAAACTTAGAAATAAGAAATTAATAAAATAGAAAAGACATACGTGCATACGTGTTTACCACATTTTTCTAGTGTACATAAATTGCAGTAATATTAGGGGTGGCAATTCGGTCGTGCTAGGCTGTTAACGGGTTGGCACGATAAGAGCACGACACGTTATGACCAAACACGAACACAACCCGTTAAGCTTAACGGGCCTATAGTGGAAACCTAAACACGACACGATTAAAGCACGAAAAGCCCGGCACGGCCCGTTAGGCATGATAGTCACGATCATCATACTAGTTCAGGCAAGCCCATCAGGCCCGTTAGGCCCAAAAAACATTAATTTTTATCGTGCTAGCCCGAACATAGCACGAACCCGATAATATCAACAACCAAAACATACTAAAATTAAATTTAATTAACGATCAAGATTTGTCCAGGGATAATATCACACGAATGACCATCTTATCGGGCTAGCCCGAACACGGCACGAACACGACACGAACACGGCCCGATTTTAGCGGGCTGTTATCGGGCCGGCCCAATAACAACCCGAAACCGATAAAGCTTGGCCCGACCCTATAATTTCGTGTCGTGTTCGTTTCGTTCATTCGTGTCGTGCCTCAAATTGCCACCCCTAAGTAATATGATGGGGTAAACACATCTGGCATTCTATTAGCTGTCTAGGTTCCTAAGAACTTGGGTAAAATAAAAATAACAATGAATATAAATTAAAAGGCGTTGCAACAAAGTAGAAGAACTACCACCTACCAATACTGATGTGGAAGATTCTTTAAAAGCTAGAGGGAAAAACCATTGGATCCTGTCTGAAAATATCTGATACCTAAAAAAAGTGAATGTGAAGTCTCACCTCAAAATGAGGTCCACTCCTTTGTGAGGATCCTTCAACAATAGCCTGAAGGGTGAAGACTTGCTCTACTCCTGAGGACTCACATATGACCATTGCATGTTTTTTCTCCCTCCTTTGCCTTCCCCTTTTGATAACATTTACTATAAAATTAGAAGTCACTTGCACTCTAGCTTGTGCTCTAAGCTGTCTGTGGCTCCTTTTTGTTTAGCTTATTGAATTGATTTAACTATGATAGGTACTAGGTATTATGAAGTCACATTATTCAAAGTTGGGCCTGAACTGTTTACCAACACAAACATATAATGTGGTGGGTTATCAAATAGATCATTTAATGTTCATTGTAAATTTTGTCGTAGGTGTATAATGCTCTTCATGATTTCAATGGATTTCTTGCTAATCCAGCGGCAGGTAGTAGGAAGTAGTGAAACAGATTTTCATGCGCTTGAAGGCTACTTCAAGTTTGTGCTTGAGTTTTGGCAATCCGAAATTAGTAAATTCAAACTGTCTTGCATACAACTGAAGCGTGAAAAGAGTACCTTATGCTTAACGTATTTTCTCCAAGAGATACACTTGGACTGGGATCAAGATTTGCATGTGTTATTCGGTAACAGTCAAGAGTGCTATAGACCTGATCGAGAATTGTACATCCCACTCTAACATGAATGCTGAAGCAGGTTGTTGCTCAGTGGATTCATGAAATGATGGAGAAGTGCTTAAAGAAACCAGAATTCACCAACGATGTTGACAGCTGCAGCAGAAAACCTGGAGCTTTGCACAAAATTGGCTTAGGATTAAGAGTGAGGAGTCAAGGTCAGGGCTCCACAGGTTCAGAGTGGAAGAATTGTTAGATTCCTGTGGCCAATGCTTCCTCACATGGGAAGTACGTCCATATGCAAAGTGAAAAGCCAGGACGGTGCATTAAATGTCTATTTAATAGCGCATCTCATTTTATGTCAGATTTGCGACCCATAAATTTGATAAGGTGGGGTTGGTTTTCCTTCGGTAGAGATCATTATGGAAGTGAATCCTTATTTGTACGAATTTGAAGTATCTCCAGAGAGGGAAGAAAGGAGGGAGATCTCGTTATGCTCCTTGATATAGAAAAAGCAACTCTATTTATTCCAAAGTGTTAAATGCAAGGAACTTGAATCTCCATATTTGACTTTCTGCTTTATCAATGTGATTTCAGTGACATGCTTATTTATATTTGCTGCTTCATAACTCGTCTATTCACTTCCGTTAGTTGTTGAGAGCAGCATAACTACTGACCTTGCTTGATTATAGAGAGAATGGCATTTGGCAGATTTTTGTTTATAGTTCTTCTTAGACATGCTTTCATAGAGTCGACCAGAGGGAGTTGTATTCTTATTGTCGGGAAATTATTTGTGGGGGTGGGGGTGGGGGTGGGGGGTCCTTCTGTCACCTAATCTGTTGGAAAAACTCGAAAGGCCTCAAGTCAAGTAGAAGAGACTTGCCGCATGCATGTTTGAAAGGCCAAGTGTGTGCATGCCTTGATGTATTGGAGATTCCCGTGGCCACATGGTGAGACTTGAATAATATCTCGTCAATCGACTTAATGAGAATGAGCAAACTTACTTCAACTGCCCTTAGAGATAAAGCTCTTACCTCAAAAGTTGAATCTATTACAGAAGAGAAAACATAGGTGGTTATAATGTTATTTTTGCAGCTTGCAGGTACTAGATGTATCAAGGTGTCAAAATGTGAGCTCCGCAGGCCTATTTAATGTCATTCGAGGATGCAAAGGCCTTCGGCAACTCAATGCTGGCTACTGTTTTCTTGTACGTATAATTTCAATCAAATTTGCACAATGCATGATTTTTTTAGGTGTTTTTTCTTGGTATGTGTTTTATGTTTCTTATCTTCCCAAACTGAAAGGTGAAGGATTTGATGTATCAGGATATCTCCACAAACATACTCTCTTGTCTCAAGGACTTGAAGAATCTGAAAACAATTAGAATTGATGGGGCTCATGTGTCTGATTATGGCTTCCATATGATAAATGCCAGTTGCATGTTTTTGGTTGAAGTTGGCCTGGGGAAATGCAAAGGAGTGATAGATACGGGGATTATGCTACTCGTATCTGGCTGTCCAAATCTAAAGATACTCGATCTAACCTGCTGTGATGCCCTTACTGATGTGGCAATATCTGCTATAGCAGACTCTTGTAGGAATCTCCTGTCTCTAAAGTTAGAGTCTTGCAGTTTGCTCACTGAGTGGAGCCTTAAATGTCTTGGATCTTGTTGCTTGCTGCTTGAGGAGCTTGATCTCACCGACTGTTGTGGTGTGAATGACCAAGGTAACTCCTATATGATATACTAAACTCTTAAAATTTTTGTATATTGTTTCATTGCCATTTGGTCTTTACGGGTTTTGATCCAAGTATTATTTCAATGTTGTTAATTGTGTCATTATTATCTTATCTACAACTTTTAATTTTTGATAGTGCATCTTCCATTCGCAGGACTGAAGTATTTGTCTCAATGTTCAGAGCTTCTAAGCTTGAAATTAGGGCTTTGTACAAATATTTCGGACAAGGGATTGACCTACATGAGTTTGACTTGCAAAAAGATCCGTGAACTTGATCTATATAGGTAATTTGACGCCATGCGTGTTTTGATCCTATGTACAGAATGATTGCTGACTTATCTTCTTATTTCTAATTGTAGGTGTACGGATATTGGCGATGATGGCTTAGCTGCTTTAGCTGGTGGTTGCAGAAAATTGAGGAAGCTAAACTTGTCTTACTGTGTTAAGGTTACTGACAAAGGGATGGAGAGCTTAAGCCATCTGGGTGAACTCTTTGACTTGGAGTTGCGAAGTCTTCAAAACCTCACAGATGCAGGTTTGGCAGCGCTTGCATCAGGCTGCACGAGACTTGCAGAATTGGACTTGAAGCATTGTGAGCGCATAGGTGATTCGGGATTCTGGTCTCTAGCCTACTACTCTAGAAATCTGCAGCAGGTACCTATTTTCGGTCCAATAATTTTTCTTTATTTGACCATGTTTCTGCTAGATGCAATCAGGCTGATATGCTTTCCTTAAATGACTTTTAAGGATGCATTGGTTTATTAATAGGGTTTAGTTAGCCCCAACTTGATGGATATCTATGGTTTTAGTGTTCTTTGTGGTTTGTTGAAAACAAAGAATTTATTGGGTTAAATACGTCCCTGTGCTGCACGTATTTTGGTCTTGCCATCTTGTGTTATTCTTTTTTGTGGTAAAGCCTTCTTGTCCTAAGACATGCTTAACGTAAGCACCTTCCGTTCGATTTTCGTTACTGAACGTAAAGAAATGGCCTGACTATTGGCCGTGGTGCACTACACAGACATATCACGTGGTGCTCTGGGACTATTAAATATTTTCTCCTCTCTACCCATATGCCCCCTCCCTCTCTTCCCACCGTCCCTTACCTAGAACACCACCCAAGTAGACAAAATCAACAAGCCAACGGCAAAATTTCTATATCTCCGATCACTCCGGTGACACTTCTCAATGTTATGTTCTTTGCTGGCATTAAATCTCAGTCTGCTATTAAAAATCCTATATAAAGGTGCTGATGAACGGCGATTGGGTGTTGATAGTGCAATGATGAGAGGAGATGGGGTGGAATCAAACTTATCACGCCTGGACACCCTTTCCAGCACCCACTGTTCCATTCGGAGGATTCAAAAACAGAGATTGAACTGGTCCAAGGGTTAGGTTTTTATTCAAATTTGGGGGGACTCAATTCCTAACATGGTGTTTGGTTCACGGGATTGGCCGGAATGGAATGGCCAATTCCAGTTACCAATTCTGTAGCCGTGTTTGGTTTATTTTTTGGGAAGGAATTCGTTCTGTAGGAATGGCCAAATCCCTTGGATAGAGAAATCTACAAAACCCATGGGGAGTGTGGGATTCTAAAATTCCACCAAAACCATTCCATGGGAATGTTCTTTTATGACAAAAATGCCCTCATCCATTTTATGTTAACCCTAAATTACCCTTCACCATTTTAGAAACCAAACCTTAACCATTCTTGCGTGGTCGCTCCTCCATCCTGTAATCTCACCACTGCGCGGTCTTTTGCCGCCACTGCTGCTCAAGGCTTTAGAATTATTGCTACATCTCCCTCTCTCTCTCTCTCTCTCTCTCTCTCTCTCTCTCTCTCTCTAATTACTCGGTGCTAATTAAATCCATACAATTGAGCCCTAACTTTTATCAATTCCGTCGAACTGCATAGCAAATGGGGACAGAGAATGAGATGTTTTATGAATTGATTGGGAAGTGCTTGAGTTTTCGATTGTTGATTGGTTCGATCTATGGTTGAATGGTGAGGAGCTTGATGCATCGACGAGAGATCTTGTCCAGTTCAAGGGTTTCTGTTGGGAGAAGGGAGTCTATAGATAGATTTCAAAAGGAGAGAGAGATACCATTCAGTTAGAAGAGAATGGGAGAGCCATGAATTCTGAATTTGAGTTAGAGGAAGCTAGCCCTAAAGCCTACTGACCTTTGATTCAAGCCGGGACCTCATTCAGAGCCTTCTAGGATAGAATAAAGAGGGCTTGCTCATTTTGTTGATAGTGAATAATGGATGTTTTTAATGACTTCAATGAAGATTATGAGGGTAATACGGATATTTGATGGTATTTTCATTTGATTTCCATTGATGCTACCAAGTACCAAACATGAAATTATCATTTTATTCCATTCTGTTCCATGTGAACCAAACGTGAGAGTTGACCCGTTGCATTCCCATTCCGAATCCCGTGGAATTGAAATCCTATTGACCATTCCATTCTGCCCAATTTATTCCATTGAACCAAATGCCACCAAGAGATTTTGAACAAATTCGTAGCTGATTGATCGCCCGGCAATTCATCTCTCTCTCTCTCTCTCTCTCTCTCTCTCTCTCTATTGAATCTGTATATACATGTATCTGTATATGCAGCAAATATACGCAGTCCAGTCTTGCTTGATGTCTGAAAGTGAGACCCCCGCGAAAAGCTCCCATAGCTGACGCCCAAAGAGAAGCCATGAAGACAACTTTATCCATCAAAGCATCAGCAATAAGGACTCTGAAGATCTTGGAATTACGCTCAGTCCAAATACAGCACAGAACAAGGAACACCCCACATTGCCAATTTAAGACAGGTGGATACCTGTCCCACAACCTCTAACATGCATCTAAGGGAAGAGGTGGGGGAAAGAGGCTACAGATTTAGGGCTAACCCAGTCCTCTCCAACAAACGGTTCCAAAGATAGCAGCTATTTCTATGCCTCTACACTGAAGGAATAGACGGTCAGAAGATTCTGCTTCATTCGTACATGCCACACACCAATCTGGAGAGAGGCTTGTTAGGCCTACGCTTTTGCAATGTCATTGGTGTTGAATTTATTAAGCACCAAAGACCATTCAAAGACTCTAATTTTGAAAGGGATACCAACCTTCCATATAAACGATTCCTTATAAATGAAGACAGGGAAAGGAGATGAAACTGGAGATCAAATTTAGTGCAACAAGAAAGATTGACAATTCCTAAACCCCACAATCTTGACAAGGTGTTGACTTACACTGAATAAAGGTATGTATAAAACGGCATTGAAATTCTAATGTATTTTTGTATTTTAATTGGAGTCAAACTTACAGTGCTTGGTAGTTGGTACATTATAGGGTTTATGGAATGAGAAGAGTTCTTGCATCTTTTGGGGTCAGGCGCTTACTTTTCCTTTTTTTGTGGGAGAATTTTCTTTTATGCTTTTTTTCTGGGCTTCATCTTTTGGTGCTTTCCGAGGAGTGCCCATCGATGATCTTTTGACAGATTGGAGGGTGGTTCTTCAATAGTTATTAATTTCTAGCTTTCTCCGTTTCCTTTTTTCTTTATGCCTTCTTCTTTTGTTTTGTTTAGGAGGATGACTTGTATGCTGTTTCTGTATATCGTTCTCTTGATCTAATAAATTTCTGCTTTTATCTAAAAAGGAGTCAAACTTACTTTTGGTACCTGTTTTAGTTTAGTTGCCTCTGGTTTTTCTTTGCTTCAACTTTTTTTATTTTTTATTTTATAAGGTAGTGGTGGAGGTTAGTGGTGGCTGGTAGTGGTGCTAATGGTGGTGTGAGGGTAGTTCTGGGAGGGGAGAGCTGGGTGAGAATGTGGGGCTGTTAGGGAAGGAAAAAGAAAAAAAAAAAAAAGAAGAAAAAGAAAAGGGCTCAAGTAATTTGTAGCATTCCGTCATTTTACACACCTCCGTTACTTCAAACTATTGGAAGTTAGCTTCCCTAATCAATTTAGTACCACAAAGAGGGTATTCCTCGAAAAAGGTTACAGCGCAGTTAAAGCTTGAAAATGTGAACCACATTTTTCTTAAAACCCTTATTTTTTAACTACAAACTGCATTAAACCATTTAATTCAGTCTAGAACCCAAGATTACACCCACCCAACCCACCCCCCACAAATTAATTTAACTGGAAATATGTGATCATAGAAGATTTATATTGATAATAGGAGTTAATAGCATTGGAGTTGGATATCTAATTACTGAATGTTGAACACAATTTATAAAACTCCATGACAAGGCTTTGCATAATTTACAAGTCTCCAGCAAATTACTAGAAAATTGTCAAGCAATTTGAAGTTACATTGCGCTGTTCATTTGATTGTATTGGACCCTGGTCTTAGTAGTTATTTTGCTTTCCATACTTGTTACTTTATTCTTGAGAATCAAGTCTATGCAAAATCGCTGAAGGATGTATATGTTGATGCCAGATTAATCTAAGCTACTGTGCAATCACGGACGTGGGGCTGTGCATGTTGATGGGAAACTTGACGTGCCTCCAGGATGTAAAGCTGGTGAATCTTCCTAAAGTGTCAGTGAATGGGTTTGAGCTTGCGCTTAGGGCCTGCTGTGGTCGAGTAAAAAAGGTGAAGTTGCTTAGTTCTCTTAGATATCTTCTTTCTGAAGAGATACTTAAGGCCTTGCGGGCAAGAGGCTGCCGGCTTAGATGGGATTAGGATGACCGGATGCACCAATATATGTCCAATAAAATACTGAATGCCATTATGGTCTATTAAAAACATTATGTATACATGAGATGTCAGTTATTATTCTTATTTCTGCCGGATTAGGATGACCGGATGCGATAATATATGTTCAATAAAATACTGAATGCCATATTATATGGTATCGTGGTAACAGCGGTTAAAATTAAATGTCAATTGTTATTCTTATACACTCAATAAACAGGTAACCACGGTCCATCCATCTTTTAACTAGAGGACATTTTTCTACTAAATGTGTGGCAAATTGAGCCTCATACTCGTTGATAAGCCCTGGTATGAATGGGGCTAGGGCCTCGTCATCTGGTAGGCATTCAGGACCATTACCATGAAGGTGGTAGAGCATCCTCCCGATGCGATGCTTAATGACTGCATCCCGATACTTTATGACTGCATAACCTGGCCATTCCTCGGCACCCCTATTGGTCATACCGGCCCGGCTGTAAGTGAACAATTCCGAGCTCTTGTTGAATGGAACCCAACCTTTGGGGTGGGTGTGCCTCAGAAATATGAATGTGGGACAAACAAAATATAAAATGTACAAGGAAGGTTGCATGTTTTGTGTTCACTTACGGACACTTAGCAGCAACTATTGTGATATGATATTAATCAAGAAGCCTACTTGTGGGGAAGATTCAACTGGTAGCCTACTTAGCCTGGAAGACAAACTGAAGAATATTTAGCACCCCACACTCTACCTGGAAGCATAACTTGAACTTTCTCATGACAAAAAGAATATATTTTTATTTCTAAAAGGACAAAAATAAATTAAAAAAGGGCAACCTTTTCTTCCACTGCAAACATTCCCATATGACCCATCATTTAATTTCCACATAAATTTACACCAACACCACCTTCTCCTTCTAATTTTCCAATGGCATTCTCCAATTTCCTTCTCACTCTCGTTCTTTTACCTTTACTTGTAGTTGTCTCCCATGAACCCTTTCCACAAATCCAAAACCAAAACCAAACTGTGGAAGCCATGATCATTCAAGCTTGTGACAAGATCGAAGACCGTGGCCCATGCCTCTCGAACTTACGATTGAGGCTTGAAGAAGATTCGGCCGATCAAGATCAAAACCCTACCTCGGTCCTTAGAGCCGCACTCGAGGCCACGCTCAATGAAGCAAGACTAGCCATCGATATGGTCACAAGGTTCAACACCTTATCAATAAGTGCTCGTGAGCAATTCGCGATCGAGGACTGTAAGGAGCTCCTGGATTTCTCGGTTTCCGAGCTGGCGTGGTCCTTGGGAGAGATGAACCAGATTCGAGCCGGTTTGAAAAATGTTCATTACCAAGGAAACCTTAAGGCATGGCTAAGTGCTGCACTAAGTAACCAAGACACATGCCTGGAAGGCTTTGAGGGCACGGATAGACGCCTTGAAAAATTTATCAAGGGCAGTCTAACACAAGTCACACAACTCATTAGTAATGTATTAGCTTTGTATACTCAATTACACACCTTGCCCTTTAAACCCCCTAGAAATGCTACAGTTTACCATGAAAACATGGATTTTCCAAAATGGATCACGGATGGTGAGAAAGATCTTCTACTTGCTAGTCCACATGGTATGCATGTGGACGCGATTGTTGCATTGGATGGCACGGGGCATTACCGTTCGATCGCACAAGCGATTATCGAAGCTCCGAATTATAGTAATAGGAGGTACGTTATATATGTGAAGAGGGGAGTTTATAGGGAGAATATCGATATGAAGAAGAAGAAGACCAATATCATGCTTGTAGGGGATGGAATTGGAGCCACTGTGGTTTCTGGAAATCGTAATTTCTTGCAAGGATGGACCACCTTTCGAACAGCTACCGTTGGTAAGTGCGTTAATTTTACTTTTTATGCCACGTACGTTAAAAAGTTTTTGGTATCGAAAAACTTGTAAAATGCACTACTACATAGAGGAAAGGAATATATTGACGTAACGGGTAACGTTAATGAATTCGTTCATGTAACATATATTTATATTGATGTTGTTTATAGCTGTTTCGGGCAAGGGATTCATAGCCAGGGACATGACATTTCGAAACACGGCGGGCCCACAAAACCGCCAAGCGGTTGCACTCCGTGTGGACTCGGACCAGTCTGCATTCTACCGATGCAGCATGGAAGGATTCCAAGACACACTCTACGCTCACTCTCTCCGCCAGTTCTATCGAGAATGCAACATCTACGGCACCATAGACTTCATTTTTGGCAACGGCGCGGCTGTCCTTCAAAATTGCAAGATTTTCACTAGGGAGCCTCTACCATTACAAAAAGTCACCATCACGGCACAAGGCCGTAAAAACCCAAATCAGAGCACGGGGTTCTCGATCCAAGACAGTTATGTTTACGCCACCAAGCCAACTTACTTGGGCCGACCCTGGAAAGAGTACTCAAGGACGGTGTTCATGAACACATACATGAGTGGACTGGTTCAGCCCAGAGGGTGGCTTGAATGGTACGGGAGCTTTGCTTTGAGCACATTGTGGTACGGTGAGTACAGAAACTACGGGCCTGGTGCATCGTCATCCGGACGGGTTCGGTGGCCTGGCTATCATGTGGCGATGGATGCATCGACAGCAAACTTCTTCACCGTTGGACATTTCATCGATGGGATATCGTGGTTGCCAGCAACGGGTGTTAAGTTCTCTGCAGGTTTATCCAATTAATAATTAATTCACCAAATAATTCTAAAATTTCTTAGTCACTAATTAATGCACAAGTTATGATCTCAAGTCTTAACTTTAGATATCATCCAAACTTAATTCAATCTTATGATCAGTCCAAATTCTCAAGATCCAGAATACCTAGCTAATTAATGATCAGTGTTCTTATAAGGTACAAATAATTTGGGATTAGACTATCTAGTAGTATTGTTTTTAGCTAGCCAGTAGTCAGTTCCAATTAATTCAAAATTAAGCTTATAGTTTTGAGTTTCTGTAAGCATAATGCAGACCCACTAATTTGGCTGTACAAAGTTAATTTACGATTCTTGAGATCCTAACAATTTTGAATGCTGATTTCATCATCAATTAAAAATTCAAAATCCAGTTCCCATCCTAATTAAATGGGATTTTAAACTTTTATTCTTCAAAATACATATCTCTATTGAAATCTGCCGTTACCGGCCGGGCAAAGAGAGATCATATACTCCGGTCAACCTCATTTACTGAGTGAGTGAGAAATAATAAGAAGAAAAGGGCAGGTGGGAGTGGGATCATGGCCAATTGTGTAAAAATGTTAACGAAATCAGGAAGATAAAAACTTATTTATTGTTATAAATTGATTGTTGCAGAACCATAAATTTAAAAAGAAATGATATAATAAAGACAAAGAAAATTGAAGAGGAGAGATTTATTGATACGGGGTGTTACAAACAATGAACCAGTGTTCAACTTTTTATAGGCGATTTTCAAATAATACACTATTCATAACAATACTATTCATAAATAGTATTACTATTTATAACTAGTAAAATTTACTATTTATATTCACTGCCTATCCATCTGCTGAAATAAGAGGTCAATCAATGCCTTGACAATTGTTACAGTAATAATGTACTACTATTGTGTTACAATGTACCGTTATATTGAGCTACAACTTACCCATTTAATTATTTATGACCTTTAACCCCCTTCACTTTTTGTTTATACTCCCTCCCGTCCTAAAATATAATTTTATTTTCTACTTCCTACATTCTGAAATATAGAAGTGTCTCCTATTTTATTTTGGTTTATTCTAAAATATTTTATTTTTAGAAATTTTTTTTTGAGCAAATAGTCATGAATAATGTCCTTATTAATTGTGAGATTGAACAAAAAATGAGACACATTGGTTTGACAACATTTCAGAGCCTATTGATGGTACCTATTGAAGGAAAATATTACATAGAGTCAACCATTTTCTTTAAACTCATGTAAAATACACTTATTTTGGAAGGAAGTAGAACTTTTTATAATCAAACTAATCTTTTTGGGATTTGTATTTAAAATATTATCTTAATTTACTTATAGATAATAAACTTACTTCTTCGAGAGTAATTTTGAAAAGTTATACATTTTCTATAATTTCATTATTGTTGAATAAAAAAATAATTGACTTGATTAATACTCTCTCCGTCCCTTAATTATTGTCTTGTTTGACCCGGTACACGAATTAAAAAAAATAATTGACTTGATTATTAATATTGGTATAATATGTAATTTCTTTAATGATCATGTGTATGTGACCCATAATTAAACTAGGAGAAAAAGTAAGGGTAAAATAATAAAAGTAATATTCTAAAAAAGAAAGTTTTCAAACAAGACAATTATTTTGGGACGGACAAAAAAAAAAGAAAGACAATAATTTAGGGACGGGGAGAGTACAAAATAAATATAGTTATTAGTGCAAGTTTATTCCGAATTGTTCTTTTCAATGATACACTAATATATATATATATATATATATATATATATTCGGTTTAAAAAGGAAGTAAACAGTAAAATACTTATATATGTTTGTATGGGTAACCAATACTATTGAAATATTTAGGACAAAAAATACAACATAGTTTGTATAGATGCATTTTTACTTTTATATTACCGTCATTCCAATCAAATAGTCTATTTTTGAAAAATTTAATAATTAAGTGATGTATCAATATACTTGTAGTTTATCATAATTACAAAAATATTTAAGTGTATATAAGATACTTTTATTATATGTGGAGGGTAAAGTTGAGAGGTCACGAAGATTGAAATCATAATTTTTGAAAGTGAATTTTAAAGCTAACATCTCAAAATACAATAGTAGACTCTTTACTTGAAATTTTAGGTTTTAAATATGTTAATAAATTCACATAAATGTATATATACACTCCCATGACAATCATTTTCACAGCACGAAAACATCTTAATAAATTCATAATTATTATTGAAGGGTTTGTATATTTTGAGGCACAATTAAGGAGTCAAAAAGATAAATTCATGCATTGGATTTATATATCCTTTCCATATATATATATATATATATATATATATATATATATATATGTATGTATGTATGTATGTATGTACCAATTAACAAGCATAATCTTTTGGCACATACATCATGGCTACTCTCATGCAATTGACAACTTGCATTTTCTCTTCCTTTCTCTTCATCATTTTCTTTTCTCCCTTAGCATCTTCCTCTCCAGATGCCTATTGCAACAACACACCTTTCCCATCCTTCTGCCAATCCATATTACCTAACAATGGATCTGCCACCACCATATATGACTATGGTCGGCTTTCCATTCAACTTTCGTTATCATCGACTAAATTCTTTCTTTCATTGATCGATACTTACCTTCGACTCCCACACACAGTCTCCAATAAAATTACTATTCAAGCTCTCCAAGATTGCCAATTTCTTTCCGACTTAAACGTAGATTTCTTGTCAAACACGCTTCAAACTATTTCTTCTACAGATACCCTTCATAGATCAGATGCCGATGATTTGCATACTTTGCTGAGTGCAACCATAACCAACCAACAAACTTGTTCAGATAGCCTTCAAACTGCATATTCATCTTCAGCCGTTATACATGCCCTTTTACCCCTACTCTCTAATGGAACTATGATAAATAGTGTGTCGCTTGCGCTTTTTATTCATGGTTGGGTGGATGATGAAGGCAAAAATGGGAGGTGGCTAGCACAGAGATATTTCACGTTGTCCGAAGTGAAAGTGAGGCAGAGGGTCATTGTCGACAAAAATGGAAAAGGCAATTTTACTACCATTAGTGACGCGGTGGCTGCAGTGCCAAACAATACGGTTGACGGGTACTTTGTGATTTATGTGGTGGCCGGCATTTATGAGGAATATGTTGATATTTCAAAGAAGAAGCAGAATTTGATGATGATTGGAGATGGCATAAACCAGACTATAATTACTGGTAATCGAAGCGTCGCTGATGGATTGACAACATTTAATACTGCAACATTTGGTAAGTTGAATGAATAACTTTTATAATGTTTATAGAAATTCATCATACTATTTTAATTTAAGATAATATACATGTTAAGCACATTCCATTGCAATTTATTCAATGATATTTCGTGTTGCAGCTGTGCTAGGGCAGGGATTTGTTGCAGTAAACATAACATTCCGTAACACAGCAGGCCCGATAAAGCATCAAGCAGTTGCTGTACGAAACGGGGCTGACCAATCCACATTTTACAAATGCAGTTTTGAAGGGTACCAAGACACCTTATACACCCATTCCCTGAGACAATTCTACAAGAACTGCGATATCTATGGGACAGTAGATTTCATATTCGGGGATGCAGCCGCAGTTTTCCAAGACTGCAACATATATCCACGGCTTCCAATGCAAAAACAATTCAATGCAATCACTGCACAAGGAAGATCAGATATGAATGAGAACACCGGTATATCAATACATTTTTGTACCATTAAAGCGGCTCCAGATTTGGCTGCATTTACCAATGGTACAATTCAAACGTTTTTAGGGAGGCCGTGGAAGGAGTATTCTAGAACAGTTTATATGCAGTCGTTCATAGATGACTTGGTTGATCCTGAGGGTTGGAGGGCTTGGGAAGGGGATTTTGCACTAAATACATTATATTATGCTGAATACAACAACACTGGTCGAGGGTCGGATACGACTAATAGAGTTAAATGGGCTGGTTATCATAGGATAAATGCGACGGATGCAAATAATTTCACTGTTTCCAATTTTATCTTAGGAGAGTGGTTGCCTGCTACTCAAGTTCCTTATATGGGCGGGTTAAGTTGAATATATAGCAACAAATTAATTATCCACTATCCCATGATTTTCATTGCTCTTTCTTTAATTTTGTTCCTCCTGGGAGATCTTTTAAGATAGTTGTACTATGCTACTGCTTACCTTTGAATTTATTCACATAGTGAATTGACTAGTTTCTTATGCTTGTTTATTTTTTTGCAATAAACCTAAGATACTAAAGTTTGACTATTGTTTGTACTTTAGAGTTTAGACCAACGAAATTTAGTAAGGTTGAGAAGGTGAAACCTTATTTGAATGTTTTACGTACCCCTAGCTTCCAAATCAGTTAACTCACACCATATATATATAGTAACTACTGACTAGTAACTGATCAGAATTTGGAAACTATTCAATACAGCTAAACGTACATTTGGATTTTGGGAATTATATATTCGGTACATATCGGCAAACACACACACACACACACACGTTGATTGATGGAGTTAGCTGAGTAGTTAAAATAATGAAAAATTAAGAGATTTGATAGATATAGGACAAAGTTGTAGGTTAAGTTTTTTCTCTTAAGAGATCTTCTTCTAATTCCCTAATGTTAATTTTTAGCATGCACTAGTTTTATAACAGCTGCGATTACTCATAGCAAATCTTACACATTATATCCGGAATCTCGTAATTATACCATGTGATATTTAGAAATTTGAGATTAAACTGCATGGGATTTTATTCGTTTGGCTAGGCTAGGCTAGGCTAGGCTATATATATATCCTTGCTCCGTGAGGAGCTTTTTGAGTCATCTGTTGGGCCTCTTGGATGGAGTTGCATCATCAGCTAGGGGCCGGAAATTTTGTCTTGGTTGGCTAGCTCCTTAATTTGTTGGCAATTAATTAGTAGCTAGATCAGCGCAGGCATTTCTTTCCCTCAAATTAAGTACGTGTGTTAGATTAATGTGCAACCAGTCGGGTCAAGCAGTGCTTTGAGTGGATGGCTATATATCATAAGGAGCTAGTTTAGTCAGGTTGCAAAAATGCAGCTTCGGAATCAGTTTCAATAAAAATGTAAATTGATCGCATGCATGCAGTATCGTGCATAGTCTATATATATATATATAGAACTATGAGTCTGGTGCGCCACGTCTGGACGCACTGATGACAACAGATGTATCCTCAGCTGATCGATTTCTCAACCATTGGGCAATATTTCATCAGATATATGTTAACGTCCTCGACCAATTAGTTCAGAGACATAAATGATTTATAAATCTCTTAATAATAAATATTAATGGACACCCAATTACTAGCCTTACACTAAAATTAATTAATTATAATGTTTTTTTGTGCCCCAAGTTTTACTGATCTAAAATTAATTATATATATATATATATATATATATAATACTCCTTAATTAGCAATGTTGTTGTAGTACTCCTATATATATATATGATTTACGTACTCCTGCCTATATATGATATTAATGGGAGACGTGAAAATTTCGTTTTCTTTCATATATATATATATATAAACACCGATCGAACTGGGAATTTGCAACTACGACCGCCTTAAGTTGCGGAATACACTACACGTACGTCTATTTCTTTTTCAATCGTATATATAATATATGAATGGAACCATCGTGTTATATATATATGTAGTCTCTTAATTTAATTTTCCCTTTTGAAATATTTCCATTCAATTATTAATGTTCAGCCATGCATGCATATGGTACGTTGTAGAGTCGTTGTAGATTGTTACCGACTAGTTTTCACACGGTTGTTCGAGCACAGATAAATAAAGGAGGTTTGCGTACGTTAAATTATGATCATAAAGCTATATCAAATCCTTCATAATCCGAAACCCGGCCGACTTTGATCCTGACTCCTGAGCTATATATGGTGTTGCATGACTAATGAACACTGATTCAACCCAACTGAAACAACTATCACCTCAGTATATATATATATATACTCTATTTATTTGAAAATTTGACATATCTTTAGATCGCTGTGCTTTTTAAGCAAACCTACATGTTGATCCAAAATTAAACTTTTTTTTTTTTTTAATTTCTTAACTTTTATGTTTTTTCTACAAGTACAAATATAAATAGACCAATCTTACTGATCTTCCAATCCAAAGCTTCTCTTCAACAATCTTTTGCCTTGCTAGCTACCATGAACTTGACTAGTTGCATTTTCTCTCTCTTTCTCATCTTCCATTTCTATTCTCCCTTAGTATCTTCTTTGCGAGATACCTATTGCAGCAACACACCTTTCCCAGCCTTTTGCAAATCCACACTACCAAATAATAGATCTGCCTCCATACACGACTATATATGGCCGGATTTCAATTCATCGTTCATTAGCATCAACTCAACTTTTTCTTTCTCTGATCAATGGCTACCTTAGACTTGGCCTTGGATTGTCTGAAACCACCATTCAAGCTCTCCAAGATTGCCAATCTCTGGCCAGCTTAAATATAGATTTCTTGTCTAATACACTTCAAAGTATTGCTACTACAAATACCCTTCATAGTTTGCAAGCTGATGATTTGCAAACTTTGCTCAGTGCAACACTAACCAACCAACAAACGTGTTTGGATGGCCTTGAAACTGTGTATTCAGCTTCAATCATTAGAAATTCCCTTTTAACCCCAATCTCTAATCGAAGCATGCTATATAGTGTGTCCCTCGCGCTTTTTAAGCATGGTTGGGTGCACGATCATAAAAAGAACGGGAGATGGTTAACTGAGAGAAAATTCATGTATTCCAATACTGATGAAAGGCCGGTGAATGGAAGAAAGTTTCTTCAAGTAGATGGGAATCAAGTGAATGTGAGCGAGTCAGTAGTTGTCAACCAAGATGGAAGTGGCAATTTTACTACCATCAGTGATGCAGTGGCTGCAGCGCCAAATGGCACAGTTGCTAGCAATGGGTACTTTGTGATTTACGTAGTGGCTGGAGTTTATGAAGAGTATGTTTCCATTGCCAAAAACAAGCAGTACTTGATGATGATTGGTGATGGCATCAACCAGACTATAATTACTGGTAATCACAGTGTAGCTGATGGTTGGACGACTTATAATTCTGCGACATTTGGTAAGTTAAATAGCATTCATTTAAGATAGTTTAATTGTAATATATCTGTTTTCAGTAGTCATTATAGAAACAAAGACTCGGCGTGTGGGATAACTGTTGCCTAGATTAGATCCTTCCCACCCAGGTATACATAACCGACCGCCCTTTTATGTTTAATACTAATGCAACTTGTCAGTATAATTTGAAATATATATCTTAGTTGTTGTCCTGCAGATGCTATCTGTTAGGACCATATATATGCATGTTGGAGCACATTAAAGCTCCAAGATCCAACTGATGACAAATTCTTCAGTTTTTATTTCTCTTCATAAACAATGAGCTTTTTTATTTTTATCTTTTTGGGGATGGATATGAAAGACAGAAGATTTAGCTGCTGTTTGTTTCCTAGAAGCCCCATACTACTTCAATGCTTCTGTGTACATGAAATATGCAAGTTAATTATGCTTTTGTTCTTTTTGATTGAGATATTTTCTATATATATTTACTAGAAAGTGTTGGTAACACTCAAATATGCACCATGTTAACGTACAAGAAGGAACGACACCTAATCTCGAGGACATTTCCTAATTGGTCTCAAACCAAAAATTGAACCAAATTAAGCGTAAAAATAAATAAATTAAATTTGAGGCCCCAATTAACAAGAGTCATATATATAGCCTATTGGAGTGAGAGAATGGTTGTGACAAGCTTCTTATGGACCAGAGAAATAAAAACTGCAGAATTTGTCATCAGTTGTTGCAGGGCGAGACATATGGTAGGTTAGGCTTTACTGTCATATTTAGAAAACACCAGCTATATTCTATCTAGACTTCACATTCTAATTCTTTCCCTCCAAGCCTCATGTTTTGTACCAGAAATAACCAACTTTGACTTTTGTTGGGGAAAAAAAAAAAAGCCAAACTGTAAACATGTTCAATTTTCTGTTCCTTCTAAAAATAACTAACGATATTTACGATAAATCTGGCTTTTAAAGCAATACTTATCTGCGGAGGCTGTCAAAGCTGTCAAATGAGAGGAGGGTCAACCAGCACCTAAGGCCCCCTTTCTTCTGTAGCATTTTGTTTCAAACGAAACCATTTGTATTTTTCCATTCAAACGATAATTGTAGCGAGAAAAAGTAAGGAAAAAAAGTAATAGACGCTTGGATTCGAGCTTGATTATCAAATATGGCGAGCGAGAAAGGCAAGAAATTTGCTATTATCGGTGTCTCTTCTGTTGTATTGGTGGCTGTGGTTGTTGCCCTGATAGCTAGTATTGGTTGGGATGATGAAAATAATAAAGAGGTTGCTGCCTCCCAGAGATCCATCAAGAACATCTGTCAATCCACGGATTATCAAGAGACTTGCGTCAACAGCCTGTCCTCTGCAGCCGGAAACACAAGCGACCCAAAAGACCTAATCAAGATCGCTTTCCAGGTGACAATGAAGAAGATCGAAGAAGCTGCTAATCATTCGTCAACCTTGCAAGAGCTTCACAAGGACCCGAGGACCAATGAAGCTCTCAAGAGTTGTCAAGAACTCGCCAACCTTGCCCTGAAAGATCTCCAGAGATCTTTCGAAGAGTTGGAGGATTTTGAGTTAAGCCAGTTTGATGATGTGCTCACCAAATTGAAGATATGGCTAAGTGGTGCAATCACTTACGAAGAAACTTGCTTGGATGGGTTTGAAGATACGGTAGGAGACGCGGGAAAGAAAATGAGAGATGCGTTAAAGACTGGCATGGAGCTGACAACCAATAGCCTTGCTATGATTGATGAAATCTGTTCTGCCCTCGATTCATTGAGCATACAGACAGCGACGAATCGTCGTCTCCTTTCCTCGGGTTATTTTTATAAAAAAATGCAAGATCTCGTTGATATTATTGAAACTGGACGCCGGGGACTCATTTCTCAGACTAATTCGATAGAGATCAAGGCAAACCTTACCGTCGCCAAGGATGGGACCGGAAAGTATAAGACGATTAACGAAGCTTTATTTGATATACCCAAGAAGTCAAACAAAACCTTTGTGCTCTACATTAAGGAGGGTATTTACAATGAGAAGGTACAATTCAACAGCTCGCTGACTCATTTGATGGTAATTGGCGATGGCCCGACAAAGACCAGGATTACGGGAAGCTTGAACTACAAAGATGGCACTCCCACTTATCACACTGCAACTGTTGGTAAGATACAAAAATGCCTATGTTACACTGCCTTTTTTTTTTTGGTCTTGGACTCGTGCTGAAATAATAATTTGATGCAGCTGTGCTCGGAGACTATTTCATTGCCAAGGACATAGGGTTTGAGAACACTGCCGGTCCAGAAAAGCACCAAGCTGTGGCATTAAGGGTTGGAGCTGATATGTCAATGTTCTACAATTGCCATATGGACGGCTACCAGGACACCCTCTACACTCACACCTACCGCCAATTCTACCGTGACTGTGTCATCTCAGGCACGATCGACTTCATCTTTGGGGACGCAGCTGCTGTCTTCCAGAACTGCACCATGGTTGTTCGGAAGCCTATGGATAATCAGAAGTGTATTGTCACTGCACAAGGCAGGAAGAACATTCGTCAACCATCGGGGCTCGTCCTCCAAAACTGCACCTTCGTGGCAGACCCTGCTTACTATCCAGTCAGGAACAAGATAAAATCATACCTAGGCCGACCATGGAAAGAGTACTCGAGGACAATCATCATGGAGTCATACCTCGACGATTTGATTCAGCCAGAAGGTTGGTTGCCTTGGAACGATACGTTTGCTCTCAAGACACTTTTCTATACCGAATTCAACAACAGAGGGCCCAGCTCTCCCAAGGAACAAAGAGTGAAATGGAAAGGTATCAAGGAGCTTCCGATGGAGCGTATTCAGCGTTTCACAGCTGCGGAATTCATTGAGGGCGACCAATGGATACTGGCCACGGGTGTGCCTTACACACCGGGCTTTATCTATCCGCCACCAAAAGAAAATGCAACTAGTATTACCAAGTACACACCAGAGGAGGACATAGATGTGATTGGCAAGAGAAACAAGACTTCGTATTATGATAAGCCTGCTGTGGTTTCTTCGAATAATATTGGGGCTCCGTCTGCTTCTCCTGGCACTAGTAATGCAGCTGCAGGGATGGTGCGTCCGGTATCATACATAGCTGCTCCTGCTGCTGCTCCTGCTCTCAGTCCAGATGCTTCACCATCCAAACCAGCAATGACTTGGCCTTTCAACCTTCTTCTCTCTTGAGGAATTTTCAACCCTTCTTTTGTTCTTCAGGCTTTTACCATTCAATTTCCTTAACATTTAGCATTGTTCAGGCATTACCATTAGCAAAGAAAAGTTTCATTTGTTAGTAAGATTCATGATTATGATTAATATATATACTTTTAATTAATTATTATTAGTATAGCACTGTGGATTAATTAGTTCATGAATTAAAACAGTTAGCCTTAGCAATTGTCAGAAGTGCACGGATATCTCTGACATGAAGAGATCGTGCGAGTCTATGTTAAAACTTGTTCTACTGTGGGTTGGTTGACATTAGTAATTAATCTGCATAAAATCGAAACTCAGACAAGTGTCCCAAAATTGGTTTTAAAAAAAAAAAAAAAAATTCTGTCAGCTTGATCAGAGAGAGTTTTGAGGTATTCATAAACTCGAATGCAGTTTTAAATTAGTGTACATAGCGAAATAGTGGAGTGGTAATAGTTTGCTGTAGTTTTCTCCTTTCTTTTGGGAATGCATGTTTTAATTCGACTGTACTACAATCTGTTTGTACATAAATTTCTTTGTAGATCAGTTGTAAACGGAGTTTTTATCATTAGAACCGGCCGGCCGATCACTGGTTTAGTACTGCATTTCATTTCTAGTCCTTGATTTGAACTGATGCAAGTAGCTGACGTACGGATCTAAATCAAATCAAAGCTCTACCACCATAAAAATCAATATGGTTGGTTTTGGCTTTCGATATGATCAGAGATACTTCGCTTACCATAGATAAACTTAAGTTTAGTCACTTAAATATAAAGATTTTGGAATCACACCTCTCTAGCTCAAGATATAATATTCTTGTATCAAAAGTAAAAATTAAAAACAAATTTCTATTATTTGAATTGGAATTGGAATTGGAAATTGAATGAGAGCTAACAACCCAAGCTCGAATATATTTCAAAGCTTGATAGTAATATTTTGTCTTCGTAATCAACACGTTTGAACAACTTAAAGTGTTCGCTATTTGGAGACAATTTTTGTTGAGACATCAATTCACATTAAGTGTAAAGAAGAATAGTAAACAATTAATAACGATTTCGGTGCACAACTCTTCTAAGAGTCCGTTTGGTACAGCGTTTACAAAACGCAGTGTTTTAAAAATGGAGCGTTTTAAAAAACGCAGTGTTTTAAAATCGGAGGTCTTTCCTTATAAATATGTTTGGGATATCACTTCAATACGTAGCTTTTTTTTTTTCCTAAGAGCGTTTTAAAACCTGCGTTTTGGGAAAAAGTTGAGAATTCCAGCGTTTTAAAACGCAGATGCGTTTTGAAAACGCTGCGTTTTCTGCCGCAGTATTGAAACACATTTTTTGCAAATAAGCTGCGTTTTATCCCTGCATTTTGGCCAAAACGCTCGACCAAACGGACTCTAAGTCAATTGGTTTTGAAACGAATTTCCATTTTAAGGTAATTAGAAACAAGAGGGGTGGGAAATCCCCCATTTTGCGGGCTATTATCATTATCATTTAATAAAAAAAGGGGGGGGGGTAAGAAACCAGAATTTAATTGGGAATGCATCCCACTTCAGAGTTGAGGGTGGTCAGTGGAGACATGTAAAAATAGCGGGGGTGGCTGTAAACTACATATCCCCTACAATCCGGTGTCGTATGATGGTTGTCAACCTTGGCTGCCATAAGAAAGGGCTTCGACAGATGTTCCCACTTCGTAGAGGCCAGAGTTATACCTCGAAAACCTCTTTTCCCTCTCATCTCCTCAATGGCGGCTTCATCATCCGCCACGTCATCATCGTCGTCGTCTGATTTATCGTCGTCGTCGTCACACCGGGACCGCCGTCAACGTCGTCGCACTCGAGATAAGGACCGGGAGAGGGACAAAAACGCTCTCAAGATCCGGAAGAAAAGCCGGTCCCACACCAAGCGTAAACGGAGACGTCACTCGTCGGCAAGTTACTCCTCCTCATCGTCCGACGATTACAGGTGCTTATATCTGGGAACATGATTTGTTCGAATCTATTTTTCTTCTATTTAGATGAATTTTATGTAGTGTCTAGTAGCATCAAATTCGAGTATTATGATTTGAGTTGGAGGCTCTATAGATCGAAATTTGAGCTAGTTTTGCTCGAATTTTGACTCTAAGGCATGAATTCTCTACTCCCTAAACATAGCGTTGGAGTTTAGATGTTATATTCACTGGAATCTATGCGTGATAGTTTTGTTGCCTCTCTCCGGAAATGGAATTGGGTTTTGCGATTTTTCAGCTTCATTTTTTTGTCGAGTGATTATTAAATTATTTGTGATAATGAGACTATACTTGCTTAGGAAATCCAGTATGGTGTTGTGGTGCCAACTACCGAGCAACCATGTAACATGTTAATAAAATTTATTGCTGAATGAAAATAGTAAAATGGATTTATTGTATAAAGGAGATAATTTTTCATGCGGAAACAATTACGAGACATTGAAATAGCCTCAATAGGAGATGAACTGAGATAAAAATGCTTGAGATGTTTTGGAGTTTGGACATATATCAATAGATTGAACTACACCTTTAGGGAGAGTGATGATATCCATATCAACAATGCTAGTGGTAGAGGAAGAAAAAACTAACATGGACAATGGTTATGTGGTTTAGCTTTAATTTTGCTTTGGGCAAACAAGAACTAATGAAGATTGAAGGGCTGGTTGGAAAAATTTGTTGCCAAAGAGGAAGGGCTCTCTTATCAGCCACATAAAGGGAATGGAGATGAAGGGATTAATGGGATTGAGGTCTAGCTCCGATACCAAGTTGTGGCTAGACTACTTGAACTGTAAAGGTCCTCTTGCATCAATTTGGTATCAGATGCAAAGCTCCATTTGTTCATCATCTCCTTTCATTGCTATCCATTCATCAACACGTCACCGATCATTCATTGACTTCATATGTGGATACTTCCTTAATGTCCAACGAAACCGCTGCAACCACACCGTCAAACGCATGATCAAAACTACCCGAAATCCAACTTCTTTACGTGTATGGCTTAAGAGTATTGGGTTAATCATCAAAAAAGAGAGATAATTTAGGCAAAACATAAAGCAAAGGAGGTCAAGATCACATTACTAGCTCTGAACTTTAAGCCAAGAGGTTTGAAGGCTCAAATTTTCTTTCTTGTGAGAATGGAAAACTTTAAAATTTGAATCTTGATGTGCAATACTTACCTCATTTGCTTTATATTTTACCTAAATTAACTTTCTTTTGCGATAATTATCCCAAAAATATATTGTTTAACTGCAGAAACCCAGTTTCCCAAGTGAAACTGATATTAGACAACCTCAGGCTCTAGCAAAACCGAACTGATGAAGATGAAGGGCTCTTTAGAATTTTTTTTGAAACATGGTTAATGGTTTTTTTAATCATCAATGGAGAGGCAATGGAAATAAGTAAATAAAGGGATGGAGCTTCAGCTCTGATACCGAATTGATGGAGTCAGTTACAGTGTCAAGGTTATGCTTCGTCAGTTTGGTATTGAAGCTGATGCTCAATCTGTTCATCATCTCCTTTTGTTTTTATCCATCCAGAATGGCCAGGTCATTATCAACCCATCACTGCCCATGGATTTCATCTGTAAATTCGTTAGTGCCCAACAACACTCTACAGCCAACCAACATAGATCTAAAGTATTAGAAATGTGTCCAACATATTTATACGTATAGCTTAAGAATATAATGCTTAACCGCAGAAACCCAAGGATGTAACCTTGTATGCTAGCAAAAACAGAACCACTGAAGATGAGGGACTTCAACAAAATTTGTGAATGATGGCTAATATTTACTTATTCAGAAATTGAGAGGCAATGGAGATAAAGTAAATAAAGAGAAGCTCTGAACCTGCATCAATTCGGTATTAAAGCTGATGATCTATCCATTATCATCCCCTTTCATTGTTATCCATCCAAAATGGCATGCTCATCATCGACCCATCATTGGTCATGATTTTCACATCCAAATTCCGGAACGAGCAACAACACTATTGCTCCAAAGCATCAAACTCCCTCCACATCTGATCTTCAAGTTTGCTAACCAGAAATTGCATCTTCATCATTGCATCATCCTTCTCTTCACTGCCTAAAAATTTGAGCCAATACTAACAATCATTGGGCTGCAAATTTGCTATAGACTCAAGCTCTAGTTTTCCAACACACAACAGCATCATTATTTGAGCCGTGAAAGATTGCTGCTTGTCTGTGCATTACAAATCACAAGTATAGTTGTTGATTGTAATCTCGGTTTGTAGCTGTTATACATTTATATGTTGTCAAGGGATCTTTGCCTTTTGTGGCACTGATCACTGAACTCTCAGGTGATTTTGGAATGTTCAATTTCCGAAGTAAAAGGAAATTAGATCCATTGGAGAATTGATTTGTTAACTTAGAATAGCCATCACACTTCTCCATGTCTTTGAATAGAGCTTCAGAGAGAGTGAGAGACCCTAGCAGAACAATATTTAAAAATAAAGAAAAACCTTATACAAACACATAAAAGAAGTGCTTTTTTTTTTCCTTGGGTTGAAGGGGGTTGGTTACCTGGAACTGGCTTTCAGTCTTAGGTGTGCAGCCTTATAAGCTAAGGACTCCAGGTCAAAAAGAGGTTTTCTATCCATGATATCACATAATTTGCATCTGGATTTTGCTGATGTATGATTTTCTTTTTCTGAACCGGACTCTGTAGTCATTTCTTTCTATGATCTAGATTTTCAGATTCTTGGCTCACTGCTTATTTTTCTTTCTAAATTTTGGACACGACAGTTCTTCTGACGGTGAACATGGAACATCTAATCATTCAAGGAAACACAAACAGGATGACAGACACAAGAAGGTTGTTCTTTTGAGCTAATTGATCACTTATTAATTATGCTTGCCCGTTTGTGTCATTCCTTACATCCTTTCTACCTTTCAGAATAAGGATAAAGACAAGAGAAAGAGTCATCATCGCCAGAAACGTCTTAAGCATAAAGTTAAAGAGGTAGGCCTCTATGGTCTCATATACTCATCTCTGCATACCATTCATTATAGGCTATTATCCTTGTAAAAGAAAGTGCTATAATACTATGTTTTCGGTGAGGTAACTGTTTATGGTATTGTATTTTTGTAGCCTTAAACTGTGTCATGCAGCTTTGTAGTGTGAAATTCTTCATCTTTGCACTTTAATGGATCCTTTTAAATATTATGTTTGTTGGAAGTAAACCGCACTAGGCTGCTGCCAGTGAGGAAACATTTACATTTCCAAATTAAGGAGTCGAGGGCTACTCAATGTAGCACATACAGTGTGTCGAGTATTTTAAGTAACCGTGATCTTGTACAACTGTGTGAATGTGGAAGAGCATTAACTTTTGAAGCTTGATTATGGATATGGCACCTCGATGAAGGAGCCTCTTATAACGCTGAAAGGAAAATCTTTGTAGTACTTCTGGTGGTACTGTGGGGTTACTTTGTATTACTATTATTTATTTTTTTCCATTCTCTGGTCAAGCAGCCATGGTAGGGTTACTTTGTGCAGTACCGTAGAACTTGGGCTTTTTAAGAATTAGTTTCTTTTTGTAGCTTATATAACTTTAACATATAAGGTGCTTATAATACTTCTGCCTCTTTATGGAATGGCTCTTTGAAATTGGAGCTGGGGTCTGTGACATGATGACTGGGTGCTTGATTTGCTTGCCTGGATGTTGTTCTGCCTCGGATTTTGTCCTGGCAATTGGAGTCACTAATAGAACCCGAAGGATGAGGGAAATGGCCCTGTACAGCTCTCCAAGGTTTGTCTTCTTTGATCAATTAAAATATTACACCTTCCTACTTGTCCACTCTTGCGGTATAACCTTGGCTGTGCACCTTCTACAGTTTCTGGGCCGTGACAAAGATGATGGTGTCCGACGTAGTGCTGTCTCGGGAAAAAAGGTTAGACTAATTATTTATCGAAAGAGCACAAGTGAGATGAACAGTGATTTAAGCCCAGTTCATAACTTTATTCATTCACCTGGTAGATCCTGTTGAAGCTTGACAAGACAAAGGAGGACAAGAAGGCAGAGAATAATAGGAACGAGTTACTGAAATTCTTAAATGCTAGTTATGATTGATTGTGGTGGAGGTTGTGCTCTAGTTTATTATGAAGGATTTGATTGATTCCTTCATAACAATTTGAGGACCAGTTTCGAATGAGTAGTAAATTATGTTTCGTGCAGACATCAGCTTTTGCCTCCATTTTTATCAGAGTGTTGTAAGTTGTAACTATAGTTGGGTAAAACAAAGTTTGACTAGGTGCTGTTCGGTGCTAGCATTAAAACTTTCACAAAATGTTTGACGTAGTGTTGTATTTGACAATTTCACTGGGTTCACTTATGAATGTTTTCATGATTATATGGTACAAGGATTCTGCAATTTATGTTATCTCGAGCTAGTTTCATGATGCAATTTGAGTCTGGATATTGCTCCAACGTTGAGTTCTTTCTTTTAAAGAAAAGGAGAAGGACGAAGGGTCTTGAGATTTGGAAGAGTTTATTGTAACTTTCGAAATTCCAAACTGATGGGTCTTTTATCACTTCTATCAATTTACCCTTAAGTTCTTTTCTTGTAAAAATTCCTCATCATCAGCAATTTTTGAACTTTTTCTCTCCACCCACCCTAGCTGATAGCCCCTTTCCTAATCCCCACCCGACTCTACTCCATATTTTCTTTCTCGTGCTTCCCACCTACCTTCACG